>CAXKWD010000010.1:9809120-11251598 GCA_964059195.1 Ectobius pallidus
AGTGCTTTTGTGAGCTTGATTTGAGTGAGATGGTGTGGGTAAGTGTAAATCACTTGACGATATTGTTAAACATGTATTTTATAATATGTTATAGTGAACGAATAGAGAAAAAAAAGAGGAATGTATAACACATCTTCACATGCATAACTAACTTTCCAATATACACATCCTATCATTACAAGGTATTGCTAATAATTCAGATAGGCTTTAACATACAGATCGATTCTAACCAGTAGTAATATTATGCTGTAACTCTTCCTATTTTTATGGATAATTTTAAATTTTATTGTGCATTTGGTGCCTGCTGTTGATGGCTTTACGTTTTATCTATCACTGAACTTCCATTCATCTACTAACAGGCTAACATCCTGGCTACAAATCTCCTAGGCAGCAACTAATAACGCCAACTGTCTTCAAAGATTTTTATTTTGAATCTCTCTTTCTGTTTTTATAATTTTTTTCAAAGTGTTGAACTAGACATAACTTAATCTAGCTATATGGCTGGTTAACTTTTGTGCTGTTTTCTCAGTACTTAAGACCTTTTAGAATTAAATTACATTATCTACAGCTTTGTCACAATTTTTCCGCATCTTCCTACTTGACATTTTGTCTATTTTTAAGGGATATTTTTGTTTGGGTATGTAATTTCATGTTCTTCTTGTCACACAATTCAATACTGATGTAAGTTATTGTTCTCTCATAGCAGCTTTTTCATTCTGTATGTTTGTAATGAATATTAGTTTCTAATGCACATATACCGTACCTGGAACAGACATAATTTATTACCTATTCTTCGGAAATTCATATTTTTAAAATTCACACTGATTGGCAAGCTCTTTTTCATCAAATGATAAATACAGTACATAAAAGACGTCCCCCTGTTACATCTTGTAGGAAATTCATAATATTACCAGCGCTCGCCTGGTTGCTAAATTACTTTTGCTTGTATTCACTGTAATAAGACAAGTTTATTTGCTTCAACGTGGGTACTAAGCTGCTTTCCCCATCCCTAAGAAGGGTTAAGTGGATTGTGAAATGGGATTTACAGATTCAATGTTATAGATTGTAATTCTTTGCTTAAAACTATTCTTCATACAACGAGCCAATTTTCAGAAAACATATAAAATAATATTTCTTTAAGTAAAGTGGTCAATATAACTGACATTTGTTTCTGAAAGTCTAATTCAAATAAAAAATTTTGTTTTGATACAATTTTTTGTTTTCAAACTAAAGTGTTTTAAGATACTTACATACCTCCATTTCTGTTTTCTCCTTCTAAAAATGTTATTTTAGCAACAACGATAAATTCATTTTTAATTCAGAATTACATGAACACAACACAAAGGGGCAAAGACGTTATACATATTTTTAAATATCGAACTTTTAGATACACTAAATCGCCAGTTTACATTGTTAGTCAAGTTATAAATAACTTATCAGTTAGTATTTTAAATGTGAAAAAAAAATCCTAGGTGTTTTTAAATTTAAACTGAAAGAGAATTTGTATGAGTGATTTAGCAGTTACTGTAACTTTTATTGGTTCTAATTAATATTGACAATGTCTACCTATACAATGTGTAACTACAGATGCAATAAATAAATAAATTATATAAATTTTATCGGTGTGACTTTTGATGAACGCATGTCTTGGAAAACTCATTGTACAATTTTAATTATGAAACTAGCGTAACTCTTGTATGTTACCAAATACAAACTGTGCTTAATTCTGTCAGAATATTAGAAAATATTTCTGAACAGTATCCAATTAAATGAAAACGTCTTCTTTGAACAATCAAGAGTTTATGAAAACTATATTATTTAAATAAATCACAAAATATTCCTAGTAATTTAAAGTTCCTACCTTAATGTATTGATTTTACTTAGTAGCCACGGTAACAAAAAACAAATGTTTTTACTGTTCAAACTTTGAAAAAAATATATACAATTTTCTTTACATAGGCAAATAATATTATTATGACAAAAGAAAAAAATTGTTATTAAATTATCAAAATTATCTTCATATACATTTTAAGGATTCTAAATGGATAGTGTTTTTTTTCCTTACTGATTAAATAAATAAAATCCCTGGATCTGTAAATTGAATCAAATCCTGTATATTTTTTGTAGGTAGATTTTAAAATATGTAAACGCTGAATAAGTTATTTTTTAAACTATTATAGCTAAATTCGGTCATATAAAAATGATAATATATTTAATGTTATTATCTCCCGCGCACCTTGTGAAAAAAAAACAACGTACCTCTCTATTTGTCTTATGGATGCATGTTATTTCTCTGGTCACATTTTTAGTGCATATTTTGTTCTGACTGATTAGATAAGAAATAAGTAGTGAGGATTTTTGTAGGCCTACATCATATCCAATATAATCGTTGAGCTCTACATGCATTTTTAGTGTCAGGAACTTTTTTTTTATCGCGGTAATTTCAAAAGTACATGACAAATTTTAATAATCTATCTTCTAAAATTGTTCGCTACAGTCTCATGTTTCATTTCGGTATCAATTACTAAATTAGTTTAGGTAATAACGATAATAATGTTATTCTTTAAAGAAATAAAATTTTAGATAGCCTACTGAAATTAAGGTGTTGGAACGAGGAAGAGCAGTTATTTAATATCGACCGAAGAAATAGCTTGTCGGTAACAACCGTTAAAAATAACGACTTTCGGATCGCAAGATGACGTCACTACCAACATATTATACTTTTATACATGACAAATATCCCTATGTAATAGTTTTAAAAAAATAGGCCTTTTGTGTAGAGTACATGATTTAAAATTTTTGATAAAAGTCGAGTATCCCGAATGTGATCATACCTATAATTTACGAAAAATATGTCAGCTAATGAAATGTTTATTGTATGTCTGGGGGAGGAATATTTTTGATTATTTAAATAATATTATATCAGTTTTTTTTTCACAAGATCTGTAAAATAATTATGTTTTTTTAGCGCTAGCATGTATACAGAAGTTGAATGTAATGATTTTTTTAATTTTTAAACAATCTTCTGTGAACTATGATAGCGATAAGCATGAAATTTGAAACGATTCATTCTTACTCCATAACATATAGATGGTCAAATTTTTAAATAAAAATCGCTACGCTAGAAGAAAAAAAAAGGTTTTTATTTTATTTTATTTTATATAATCGATGTTACCTTAGTTGTGACTCATATGTAAACAATTGCATGAACTCATTAGAATTATTCACAGACCAAGGTATTGATTCTTATCAAGAAATGTGACACACTAGGAGGTGCCCGTGGCTTCGCCCACGATAATTCTTTTAAAAAATAAAAATTAAGAGCATAATAATAATTATTAAAGCATTATATTTATTAACACTTGCACGCGAATCATTCATAAACTAAGCCATTAATAATTAATGAAACAGCTAAAATTCCGGCTTTAAAGCGCCCCCTGGGAAAACTATATCAGAATCGATTATGCAGTTCCAAAGAACCTATAAAGGAGGCCATGGGTGAACACATAATACATATTGCTTCTCAACTGTTTATTGACATGAATATGATGTGAATTTTATTTTATCAATTCAGTGTAATTTTCAGAAATTATATAATGTTTCAAGGGAAGGAATGGTTTGTTTGGATTATTATTATCAGCGATATTTCAAGAAATAAAACCATCAATATTTTACAGCTGTTGCCCCCGGCTTCGCCCGCCATTATTCATTGACTCCATGATTTTTAAGAAAATTCCACTGGTAGATTATTAAAAATGTTTGTGGTTCAGAGCTATGAAAATTGTAAGTAAAAATAAATTAGAATATTTGTTCATTGTGTTCATTTCACTTAGGCCTTATATAATAAAGAAACAGTTTTCCTTCCTAATTTTGTAGTCGTCATGAAACTTTAGACTGCGAGAGACGAACATCGCCGAGTATACCCGATGTCTCACGAAGCGGGCGAGCAAGCACGCTATTTAGGGCCGTTGAATTGTATAAGAGTAGATACCGTGTTTCACGATTTATCATATTGAAAAAAGTCATCAATCCGGATCCTTCTCGCTTGCGTACGCTATTATTTTAATTATAGAGCATGACAAAGTTACATCGTTTGTGCTAAAAGTAACATTGTGATCGAAAAAATAAAAACTTACCGTTTTTTCCTGGAACTCCAACAGCAGAAATATATCGAGAGTTGTTTTTACATTACCTTTAACTAAGATGTTTATAATTGATATTGTTAGTTCTTATTTAATTCAAACAACTGCAAGTTAGATTTTCATGTACCGTGCTGATTCACATCCTGTTTACGAATCAGGACTTGACTTGCATTACATGGGCAGAAAAAGTGTTAATATTAGAAATAATAACTATACATTAGCAACATTAGTAGTAGCAGTAGTAGTAGTAGTAGTAGTAGTAGTAGTAGTAGTAGTAGTAGCAGTAGTAGTAGTAGTAGTAGTAGTAGTAGTAGTAGTAGTAGTAGTAGTAGTACCAATTTTTTTTACACAGCACTGTTTTGCATTAAATATATATAATTCGACTTAACTCACTCTTACATTTTCAAAAAAGATTTAACCCGGCTAAATTTAAATATTACCCCCATTTTGAATTTTTAAAACACCCCCGCAATTTAAAAATAGAATTTCGACCTGCCTTCTAGTAAACAATTCTAGAAAGTAATGATGTTAACTAGAGCAATCTTCTGAATAGACTGGTACACATCTGCCATCTACTAGACAATTGTGAAAACCATAAGATTGATTAACCATGACGTCACCTAAATTTTATATAAAACAATCCTAACAGGTGGAACAGTAGATGTTAGCATGGCCACGCGGTTAAAAACAGGTAGCCGGTAATGACAACTTGAATGGTTCGAATCCACCTCTATGACAAGATTTTATTAAATAAATATAAAATTAACATGCATCTATATAGTGATGACGTCATAGGGGTGGAGTAATGACTTTATGTATGGGAAGTGATGACGTCACGGAGGAAGACTCAAAATCTCATTCAGATGATTCTTAAGGCGCAACTACAACAGGCCTTGCGCAAGAGTGCATAATCAGAACGTCCCGGGGGAAAAAAAACCCTCGCGTAAGAGTGCGTACCCAGGCGTCTATGGCATAAGGCCGTAACAACATCAATTAAAGCCCTTGCGTAAGAGTGGGTGTCCAGACGTCCATGGCATAAGGGCGTAACAAATTGGTAAAAGCCTTGCATAAGAGGGGGGTATCCAGACGTCCATGGCATAAGGGCGTAACAAAATTGGTAAAAAGCCTTGCGCAAGAGTGCATATCCAGACGTCCTTGGCATAAGGGCATAACAACTTTGGTAAAAAGCCTTGCGTAAGAGTGCGTTTCCAGGCGTCGATGGCAAAAGGGCTTAACAACATCGGTTAAAAGCCCTTGCGTAAGAGTGCGTTTCCAGGCGTCTCTTCCAGGCGTCGTTGGCAATAGGACCTAACTGCGAAGCCGGGTGTCCGGTAGGGGGAACGGGAAGTTGCCAAACTTTCACCGCTTTCAAACGGCCCTCTTACTACTGACGGACTGACGACAGTGACGACGCGTGTCACGGGGGAGGGGTGCGGTAAAAAGCGAGCACAAGTGCATGAGAGATAGAATCGGTGCCTAATCCTCGTTAATCGATTCAGAACGATTAAACATTTTTTTTGATAAAATAAATAATATTTGCGCATGGAACTAAAGAGCCGCAGCTCCACACCCAAAGAGCCGCATGTGGCTCGCGAACCGCAGGTTGCCGACCCCTGAACTAGACCGTTAAACTGAACCAGGTGGCTGAGATGGTAACATCTTGGCCTCACATTTTGGAGTTCCATGGTTCAAATCCCGAAAGCTACCAATTCGACTTTAATTTTATTTATTTATTTTTTATTCTGCATATCATAATTGCAATCATAACTGATTAAACAAAAACATACAGGCACTTGTTACATCAGTTTACCTGATTATATTTATGATTAAAGGAATCTGTCAGTAAATTAAAAAAGGGGAATCTATAGTTAAGAATCTTTTTAATAATGAAGTTAATCTAGAGGTCTGTGACGACAGGTGTTTTGTTCTGTTCTCTTTGTAGTTTGTGTGTAATGTTTTGGTTTTCTCCATACATTAATGGTTCTACGGAAATGCAGAAATTGTAACCGGGAGTCATATGTACATGAATGAGAAATAAACATTATTATTCTTATTATTATTAATTTTTTTACTGAATTCATCTGACATCTTTATAATTGAATGGATAGCCTACCTTCAATTGAAATAAGTTGGTGTTCCACTGTAAATCTGATTTGGTTTATACAAAGCTCGGAAATCAAAATTTCGTATTCAAAGAGCATCTACGACTTGACATGTGGTTGGTAACATTTACGTAGATCATCAATTTATTCCAGACGACCTCAAAATTCAATGAAGGGAAGTATATGTGTGTGGACTAGACTATTCAATTGATGCTTTTTGAACTTGGCTGTAAGTTGTGGGTACATTGTTAGTGTGGCGAGAGGGGGGTCCCCCCCATCATGCATTTCATTAAACAGGATTTCTAGTGGCTTCCAATTAGCCTATCTAGACGGACAGTAGTTTTGCGAAGGGTATCTGAACGGTTCGTTCGGGCAGACCCATGCCTTGTTCGGCCAAGTTTCAGCGTATGCGATGCATGTCTACTGTTGAATTTTAATCACCGGGGGAATGGACAAGCGCTGCTGGAATACCTCTCTCTTTCTTTCAGTCAGGATCCTCTCCCTGCCCTCGCGAACGTCACACACAGTTTCCTAATTAGTCTCTATTTCTGTCTAGTACGTTTCACTTTTTTTAATGTCATGTACAAAAAATATTTTTTATGCTTTTCAACCTTCCTTTCTGTGCATGTTTACCATATACCTTCTTGTCTAAGCGCTGCTTTTCAATACATATATTACTTTCGCTGCAAGAACCTTATACCATTTCAAAGCGGTTAGGGGGAATTCTTAAGAATTCAATTGATTACATTATTAATTATATGCATTTAAGAAAAGCCTTGTAACCTATCTGCTTTAAAATATGTATTTTTTTATTATTAAGAAGTCTTAATGATCCTTCCTTTCCCATTACTCACTATCGTTCTTTGCTATCCTTATGTAATATGCCATAATTAGTAATAGGGTTTTATTAATTACTAAATCGTTTGATCGCTGAGACTGTTAAAAAACTTAAGTAGCATTAAGGAAATCTTTGTTTTTATAACTTTAATAAAACGAGTATTGCTGTCATATGTAGACGAATAAGAATTGACACGTGTTCTACACCGTTTAAATATTTTTGTGAGGCATAACTTTGTCCTTTGCTAGACATAAATGTTAAAAAGTAGATTCTGCAAATTAATAATAAAATCTTAGGGACTAAATGGTAATTCGCATGCCACCATTACAAGATTCCGCTTTTCAATTTGTAGTGAGTTGGTTTTTACTCAAAATATAATATTATAATTCACCTTGACGGCAATCATAACATAAAATGTCACATTTCGCCTTATTTTTCTCAGCCACTCAATTACAAATTCACAACATATAACACTCTAATAAAATCCTCATCACGGATATTACTTAATAGGCCTAATTATACCAGTTTTCATTAATTCCAGATTATACATTATTAGCTGATAGGCCTATATCATTACTGGAATTGCAATGAACTACAAGCAATACATTGTGCGAAATAAAATAAACTAAATTACTTCTACTTGACTTCCCGATTTTAAGATAAAGCTCTCTTGGCTTTTATAATTCTCTATTATTAACCCACTTCGGCATCCCGGCCCTTCCACCGAGTAAATAGAGTACAGGCTATATGGGGTATTGTAATAAATTCTAAGTTGCAAAAGTACTGCCCTTAATGACTGAGGGAAATATTTCGTTAGAAAACTACAGTATTATCCGGTATGGAGCACAGCAGTTGGCAAGCGGCAGAAATATTATTATTAGGGCAAGGCATTTAATGACCATAAAAAAGTGAAAAAATGCAAAATAAAAATGCATTTATGAGCTACAAATAGTGAAAAAAGAACCCCCAAAAAATGACCAATAAATTTTATCATTATTACTTGTAATTAATTGTTTAAAGTAATGATTGCTTTTAAGGACCAATTTAATGGATGGCAGTTCGTTATATATAAATTTACAATATAAAACACATTTATTTTATTGCTAAAGAAGTAAGTAAATTAATATTAGGCTTACTTGAATACCCTTAACTAATTTTTTTTTTAAACTGGCATGCCCATGATATTGCCCCTAGCAAATATGGTCCATTTAAAAGAAAGAAAAAAAAATTAATTCTTTATTTCTACAAGGCTAGAAGACAAATTGGTATGATATTTACAATAAACTTGAATTAAAATGAACAATGAACACTTGCCGGAGATTCTCAAATAAAAACGATTGTCTATTGTCTGAAAGTAAAGATTTGTACATTGAAAAGCTCCTCCCTACCTCCACTGAAACAACTGGCGCATACTGAAAACAAGCAATATCTGCTGGATTTAGTTCACAGTCAGTAAGAGAGAAATCTTCACCCGACAACGCTTTGGCAATAGAACACAATGTTGTGTATCCCCTGTTCTTTTCCAACACCTTCTTCAATTTCACAGATACAACTTGACCCACTTTAACACATACATGATTCAAATCATTCACAACTTTATCCACAATTTGTAGCTGCTCCACTAGTGGTACTTGAGATTTTTCTAGAGCAGATATTGCATTAGCAAGAATCCCAAAATTTGTTTTTATGTAGGAGAGTGTACCTGCAATTTGTTTGTCAGCGAAGAGTACCTGTGCTGTTTTGATTGATGCAGCCTCAGTGTTGTCGAAGGAATCGATCACTTTCTTCACAACATCAAAGTTCTCGCAGTAATAACAAGCAGCCTCAATCCACGTTCCCCTTCTTGTCAAGACAGGGGAAAAGGGCAAGGGGATTTATGGAGCTTCAGTTTTGAATGCTAGAACATGAGATGGGGCCTTCAAGAACACTTTCTTTACACATCCGATTAACTTGTCAACCTCGGGAAAATTAACACGTAACTCCTCCGCAGTCCGATGTAACGCACGTGACATGTGACATGGATCATTTTTTAGAAGAGAGCACGTAACGAATTAGCCGCCTTTACCATGTAGGGTGCATCATCTTTTATTAACAGCAACACATTATCATGCCGAATGCCATCAGGCTACAATATTCTTAAAGATTGGTCAGAAAGTTTGCTGATCGTTGAATAGTTAGCTTTGTCCAGTTGCTCACAATGTAGTAGAAATGGTTCTCCAGGGTTCCCTGCTTCTAGAACTCCTACAACAACGTTGACTATAAATCGCCCCATAGCATCTGTGGTTTCATCTATGCATACCCATATGTTTCCTTCTCCGACATTTTTCCTTATTCCTTCCAACGTTGTATTGTAGCATCTTCCAACATAGGTCCTTCTTAACGTTCTGGGATCTGGAATTGATTTCCCGGTCTCCTCTTCTAAGAACGTGCGCAGCTTTGGATGGTTCAATTTGTTCAGTGGAATATCGGCACACAAAAATGCTGTACACAGTTTCTCGCAAAACGGCGAAAATGTTGAACAACTTTCCCCCACAAGTGTCTGTTGCAGGCCACGGTTTCTTTTCTCTTCAAGTCGCTGCAGACCGCGTTTATGTTTCTCTCTTGATACATGTTGTTCAACCGTAATTTTTTTTTCGGCAGAAACCCTCACATCACATAATTTGCAGAAAAGTATTTTTCCATCGGTGGAAAAAACATTTTCTCCGTACTCTGAAACAAATTGTTTTAATTTATCAAACGTACTTTCTTTCACTTTGGGCATTTTACTGAACTCTTTTTTCAACAAACTATCTCATACAACTCTTATAGATATTCCTTTAAAATAATAAAGCAGGTATAGTCGTCTCGCTTATCTCTAACGGAGCTGTGTCCCAAGTGTTGTTTCTTTAATGCAAGAAGGACACATTCGTCAATAGCCGCTTGTATTTACAACGTTGTTTTCTTGGAAATGTAGACTAGTTCAAAATGCTTAAAAATAGGAGAAGCAGGTATTGCTTATACTGTATTTTCTTGGAAATGTAACATAGAGTTCAAAAAGCACATTCCTTCCAGTAACGCTGCAATCTGCTTTATTTCCTGTGGATGTTATTTGCTTATACAGTTATAATAGACAACAGTTAAAAATCAGAAATAATAAAAAAAACTAAAAATTTAATGTAATGTAAGACTTCATTTTAAAAATACTATAAAAATGCCGAAAATGACCTAAAATGCCGAAAAAGACCTAAAAATGCCGAAAATGACCTAAAAATTGCCAAAAAATGACCTATCTATTGAAAATTACGAAAAATGGCTAAATATAGCAAAAAATGCAAAAACAAATTTGTCTTATTTGATCAATTAATTAATGATACACATTTATATATATTCGAGCTATCTTTTAACCATCATCTAAAAAAGATGCAAAATCATCAAATGCCTTGCCCTAATAATTATATATATCGCAACGCTTGTCCCCCTTTCTTAAAACCCCACTTAACAACTCCTGAGGTCCGTACCATACGAGTTTTATAGGTGCAATGTACAATTTTTTTCTACCTCACATCTCTCAGATAAATGATCCTGGACGAGTCTATTGTCGAAATATTATCATTTGAAGGGGTAATGTTTCATTCGTACGGCCGTCTTCAAGGGAGTCAAATCGCGCTAAGGTATTATTTCGATGAGTGCCATGACTGGCGGAGGGAATGATTGCTGGTCTCTCTCAATTCAACTCCCATATCTGAACGGCTTTTCTCTCACTCGCGTCTCATCAGTGTCAGGAAGGAAAAAATACTGTGAAGCCTTTTCCATTTCTATATTGTTGGTATTGTACATTTTGTCCTCTTCAGCTATTCCCGATTTCATGTCGTAGGCCTACTCACTAGGCCAGGGTAAATAAAGGAGTAAGCATGAAAAGTGTTCCTAGAGATTGATGATAATTAATTATCATTCATACAATTATAATGTAGTCAACTTTTATTTGAAGGATTCTGCTTCGTGCGGAGGAGATATAAAAGTAAATGAAAAGTAAATTCTATTCGAGAGGCGACTTAACAACGTTTTATTAATTACATGATTTTTCTGTCGTAATTATTTATAATATATAAAATGTATTAATTTATAATACATTTAAGTACGGTTGATGTAACAGAATGATGCACATAGCGAAGATGGATAAAAACCTATCCAAAAATGATTTTGCAATTGAAATAAGTATAATAAAAACATGTTAACTATAACAAGTGTAGTACAATTTTTACAATAACAATAGCAAATAAAATATATAATTTGATGTGTTGTAAAAAATATAATTCTTTATTTATGTAACTTCAAATGTAATCAGTATTTACATTCGAAATCATTTTTTTCTTCGGACAGGAAAAAAGTAAAATTAATAATACTAATGAAAATAAACATTTGATAAAATATAACAGAAATTTCTCATGTTATACGATAGTATTACACAATTTACAATTAACTGAAACAACATATTAATTACAGTCTTGAAAGTAAACAGTACTGGAATTTAACAATCGTTAAAATATTTTGTTAAAATAATTATTGTTAAACTGACTTTTAAGAATTGAATGGAAATATTATTTTACACATTGTGTTAAATGATTATAAGAATGATAACAATAATAATTAGGTCCATATATTGACTTCTTCAAACGTTCTATTAATATTCCAGTATAGGCCTACTCAGTTTTCGCATGAATTACTTAAATCCAAAATTTAGGAATCGAAACTCGGTTTCAAGTGTTTCGGATGGAAGATAGAATTACGAATCCGATCTAATTATTTATAGCATGTTAAGAAGCTCATAAGCTTAGGAAAGATCATTAGTAATTTAATCTTCTCCTTCCTTTCATAGGCAATGGAATAGCTCCTCATCATTACAGTGAGAAAGTAGGAACTCCACAATCTCTCTGAGATCTGATAGGGGCTTTTGGGAACAGTTTTCACCTGAAAATCTTTCAGTTCACAGCTGAATAACATCATCCCTCATTCTTTTTCCTTCCGTCTTTTCCTTTTTTCTCCTTCCTACTTTCTTTTCTCCTTTCTTCTTGACACTTATAGTTAATATTGGAAACAAGGCTTACGAGAGATACAAAAACACGGAAATGGAGCGTGCGAGAAAAGGAAAAATGGAACAGGATAAAAACCGTTTTTAATTCACAATTTTTTCCAGCAGCTTTAATCCCTTTCCTTTGTTAATTTCCTGCTGTGTCCGTTTCACACTTAACTTTAAAGTCCCTCTCTTTTTAACCCCTCCCACTGAATAAAAAGTGCCGTGCATTTTTATTCTAACAAATGGCCTCCGTCGCTACGCTTCGCTTTAGTGGGAACATTAGGGACGCTACCACCAGGAGCGCTAGTGTTTGTTCTCGCCTGCCCAGCCACCTCGCGGCTTGAGTTATGGACCTAGCCTAGCTCTCTCGGACTTGGACTTGGAATTGGAAAACTAGGTGCATAAAATAACAACGGTGAGGAGATAGGTTGAGGGGAGTGAACTCCGTTTCCAACATCTCCCTCCCTCTAAATAATTTTCAACTCAAATATTTAGTAACATGATGGTAGAAAACGATAGTAGTTCACGGTTCCCTTACATTATGTGGAGTGTAATCAACTCCACGGAACTGAACTGTGAACTATCAACTCTGGGGGACCTCTAAATTGTACACTCTGTATCCGTTAAAATGCTACTTATCTTCTATGTGATATTCCATGGCTACAATATATCATTTGCATGTCAATTTTTTTAAGTAACACTAATAGGACTATATGAATTTTATGTGCTATTATACGTCTCCCATTGATTTGGAACTATAAGAAGAATTTATTTGAAATCAGACAACCGTGATTTACATTTCAAATGATTTAACTTTCCTAGTCATAATATATTATACTCCGGTGGACCAGATGGATCGCGGTGATGCTCGAAGGAGGTCTCAGTTGGAGGAACTGGGTGCAGAAGCAAAGCTTATTTTACTGATTATTAAAAACATACAGGTGGTATTACCGGATGTAGGACCAACATGACGCAGGACGTCCTCTTAGGAGAACACAAATACATATGACAATGAACATTCAGAGTTAGAAGTGATATTAAATTAAAATCCGGCATTCGCCTTTGTGATTGTGCATGTGCAATATTGAAAACATCCCACACTAACATTAGCCAGTAACTTTTGATTTGAACCCGCGATGTTACGCCTTGGCCTGATGACCTCAATTTAAATATAAATTGAAGATAAATTGAAATGTGGTATGTCAGAGGTGAAACAACATAGAAATCTTATTAGCATGGTTGACGGAAAGAATGGTATAAGAGAAGTTCGAATCCCGTCCACAATAGACAATGACTTTTCTTTTTGTTCAGTAAACTTAAAATTCATTTCCGTCTCATTTTTATGCAGTTTTCAAGATTATCAGTCATTCGGGACAACAAAATTAAAAACAGTTAGCCGGTAATGACATCTTGAATGGTTCGAATCCACCTCTATGAAAAGATTTTATTAAATAAATATAAAATTAACATACATCTATATAGTGATGACGTCATAGGGGTGGAGAAATGACTTTATGTATGGGAAGTGATGACGTCACGGCGGAAGACTCAAAATCTCTTTCAGATGATTCTCAAGGCGCAACTACAACAGGCCTTGCGCAAGAGTGCATAATCAGAACGTCCCGGAAAAAAAAGCCTCTCGTAAGAGTGCGTACCCAGGCGTCTATGGCATAAGGCCGTAACAACATCAATTAAAGCCCTTGCGTAAGAGTGGGTGTCCAGATGTCCATGGCATAAGGGCGTAACAAATTGGTAAAAGCCTTGCATAAGAGGGGGGTATCCAGACGTCCATGGCATAAGGGCGTCACAAAATTGGTAAAAAGCCTTGCGTAAGAGTGCATATCCAGACGTCCTTGGCATAAGGGCATAACAACTTTGGTAAAAAGCCTTGCGTAAGAGTGCGTTTCCAGGCGTCGATGGCAAAAGGGCTTAACAACATCGGTGAAAAGCCCTTGCGTAAGAGTGCGTTTCCAGGCGTCTTTTCCAAGCGTCGTTGGCAATAGGACCTAATTGCGACGCCGGGCGTCGGGTAGGAGAAACGGGAAGTTGCCAAACATTCACCGCTTTCAAACGGCCCTCTTACTACTTCCGTCGGAAGCTCTCGACGCAAGACAATTTGGCGTCTTCACCAGTGCTTTGGCTGTGACGTATAGTTTGTTGTTTCAAGTAAAAGAGTTAGAAGCGAATTATCTTCTCAAAGTTATGTATGTATCTATATATATAATTAAAAACCGAATATAATAAGTATTATATTTTTAAAATACATACTATACATATTTTTTTTCAAATAAGATACCTAACTACTTTTTTGAAGTCAATAAGAATTGTCAAAAAAAATAAGCAAAGTACTACTGTTGGATATTACCGCGAAAGTGTTTTTATTAAAATATATATTTAATAAATTACCTATTTCTTATTTATCTATTTTATAGCTTTTATTATTTAAAAATTAGCGTTAAAATAATAATTATAAGTGTATGTACCTGTAAATTGTTATTTAATAAACCTATTTTCGAACTCTGAGGATCAAAGTAGGCAGGTATTTGCAGTTTTAGATTGTTTATATGTTTAGCAATTTTAATTGATTTAGGCATAGCTGGGCATAACTCGTAAACTAGGTATCTAATATTTGCCAAAATAAAAAAACAAAACTAAAATGTGCAGACTGCGCCGTGATAAACACGTTATGACAAGTCCGTTCGTGCCAGTCGGCGATCACCGTACACGGGAGGCGACCACATATGCGACGACACTATGTACTTATAGTCAATCAGTACGTGAGAGAGTGTGACAGACAGTGTTTCGTGTCTAAATTATTTATTTTAATAATTAAATTATTAGAGAATTATTTATTTTATTTAGGTGAGTATTTTTAATTGGGAAATATCGTTGTAAAATATTTTTGATAAATTATATTTCATTATGCCTAACTTCTCGTATGTATTTACTTAGGTATACGTTGACATAGTAAATAATTGCAAAACTTTTCATCTGCTGTTTTGGATACCTAAATAATAATTTTGAAAATTCTTTATTACAGCTTCACCGCAAGCATGGCATCGACAAAAAAAAATTTAAAAATAGAAGATCTGAAGAAGAGCATCGAGAATTCAATCGGGATTGGACGGAGTCGTTAGCTTTCATATGCAACTCAGATGGTCTTCCGACTTGTCTCATTTGCCACGAAAACTCGCACACAATAAGAAATCAAATTTAGAGAGACACTTCACTAAAAAAACATACTCAATTTGCTAGTAAATATCCAGCCGGCGAAGAACGAAAAAAAGCTGTCGACGAGCTCCAAAAACAAAAACAGCAATCAAGTCCCATGTTAAGTAACTGGACTCAATCTATAAGTAATGTTATTCTGGCAAGCTTCACGGTATCACTAGAAATTTCAAAAAAAGGCTCACCATTCACAGATGGTGAGTATGTCAAAGATTGCTTCATACGTGCATCTGAAGAACTGTTTCGTGATTTCAAAAACAAACCAGAAATCTTGAATAAATCAAAGATTTGGCACTATCCGCTAAAACAGTACAAGATAGAATAGATAAAGTGTCTTCAAATGTAACATATTTGCAGGTGGAAGATATTCAACTTTCTTCTGCCTTATCACTTGCTATAGATGAGTCTTGCGACATAAAAGACACGGCACAAGTTGCCCTTTTTGTCAGGTATATGTCTTCCCAAGGTCCAAAAGAAGAACTTCTAGGATTGCTACCGCTCTCGGGACAAACTAGAGGAGAAGATATGGTGAATGCCATGCAAAAATGCAAGACAATAAGATCGATTTAAATAAAATCGTTTCAATAGCAACTGATGGAGCCAGAAGTATGACAGGAAAAAATAAAGGGGCAACCCCGATTCTTCAGAGCAAAATAAACCACGAAATTCTTACGTTTCACTGCATAATACACCAAGAAGCGCTTTGTGCCCAAACATTTCCGGCCGAAATAGTTGAGGTCATGAATTTGGTAATCAAGATTGTTAACAGCATCTTGTCAAAAGCACTCTACCATCGTCAGTTTAAAGAATTCTTAAACGGAATGGAGACTCAGTATTCCGACCTCCTTCTTCACAATAAAGTGCGATGGCTTTCCAAAGGTAAGGTGTTGAAACGTTTTGCTTTGTGCTTGAATGAAATAAATAAAGTAAGGGGGTAATAAGGCCCACCTAAAGGAAAGGTCCTATTTAGTGTAAAATGAGCAGTTTAATAAGAAAATTCCACTAGAGAAAAATGTTATTTAATTTTTGTTTTTAAAAGAAATTGTATTATAAAATATCAGCATGTAACGCGAATGAATGAAATCATCAATAGGAACAATCATGATGAATGGGCCTTACAGCATGCAGTCCAGGTAATAAGGCCCAAGATGCAAAAGTCCAGTATTACCTACATTCTCCACAGACAATAGTCAGTATCGTCTTTTGTCAGACCTACGCAATCTTCATGTACCCAGGTACCACAAGATCGGCATGCACGCAAATTTCCAACAAAATCCTCCTCGCAGACTCCACACATCCATGACTCTTGGGTGACTGGTCCCCTCGAACTGGATGGTTTGTCCACTCGTGATTTCTCAAAATCGTAAAATGTTCTTGGCTGAGTAATTGGGCTTTATAATTATTCATTGACTTCCTACGAGCTACTTGGTTTAACTTCCTCTTCTTTCCAGGGGTGCAATCTCCCTAAATGAAGTTTCTGTCTCATCTGGAGAGGCCTGGGCTTTATTTCCTGCATAGCAGCGGTCGGAGTTCTAAATTGATACAGCTCATTGTTACAAGTGTAAGCTTTATTTTATGATATTCCCATGTTCCATAACAATCAACCACTCAAATAAAAGCATTGATATGTTTTAAATACAATAAGTTGTAGAAAAAGGAACTTACATTTCAATAAATATTATAATATTCAGTGATGAAAACCACAAGCAGACTTCACCTGGCATGGACCACCACAAAATTGATGGTAGGAACTTTCTAATCCCAACGCCAGATAAAATACTAAACCGCTCTTAGAAATGTGCTGCACCCGCAGAAAAAAAAAATTGAACCAAAATGCCGATATTACCTGCTGGGCCTTATTACCACCTGCTACCTTACATTCCTAAATGAAAAATGCATTAATCGCACTGAATTAGAGAACGACAAATGGTTGCAACAATTTTACTTTATCGTGGATAACACAGCAAAATTAAATGAGCTGAATCTAAAACTGCAAGGAAAGGGAAACCCAGCCTATGTTTCGGTAGAAGAATTGGTTTGTTTTGGAGAAAAATTAATTCTTTTGCAGAAGATATTCAGAGCGGTAAATTACTTCATTTTAAATTTCTAAAGCAATATCGCGATAAAACCAGTGCAACTGTTGACACGAATTACTTCAGCACATTTATAAAAAAAATTAAAGATGAATTTGCTGACAGATTTGAGCAATTCAAAACCAACAAACCACTATAGTAAATCCTCTCAACACAAATAGTAACGAAATCCACATTGAGCCATTTGGAATTGATACTGGATCTCTAGAAATGCAATTGATCGATTTAAAAAGTAAAGCTTTGTGGAGAGGAAAATTTACAGAGTTGAAAAGCAAGTTGGAAAAGTTGGAGGTCCTGAAATGTATGTACGTAACGCAACAAAAGTGGACAGCTTTAAAAGAAATGCCGCGAGTTGAGGCACTTATATTCGAAGCATGGAATAGTCTTCCAGATTGCTACAGTGAGGTGAAGAAGTTGGCATTTGGAGTGCTGACTATCTTCGGATCGGACTCCCGGTCAAGATGGCGGTTCGATAGGACGTGGTGCGGCGTCGTTCTCCGAATAAAGTGCTGTAAAATAAGGTAAAACCATCACATCTTGCTGCAGATGGTTCTAAATTGATCAGCAACTTCAGGTAAGCAAGTGCACTAAAAAAAAGTGCTTCCTGACGTGCCTGAATGTCTGCAAGATGCGAAATAAGCGTGTGCGTGTGCTGCATCTTCTTGCCACGTGATTACTCCGTGGTCGTCGTTCCAACAATACAGTAATGGCATTGGAAGCCAAATAGTACTAAATAACCATACAAGTAAAGTTTCAAACACAAGTAATTATAAAAAAATGCCAAATCGGAACGTAATAACAAAGGATGCCCTAATAAAACAATATTAAATACGGTATCATGGCTGCCAGCAGGCTCAACGTTAAAACCGTTATTAAAACTTTAATCCACATTTGAAATTTCTGCTTATTAATTTATTTCAAGCTTCTGGTTTGTAAAGTCTGAATGTAACTAGGAGCAGCATAAGGAATTAATTACGACTAGCAATAATTAATCAATTAGATCACCAAGAAATTTGACAATCTCAAATAAATGCTTGTTTTAGAATCAGTAAGATTGACACAAACATATGTTAGCTATCAAATTTCAGTCGTATGCTGCTAGCCTATCATTATTATTATAAGCATCAAAATTCACTGCAAATAAGCGTGCTTATTATTGTATTGCAAGCCAACAATAGACGGCAGCCGTGAACCTCAAAGATAAGTTAAGATAACAGAGCACAACGCAGCACCTGGAGATGTCGACGCCCTGCCGCTTCCTGTGGGAACAAACACCACCCATCTGAAATAAAATCACCTCTCAGTGTTTGTTTTTATTTTACATTATTCCATCTGCGGCTCCTTAATCACAACCAACAAAATCTACAAAATACAAATTCTAGCCATTAACCTGACGTTTGCTACAAAAATATTAAAAATCATAAATAAATTAAATCCATGTTATCGTGGCATGTGAATACTTAAGCCAGGAAATTATCTTCGCGATTCTACTTCTCCTTTGTTTCTCATTTCTCCTTTTCATTTACAAATTTCCATGGATCATTTACTTCATTACAATTCTAAGTTCTTCATAAAATTCCCTTTTGAAGTAGTCTACATCACACAACAATTAACTACTAGCTCATCTGATATAGTTCTGCAGTGGTGACTCACAGAACTGGTCATCTAATAATAATTAACAAAACAAACATTTCTTTTACATGATTTTCAACCACATAACTTAAAATGTTAGCAAAACCACATACTAGAACATATATATTTATAATCCACAATTTATCCAACAATATAGCCGTCCTCAAGTGTTAGATCAAGAGTCTATAAGTTGTATGGTTTAAATTTGCCTCTGTGTTAATTGGCGGGACCGCCAATTATTTGCCGCGTGAGTTAGTCATTTCCTGTGCAGGCTCTGGCTTGTAGCTTGTCATGCCACGCCAGTGCTAGTCAGTTGAGATCGAGACCAGACAGTGTGCGGGCACGCGTCACAATTGCTCCTAAACGAGGACAATTTTCGCTCTGTATACTTAGTGCTCATCTTCAATTCCACACCTTATTTTCTCCTAAAGTTGTAGGCAGCTTACGTGTGAAGTTCCGGGAATTACATTGTATTTTTAGTGCAAATTACAATTATTCCATTGTCTTCTTAGCCTAACCACCACGTGCAGTGAATCAAAGGACTGGTGTTAGCGCTTATAGACCAACTTGGCGGGAGTAGTGTATTGCTCCTAGAAATAGTAACTATATTTAACCACATCTACCATATTCTTGTTAAGCGTTATTCAGAGTTCAGGCTTTCTGAAAATATATTATTGCAAAACCCTCAAACTTAAATCTCTGTTCCAGCTACCTACAGTCCTAGCTTCCTTTTGTTTTAGTATTAAGTGGTGTAAAAACACCTGGTCCTCCGAAAAACTATCATTTTGTTCCTCGTTACCATATCTAACATGGTCCTCACTGGCAGGGTTTGATATTTTTTGCAATAATTTCTGAACATTGGACATTGTGTAATCCTGTGGTGGACCTTTGTGTTACTTCGTGTTGCTCGGATCGGGTTCAACACTCAGCCGACGGAACTGTTTACATTTAGACAGGTTATGCCCGCTTTGACACTGAGGGCATAACTGTTCAGTTGTCGACACATATGACTGACGACTGTTATTATGCTGATTCCTAGGTTCACGACGTTCACTTCTAGGTTTTGATGGGCTGGACCTGTTGCAGGAATTATTCGACAGCACCTCTAGAGAATGAGACTTCGCTTCTAGAAATAACACAAGCTCACTTAATGAAGTAAAAGTTTGAGAATCGATTCTGGATTCCCACTCACGTTGCACACTGTCTGGCAGATGCTCCAATAACAATTGCATTAGAATGACTTCATGAAGTGGCACTTCTAATTCTAACGCTTCAATAGCATGCAAGTTGTTTACGAATTGATTCAATAAATTTAGCAAGTCTGCAACTGTTTTTGTCGCGCTACAGGTAGGGACAACAGATGCTTAATGTGGGATATAGCAATTAACCGTTTATTGTTGTATGTTGCACACAATATATCCCAGGCAACTTGGAAGTTATCACTAGTCACTGGCAAATTTTCCAATAATGTTTTAGCTTCACCCTTTAATGAACCAATGAGGTAATGGAATTTTTGAATGGGCGACAAACTACTATTATTTACAATTAAACTTGAAAAGGTATCAAAATAATGTATAAATTTAGTTACATCGCTTTCAAACACTGGAAGCTGAATCGTAGGCAATTTTATCATATTGCTTGCCTGCGACGCACTGGAGTTCACTGTTTGTCGTGTGTCACTGTTGTTTGAATTGACACTAACTGCTGTAGGCTCACGAGCATGCATTAACTCACTTAACCTTGCTTTTAGATTAATATACAACGTTGATACCTCGTCTGCATATTGTATGTGAGTATCAAGTTCTGTATCAATTTCCACCATAGATTCAATCTGCGTTTGCACAGCTTCAAACTTATCAATTTCATTCAATAGCTTTTCATAATGTGCTTTGATCACAAATACACTAACATCTTCAGATATGTCGTTGAGAAAGTTCTGTGTCAGTGTAAACTTTCTTTTACATATACCACGACGTCTGACCAAAAGTTTAATCTCCTCTTCCATGTTGAGATGAAACAATTATTTTACATTGATCGCAGAAAGTGATTAGGCAGTTCGCTGCAAACTGTTGGGGGTGGCTGTCTTCTCGCTGAAGTTGGAAGGCGGCGGGTACCATGTACACGCGGAGAAGTAGCCCAGCTGTCGCGCGCGTTGTAAGCAGTCCAGTGGTGAATACAAGCCACCTATTGTAAAAGTGTGTCCCTTGCCCAATCAGTGAAGTGTTATGTCAATCTATTAGTAAAGTGTTATCTTGATCTATCCGCATAGTGTTATGTAAAATCTGTCGATTTTAGGCGGGAGTTATGTTAGATCAAGAGTCTATAAGTTATATGGTTTAAATTTGCCTCTGTGTTAATTGGCGCGACCGCCAATTATTTGCCGCGTGAGTTAGTCATTTCCTGTGCAGGCTCTGGCTTGTAGCTTGCCATGCCACGCCAGTGCTAGTCAGTTGAGATCGAGACCAGACAATGTGCGGGCACGCGTCACAATTGCTCCTAAACGAGGACAATTTTCGCTCTGTATACTTAGTGCTCATCTTCAATTCCACACCTTATTTGCTCCTAAAGTTGTAGGCAGCTTACGTGTGAAGTTCCGGGAATTACATTGTATTTTTAGTGCAAATTACAATTATTCCATTGTCTTCTTAGCCTAACCACCACGTGCAGTGAATCAAAGGACTGGTGTTAGCGCTTATAGACCAACTTGGCGGGAGTAGTGTATTGCTCCTAGAAATAGTAACTATATTTAACCACATCTACCATATTCTTGTTAAGTGTTTATACAATTTTCATTATTCAGAGTTCAGGCTTCCTGAAAATATATTATTGCAAAACCCTCAAACTTAAATCTCTGTTCCAGCTACCTACAGTCCTAGCTTCCTTTTGTTTTAGTATTAAGTGGTGTAAAAACACCTGGTCCTCCGAAAAACTATCATTTTGTTCCTAGTTACCATATCTAACATCAAGTAACTTATCATTACACATGACGGCACCCGTGGACATTGTGGAGCACCGGGAACGTGAGAATCTCCTACCATCTAAGAGATAAAACTAGTAGAGCTAAGGATCAGAGGTCTGAGGTGCAGCTTCCCTGGCCGGTTAGCTATGGGCTCGTATCAGGTCTCTTCAGCACTCGCAGTTCGGAGGGCTGGGGGATTTCCGTTAAACGACCTGAACCCAGTATGTAAATTCGGGTGCGGGGCCTTGAACCTGTTCTCTGGATTGGTGTCGGCTCGGTCACTGAGCAATCGCGCCGTCGGGGGTTCGGAGAAATAAATTTCATTTTAATTATTTTCACAACTATTTTTTTGCCTATTTTTTATTTTTATTTTTTTAAATACTTCCACTATCGGAGATACCTGATGCGTGCGTCGGCTGCTGTACTTGGTCGCCGTGCTGCCGATCCGCTGGTTCAAGTAAAGAGGAACAAAGCTACACACCAGAACAACAGTTCCTACTAGTTCAAATAAGTCTGCTCCACCCTTCGGGACTCTCTAACCCATTCGCAAACTGCGAATAAGAGTCCGCCTTTCCTTTCTTCTGTTCTCTCCTTTTATTACCTTCCTCTTTCGCCTACGATGGAAGTCGAAGACCCACGGGAATGGGTACTTCGCCTCCTTTAAGGCGGGCTAAACGGAGCAACGAGGAAGCGAAAGCTGTACCTAGCGGACGGATGGACTCTTGCGACTGTGTTTCCCACCCTCTGAAGTGTGATTGCCTTGCACCAAAGAGAAGCTCCTTTCTAGGCATAATAGTTAGGATGCAGACGGCAACGCTTCTCTAGCGTGGCCGCGACCCAGCGAGTTTGCGTAAACAAGGATCCCTAAATTCAAGGGACATAGGGACTTGCACGTAACCCGTGGCCAGTGGGTACCTCCGCCGGCTAGAGGGGAACGTTGTGCACCATTGCGGTGTTACAGATAGCCCCTTCCGGTTTGTTAGGAGGAAAGCTGGTGTTATCACGTAACCCGGCGCCGAATGTCACCTTTATTAAAATACTGGAACGTTGGAACCTGATCCCACTGCGTACGCGCATCTACGACCGGAGTAGTGCCCCCTGTTTCAACGCGTCGAAGCGCCAACTCAACTAACAATTCTATTCAATCAATTATGGGAGTCCATCATCAAATAAAATCCAATGAGCAGACATCTGCTAAAACACTCAAGGTAGAATCGGTCAGACCGACCAACAAACAGCATGCTCAACAATCCACTGTAGTTGCTTCGAAAGAAAGAACTTGAAGGAAGTCGGCTACAAGGCGTAAATTACCTCGCTCGTCTTTCAGCGAAAACTCAGATTCAACATCCGGTGCCAAAACGGATATTAAATCGCCCAACAGGGATAAAGCAAATTCGGTAACTCCCAATGATGAAACGAAATTGCACACAAGCATAGTAGATCAAACAGTCACCCCCTGATCTCCAACCAGAAGAAGGAGACGAGTGTGACATGATTTCATTGGTAATAGATATGTCTGGTATCATTGCTAGAGACATCAATAGTAAATCCAGAAGACAGTCGCTCTATAAAGGCCTTGGGAGGGTCATGGTCCTCTACCAAAACGTTCAGGCCGAGAACGTAGAACTCTCCGCGGCAAATGTACTGTTGAAGGCAACTAAACCTCCCCTTCAGCCAGTCCAAAACAGAATACCTTATGCGAACGTCGTCGGAAGACCGACTCCAGCGCCGTTTCCGAAAAACGACTCGAAGCAGACAGCGACAAAAACAAAGCACACGGTCATCATTGATAGGCCGAATAAGAAAGATGACACGGCAGACGATGTAAAGAACGCGTTATACGGCAATATTGAAATGGCCGAAGAAGGCTGGAAGGTAGTAAGCCTCCGTAAGACCAAGAGTGGGCAAGTAATTCTTGAGACCACCACAGAAGATCAAGCACAAAAGATTATCGACTCCGAAGCCTTGCAAAAGAAAGGATTTAGAGCACAAAAGACGAAAAAGTTAAAACCATGGTCATAATTATGGACGTCCCAAGGAATCTCGACAATCAGAGCGTCATCAAGACCCTCGTCAAACAAAACGCTGAGGATTACGATGAAAACTGGAAATCCCTTGACTTAAAGTTCAAATTGGGTAGACGGCTGCCCGAAAGTGACCATTGGGTTTGCGAGGTCAGCCCAGCCCTCCGTAAAACAATGCTGGACAAAGGGAGAATATTTATTGGATATAACACTTCTATAGTTTATGACATTTGGTCGTAACCAGGTGGTATAAATGCCAGGGACTTGGCCACACGGCAAGGCACTGTAAAAAGGAGCATGACACATGCTCGCACTGTGCTCAACAAGGACATCGAGTAAAACAATGTCAAAACAAGAACAAGCCGCCAAAATGCGCAATATGAGCACAAAATAAACTAGACTCGGGTCACGAGGCCTCCAGTCTCGAATGCTCCACAAAGGTATTCGCGCAGAAAAGACTGTGTGACCGAATAGATTATGGGACATAACGCCCCATCTATTAAGCTATGGCAGATAAATGCCCACCGATCACGGTTGGTTGCTGACGAACTTAGATATAAGGCAAACATGGAAAAAATATATATCCTTTTGATACAAGAACCATACACGTACAACGAGAAAGTGGTTGGATATGGTATCAAAAATAGAATCATAGTGGGAACTGCACAGGGCGAAGAACCTGCAGCAGCAATAGTAATAGTAAACCCAGAAATTGAAGTAATAAAGCAAACCCATCTTAGTACATCCCATGTAGTATTCGCAACAGTAACGACCACTACTGGACAATATCACTGAGTTTCAGCGTACTTCCAATATAGCCAATCTCCTGTTGAATTCATAGCATCAATACGCCGCATAGCGGATACACTAGATGTTCATATCCTTCTCTCGGCAGACGTTAACGCGAAATCTCTCATTTGGGGCCCGCGTCCTGCCGAGAGGGGCGATATCCTTACAGAAAATGTAATACTTGACCTAGGCTGGCACGTTCTCAATGAGGAAAATCAGGGTCCTACATATGAGCTCAGCTCGTCAACGATCAGAAGAATATAATATATAGACATTACAGCAACCACACCGGGGTTGGTCCCACAAATTCAGTCATAGCAATTACTAACCGAGCAAGTTCTCACCGAGTCGTACAATTACTAATAAGAGCAACAAGACAAACAGAAACAGAATTATATGGACGATACTCGTTTAGAAACGCAGACTGGAACAACTATCAGACACGACTCGGGGAGCAATTTCCAAACAATGAGTCACTGGTTACAAAAACAGACGTGGCGACTAGAATTAGAGATATCAGCAAGGCTATAAGAAAGACGGCCAATAAGGTCATACAGAAAACGCTCCCAAAAAGAACCACTGTGAGGTGGTGGACGCCTCAACTAACACAGCTCAAACGGGAAACGTATGCCCATAGGCAAGCGTTCCAAAGAGCGGACGGAAAGGACAACATATCGACAACACAGAGAACGATATACCCGTGCAGTACACGCAGCCAAGAAAGACAGCTTGCATGACTTTGTATCAGAGCAAAGCATGGCCAACACCTGGGGAGTGGCTTATCGCATACAAGCAAGCAAAATTAGAAACAAGACTGTAACCAGTAGTCTCAAAAGATCGGACGGGAGACAAGCAGAAGCATGGGATGAAATAGCCGATTCATTACTTACGACGCTTGTGCCAGATGACGACCTACAGAATGAGACAGCTGAACAAAGGCAAATCCGTAGACTTACTCAAGAAATCATAGAGGATGGAGAACATATCCAACCATTTGATAACGTGGACTTACAGATAGCAATTGATTCCACAAAGACAAAGAAAGCCCCAGGACTAGACGAGAGTAATCCGGAACTAATATATAAGGGTGGTGCAGTGTTGCACTCCCACCTTCTGGACATATATAACGCATGTCTTCGGCTACGTATGTTCCCAAAATCATGGAAAAAAGGACAGCTCTATCCCATTCTAAAGTCATACGATAAAGACCGGAATTTACCGAAATCCTACAGACCGATCTGCTTGCTCCCGGTACTAGGGAAGATCTTGGAGAGGCTCATTCTCTCTAGGATCGAAAACCTACTCGAAGCATCGTACTCCGATACCCAATTTGGGTTTAGGCCCGAAAGGAGCACGGAGGATGCAATCACAAAACTACAAGGCATCATCAGGAACTCCCAAGCGAAATACGTGGCAGGAATATTTATTCATATTGAGGGGGCCTTCGACAATGTATGGTGGCCCCAAGTCCTAAATAGACTGCTAGGGATTGGATGCCCTGCGGATATATATGGAATTATCAAAGATTATTTTAGAGACAGAAAGTTATGATTAAAAACAGTTATCATACTAGAACGAAACAAGTCACTAAGGGCTGCCCACAAGGCTCAGTACTGGGTCCTAAACTTTGGAACCTAGTATTTCATGAAGCTACAGGAATAATGGAAGAAAGCCAGGAGGCTAAGCCAGTAACTTTTGCAGATGATATGGTTCTCCTTATCGAAGCAGATAGCAGAGCCTCAATAGAGGAGAAAGGAAATTCCGCCATGTTATCGTTCACCAATTGGTGCAACAAGCAAAATTAAAACTATCACCAGGAAAAACGAAGTGCTTGCTCCTGAAAGGGAAATTACACCCAGGAAGACCTCCCAGAAAATTTGCGCTGGGAATCCGAATCCATAGCGCAGTGTCCCTGCGATATCTAGGCGTAGAACTGCAAGCCGGCAACAAGATGGATAGGCAAGTAGAAAAAATATGCACTACAACGGTAAACCTTTTCCATGCGTTAGGTAGACTATCAGGCCAAACATGGGGCTACAAATATACGAATTATAAAAGGCTATACTCGGCAGTATTAGTGGCACTAATTACATATGCTGTCCATGGATGGGCTCCATACATAAATTCACGCCATAAACGTAAGTTGATCACGGCACAGAGACAAGCTCTACTGAGAGTCACCAGAGCATATTCGACTACATCAAATGACGCGCTACCGGTTATTGCTGGAGAAATCCCAGTACATTTGCTCTTAGAGGAAAAAGTAAATGCTTACAAAATTCGAAAACACCTCCCTACTCGAATTGAAGAGTGGGAACTAAATCAAGACATTTGCGAAAGGTATAACCGTTCAGAACTAATGAAGCAGCTTAGAAGCGCAACTGTACATTCCTGGGAACGACGCTGGGAAGATGCCCAAAAGGGCCTTCTAACAAAGGGTTATTTCCCTAGCGTCCGCAGACGACTCAGTCAAAAAAGGATCGTTCCTGATTTCTCAACATCCCAGTTCTATTCGGGACATGGCTACTTCGCAGCAAATCTATTTAGGTTTAATCTAGCAGAGGATTATCTATGTTACTGTGAAGACTGTGAGCCTGATACAATGTACCACGCCCTCTATACATGCACGAGATATAGGGAAGCACGTATTGGTATAAGAGAGGTAGCCAAACAAGAAGGCGAAATGTGGCCACCAGAACTTAGTTTTTGGACGACAAAGGGAGCTAACACTGCTTTCAGAACATTCACACGCCACGTGATATAAAGCAGGAAAGAACAAGAACAAGATGATGCTTAAGACACACCGAATTTGAGACGAATCCACCGTGGGGGAATGCTCAGATCCCCTGGGGCCTTACCGAGCAAGATGGATGTATGGCAGATTGCCCAAGACTTGCCTCGGAAGCTGGGGGATAGCTTCGCAGCAACCGATCTGAGTGAGGTTTTCGGGGGGTTTCCCTCACTCTATAAGGTGAATACCAGATCGGGGACACGCCCCCCCCCCACGTCAACGGACAAATGAATAAGAGTAAAATTGAACGGGGGAAAAAATCCAAAGTAAATTCATCAAACATTTTCCTGTGTTCTATGAATAAGAGAAAGCGACGCGACGATCTTAGAACAAATGCGAAATCGGTTGTTGGATCGGAGATATAGCCTATGGCTCAGGTACTCCGGGAGTGGAAGGCGGGGCCAAAAAAAAAATATATATATCTTCGGATCGACATATTCGTGCGAGCAAGCGTTCTCTTGTATGAATATAATTAAAAGTAAAGTAAGAAGCCAACTTACAAATGAAAATTTAGAGTCGTGTTTGAAACTTAAAACAAAAAGTAATGATCCAAATTTATCCAACCTTTCTAAAACCATGAAAAGCCAACGCTCCCATTGAATTTGTTTGCTCAATTGTTTGTTATTGAAGTACAAGTTAGTGTTGTAAGTAAATGTTTTAATTGTTTTAATTTTTTACTTAAATAATAAGTAATTATCTAATAATGCCATACATATTATCTAATTTGTTGTGACAAACACTACTTATATATGAATAAATAGATATTTTTCTTATGAATAAATAGATTAGTTTTTATCAAAAAACTTTATTTATGCGACTACTATTTATTGTCGGCAAGAAAAAAATTTGTGGCTCTTTTGTAACATTTCAGGAGAAATGTTAAACATTTCATATTGTGCATTTTCTTTTCTATATATTTGTCTGTTAAACTTTACTGAAAGCACCTTGTAAATATTCTCTTTGGAGTACTCTAATGCGATGAACGCACTCTTAAAAACACTGCTAACCATACATTTCATGACCGAATCGATGTCTGTATCGATATCTCGAAACTCTATGTTCTGCAAAGTTTTCAGACATTCTTTAAACATTAATTTACAACAATTTGCTAAATAGTTTTTCTCAGTTTTACAGATCTTGTGAAATATGAAGATGCTATAATTACGTCGTATTTCAAGATAGAAGTCTCGAGAAGCTTCTACGCTATTTCGATCGAGAAACTGAAAGCACTCTAATGTAATCTAGGCTAACCTGTTTGACTCGTATTCACTTTTTCATCGAACTCTACTAACGCAAGCACCTCAGCTTTATCGCAGTAGGGATGCTTGGGTACCGAGACTTCGTGGTACTACTCCAAGATCAGTAAACTATATAGGTTGCGTATTCCGGGATAGACCAATCGCAGCACGTGAGTGTGTGACGTCACAAGATTCCAGATCTCGCAATTTTCAGATTTTACTCAGTCTAGAAAATCTTACACCGCGTGATTAAACTCTAACCTTTAATTAACCCGTGGTCGGATTCTTGTGAAATTTATACAGAAATAATCTACACACATCAGACCTACTGATGGTTAAAACAGAGCCTTAAAAAAGCGGATACAAATGTTTTTATTTCATTTTATAAACATCACCCGTTACACAAAATTCATGGAGGGAGAAGCAAATTTCACTATGCGACAATTTTTTGTATTTTTGTGTCCCGAAAAAACTTCAAGCGAGAAAGTTTTAGTGAAATAATTGAATTTTAATACAAATGAAGTTCCAGCCCCATATCTCGAATGGTTTACGAGTAATTAAGTGGTAATTATTCCATGCGCATCAGTGTTGGAGTGATTTGTGACGACCGTGAACAGTTCAGGAAGAAGCATATTTGACTATGCGACAATTTTTTTATTTCTGTGACCAGAAAATGATTCAAGCATGTGAGCTTTAGGGAAATATTTGAATTTTATTATACATCAAGTACCACGTTTATATTTTGAATGGTTTACGAGTAATAGAGTGGTAATTACTCAAGGCGATAAAGCTATCGGAACGGTACAGAGGTCTTTTTTATTCTATAAAATAGGCCTACTAGCAATTACGTAAAAATCCTTAAATATTTTAATCGTGGACTCAATAATAAAGGATATTAACTGGCTACTTGTACCCATACTGAAAGATTGACCCGCTGGGAAAAAAGAATGATTTAAACTTTTTCCTAACCTTGTAAATCTGCAGTACTGTTATTTAGATATTTGTTGAATTATTTATTTTATTTTTTGATCCTTTGTGCTAGTAACTTTTATTTCTAATTACCTTATCAAATGCCTTATTAGTTTAATATCTTGTTACGCCCTTTTCATATTTTAATATAATTTATCAACATGAAAACGTATTACAGTTAAAATTGAATTGCCGAGGCTTTAAGAGCATGCTATCGGGTTATAGTTAGGGCAAGACGATGATACTTTTTTATGAAAAATTCATGGAAAAATCCTTTGAAATATTGTGTGATTTATGTAGAATGCATTGCGAAGCAATTTGTGTCCTTTTTGTTATGTTGAGACGTCGATTTTAAAGATCCTGCGCCTCTTTTCGTTGTGCTGCTCATGAAAGTTTCCCTGCCCTGCAATTCACAAACCATCCCTTAGTTTATTAGGTCTCGTATATTATCTCTGTCGTCACATAATTTGTATACAGATGTACACTTTTGGCCGTGTTTCACCAATCATTACCTACATAACTTACCCCATATAACCCGGAGAAAATTATTATTAATATAAATGTATTGCTTTGATTACAATATTAACACAAATTAATACTCTACAATAGTCTACGCAATGTAATAATAACATTAGTACTGTACATGTTAATATTGATACCTAAAAATTCCCGTAGTTGTTTTCTACCCTTATTATAAGGTACAATTTCTATGCAAATATAGGATACATTCTTTAACAAATTTTCATCAAATTATACTAACATAACCTCTAGAATGAGGAATATTTTCAAGGCAACAAAATATTAGAACAAATCACCCTTTAGCTGTTTTATAGGCCTACCTGTATTATATAATTTCTATTCAAATCTAGATCCTTTGGGATATTTTTACAAGATTTTAAAGACAAATGCTGTAGAATCAGAAGAACATTTTAAGTAACTTGAATAACAGAACAGTTCACATCTTAGCTGTTTTCTACAATCTACAAAATTACTGTTACACACTGCCACAGCACATATCTGGCCCGGCATAATGGTTCAGTTAATTGCACTTTCTAAAGCACCTTCCATTTGTATTATTAAAAACAGTATATACTGGTAATATCTAACCTAAAAGACTGCGGTCAAGCGGCCGAGATCAGTAGGTAGAAGCTTTGTCAGCGGCACCATGCTCTCTACTGTCGTGCTTGAAGCGCCAAATTATTCTGACACCTTGAAGCGCCCGGAATAATTACCACTCAATTACTCGTAAACCATTCGAGATATGGGGCTGGAACTTCATTTGTATTAAAATTCAATTATTTCACTAAAACTTTCTCGCTTGAAGTTTTTTCGGGACACAAAAATACAAAAAATTGTCTCATAGTGAAATTTGCTTCTCCCTCCATGAATTTTGTGTAACGGGTGATGTTTATAAAATGAAATAAAAACATTTGTGTCCGCTTTTTTAAGGCTCTGTTTTAACCATCAGTAGGGCTGATGTGTGTAGATTATTTCTGTATAAATTTCACAGGAATCCGACCACGGGTTAATTAAAGGTTACGAGTTTAATCACGCGGTGTAAGATTTTCTAGACTGAGTAAAAACTGAAAATTGCGAGATCTGGAATCTTGTGACGTCACACACTCGCCTGCTCGCCGCAACCTCTGTAGTTTACAAGCCTTGGTACTACTCTACACAACGCAGATGATGTAGCCTACCAGAACTTCCAGACCTGGACTTCTAAGGCAAAGAAGCCTTTAACCACAGCCTCCAGCAGCAACTTTAGCATGGCAGACTTCTCTCTATAACCTCACCGATGGGATATTAGCCATTCATTAGTACTTTCAAACGAGTCCAGGATAACCTACATACTCTTTACAAATCAAAAGTTAAGTACGCAATGTAAACCAGTAAAAAGGTTAAATCTGATAATTGGTCCATAGCATGGCAGTATTTATAATTGTATCGAATCATTTGGCACTTGGTGCAGGATTCGCATTTCCAATTAATAGCTCAAGTGTGATGAGCTCTCATTTTAGAAGCAATAATTGTAATTCTGTATGTATAATCTTCCGGAGTCTTTAGGCAATTTGCCTCCTCCGCATTATATGTACTTAAACTGAGTTCAGCTAAAAATAGCTAGAACATTTAAGCAAAGGTTGAAGATATTTAACCTTAATAAATCTACAGTCCATTACATCTTTCTTGGTCATCCAGACCTGGAACACTTAAATAATTATGTTGTATTACTTTGGCTTTATGACCAAATAAATTGTTACCTCTGTTGTTGAATTATTATGATATTATTTCATATCATCCACTGCTCAACTAGCTACCAGAAGGAATATTTTTGTAGGAGAAATTCATCAATTATATGTATGGGATCCTAGACTCCTACCTAATCCAAATCCCTCATATCTTTAAACACGTTGAAATTTTTTAAATTGTAATTTTTTACTCTTCCGACTCAAAAAGTTGCCGACCCCTGGTCTAGTTGGATAAGCGCATGTAAAAAATAGTGTTATTTGTCATGGCTAACTATATTTTAATTTCCGAAGCCTTATAAGATCACAGTAAAACAATGGGCTTTGTTGTCATGATAACTGATTTGCATTTCATAAATGCTTTCGAATAAGTGTATTACCATAAAATAAGCACTAAATTAAGCATTACTCCGAAACAGGTCAACCGATTTTATCCAATATCAACAAACATCTTCCCATGGAATTTATAGATGTGTATTCCAAGTTTCATAAAAATCCGGTAAAGCGTATTTGAGTTACCGCGTCCTTAAAATATACACTAATTTGGGTTTTACTCCGGTACTGGTCTACCGATTTGGTTCAATATCAGTAGACGTCTTCCCATGAACATTATAAATGGGTATACAAAGTTTCAGGAAAATCCAATAAAGCATATTTGAGTTATCGCAGCTTCTTATATATTAACATAAAAGGCACTAAATTGGGCATTCTTCCTTTACTGGCCAACCGATTTCGTCGAAACTCAAAAGACTTCTTCCCACGGACATTATAAATGCGTATAAGAAGTTTCGTAAAAATCCGATAAAGAGTATTTGAGTTATTGCGCCTTTAAAATAGACACTAAATTGGGTTTTACTCCGGTACCGGTCAACAGATTAGGTTCAAATTCAATAGTGTGTTTCTCATAGACGTCATAAATGCGTACACCAAGTTTTATGGAAATCCGATACAGCGTAGGCCTATTTGAGTTATGGCGCCTTTCTAATATAATCTATTAAAATAGGCACTAAATTGGGCACTACTCCGGTACCGGTGAACCGATTTGGTTCAGGATCAATAGGATTCTTCCCATTGACTTTGTAAATGTGTTTTCCAAGTTTCATGACAATCCGAAAAAGCGTATTTGAGTTATAGCGTGTACAGACACACGGTCGGACGGACGGACTGACGGACGGACGGACTGACGGACGGATGGACAGACGGACAGACATTTTTTCGTCCCCATAGACAATCTCATGATGCACCATACTGGCACTTAATAAACATTTAAATAACAGTAACCAATTATATGTTTTTTCTAATTATTTATTATCTATTTATATCTTTATTAATTTATTCATAGCTTTTCCATACACCAAACTCTTAAATTTTTGATAACCATCTATACTCAATCAAATATAAAATTTAGCCAAGTTTTTAAATAATTTAACATTTATAGTACCTGTATTGCAGATCTTCGTAAGTGCTACGGTGTTAATCATGTTCAAAAATTTATTGTCAATAAAAATCTTTCTCCAATGTTCTGTTTCCCTGCAGTCAAGCAATACGTGTTTGGCATGTTCTATTGCATAGTGGACAAATTCCTTTCATTACGTTACCTCTAACGTTTCATAGTACCTGACTTCCTCTACGCCAATCTTTCTCCTTCCTATTGCAGTTAAATAAATAAATTTACGTCACCAATTTTATTTTAATTATTTGCAATATTCTAGCGACTTAAATTTTCTTTTTCACTGAACATTTCTTGTCTAGCAATATTATTACAGCGGTTTCCTACCAAGTTACATATTATGTTTAAAAAACCCATTCTCAGTGATGACCAATTTAAACCCATTTTATTAAATTTTTCTTCTAAACCATTAAATCAGTTATAGTATTTATTAAATTTGACTTTTGTAAGAACTCTATGCATTTCTTTTCCGTGTTGTTTCTTTCATTTCCCATGATGTGATTGATAAACTTTATTATTCTTACTAAAAATACACCTCTACTATCCTCCATTTCCATTTCCATTAATGCTGTTATATTTATTGAGTTCCTGGGTACTTTAAATTTTTTTACAGTACTTGCTCTTATTTTATTTAAGTATAGCCATGCTTCTTCTCCTCTCCACAGTTCCGCTGTCTATACTATAGAGAGATTATTTTTGCGATGTGCCGAGAACGCACAGTCCGCGCGGTGGCCTGCAAGCAAGTCGACGGCCGGTAAAGGCTCATGTACATACGCCCTCTTTTCAAGCGCACTGATTTCTGAATTAGGTCTAAGTTAGAATAATCACCTACCTTTGCCATAGGAGATGTTGAAAATGATCTCCATCTACCGCCACACATTTCTAACACCACTAGCAATCAACATGACTACAAGTCACAGGGCAGGACGGGAGAGGCCCGCAGCGGGCGTTGGAGCGGGTGATGGCGCGAAAGCCGGGAAAGGAGAGGGAGATGGAAGGTGAAGTGGAGAATGTTGGTGGAATAAGAGGGGGAAACGGGAGTAACCCAGATAAACCCCCGTAGGTCATAGCTTCGTCTACCACGATGACAAGCCCGCCTCCTGATTTGAACCCGGGACCGTTTGCATGCCAGCTCCACGCAGAGTATGAGCCACCGCGACGGCATAGAACTTTAATTTTTACTTCATCTGCCCGTACCATAGGTACTATAGGTGGAGGAAATATTGTTTTCGACCCGAAAATTCGAAGTTGAGTTATTAGCATATATACACGTTTCAAGACCCCCTGAATCCAAAAATACTATTTTTGGAAACATGTCTGTGTGTCTGTGTGTCTGTCTGTCAGTCTGTCAGTCTGTCTGTCTGTGAACAGGCTAGCTCAAAAACGGAAAATCGTATGAAAACAAAATTTCGTATTTGGGTCTAGTACCTTCTGAAGATGTGTGCCCAAGATCGGCGACATGTTTCTCTTATTTTTAAGGGGACTTTACTTGAAGAAATTTTCGTTTTTCGCGATTTTCTCGAAAACGGCTCTAACGATTTTCTTTAAGTTTAGCACATGTATAGCTTATAGTGAGAGCTAAAAGTTTTATTTGAAACTATTTTTCGAAAAAATTATCTGAAGGGTAGTTACAAGACACCAACTTTTCCCCCACTGTTTGTAGAAAGTTTGTGTTGCGTGGTTAACAATTGAATACGCGCTCTTTCACGGCCCCTTATTCTGTATAAGAATGAAGTGAGAAAGATGTATTGAAGGGAAATATTCGATAAAGTTCGGAAATTATTCTTAACGACGGAAGTTTCAATAAATGTCTGCAGTCACTTGCTTTTGTTTAGTTTGTTATATAGTTTGCATTTTTATTAGTAGCATCATTTTCAAAGAAGAGGTTATCAGGTATTTATCGTATAATTAGCGTACAATAATTGTGTCTTGCGTTTCTGTACAAGGATATGTGAATACTGGTAACTTTTATTTGGGCAGAGGAAGTTATGTGACTTTCACATCAGATTTTTGGTATTTATTTGGCCGTATGTAACTGCTTTCAAGGATTCTTTAAGACGCAATAATACCTTGGAATGCGATGTTTCTGACGTATTTGAAACTGCTCTTAAATGAACCTACATAGAAAACTCCCATACAGTCATAGAATAGACCCATCATGTAATCCTTGTGTAAGGAGAAGATTTCATACAAAGAGGTCAGATATGGTATTTAGAAGAACCTCCCTCTGTCAAGGAAGTAGTATATTATAAAAATTTTATCCAATAGGCTTTTATGGTTATTAGGTCGTGATTAAAGCATGACTCATTTGGTATAACTAATACCTTATAATACTGGTAGTGATATTCATGAAATACGAACATATTCTCAGTAACTATCGTTAACGTAGATAATTAATTTCCTGCTTCAATTAATGTAATTTGCTATACCCATGTCTGGAGTTCAAGCTAGATGTAGCATATGACTCAGACTTGCATTCGGAAATCAAATAAACTTCCAAGACAGAACTGCAACTACATATCGATTATAGTCTACTGATTTAATAACTCGAAGTAGGTCACATCAGTTTAAATACAATTTCTGCCACGATGCAGTATGGTGGTCTTCATTTTAGAAACCGACTTCAAATCCGGAACTGAATGTAGTTGAAGAGGATGTCTAGCCTATGAGTTTATTATGAAGTTTTCCCAGCAATATCTCTCTGGCGTGTATATTAGAATACGTTTCTTCTTCAATTGAATACAACATTTTTACTGCAGAACGATAAATGAACAAATTCAAAAGAATTTTAGATTTAGTTATGAATTTCTGAGCTCCGAATTATTTCACTGCTAAGATCATCATTTCATAATCGTCTATTCGTAACTTTTGGAAATATTAAAATAACAGCACACTATATAAAAATCCTAATGGCCAAGCGTTTTATACTGTAATCCACTTACTAGTTTTCTCAATAACCAATTGTTAAATCGATCGTTTATTTATCATGGAAAGGATGATAGTTCTCTTTTAATTAACAGTGTGAATTAATAATGGAACTTAGTCTCCATGGGATTCTAGTCTATACAGTGCGCAGGCCTAGGTCACTCAAAGAAGTTGACCTGATAAATAGCTATTTATATTTTGGGTCGGATGCTGTGATATTTCTACCTTGCCCCGTGTTAAATTAATGGATTTTTAAGGTAGCCTACATGTTCTCATGTTCTAAATACAGAAATAAACTTTTTGCAGGTTATTCCTGGATAGATGGAAATAGGTATAATACGAGGGTTCTGGAAAATATTAATCAATATATAAATTAACTTAATATAGGTGTTGTGAAAAACTGACTGTGGTATTATGTATGCTCTACTTATATACGGGCATATGTCTGTACGTTCTCGTTGATTATGATATTTACATTGTGGCTATTAGAGATAGTTGTGTCTATTAAACATGGTATTTCCTTCTTCTTATCCAGGGATACGATACCTGTCCACTATAGCTACGGTCTTGTCAGTGGCTATTGCGCGGTCGTAATTTAATTTGAAATAATAATGTTATTTATGCCTTGCAGTAGAATACGATTTCCGTTAGACGACTTCTCTGGCTGGCCAGTTCTTAATGGAGTATGTTGGCTACCCGCTACTTATTGTGACGGTGAAGATAATTAGGCCTACTCCCGTTATGTGCTGGATGAGTTTCTCATGACATTTCCTATATCCATCATCTGGTGCATTTTTATTATGATTCATGAACTAGCTTAAAAGGCCCGGCATCGCCCGGGTTTTGCATTTTGTGTGCAATTCAAAATTTAATTATGGATCTAGAGTTTGAAGTGAAGAAGAACGACTTATCACACTTAAACTATTCCCTAAGAAAACGCTATAGATATGGCTTTTATCGCTCATAGAGGACTTAGAATTTTGCAACCCATTGCTTTTGCACACCATGCCTGACAGGGGTTGAAATAAGAGGAAACAAATTCCGGTAACATAACATTTTACTATATTTACGGAATATTTTACTTCCCACTTTCATGGTGCCATACAACAATTTCGGGGTTTAAAATAAAAATAAAATCAATATCATTTTCACACATTCTAAAAATGATCCATCCTATTTTGTCTCCTTTTACATGCTTAGGGCTTAGAATAAACATACTGAAACATAATTATCTACTGGTACAAAGCTTACAGCGAAAATTACGTATCAGTGGATAGAATTTTTTACCGACTTCTTGACATAGCATACTCGCTTCCTATCATTGGCACAAATTCAGGCTGGAACAACTGAAAACGCTCTTCCCGCAATACGACATCTTATTCTAAATCACCATGTGGTGTGAGAAAATAATATTGTCCATGCCCAGGGTAGAGGCATCACATCCGATGTTTACTTACGTGAATTTCACTCTCCAATATTGATTTACGGAAATGATTTCTATCGCTAGTTTGTCTAATTGTGAATACTGCAAACAATATTTTTGTCATGAGAACTGAATTTTATTTGATGAATCAGTGTCATATTTTCAGAAATTAGGCCCTATTTTTCTACTGATCACATCAAGAATACTAATAGCTTGAAACCTTCTTCGGGGAACGCGGGTTATTTTTGCCAAAAATGCGCGTAAATCGGTCTAATAGTTTTTAGTTTATAAAGGACACACATACAAACATTGCCTTTTATATTGTAGATTTGTGGTATCTTCTGATATTGATCACTTGGTCCCGATGAACAGTAAGAAATGCTTCTGTCTGGGGGTATAGACTTCCACGATTCAATCAATCGTTCGACGAATCTTTGTCGACACCAGTACGGTTAAGATCATGGAGGGTTTACCATGAAGAGCCTGCTGCCAAGCAACATTCCTCGTGAGTTATCTTGAGAGAATCCGGACATCGAGTTACATAATATATTATAATAATATTATACGATCGTTTTCACCATCTGCGATCGATACATCAGCAGTTTATTTTTTAGATTAACCTCCTTGGTGTAACCAGTGATATCGTCTTATTAATGTCGCATTTATTATTAAAGGCCTATGAGATTTTAAATGCTTCTTCACCACACCTATATTTATAGATTATTCCCATGTCTCCTTTTGTTCATATGCAGCGTATATACCCAATCGCTGTGTTCAACGATTCTTTATTTTTGATCAAAGAAGCTACAATTATGTTTCAGCATGCACTTGAGAATTTGCATATACATTAAGTGACGTATGTGGATTGGTCACTGATTCATGAGCTAAATAGTAACCGGTAATCCTACGAGATATTACGAGTTTATCATAGGTAATGCCACGAGTGACTTGGAAATGGCCAATCAAATATATTTATGTAGGATTTACCTAGGAACGTTCCAAGTCACGAGTTACATTTATAATGACGATTTAAAGAATAATATGTAATAAAAATAATTAATAAAATGTATTCAAAATTAATTATTTGAATAGCACTTAGATTGACACGGCAAGTTTAATATTAAAAGGCGTTAATAACATATAATCAATGTGACTTTTTTTTTTTAATAAAACGCGTTCGGTTAATAAATGTTAGTTTATTCAAGTATTCTTTGCTGAAATTTAATACTGAAGATATCTTGCGTAAAACATGATTATTTATATTATTGTTATAGTTCCTAGCGATGCATACTGATAAGTAGGCCTACTGTTTCTTGAAATATAATACGAGGCGCGTTCATAAAATAAGTTTCCCTGGGGCCGTTTACAGAAACTAAACACAATTTCATGGACATATATATTCCAACAGATACAGCAAGCATTCTGGTATTATTCAACACATTCGCCACCTGAATTGAAACATTTGTCATACCGTGGAACCAACTTTTGAATACCTGTGTCGTTCAAGTCTGCCGCCAAGGATTTGAGCCATTGTGTGACAAACATCTCCTCCTCTCTGTCATTCTATGTCATTACCTGTCATTTCTTGGAAATGTTAGGGATTCCTTGGAAATCACTGGGAGCGAGGTCCGGGCTGTAGGGTGGAAGTTTAAACACCTCCTAGCAAGTCTCCTGCAGAAGTTCGGCTGGGAGGTGTTTAAACATCCACCCTGCAGCCCGGACACATGAGCTTTGCTCTTTGGGGTTGTATATATATTATATATTAAATAAATAAATAACGTTCATCCTTCAGAAAACGATCTCAGAAAACGTATCGTGACATTGGTGATATGCGTAAGTCACTGCCTAAAGAGACTCCAAACTGATTAGAATGTAAAGAAAAGAGGACGTGTCTTTATCACTTTTGTAGGAGGCGATAAAGAAAATTCAATAAATATTTAGTGAATCGCTTCAGTAAGTGGATGATTTCAGACTCATTCTTATACGTTATTGATCCAATTCGAAAGAAAGACATATGAGCTAAATAGCCGACAGAAATTAAGATTTGAAACACAGCGTAATAAATAAATGAAAAATCAAATATATTATGAAATATTAATCAATGATGCCAATAGTAATGAGAAACCCGTAAAACTGTATCCTTGCGATTCTTCCAATTATAAGATAAACGACCTTAATTGGTTGAAATCCGAGACATTGCTAAACGTTTATGGTCAATATCTAATATGAGAGATATGAATGGAATGGTCTAAGTATTTACAGTACATAATATGATCAGTGTCCACCGCTGTGGCTCAGGGGATGCGATCAATCCTCTCACGCAGCGGGACCGGGTTCGATTCCTGGTCGGGACAAGTTACCTAGGTGAGGATTTTTTCCGGGGTTTTCCCTCACCTGTGAGACATATGTCAGGTAACTTTAGGCGGCCCTTGTGTTCCCCGGATATCATCTGGCCGTCATTATCATCTTCATCCCCATCCTCGGCTTGTTCTGAGTGAGTGTGTGTGAATGGTGTGTATCGTCCTATGTGTTCATGTTGTCTCGGAGGTGGCCCCGACATTGGGATGATCCAATTCATGTGCTTGTCTGGTAAAAATAGTATGTATGTGATCCAAAGATAATCCCTCTCCCGACAGGTCGTGGCCCTGTAAGGCCCGGGCGGCTTGGGTCGCTTAAATCCTAAAAGGGAGAGGTAAAGCTACGAAAAAGAAAGAAAGAAAGAAAGAATGAAAGAATATTATCAGTATTATAGTTCATTAACTAATTACGTGTTATTTATTATTCACTTTTTCCTTTCCATGCTCAAATGTGTTTTATTTTTATTTTTCGCCGATAACATTAAACTATTGCAAATATTATTCAAATATTCAAGAATTATTCTTCATACCTAGAATAGAGCCAAGGTCTCCTGGAACATGGATACTAATTATGCGAGCATCTTCGATAAGATTAAGGGATGCTTTGTTTCTAACACACAGATAATTTGTAAATAATTACCGATTTGCATGTACGCACATAGTTTTCGCCTGTGACAATTAAAACAATCTCAAGGAAGTAGGATGAATCTTCTTTTGAGTCTCGATTATCTTGCCTGGCTGGTTTGATACCGCATCAAACAAGAGTCGTGTTTCGTACAATAGAAGTAAGAGGATTACCACAGGTAGTAGAGTCGTAATTAAACTGCTCTGCACGCTCAAATAGTGAAGCATCAAAATTACTCAAAGCTCTTGGTATAAGAACACCAGTCTCCCCGCCTCCGCCTAACGAAGTAATAAATAGCTACCGCGAGATCCCAACCACTTCTCCGCCCATTTTCATATTCACTCACCCCGTAATAGAGGATCTCCTTGCAAGAAACAGGTACTATCATAATTAGGTTTTGTGTTTCATCCTACGAACAGAAATATCTGCTCCAGTAGTTGTGCTTCAGCCATGTATTTCCAAGGATCTCTTTGTAGTTCAGAAACAAAGAAATAATATTACCTTTTTCATTTAGCTTTTCTAGCTTTAGCCTTTAACTCATTAGGCGATGAATCAGTAACATATACCATGAGGTGCGGTCTGTGGGACTGCTAAATTTAAACAATGAAGTAAATACGAAAACGTTCTGAAACTTGTGATTACTACTCAAATAGGATATCATAAAATCCTACTAAGTGTAAGCTCTCTGAAAATTTCCAACAAATTTAGCAAAAATGTCAATGCTGGTTCAACCACAGTATAAGTATTAATACAGTACAGAAACTCAGCCCGTTTTTCTGCCAGCCGAGCATGCGCGCGCATTTACTGGCGGTCGTAGCGGCCATAAAGTAAGACTACAGAAACTACTCCGGGAAGTATGTAAATAAATAGGAGTGTTGTATTTATTAGAACACGCTATATTCGAAAGAACCTTATTATTCTGCTGTAAATTTCAGTATTAATAAAAGACAAAATCCTGAATTGCATTTCTTCACTTTCTTGAAACATCCAGAAAGGTAAGAACGAAAATAAGTAATATTTATTGTAGGTCTACTGACTTACTCGTGATTCTGGTGTGGTTATGTTTCAAGTTACTTTAATGTAATATTTTTATATATTATTCTGTTGTAATGATTTCTCGTGTATAAAATAGGTCATTAATGGTCGACAAGAAAACCTAGTAACAAAATATGTAAAATATTTGAGTGAAAATTACCGTCTATGCTTGACACAAGCCGAAAACAGACAGTTTATGAATTCCTATAAAAACTCGTTAATTAAAACTGCTGTACCGACGGTGTCTTCAATTCCAAAAACTCCATAATTTGTTGTTTTGTTTAATGAAGTCCATCCTGCAGTAATTGACGCTACATAGACCTACAATAAATTGAATTCGTATATTGCCATATAAGGCAAAGAATCAAAATACACTGTCAACAATGACGTGCAGGGTGAACAACGTGACAGACCTATAATATAATTTACGTAATTAATATGTAGGCTATTTATTATAATTTGAATTATATATTATATTAAAGGGCAATGATTTTAAAGGAAAAGTACTAGGCCTAGGTACAGTCCTTAACAGTAGCCTATTTAGGTATTGTTTACCTCTTCTTTACTAGAATATAATACATATCTGTTTTATTATTTCTTAAATTTAAAAGTAGATTTGCATTAAATAAAAATATTCTGTTTTTTCTCTTTTAACATAACATATTTTGCGATGTGTTTATGTATTTTCCCAAGCCATTTCATATGATGAGAATGTAGCTTTACTTAATCTCCGCATGGAGCGCTAGTGTCGTTCAGCCAACATGTTGTCATAGGACTTTTAACACACAGTTTCTTTACTGTATTAATACTTATACTGTGGTTCAACTGTCACTCGTTCAGATCTATCTCGACGATCGTCGAAACGGAGGTACGAGAGAAGGAGTCGAATCTGTTTTGCCTCATAACTCACCTGTGCCCAAATAGCTTCTGTGTTCTCGTGGATTGGTCGATAACAATGATACACACTTCCGAATACATCTTGTGCTGTAATGAAGTTAACTTTCGTACTTCACGAGGCAAGGTCTAGGAAGAACGGAACAGGTGAAGAAAGATCTCGGATTTTTGGGTTCTTATAGATCGGAATATCGCTGCATATAGCTAAATCACACCTTGCTTAGACGATGGACAAGTAAATTACCAAGAAATACCCTTAATTAAATATTGGGCACTAGCCAAGACAAAAGAAGAATGTAAACACGCAGTTATAATTTGGTGCATTCTAAGCTATAAGAGGCCTGTCGAACAGTAGGCCTACTCCGAAAATGTGAAATCATTCCCCTGATTCCCCTCCCTACGTGACCTCCAAAGCTCAACTGGACTAATTGCTACGCTTTGGAGGTCACGGACGGAGGGGAAGTAAGAGAATGACTTCACACCTTCGGAGTACTGCTCGACAGGCCTGAGTTACAAGAACCTAAAATTCCGAGGTCTAGTGATTGCATAAATCCAGAACAGCGAGAATGCAACTTACCTTTAGACAATTTTTGGGTTTGTATCTTAAGGAGGGTAGGAAAGCAGAAAAGCTTTCTGATTGAAACTGCCTTGGTGAGCGTGTTAAAAGAATTCTCGCGCAGTCCGTGAGACCACACCCCATCAGTCAAGATTTAAATGAGGTGATAACTTTATAGAACGACCACCTAAAATTTAACTAGATTCATAACGTTGATATGATTTTTATTAAAACATTATTAAAACATTTGGGGTTGTAGTGCATCTACTTAGACACAAAACTATAACACGAATGATATTGTGTTCTTTTGGTATATCATATTTTATTTTATTGATATTTACAAATTAGTAAAAATTATATTAATAGTAGGCCTAATATTGTTTCTCTATATAGACTAAACTTACTTTGGACTGAAATTAGTACATATCAGCGCAATGCATAGAACAGCCATGATAATTATAGCTATGCTTCTTCTTAACCTTAATTTATATACACTCGTGTACAATGATATTAGAAATTCTTAAAATAGGTCAAGATTTCTCAAAATGCACTGTCAATAATATTAATGATGAAAGTGTAGGCTCCTACTCCTTCCAAACAAAAAAATAAGTGTTTTATGTCACCGGCAGTTGTCTCTTCAGTTAACCGTTATCCCGTTATTTGTCCTGGCTCGAATCAAAAGCAGTATTGGCTGAATATAATATACAAGTGATTCTCAAAGAATAGTAACTAATGTACAAAATGTCGAGAAATAAAGTGTCGATTTTGCAGAAACAGGGGGTGTAGGGGTAGTTCGTATATGAATATGTAAATAAATATTGTAGTTGTTGCTGAAAACGATCGATAAAATCCGGACATCTCGTTACAATTGCTATGATTATTTACAGTATTTAGCTCATGAATCAGTGTTAAAATTAGTACAAGAATATGTAATGGAATTTCAATCTATAACAAGTGTCTATCGTCATAATAGTACTGTTTTATTTTTTTATCTTTCATTTTATCGAATCTACGTGCACTTGGTTTTACGTAAATTCACAACAACTGAACACTAAAACTCCTTCACATCTGGAGCATCTTCGGAAGAAAACATTGAACATAGTTTTTGGGCATGTATAAGCTGCATATGAGCGAAAGGAGATATGGAAATAATGTACAGGTGGGGGAAAAAAGTGGATCGACTAAAATATCTAAGTTGCCGATATGAGCCACTGCGCATGCCTAGCGGCATTCACAGGATAGCAGAGAATGTATTGAAATTTGTTCTAGTGCCAATAAATTGCTTGAATTGAGAAATAATATCACGTAATTTGCATTGCTTGTGGAAACAAACGTTTCCGTTACATCTCTTACATTTATTTACGTATCACAAGGCTCTGAAATCAGCTACAAGAGTCCATCCGCTTTATTTTCCCTACCTCTACAATTGTTTATATGTGTGGTGAAGCATTTTGAACTCCCTGTAATAATAAATACAATATTATTAACACGATATTATTATAGCATTTTAAAAAAATTAAACAGCTCACACTGATACAGGAAGCTTTGTATTTTATTCATTTTCAAGGCTTTAAATATTCATTACTTGCACAATTCCCTAAATATAAATGATGTAACCCGAGATCCAGATTCTTTCAAAAATGTATTAATAAAATCCGGACATCTTATTACGTTACGTATATCGGTACAATTCAGATTAGCGGCGTTGTAAAATTAATTAAGCTCTAGGCCTAGAAACGCGTGTACAAAACATAGCGACAACAATTTCCTCTGGGCATTTTCAATTTGCTGAATACATGGGAGGGGTGTTTCGACTCTTTGTGTTAGAGGTTCACGGTCGTGTGACAAGTTTAGCTTTTGTTGCTGTTACAGTGTTGTCTGCACTGAATTTGTTAATTGATGTGGATGTGCCCTTTGTGAGGGCGTAGACTCACTATAAACCCTCACGTCCGATACAATCACTAAAGAATCTCAAAATCCCGATAAAGGACACAAATTATCCTTCCATCCGGAAGCTTCACGAGCCAGTTGTTCCTTGTATGCAACTAGCCGTAGGTCCGCTATTCTGTAGGCCTGAGGTTCTGTAGGTTTTAGCTGAACAAGTACAATGATAGTACTAATGAAATTCCAAGTTCAAAACACATCAATAGGCTACTTAATTAATTAATCTCAATGAAGGTCTTTATTAAATTGAATCTAAAATGGTATGCTCGGTAAACATATTTAGTTACATTGAACATCTGTGCCCATTTAGAAAATTTCAGAGTCTTTTAAAATGCATGAAGACAATGAAAGTAGTGATTGCATATTTTCAAACTATGAAAATATAATCTCTATTGTATCAGTCTATCAAGGACCTATTCCAAAACAACTCCTAACTTCATAGGAAATTGGATATTTAGAGCCACGCACAAGCTGCAAGTGGAGCCGCACAACTAATAGGAAATTATTCAACTTCGCAGCTAGTTTATTGTATTCAGTGGTGTTAAGACTATACATATATTTATATATTATGAAAACTGTTTATTGGGTTTATATTAAAAATAAATTTACGAATGTGTCTCGAAATTATATGACAACATGTGCTACACCGTTTTCAATGCTCCCTGTACCGAAGTCTATCTCAGCCAACCTGATAGGAAGGAAAAACAATTTCTCCTCTCCTCGTTCCACTGGCTACCGTCAGAGGGGAGGCTAGTACGGTCCATTCCAAAAACAATGATTCGACTACTAGGAATAATCATACTAAAATATGAAAATAAAATTATGTGTTACATAGGTACGAAAGTTGGAGTAATCAATAATGCAGTTATATTAGATGAAAATGGAGATGGGAAATTCATAATTAATAACTAACATACATTGCATACACAATAAATATTATTTATATATATAGAGATTTTCTTATACACACTCACAGACACTATGGGTGGCGTGCACCATCCAGGAGTAAACCAAACTAAAGTAGTAAATTTAAGACGGAGACCTGAAGTAAACAAGAACCAGTACATCTGTCTCAATCTTAAGTCATACGAGTAATGTGCTAGAGTGAGACAGACAAACCGGTTTTTGTTACGTAAGGTTCCCCTCTTAGATTTACTACTTTAGTGCTACTCTTTTAGTAACTTACTCTTTTAGTTGGTGTTGGAGAGCTCAATTGATAGTTACTTCTTTAGTTGTAACTAAAGTAGTAAACGATTTTTACTAAAGAAGTATACGAAATCTGCGCAGAACAGAGCAGAAACGTTAGTGCAGCGTAGCAGAACACGTGCATTTTAATAGCCAGTATTAAAGTGCCACAGAATGAAAAGGAAAGGTTCGCTGTAACAATGAATATGAATTTGGGTTATACGAGTTATTACTAATGACAATCGTAATATTTTAAAATGGGCCTATTGGTAGTGTTTTATTCATTACTAATTTCAATTCCCTATGAAGAATATTTTCAGTTTAGTAGCCTACGTTAGGGTACTGTGATTACAATTTTTGTGCAAACGATTTCTGTATTATAATGCAAACAATTGGAATTTCCAGTTTATTTTCATCATTGATTCACTGTCATTATTACAATTATTTCTCTCAGAAGAATAATAAAGTTCTAAAATATATTGAAATATTTTTATTGCCTAAAGTTATATATTCTTCCCCAAAAACGATAAATCAATTATTCTACAGTTTTTTATCATAAATCTCAATATAATGAATTATTAATACTTATTGACTGTTTAACAATATTAATAAGGAGTATTACACAAAATCATGGAAAAGAGGGGGATAAAAAGGATAACAACAAAACTAATAAGAGGCTTGTTTCTGTCCTTTTTCAAATGCACACAATATTTACTTTAAAATATTACCTTATAAAAATAATAATATTACAACTGAGAAATGTAATATTTAAACAAAAAATGGCGGTACAATATTTCGCAAGCTATGAACTCCAACAATAATTATGTAGGTGGTTGTGTGTTTCTCTAGATCCTGTGCAGCTTCAACCTCCAATGCCCCTCCTTAAAATTTTCTTTCGGCACTCATGTTGGCATTTTTCTTCTATATAGTTTATAATGTTTCCCACTTTCCTGTCCACAGGGTTAATTAAAATAATTAGCAGTATACTATAGATCTGCAGCATCTGCTATAGTTTATTCCCAAACATAAATACATCGTCTCATTCCACCATTCGAGACTTGGAGAGTCTTTAAAGAATGATTTTACAATGTGTCCCCTTCTCATTGTTCGCTAATCCCAGAGTCAGTCAAATTTTCTTCCGATGTGGCCTGTTTGGCCATTTTTACACCTGGGTCAGAAGAAAGGACATATTATAGGCTACATTAACACTGCGGGTGCAACTATTGAACTTTTAGCTCTTATAATTATTATTATAATCTGGAATTCGCACTGTTGTGCTTTAAGTTAAGCTATAGAAGTGTACTATAATAACATTATAATAGTTACAATAAATCGTTTAACAATGAGAATCACTTATTGTTCAGTAATCTCTACGGTTAAGTAGCAGGGGGGAAGTGTTATCTGGGTAGCTCCGAGAACGGAGGCTTTCATTTATTAGAATATACTACACCTCGCCGATATCTGCATCCATAGGTATAGCTTGAAATGCATCGTCGTTTTCTAACCCAAAGTTATGGAGAACTGCATCTAAAGGGCTCTCCAGCTAGGAGAACATGCGCTCTTGGTAACGTGCAATGCAAAGTTCCCTTCCATTCACTCTCCCCCTCACCTTTGGTGGACGTCTTCCTAGTTGGACCGCTCTCCGCGAAGATATTTCCATACTTGGCTGGTTGAAATCTCATGGATGTAGTGAGAATCTGACAACGTTTCTTCCAAACGCCAAAATTTCATATAATGATTTATTAGCTCAATTATTTACGTTATTAAATGCCCTACTAGATGTGGTTCGATTAATGTTTATTAAATCACCTGCCATAATTTTAAAAACACCTGTACCGGAGGTTCGTAGTCCACAAAGATATTATAGTCTTCGGGATAGAGTGGAGTTCCTGTAAGAATTGTGTCGAAATGGTTCCACCATATCAAGCAGCATTTTTATATATTTCTTATGGAACCCAAACCTTTGTCTGTATTCGTGTGCATTGTAAATGTAAATGGGTCTCTGCTCTCCTTAACTACCGGCATTTTTGGTATAGCACCTTCCTCATCTCAATAACTTATCCGCAGAATGATCTATGTAATCCATTTAATGTGATATGTAACTCATAACTCACGCAAATGCCACAGCACACTTACTACACAACTTTACTCCATTCCCTGAGTAGGAGGAAATATTGACCTTATTTACTACGTTAGTAACGTACTCCTTGTTGGTGCTCTCCACCATTTGTGGAGTAAGTTCATTTACTCTGGGAGTAAATAAAATGTTTACTTCTTTAGTACATTGCTCTAGGTTGAAGGTCGCCGAGTTTAGTTTACTCCTGATTGGTGCACGCCGTCCTTACTAAAAGAGTATGGTTACTGAAAGAGTTGCTTACTAAAGTAGTTAGAACTAAAGAAGTAAGGTTCACTAAAAGAGTAAACGACATGAGTTTGGTGCACGCCACCCTATAACTACTAATTTAACTATACACAGGGCGGAATATGGCATTTGAAACGACACGTGCAGAAAACCACTTCGAGACCGTCTGCGACAATGTTTTCTTGGAGACTGTAGTTGCCCAAGATCTGAAACAGGTACGCCATTCCTGATTTGTCTCATACCCACGCTTATTAACACCAAGAAAATAATATTATTTAAAATTAAGGCTATTGTTGTACGTATTTTACTTATGAGATTACTATAATCACGTTTAGATGGTTATCGCATCGCATCTCAATTAATACTACGTTGTTTATACTCCAGTAGTAAAACATTCTAACGTAAATATCAGAGCTGTGAGTAGGGGATTGAAAGCGGTAAAAAGAACGGCAATTCGTCACATTGGAACCCCAGTCCGGTTCCGTGGCGGGAACTGAGAGTGTTATGATTTCCTATCAGGTTCCCTGAGATACAGTATAGTCCGAACTGAGAGAGTATAAACAGTGCCTGCTTGCTGTAGATGTCATGACCTGTGCGAACATAACTTAACCCTATGTGCATGTAGTTCCGAACATGGACTAGTAACATGCAATACTGGAATATGTCAAAGTCAATTCCTTGAACTGATACTTACTTACTTACTCAATGGCAATAGACAATTCCTAAGCAAGCTAAAGGATTATTATCTATTTTATGGAACCCGAAGGTTCATTACCGCGCTTACCTGGATCCGCCATTCAACCCTGTTATGTGCTAACTCCATCCAGTCATCCCTCACAAATCCTACTTCCCTTAAATCCGTTCTAAGATTGTCCACTAGGTCTTCCACTTGGGCTTTTCCCTTCGGGTCTCCCAGTCAATACTTTTGAGATATGTCTTTCCTTCCCCCATGCGTCCAAAATCCCATTTCATCCTTCGCGATTTAATTACCCTTAATATATCCGGTGAAGCGTACAGGTCCTAAAGCTCGTCGTTATGCAATTTTCTCCAGTCCCCATTTTTATCCCTCTTGAGCCCAAATATTTTTCTATGCACCCTGTTTTCAACCACTCTCAGACTATGTTCTTCCTGATCAGTTAGCGGCTGTCTCTCACATCCATATAATACCCCTCGAACCGATAAGTACTGTATATAAATGCTCCGAGGAAGCTGCAAGAGTTGCGCTCTGACGGCAGTGTTGTACATATTTTTTAGGAGTAGTGTCTTTTTAAAAAAAAATTGATAATTTTACTGCATAAGATGCAATGCAATTAATTATGATAATTTATTAAATCATATTCATAATATGAATGTTTTTCCAAGGTTGCTTCGAAGTGGAAATCCCCAGCAGTAATATCTATTTACTAGCAATTCGTGGAGACTAAAAATTAGCTACATTCATAATGTTGGTATTATTATTTTAAAAATGATTTTTCAGTGTGTATTGCGTCTACTCAGCCATAGAACCCACAGCCAACTATGACAAGAATGGTTTGGCATTTTGATGGCATAAATATTTTATTTACATTATATTTACAACTTGTATATGCCTACATTACATAATTCATACACTTCTAGTTTAATCAAACGTCAGTAAAGAAACATTGTAATGCATTGGCAATAATATTAATTAAGTATATGTTTCACTGGCATGTAGGTTATAGCTTTAGAGCAGCCGTAATTTATAGGTTAGGAATGGATTACAGCTAAATCACACTCAATTTGAAAGAAATCCGTATGTTTTCATAGAATGCACAGTATTATATCGATTGTTTCAATTGATATGAACCCTGCCTATGTTAAAATGTAACATTGATTAATATCAAAACCTTCTTTACGATCTGATTTCTCTTTAATAACAGAATACTTTAATTTCACTAATGTTAATACATTATCATCAACTTGTATTTTAACTTGTAAACCTTCTACTGGGGCATTATTGTACATTATCATTTCGAGATTATTTCGAGTCATAACAGTAACCATAGCCTTTTGTAATATTGAATGTTAACCTATGTCCTCGAGAGCCAATCAAAATGATTTGGAAACTATAATATAAATCTAAAAATTCATTGTCCCTTCCATTTTAGACGCTATGTTGTCTAGATGCTGGCATGTGTCCTGGATATAGTCTCATTAGATATTAGGATGCGCAGTAAGTTTATAATGAGGTCTGATGTAAGATTTGCGCATTGTATTAATTGAATAAGGGGAAAATATTTACTTTCAAGTACTACTATATGACACAAAAGAACATTTAGGTTTCTTAAAACTTGTCAGTAGGACTAGGATTTTGATGAAATTGCACTGTTTACAGCAGACATGGGCAAACCCCTATCCATTGACACGCAACCCGCAAACTTTTGTCAACTTATACATAGTTCGAAAAGAACGAGTAGATGGAGACTCAAGCAGGAAATAAGTGCTGTGGCGGTTGCTCATTCTTAGGGAAACACTAATTTCACTTAATAATGTACACTACAAGAAACAAATAATAAAAACAGTTTTGTATTTTTAATTATTCTTTTACGTGTGCAATTATTTCATTACACAAAGGTTTAGAATGTGCCATGATGCCTTTCCAATCGGAACTGTCTCTCGACCCGTCACTGCTTGCAAAGAGATTATGACTTGTACATGGGAATAATCCACCACGTACACCGAATGTCCGCAATGCCATCTTGTGTCTTATACAGGAAGGTCAAGAACCACAAGTGGTTCGCGAACCAGTAAATGCCCATGTATAGTTTACAGTAATGCAGAAACGTAGCTGCTTTCGTATTTGCATGTTTTATGTTGAATACATATCGTTAAAGAAATATATGCATTTTTGCTTCTTCATAGAATTTTTTATTCACTTTAACATTTTCAGTTCAATTTTGTGCAGAAACTTACAATAATATTATAATATAATAAGGCGGTGCTTTAGTGACTCACCTACTCCGGCGGACATTGTCCGTTGTACGGGGCGCGTCCATAAGTAACTTTCCCTGACATAGTTTACCAAAACAACGAAAAATCTCAAGTAATTAGTTATTACAACAGACACAGCTGGTGTTCAGCTGTTTTTCAGCATATTCATCACCGGAATTGAGACATTTGTCATACCGTGGGACCTGTTCATAAAAGTCTGCCGCCTGGGATTTGAACCACTGTGTGACTACCATCTTCGCCTCTCTGTCATTATTTGTCATTTCTTGAGGTGTAGAAAAAGTTGAAAATCATTGGGAGCGAGGTGCGGTATGTAGGGTGGATGTTTAAACACCTCCTAGCAAATCTCCTGCAGAAGTTCGGCTGGGAAATGTTTAAACTTTCACCCTAAAGCCCGTACCTCGCTCCCAGTGATTTCCATCTTTTTCTACACTCAAGAAATTACAGAGAATTACAGAGAGAAGATGTTTGTCCCACAATGGTTTAAACTCTGGCGGTAGACTTGAACGACACAGGTATTCAAAAGTTGGTTCCATGGTATGACAAATGTTTCAATTCCGGTGGCGAATATGTTGAAAAATAGCTGACCACTTGCTGTATCTGTTGGAATGTCCACGAAATTGTGTCTTGTTTCTGTAAACGGCCCCAAGGAAACTTACTTTGTACACGGGCCTCGTAGTTCAGAGTAAAACGGAAACCAGTGATAAAAAGGGCTACTAGTAATCAATTAATGTTTCTCAAGATAAAATAATTTATTAAAAGTTTCGAAAAAATATACAAAAACATAATAAAGAAGTACATCTTCTACGTGAGTAACTTTTAAATTCAATAATGTAATTATTAATTAAAAATAACACTCTAAATAATAACAAATGCTCAAACCCTCTCTTTCCTCTACGGAAGATTATAATGTAGGATACATTTTTAGATAATTTTTTTAATATAATTTTAGGGCAATTTTGAAGGCTTTTCAGGTCATAAACACCTGGTTTATAAGACACACATGTAATTTGTGGGTAATCAAAATCCTATCCCTTTTCAAGAGACATAGATATTATTACTCTGTTTGGTTTATTTTAAATAAAACAATAAAGAAAATATAAGAACCCAAATTTTAACTTCATTTCCCACAAGTCACTTCAGTTCCCACAATATTTTATCTATGAAAAAAGAACATGCAACTCGTAGGAATCCAGGAGTTACAATAGCCTATTTATCAACAGATTGGTATTTTATTCATTATAATTTTTATGTGTTTACGTTCACATTGATATACTTGCACTCATAGGTTGAGATAGAGTATCGTTGTACCAAATTCTGCTTACAACACAATAATGGAATATTATCATCGGATTTTTCCGATAAATTCTGGAGACACCTCTAGTTCTATTTATTGTGGCATAATTAATCATGTAATGAATAATGTAAAACCCCGAAAATGAATAAAACTACGCTTGTTTTGTCATTGTAAGTGAGACAACTTATGGCGAAATAATATCGTCGTGACTTTGTCAACTTTTCAATGTGTTCGTTTCCATCAGCTGGTTATATTAATCTCGCTGCAAAATAATAACGTGTTATTAATGTTTTTTTTTATTGTGCGAGATTTGAAATGCTTCACCATATACATATATATATAAATAACTACATTATTTTCATATCTTCTTCTGTTCATATTTTGCAGCTTACATAAATCCACTCCCTGTATTCAATGATTATTTTTTATGAAAGAAACTGCAGGTATGAAAATGCTTCAGTGTTCAGTGGAATTTAGATGAAAATCTATTTCACGTAGGTGCGATAAAATTAAAGTGATAAAACATTAATAAAAGATAACATTATGATGATATATACTTGCGATTGATTGTAATTCCACATATTCTTACACTGAACTGGTAACTAACTATTGAGTTAAATAGTTTTGTAAATCATAAATTCATATCTGGACATTTTAATGTGCACTGAAATATTTAGATCTCTGTTACTATCTTTTTTCGCAGTTCATTATACTCTTAACTTTATTTTATGATATACGCATAAATTGCAAACTATCCGAAGCCATCATTTCATACAGTTTTATAGCATCGCAATACCTTTACTGGGAAGCTATTAAGACATAATCAAAGGTCGCCTTGCTTCAAGCCATAATGCAGCGTTGTGCGCCCCTTTCATACAACAAATTACTCTCTTGACATTTCTCATTCGAAATGTTAGATCATCGGTTACATATTATTATGACCTTAAAGGCGCGTTCTGCCAGAGTGTTTCGGATCACAAAGCAGGTGCTATTGTTGTGAATAAGTGAACCGTTGAAAGGACTGGTTTCCTACGGTGACAAAATAAAAGCGGACGTTTCATTAAAACAAAACAGGAAATGAACAATACAGTACAAGATTTAGACCTATGATGACATTTCTAGAGTTTGTATACCAAAGTAAAAACCACGCGTTTAAATGTTGATGAAAGCATATATTGTACAAGAACTTTATCAATTTGTAAATAACTCTGATAGTTGGTTAAAAAGAGTATTCACTGAAGTCCATGATTTCTTGAACATTAGCTTAGTATTGAACCTATAGTGAGTAATTTTATTAGAAAAGAATGTTATCTCTAAGCTTTAACCGTGCTTTGCTCGATAAGTGTAAAGACTAGCACTCAATGGAAGCTATGCTATGCTATGCTATGTTATGCTATGTTATGCTGTGTTATGCTATGCTATAGTAAAAAATGTCGCTCCAAAGTAGTCTATGTAGGATGGCACATACAGACAGTTATGATAAGTTAAGCTAACACGTAAGATACATTTCAGAGATCACCGAGGAGGCGATTTTCACGAAACTTGCTATTCTCCGGCATCTATCAGACTGGATAGGCTGTTGTGTTGAAAATAATAAACACAATCTTGTTTTTTCCCTCAAAAACATTGATTTCTGAACTCCCTTATGGTATAATAGATTGCTGTGACAATACAAAATAAATAGTGGAAAATATGCTGCACAAACTCTCTCGCATATACGAGTTAAAGTTAGCACAGAAAGGAGTCAATTATAGAGACAATTTTTTAAAATATACTTTTTATAACACTGGCAAGTATCTAGAGCGGAAAACATCAAGTTCGTGATAATGATGATAGTAGTAATAATAATAATCATATTCAATGGCGGGGGTGGTTATTTTGAGTTGGTGTACACATCGGACAATAAATTACTTTGTCTAAGTAAATCATGCATTTGACAAAATTTATTACCTGCCCATACCGAAAGAACTCTATTTAAGCAAGAATGTAGACAAGAAAATCTGAAATATTTTGAGAATCTTAATATTCCACAATAAAAATCTCTGAAACAGGTAGGCTAGTGCGAAATCGTCTGAAATGACTCAGTTTTTTTATAGTGTAGAATATTCGTGTTTTACCGGTATATTTTCTTTTATATTTTATATCCAGTGGTGATAGAATTAGGTGGGCATATAATATGACTCGATTTACTATTGACACTAACATTATTCTACAACCGCTCCCGCCTCCACTTCGCGTGCTTAACTATGTGGATAGTATTATGCATGATTTAGATTATCTGTACAAAATATGATAATTAAGAAAGTAATTTGCAGAATGAATTTTAACGTGACACGTCCCATTGTGGTAAAGCCACAGTCAATATAACAGAGCAGTATAACAGTGAGCTGTTTGCCGGCTTCGCGGACGAATAATGGTGTTGGCAGCATCGTGCGATCATTCGTAGACAACCAAACAGACCGCATAAACACACGAAGCAGCAATTGCAAAACAGCAGATTGGTATTATTGTTATTATTAATATTATTATTGTTACTTATGTTATATTGCAAGCTTTAACTGCATACAGGTCATATCACGCCTTTAGAATGTTTGCGTGAACCAGTAGTCTATTGTAACAAATCATTCGCGTCATCTGTTCCTATTGTTCAATGATGTCTTCTTTTCTGATATTGAGTTTAAACGATTATAATATCCAATGACATAGAGCGTTGAGTTATGGAAAATAAGTCCTACAAACCCGGCGGATGCCTTTGCAAACGAGGAAACTATGAAAAACCCAAGTCAACTTTGAACCAGAACCTCTTCCCTATTAGCCTATACTACCGTGCTCAGTCGTAATGAACATACCAAAACTAATCTCTATACTTTTATATGCGAGAAAGTAAGAGGCTAAGGATACATTAATTTAGAAAAATTAATAACAATGTAAATATCATAAAATACGCTCTTGTTGGTTCTAATTATTTCCAGCTACATGTTTTGAAAGGAAGCTTGAAAGGAAATACGATTTTACGCAATAATGTTTTACACATTATTTTAAATCAGTGCCCGGTACAAAAGTCATACTCGCCCGGGTTGGGCATAACATAGCATACATTCCGAGTCACAGCACTGCTTAACTTGGTATAGGTTATCATGGCATAGCATAGCACAGTTTTCTGTATGTGATAGCCTTTATCCGTACTGTTCTAGTTTTTCACGTCAGCAGAATAAAGAATGAGGAAAACATTTTCGCTTGGTTTTTCAATAAAGCTGGCAGTTTTCTTGCAAACCAAATTAATAGGTAATACAGGGACCATGAATTCCGTGACATACAACAACTCAGCAGAGAGAGTGCATTACGCCTAGTATCTTTGTTTTTGTATGTCCTACAGAGGTCTTAGTATTCGGAAGAAGCTATCTGACATTGCGCTGTTGCCATTCCTCCCTGGACTCATCAGTTCCTAAGGTGTTGACGAACTGACCTCAACCATAAAATGAGCATCGTATGTTACGGAGAGAAACTTACTGAAAGACATAACCCCATATCTATTTATAGTGAACCGATACAAATAACTTGACCGTCAAATATATCTCTACAGATATGTTTCGATAGATGTCTTACTCATCGACTCACTTTTTGCATGTACAAGGTATCTTTACAGCTGAAAGATATAAGGTAAGATTTTTAACACATTTTGCTTTTAGTTTTTATGGATTTCGTATATGACTGTATACGATTGTATAAGATTGTAGACCTATTTAGCTAAGTATTAAGCTAAATTTTTAATTCTCCTTGACATTTGTCAAAACGATGGGGAAGGGCGAAAGCTTTGCACAGGTTTACTGGTTGTTTTTCTCAGTCTTTCACAGGTAGCCTACTCGGTATTTTAGCCTGAACATATTTAGGCCATTGTCACATTAAACAGAACATAGTTTCTTTCAATGAAACTTTCGGTTAATATAACTTACTTTATGTCATTCACATTAGATCTGCGAGTTTCTGTACTAAGGCCTTCCGAAAGGATATTTTATGAATTACCAATCGTAAAAGAGCAAGACTGATAATATGATACCACAATCATCGCTGTGGACACAAGGGCGCCGTAAGTGTGTTTTGGGGGAACATTAGAAGAAAAAAGCTACAATATCTACATTCATTTTAATGAATAATCAGTATAAATTTGACAGTAAAATAATTTACTGTAATAATTCTAACTCAGTTTATACTTCAGTTAAAATGAATAATAATTTTCAGGTAGGTTTTAGTTCAAATAAGTCCGAATATTGTTCTTCTTATGTCAAACTTAGATACAGTATTCCTGCCACTTTTCGAGGCTCTGCTGAGTATAAGATACCGCTGTATACGTGACAGGATTATGCCACTTTTGCGACATTGAAAAACGTAGATCAGTCTTAAGCTATTGTAAGGAACAAAAGCTCCTTTCATCTTCACATGAAGAACTGGGAAGAAAAACAGCAGCCGAACAAAATGGAGAATATGCATTTAACTTTTAGAGACAATATCTTGAACGTTCTTAACACATCATTAACAAGATAACTCTTTTTTAACATATTTATATCAAGTTATAATTGATGAGGTCGGTGCAATAGTGATCTAACCTCACGAACAGGTAAAATTGTATAGGCCTACTGGTGTCATCTACATCACTTGGGAGTGAATTAATTATCTTCCTATATTGGAGTTGGAATAATTTTGCCTCGTTTAGCTTGTTTTGAAGTCACTAATCTATTCCTTGAAACGAATTCCTCTGGAATAGCCTAAATGTAAGAAAGTAAAGAAACTTACGGACATTAATGATCTTCTAAAATATATACCGCTCATTCGTTACTCATTTTATGATAGGCTGGTTTCTTCAACAGAAGAAAGTAAGGAAGGAAATGCGGAGAAAGACGACTACCTTTATGCAGAACTGTGTGACTATTGGAACTTCAAAATAAAACTAATTTTGTATATCTATTAAAATAATAAATAATTCCTTGTAAAAAATCCAACATTTATCCAAATAGCCTATTTTTGTTATATTTTCTCCAAGCAAAATAAATGTCACTGCAACTCAGTGGTCCAACGTAGAAAGCAGTGTTCCAGGTTCTCATAAAAATTCTAGGCCTAATATCTCTTAAACGTCTATACAACATTGTAGTTAAGTGTACTATGCAACATAGAATACATCCCTTGTAATAAAATTGGAATTCACAAGTTGTAAGAAAAGCTACAATATTATAAAACTTTAACTTTCTTTTTCTCTGTTCTTGAAGTGTGGCTTAGACACTATTGTGCTGACACACTCATGATCAGTTATCTCTGGTAGTCATCAATGTCAGTATATAGCAATTTTATATTATATTTACTATGATATTATAAATTTTTAATTTTCAAATGCGAGAAATATTGTGACTCCAAAATAACGTATAATTTATAACCGATTACTTTTATTAAGACGAGTGTAAATTAATTTTCATAATGCAATGCAGACATTCTTCACCGTTGTTAGCTGTCTGCCTCTTATATATGTAACTTCGCCACTGGCTATGAAGTAGACATTTCCAAGTAATAGGCTTTCAAGTGTGGCGCAGTGTGCGTCATCTATTTAAGACCCTATTGGCCATTACCTATAGATATCTTAAAAATGTTTAACCGAGTCAACAGTTACGGTGTTCCACTGCCTGACAGACTTTAATGATAATTTTATAGCCTATGTCATCAAATTGGTACGCGACCTGTCAAGGTATGCTTTATTAATACCCCAGTGTCTATGAAATTTGTAACATGTTTCCCCATACAAGCAGCATCAGGCCGTATCACGTAGTATTCCTTTCCTGTAAAACGCTCAGATCGTAGGCATGTTTGAATGATTTCGTACAAATAACGATATTTTGTACAAGAAAATACTTGAATAGTGAACAGTGAAGTTTAGGGCTTCTGGAATAAGCTGTGGAAGATTTCTCGAAAATCATATTGGCTATCCAGTTAATTCCAATATATAGGATACAGCTACAATTTGTCTACGGAGATCATCGCTGCCTATTCCTCTCAATGCAGCCAGTTTGGCCTCCACAAGATCGCCGGGGACGATATTGTTCAATGGCAGATGGTTTTGAATTCAGGACGATGATCTCCTCAGACTGCCATGTATGTAGTAGTCAAGAAGAATAGAAGTTATCCATATGATTATGGTGATTCATGACGGCCAAGCAACAAATCTGTCATTCCTGTCATGTAAAAGACGAAATAATAAAAAAATCGCTTCAAAACACAATTTTCTGTATTTTTCGGACTTGAATTCCCATAAGATTATATAGTAACAGAATTTTTTTGTATTAGTAGTTTTAATTTTTAAATACGCCAATGATGAAGCAGTTTTATTCATAATGAATGTAACTTGACAAGCGAGATTCCCAGAAAATGGTTGAATGTACCCGAAAGGCCTAGGAAAAAGTTGGGAAGAAGGGTATTAGGTTATTATTTTATTGACCGAGCTCAACAGTACTACCCAGCATGATTATGACACTTTGGGAAGAGGGGGCTAAAATATTACCAAAAATATGAAAGTCTGAAATATCGTACTCTAAATTGTGTTTGCTTAATATTCGTAACGAGCTGGTTTCCGTCCTTCGTGCAGTATGATTTCAATATTTGACCTACGTGTTTATGCATATATCAAATATTTGATCTAATCCAGAGCAACGTAGTCTGTGCGAGAAAATGAGCCGGATAAAGCTCAGCAACATAGATTAGAATTTTATGCTGGAAGAAATATTGCCCATCGATCTAGCTTTAGAGCGTTAGGTTTGCATGGAGTTAGATGCAAACAGGAGCCATTCTCAATATCCGGAAGACAACTAAACTAAACTAAACTAAACTAAACTAAACTAAAAAAAAGATGACTATTTCCTCTTGGTATTTCCCGGGTAAGGCTAAAACCATGCTTCGTACTTCGCCCGTATAACGGTTAACCAGCTGTTCACGAGACCTGAGGGTAGAAAATTAATAACCAGACAGCTCCAAATCATACAAATTTTAGGGGACACAAATAACTGAATAAAATATTTAAATATAAAAAGTAAGGCTTTATCCACGTACAATAGGTAAAAGCAATAGTAACATACATATCTTAGTTGTTTTATGCATATAAAACGGTAGTAAAGGTAAGAGAATGTTGTCGCCAATATTAATGACCAGGGCTAGGAATTATATGTAAATAGGCCAACATTGTTTTTAGTTAAAGTTAAAATTTCGATACATTAAGTTTACGAATTGGGGCATTTGGAATGGTTTAAGACACATTTGTTTTCCCACATTCGTCCATATTTCAAGGTACAGTACATATTCTTACATACCTATCTATAAATCGGGTAACCCAAAATTAGTGGAAAACTACAGTCCAATATCCTTATTATCAGCACCTGCTAAAACATTTGAAAGCATATTATATATCCATGTCTTCAATCACGTAAAAATTAATATTTCTACAAATCAACATGGATTCATGCCTAGAAGATCAACGCTCACAAATCTTTTGAATTTTACACACTATGTTTCATCAGGATTAGATAAAAGAAAACAAGTCGATGTGATATATACTGACTTTCAAAATGCGTTCGATAAAGTAGATCATGACATTTTAATTAACAAACTAACGGACTATAATTTTGCAACGCCCTTGCTAAGACTTATTGTTTCATATTTAAGCAACAGATCACAGGTTGTGTCATATAAATGTCATTTATCAAAAATAATAACTGTCAATTCTGGTATTCCTCAGGGATCAAATCTAGGTCCTTTATTTTTCCTCCTACTTATTAATGACATCTTTGATCAGGTCTGTTTTTCAAATATTACTGCATTTGCTGATGATATAAAATTATTTAAAATAATTTTGATTCCTAATGATTGTATGGAACTGCAGAATGATTTAAATAAATTAAGTGAATGGAGCGGACATAGTAAATTACCTTTAAACATTAAAAAAATGCAAAATTATGACTTTCTCTTGATCTAAAAATAATATTGCATGGCAATAATGTATTAATGGTATTCAGTTGAACAAAATTACCACTATGAATGATTTAGGTATATTATTTAACAATAATTTAACTTTCTCGAATCATATTAATAATATTATTTGTAAAACTCTTAAAAATCTTGGATTTATTATCAGAAACTCAAAATATTGTAGTATAAGTACATTATTTAGACTATACAGAACCATTGTCAGACCAAAATTAGAATATTGCTCATTAATTTGGAATCCTACTACCATTAAACACAGGAAATTTATGGAGTCCATTCAAAATAAATTTCTAAAATATACGTATTTCAAACAGTTTAACTACTACCCTAAATTTGAATCATATTCAACTATGTTACAGAATTTCAATATCCCTGAATTATCACACAGACGAAATATTCATGCATTGTTGTTTTTATACAAATTAATTAATAATAAAATAGATGATATTAATATTCTCGTTCCACGTTATAGATCTCGTAATTGCACAATCTTTTTTATCCCAAAAGTAAACACTGACTCTCATAATAATTCTCCTCTTTATAATGTACTTTATAATGTTGCACAAAATGGACAGTATAGATATTTTTAATACTAACAATAAGCGGTTTAAAAATATATGTGAAAAAAAATTGAAAATTTTTAAATAATAATTAATAAATTTTCCTCCATGTCATTTTCTTTACTTGAATCTTTCTGATATGTATATTTTCCCCCAAAACTATTACATTATTATTTATATTATTATTTGTTTTTTCATATTATGTTCCCTTGTGTAATTGTCATATTGTTTGTGTTTCTGGTTTTCTTTTCTGTGTTGTTTTTTCTTATGATATAGAATTAGCTTAATTATGTTGAAAATCACTTTAAATATTTAATTTTAGAATCTGGTGTATTAATGTAAGCGAGAATATTGTAATTGGGCATTAGCCTGTAATATTCTTAGTACAATAAATAAATAAATACTTTAGATACAACTCGCATATCTTTACATAATTCAACTATTTATTTTAAATATTTTCCATATTTCATGGTTTTAAAGTAATTCTTGTCAGAAGATTGTTTAAATTTTATTTCACTAGCATTAAAGCTGGATTCTTGAATTTCTGTTAAATGTTGAATAGATCTGAATTTAGCTCCTGAAAATGTTGCAAGGTTTAGGATGGTTCCTGTCACTTATTGTGATGTTGAGCAGAGTTTTTCTGAGTACAAAGCAATTTTCAGAGACAATAGACGCAGTTTCACTTTTAAAAATTTAGCCCACTGCTTCAAAATAGGGAACTCTTATTCAAATAATAAAATGTGATCCCCAAAATTGTAGGACAGCTATAAAAATCCCATTAAGGCTATATATGTAAGACGGTTAAACTTTTGTCTTGAGGCTCTCCTTTAAATTGTTGTGTGGCATGTAATTATTTTCTCTTCTGTCGTTTTCATGTTTAAGCAATAAATCCTTAATGGTATTTATTATACAGCCATGGAGCATTCATAACATACAGGTGTACTTTATAATATCTTTTACTATTTAAAAACAGTAGTCCATGTTTTACTTCATATGTTGATAATTTTTAAAGCCATATGTTTGTACTTATTTTGCCATTGTTATTACATATAAATCCAGCCCTGTTCATGACACACTCCGAAGGTTATTAAGTGCCAGTATGGTACTTTATGAGATTGTGTGGTGGACGAAAAAATGTCTGTCCGTCTGTCTGTCCGTCTGTCCGTCTGTCCGTGTGCCTGTACGCACCATAACTCAAATACGCTTTTTCGGATTTTCATGAAACTTGGAAAACACATTTATAATGTCCATGGGAAGAACCCTATTGATATTGAACCATATCGGTTCACCGGTACCGGAGTAATGCCCAATTTAGTGCCTATTTTAATAGATTATGGCGCCTTTCTAATAGAAAGGCGCCATCACTCAAATACGCTGTATCGGATTTCCATGAAACTTGGTATACCGATTTATGACGTCCATGAGAATTGCTCTATTGAATTTGAACCTAATCTGTTGACCGGCACCGGAGTAAAACCCAATTTAGTGTCTACTTTAAAGGCGCAATAACTCAAATACGCTTTATCGGATATTTATGAAACTTCGTATACGCATTTATAATGTCCATGGGAAGACGTTTATTGATATTGGCCAATTTAGTGTTTTATGTTAATATATAAGAAGTCGCGATAACTCAAATATGCTTTATTCGATTTTCCTGAAATTTTGTATACCCATTAATAATGTACGTGGAAAGACGTCTACTGATATTGGACCAAATCGGTAGACCGGTACCGGAGTGAAACCCAATTTAGTGTATATTTTAAAGACGCGGTAACTCAAATACGCTTTACCGGATTTTTATGAAACTTGGTATACACATTTATAATGTCCATGGGAAGACGTCTATTCATAATGGATAAAATCGGTTGACCTGTTTCGGAGTAATGCTCAATTTAGTGCCTATTTTATGGTAATATACGTATTCGAAAGAATTTATTTAAAAAAATGAAAATCAGTTATCTTGACAACATAGCCTATTGTTTTACTGTGATCTTATAAGGTCTTGGAAATTAAAATACAGGTAGCTATGACAAAAAACATATTGATTTACATGCGCTTATCCAACTAGACCGTTAAAATGACCCAGGTGGCCGAGATGGTAGACCTTTCTTCTTCCCTAAGCCCTGCTTAATGAATAAATCTGGAGCTTAACTTGGAAATCAATTAAAAAAAAAAACATATTCTGCATATCATAATTGCAGTCATAACTGATTAAACAAAAACATACTGGCACTTTGTTACATCAGTTTACCTGATTTTATTTAAAATAAAGATGAAAGATATATTTAGGGATCATGCGCCGGAACAAACAGTTAAAACAAACCCGACGGCTCCATTTATTTTCCTACTATATAGTGAAATAGGCTGGTTCTTGCACCAACAGTCAGAACATTATTTACGATAGTTTACAGCAAAAAATAAATAAAAAATGACCGAGGTGTCTGGTTCTTGCACCAGGATCTTTAATAAATCAAGGTTGTGGAAGGCTTTGGTGTCATGCGATTGATTAATATGGTACGTTCCTTGAATTCATGCAATGATAAGGCGGTGGCAGTTTTTTCAGGTTTAAGATTTGGCATTTTTTAAGAAATTACAGCGAAAATATTTTACTCCATTGAACTTTCTGAATAATAGATTATTTCGAATTCGACAAGGTAGATGTTTTTTACATCAAGATCTATCGAAGCTGGAGTGGCACAAGGTTTTGTTTTAAGTACGATTCTTTGTACTTGCTATGTCAAAGACATACTGAAAGATGCCAAATGTCTACACACCTTATTTGCAGATGACACTGCTTTTTACACTAAACACTACTACATCCAAATACACTTGCACAGATGCAGGAAGCCTTGTGCAAACTCACACAGTGGTCCACAAAGTGGAAACGAAAAAATTAATGGCGATAAATAAAAATATATTAATATTCACTAGACGATTCCCAAGGATAAGAGAACCTCTCTCCGTTCAAAACCAACACATCTTTCTCAGTTCAACATTTAAATATCTGAGAATATTATTGGATAGTCATACGCAGACACTACGCAACAAAGCATTTCAAAGATTCATTTCATTATATCCACTGATTAATTTATTAATAAATTTCATTCCCTTCAAAAGTTTCATTCCTGTTAAAACCAAGTTACTGTTATATATCTCCCTCATAAGATTTTATATGACCTATGGAGGCGAAATGTGGGGCAAGCACCCCTCGTCATCCCACGAAACTTGATAGTATTCAAAGATATATATACAGAACAATCACAAGCGCAGACTTTTCCATCACAAATACACAACATTAGAGTGATCTAGAAATAGCAATGTTCAGTAACTTAATAAAACAAATGCAGACTCAAGCTGGCAAATCATTCCAACCCTCTCATAAGAGAACTTTCAACTCACATATGGCTACACCTATAGACACAACATTAGAGAGATCTAGAAATAGCAATGTTCAGTAATTTAATAAAACACATGCAGACTCAAGCTGGCAAATCATTCCAACCCTTTCATAAGAGAACTTTCAACACACATATGGCTACACCTATAGAAAACAACATGACATATTTGTGACTTCAGAAGAAGCCAAGCATCATCTCTGATGAACAAGACGGACTACACATCAGCTCCTAAGTAGAGCTGTGTCATTTTCTTGTAAATATATTTTATTGTAAAAGACAAAGGTCCATGAGACATGGTACTTAACTACTTATATATTCGAGGGAGAATCAAGTGAAAACAGCAATTTTTTCCCACTATTTTACTGCAGGAAGAATGCTTGTACGTTATTTTTCCATATAATCCCCTCCCAGTTCAATGCACTTGCGCCATCGGATAGGAAGTGCTTTGATACCGCGTAAGAAAAATTATTTTGGTTGACGTTGTAGCCACTCGTGCACCGCCTATTGGATGTCTTCTTCAGACTTGAACTTCTGCCCTCCAAGGTGCTCCTTTAATGGACAAAAGATGCGGAAATCTGATGGTGACAAATCTGGCGAGTATGGCGGATGTGGGAGGCACTTAAAGCGAATGTCATCGATGGTTTTCATGGTTGTACGAGCAGAATGAGGACGGGCGTTATCATATTGAAGCAAAACACCTGCACTCAGCAATCCCCTTCGCTTTGGCACCATCATATTTCCACATCTTTGGTCCATTAAAGGAGCACCTTAGAGGGCAGAAGTTAAAGTCTGATGAAGACGTCCAGTTGGCGGTGCAGAGTGGCTACAGCGTCAATCAAAATAATTTTTCTCACGCGGTATGAAAGCACTTCCTATCCGATGGCGCAAATGCATTGAACTGGGAGGGGACTATGTGGAAAACTAATGTACAAGGAAACATTCTTCCTGCAGTAAATTAGTGGAAAAAAAATTAATTGCTGTTTTCATTTGATTCTCCCTCGTAGTGTTTGTAAAAACAACATGAAATAAATAAATAAAATTACTCCATATTTTATTCAAGGAGTTGGTGAAAACAAATATGGTGGCGAAGGTACTTGTTTGAATGAGCCTTGGATTAGTCTGCCTTCGGGCAAACCACTCATCATCGTCAATGATAATTAAAGCAATTAAGGTTATATCTCCTTGTAAAGAAGACAGTAATATGGCAAAAGTGTTATGTTATTTATCATTTGTTAGCAGAGAGGAATATTCTATGGACTTTATCGTCAGCTGTTTGAACTTGGTCAATTGTATGGTTGTGGATAGCAGTTAAATCATGAACGAGGATAGTCGGTAAAGAAAAAACATCATATATAATTGACTGTTTTCCCTTACTTTGAATCTTTAATTATGCCTAGCCTTGTCGGTGCGAAAGCCTCAATCTTCTGGGCACTTCTTTATTGGTTTATACGATTCGTAGATTCCAGTAATATTTGAAGCAATACTAGTGATTGTTAACACAGATATTTTGCTAGCCATAGTACCTTCACCGTTAGCTCACGATCTGTGTTATTGTGGAACTATGTGTTATCCATTTTCCTCTTATATTTAGTGGAGTAAAAAAATTAAAAATACATTATCCGAGTTTCTAAGATTTATAAGTATTTCGTACAATATTATTTTAATTTATATATCCTTCATTTAAAAAATACTAGGTATTTCATAGACAATTAAACTGGAGACTAGTCAACGTTTAGTCCATTAAATGGACTAATTTGTTCAACTGAGAAAATTAATTTAATAAATGCACAGATTTCATCAGTTGCTTTTGTTAACAAAATGTAACATTGCAGACAGAAGACAAAAAGCTTTTGATCTTGCTGACTCAAGTTGAGAGCCTAGTGGAGCGTCTTGATTAAGCCTTAAGAAGAAAAACCACAGTAACTAAGAGAATTGTGCTAGGTCAAGTGGACGAAATAGTGGAAGATATGGTAGAGAACATTCTGTAAATGTCAATGTATTATATGGTTGGGAATTAGTACCTGCTGTGTTGGCACTACGGAAGAAAATGTTATTTTCAATTGAGGTTTGTCAGAAGTTCATTTCCCGCTATTTCATACTCACTAATACACTCAATTCAGGAGTTAATAACTTAATTTTTCTGATTCAGCATTATATAACGTATTTCGGGCAATTTCTCACTTTGTAGCTGTCGTTGTGATGAACCTATTTCCGAATGTGCCGTTTAGATCTGTACAATTAATTGATCTGCGGCCTGCCTTCCACCATTTCTTGATTGTATTTTTATACCCTCTGTTTTTATACCAACTTAATATCTGTTTTATTTTTATTAAGAACACTATAATATTCAGCTTTCTTCAAGTGAACTTTGCTCAGGAGCACCGCTTAATGAATAACTTAAAAAGTTATTTATGATACAAGTGGTTAAAAGAGAGATTTTTTTTGCAAGTAGTAGGTTTACGAGCCCATAAGGTTGAGGGTAGCAATTCTACTGAAAAATAAAATAATTTTACTATGTATCATACATTGGTTTTTAGACAACAGTTAATATTTTTGAAACAATAATAAGGAATAGATTTATTATAAGAACTTATATACCGGGTAGCCATATAAGCAGCTTCGAGCTGCACTGCCTTCTACAGCTGCATACAGCTGCCCATACGCATACAGCTGTTATTGATTTTTGGTGCACAGGTGCCAACCTGAGGAATGGAGTCGACAACGGTACTCAATCACCAAGTTTGACTATTTTTGCGACCACCGTAAGAAATTCAACTTTTAAAAGGGCGTAATGGATTTTAACAATTTCAATGTTTATCAAACTGAGTCTATTTAATAATCATATACAAATATTCTTACCTAAAAATTATTTTCCTTGTGACTGCAACCATAGTTTTGTATCAACGGAGTGGTATAAAAATTTTAGAGTAGTAGTGCTATAATGTGCAACTTTTACCGTCTGTTGTCTTGTGTTACAAGTTCTACTGTTAATTTAGGTTGTCTAAAATTATAAAGTTTCACAGAACTCTGTACTACTGCAAGTGTAAATCTTCTTTATATAGGCCTAACTGTTTTGGAAGCCAAATACTGGGAATAAATATACAACACGTTTTGGAGTAGTCCAGTGAGCTTCACCTAGTAACCCAATTATTTTAATGGATATGAAGTTACACAACCTCATATTTCTAATTACTGGTTATGTAGTGAGCAGAAAATGTGTAATAAAGCCACTGACGCACTAAGTTATAATTCTTGCCCAGCAAGAAAAATAAGATAGATATATAAGCATTCATGAACCACAAATTATTGTCTCTGTTGGACATTAGGGCAATCAGTCATAGGAGAGAGGTTCCATCTGGCGCTGTGAATTGAACTCCGCCTTAGCTCAGTTGGTAGAGCACTGGCACGAATATCCAAAAGTCCCGGTGTCGGAGGAAGTTTTCTCCTATAATATTCTCAAGGAAAAAATAATACCTGTAATATTTCTTTGTTCGATATACGATAATTTTCATTGTTTCTTACGAAAACTGACACTAATTTCATTTTAAAGAATGTGCTTTCTCATTTAAAGTACCAATTCAAAAACGTTTATTTGTTGTTGCATGCATAATGATGCACATTGTCTCATGTTTACAAACGTAATAAAAAAATCTAAAAATATTTAACCGAAATAATAGCACTAAGTAGATATTAAGGTGAATATTGCCGAATGAGCGAGACTGCTCGTGCTCGGGTGGCTTTTCATAGAGACTATAAGCGAAGTGAAGAAAAAGTGTGACATAATTTATGAAATGGATACGAGTAAACGTTTTAAAAATAAAGACATAAATACCGCAAGGTTCTTAAAAAACTAAAGGTTACTCTAGTCGCTCTGAGTGACAGTTTGCTGGGGCTGAAATGAGATCGAGCCCAGCTCCCGTTAGGGATCCATGGGAAATATAGGGGTTTTAAACTTTAATATTTCTTTTCAGGCACCAACTATCACATTTTCTTACACTCCCATCTAAAGCAAAACAACTATTTTATAAGGTTATGTTCAAGTAATTGTGAAAGTCGGTGTGGTTGGACCTAAAATTATTACTTATTGAGGCTGTTTTAGTAAGAAAAGCAATAAAATCTAAAGATGTAAAGCCAATTTTGACGTACTGTATTATGGTTTCATCAGAGTATGTACACAACAATTATCAACAGTCTTACTGGAAATAGAAACTACCTAGGGTACTATTGAAATTTTTTAATACTTCACTAACCACAATTATATTATAACCTACTTCAGGTAACTAACTTGCTTAGGAATTGTCTAATGTCATTGAGTAAGTAAGCATCCTTTCCCATTGAGACTTTTAATTGGTCTGAAATAAAAACTTGTCAACCTCCTAAAAAAGAAACCCAAGGAAAATTTAATTATGATATTCTGAAAAAAGAAAATATTTTTAAAATCTCCTTATTTAGTTTTTATAAAAAATCTGCTTCCGTACGGTATATACTTACTGGCTCACATGTTGCGAAGTAGTGATCAATGCAAAATGTTCCTGTGGTAAAATGTTAATGAGAACGTCATGAAATTTTGTTCATTAGTGTCTCAAGTAGTTCACCTTGAAGACTGATATGTAAAAAGCTCCCTGTATTTTAAGTAGGCCTAATGTAAATGTAAAATGATCTCTCGTGAAATTTGACGTTAAAAGTCTGTAAAATCCCTTCTAAGTTTTTTTGAAATTGTCTAAGGTGCGTTAGTTATTTCACCAAGAAGACTCAAAATTCCGAACGTTCCTTTACGAGACATGAAGGAAGAAATCCAGCAGTGAATTAATTTTTCACTACTAATTTAAATTGGCTGCTCTCAAGCTTTCAGCGTCTTATTACTATGAGGTTTTTAGTATTAGAATCTAAATTGTTAATAATGTTTTCCTTTGCAATACCAAGATTCCATTTTTGGTCCATTTGTGTTTCTATTACCACACTACATGCTAATATTTAATTTAACTTAGCGGTTAGTTATCCATTTTTTAAGTTTCACGCAATGATAAATGATAATAATATATATGTTACCGGCAATGTGTGAAATCCGGCATTCTATAGAATGCCTAGGTAATGTATAGAATGCCTAAAATCGAACGGCAAAGTATGAAATGATTGATATTTTATACATTGCCTAGGCAATTGTATACTTTGCCTGATTGTCTGCCGGCAAAGTATATAATACGCTTAATCCCGCCAACGGGACAGGATTAAGAACATTACCCACCATGATATTGAGCTGTACATTCATCTTTGTGAGCCTTGCCAGAAGAAGCAAAAAGGTGTTAAAAAAGGTGTTGTGGTCAAGCCAATGGTTTTTTTCGCAATTCATTTCCCGTTGTTAGGCCGATCTCATCGATTTTCAGTCCCATCCTGATAAGGAGTACAAGTTTATAATGCTCTGCCAAGATCATCTCACTAAGTTTGTAGTTCTCAGGGCTCTGAAATCAAAGAGAGCGGAAGAAATAGCCTACAACCTCATCGACATATTTACGTTGCTTGGTGCTCCAACGATTCTACAGTCCGATAACGGCAGGGAATTTGCAAACAATGTGGTAAGCGGCCACACCTTGAAGATCGTCCATGGTAAGCCGCGCCATTCACAAAGTCAGGGGAGCGTCGAAAGAGCAAATCAAGACATTGAAAATATGCTGTGTGCTTGGACGCAAGATGAAAAATCTAGCTGCTGGAGTGAGGGACTACGGTTCGTTCAACTTATGAAAAACAGAGCTTTTCATTCTGGGATTAACAGGTTACCATACGAAGTTCTGTTCGGCTGCAAAGCTAGAGTAGGTCTCTGACGACGTTTTACAAGACGTAGAGACTGAGGAAGAGCTGGAAAAAATAATAGAGAGCGTACAAACAACACAACAGCAGAAAGAAAGACGATGCAATGAATCAATGCAAGAGGCACAGCTCCCTGCAGAAGACATAGATGAGAATGCAATCCATGGTGGAGGAAACCAAAACAGAGCTTTTCATTCTGGGATTAACAGGTTACCATACAAAGTTCTGTTCGGCTGCAAAGCTAGAGTAGGTCTCTCGACGTCGTCCCTGCCTGACGACGTTTTACAAGACGTAGAGACTGAGGAAGAGCTGGAAAAAATAATAGAGAGCGTACAAACAACACAACAGCAGAAAGAAAGACGATGCAATGAATCAATGCAAGAGGCACAGCTCCCTGCAGAAGACATAGATGAGAATGCAATCCATGGTGGAGGAAACCAAAACAGTGATGAAGTCATGGTTATTGAAGAGCCTTCCATTTCTGTGGTTACAGAAAATTCTTCTTTTTCTGATATCTCTTGCGTCTGCTTAAAAGAATCCAGCGGTGCTCATACATGTCAAAAGTGTGGCCGAAACGTTCATGCCATCTGTGGATATTCTCCTAAAGACGATGACGGTGACGAAGTAGAAGGTTATGGGGTTAGCCTTTTGTGCAGTGTTTGCTTCAATATTGAGAAAGCTATCCAAAGTAAAATGGAATCGAGATTGAACCTTGAGATTCAGGCCAAAAGAACGAAAAGGGATTCTGACAAAAAAATTCCTCCTGTGCCAAAGGGTGCCACTGTGCGAGTTCCGATTCCCGACGTCGACAAAGGGCGGGGTGACTCACGCAATCTGTTGGCAGTTTTTATGATTTATGAACGTGACGGAAGATGGCTTTTACCGACTTGGAACTGCATGAGGAATCTTAAAACAAATCTACGCAAGATCAGAATTCACCGTATGTCCGAAGAACTTAATGAGTATTGAAGACGTTCCTGACCACGAAATACCTCTCCGATCTGCAGCTACTTCTCAGTCCACAGGAAGCGGCAAAGGATTCTTCAGGTGTATGTGCAAGAGGAAGTGCCAAAATATGAGGTGCCTTTGTGTGAAAAAGAAAATTAAGTGTAATTCAAAATGCCACTGTAGCCTTCCCTGCTGCAACAAGTAGGTTATGCCAGTTCTGATTTTTGTTTTACCGGTAACAACATTCTGGTGGCATTCTTCTTTAAGTCGTGAAATGTACAAGATCAAAATGCCAAAATATAAATTGTTTTTTGTGTGAAGAAGAAAAGTGAGTACTTAATGTAACAAGTACTTCAATCTCAGTTCTGTTTTCATTGTTTTCCGGTGAGAATATCCTGTGCTTTATTTCGTAGTTTTTTTGTTCTTTCAGTTTCAAATGTGTATTAATTAATACAGGCTTCCCAACTAGTGCCCATTTAACACTTTGCGTGAATGGTACTGGTCATTCTATATAATGCCTAGGAATTGTATAGAATGCCTAGGCAAAGTATGTAACATTTTCACAAAAAACTTATATTTCATACTTTGCCTAAAACCATCAGGCATTCTATACATTACCTAGGCATTCTATAGAATGCCGGGATTTCACACTTTGCCGGTAACATATATATATATATAATAATATAAACAACAACAACGAAAATCCTTAGTTTGACTTTCAATAGGTAGCAAAAGATAAATGTGCAGGTAGAGAGAAAAAAAGCGGACCGACTCTTGTAGCTGATTTCAGAGCCTTATGATACGTGAATAAATGTAAGAGATGTAACGTTTGTGTGAAATTATTTCTCAATAGATTGTCTATATTGTCTAGAACAAATTTCAATACATTCCCTGCTATCCTGTGAATGCCACTAGGCATGCGCAGTGGCTCATATTAGATATTTTAGTCAATCCGCTTTTTTTTCCCACCTGTACTTACGAAAGCAGGGTAAGCATTTGAAATATTTTTCACTTCTCGTAATTCTACTTCAAACTAACAAATCAGTGGTGCAGCAAAAGCAGTTAAGTCGAATTATTTCTGGATGAAAATAATAATTGTTTAGAATCTTGCACCATAACATTAAAGGAATGTTATGGGTAATGTATGAAAGGTGTTTTCGAGGGGTCGTACAAACTATTATCAGTAAAAAATTCTCCTAAAGAATTGTAATTCACGGTAGAAAAAGAATGGTAGTTCATTGCTCTCAGAGGTAACGCTAATTGTGATTTCCAGCCACACGAACCTTTAATTTTCTAGTTCGATAAAAGAAAAGTAGTTAAAGTTAAATAAACGAGCCAACAGGTGGCACTGAAGGTATATTACAGTCGACTTCTTAGATGTCCGCTACAAACCGAGGGAAGATTTACTGGCTTGAACATACAGGAAGCTATGTAAGTACACTAATTCCTTTAATTGCTCACTCGTAACATTTGTGTGCATCTGTTTGACCAGACTGTTGAGGTAAACACTGGCGCTATAATAACTTCTGTATCCAACTGCACGCTCCAATCTCATGATTTGCATTTGCACACAAGATATAGCAGAACAATAATTCAAATTGCAATATCTGATTAGTCATCACTTCAGGTAATTGAAACTTGAGACTTTCTAAGAGGAATTTCAGACAGCTATTTACAAGGTAAATTAATGTCAAGTGGTTCAAACTGGTTATCACACCATCTCAGAAAATATTCATGTTTTGTAGGAGCATTCCGTTATGTTTTGGTAGTTCAAAACTGATTTTAAATTTTTTATTACATTTTATCTGGTTCAGGAAAGGCGGAGTTATTCTATTACTTCTAATGCCGTTTTTTGCGTTTGCAGGTATCTATGATTTTTTTAAATTAATCAACACTGGCTTGTTCAAGCCTTTTCAAGTAAACTGCTTTGTGTTCGGTACATCGTGGTCCACAAATCATAGCCCTAATAAATGTTCTAGTACATATCGATGGCTAAAAGCACAATCATTGTATGTCCATTTTTGTAAACTCTGTGAAATCGCGAAAAGAAGATTTTAAACTTGGGAGGGGAAACTTCCCAAAGTCACAAAAATACTCAACAGGCTTTTTTTTTTTTTTTTTTTTAATTTATTCTGCAGATTTACAATCTGTTCAAATAAGAACATTCAGTAAATGGTATAAATGTCACAGTCATGATATGAGAGCTGTAAAATACAACTCTTTAAGGTAAGTCATTGAATAACAACTCTTTAAGGTAAGTCACTGAATCGGAATGCCAAGTCTAAAATCTTATATCGATGTAAACGGTTGATTGAGGAACTATTGTCCAATAGATTGATGGCTAGGGAATTGGGATGATTGTTTAGGCGTTGCTGGTATCGAATGCTGTACAAGGTGATTTCTTCTTTAATAGTAGGGATGTCCAGGTCGTGGTGAAATGAAGCATTGGAAACATACCACGGTGCGTTAGCAAGCCGGCGAAGAGATTTGGATTCAAATCTTCTTAAGATGTCAATATTGGAATTGCTGGCAGTGCCCCAAAGCTGAAGTCCATATGTCCATACTGGCCTTATTATGGTCTTGTAAAGTATAACTTTATTATACAGGGACAGCTGAGATTGCTTATTTAATAACCAGTACAATTGTTGAAACTTTAGTTTGGCTTCTTTTCTTTTCGTAATAATGTGATGTCTCCAGGTTAGATGTACATCTAAATGAAAACCAAGGTATTTTACATGCTCTACAACTGGAATTTCTTCGTTATTTATTTGTATTCTTGGGCATTTTTCTCGGCGTAAAGAAAAAGTGATATGCCGAGATTTTGAACTATTTACCTGAATGAGCCATTGATTTAGCCAGCGTTGTAATAAATCTAAGTGATTCTGTAAGTATCCTGAGGCTAAAGTAGGATTTTCATTTGAAGCAAGAATAGCAGTATCATCTGCAAATGTTGCAGTTATGGTATTTTCTGTTGTTGGCAGATCATGTGTATAAAGAAGATACAGAACTGGTCCCAAAACACTACCCTGTGGGACACCTGACTTTATGGGATGGAATATGGAGAGTTCGTCTTTAACTTTAACTTGAAAATGTCGATCACTTAAGTATGATGTAAGCAGCAGATAATAAGGATGAGGAAGTTTTAGTTTTAATTTGTACAGAAGGACCATATGCCAGACTTTATCAAATGCTTGTTGAATATCCAGGAAAGCTGCAGTGCAGTAACGACGTGATTCAAAATCCTGTTGTACAATGTTAACAATGCGATGGGTTTGTTCAACAGTAGAATGGCATTCTCGGAAACCAAATTGAAAGTCAGGAATTATTTCAGAGAGCAATGGTTTTAGTCGTTGCAGGAGCAATTTTTCAAACACTTTGGAGAGTACAGGCAAGAGACTAATCGGACGATAGGATGCTGCTTCAGTGGGTGGTTTACCAGGTTTAAGAATACAAATTATCTGTGCTATCTTCCATTGATTTGGAAAATGGCTACATCGGAGAATAGCATTAAAAATTGATGTAATAAATGCATATCCTTTCTTCGGTAATTCTTGTAGGATTCTACCAGTAATTTGGTCGTAACCTGGACTTTTTGCAGGATTAACATGATTCTTTATTGTCCTTTTAACTTCACTTGAAGAGAAAGGTTTAATGGGGGGGGGGGTGATAATTGAAGTGGAGCAGACAAATATTTAATAATGTCGTCCTCAGAAGAGCTCTTTTGAGTAGAAGGTTCGAAAACCGTTGCTAGATGTTCTGCAAACCGTTCTGCTTTTTCCTTCCCACTGCGAGCCCAGGTGTTGTCACTGTTCCTGATGGGTGGGATGTAAGATTTTGGTCGCTGTAGTCTTCTTGTTGCTTTCCAAAGTGAATAGTTTGATTCCACATTCGGGCTTAATGATTGGAAGTATTGGGTGAAGGATTCATTTCGGTAAGACTGTAATTGACTTTTCAATTGCCGGGAAGCTCTGTTAAATGCACATCTATCCTCGGGTTGTCTTGAGCATTGCCATATACGTCGTAACCTTCTTCTTTCTTCAATTTTTTCCATGATGTTAAGTGGATATTTATTTTGTTGTTTCTTACTAGTAGGAGGTGTCGAATCCCTTGCAGCTTGCTGTATAGTAGTTGTTAGATGTTCAATGGCTTCGTCGATTTCTGTGCTATTTTGAAGAGGCATATGCGGTGATAATTTTTCTTGTACTCTGTCTTTAAAATATTTCCAGTCAGTGAAATTATTATATAGCTTTGGAGGTGGACAATATTCAATAACAGAAGAGGCCAGAGTCATTAATACAGGAGAATGATCTGAGTTTAAATCATAATTACTTTTTATTTCCATTTTATCTAACGGCACTCCTTTGATTAGAAAAAAATCCAAGAGATCTGGAATTTTATTTATATCAGTGGGCCAATAAGTTGGTTCTCCAGTAGACATTATTCGAATATTAAGTTCTGACAAAGTTTTAAAAAGTTCTGAACCTCTTGTTGTATTAAGACGAGAACCCCAATATTGATGTTTTGCGTTATAGTCTCCACCCACTATAAATCTCATTCCAATAGATTTAATAAATGTAGAAAAATCTTGCTGCGTTATCTTATGTTTAGGTGGGCAATAAACAGCCGTAAGTGCTAATTGACCCCATGCTTCTGTTAACATAATAGATGTAGCTTGTATATGCTCTGTCTTATAATCAGGTAGGCAATGATGTTTAATTTTATTACGGACAATGACTGCTGTTCCACCATGGGCAGTTCCATCAGGATGCTGCGTATTATAAACAGTATAACCTGGTATATTTAAGTAGCTTTTATCAGTAAAGTGTGATTCCGAAATTAACATTACGTCTATACTGTTAACATGTAGGAACAATATTACTTCTTGTCGATGTTGAAGTAGACCATTTGCATTCCAGAGAGCTATGTTACACATGCAAGCCATAATTATTTGATTTTGGACACAATGACAGAGAGCAGGTTAAGTAGTGATCCTATTTGTTCAGCTTGCTGTTTGAGTAGATTTTCAAATTTGAGGAATGATTGTTGAATAATGGTTGCGATATCAATTTCATTGTGTTTGACTGCTTGGGCATAATTATAGGAGGAAGAAAACGGAGGATGTGAGGAAGAATGCAAAGGCGGAAAATCTGCAGCATTTGGCTTTGGTTGACTGGACGAAGGTGAAGTTACTGGTCTCGAGGTAGTCGGATATCTCCTACTTATAATATCCCGATAAATTGCGCATCCTTTGTAATTGGCTGGGTGACTTCCCGAACAAAGAGCACATGTTGCAGGAGTAGAACGGTCCTTCCGACATGTTTCAGATAGATGGTAATCTCCACACTTGACACATCTAGGAGATCTCTTGCAGTACTTTCTTGTGTGCCCATACATCTGGCATCGCATACACTGGACTAAGTCCTTCTTTTTATAAGGCGCTTCAAATGTAATTTTTGCATGCATCAAAGAGTCAATTTTATAGATATCTTTATTATTAGCCTGGGGTTCAAGGTCAACATAAAATAGAGGCAATGGCTCCTTGGAAACTCTGTGTCGAATATTGTAAATATTACGAACCCTATGTCCTTGTTCCTGTAATTCCGAAATAATGGATGGTACATCTACAGAATGGTGCATATTGCGAAGGACAACCCTAAAAGCTCGTTCTTGTTTTATTTGGTACGTGTGATACATAGCTTTTTTGTCATTGAGTAATTTGATTAATGACCTATAAGCTTCTATAGAGTTTGGTAATAATTTAACTTCATCTTTGTACATTTTGTATGAGAAATCTGATTCAGGAACTTGTTGCTTAATGCAACTTAATAGTTCTGGCACTTTTACGACATCTGGGATAAAAATAGGAGGAGGTTTCAGTGGCACTGATGCCGAGGAAGACTCTGTTGGAGTTGAATTGTCGTTTACGTTCGTAAGTGTATCGAACTGATTATGTACAGGCACTGGTGCAGTAATAGTTGGTGTGAGCCTAATTTCCTTTTCACTTAATTTACGCTTCTTACAGCGTACAAGTTGCCATTCAGGGTTAGTTTCAATATCACAGGACATTTCCAGTGACAAATCTTGTTGCGTGAAGGGGTCAGGATTTGAAATCCTTGCTTCTGTATCGTTTGTTGGAACAGACTCCATTAAAGTGTTATTTGACTTACTATTAATAGCTGATAAGCCACTTACAGTTTTGCTGTTCCAGTCCTTTTGATTACTGTATGTTCTAAAATTAGTTTTGTTCATGAATACAAACTGTGTATTTGACAATTTTTCATTTGATGGTCTCTCTTTTATTGATGTTGAGATATCAGATTCACCATTGTTTTGTATGCCCACATAGGGGTCCGTCATATTAGTTAACGTTTCTAGCACTTACACTGTTTATTATTTAAAGATAACAGTCACACTATCACAGGAACAACTTTTGCACAATTTAACACCAAACACAAATAATAAACACGATAAAATATGAAATTATTGAAATATTTTCTTCTCTATTCAGAACTAGCTGTTGCTACAATAAGCAAGGCCAACTGTGTCCCTCAACAGGCTTAAAAATTTATGTATCAGGTAATATTTTATTAGACAACAATTTCAGTTTTAAGGTAATTTTCATTAGTTCTGGAAACTTTAATGAAATGTGTATCAAAAACGGACATACTACATTTGTGCTCTAATAGATTAAGGGCCTGTATGACGACCTCCTGATATCGTATTTATCTACCAGATAGAGAACCTATCTGGAAGTTGGCCAAGAATTGCGTATTATGGTCTCCTGACAAAATCTGTCTGGGAAGACAACTTCCAGATAAGCTAGCAGGAGGATGGAGTGGCTGACAAAGTACCAACTGCTAGTTAGGGATCTTGGTTGAAACAAGATGGCAGGACGCGGAAGCTTGCTAGCCACCTGATTTTCAGAATTGATGCTGGAAGATTTAATTTACACAAAAATGTCATTTTAGGCTCACATATGAATGAAATAGAATTGCACAAATCGATTAATGCACTTAAAACGATGTGTTATAATGTAATTTAATTGTACAAATACAAATCCGAGCTGCCGCACCTAGCGGAGGACTATCGAACTATAACAAACACACCTCTTTGCTCAATCAGCTAAGGACCATTTTACAAATTTTTACTGCGTTCTTGCCGGTAGCAGCTCATAGGTGGTATTACAAGACATCTTCCAGTTAAGCTATCTGGAAGTCACGTATCGGGAGGAATTGTCGGCAGGTGGTAATACAGTCCCCTATGGTAATAGCAGGATGGAATTTAAGTTAATAAATAACAAAAAATACTACTCTTCTGTTTCATTTAATTTTTTTACTTCCTAAAAAGAGGTCAATAAGGTAAATTACATTATCAACATTTTGAAAAAAAAAGTAAGACTTTGTTAAACAGTCACTGGTCTTTCTTCAAACAGTTAGACTTACTTGAAACAATTATTATTTCTTTTGACCATCTTTTTGACCTATTAATTTTTTCTTGTCATTTTTCTACTTTTCCCTTAATATTTCTTGGACTTTTCTCCTCGTTCTTCTCGCAATTTATATTCATAAGAGTAATTCTCCTGGATACAGATTGTTCAGTTTTTCCAGAGATGGGTTCGTCGTCCTCATTTTCAACGGGGTATGGCACAATATCCTTAGCTTTCCTTGAACATGGAATATCAGTCACAAAACTAGCATAGCAGTTTGGAATGACTCCTGTCTTCAAAAGAGATAGCAGATCTTTCTTTTTGACATTTGAAACAGGAATCACTGAATTATACTTAGGTATTAGTGTGATGGAGTCCCAGGAGAATGGAGGTTCGCGATCGAGGCTTACACGGAGCTTTTTGGATGGTAATTCAGTTTGCAATTCATACTTATATTCTTAACTTCAGAAGAACACGATAATATTTATAACTAGTGAAAATCAACACTAGTACACTCCATTTCCGCAACCATCGCTTAGGCGCTAGAGCGCGTTGCAAGTGTTTACCGGCCGTAGAAGCCAGAGACAACACTCTCGTTTCTCATCATGAGCTCTATTTGCACAATATCCTTATTTAAAACAATTAAATTAGTTAATATGTTACTAAATTAAATACTTAGACATGTAACTAAGTAAATACCAATAAATTCAATTGACTATTTTTAAGTTCGTTTAATCATTTATTTTTTAATACACTTGATATGCAAAGTATTACGCAAGTAATAAGCAAAGTGTTTATGAGTAGGCAGTGAAGGGTAACAAGTGGTCAGAATGTAATTACAGTTTATTACTATATCACATTAACTTGTAATCGTGAAATTCAAATATGTAACGTGGTAGCGGACTCCATTTTATAATTAGGAAAACAACTACCGCGAATGCTACCACTATGTAGACATTTTAGAAAATCTCTTAGAAAATAAATCCCTGAAGGGGTAATAATAATTAATGTTACACTCTTACAATGCAACCAGGCCAGTAAATATAACTACTAGATTTTCTTTCTGTTTTTTTTTTTAATAAATATCCACAAGATTTCAAACAATAAAACCATTAAACTTTTTAAAATAGCATTACATAGAAAATGATTTGAAATAAGCCCAGATTAGATTTTTTTTTGAAGAGACAATTTAGGGCAATCAGTTAACAACTTCACAAATGGAAGTAGATTTAGAATAAGTTAATATACAATTCCTTTGAATTGAATAAAATAGAAAAATTTATATATACAAATATAATAAATTAATTTAATAAATAATTTAATGAATAATTTAAATTCATAAATATTATTTGTATTAACAAATGATTTAAATAGAAAATTCCTTTCCATTTAAGGTTTCTAGATTGAGCCATTTTGAGTATTTTTTTATATCTTCATTTGTAGTTTTGAATTAATGATGAAATTTAATGTTACACATGAAACATAAAAATTAAAATGCAGTTGAAAGAGAGAAAATGATATAGCAGAATGAAAATGAAATGTATGGTGATAATGAAAAACGATAAGAAAGATGTAAATGTTGTAAATGATGTAAATGATGTAAAAAGGAATAAATGAATGTACTAGTACAATAGTAGGATGAAAGAAATGGAAAATATGAAAAATAGAGCGTATACGTCGGACAGGGGCTAAAGAGGTAAGTATATGAGAAAGGAAGTAGGGCCAGATTCTTCAAATCTGCTACGACGCCGTCCACATCTCGGCGGAGCAGGGGACCGCCTCTTAGGCCGGGCCTTCTTGAAGTCGAGCACACACACTTTCAGTCTTTCTAGGGCCGAACGGGGTCTGTAAAATAAAGAAACCAAAACCTCGGGGTTCAATACCCCGGCAACGGAAACCATTGTCCACTCCCCGCTGAAAAGGAATTCCCGGTAACTCCTCAGCCCTCCGAGGACAAAGAAGGGAAAAAGAAACCTCCTCCATGGAATTAGCAGACGTACCTGGAAGCCGCGAACCGAAACCAGGCACGTCCTCCCATGGAGCAGTAAAAAAAACACCCGTCAAAACAACGGTCAAAAGGGCACCGCCAACGAACGCAAGAGAAAAATGAAAGAACAATGTTTGTAAAAAAAAAAAATGATAATCAAAAGGTCAATTTGAAAATATAACATGATTTAGATTTCAACACTGGCATTAGTTTAATGCTAATTAAATTAGTTGAAGCAAATTTCAAAACCAGTGAAACCTTAAATTCAATTATTTTGAGTTGACTAGACTTAACCAGATTCTAAAATCTTCTAGTTTTTTTTAGTCATCATTTCGCCTTTTTTTTCAGCAAAAGTATTAATTAGCCGCAAAAAAAACGAACCAGAGTAGGTTCAAAAGCAGACTTTGAAAGCGGCAAGATTTTTTAATGCCAGGTCGGACAATGCTTTGCGTTAGATAGAGGTTTTGGATACTAGATATTAGTACACTGTAATCAATAGAACAAAATAATAATAAAATGAAATAATCCACTGAGTATATGCAAAATGAAATAAAGTAATTTTGAAAATGAAATAAAGTAATTTTGAAAATGAAAAATCATATCAAAAGAAAAAACAAAACAAATTAACCTGATATTAATTTTATAATTTGTATTTACAGAAGAAACAAAACAGCAGCTATGCAGAAACTAAAGAAACAAACAAAACGGAGAGATGCAGCCAAACAAAAACAAAACGAAGGGACAACAACAGCGCAGAGCCACACTGCAAAGGGGAACCGGCGCCAGCAAAAGAATATGAAAAGAACCTATGAATAATAATGAGAATGGTGTAAACAACTTTGGATATAAATGTAGCTATATATGCTAAAGGAAAACAAACGAAAGGCTACATATATTTATCCCTAATTAAGAATCCCATATCCAAGAAAAAGCCGAAAAATGTAAATGTAACGAGCTGACGACTCTCAACAACAAACACCAAGCATGAATACGCGAATGTAAAAATACTAAGAAAATAATAATAGCAATATCTACATATTTATTTACTTTATAAATGAACACCCTTAAAAACGGGACACTGAAAAAAAAACATTTTAGTCAAGATTCGCTTATTCATGTTTTAGTAGAAACAGAGGGTCTAGATAGGAGGAAGAGAGAAAGATAAGGGAAAGAAGAAATAAAGGAGATAAGAAAGAAGAAAAGAAACCCCTACCTTATGCAAAATATATATTTTTAAAAAACCCAGAAAATTTTATGCCCCTTGAAAAATGACCAAAACCTTTTTTTATATATGTTACCGTTAAAGTATAAATGCAGTTATTTTATAGAATACCTAGTTATCCCATGAAATAACTGATCGTGTCCGTTAAAGTGTGTAATATGTTAATAATTTGACACTTTACCTAGTTATTCTATGAAATAACTAGGTATTCTATAAATTAACTAATGAGAGACAGTTAAAGTGTAAAATAAACAATTTATCTAAAATGAAATAACTAGGTATTCTATAAATAAACTAATGATAGACCATTAAAATGAAAAAGAAGCAATTTATCTAATTTATGCAGCGTATAAATGGTATTTATGGAAACGTACCATAAAATCATTTGTTACAACAAGGATTACTAAAATGACACTTGGAATTACAAAGAACATTATTTCTAAAACAAAAACATTTTTTGTTGACACACTGGGTTTTACACGAACATTTTTTAAATCCCTGACCAGTACCTAAACTTTGAGCTGTAGCAACCGACCGGAGCGATATTTCTACATCCGGTACTTCTTCGATTTTGATTAATTTTTGTTCGCAGACACTGAACTGGGATCGGGAATATAATTGTTTTATGCGGCCGTTTCTTGTGCCCAATTAGAAAAATCCTTCTTCGGTTATTTTTATGATGATAGCTAAAATATATTTGGCATCACCTTTTCCTCTGTCAACTTCAGGCACTGGGATACGGACGGTAAACCCCACAGAGGCTTCACAATGAGATTTATCCGACATTAATTTCATCTTTTTCGCTTGAATTTCTAAACATTTTTTAGACTTTTCTCTTTCTCTTTGAACATTAAGTTCATTAAAACACAATTTCCAGATTTTCTGCTCAACTTCATCTTCTGAAACATAATCTTCCGAACATGATATATGGACAGGCTCCATACATTTGAAGCATTCTTTTAAACAGACAACACATACTTTCGTAATGGGATTATTTAATACTGTTTGTTCCACTACTTTTTCATTATCAGGTTCAGAAGAAACATACATTGCAGTCAAAGTATTTTTTAATTGATCTTCGTGCATCTAAGTGCTTCCTTCGGAATGGCAGTTGTTGACAGTCCAACTCTAGCTGCGCAACCAAAACATAGCCTCGTAAGGGGACCTTTTAATACCAGAATGGAACGCTCTGTTCTTCATAAACTGGATAAATTTTAACCCGTTACTCCACGAAGTTGACTGGTTGTCTTGCATCCAAGTCGTCAACATATTTTCTATGTCCTGCTTGGCTCTCTCCACACTGTCTTGGCTTTGGCTATGTCTTGGTTTGCCATGCACGATCTTAAGCTCTGGCCTAGTTACTTTTAAGTCATCAATAAGTTTGTTACAAAATTCTCTTCTATTTTCCGACTGCAATATACATGGGGCTCCAAACAACAGGAATATATCAACTGCAACTTCTTCTGCTCCCTTTGATTGAAGAGGTCTTAAAACCACAAACTTTGTAAGGTGATCCTGATAAACTAAAATAAATTTATAGTTTCCATCAGGTTGTGATTGAAAATCTATGAGGTCAACCTGACATCTTGAATTCATATGTGAAAAAATCATGGGCTTAACAACAACACCTTTTCTGCCCACTTTGCGTTTTTGTTGACAAGATTCACAAAAATTCAGGAAAATCTTAATATCATTTTGCGTAATATTTTTGTGACGACGATTAAGTTCTTTTATAATTCGGTCTCTACCACCGTGCCCAATAGATAAATGAGTTTCGTACAAAATGTCAAACAAAGAATCACTTGAGCAATAAAACATTACATCTGGTGTTGCATTTGTTACTGGGACTATTAATTTTTCTACTCCTTGAACTTCAAGGACATCGTAATGTTGAAGTAACCAATAATCTCGTGGCACTTTCTTATGTGATATTTTAGATGTCTTTACATCAGCTATCAAACTTAATAATTTTTCACGGGTGAGCAAAGAACTGTTCTCTTTCACATAACGCTTATTTAGTAAAGATTCAAACTTTTCTTTCATTGCAGCTTTTTTTTTTCGTTATCACTTAAAGAATTCATTGTTCAAGGCAATTTAAGGTCTTAAAAATAATTGCACTTTAACGTAAGCAAAAAATAAATGTATCTCAATACCTGATACGTGAGAACAGTATTTGACGAACAGCAGCCGGCACTGTACGTGCAAGCAATCAATTAACCGGAATGAACTGGCGCCAACACGCTAAACAAATTCTCTCCCAATGGCCTGGAATAGTTCATAAATGCAGTAGGGGTGGAAGGTAAATGTATTTGTAGTTGACATTTTGAGAGTATGACGAAAAAGTTCTCGTTGTTTTATGCTTTGGTATTATTGCCGTCCTTCAAAAATTATTTTTATTTGAATTCGAAATTAACGTTTTTTCCCGCTACTTTCCATATTGTTAAACGAAACGTAAATGTACATTATACTAAAAAGCGAGATATATGATATAGATTATTTTACACTTTAACGGGCTGCAGATCGTTATTCTATGAAATAACTAGTTAAACCATGAAATACAAGAGAGTTTTACACTTTAACGGACACGATCAGTTATTTCATGGAATAACTAGGTATTCTATAAAATAACGGATTTCATACTTTAACGGTAACATATACACAAATATAGAGCAAAACGAATTTAGAACCTAACCCAAAATATGAGATAGTAAAGTAGACAGAGGACAGAGTAGGAGAAAAAAAGACGACAGGGAAAAACCCCAAAGAAGGAAAACCCTAAGAAAGAAGAAAAAAATTCCCGCCTAACTTGACTCGGGCAGCTTGGGAATCTCGGCTCCCATATCTTCATGCCCTCACATGAAGACCCCTGAGTGCTAGTAACCCTAAACGAAAAGAAAGTTAGCTTATAAAAGGCCTATAGGAAAAGAATCCGGGAATTACTCTAACCTACCAGCCTAATAACCTAACTCAGAAAACAGGAACAGAAAAATGTCGGATGAGTGGTGCCTATGGCTAATATACAAAAAAAATTCGGAATCAAACAGCTAAACGGGCTAGACAGAAAATATTCCCAAAGAAAACAGGCAGCTAATGCATGAAAAGATATGAAAACAGAGCACAAACCACACGCACCGCCCCCCGGAAAAATAGGCCTCGAAAAGGCTGGCCACTTAAACACCAGACATTGCTGATGAACACAGTCTTACGGGCACAAAACATCACGGAAGAACAGCACGGAAAAGGCTCAAAAAACTTACTACCAAGCCAACAAAACCCGACAGCAAAAAAACCCACAGAGACTTGCTCTTGAGACTGCCGGAACGAAAGCAATTACCCTACGTGTCTGACGAAAATTTCACCAGAACGCAGAGAGCAGAAATAGAAGAAAATATTATAAATATAAATGAAAACGACATGGTACAAATACTGAAAAAATAAAGCATAACGCTCACAGTATGACCGCCGGGGCTATACAGCCATGAAAAATAATGACACCACTAACCTGCCAGGGAAAAAATTTCGACGACTAACCTAACCCGAAAACTGGATTATAGAAAACTTGAAATATTGAAAAATTTTGAAAAAACCTAGAGAAAAACTGCCAAAATGACTGAAAATTTACGATCGACGAGCTCTGCTACCACTTTGTAACGTGGTAGCGGACTCCATTTTATAATTAGGAAAACATCTACGCTCTGCTACCACTTTGTAACGTGCTTCAAGAGCTAAACACCCGAGGCCGTACAATATACAACTAATATTGATTAAGGGAAGCATTCAGTGAATAGGAATCAGGGGTATCCACATCAAATATAAATATAATAATTTCAACAATGCCAGTTTATTGTAAATCTAACAATGTTCCAATATCAGGGGTGGCTCTTCAAACATTGTGCTTATAAAATAGAATTGAAAAATACACATCCTGTGAAGCAGGAACCAAGATCAAAATCACTAAGTAGAAGGCTTTATCAGAAGTCAGTTAAGTTTGGCAAGCATCCCTTCGAAAAATAAACATAACGCAAAAAATATGAAAGCAACCGAAAAATATAGCAAACTGGTGGGTAAAACAAAACGAAAGCTAAATCAAATAAACTAAAACCCACCAGCAACAAAACCAACTAAAACAACTTACCTGCAGAAATAAATTGAATAGAAGTTCAAACCAAGTTAAATGATGTAGAAATCAGACCGCAAAGGCTTTCACCAACTCTCACAGGCAAGGCCTCCAGCTCCACGGTTTACCGGAGCTTCCACGATGCAAGGCGGCGATGTCACCTAGTCACTTGCATGGAGACAGGAGAGCACTTCCTCGCTCGGAGATCGGTAGTCATCTTCCTAGCTCGACGATCCAAAGCCAACTTCCAACTGTTCCGCGATCGGAACCAGAAAAACTCCCCCCCCCGGGAAACGCCCCCTCAGTTAGTACCAGCTACTGCGTAAAGAGAGCGTTTTGAGGGCAAAGAGAAACAGAGAACAAAACCAAAGGCCATAAGGGCTAAATAGAAAACTCACCCGGAAAACAACAGAAGGGAGACTTGCGCAAACAAAACACGGCAAAATGTGTACGTAACATAATATAAACAGTAACCTAAAGTTAGAAGAAAATAACCTCAAGTGAGTAAAACCAATATAAAGATACTAGAAAACCACAGTGCCGGCAATAAGCGGCACAAATATTAGAATAATTAATTGGTACAAAAGTGTTCAGAAATTTTCAACATTTTAAAATTGATTCATACAGAACTAAACTCCATGGGACTACATCCCTGAAGAGACTAGGCCTACCATTCCAATGCTGCGTCATCTACCATAGGAAGATGGCAGGTTTGGGGGCATATGCCCAGAATGCCGACACCCACGGTCGTTAATGATAGTTCCCGGAACCGAAGCAGCTACTTGTTAATCAAGTAGCTTCTCAGTTTGAATCACGAGGCTAAGTGCACTCCGTTCCAGACCTACCTACCTCATAAAAAACCGTAGCCATACAGATTCAAAATTATTCAATGATGCCGAAGGTTCTTGGCACTAGAAGATCCACGTTGCTCATCTTCTTCATAAGCTTTTGATTGCTGGACAGAGGAAGATTCAAGTTGCTCATCTGAAAGATAAAATAGAAGTATGCTACTTAAATGATTAAACTCAACGTTCTGAAAATAAATGAGTAGGAAGTCCGAATGAAGTAGCATGATTAGTTCTCTACCAATCCTCTTTGAAAGTTTCCCAACATAATACGATGACGTAACTTTGCCCAGCACTGTAGTCTAGCATTCAGTAGTAGTGCTCAGCAGCCTTATTCTGTAACTTCACGATTTCGGAATCGGAATCGGCGAAGAAACCGATTTTTACATGTTTTGGTATTCTGTAACTCCATTCCGATTCCGAGCGATCGGAATCATTCCGATAGTAATGGCGGCTGATCGGAATCCTTGCCGAGAGGTCTCACGCATTCGATTGGGAATTATTAAGTCAAATAAATAACTAAGGAAAGCAATGCACAATGCCATTCTATTAAATTTGTTTTATTAATGCATAAGCATAACTAATTAAAATATTTAAAACTTAATAAACCAATGAAAACATATTAAAATAAAATATGTAAAAATGGAGGGCTATGTTTTCCTTACAAATCATGGCCAGAAATATTAGTTGTAGTGTATGTATGTAGCCTACTAATTTTCTTTAATTGTAATATAATTTAATCGTTAATAACACCGTCAACCCCAATAATATGTTCTTGTCCTAATTATGAACATTAAGTACAGAAAACAAACTACGAATAAAACAAACAGCAGATGATATTGTATTCATTCCTAAAATGTAGTGTACATGTATTTAACCCATGTCAACTAAACTCCGAAATAAAGAAAGGGTACCCAAGCATTTCATATGAAGGGCATTAACAATTTGAATTGTTTATGACGTGTCATATTTATACTAGCAGTAATTTACGTTTAAAAAACTAGACTAATCTCAAAGCAAACATATATCATATTTTTATTCATTTCTGTAATCACTGTTTTTGTTAAATTAAATAAAGAACTATAAACAAATACTGCAATAAATAGAACAGACGTAGTACGACAAAAGACTACTTTAGCAAATATTACCATATAAAAGTCATTTTGTAAATGCTTTTAATTAGACATAATATAGTGTACTATGTAGTCAGCTTGTGCAAAAATAGTTAGGAAAATGCATGCGTAATTACCTGGCAATGAGAAGTGTATATTTTAAGACTACACACCACTGATAACTGGATCTCTCTTGTGGTGACGATACCGCTTGAAATAACACACATCACTATTTTCATGGTTTCACAGAATAATTACATAACTATATTCATTGCACTTTCACTGTTCATCCATTATTAACTTTGCACAGACGCGATAAAACTTGCATTAGTGACAATATTACACGGAATTGTAGCCTATAGCTTCTGTAGACTACAAATGCCTGAGCCTGACTGCCGACTGCGAATTGTCAATATGGAACAAAAAATCTGAAAGATTGGGGACATAACGGTTTATGAGGGATGAATGACCGCTGTCCCACGTCCTTGGAGTATTTCTTTGAAGTGCATCCCCAATTAAGCTCACCTCCACATTCCTACCATTAGAATTAAGATCCAATGAATAGAATTTCGTCTAGCTGTTCATTGAAAAATGTTAAAACCACAGCAGTACGTAGGTTTTATTATAACTTATTTGTAAGGCCCGTCAAAAAATAAGCGGCCTATTCATATTAAGTTCTTTTAGTACGACTTTATTTTATAAATTGTGTGAGATATTATGAAGTCTCATTAATTTTAGGGTTAGTTAAACCATTTTCATTATGGCGGGAGTGCTGTTTCAGACGACAACTCTTCACAGTTGAGATGACGTCACTTAAAACCCTTGCCTCTCATTGGTGAACGTCACCTGTACGTCACTAATGCTTCGGGTACCTTCGGAGCAGCTTACCGATTTCGTTTTGAGATCTCGATTGATGTTACAGAATACCAAACAAGCCAACATTTCGATCGACTCGGAATGAGGAGATCCCGATAGCAAACATCTCGAGTCGAGCGGCAGACAAATCGAAAAGTTACAGAATAGGGCTGCTGCATTCGCATTTGGTTACTTGGTTACTGTATTGTGATAAATGTGGCAGAGTTTTTTTGTTTTTGGGTGAGTAAATCGTTCTGAACATAGACATGGCAGAAGGTAAGTTTTTATCAGTTCCCTAGTAGAGAGATTACGGTTTTAAAAAATGTGAATTTTTCATTCCGAGCAACTTTTTGCACTTTACTCATGCCGATTTTCAAGAATCTTGTTTATTACAATACACTCTTCTTAAAAGTAAATTAAGCAGATCTTTAAAAAAGAATGCTATGCCTTCTCTGAATTTGAGGGGCCAGATAACCAGATTAGTCATTAAAAAGGAAGAAGGGAGATATGGTTATCTCATAAGAAATATAACGAGGCTGTTTCGGAATCAGAAGCAAATATTAGTTTCCAGTGATGTAAAATTATGAAAATCAAATCAGCCAGATGAATCGACAAAAATTGGACAATGAAAAAACACAACAGTTTGAAGGTTTCTATTCCAAATTTGCTCTTCACTGTGAAATGTAACGTTAAATAAGATTAAAATGAGAATTGTTGTGACAGTCGACTTCACTTTCACAACTTCGACATTCTTCTTCTGTTTCCATTGCCTTACACCCTTTGCAATTACACCACTCCGTACAGTTAATCCTTTTTCAAGTGTATATCCATACTGTCTTTTTTTTTACTCAACAAAGCTAAAATAAACAAATACGTATGCTAGTCTCATTGTAAAGACCATACCACTAATGAGATAGAGTGATGAATATGTACGAGTTTTTGTTTATTTTAACTTTGTTCTTAGAGTGAAACACTTTAGAATCTAGCACTTCTAAGTTTGAATCATTTTTGCCTGAAACTAGTAAGGTTTAATTCCGGGCATGACGTATAAATAAGAAAAAACAGATTAGTAAGTTAACTTAATGCAACTGTACATTTAGACAGCAGATTCTGCCTTTTTGGGCTATGAGAACACCATGTCTCGCAACACAGCTGAATATAAATAGCGTTGCAGTCATCGTTCAAAAATGATTTTTTTTGTGTTGTTCTCTCAGTGAAACCTGTCGTAATAACGAATAATATAAATAGGTGTTTGGAACCGGATAGGGCCTATAAGAATTATGATTTGGAAGAAGTCTGCAAAGTGACCATGGCGATTGCAGATATGTTGACGGTTAGTGAAACACAACGAGGCATTCACATGAGAGACGGGTTCGGAAGTTAGGTTTCTGAAGCAGCAGTGACTGTGTGACACAAATGATATTCCCAAACACACTTTTCATTTTATTTGTGAATGAACACAGACGTACAGGGCTTCACATTAGTTGAGGCTACTTATGCTCCACTTCAACTAAAGCGTTACGAAATACATATAATATTAATTATTTACTTTCACCAGAGCACGTAAGTTTTCATCTGTCAATCACGATCTGCTTATAGATTTTACAATCTTGAGTTTGTAAAAAATTTCTCACAAACACTTGTTGAGCCAGTCATAGCATTAACACTCGCAGAAAATGAAAGGAGAAAATATTGAAAATATAGAAAATATAGGAGAAAATATAGAAAATGAAAATATTGCCACATAAAGTTCTCTAAATGCATCTAATCCAGCGAAATTATTTAAATGTGATTTTTAAAAAAAACGTGATTGTTTATAAACTTGCAACTTCCATTCATAGTTATGATCTTACTGTATTAATGTCGATAGTGAAAAGATTGCGAAAAGTTGAAACTCCTTTTTCATAGCTTTGATGTCTTCGAACTCCTTCTTTTAACTTTTCTGCCATACCTACATATTTATCTAGATTAGCTTCCACGACATTGAGAGACGGTAGGCAAGGAAAATGGTAGAACAGTTTTTCAAGCACATATCTTATTTGCAATGGTTTTGAAAGACCCATGTATTTTTGCGGTGTACACCATTACTTGTTTAAGCTTGAACGCATGCTGAGTGAAGGAGGGAGGATTGAGGTAGGTCTACCTACTGTTTTTGCCCGGCGGTAATAGTAGGCTACGTCACATTATTAGCCGGTACAGATTTTCCGACCTCTACTTAAGAAAAAATGGTAGTGTTTTGGAAAATGCTGTAATGAGAATACCTTGTATTATAGCAGTCATAGATTCGGTTAATATCAGGTTCGTCCATGCTAACGTATTTATCATAGGTAATCCCACGAGAGCTGACTAGTTTGTCAATAGAATCGCGACTGCGCAGCAGGAGCTAATTATCTAAGAAACTCGTAAACTCAAGTTGGATTTATTAAGACTATTGCCTGAATAAAAATGTAACGGATTATAACTACAAATAATATTTACTTTCTTACTTTGTTGCATATGAACAAAACTAACAGATGCGAGGTCACGGCATGCTATGAATCAACCATTGATGAATCGATTCGAGTTACCATGTTGTAACCAATGCTACCAATGACATAGCTAACCTTAAGCTAACACAAGAACTGGCTTGCACCCAATTGAAATCGTGTGTTTAATCAATTTACATTTATATTATTATATTTTCCATATGTTGTATAAAATAATGTGTTTTTATTGTTTTAACGGGTAGCATGTGACGATTAATCACTGCACCTGGTGGTGTTCTAGACAGTGATAGCGACTGACCAAACACAAACCCTTATCATGTTGGCAGCCCTGATTCCAGCACCACGTGACCCATCGGATTCTTCCAGGATGCACCTGCGCTGTCTCGAGCAGCCGATTCTGGTGTGTGCACTTTCATTCCGAGCGCCATTTTAGGTTAGTTTTCTGTGAACTTCTTACCGATTTTTCCTATAATTAAAATATTCTTAGAAAGAAAATGTGCCTATGTATGGATTCTAAAACTTCATGAAATTTTGCCGTTTTTCGTGTGTAAAAACTATTAATCAATCTAGTACAGTGGGAAACTATCCCCATTAATTGATCGCTATCAAGCACCGCCTGCGTGATCATGCATGAGATCAAGAAGGCAGTACACCAAAATAAAATGGTAACGTTTAAATGTTGGCACACTTGGAGGCCACCTTCTGGAACTAATGTTTGTATTCAGTTATCATTTCACCAGAGTTTTCAGATTTTCCCCTATCGTATAAAAAATCTATGCGACACGTGTGTATGAAGTATATAACAGAGTTTCTGAAATAGAAAAAATATGAAGCCGAATTTCTCGATTCTGTAAAAACACACTTCCCACCCAAGAATCGCAATAAACTATTATTATTTATTAGAGTATTCTCATCACCAATTCGTAGGCAACCCTGTCTAATCAATTAATTAAGGCAACGATAGCAAGTACGGGGGTCATATAATGGTAGGCCAAAGCATGCTATGAAATTGTCTTAATATAATTATTTAATTATGTATATGGTGTATGAAATTGAACAAGAATGAAAAATAATAATATCCAAAATATAAAATTCTCTTAACTATGTTCTTAGTTAATTGATCTAGGTTGGCTAATTGTAATAACTATAGCATTTAATATAAAAACATAAGGTAAAATACCAGTTTGCACACAAACTGTACTGCTACCCTTGTATTCAGTTTCTTGGGTACATAATTTGTGTGCGGTATGTATTTCGGCACCTTGATTTTCTTCTAGTTTCACCTTATTTATATATATATATATATATATATATATATATATATATATATTATTGTCTTTTTTACTTACGTATTTTGCCAGTTACGTACATTTTCAGTATATTTGCGGCAGCCATCTTTCTTTTGGCGGGGTTTATTATTTTTCCGGTGCAGCGCCTCTCGCGGCCGGTTCGCGTATGTTAGTCAATGGGGCGTTTTCGCTCAGAGAGTTGAAGTTTGGATTTCGCCGAAGTAAGACGTGCTCCGTGATCGTCCGGCTGTGAGACTTCTATCCGGCATGCTTTGATTTCTCTGCTTCTATATACCAGCAGGTACCTTATGTTTAGTTTGTAATATTTCTAGTTTTCGCTGGTGGGATTTTGATTTTTCTACTTTTTCGGTCTCGCCCACCAGCTTTGATTTAGTTTTCGTTTTTTTTTTTATTGATTCCATTTTGCATAGTTTCATGTTAGGTTAAAATTTTCTTTGGGTTTTTTTTTTGTTACGAAGAAGGATGGCTCGCCGATTAACTACAATAATTCTCGACAGGCCTTAAGCCGTATGAGTTGGGCCTTCAGCCTTATTAGTCTTGGTAATTTTCAGTAAAGCTTTTGCTGTTGGTAATTACTATTGAAGCTTTCTGTATTTTTATTGATGGCTCGCCGATTAACTAACATAATTCTCGTCGGGCTTTAAGCCGTATGAGTTGGGCCTTCAGCCTTATTAGTCTTGGTAATTTTCAGTAAAGCTTTTGCTGTTGGTAATTATTATTGAAGCTTTCTGGATTTTGATTGATGGCTGGCCTTTTAATCTGACGTTATTCATACCAGATCATTTGACTCACGTTTATTCGGCCCTCAGCCTTGGTGTTTTTTCTTTGCTTTTGAAAGCTTGCTATTTGTAACCAATACTGAATCTTATTGTACTTTTCTCGATTAAGCTACCACTTACCTTATAATAAATTCTGATACTTATTTTCATAATTATTGAATTATATGTAGATTGCGAATCCTATTCTATCCTCACTCACATGTTACTGACATTCTATAGTACAGCACTTGGGGAAATCCCTCATAGCACGCGTACCAAAGTGGTAGCATTCGCGCAGTCGATTGCGGTTTTCGCACTAATTGTTTTGAGCTTAATTATAGTCATTATGGAGGATTTGGCTATTGTGCCTGACGCTTTGCGCAAGGATGAGCTGCGAGCCGAGTTTATGTATAGGGGATTTACCACTGACGTTGATTCTGATCTAACAAGTTTGCTCGCTAAATGTAAAGAAGTCAAACTTCTAGAGAAACCTGTTATTATGAGCTATTGTAGCGACGGGGCGGAAGATGAATTTAACAGAGTGGAAATAGCTCTTCAAGAATTTTCTGACATGATTACTGAATTTCAATCCACCGGGGTTACTGATAGACAGTTGCGTAGGTTGTTACACAGACTGACCCATTGGAAGATTCGTAACTGTGCCTTGTCCAAGATTATTGAAGATACTTCTATGCTCAAAGTTCAGCAGAACCGAGACAAAATTTTTATGGATTTGATTAATAATTTGAAATTTCTGAAAAATAGTACTGTTGAGACTAATGTAAGTAAGGATAGAAGTCAGGTCACCGTTATTGAAGCTTTTCAAACTAGGGATGAGCACGTGCCTAGTATTCTTGATTTACCAAATAATATGACCGGTGTAGATGGCCTCGGCAATATACTTGGTGTGGGCAAGTCGGGCATTCGGTGGACCGAAGTAGGGCCAGGCTTGGGCAAAGGCCTGCCAATGGGCAAGAATCTACAACTAATCAAGCCCCGAATAGGAGTAACAATAACGCCTGACAATTAATGCAACAAGTCAGTGAGGGCACTAATAAGGTTTAGATATCCTATTGTAGATAAAGTAGGAAGTAAGCTTCCTTTACTTCAGATTAGTTTAAATTTCCATGTTTGTCAAGCTCTCATTGATTCGGGAAGTAGTTACTGCCTAGTGAATTACGATTTTGCGTCAAGTCATTGCTTTCAAGTATCTTCCGGCTCTGCGGTATGTTGCAGTGTTGATCAGAGTCCTGTTTTTACATACGTTAAACTATTCTCAGAGTTAAGATCCAACGATTTAACTGGAATTTTGAATTTTTTCTGATCAAGAATTTACCCGTGCAAGCCGTACTGGGTGTAAATTTTCTTACCAAGGCACGTTGTATTTTGGACTTGGCCCAAGGGAACCTGCGTTTCGGGTTCGACCCGGCGACCGTTGCGCCGTTTCTCTTGGACTATCGAAATGCCGATTATGAGGTTGTTGGGGCCACTATGGACCCACTGTTCGATGAAGGGCTTTCAGTGGAGCGGAGTTTGTCGCATCTTTCTACGGAAAGGGCGAAAGACATTGTGCAGTTGGCCAGGAGTTTCCCGGACGTCCTGACTAACGAGCTTGGGTTCACCAACCTCATAGAGTATGACATTCTGCTGAAGGATGACCAACCGGTTAGGTTGCCTCCTTACAGTCTGTCCCCCTCTCGCATGCAGGCTCTTAAAACTAAGGTACAATCAATTTTAGATCAAGGCATAATAAGACTATCCAAATCTGCTTACTCCAGTCCAATTTTCTTGGTTCCGAAGGGCGACGATGATTTCCGTCCCGTCGTAGATTATAGAGTTTTAAATAGCAAAATTTCTGTAGAATCGGTCCCGCTACCGGACGTCCATAACAATTTCCATTGGTTCCAAAAAGCAAAATTTTTTACAAGTTTGGACTTGAACAGTCCAGATACCGCTTACCGAACGTTCCATGCAGTTAACGGCTTTTGCCACAGACTGGAATTTGTTTGAGTATACCAGAATTCCTTTCGGTATTGCTGTTGGGGCCCAAGTTTTGACTCGGATTTTGGACAATATTTTGTCTGACATTAAATTCCGCTTTGTTTTCAATTATTTGGATGAACTTATTATTTATTCGGAGACATATGAGGAGCATTTGGAACATTTGAAAGAAGTATTCTCTAGGCTTAGGAAAGCTCGCCTTACGGTGAAGCCTACTAAAGTGAACTTTTTGGCCAAACGTCTCTCCTTCTTGGGGCATTTGATTAGTCCCGATGGGGTTACCATCGACCCTGATCGTACCCAGAAAATTCGAGATTTCCCGGTCCCGGTAAATTCTAAGGGTATAGCTAGGTTCGTCGGGATGGTCAACTATTTTGCCAAGTTCATCCCGAATTGTGCGGATATTTGTGCCCCGCTGAATGCCTTGCGCAAGAAGAACGTTAGGTTCAAATGGGATGAAACTCAGCAAAGTGCCTTTGATCTATTGAAACAAAAGGTTGCTAACCCACCCGTGTTGGCCATTGCAGATTTCTCACGTGGTTTCATCCTGCAGACCGATGCCTGTGGTAAAGCTTTATCTGCCGTTCTTCTCCAAGAGTTTTCGGAGGACCGTCGTCCCATTGTTTTTACCTCTAGGCTCCTTACGGCCCAAGAAAGGAAATTGACAATGTACGAACTCGAGGCGTTGGTTGTCTTGTTTGGAGTTGAAAAATATAGGATGTATTTAGAGCACCTTGAAATCCTACTAGAGACCGACAATCAGGCGTTAAGTTGGGTCCAGGGGCGCCCGAGAAAAACCGGTAAGATCGCTCGTTGGGCGTTGCGGATTTCTGCTTTCAAATTTAAGGTTAGCCATATACGTAGCTCGGCCAATGTAGTAGCTGATACCCTCTCTCGCATGTTTGAAGGGCAACCGGAAGAAGGTGAGTGTCTTGACACTCAAATTGATGATGATTTTCATCATGGTTTGTTGTCTGCCCTGTTGTCCGAATTACCTACTTTTTTGTTACTATCAAGTAAGCGCAGGAGGCCGATGATATTTTGCGACCTATTTTGGATGACTTATCAGGAGGTAAATCGTGCCCTCCTTACTCTGTGAAAGATGGGGTGCTTATGTGTAGAGCTAGAAAAGATGGCAGAAATAAGATTGTTTTAGCAGACGCTCTCGTCCCTATGATCTTCAAATATTTTCATGATTCCCCGTTAGGTGGTCACCTGGGTGTGTACAAAACTGTGGAGAAAATTTGGGACAAATTTTTTTGGAAGGGTCTGGAAAAAGATGTGCGGGCCCGTGTCAAAGCCTGCCAGATTTGCAGAGTCAGTAAGCCCGCCCACCAAACTCACTATCGGTTTTTGGATTCACAGATCTCTACACGCCCTATGGAAAAGCTTTTTGTCGATTATGTTGGGCTGTTACCGCGGTCACGCAAAGGTAACGGGTATATTTTGGTCTGTGTCGATGCTGTTTCCAGTCAGGCAGACCACTACTAACACTACTATCGTCTGTTTGTCGCGAATCTTTGCCTGTTTTGGCCCTTCCACCTTTCTTGTTAGTGACAATGCTACCCAGTTCACTTCACGAACTATTCACAAATTCTGTTTTGATCAGGGGGTTACTCATATTACTACCACTCCCTTTTATCCTAAGCCGTCTTTAGCGGAGAGGGTTAACAGGAACCTTCGTTCTGCCCTCATTGCCTTCCATTCGACGGATCACACCTTGTGGGATACTAATTTGGAGAGTTTAACTTACGCATTTAACACTGCTGTTCATGAAGCCCATGGTACCACCCTATCAGTTTGATGTTAGGTTACAAACCAAACTGTCCTTTGTCTAACTTGTGGGCCATCAATGAATTGCTCCCTGACCAACCATCTGCAGAACTATAGAAAGAACGGTGGGGAAGAGCCCTACGCAATCTGAGGAACAGCCATAGGCGTTCTCAAGTTAAGTACAATCGAGACAGAGTCCCCGTTCCCTTCAAACCGGGGGACAAAGTCTTTCTCAAAACTCATCCTGTTAGTAGTGCTACTAACAGATTTGCCGCCAAACTAGCCCCCCTTTTTTTGGTCCGTTAACTATTTCTCGTTTTACTACCCCTGTGTCAGTAATTCTGGTGGATGACAAAGGCAAAAACTTTAGGGCTCACGTTTCGCAGCTTAAGCCTGGAACGTAATTGCAGAACCCTCAGAGATCTTCATGAATGGGCATGGAGATATGGGAGCCGACGTTCCCAAGTGACCCGAGTCAGTTAAGTGGGGATTTTTTTCTTATTTTCTTCGGGTTTTCTTTCTTTGGGATTTTTCTCTTTCGTCTACTTTTCTCCTTCCCTATCCTTCTGTAAATTCTCTGTCTATTCAAAATTTTGTTTAAGTAAAACTTTGTTTTTGTGTTCAAGCACAAAATTCTTTGCTATTTCATAAAATGTATAAAATTTAATGCTTAAAATTATTTCGATCAGGTAGGCCTTACTTTTCTTCTTTCTCTCTAGCTAATTTTCTTCTTTCCCTTTCTTTTCTCCTTTTCCGCTGTTTAGTCCCATTATATTCCATAAAACATGAATAGGCGAACTTTTCCAAATTTGTAATTGTCCCGTTCTTTGGGGTTTTTAGGGTGAAATATACAGTTTTTGTAATATAGTATGATTATGTATGTTGTCTCGCGTATTCATGTTTATTTTTATTTTTATGGCTGCCATCTATCATTATTTTCCTGTTTGTTCAAAATATAAGGTGGTTTGGAGTGCAAAAAATGTGGCTCTAAATTACTAAATGTTATTCTGATATTTATTACTATATAAATATTATACATGTAATGCATAGTCATTTTGATATTCAAATTCAATTTTCTTCCGTTAGTTGTTCTGTGCCGCTACGTTGTCAGGGTTCCTTTTTTTTGGCCGCCATCCTCCTTCTTCGTTCTGTTTGGTTTATGCGTTTTGTTTGTTTGTTTTTCTCTGCTGGTGTTTTCGTTTCTGAAAAAAAAAATACAATATTTAATGATTCACTCTGTTTGTAATTTTTTTTATAGTATTATCTCTACTTTAGCTTCTGCTAAATAATATATATATATTTTTCTTTTTTTTGCATGCCGGAAGGATATCATGGCAAGAGGGTAATAAAAAATATATATATTTAATCAAATAATATATATTTAATGAAATGAGATTTTTTACTGATTATGATGGCACTAAACTAATAGGTTTGTGTCGAAACCTTGGTCGCGACGGAAAGCATTGTTCGAGTTTATTAGCCCGGGATGTATATATAACTTAATGAACTATTATTAACAAACTTATAGATATCTATTCTATACAAATTATTAATTATTTGAATCAAAAGGCGTGTTGTGTTTTGGTAAAGTCCCAAAACAACAAAACTTACTTAATTTGAATGTGGCAAAACTTCCAAACTTGGACTATTTCCGAAAATACCAAATATATCTTTAAGATACCCGCTGGCTTGGCAAATTTTTTGAAGCTTTCATGTTAGATAAACTTATGCCAGCGTATTTATCATTGCTATCTTTGCTATATTTTTCTTACTTAAATTGCTTTGTGGTTGTTTGGCGGTCTCGTTGTGCCGTTGTTTTGTTCGGGCTGTCTCAGACTGCTCCATGGGAGGACGTGCCTGGTTTCGGGTCGCGGCTTCTAGGGACGTCTGCTAATTCCATGGAGGAGGGTGCTTTTTCCCTTCTTTGTCCTCGGACGGCTGAGGAGTCTCCGGGAAATTTTTCTTAGCGGGGCGGGGACAATGGTTCCCGTTTCCGGGGTATATCCCCGAGGTTTCGTTTGCTTTATTTTTCAGACCCCCGAACGGCCGTGTGAATTCTATAGGGTTGAGTGCGGGATTTCTCTGAGGACTGACACGAGAGGCGGTCTTCTGCTCCGTCCGGCTGGTCCCGACGTGGAGGCGGTTTTCAAGGATCCTGCTGCCCTTACACTTCTATATTTTCTATCTCGAGATCCGTTCTCCAATCACCTCATTATCACCTTTCCTACATTTACATCTTTTCTATCCACCTAAGTCTAGGCCTAGCATCATCATTTTCATCCTCTCTCTCATTTCATTCTATCTAAATCTTATTGTAAAAAAATTAAAGCCTAACTAATTTGAAAAAAAAAACTAAAAATCATACTTAATTTTGAAGCTATGCCTTCACTTGAAGCAGTTCTTACTAGCTTTAAAATATTGCGCTGTTTTCATTAGATTTAAAATCTAGTCCTTTCTTGTTATTAATTAATTAATTTATATTCAATTTTAGGGTATTTTGTATATAACTTAAAATTTTAAACTAATGTTATGGCCCTCATTTGATTCTTTGGGTCATTGTAAATAAATTTTATTCTTGTTCCAAACATTTAGCAATATTTTGATTGTTATTCAAAATTTTCTAAGTGTCCCTTCTGGACTTTTGTATTATTCCTCTTCTGGGAATTTATAGTGTGAGGCAGTTTACTGTGTGTACGTACCTGGCCTTACATTTGTTTATTTTTCAGATTATGTTGTGCCGCCGTGTGCTGCCCTCCTCCTCGGCCCGTTCATCCTCTATCGAGCGAGCATATTCTCTTCAACACCTGTGCTGGCCACCTATTTTCTGCTGCTGTTCTGGCACTATGGGGACGCCTTGCTGTGTCAGTCTGCAACAAAGCAAGCTCCGACTATACTATATGCAACTGCAGTTCTTCACACCAGCAAAAATGTTTCTACGCCTACTCACCAGCCTTATCTACTGCTCCGTCTACTTCCAACACCAAATGGACTTGGTTAATTTCTGCATACTACTACTACTACTACTACTCTACCATAGTTACTGTTATGGTTATTTGCTACATCTAACTACTATGTACAAGGACACATGGTTTGCTGTGCTGGTGATGTGTTACAACTACGGATATGGACTCCGCAAAATGTTCTACTGGCGTATACTCATTTTTTTTTGTTTTGGTGGACCTTATGCATTTTGATGGGGTTCATTGCTCGTTCCGACTAATTTTGTAATATTTTATCAAATGGACTTGTTTTGAAGAAGAGATAAAAAAACTTTTGCTTCTCAATTTTTTTTCCTAGGATCGTGGAGGATGTGCCGTGTGTATTTCGGCACCTTGCTTTTCTTCTAGTTTCATCTTATTTATATATATATACATATATTATTGTCTTGTTTACTTACGTATTTTGCCAGTTACGTACATTTTCAGTTTATTTGCGGCAGCCATCTTTCTTTTGTTTGGAGTGTGTTTAGTTTCTCTTTCTACTTTTACGCCCCCTATATAGCTTTGTTCGCGGGGTTTATTATTTTTCCGGTGCAGCGCCTCTCGCGGCCGGTTCGCGTATGTTTGTCAAAGGGGCGATTTCGCTCAGAGAGTTGAAGTTTGGATTTCGCCGAAGTAAGACGTGCTCCGTGATCGTGCGGCTGTGAGACTTCTATCCGGCATGCTTTGATTTCTCTGCTTCTATATACCAGCAGGTACCTTCTGTTTAGTTTGTAATATTTCTAGTTTTCGCTGGTGGGATTTTGATTTTTCTACTTTTTCGGTTTCGCCCACCAGCTTTGATTTAGTTTTCGTTTTTTTTTTTTTTTATTGATTCTATTTTGCATAGTTTCATGTTAGGTTAAAAATTTTTTTGGGTTTTTTTTGTTACGAAGAAGGATAGCTCGCCGATTAACTACAATAATTCTCGACAGGCCTTAAGCCGTATGAGTTGGGCCTTCAGCGTTATTAGTCTTGGTAATTTTCAGTAAAGCTTTTGCTGTTGGTAATTACTATTGAACCTTTCTGTATTTTGATTGATGGCTCGCACGATTTACTAACATAATTCTCGTCAGGCCTTAAGCCGTATGAGTTTTGCCTTCAGTCTTATTAGTCTTGGTAATATTCAGTAAAGCTTCTGCTGTTGGTAATTATTATTGAAGCTTTCTGTATTTTGATTAATGGCTGGCCTTTTAATCTGACGTTATTCATACCAGATCATTTGACTCACGTTTATTCGGCCCTCAGCCTTGGTGTTTTTTCTTTGCTTTTGAAAGCTTGCTATTTGTAACCAATACTGAAGCTTATTGTATTTTTGCTCTATTAAGCTACCACTTACCTTATAATAAATTCTGATACTTATTTTCATAATTATTGAATTATATGTAGATTGCGAACCCTATTCTATCCTCACTCACATGTTACTGACATTCTATAGTACAGCTCTTGGGGAAATCCCTCATAGCACGCGTCTCATTTGTTTATATATAGGCCTAGAGGCGATAGTGAGAACCTTTTCAATTAACAAATGGTGCTTTTGTCTGATATTCGAATATACTGTTCACAAAAAATTATATACAAGTATATTCTTTCGTAAATCTAATATTTACAAAACTTTTAATTACATTATATGGTCATTTGCAAAATATAATCATACAGGGCTGTGAGGTTATGTATGAATATATTTTGCTATTCTATACAAGTTTACAGTATTTAATATGTATATTTGCTGTTTCTGTGGGTATTACGGTTTTTCCTGTTCTTCTTATCATTGCGTAAATACTTCAATGGGTAAATTGTTGCTTAAATAGAGGGCGCATAATTTTAGAAGTGCTAACGAACCAAATATCATCCTGCTTTTCTGTTGTTACATGAAATCTTATTAAAATAAAATGGAAAAAGTTATTATTTAATTTGGCTCATTGCATGATCCCTATTCTTAGAAAACTATATTGAGGATTCAGACCCACTAACATCGTACATAAACATAAGTTATCACTCTCTTACATATTAATTGAAAACATATGGAGCCTATGTAAAGCTGCATTTTTGAGAGAGATAGATAAAGTGATCGATTAGCGACGAAATATTCAGGGATGTGTACTAGCCCATCTTTATCTCAGTACGTTTAATGTTGCATGCACTATTAAAGCAGAGCAGTTTAGCTTAAGTTAAAACTCCTAAAGTAGTTATATTAATATGTAACCTGAAAAAGTTCGGGCAAGAAAATACTCGAATTTCATAAAGAATAGCCTTGTGTAAACTTATATATTTGGCCAGATAATTTTCCTAATGCATGAAATAAATTTACTGCCATGGTGCAGATCTTTTCGAATGGACGATCCAATTTATTTCCTACTTGTAGTTCTACTCATAAGGATCGTAATTGTTGAACGGTCTTGGTGGTCTTTTCTAGTGCGCGGACTGTTGGGAAAGTATATCAACTGATAAGGACCAATAGGAAGGCAAGAGATTACTCTTATCTAATCCAATCAAATCAATCGGTGTACTCAGTAAAGTTATCACCAATAAAATAAAATTGCGCGAAAAGGTACGAAATAAGACTTAGTAAGTAATAAGCCGAGCAAACGATTCAGGATGGCCTTCTTGCCCATTTTGTAGTGATGTTCATTAATAGGGTTTGGATGTTTATGACCTAAAAAAGTGGATAATACGACTGAAAATATACCCTTATAATATAACGTATTTTAAAAAAAATAAATTTCCATTTTGAAACTTTTGAAGATTAAATTCTCATATCACATGAATTCAATGTGAATCACTTTTTAACAATTTTGGTTATTTACTGTATTACTTGTAACGAACATCTATTTTTAAAGAAATTGGTCCTGTTTGCTTGCTTAATCAGCTCCAAATACCCGTAATATTTTGTGTAATATTTTGTGTACTATGAGTGTCCCTATAAAATATGACCAATTGCATTAATTTTAAAATTAAGTTACCTATTCATTTGGCATGAACTTTAATTTAATGAAAAAAATTTTACATTTAACTCGACAATGCAGGCCTAGTACATACATTGTTTAATTGTACTCCTTTGCCGAATTTATAACTAAAATATGACGTTAAATTACAAATATGGCTAAAATATGATCAAGACCACAAAAATGACCAAAACATGACTTTATATATGCAAAATAAAAACAGTCCAATTGCGATAACAAGCGTGCAATTCCTGTTTACTTTGTGTTTGCGGCGAGAACGGAGGTCAGGATAAAAACATGACATGACATAAACATCCGAACCATATTCTTTAATCTATATTAATAAAAGGAAGTGTCTGTCTGTCTGTCTGTCTGTCCGCGATGCCCAGCGAAATTTACTGAACGCAGAGATCTGAAATTTTAAACATAGATGGACTAAAGGGTCGGAATGTGCACCTCGAAGCCGGAATTTAATTTTCGCTTTCGTTCGTGAGTTATGAGTGAAAAACGGGCAGAAAACGTGTATTAATTCCGTTTTCGAAGCATGAGTTTTCAGTAATACAAATCAATTACACTAGGCCTTGGCTATTTTTGTCATTCCTTCGACATAAAAGCATCGCGATTTTTTGAATGTTGTAGCTCACGCTGGTCGATTCATTTGTTTTTAATGTCAAGGCACGCAAACATAATATGAAATTTTCAACCTACACCGAATAGGATTATTATTATTATTATTATTATTATTTTTATTATTATTATTATTATTATTATTATTATTATAGGGATAATCAATATTAGACTAAATATGGTCAAACGTTGTTCGATTTGGACGAAACTCACTATACAGGGGTTTTCTGGGCCAAGGAACTCGAATCTGAGGTCGCTTTTACCAGGTGACGCTATCTAATCGTGATAATTATGTAGTCCACATGATTTAGGTGTTAATATAATGATTTAACTATTATGCTCTTAATTTTTAATTTTTGAAATAATTATCGCGGGCACATGCTATCTTAAAATAATAAAAGGACGTGTTTGTCTGTCTGTCCACGATGCCCAGCGAAATCTACTAAACGCAGAGATCTGAAATTTTAAACATAGATGGGCTGAAGGGTGGGCGAATGCGCATCGAAGCCGGATTTTTAATTTTAGCTTTCGTTCGCGAGTTGTGAGTGAAAAACTGGCAGAAAACGTGATTTTAGCGCTGTCGAAGCATCAGATTTCAGTAATACATTTCAATGTCAAATCAATTGCAGTTGGCTTTGGCTATTTTTGTCATACCGTGGTAATAAAAGCATCGCGATCGCTAGATTGTTGTAAGCCCACGCTGGTCGATTCATTTGTTTAGAATGTCAAGGCCCGTAGACATATGAAATTTTCAACCTACACGGAAGAGGGATAGGCCTAAATATGGTCAAACATTGTTCGATTTGGACGAAACTTACTGTACAGGGGTATTCTGGGCCAAGGAAATCTAATCTGAGGTCGCTTTTAGCAGGCGACGCTATCTAATCGTGGTATGTAGTCCACGTGATTTAGGTGTTAATAAATATAATGATTTAACTATTATGCTCTTAATTTTTAATTTTTGAAATAATTATCGCGGGCGAAGCCGCGGGCACATGCTAGTATTAACTATTGCTAAATATCTGTAGTGACATTCACTATTACTTTGGTAGTGTGGCAGCCATTTCGGTAACTGACTCTCATGTTGCCAACCTTACGGTTAGTTAGATAGATGTTATGATTTTCTCGTACAATTTATGCGATCTGAGTTATAGTTACAGTATATGTTTAAGATGTTTGTGTTGTATAGTGTGTTTATAAATGTTACATTGTTCGAAGGTGTTGGGGATGTGACCAGGGCCGTAGCAAGGTCCTTCTGCGCCCTTGGCGAGTTTGACAAATCTGCGCCCTCCAATTGAACAATTTTTTTTAACTTCTGTAAAACTCATTTTCTTAAATTCGCTTGCAGAAGGTTTTTTTTGGTCTCATTTCTTTAAAAAACCACTGCCTAATAGATCAAAACTAATAATTTAGACTAAGCTATGATGGTCATGGTAGTTTTAGTTGGCACATTCTTTTACTGAAATCATTCTTACCTATACAACAGAAGCAACGCCAACATCAACAAGAGACGAAACAACACAAACATTAATATTGTTTCACTGTTTCATTTAAAAATCGCTTAGTTAAAAAATGCAATAATCAGAGCCCGGATTCTAATGACATGTCATATTTTATATTGATGCTGCATAGACATTGCCAATTTGTAGATCAATCATAATCATGGCCTCTAGATTGTAGAAATGCATTTTTATTAGGTCATTTTTTGACATTGTATGCAATTTCATATTTTAGGGCATTTATTTCGTCCCCAGCGGTGCTGTCTTTAAAGTGTTTGTTTAATGCAAGAAGGACACACTCTATGTTGAAGTGTTGTCTTGTCTCAGTCGGAAACGAGAATCAAAGGAACGCCAAAATGTTGTTATTAGATTGACTTGGCACCAGAGTCTGCCACCTGCTTGTATTTGAGAGTGCAAACTACTGTTTACCCTCAATAAACAATATAATCCGGCAGACCGCAAAAGGAAATGCCGAAGTTTGACTCACCAGTGCCTCAGTGCCAGTATAAATTTCCGTAAGGAAAGAATATTCACAGCAAAAATTAAAGTTTTTTAGACCTACAACATCCTCTCTGAATTTAAGGTTTTAACAATTATGTACAAATTATTCTATAATTTTGTGTGTAATATAATATTTTTTATAAATAAAATATCAGTTTTTAGGCCATTCTTTATAATTATTTAGTCATTTTCTTTAAATTTTGGGGTCATTTTATAGGTAATTTTTCAAACAATTTTAGATCATCAGAAACCGGGCCCTAATAATAATACAGTATAATATAATTAAAAATAATAGCAGCGACTATAATATCAGCGCTGGCCTTAGAAGGGAACTTGATCAAAACAAACAGCATGTGTACTGCCAGCTGGCAGAGCGTGCATCGGCCGCGGATCACAACACATATTATTCAATGTAAAGTTACATAAATTAATTTTAATGTACATTAATACATTGTGTGATTAAAAAAACTAAACAGTTTTAAAATAAAAAAATTTAGTTCACACTTAATTTATAATAAAATAGTAATAAAAAAAGGAATTGAGATCTGAGAATTTGGCTTTTTCTGTTGTAATAATATAGTTGGTCAGTCATTTTTGCATGTAGCATGTAACAGTATGAGCGATGCCATTGTTGATCGCTTTGTAATCAATCCTGCCGACAGTAGTAGCACTGAGGACGACAATCAGCTGGAAAGGGATTGAGTTGAACCACTTTCATCACAATAATAACGTACATATTAATTTTCATTGTTTTACTCTGTCAATATGAATCGTGTTAATTAAAGGACGTCGCATGACTGCTTTTTGCTTGTAGACAATCGGTGTAATACTATAGGTATAGATAGTTCACGTGCATTAATTTTTAATAACCTGAAAGATTTCTTTCACTAACGTGGAATTTATATTGCTTGATAAATTGCACCAGCCTAAAAAAGGCGGGATTTTTCATGGTTAATTTTGCGCCCTCTTCGTACCTGCGCCCTTGGCGGTCGCCCACCTAGCCACCGCCTAGCTACGGCCCTGGATGTGACCTATATAGGTAATATGTAATATTTCCATGTGTGTAACGGTTTTCATGTGTCCGTGGTTTGCATGGATATTGTAGGTTTTATAGTTATAAAAATTCTTTCATAGGTATAAGCGTAAAGCTAAAAACCCATGTACAACCATCATAACGAAAATAAAATCGCCATTCGTGATGTGTGTACCCCCTTAAAGAGAAAAGGTGGGCACCTAAGATAACTATTCTTCCAGTTCGCTGTATAGTGTCAATTTCGTCACCAAGATCTGTAAATGCAGTCATTTTCTGATTTACCGTCTTACAGATATACCACCGCACAGATATTCAGCAGTTGGTCTGCAACAGATATCGAACCAGATACCCTAATATTACAGCCACGTCTTCATAAATAATGCCTCGAGTGGCTAGGAGTTCAAACTTCCAAATCACCAGTCGCATTTATTTATTCCAATAACATTTTAGATTGAGACGATGAGCCTATTATTCAATGAGTCTATTCTCTGAACGAGACACTATTGTATACCTGGTGGAAGATTAATAGTTAACAGCCTCAAGAATTGTATGCTGAAATATTGAAAATATCTTATATAAGACAATGTAATTATATTATTATCGTAGTTCCTAGCGATGCAGTACGATAGAATGGAAGATAGTATGCACGAAGAAATAGATTATGTCATTCATGATGTTGAAGTTATGACCATATAATCTTTACATGAAGTGATTACAATTATCTGCTAACGTTGCTGAACATTGGAATACATTTCCCGTAAAAATTATAATGTTGATTCCTGATCATGTAGGCCTAATCGCAATACACTTTATTTCCATAATAAATGTTAACATACCGCGAAAATAGTGACTTACATAGAAAAAATGTGTTTTTATCACTTTTGTAGGCGGTGATAAAGTAGATAAAGATTGAGGGAATCAGGTGTATGAATGACCTATTTCACACACTTATTATTATGTTATTGGTCCAAACTGAGAGAAAGGCTACGACCTGATTAGTCACCAGTAACTGTAATAGGGAACTATGGCAATGATATGTGGTAGTGAACAGGTGAAGGCGAATTAAAACTGGGATTCAGTCGCTCTGAAAAGTTGCCTAAGTTTTCCCTCCAATTATAATTAATAATTATTAATTCTTCTCCGAAGCTTTATTCTAAATTTTACAAATAATCGGCTGGATATAATTTAAGGTTAATTTATATCTGTATTCACAACTGGATCTTGCATATTAAAGCTGTTCAATTCTTCTGTAGAAACATTCCAATATTCCATCATATTTCCAATTACTTTATAATCTTATATTCATCTTGACACATCTGTCAGAGTAATCACGTTACATACATTAGTGAGTTTATAAAGAGGAGTAGACGCGTTGATCTTCTGTCAATACTTGTGCAACTTCCTGTCAGAATAGTTGACACGGTATTTGTAAGTCTTCGGAAAGACTTTTGAAATATTGGAAAGTAGAAGCAAACTTCCGACAGACGTTTCCTACTCATAAGTGACATTAAATCTTAGTGAGGTAAAATGGATAGGCCTACTAGTCAAGTTCGAAGTCAGATTATTATCAAACATGAAAAAGTATGCTGTTTCTACCAACTTGACATCACTTTCACAAATTAAAAAGTCTTCTCCTTGCTCTAGGATTCCACCCCGAATGGCAACTTCAGTGACGAATAACTTTTGAAAACGGCTAAAGTTTTAATGTTGTGGTACACTTATTCCAGGAAATTTCTGAATGCATTTACTTTGAATTTTTACTTTATATATTTTATATATAGACTGTTATTATCCAAGCTGATTTGCATTAATGCTACAGAATATTTTGTTTTTAATGAGAGCTCTTTATAAACAAAATATTCTGTTAGTATCTCGGTCATTCCACACAAAATGTAAGGTTATCCAGTGGAGTCTCAGATTTTTTGCACATTCTGGTATGTACAAAGTGAGATGATTATGTAAGAAGTAATCCGATTGGTTGTTTAGCTGTAGTAATGGATGAATTGTTAGGGTTCTTAATTAGAGGTGTTAATATAAAATATATTCTGGAAAGCACATGCTTCATGGCAGTAAGTTAAAATTATACTATTCTAAAAATAGTTTTACATACTTTAAACCCTAAATATTTTGTTAAGGAATTTTTTCTAGAGTAACATGAAAACGTGTAACGAAACAAAAAAATATTTGTATTCGGAAAAAGTACCTTCTTTATGTACGATGCTTTGTTTCAAATGAGATGAACACTTGCTTCAACTATAATATAAATTTCATGACAGGATATTGAAAAACATACGAGTAATGAAACTGTGAACTCTCGAATGCTTAAGATTCAAAATTGCATGCGATGTTGCGAGGCGAAGCTTGTTCAGGAGTTGTGTCACACCACCTAATGTGATTAGAATAGGCCAGCTACAGCACATAGGCCAAACAGTGATGGTGGCAAGTAAATTGGGGGCGGGAATATCATGACAGAGTGAGTTCTTTTAGTTTGTTACAAGCTCAATCCTAAAGATTTAATTATGAAACTTTTACAGAATGCATAATATAGGCCTACATTACTATTATTCCTTTAAAAGTTTCAAAGCGATTAAGAGGTACCATTTGTAATATATTTTACATAAACTGAAGAATAAAAACATTGTATTTTTTCCTCTGCGTCCATATCTTAGAAAAGGTATCTTAAACTATGATGAAATCAGGAAAAAGTAAATACAAAAAATAGTTAATAATTAATGCTTGGAATCACATCATTGTATTGGATCTAGATGTAGGAAACTAACCTGATATACATATTGACGAGCGGCCAGGACGGTTGGAGGAGAAGGTTGTATATAGATTTGGGAGGCGGCCGGATAGAGCGAGAATGTTTCTTAAAATGCTTTAAAAGACGAGATAAGGGGGAAAAACATCGAAACGGTGGAACATCTGACGGAAAGAATAATTAAAGCTGCTGCAGGGATGAAGTTGCGAACAAACAAGAAGAATAGGCAATCAGTGGGATGGTATGACCAGGACTGTAGAGTCGCAAAGAAACGAGCAATAGTAGCCTTGAAACAGTTCAGATGGGAGAATACTGAAGATCGAAGGAGGAATATACTCATGCTAGAAAGGAATATAAAGTAATTGTAAGGAGAAACGAGATAATTGGCAAGACAAAATGATTAAAGAAATTCGGGAGGTCACTTCGAGGGGAGTTAACGCAATGGTTTGGCGATTGGTTAAAGATATAAAGGGAAATCGTCAGACAATTAGTAAAAAACTCTGGAAAAGTGGCTTGAACTTTGTATACGAGTTTTCGGTAGCGGGAAATGGGGGCGGGAAACACAATTGAGATTAAAAGGCGGGAGTGGCTGTAAGTACCAATGCCGGATGAAGATATTACTATATAGGAGGTCATAAGGGTAATTAATAGGTTGAAATGTGGGAAAGCTCCGGGTTCGGATGGGTTACCGCCTGAAGTATTTAAATCCGCTGCAAGTGTTAATGAGTTTGGTTTGGTGATACTCCACATATTCAAGAAAATGTTTCGTGGTGGGAATTATCCTCAGTGCTGGGCAAGGGAATTATTCCGCCAATGGGAACCTTATTGTCAGCGACTCCCGATAAGTGGCAGCAGGGCCAAACGAGGTCCAAGCATGTCGTCTACTGTGCATTGAACATAATGGAACAAACTATTTAAACATCAGTCAGAATGCCAGAAAACATGTTGTGGCGATCCTCAGTGTAAAACAGAGGTGTACACATATGCTTTACGAAATATATGGATATAAAATATAAAGAAGATTAAACGGATGCTAATAGTTAATAGTCCATGAGTTCCTTCAAATCTCCTCGCTCAACACTTTCAGAACCTCAGAATTGACTCATTATCTTAATCATTTTTACAAAGAATAAAATCAGGTAAACTGACATAACAAAGTGCCAGTATGTTTTTGTCGATCAATTATAATTGCAATTATGATAGGCCTATGCAGAAAATAAGTTTTTCTAATCAGATTAAAATCGACCAGCGTCAGCAGAACTACATAGCCTATTTGTGATACCTTGACAATCGCGCACTCACATAAAAATAACATTTAAAAAAATCCATGTCAAATCGGCCTGCTCCGGGATTTGATCCGGGGATCTCAGTCAGTTTGATGGTGTTGTTTGATAAGCATATGTGAAGGAATAGTGTTAACTGGCAAATTATACCGGTAGACAAAAATTAAAAAAACATGTGACCTTTAATTAGTTGTTACTCTGGTACCGATCAACCGATTAGGTCAAAAATTAATAGGTTTCTTTCCATGGACGATATAAATGCTTATGCGACGTTTCATGAAAATCCGATAAAGCATATTTGAGTTATGGGGCCTTTTGTTATATATTACCATAAAAATGCACTAAATTGGGCATTATTCCGGGACCGGCAAACCGATTTAGTCCAATATCAACAGACGTCTTCCCATAGACATTATAAATGTGTATACCAAGTTTCATGAAAATCCGAAAAAGCGTATTTTTGTTATGGCGCTTTTAAATAAAAACACTAAATTGGGTTTGACGCCGGTACCGCTGGTTTCGATTTGGTTCAATATCAATAGGGTTCTTCCCATGGACATTATAAACGCGCATACCAAGTTTCATGAAAATCCGATAAAACGTGTTTCAGTTATGGCGCGTACAGGCACACGGACAGACAGACATTTTTCCGTCTCCCACACACAATCTCTGGATTTGTGGAATTCTTGTGGAATTCTTTACCATCTCATATCAAGGACTGCCGGTCACTGTCAACCTTCAGATCGCAGTTAACAGCACATATACGTAGTACTTAATAATCTTTTTCATGTCCTATGTTAATTTCAGTTTCTATCACTTAATGCTTTTATATAACTAAATCATATTTGTAACAATTAATTTCTTTTTTATCATTTAATGTGTCTTAATGTATCTTAATGTATCTTAATTATTCAAGTATATATGTTCTAATTTTTTCTTTGTATTTAATGTTAGTTTCTTGTATTCGTGTATATCAGTTCTTTTTTAATTTATTTTTAATCATTATTATTGTTATCATTATGTATTTCATGTTTTTGCCCTGGCTGAGTGGTAGAGAAGGCCTTATGGACTTAACTCCGCCAGGTTAAATAAATAAATAAATAAATAAATGAATCTCATAAAATAAAAAAATGGCACTGGCAAACTGGCACTTAATAAAACTTAACAAGAAGTAGTATTCTCATTATCTACAACAGAAGGTCATGTTTCCAATATCTTCATCAAATGGACAAGATTCACTTATGTTCTGTTGCTATAAACAGAAAGTTCGCCCAGAAGAAACCATTTGATAAGTGCCAGTATGGTACTTTATGAGAATGTGTGTGGGGACGAAAAATGTCTGTCCGTCTGTCCGAACGTCCGTCCGTCCGTGTGTCTGTACGCGCCATAACTCACGCTTTTTCGGATTTTTATGAAACTTGGTATACACGTTTATAATGTCCATGGAAAGACGTCTATTGATATTGGATAAAATCGGTTGACCTGTTTCGGAGTAATGCTCAATTTAGTGCATATTTTATGGTAATATATGTATTCGAAAGAATTTATGAAATGCATATCAGTTATCATGACAACATAGCCTATTGTTTTACTGTGACCTTATAAGGCTTTAGAAATTAAAATACAGTTAGCTATGAGAAATAACACTATTGCTTTACATGCGCTTATCCAACTATACTGTTAAACTGACCCAGGTGGCTGAGATGGTAACGGCTTGGCCTCACACTCGGGAGTTCCATGGTTCAAATCCCGAAACCGGCCTATTTGACTTTTTTTTGTATTCTGCATAAGATAATTGCAGTCTTAACTGATTAAACAAAAACATACTGGCACTTTGTTACATCAGTTTACCTGATTTTATTCTCTTTCAAATTATGATACAAAATTACTTCTTAAAAAGATATGGACAGTATTTGATAAATACAACTTACTTAATTTATTAACTTCATAACAAATATTTCTGTTTCACATTTATTTTAATTTGTATAATAAAATTATGAATTTTTTTTAACGGAATTTGTAAGTTTTTTCATTGCAAACATTAAAAGAAATCGTAAAATTAAAACACTTGCAAAACTAAATTATTCTTACAGGCATTGGTGGTTCTTGTAAATTCAAGATTTTAAAAATATATATATTATAAAGAAGACGTCAAAGCATATTTTTCCTTTCTATACTGGCAATTGGCACTGGCTATTTTCCCCCTCTAAATAAAAAAAAAAAAAAAAAATATATATATATATATAAAAAAAATAAAAATAAACTACACTGTTATTAAATACTTTTATAATCCACATTAATTATATTAAAACACTATTTTGGAACTGGAATTACCGATGCACGTAGATATTTTAACTCGAATCGAAGAGAACATAGTATTTTGAATGATTAGCATATGAGAACCCAGTACGATGAATAACAATTCCCTGCGAGCCATAATTCTGAAACATATGAAATATAATTCTAAAACAAAAAGTATGAGCCTATGTTATGGATGGGCCTGTTTCTTAAAGAAGTTGATGTTAAAATATTACGCATTTAGGCCGATAGTAATAATCATAAAAAAAAACCATTCCCTTATTATCTTATTTTGACATTCCAGCTTCTATCAAATTACGTTGACTATTACTAATATGATACACTATTCAAATACTATTACTTGTATTTCTTTTCCACACAAAAACTTAATGACAGCTATAATTCTTGAGCATGTATTATTCGTAAGCCTCTAAAGGATATTATTTAGAAGCAAGTAAACGTAACCTAAATTTATTTATAAAATATTAATGATAATAGAAACAAAATATGAACACATTTGAGGGCCTGAGAAGCAAAGTGATACAAGTGACATTTAGTTACTTTCAAGATAAAGTACTTTTAAGTTCAAATAGCACTAAAAAAATAAATTGCAGGGCTATGGTGTTGTAACTTTACAGTGGCGTACACGAGAACATATACTTCCCATACAATAAAATTAAATCATCTAACCTAAATGCATCCTGGATATCTAAAGGCCTAAAATCACTTGTATTACTTTGCGATCAAAATGTTGTAGAGCTGAAGTGATATAAGTGCAATTTTGTTAAAAAATGTTATTCAAAACAACGAACATTGAATTGTTTCTCTTTCTGAACAATATCTAGGCACCTCTATTATCATACATATACTTATATTCAGTGCACGCCGCTTATTGTGATCACTTCGGGACGCAGGTAATCTGATAACATTAACCTATTGATAACAGTAGCCGAAGGAATTAAATGAAGGTTATTTATGCATATATAAGGGAATACACTACAAAACAGAATTAAAAACTATTTATTCATAAAATAATAAGTAACTGTGAATCACTGAACCACTCATAGGAAAATACAACAATAAACTGCAAGCAACTATTTTTTAAACCAGTAACAAAGTATTAAATTGTTTTACTTTCCTTTAGTATTCTATTAACCAATACGCCATACTCAGTTACGATTTACGAGTGTTTTTGGGAGTCTATACTGATCTGTGGTGAACACCGCGTAGCAAAACATCTAACAAATGTCTATTCAAGTCTTTTCATTTTACACTAGCCACTGCATGTCAACACTGTTACCTTCATAAATCAAACTCTGCACTCAACTGTGGGGTGAAACATGTTAAATTGCTTAAAAGATAAGTTAGTAATGCACCCTCGAACTGGTCATCCTGTGAGCTGGGAACAATATTGCCAGCACAACACAATACAGTTGGAAATAAAGCCGCAAAAGTAAAATGTGATAACATAAACCGAATCTCTGGATCTTCACTGATAAATGTATCAGTATTAATCCGTATGGGACTTCATAAAAGTGATAAAATTACCCGACTGATAACATTATCCGCGATTACATTAAGCGGCGTTCACTTTAATTGACTAGTCAAAATAAATTGAAAAAGTCTTAAACTATTCTCCAGTGTTACAAATAAATCAAATACAAGCAGTTTAACAGCAACAAGATCCACAACAATTCACTTCTATTACTTTACCTCTCAGGAAAAATGCTAGAGTCATAGTAGTATAAGAGTTAGGACAATAGAGAGCAGCATTGACTGGACCTAAACTTGTATTACTTTTTCTCTGAACAGAAGTGATGTTATATATTCGGAATATGCACTTATATCACTTTTTTCAAATTTATCACTTGTATTACTTTGCTTCTGAGTGCCTCATTTATATCCAAGTTCTTTACTTTCTATAACTACTGTGTTTTATTAATCAAATACTAGCAACTGTTTACCACACAGTAAATTCATAACCGAAAGCTGAAATATATACAGAATATTGTGAAAGCAAACAACTATGAATCTAAATGACTTTTTAAAAATGATTTACAGTATAAAGAATATTTTTTTTTTTACATATTTACACCTATGGTTATAACTCTAAAGAAGATGGGATGTTTTCTTTGTGAAGTACTGTACAACAAGTTTTAAATACGTTTCATAAAATTTGAATTATTTCTTCACCATTTAACGAATAAAAATGTAATCGCGATATACAGGAATAACTTAAATATTTTGAATTACTTGTCACTAAGCTACACATGTCTCTGCCACTGCAAAATAATTATTGTTCCTGTTTTTGCTGACAAACCCCATGGGTTCTTTTCAACATAATAATTACAACCAATTATTACTTCAGACAGACATTAATTCTTTAATTCTTTTAACAAATCAATACATTTTCTGGCGGTCTCACACTCTCCTAGGCAGAATATAGGTATCTGATTCCTGGAATATAACTTAAACATTATTAATCGCCAGTTTTTAAAGGAAAGCCAACATTATTCACATCTATTCATACGCATATGCATATGGCAGAACGAGATGGCAGGACCTCGTCTGACCCTGCTGCGCTCTTGTGGACAAATTTTTAACTGCACGCAAAATGTACCCATTTATAAGGGATGGACCAAAAGAATTCCGGATCATTATAGGGGAGTCACTCTGTTATCAATTATGGAGAAAGTATATTGCAATATAGCGTATATAGAATAAAGGACTGGGTAAGGAAATTTAGTAGAATTTCAAAATTTCAATTTGGCTTTAGAGAAGGGCATAGTACCATAGATGGGGTATTATTCTGGACACATTACATGGGAGACAAATATCATTAGAACGTGGAAAACTGCATTGTGCTTTTGTAGATCTGATGAATGCGTTTGACTCAATTAATCGTCAGGCGTTATGGCATAAATTGTGGGTGAAAGAGATGTCGGGGAAGATGATTGTAGCATTATAGGCGATTTATAAAAATGTGGGATTTTGTGTAAAGTTCCTAAACTAACATAAGTATCGGAGAGATTTGTCAACGAGATGGGGTGAGTCAGGGTCGTATTTTGTCTCCTTTGTTACTTAATTTGTTTATAGACGATATTGTTGATGTGATGGGACAGATACATATGGGAGCACCTAAAATGGGGAATGTACACGTTCCTGTGCTTTTATACGTAGATGAATGGTGTTATGTTCAACGACGGTGAATGGACTACAACTGGGACTAGACAGACAGGTAACTTACTGTTAACACAAAAAAATACTAAGACTATGACTTTCAAGAACGGATCGGTTTATAGGAGGGAAGAGACGTGGACCTATCCAGGACAATCTTTGGATAACGTGAAGAACTTCGTGTATTTAGGATTGACGCTTACTATGAACGGACGATGGGCAAAGCACATTGAGGTGGCGAAACATAAAGCGGGACTGAAAGCAGCGGAGACTCTTCGGATACGAAACAAAATTCCACACATGCCAATAGGCGTTATGGAAACTTTGTATGGGGCAATAGTGAGATCGATGATGACTTATGGGGCTGAGATATGGGGTTGGGAATGAACGGGGAATTTAGATCAGGTCAGAACGCGATTTTTTAAAGGGATTTTGGGGGTAGGGAGGGGCACTGCAAACTGTGGCATTATGAGAGAGTTTGGAGCGCATAGTGAGACTATAGAGTATAAAATTGGGGTGGTGAAATATTGATTACAACTTATGCTCTAATTAGAGCAATATGTTTTCAAGAACAGTTAAGGATAGGAGGAAATACGTGGGCTTTCAAATTAAGGAAGGGATTAGAAACAATTGGGACGGGATACGTTTGGATGGATGGGCAGGGAAATAGGAGAAGACGTGTGTGGAGGAAGATTAAGAACCGTTTGAAGGATATTGATAGACAACAGACAAATGCGCAATGCATAAATATGGTTTCACTTGAATTACAATCGTAGTTAAAATGTATTAGTGTGGAGAAAGGAGCAGTACATAGGAAAAGGATCCAAAGTCAATAAACTGGGACTTGCTTGGATTAGACTCGGTGCGTGGTAGATGATTAAGACCACACATGAAAACGGAATGAGAATTTGCCCCATATGTAAGGGGGAAGAAACATGGTTTCATATTTTGGCGAATTGTTAAGGTTTGGAAAATTGGAGGGAAAAATATGTACCAGTATCTTTTATGGAATCAAATAGGGAGCAACAAATATGCTTGGAGTTAATGACGGACAGAAACGTTGAGGAAAGCATTGGGAAGTTTTTAATGAAGGCGAGACAGCTTAAGTTTCAGAAAGCGGCAACTTCGAGAGCGGGTGTGGAGGGTGAGGAATAGACTTGGGTAGTTTGTGTTATTTTGTATTCTATATTATTTTTTCTATTTCTTTTTGTTGTGTTTTGCGTAAGCATGTACGGTCCATGCGGACTCGTGCGACTGTTTGCATTAGAATTTGTAAACTGTAATAAACACTTACACTACACTACCACTAAAATTTAGTATAGAAATACTTCAAATCCCGAAACACAAAAACGAGCGCATGCTCATTTGGGTGGTCTTGTTTTGTTTTGTATAAATATAAAATAAATAAAAACTATTATTTCTAAGCTCTAAACATTATGTCAGATTTATGGTTTTACTTTATAATCTTACAAATATATATATAAATATATATACAGTATATAAATATATATATATATATATAAGATAATCAAAATATATTAAAACTAAAGAAATTGTGATCTAAAGGTCTTTGGCCTACTGTTGCTTGGAATAACTGCACCACCTCTTCCAGCGCAACAATGGGTAAGGATTGTGGAAGGTTATCGCTGGGCACCAGAGGCTCTGAAAACGAAAAATGCACTGGGGATGGTACAAAGCAAAAATATTTCGAAGAGCCTACAAACTTTTATAGCCTCTTCGAACTAGTGGAAACACCTAAATAAGAAAGATTGATTTTTTAAAACAAATATATTAAGAAAATGTCTACCATTAATACATAACACTGCAATGAAGTAAATTTACAAGTAATTTATACATGCTACAGTCTGATTACATGCAATATTCATTGAAGACATTTATGCTGAGTGGTTGTTAATTATTTTTATACAATAAGTTCATTCAAATCAAATAGATTTACTAAATTTACATACAGGAATAATATCCATCCATTATCTTGCATTAAGCAAGCAAAATTTCATTCCTTTTGTTTATTTCAATTAGTTTAAATAATATACATAAATTTCAAAATCTGACTTTCATTACATGCTATTATGATTTTAAAATTTAAATAAATATTTTATACAGGACAGATAGACTCTTTTAAATTATTACTGATTAATAATCAGATTAAAACTTCAAATGTACAATATTAAAAATTATTCTGGACGGACAACTTCATTAAATTTACATATAAATAAATACAGATATAGGTTAGGTAAATACCATCTATAATTATTTAATTCATTTGACCACAGAGCAGATGGTATTTTCCTAAGAAAATATATGTTATTTGATAGATAAAAACTTAAACTATCTACCAATTCATGTTAAGGAAATACCATTTTAAATTGATTGATTAATTAAATTCATTTTTATAACAGCACCAATGGTATTTCCTTAAAGACAACAGAATAAGACTAAATATTAACATAACATTAATTATTTACTAACCTGTATTCAGTTGGGCCAGATACTTACTACCAATAATTCATTCTCTTGGGGGCCCCCACAAGAGAATGCTCTTTGCACTTCCAAAATTTAGAAGTTTAACCAATAAACGGATTTCCAGTAGGAGGTGAGCGACAACAAAAAATTAAAATGTCCATTTTCAAATAAGGAACCTGCCCAAACTAAATTGAAACAATAAAATGTTAAAGCAGAAAAACCCTCAACCACATGACATTACAGTCCCTCGTGTAAAATAATATTAAGCCATATTAATTTCAAACTTCTTTTACAATGGCTACTTAATTAAAAAAAATGCACTGACACGAGGCTGAAAAATATAACAAGCCTTTAGGCTAACAGAATCTAAGTACAGTTCATCATATAGCTTTGCCAAAATATTATATTAAAGCTAAAAATGAACTGCAAACAACAAACTGAAGTTACAGATTGAGAAAGATTTAATTCACTCACCTCCAGGCTGGTCTGGTTAAGTTTTGCAAGCCGCCATTACGGCACTGTTTGTGGAACACGACCATACTGGTCTAGCTCAGAAGTACAAAGAGAACAAAACGCGGGCTTCCAGCTTCCTATATAGATTAAACTCCGATGTGCAGTTGTCTTTTACTGCATTGCGGACATTTTTGACTTATTGAAAAACACTTTACATCCTATTAATAAAAATTGACAGTCGCAATGTGAGAACAAATAATATATCTCGTTGTAAACACTGGAGACTAGAACCACTGCGACCAAGATTTCGTTGCAGGCAGCTGACTGCACGGATGGAAATTTACCAGCGCGTACGAAAGAGACGGCAGAGCATAAGGAAGAGAGGGGCGCGGGGAATAAAGGGGAACTTCACTAAATGAACAGGCAGGAGTATTTAAGCAGCTCACTAGCGCGCATTACAAAATGCACGATACATTTATATGTTAAGTTTTCATCATTCATCAGGAAATTCTTATGACAGAAACAATTCGTGTCATTATTCAAAGTAATAATGGCACAAACACCCCCTCCATGACTTGGAATATATGCTGGAATATATTCCAAAACATGCAGGTAAACTCTCATAGGAAAAAAAAAATTTTACTTAATAAACAAGTGGAAGAAATTCAAAAGTTCACAGAAAGAGTTTCAAGGCGTGTGAGCACTTCGCCAAGAACCGGATCCGAAGAGAGCACTTAATTATTTGGGAGGATTTTACCTTGTTTTGGAGTCCATTCTTACAAACTAGGTATCCAACCCTTTTCACTATCGTCCATGTCGGTGCTCGCTGGCAGGCACTGTATTTTCACGGAGAAGAGACATTATAGGCGAGACGACGTCTTCATTTCTCCTACAGTGAGACTGTCCAGCTTTTCAGGAACCGAGTTCAGGAAGTTGCCCACTCCGTCTTGATCTCCCAGTGACTTCGCATCTCCCACTCAAATCAAGACCTCCTGAAATTACAAGGCTAGCGGCAGATCACAGTAATACAAGGTAAGATACAATTGACATATTACCCTCCTGCATAGAAATTTTAAGTTAATATCTTTATTTAAATAAAAATCTACTCTCCTAAATTGAAATTGGGGAATTAAGTTCTATATAATTGAATATTTCAAAGATATTTGAAAAGATTTTACAAAACTACCATCGGAGTAAAACCTTCAGGATGCAGTTCTACATATACATTTAACATTACACTATCACAACTAATTAAAATACACTGCATCACTATATTTACAATTTAAATTATACCCTTTTACATGGTAATCACCATGACATTAATTTAACATAATTAGAATACTATATTTACAAAAATTATACAAGTATGAACATTATGTTCGTCTGATTCCTTGGCTACTCCTCATATTTAATCTAAAGTCTTTGGAAAGTTTAGCTGACTTTGGAGAAATAAAAAACAGAGACCGTATCACCATCTTGTCCTAGATCGGAGTCCCACGCGACTAGAGATCCCCTCAACTCTTTCGACTGCTGGGAATAAGCGACATCCAGTATCTTCTGTCTTAGTCTTCACCAACTCTCGCCCTGGCTGGTGTCGAATCTGAAGTCGAGTAGCAAACCATCTTCTTCCTGGTACTCTGAAATTCTGTTCTCTTAGGAAAAACTTAAGATCAGGTCTTTTTAACATGACTGACATGTGCCTTGACTGTTTTATTTGATACACAATCTCTTAAAAGCACAGTCACAGGGGTTAAGAACCTGATTACGTCGTAAGGACCTCTGAACTTTCTAGCGAGCTTCGCAGAAAATCTGTCCACTGCCTTACTCTTAGGAAAGTTTTTCAAATATACCCGGTCGCCTACCTGAAAATTAACTGGTCGTCTATTAGCGTCGTAACGTTCTTGAGTTTTCTGGTGAGCAAGTCGCAGATTGGCAGCTGCCTTTTTCCAAATCTCTTTAACTCTACCTGCGTCTTGTTCTTCCGGCAAGAGCTCTGCTAAAGACCAAGCATTGGTAAGGGGACTATTGGGCGGAAAAGCAAACATTAACTGAAATGGAGTTTGTTTGTGAGCTTCATGTCGTGCGGTGTTAAACGCAAACTGTAACCAGAACAGTTCCTTGTCCCAGGCGACATGCTCTTCTGAATGGTACGCAATCAGCGCTGCCTTCAGATTTCTATTAAAACGCTCCGAAAAGTTTGGAGAAGGGTGAAACGGAGCTGTACGGATATGCTGAATACCTAACGAGAATAGGAATTTCTTAAAGGACTTAGAAATGAAGCAACTAGCGTTATCTGAAACTAAAGACTTCGGAAATCCTGTCATAGAAAAGATTCTTTTTAGACTTTGAATAGTAGAATTAGTTGTAGCATCTCTCAAGGGAAATAGCCAAACAAATTTAGAAAATGCATCTACTGCTACAAGAATATAAGCGTTTCCGCTTCTTGAACGGGGTAATTTGCCAACAAAGTCAATATGTAACCTATCCATTGGTGCGTTAGGCACACTAGAAGCTAAAAATCCGATTTTGGTACATTGAGCAGGCTTGGATATGGCGCACTGCTGGCATGCCTTTATCCTTGCTTTTATGTAACCATCCATACCCTTCCAAACAAAGGATTGTTTAATTTTCGCCCGCGTCTTGTAGAACCCTAAATGTCCTCCTACTGGAGACTCATGATGATATTTGAATACCATGTCTCTTAATGCAGCTGGTAAGACAATTCTGGAGGGTGACCTACGCGCTGGGGCACTATATAATACATTATTTCTAAAGACATAGTGGCGTATGTCTTCTCCACCTTTAAGGCGGGCTATAAGGGGAGCTAACTCTTCATCATTGGCCTGATGATCAGTTAAAGAAGTGAAAGCAAGAGGAAAATCACCTAAAATGTTTCCGATCATGCCAGATAGCTCTTTAGGCTCTTCCAAAACATTTTCAGGACTTTGTAATATTTCTTCTGGACTAAACATACGGCTTAAGCTGTCGGCTACTACATTGTCAGTCCCTCTAATATGTTTAGCTTTAAATTTAAATGCGGAAAGCCTGACTGCCCACCTCGCGATTCTTCCTGTGGTACGAGGCTTGGCCAGCACCCAACTCAAAGCTTGGCAATCGGTTTCCAGCAAAAATTCTACATGTTCTATGTAAAGCTTGAATTTCTCTACTCCAAAGAGTACAGCGAGAGCCTCAAGCTCATACATAGAATACACGCGTTCCGGAGGGGTCAAAGTCCTAGAGGCATACGCCACAGGCCTTCTACCCTCCTCGAATTCCTGTAGGAGAACAGATGCCAAAGCTACAGGCGAAGCATCGCACTGCAAGATGAATTTCTTGGAAAAGTCCGGCATGGCCAAAACAGGGGGAGACATGATCAACATTTTAAGTTTTTGAAAAGCTTCCTGGCACTCAGGTGACCACACAAACTTGACATTCTTTTTTCTCAAATTATTCAAAGGCGCTGAAATTTCTGCCATGTTAGGAATAAATTTTCTAAAAAAATTAATCATACCAACGAATCTGGCTACACCTTTTACATCTTTAGGAGGTGGAAATTTCTGAATAGCCTCAGTCCGTTCCGGGTCAATGGTGACACCATCGGCAGACACCAAGTGACCAAGAAAGGAAAGACGCCGAGCAGCAATATTCACTTTTTCAGGATTAAGGGTTAGACCAGCATTCCTTAATCGAGAAAATACCTCCCTTAGATGCTCCAGGTGCTCCTCAAAGGAATCAGAGTAGACTACTAAATCGTCTAGGTAATGGTAGACATATTTAAACTTAACGTCAGAAAATATTTGATCTAACAAGCGTGTGAGGACCTGAGCCCCAGTGGCGAGGCCGAAAGGGATTCTAGAGAATTCATAGGTATTCCAGTCACATATAATGGCTGTATAGCGCTTAGATCGCTCTGTAAGAGGTATCTGGTAATAGGCTTGGTTAAGGTCCAACGAGGAGAAAATTTTGGCACCGGTGAAGAAACTGAACGCTGAATGAATATCAGGTAAAGGCACAGAATCTATCTTGATCTTGGCATTGAGATGTCGATAATCAATTACCGGTCTGAACTTCCCTCCAGGTTTCGGTACTAGAAAGATTGGACTACTATAATCGGACTTGGAAACCCTGAGGACTCCTTGTTCGACCATAGTATTAATATGTTCTTTCAAGATGGCCATTCGAGGCGGTGACAGCCTGTATGGAGGTCTACGAACGGGTTGAGTATCGAGCAGCTCAATGTCATATTCTAGTACATTAGTCAACCCTAACTTCGGTGTCAAAACATCTGGGAATTCCTCTAATAGACGCGTCACTTGGTTTTTGTCACTTGGTCCCAAATGCGCTAAGTCTACAGAGACAGTACTGACATTCTCAGGTAATAAATCAGATGGATTTAGAAAATTTATTAACTTACTGCTGTCAGATGACATTAAATTGCAGAACGGAGCACCGAAACACAAATCAAACTTGAAATCAGGAGAAAATTTGAAATGACACTTCTTACTGCCAAAATCTAAAAATAAACCTGCCTTCTGCATAAAAGGATAGCCTAGAATGACAGGCATCACTAAATTCTCACAAACAACAAAATGACACTTCCAAGTGATTTCCCAATTTTGATTTTTAAAGACACGGAACCTACCGATGAAAGTAACTGATCATCTGCCGTTCTATAATTAGCATTTCCCTTAACGATTCTAGGCATGTGTTTATTTGCAAGACACATCCTATTATAGGCGTCTTTTGAGAGTAAAGACACGGCTGCCCCACTATCTAATAGTGCGGACAATTTGAATTGACATATTTCAACCCCAAGCATCGGTAACTTAGCGTCTACTATAGCAGCTACTTGATGTGGATTATCGGTACTCTGTACCTCCATTTTGTCACAATTAGGGTAGTCATTATTTGGTTTATTTGTACGGCGAGGATAGTCATTATTTGGTTTATTTGCAAGTCGAGGGCCCGGGCCATAATTTATACTGTGAGCCGCATTCACAGTTTTATTATTAATGTGTTTACACTTTTTTCTACTAACTTTCCTGTTTTTCCTGAGAGAATTTACATGCGTGGTCATGTAGTCTGTGTTCAGTTTACTAAAGTCACTGTTAATAAAAGTCCTTGTCGGGTAGGAACGGTGAGTCTGGCATTTAAGGTCCGTAGCGTGAGTCAAGTTAATCAAAAAGGTCCGCTTACTAGGGGCGCGCGATTCCCTAGTAGGCTCGTCCTGCAAGTCCGTCTCGTCTGTCTTCCTAACCTCACTCGTCTTAAGTCTTTTGTAAACATTAGAACTGACCACTGAGTCACCACTCTGGTACCTAGAGTGGAACAATTCTCATTCTCCAGAGCGACTGGGAGCATTACTATTCTCCACATTTCTATTCACAGGAGCTTTGCAGAACCTCACTACATGTCCTGCTTTACCACATCTAAAACACGTAACTGTCTTCCTATTAGTAGCACTGTCAAATCTAACACTGGGCTTGGGCTGAACGGCACGAGGGGGAACTTCCTGTTCACACCTCAACGAATCGGTGTAGTTTATGGCATTTACCCTGGCACATAAACTCTCCAATTCCTTAAAAGACACCGGCCTACTCTCAAAAACTACCTTCGACCTAGTTTCAGGAGACATACCTTCGGCAATGGTATCTACAATCTCTTTCTCAGACAGACGTAGCTTGAAAATGCATGCACTTCTCCTAACGCTTCTAGCATATGCAGCAAGAGATTCACCGCCTGCTTGAGTGCGATAAAAATGCTTATTTACTAGAGCAGCTCTAGCACGGACAGGCAAATAGATATCTAGCAGCTTTTCATGAAAATGATTCAAACCTATTCCAGTATTAATCGCTTCTAATGCTACATCTCGAAAAGCTCCTGAAAGTTTAGAAAATAAATATGCCAAGATATCTCTGTCATCAAAATCAAAAACTGAAGCCTGTTCTTTCAAGTCGCATACATAACCAATAAATTCTAACACCTTTTCCACAGTTTCATCTGAAAAATGGGAACCATTTTCAAGAAGTGAAGCTAATGGGTGAGGAAGATTGGCGAACGACACTCGGTGCATAGGAGGAAACAAATTTGGCTTAACGTCTGGTCTTTGATAAGAAAACCCACTACTTTCTGCTCGGTACGCCTGACTATGGTCTAAAAACTCAGTTCGGGTTTGTCTAATCGGGGATTCATAATCAATAAAGTGGTCCCTAGCAGTTTGACTAGTATTCACTGGCTCTAAGGGATTTTTCACTTCGCGATCAGGCTGTGCGCTCACCACAGCAGCTAACTCCGTATCATTCCAGTTAAGTTTGCTTAACATTTCATTGAGTTTATGGTCAGCATCGATCCACTTTTGCTCATAAGGAGTCTTTCCTACTAACAGCTTTATGTCACTAACACGGTTTTTAAGATGAAGAGCTCTATCTTTCACTTTCCCTAGCGCTGCACTACTAAGGTTTTGATGACCCAATTGATCATCGAGGAATTCTAACCTCTGATTCACTTCACTTAATAAAAGACATATTTGAGACTCACCCAGATAATCGAAGTTGACTGGTTTGTCCAAATTTTCTGTTAACTCCCTGCGTAATTCTGGCACTACTCGACTCTCATCTGGTTGAAAACCTCTTATTTTTAGTTCGTAGATCAGGTCAGACTTCAGCAAATTATCAGGTTTCACCCTAGTTCTCTCCATTATTAGTGACATGAAAGGCAAAGTACACAAATTTTAGCCAAGAGAACAGACTAGCAAAAAATAAACATTAATACACTGTTAAACAGAATGCACTCCTAACCTTAAATTATATTCGAATGTTTCCACTTCAAAAAAAAAACTATTTCTTCACTATTTTGGAAAATAATTACTATCGTGGGCTAACCAATTTGGTTAAGAACCACGCTCGAAAGCTATCACTAACTTTGCACCACCTCTTCCAGCGCAACAATGGGTAAGGATTGTGGAAGGTTATCGCTGGGCACCAGAGGCTCTGAAAACGAAAAATGCACTGGGGATGGTACAAAGCAAAAATATTTCGAAGAGCCTACAAACTTTTATAGCCTCTTCGAACTAGTGGAAACACCTAAATAAGAAAGATTGATTTTTTAAAACAAATATATTAAGAAAATGTCTACCATTAATACATAACACTGCAATGAAGTAAATTTACAAGTAATTTATACATGCTACAGTCTGATTACATGCAATATTCATTGAAGACATTTATGCTGAGTGGTTGTTAATTATTTTTATACAATAAGTTCATTCAAATCAAATAGATTTACTAAATTTACATACAGGAATAATATCCATCCATTATCTTGCATTAAGCAAGCAAAATTTCATTCCTTTTGTTTATTTCAATTAGTTTAAATAATATACATAAATTTCAAAATCTGACTTTCATTACATGCTATTATGATTTTAAAATTTAAATAAATATTTTATACAGGACAGATAGACTCTTTTAAATTATTACTGATTAATAATCAGATTAAAACTTCAAATGTACAATATTAAAAATTATTCTGGACGGACAACTTCATTAAATTTACATATAAATAAATACAGATATAGGTTAGGTAAATACCATCTATAATTATTTAATTCATTTGACCACAGAGCAGATGGTATTTTCCTAAGAAAATATATGTTATTTGATAGATAAAAACTTAAACTATCTACCAATTCATGTTAAGGAAATACCATTTTAAATTGATTGATTAATTAAATTCATTTTTATAACAGCACCAATGGTATTTCCTTAAAGACAACAGAATAAGACTAAATATTAACATAACATTAATTATTTACTAACCTGTATTCAGTTGGGCCAGATACTTACTACCAATAATTCATTCTCTTGGGGGCCCCCACAAGAGAATGCTCTTTGCACTTCCAAAATTTAGAAGTTTAACCAATAAACGGATTTCCAGTAGGAGGTGAGCGACAACAAAAAATTAAAATGTCCATTTTCAAATAAGGAACCTGCCCAAACTAAATTGAAACAATAAAATGTTAAAGCAGAAAAACCCTCAACCACATGACATTACAGTCCCTCGTGTAAAATAATATTAAGCCATATTAATTTCAAACTTCTTTTACAATGGCTACTTAATTAAAAAAAATGCACTGACACGAGGCTGAAAAATATAACAAGCCTTTAGGCTAACAGAATCTAAGTACAGTTCATCATATAGCTTTGCCAAAATATTATATTAAAGCTAAAAATGAACTGCAAACAACAAACTGAAGTTACAGATTGAGAAAGATTTAATTCACTCACCTCCAGGCTGGTCTGGTTAAGTTTTGCAAGCCGCCATTACGGCACTGTTTGTGGAACACGACCATACTGGTCTAGCTCAGAAGTACAAAGAGAACAAAACGCGGGCTTCCAGCTTCCTATATAGATTAAACTCCGATGTGCAGTTGTCTTTTACTGCATTGCGGACATTTTTGACTTATTGAAAAACACTTTACATCCTATTAATAAAAATTGACAGTCGCAATGTGAGAACAAATAATATATCTCGTTGTAAACACTGGAGACTAGAACCACTGCGACCAAGATTTCGTTGCAGGCAGCTGACTGCACGGATGGAAATTTACCAGCGCGTACGAAAGAGACGGCAGAGCATAAGGAAGAGAGGGGCGCGGGGAATAAAGGGGAACTTCACTAAATGAACAGGCAGGAGTATTTAAGCAGCTCACTAGCGCGCATTACAAAATGCACGATACATTTATATGTTAAGTTTTCATCATTCATCAGGAAATTCTTATGACAGAAACAATTCGTGTCATTATTCAAAGTAATAATGGCACATAACCCATCTTTCATCTGTCGTTTCTGTGACTGGCTTTGACATGAAAGACAAATTAATTCAGTATTAGGCTATATTAACGGATATTAAAACAGATACGTCCTCGGGAACCCTAGTTACTAGGAGTCAGCATACCAGTTTGAAACCGCGGGTTCATTTCTCGCTTGGGATAAATCTTACTCTATTTTTATTATTCTCATACTTCCGACCATTGTACCTGCCAAAAGACAAATTATAATTTATACAACCCTTTCCTTATCTATTAATTTATTGAAAAATCTTACAATCCTAAAACATACTTAGCGGCAACGTTTATATATCTTCAGTTAGATAAGACTGAACGCCTGTCATTAACTAAAACTACTGATAGTTTCGTTAATTTAAAACGTTTAATTACAATAAGCATCAGAGTCCGATCGTTGCACACTAGTTGTATAAATATACATAGCCAGATGATAGTGGTTAGAACATTTGAAATCGGATTCAGAACGTCCTGCGGGAGCATAGGGGTATAGCCAAGTTGAAAATCATGTTCGATTCCCACTCAGGACAACATTTTCACCTGAAGGCAACAATTTGTTCAGTATAAAATATTGTATCGTAATATTTTAAGCAGACTTCAGAGTTATTTGACATTTAGTAGTTATTTACAATGTGAGACCGTTATAAAGACCATACGTCGTTTTATGTTGTTTTGCATTGTAAATTTTAAAAGGAAAATAAATTCAGTTCTCTTATGCTTATAATAGTACCAAAAATCTTTGTATGTAGCGGAAATCAGGCTCTTTTGGTTAGCACCAATTTGTTTGGAAACAAATGACATATTAAAACAAATGAATTCGGCTTCTACATTTGCTGGAAATACTAAATACTAATCTGGAAAAATCCTTCGATTTGATAAGGTATTGCAGACTTCGAATAAATGGGGAAGAAATGAAAGTCGTAAGGAATGTTGTGAGCGAAGCTATACATTGCATTGGTTTAAGATTGTACTTTATCAAAAGCAATCTAGTTTATGGACCGAATTTTTATTGCCGAAATAGTTCTTTACATTATTTTGTAATGTAAATTATTAATAGGCACACTGTGACTAAATGTAGAAGTAGGAGTAATAGTAATTGTAGTGATTAAAATGAATGAAATGGATAATTATAAATTTTAATAAGAGGGAAGAGGACGACATTGACATCTGGTGATATCCTCTATAACCTCTATTACGTGCTAGGACTTATTTTTATCTTAACGGGCTCAGCCCATAAAATGAATTTTGCGTGGACGGAGAGAGTTCTGTTTAGCAATGTTCACGATTACAAATAATATAAACATTATTTGTTCATTTATATATAATATACTACCTGATTACTATAGTCTTTAGAGACTTTTTCTAAAATAAGCCTTGTTGACATAATAGCTATTTACTGTATGTAGCCTATTAAGTCCGCTAAAGCTTTTGTGTACGTGGCGCTTTACGCATTCGCCGCCTTTATCCCCTGGTACTCATTTCTATTCTCATTTAAACTCTAGACTCCAACTAAATCCCAGTCAAAACAAGACTGCTGTGTCATCCACAAACTGTTTCGACTTCACTGGCAGATGGCAGGATTTATTGGTGATTGATCAGCATGCCAGTCTTACTGTCACTTTCCTTAACCGGAGATAAATTCCCATTTTTGTTTCCAATAATAATTGATAAGTAATTTGAGCGTCTATGAATTCAACAAGGCCCTACTTTAAACAAGAACATCAACAATAATAACATTACTATTATTAATGATAATAATATTATTATTATTAATGATAATATTACTATTGTTGTTGGTATTGTTGTTATTGCTGTTACTATTGTTGTTATTATTATTATAGAAACTTGATATACGTTTTGGGATACAGAAACGAAGAAATAGAGACAGAACGAGAAAGACAATGCGCTATAGAGAGAGAGAGAGAGAGAGAGAGAGAGTGTGTGTGTGTGTGTGTGAGAGAGAGAGAGAGAGAGAGAGAGAGTGGGGGAAAGGATTGGGAGGTCGGACATGTGGCAGAGAGAGGAAGGATTACCCACTTTACGTCCCATGTTCGCCTCTTCCTCTTGCAGACTTGGGCAAAAACACACAAAATCCATCTCCAATGTTCATCTCCGAAATGTTTTCAGGTGACAACTTTTGAAAAGTTGAACCTTCCTACTTGAATCTCTAAGTGGATCAGTTTATGTGCTGCATAGTGTCGAAATAGTAAAAAGGATCTACAGCAAGAGCCATGAAATGTTGCTGAGGAATTTTAAAAGCAATGTCTGGAATCTTTTTCTGAATTATCCAACATGACAGAGGAAACTGTGCGATATGTATAAATACAGTGTGTCAGTCCAAGTGGTTCACTCAACTTCATACTGTCATTTCACCAATGTCAATCCACATGTCACTTACGTAAAAATTCTCGGATTAAAGAATTCGGTTTAAAGGGAATTTTACTCACTTCACTTCCTCGAAATTTTCTGTTAGTCGTTAACACTGATATAGTATTTTGGCGTGAAGGAACTTAGTGAGTATTTTTTTCAATTGAGCTTTATTATACTTCTTTGAACATTGAGGTTATATCAGGATCTCAGTAGGACATGTAACAATAATTAATGTGCATATGTTTTCTATTGTTGACGCATTTATGAGATCTGTTAGTTTCAACTGATATTAATAGTAGGGATGAGTCCGGTAAGGGAATATCCAATTCACATCATCATCGTAAAGATATTAATAATAACGTGAATATTAGGCTTATATATATCTTTATTTTCTTCAACAAACGTGAATTTTTAAAAATTATATGTATTAAGATATTATACTGCGCAGGTACATAAACATATCCCTTCAAGGATAACCTTAAAATACCAAGTCTAAGTCATGTTATAGTAATTTTGTTTAATTTGCACTCTCTTTTATGATTTATTTTCTTGACCTAAGAAAACTAAAATTATTGAATAGTCGGAGCAACGAAACAACCGGCATCTTAAAGTGAGGAGCTTTATTGCTACTGATCTTCGTAAGGTCTATGAATAGGTCCACAGTTTAGCAGAAGATGGATCAACTAGATGAGCGGACATAAGACCACAGATCAACGGAATAACCAGAGCATACCTGAGCAACTGAGGGGAAACGTTTCTAGTCCCCCATCCATGCTGTGACGTATGAAACCTGCTCTTCATGTCCAGTGTCACGTCGAAACTGCTTTATGCTGATGTCAAGGGCGACTGTAGTGGGAGACATTACCCCACACAGTTGCGCACCCAGAGCTTGGTACTGGACCCTACTATCCGTTTTGAGAAGGGTGGAGAGTAGGCATCACTTGTAAATTGGAAAAGAAATTCATTTACAACCCATGTCTTCCTCACTTAAGTGAGAGACACAACATGAAAATTGAAACGAGGGAAGTAAAGAGGCTTCTTTTTGGGGCCTGACATATTATGTCTAAATCTAGACAAATACTGAATTTCAAGAGAAAATGTTAACGAGGATTTTAATTTCAAAATGATCCATCCTAGTCAAGCCAGTGATACCTGTTCTAATATTTTATTGTCCCATATTTCTGCACGATTGAGGAATTACATCTCTAGATATCTCAAATTTGAAAATTACTTTATGACGCGAGGATTTACATAGCTTTTAAATAATACATTCATTTTACTTTCAAGGAAGGGTATTTCTAATGCATTCTAACTAGATGGTTATACTACGTCCTTCGTATTTCGCACAGTTCTTAACCTATACTAAGAAACATCACGAGGAGATATCCCTGTTTCGTTAATCATTTTTTAATTTTTTTACGTGCTACAATGGCTATACACCCAAGGCCGTACAATATGCAACTAATATTGCCAACTGGTAACATTAAGTGAACAGGAATTAGGGGTTTCCACAGCAAATATGAAAATTGAAGTTCAATAACGCCAATTTATTCCAAACTCAATAATGTCCCAATAAAAGGGGTGACTCTACAAACAGTGTGTTCAGAAAGTAAATAAAAAAAAACCATCCTTTGAAGCAGGAATGCAAAAAAACCAGCAATACAATGATTCAACAAAATAACTAAGCTGAAGGCTTTATCACAAGACAGTTAGGTTTGGCAAGCAACGCTCCGTGAATAGATCATAACGCAAGAAAAGGCAACCGAAATAAAGAAAAGCTGGTGGGTAGAACAAAACGAAAGCTAAGTTAAATAAACTAAAGCCCACCAGCGACAAAAACAAATAAAAAAACATACCTGCAAAATTATTGTATAGAAGATGAAACCAAGTTACATGATGAAAATTACTGATCGCAAAGGCATCCACGAAACCTCACAGGCAAGGCCTCCAGCTCCAAGGTAGACAGGAGCCTCCACGATGCAAGACGGCGATCCCAACCAAGACGAGAGGAGAGCATTGCTCGCACGGTGATCGGTAGTCAACTCCCTAATGTTCCGCGATCGGAACCAGAACACTCCGCCCGGGAAACGCCCCCTCAGTTAGTTCCAGCTACTGCATCAAGAGAGCGTTTTGCGGGCAAAGAGAAAAGAAAAACAAAGCAGGAAGCCAGAAGGGCTAAATAAAGAACACACCCGGAAACAACCGGAAGGAGACTTGCGCAAACAAAAGATGGCAAAATGTGTACGTAACACAACAAGAAGTAACAAGATATAAACAGTAACATAATTTAGAAGAAACGCAATATTACGTAAGTAGAACAAATATTAATAAAAGATTAAATAATTAAGAAAACACAGTGCCGGCAACAAGCGGCGCAAATTATATCTCTGTTTTTTATTTGGAAATGCTTTGTGTCTTTTTTCAGAATAGTATGTGAACAGTTATAATATTTTGATTAATATATAACTATAATTGTAATATTTAGAGTCCTGTGTACTATATTTACTGATTCCTCTCTAGAGTGCAAGTACAGATTATTGCCACATAAAGGTTGCCCATGGAAGAAGCAATGAGTTTTGAAGTGGAAACCAACCACTTGAAGCGTCTGCCCTTGTGAGTTATTAATTGCAGTCGAAGAATTTACTTGAAGTGGAAACTGGAAGCGCTTGAAAGTAAAGCTCAAGACTGAAGAAATTTTTAGGGTTCTGGGTATGAAAACTTCCTCTATTTTAGTACACCCATTAAAAACCGAAGCCTCTATGGCATTATGCTACAATAACTCATTCAACAGCCTTGTGCTATTACACAGTCTCAGTACCTCCAAGATTTGCAGTAGCATTACTGGAACCCTCTCTTTAAGTCAAGTTTGAGGAATAGAACTACAGGCTGTTCCAAGGTGTTAAGAAACTCAGCCGGGTAATGTATTGCTTGCTCTTCTTCTAGAACAGAATCGAATGCATCCTGACCAGGATCTCAGGACACTTAGGGCTACACGTTATTGTAATGAACCAGTTAGGGTTGTAGCGCCAAAGTGCCTTGTGCTTTCTCACATAGTGGAGATCCAGCAAGGCTTCAAAGGTAACACCAGCTTTAGCCACCGCGTTCCTTAAATGCCACGGCTCTAAGTAATGTAAAGGAGTCGCTCACATTCTACTTTTTCGCGTACATATGAACAATGAATTGGTGCTGAGCGGCACGCCGTAGAGTGTTGGTTGAGGCGCTGCTTTACAAACTGGAAGGTTACGGGTTGGATCCCCGATGAGGTCGTTGCAGTTTTTCAGTTGGCCAAATCCTCTGGTGGCACTATGGGCCTGGGGTCGACTCAACTTCTAACAGAAATGAGTACCAGGAGCAATCCTGGGGGTAAAGGTGGCCGGTGTGTAAGGCTGACAACCTTACCACCTTCACTTTCCGAATGTCTAAAATCTGGGATCTTCAACCTCCTAGAACCCTCTGGGCCTCAAAGACCTGTATAGGGAACAGGCCATTGAAGTAAGATGGTATATTTACATTTTCGAACCATTAAAATGTAGACATAGAAATCCATTGAGGAAATATTCTTGTTCATAAGATGATTGATAGTTGGAGTAATCATGAAATGTTGAAGTGTTAAACCTCTTGGCCCTTCCAGAAGATAAGCGAGTATTGCAACGGTCAGTATCCGAACCTAACCAGATTATCCTCACGTTTCCTTAGGAGAATGACGATTGCCACTGCATTCATGGTATGACTATTGCATCAGCGTTCGTGCCAACGTTTGCCAACGTTTGGACGGCGGTCAGCCCTAATAACGACCTTGTAGCCGTGGGTGAGTCCGCCGCCGTGGGTGAGTTGGTAGCGTGACTGTCAGTCACCTGGGCGGCCCGGGTTCGATTCCCGGCCGGGTCGGGGATTTTTCAGTAGTGAAAAATGTCTTTCCCGGGTTCGGGACTGGGTGTTTGCGTGTGTGTCCTTAGGTTTAAGTAGGTAGGGGACTGGCGCACCTCGGTAACAAATCCGCTGAGAATATCCCCTTACGGGATCACCAGGGGTCGCTTGCGAACCTGAGGAATAACTTTAACTAGACAATTGTTTTATTGCCGATTAAAAGACCGGAATAATTCGTTCTCCTGATGGAGCACTTATTGATGATGTGCTACTGATAACGGATGGTCGCCGGGAATGTTAGCAACATCTTTGAGTTTGAGCTTCATTATCACCAAAGAATTATTGTGAAGAAAGATATGAAACAGGTTAGAATTAGGCAGCCGGGAACCGAAGCTGTTATTAAACTGCACTTAATCAATGAATGCTTTTGGAATGTAAGGAGTATCCAATTGACCAGTTGCTCCGAAAGGTGCTATTTCGAGGCACATATTAAGTCTTTAGATGGAACTTTTCGCCATTCAACAAACCCCCTAAGATAGATAAAATCTATATAAAAACCTTATACCCTTAACTTACATCTTATCTGGGTACAATTAACAACTCGGCCCTCATAGATACATTACAACAATAATACGTACGTCAAAAACTACGTTTTTCACAGCATTAAAAGAATCAACTTTATCATGAAGCTGATCTGAGCTCAGTGTTCCGACTAAAAAGAGCCCAGACGTGTTCACAGCTCATATAATTCATATCGGCATATGATATGCATTTTATGAGTATTCAACACATCTGGGCTTCTCTTAGAAGGAACACTACACTCGCACCAGCTTCATAATCATGTTGACACTTTCAAGACTGTGAACAACATTGCTCTTGTTGTATTATTTATATGTTGTAATTTATTAACAATGCTGAGTTGTGAATTGGATCCAGATCAATAACTTAAGTGCATAAGGTTGCTTTTTTATCTACTGCACCCTTGCTGGGGAAAATTAAATTCATTAACAACCTTAACTGGTTCAACAGACTCATTTACTTTAGTTTACAGTTTGGAGCAATAAATATCCCCTGATTCACCCATTCAAATACGCACTGTGACAATCCATTACATATCATTAATTTTGAGTCACACGTAGATTGTCACGGGAATGGTAGGGCGAGAATTAAAGGAGGAAGTTTGTACAGCCCTGAATATGTGATGAGAAGGCTTTGTTACGCAACAATCATGAGTCCTAGCGAGTTCGCTGGTTGTAGGGAAAGTTCCATTCCTGGTGAAGGGGAGGAAGCTTTCCCCTCTCTCCGCTCTCTAAGCTTTGCCTTCGTTACGGCCCGAGTCGCCTGGCCTCACTTCGAGTTTTCATTCGGCCAGAGTTGCCAACCTCAAAGAAATTTCTGTAGATTTAGAGAAATCTTGCTTCCTGCAAAGCATCAAAGAATTTTGTCCCAAATCTACAGAAAAAAATAATTTATTGATTTCCATGATAATTAATAGAGATAAAGAGGAAATTCGGACAAATAAGAGAATACAGAGCGAGAGAGCTGTTTACAACTATTTAAATGTATACCCCTGAGTTAAAACGACGCCTCAGCACAAAATTTCTCTCTTCTCTCAGCGCATTTATTTCTTGGTGAATTGCATGCAGTTAAATCAAGGAAAGATTCATATTTTAAAAAATTATTATAAATTATTATTGTTATTATTATTATTATTATCGGTAAAATATATAATTAAAGATTTATTTAATGCGTCAAAGAAATTTAAAGAAAATTTATGGAGTTGTCAAAGAGATTTATGCTTTTGTGGTTGGCAATACTGCATTCGGCTGAGAGCCGCTGGTAGAGGAAGCACCTTCATACAGCCTCTCTCATTCGTCGCGTAAGCTTTCCTCTAGCTTTTGTTTTTAAAATGATGTATTAACGACGCCTATTCGTGGCGCTACAAGGGCGCCAGTGAGAGACAGTGGGAGGCTTCACTATAAAAGAAAGGGCAGAAATAGGCTCTTTCTCACTCATCTCCGATACATCCAACTAGCAACATGTGTGTGTACGTTAAAATCAAAATGGCGGCCTTCTTGGCTTGGCTTGCCTGAAGCCTTCTTCTTACATTGAGGTATGTACTATATCTGATTTTTCTTTATCCATCAGAGTCAAGTGCTATGTCTTTTAATTAGGAAATATGAAGTAACCGTTACCTTTTGTGTTGACCGAACTTCGTTTGTGTTAGGCTGGCTGTTAGAGCAAGCCACATGTCTCTCTAGTTATTATATTCAAATGTTCCGCTAGTATCTTTCCAAGGTTCAGTCAGCATGTTTTTGGCGGAGTGTTACATCATGCCATCCATTTTCTTGTGCAAACCATTGGCTTGGCGTCGTGTGCAAAGCTTCGCTTCATTAGTAAGATCGCAGCAGTCACACGTTACAGATGTGTGAACTCGCTTTCCGAATTCGCGCGTTCTTAGACAAAGGCAACAGTTGCATTTTGCTCTTAAACCGCGAATCTATACACAAAACTTAAGTAACAAGTTTTGTTTTTGAACGTGTAATTATTATACAATAATTATCACAGTGTTTTCAATATTCACGGCTATACAGATCCGTTTGTTAAGCTCGTATAGTTCGCTTGCATTGTGTAACCAGTGTTTTCAGTGAAGCAACTATATTGCTGTAATTATTGCTAAATTGATAATTCTACAGTGAATCTATAAATTCTATCAAGAATTACAAATGTTTTCATATATAATTCATCACTGGTGTAAATTCAGTATATTTTCAACCACGTGATCTTATTTCCCGCCAATTAATTATATTGTGCATTTCATTACCAATTCAGTTTGTTTCATTTATTTTTTATTACATCGTGTGAATAAAGTATGCATAGTTAATTACATGTAAAAGATTGTATATCCAATTAATTTCATGGATCTCTGTCCTACGACCTGCGATAAGTTCATCTTGCTCTCACCCTGCTTGGGTGTGGTCCTCCTAGTTACCAGAGTACTTTAATTCCTTTATTTCCTATATAAACTAACATAAACTTTCTTTTGATCCCACATTTAATGTTCCTTTCGAACCTGATTTCCCACACTGGCTTAGCATGCCTGTTTGGCGGGTTTATTTGGGATGGGTCCTTTGTGTTTTATTTTGGGTGCTTGTGTTATGATAGAATCTTGGATGCACCATGTATTTATAATATAATAATTAATGTAATGCACAAAATATGCATTGGTATATAACACTATTGTTCGGCGCTCAGTTGAGTCAATGATAACTGTCTCTTCTCACACCACATTGCGTGGTACCTGTCACACTTTTTTCCGCACCACGATCATTCACACGCATTTCCTGGTTGGTGGTATTTCCTAATTTTGCACACTTTGAAATGGAAGCCGTGCGTCGCGAATCTGGTCACTGTGTGTCGTAGGTCGTATAGAGGTTTCGTCCAGTCTTTGCATATCATCGCGTCCGTGCTGTAGAAGTCATCCCATATTTCTTTCCGCTTCTCTTGCATGTCCCGTAACAGTCTCTCGTAGCTGGGGGTGGACTGCAGAAGAAGCTGCAGTCTCAGGTCCTCTACAAGCGGCAACTCTCCTGTCATCACATATGTGAGTCGTGAGGGGGTGAACTTCGATAGGCCTAGGACTCGTTTCAGGTATGTGGCCTTAATTTTTTCAATGTCTGCCAGATTCTTGTAACTTAGATGATGCCATATATTCTCTAGTCCATATGTCGCTACCGGTACTATTTTCAACTGGAACAGTTTCAATGCTGTCTGCAGTGACATCTCCTGGAGGTGCTTGATGTCGCTCATTGCTCTCAGTGCGGCGTTCACTCTATCCTTGACATGCGTTGTAAATGTTGTTCCTGTCGTCTGCAGCGTTACTCCTAGGTATTTGAATTGCTTCACTGATGTCAGGTTTTTTCCGTTGTAAACCAGGTGTGCCTCTTTCCCTCCTTTTCTGAATGTCATCGTTACCGTCTTCGTCTCATTGAGCTTTAGGTCGTTTTTTCCTGCCCAGTCTGCTACGCTGTCAAAAGCTCTCTGTTGGTCTTCGTGGCTTGTGGACCATGTATTTATGTAAGTTCCTTTTCCTTGGTCATTAATTTCGTATTGCTGGTCACCAGCTCTGTATTATTTGCCTAAATTTATTATTTAGGCCTATCAGTGTCGTGCTTACCTCAGTGGAATGTTGTTTAAAATGATTTCTTTCGCCTGCCAAAGTTGTAGAGTACACCATGTTCGTGGATGGGTGAGCCTTTTCTAACCACCCTTTCGGTGGATGGAAAAGTGAAGGAAAGAAATGGGAGGTAAGGTTTTATTGAATATAATTAAAACATTTATTTTCAGAATTCAAATAATCCTCCTAGTATTTAAATCAGATCACGTTTGTACATAAAAGAAATTGTCTTAAATATTTGTGTGATTACAATGTAATTAAATAACTTGTATTTTATTATGATGAACTGATTTTAAAGAAAATGTAACTTATTTTGTCTTCAGGGAATCACCCTATGTATATTGTTTTTTTCGGATTATGTTAATATTATAATCATAGGCCATCAGCCTATTTTGCATGTTATTTTCTTGATTTTATAGGCCATTAGCCTAGGTCCACATGTTTCTATTTTGACTTAATAGGCCACCAGTCTAACTTGGATAATTCATAAAATAAATTATGAAATCAATAGTTTTCCACATAGTGTGTTTTATAATAACATATTTCTCGCGAAGGGCATCTAACTTTCTTTAGATCCCTTTCGTTATGAAGTGTCCTTTCCCTGCCATCCTGTAAAGCCCCTCCGTCTTGAAGATGCTGGGTTCGAGCCCTTAGTAGTCAGCGCGCTGTCCAAAACGAGAAGAGAAGGAGAAGGAGAAGAAGAGAATAAAATCAGGTAAACTGATATAACAAAGTGCCAGTATGCTTTTTTAATCAGTAATAATTGCAGTTATGACATACAGAAAATAAGTTTTTTTTTTTAAATAGATCTCCGAGTTAAACTCCAGATCGATTCATTAAGCAGGGCTTACGGAAGAACAAAGGTCTAAAGTTTATTCTTAATCTTAATTCATATTGGTATACACTGATATACTAATTCTAAAAATATGTAAACATTTTACAAAATGCATTGACAATGAAATAGTACAGTAAGCCAATAAGAAGAGGATAGTTCCACCTAGCGGTATGCAGTTTTGTTCTGAGTATAGGCTTATGCAATTTTAACGCAACGCAATAACTTTAAAGCTAGTTTCTGTTCGTGAAATAACATTTATAGGCTTATGTTATTCTTTAGGTATGAAGTAGGTCAATGAAAGACAATGAATTCCCAGTTTTTTTTTAAAGAAAAATGTAATACTTATTTAAGCACATTAACAAAATAGGACACAAGAATGGAATAGGCTCAATTTAACACAATTGATAATAATAAAAAAAAAATTGCTTCAGGGTGGGCTCGAACGTGATATCTCTTGATTACTAGACAAGCATCTTACCCCAAGACCAAACCACACTGCGACTTTTGAGTGTCCAATACCAAAGAATACTATCTCGTCGTAGCTCACAGAAAACAAAAATCACCGTATTTCGAAATTAGGCTATATTTCGAGCCGTCTAGTTTTCTTATGTTACAATATAGTATTATTTCATTCATTGGTAACATAATATTCGCGATATTCGAGTCATAAATGCGGATTTGGCCCTCACAAAAGTACCAACTTATGCAAATTCTCAGAAGTTAATGTTTTTATTTATTAAGAGGTCAGGGATTATAAATCTGACATAGGCTGAAGAAAAATTCAATGCTTTAATCTAATTGTAATCAATTTTAGCAAAATAATTAGTCATTATACAACAGCATTTCATCTATAATCGTACATATGGGAACACTTGTTTTTCATGTAGATGTCAACTGTCCATGGCAACTGAAGGAAGCTTTATAAGCTGTCATTAATTGATGACGCTATAAGAAAGAACCGAGAATTTGATTTTGCATTTGAAGAAGGTGCCTTCTTTTTATCCTCCTTTACTAAAGAAGGTTTCGACAGGAATTGAAGGCTTGTTCCAGAATTCCCCGTTATTTACCTTAGTTACTGGACTCGCCCGCTGATTGGTTGGCCGCGAGCCAATCAAAATGCTTCGAATTGAACAAAAATATTATAATAAATTTGACTGATAATTACTCTTTATTTCGGTACTGGACAACCGATTAGGTCCAAATTCAATAGGCTTATTGCCATGATTGTTATAAATAAGTATACGAAGTTTCATGAAAATCCGATAAAGCGTATTTGAGTTACCGCGCCTTTTCTTATATGATACCATAAAAGGGCACTAAATTGGGTATTATTCCGGTACCGGCCAACCGATTTGGTCCAATATCAATAGACATCTTCCCATGGACATTATAAATAGGTATTCCAAGTTTCATGAAAATCCGATAAAGCGTATGTGAGTTATGGCGCCTTTAAAATATACACTAAATTGGGTTTTACTCCGGTACCGGTGAACCGATTTGGTCAAATTTCAATAGGGTTCTTCCCATGGACATTATAAACGCGTATACCAAGTTTCATTAACATTCGATGAAGCGTATTTGAGTTAGAGCGCGTACAGACACACGGACGGACGGACGGACAGACGGACAGACATTTTTCGTCCCCCACACAATCTCATAAAGTAGGCTACCATACTGGCACTTAATAAAGAAGAGGATTTTGGGCTTTGGTAAAGGGGGGCGTTTCAGCACTTTACAAAATCGGCAGGTTCCATCCATGTTCCCAATACCGAGCAACATGTGACTGTTGTGTTCTAATGTAGGATCTTATCCAAAGTCAATATTTTTCAAGGGTTCCCAGGTCATCCTCATAAAATATTCCTTTCCGACATTCTTAGCCTGCATGTCTGTCTGGTGTTCCTCGAGAGTCATTTCTGGATCCATATGATTCCATTGCGTTGCCTAACGCTCTTGCTGTATCTCGTAAGTTCGCTATGCTAAATGTCGTGCATTCTCTATAACCGGCCTTGAACCTACTCAGTTTATCCCATAGATGGCACTGGTCGGGCTTTCATAGATTTTGTAGAAAGATTGCTACACTTCCTCTTAGGAATTTTGTTTTTTTTTTTATGACTAAACTTATTAGATTACGGCTTCGCCATGGTGAAGGTATCTGCATTCGTGCAAAATTTAAGCATTATCAATTTAAGTAGTTTTTGCTTCATATCGGTATACAGGAATCACTATATTTTTAAGTTCGTCCTTCGTAAGGCGACAAATACTTTGCACAGTGTTTAGCCTTATCCCAGAAATATCACGCGATAGTAAGCGTAAACATAAAGTTCTTCTGGAGTTTGTGAATGACGCTTTTACGTAATTGTTTTTCCTTAACTTAACTACAAGAATTCCACTGCCTATTCCGTATCTAATAAACTTTTGGAAACAATATTTTGGCTGTGTGCATTTTGTCATTTGGACATTTAACTCGTAGACATTTTACGTTTATGGACAGTTTGACGCCAAGACTATTTTGGTCGCTTGAACATTTTATCATTTGAATTTTTCTCGCCTTTATCGTCTCAGTCATGACATCTTTATACACAAGGCCTTGTGTCGTAATGCTGAGCTTAGTAATAACTATAATTATAAAAAGCCATTTGTTGAAATTTTAAATTTCATGAACTGCAATACCGAAATGGCATTCGGTCGGAAAACACTTTGAGTGTAGTGTTAGATTCAATTTTTCTAATATAATTTGTGAACAAGCAAGCAATTTGGAAATGATAGAAAACTTTTCCTATACATACAGGATAAGAGGAAGAATATGGAACATAGTGATGCAAGAACGAGCGCTCATGGGATATGAGGCGATTTTGCTTCTACAAGATTGACCACCAGAATTGAATGAAGACAGAGATGGAGAGAGAAGAAAAAGTTGACTACACCTATGGGAAATACGGGAAATCGATCATTCAAAAACTTCCTTTCTTCATCCTTTTCCATTCTGACAACCTATAAACTCAAACGAGTTATATAATATAGAACAGAGGTTTTCAATTCATTCACCGTGTACCAGAAACATGCCAGAGGAAAGAAATGAATATTCCCGAAGAGTGAACTTAAAACTCGTTTTTGCAAATATCTAAATTTAATATGAAATGGGAGACATTCCCGATATAACGGGCTAACCCTCAAAATCTAAGTGCTAAAAAATGCCGCTATTAGTCTTGTTCTGGGCTTTAATAAATAAGAAAATGATACGATATACTGAGTGCTTGAAACTTATGTTCGCAGAAATGAACAAAAATAATTTTAACAATTTTCCCAGCCTTATTCATTCATGTAACACTATTGTTCTCCAATTTTCCGTGCATGTCTTCAATTGATTTTTCCAAAAAATGAAGAAGAAAGAAAAAAAATCAAAGTTATTATTTATAATTTTATTATAAAATATTTGAAAGTAGTGACATTTTCTCAAAAGCATGTACATAAAGCCGAATTGTAAATTCATATTTTATCATATAATTAACTAATAGGTCTACCGCTGTCGCGCAGAGCATGCGTTCACTCCCTCACGCAACGCAACCGAGTTCGATTCCCGGTCAGGACGAGTTTACTAGCTGAGATTTAAAGGAGTTTCCTCATGTGTCAAACGAATTTTGAGAAACCTTAAGCTCTCGTAGTCCTCGTTTATCACATGGCTGCAATTATCATTTTCATCCTTTGGTCGGAATATGTATCTCCTCCTATGTGTTCGTATTGTCTCGGAAGTGGCCCCCATGTTGGTCAAATCACTTATACAGGTGACCCTCTTTTTTCATCAAAAAGCATGAATGTTATCCTAAGAAATTCCCTCCCGACAAGATCATGGTAAGACCCGGGCAGCGTGAGTAATATAAAAGTCCCTACATCGGGGAGGTAAAACTGAGAGAAAGAAGAATAATTCGCTAAAAGAATCACCATATGGTAGGATTATGATAAAATTGTTCCTATAAAACATTGGGGAATTAATTGTGTAGAATATAATAAGCTACAAATATATCACGGTAGAGTAATTACGAATATTTTCATCACGCCACAGTGTCAGAAGCCTATTTTTTATAAACTAATCCCTCATCCATTAATATCCAATTCCAAAGTCCTAGACCATCCAAGGTCATGTAAGTGTTTTTGGATCGTGCTTCCACTCATTCTGAACAGTAACTAACTTATACGTTTTCAACTAATCAGACGGTTCACTGAGATTATACAAGAGAATTGCCTTCCAAATTCAAGTCAATGTAATGCCATCGTATGATTGTTTCGTTTTTCCTATATTGTCAAAGTTACTTTTATAACTAAAATGTATTAAACCGTTAAGGAAAACAAGAATTATTGGATATTTGTAATCGTTACACTATGCTATGTAGTGGCGATAGCTGTGGATATTAAATTTATAAATTGAGAATCTTAATGAAGCCTTTGTGAGAAATATATATGAATGGTGTGAATATCGAGGACTCCCCATTACTTGAGGTGGTGGACGCCTCAACTAACTCAGCTCAAACGTGAAACGTACGCCCACAGGCGAGCGTTCCAAAGAGCGGACGGACAGGAAAGACAAAGACTCTACGCAACATATAGACAACACAGAAAACGATATACCCGTGTAGTACACGAAGCCAAGAAAGACAGCTGGCATGACTTTGTATCGGAGCAAAGCATGACCAACACCTGGGGAGTGGCTTATCGCATACAAGCAAGCAAAATTAGAAACAATACTGTAACCAGTAGTCTCCAAAGATCGGACGGGAGACAAGCAGAAGCATGGGACGAAATAGCCGACACATTACTTACGACGCTTGTGCCAGATGACGACCTACAGAATGAGACAGCTGAACAAAGGCAAATCCGTAGACTTACTCAAGAAATCATAGAGGACGGAGAACATATCCAGCCATTTGGTAACGTGCACTTACAGATAGCACTTGACTCCACAAAGACAAGATTAATCCGGAACTAATAACTAAGGGCGGTGCAGTGTTGCACGCCCAACTTCTGGACATATTTAACGCATGCGTTCGGTTACGTATGTTCCCAAAATCATGAAAAAAAATCAGCTCTATCCCATTCTAAAGTCATACGAAGACCCAAATTTACCGAAATCCTACAGACCGATCTGCTTGCTCCCGGTACTAGGGAAGATCTTGGAGAGGCTCATTCTCTCTAGGATCGAAAACCTACTCGATGCATCGTACTCCGATACCCAATTTGGTTTTAGGCCCGAAAGGAGCACGGAGGATGCAATCACAAAACTACAAGGCATCATTAGGAACTCAAAACCGAAATACGTGGCAGGGATATTTATTGATATTGAGGGGGCCTTCGACATTGTATGGTGGCCCCAAGTCCTAAATAGACTGCGAGGGATTGGATGCCCTGCGGATATATATGGAATTATCAAAGATTATTTTAGAGACAGGGAAGTTACGATTAAAAACAGTTATCATACTCGAACGAAACAAGTCACTAAGGGCTGCCCACAAGGCTCAGTAATGGGTAATAAACTTTGGAACCTAGTATTTGATGAAGCTATAGGAATAATGGAAGAAAGCCAGGAGGCTATGCCAGTAGCTTTTGCAGATGATATGGTCCTCCTTATCGAAGCAGATAGCAGAGCCTCAATAGAGGAGAAAGGAAATTCCGCCATGTTATCATTCACCAATTTGTGCAACAAGGCAAAATTAAAACTATCACCAGGAAAAACGAAGTGCTTGCTCCTGAAAGGGAAATTACACCCAGGAAGACCTCCCAGAATATTTGCGTTAGGAACCCGAATCCATAGCGCAGTGTCCCTGCGCTATCTAGGCGTAGAACTCCAAGCCGGCAACAAGATGGATAGGAAAGTAGAAAAAATATGCACTACAACGGTAAACCTTTTCCACGCGTTAGGTAGACGGTGGAGCGATGCTCTTGATCAACTCAGGCGAGACACTAACAGGAAAAGGCGAAAGTTCCAAAAGGCCAATAGAGCTCGCGAACAGCCTAACCGGGACAGATATTACGCAGAATACGCTCAATCACGTAGAGAATACTCACGAGCGACTTATCTCGCGAAAGTAGAAAGCTGGCGGAACTTTGTCACAGAGCAAAGTGTCATCAACTCATGGGGGATTGCCTATAAACTTATGACGAAAAAACTGCACCCGCGCACAGTCATCCATAGTCTCCGTACTCCAGATGGCACGATTGCCGACACGTGGGACACTGTGGCCACCACTCTGACAGACGCCCTGGTCCCCGATGATTCTGATGTAGGGGAAACTCTAGAACAGCAGATACTCCGCAGGGCTGCGCGAAGACCATACCAGAATGAGTACAACGCCACCCCTTTCGATACAACAGATCTTGAAATAGCTATAGACCGAACCAAAAATCGAACAGCCCCCGGCATTGATGAAATCCACCCAGAATTCATTAAGAAAGGAGGTCCGCTCCTTAAAGAGAAACTTCTTAAGATATACAATGCGTGCCTTAGCCTTGGTATATTTCCCAACGCCTGGAAAATGGGACTACTCAAAATTATTCTCAAAAATGACACCAAAGATCCATCTCTGGCCAAGTCGTACAGACCAATCTGTCTTCTCCCTGTCATGGGAAAGATCTTTGAACATCTCATACTTCCAAAGTAGACACTTCTCTAGAAGAATCATACTCGCCCAGGCAATTTGGATTCCGCCCTGGAAGATGTACTGAGGATGCAGCTTCGCTGCTCCAGCAAATAGTAACCACATCTAATTCTAAATACGTGCTTACCATCTTCGTAGATATAGAAGGCGCATTTGACAACGTCTGGTGGCCACACGCCCTGGAGAGATTTCGTAATATAAACTGTCCACAGAACATATATGCCGTCCTCAGTGACTACTTTCGGTCCAGACGAATAACGCTAAGGGATAACCTTCATTCATTCACAAAGGCCGCATCCAAAGGGTGTCCCCAAGGCTCAGTATTGGGACCCAAGGTCTGGAACCTGGTGTCTGATGAAGCCCTCAGACAACTTGAACAGACTCAAGACGCTGACGTCATAGCCTATGCCGACGACGCAGTAATTATTATCGAAGGTGAGTCCAGAAGAGATCTCGAACGCAAAGCTAATAGAGCACTAAAAATTCTGGAAACTTGGTCCCACAAAGCAAAGCTAAAGATTTCTAAAACTAAAACAAACTCAATGCTCCTCAAGGGGAAAATAGGAAATCACCCTCCAATCATCAGGATAGGACAAGACTGGATCCCATATGTTCGAGAAACAAAGTATTTGGGTATAACTTTACAAGAAGGTAATAAATTCACCGCTCATATTCAAAGAATCAGTGCTACAGCTAACAACCTATTTCAGGCCCTAGCCAGACTTTCTGGACAGCAGTGGGGATACAAATTCACTAACTATCGTATACTTTACTCTGCTATTTTTGAGGCTATTGTCTCGTATGCTGCAAACGCTTGGGCCACTAAACTTAACACACATCACATCCGTAAACTCAAATCTGCCCAGCGACATTCTCTCTTGCAAATAACTAAAGCCTACTCCACTGTTTCGAATGATGCTCTACCAGTCATAGCTGGTGTTCTTCCTGTTGATCTTCTGCTTGAGGAACGGATAGCCAGGTACAAAGTGCGGAAGCAAATTAATTTTCAATTAGGTGCCCTTCAAATCGGACCAAGGGAATTTGAGAGCTTAGATCGATCACATCTTTATGAACGCATTCACTCACAGTTAATAGATATTTGGCAGCAAAAATGGGTAGTTGCCCAAAATGGTAGAATCACTCGTGACATTTTCCCAAATATCAGAAATAGACTTAAAATGCCATGGATTAAATTGGACCACTTTGTCACACAGGTATTAACTGGCCACGGCAACTTTGCCGCTAACTTAATCCGTTTCAATCTCACAGACGACGATCTATGCGCTTGTGAGGACAGCGAACCAGACACCATGTATCATATGCTGTATACTTGTCCTCGATATCGAGAAGCTCGACTACTCCTCCACGAAGCCGCTAGGGCAGAAGAGGAAGCCTGGGCACCGGACCTCACGTTCTGGACGCGTAAAAACACCTTCCCAGCCCTTAAAACCTTTGCAAAAACAGCACTTCTCGAAAAGTCTATAGTAAATTAACACACCAAAGTAGACGGTCATTTGGCCACTGCTCCAGTCCGAACGAGGTTTTTGAGGGTGTTGTATAATTATTATTATATTCAGAAAATAAGAGGGATGTTGTGTAAATTTAAGTAAAAGAAAGGCAATGAACTAAAGAGGAAGAGAAGTTAGATTAAAAGTTAATAAACTGTATTGTTTGAAAACAAGGAAATGAATTGCTGTATACGCGGAAGCTAAATTGTTTAGTCTTGAAGTTCAATAAACGACAGAGTGATGACGGAGGAGTCGTCATATGCTAGGATTGCTGAGTTAGTCAGATGTAGAACATAATCAATATAATTACAATTGTCGAGTCAACCCCAATTTCTATTAAACTCTTGGATAATAACCATAATAACTTTGATCTAGCTCCTCCTCCTTACGAAGTTATAAATACGCAGATTAATGTAAATTTAGTGGATTTCATCGTGGTCAACAACGGCATCAACTTGTAACTTGTGCTATACAATAAATCACTATTCTACACTTCAACAGTACTTGTATTATTTCTGAGGAAATAAACCTACGATTTACGTGTGTGCAAGCCTTCCTACAGATTGCAGGTTCAACTCTACATCTGTAGAATTAACATCATCAGCTACCAGCATACACATTGGCGTGTATTATTGGAGCAACTCGTCCAACCGGACGGGAAACACCTTTAGTTATAGGACATGGTGGCAGCGTCGTGGATAAAGATATAAGTACTGGTCTACATTCTTCACTGCAAGAATCCCAAGAACTAGAGGACATTTTGGAATTTAAATTTAAAAATTCAAAAAGAAGTTGCAACGACAATAATTTGGACAAGAGACCTCTAGGGAAAGGATAACGGCAGCATCATCTTCTTCTTCATCTTCGTTTCTAACTGGTGACGTCGCAGCCCGAGGGAACGGACAGAATCAGTCTTCCTTCCACTAAGGAGTGCCCGAATTCCGGTACTTCCCGTCGAAGATACTCCCAGCAGTGCCTCTTCCAGACGAAGCCAACCTGAGGTCCGAGGACTATCACCAGGGTGGAGGCCACTTCGTCAACGAACTCTCTGTCTTGGGTTCGGGAGGAGCAACGCCGCGAGTTCCGAGGAGTAGTATCTTCCCTTCACATATCTTCAAATTGTAAGTACAGAGTTGTGAAAGTTGTAGAAATCCCCATTAGATATTCGAACATCCTCAGTTGCCGCTAATGCAAATAAATAAATACGTAATTAAATCAATTAAATAATAATTAATTAAAAGAGTAATTAAGAAAGTTAATTAATTAATTAATGAAGTTAAGTTAAAAAATAAATTGAGATAATTTTACATAATGGAAGGGCAGGAAGAAGTAGAACAAGTAGCAAACAATGAAGCACGAGCTAGAATCGAGATATTAGAAGAGCAGATTCAAACCTTGTTAAGAGCAAACATGCAACATGGATCATTAACGATAACGGCTGCAGCCAAATTGTTTGAACGCGGATTTACAGGAGAACCTAAAGAATTGCAAGATTTCATTGATAACGTAGAAGCTGCATACACTTTAGTAGATCCAACTCATCATGCTATTTTATTTCGTTATGTTTTAGCCAAGATCACGGGGGAAGCAAAAAGAACTTTAAGCATTAGAGATCAAGCAGGTTTAAAATGGGAAGAGGTAAAACAGAAACTAGAGGTTCATTATTCAGTACAAAGAACGTTCAATTATTATTGTAACCAACTATGTCAAGTTAAACAAAAGCCTTACGAAGGAGTGACACAGTGGGGTACTAGAATAGAGCAGTTGACTGGTAATGCTATTGAGAGTACAAGGAAATTTACGCAAAACTGGTCTGAGGAGGAGAGATCAGGAGGACGTAAAATCATAGTAAGATTAGGTCGTACCGTATTCATAAACGGGATTTTTGATGAAGCAGTACGTGAAGCGGTTAGGATTAATTCAGAGGAATTGTCAATGAAGGAAACGATCGACAAAGCCGCAGCTGAGGAATGTGATCGGAAATCTAATGCGAAAACATCAAAAAAATAAACCACAATACAAGAATATGGGAAATCCACAAGTAAAAAGTGAGAGTGTAAACTCTGTAACGAGGATGACATGTTATAATTGTCATAAAGAAGGGCATATCAGAAAAGATTGCCGAAGTGTAATTAGATGCATAACTTGTAATAAGTTAGGGCACGTAGCAAAGGATTGCAGGGTGCGTAGGTCGCGACTCGGCTCTGACAATGGATTGCGTAGAACCTCCCAGGGAAACGAATAGAGGGTATGACCGAGCAGTCGGGTACAACCTCTGGCAGTAAAGACTGCATAAATAATCCTTTTTCATTTTATGCAACATCTGAGGATTTGCATGAAGGAATTGGATTGGTGTTGCTTGATACTGGCTCCTCTGTATCGCTAGTAAAGAAAACAAGTTTAAAAGAATATAATAAAATAGATTGTCAAAACAGATTGCAATTTAAATCAGTAACTGGAGAAAATTTCACAGTATTAGGAAGTATAATGATGGAATTACAAGGCAGTCAGCCATGTAAATTTTATGTAATGGAAAATTTACCAGAGCAATATGATATAATTTTAGGGCAAGACTGGGTGAGAGAAAATGAAGTAAAAGTAACATTACCAAGACATGTAAAAGTAAATACAAGGATACCCGCTTGTTCAGAAACATTAGTAGCTTTTCCCACCACGGAAAACGGAAAAAAATATTGTAATAAACAAATGTTAGGGTCAAATGTTTATTGTTGTGAGGGAGTAGTATTGTGTAAAGAAAATCAATTTTGCTGTTTAATTATTAATTTAAATGAGGATGAATATGACATTGAAAATATTCCACAATTAGAGAATTTTTCTTTTAAAGAAAATGAAATAATGAGAGATGGCCGAGAAAGGAAGCGAGTATTGCAAGAAAAATTGAGATTATCACATATTAAGGAAGGAGCAGATTCAATTAAAGAAATTTGTTTAGAATACAATGATATTTTTCGATTACCGGGAGATCGCTTAACAGAAATAAAGCATGCTAAGCATTATATTCCCACACCAACAGCTGACAACGTAAGACCGATTGCAGTAAAACCATACCGAATACCACATCATTATCAGGAGGAAGTAAATAAACAAGTTGATGATATGTTAGCACAAGATATTATCAGACCCAGTGAATCATCTTGGAATTTTCCACTTTTAGTCGTACCTAAAAAAGTAGACGCTTCAGGCAAAAAGAAATGGCGTATCTGTATAGATTTTCGGAAATTAAATGAATCGACAATCGGAGATAGCTACCCTTTGCCAAATATACCAGAGATTCTTGATAGTTTAGGTAGAGCTAGATTTTTCTCTGCATTAGACTGTGCTAGTGGATATTGGCAAATACCGTTAGCTGAGGAAGATAAATGTAAAGCATCATTTAGCACTCAAAAAGGAAAATTTGATTTTCAACGATTACCATTCGGGTTGAAGAACGGACCTTCATCTTTTCAGAGAACCATGAATATGATTCTTTCAGGACTGATAGGGTCAAGGGTTTTTGTTTATTTAGATGATATTATTTTATTTGGGGCTGATCTGAGAGAACATAATGATAAACTAAGAGAAGTATTTGAGAAAATGAGAGAATTTAATGTGCAGTTGGAACCGGATAAATGCGAATTCTTAAAAAATGAATTAAATTATCTGGGGCATGTAGTAACAGCTGAAGGAGTGTTTCCGGACCCAGAAAAGGTCAGAGCCATACAAGATTTTCATAAACCTAAAACAGTAAAAGATGTTAAATCATTTTTAGGGTTAGTAGGTTACTATAGAAAATTTATACCTGATTTTAGCAAAAAGGCAAAACAATTAAATGAGTTGTTACGGAAAGAAATTAAGTGGGAATGGACTGAAAAACAGGAAGAAGCTTTTAATGTTTTAAAACAGTGTTTGATGTCAGAACCCGTACTTCAATTTCCGGACTTTAGCCAACCTTTTCTGCTGACCACGGACTCTAGCAATTTTGCTATTGGAAGCATACTGAGTCAAGGTGAATTAGGGAAAGATAAACCTATAGCATACGCTAGCCGTATTTTAAATAAACATGAAATAAATTATGGAATAACAGACAAAGAATTATTAGCTATAGTATGGTCATGCAAGCATTTTAGAAACTATCTATTAGGTAGGAAGTTTACTATCGTCACCGATCATAAAGCTTTAAAGTGGATGGTAGGAGTAAAAGATCCAGGATCAAGGATTTTAAGATGGAGATTATTGTTAGAGGAATTTGATTACGAAGTAGTTCATCGGCATGGAAACACTTTGGTCAACGCGGATGCCTTATCGCGTTATCCAGCAGTAGCTTTTGTAACTGATTCTTTGACTAATGAAAAGAAACAAAAGATATTAAAGGAAATGCACGATTCCCCAATCGGTGGGCATTCAGGAATTCAGAGAACTTACGAAAGAATAAAGATGCACTGTAACTGGCCAAATTTATTTCGTGATGTCGAAAACTATATTCGAAAATGTCAAATTTGTCAAAGAAATAAGGATATAGTACCACCCGTAAAAGCAGCTTTTGAACAAACAGACACTAGTCAAAGTACATGGGATAAAATTTATTTAGACATAGTAGGTCCTTTTACTATGTCAGAAAAAGGAAATAAATACTTGTTAACTTGCCAAGACAATCTAAGCAAATATGTGATAGGTATCCCCATTCCAAATCAAACTGCAGAAACAGTAGCGGAGGCATTTGTAAATGAGGTAGTTTTGAAATACGGTATTTCAAATGCGATCCTTACAGATCAGGGCACACAATTTATGGGTAATGTAATGAAAAGATTGTGTAAATTGTTAAAAATCGAGAAGGTATATACAAGCGTATATCATCCGGAAAGTAACGGCAGTTTAGAACGATCCCATAAAGTTTTGGTGGAATATTTAAGATGTTTTTGTCAAAATAAACAGGAGGAATGGGACAAATGAATCCAATTTGCTGTGTTTACATACAACATTACTCCCCACACAAAGCTTAAGTTTACGCCATATGAAGTTTTATATGGGAGACAGGCAAACTTGCCGGGCGCGTTACAGAGAAGAGCGGAAGTGTTATATAATTATGACGACTTCATATTGGGTATCAAGCAACGGTTCCAGAAAACATGGGAAGAGGCTAGACTTAACTTAGTGAAAAGTAAGGAAGCCGAAATAGAAAAAAGAGGTAAATGTGCACGAGAACCTCAGTATAAGAGAGGAGATTATGTGTTTGTTCGAAATGAACAGAGAAAGAAATTAGATTCTTTGTATAGTGGCCCATGGCAAATTGAGGAAATCAAAGGTAAAAACCTAGAGTTAAGAAAGGTAGGAACAAGTGGCAGAACGAAACCATGTGTTTCAGATTTGTTCGCAGAAGATGTGTAAGATGTGGATAATAATGTTAGTGCAATTGATTGCAATGCAAGAGGTAATATTAAGAGAAACAGATTATAAGAGTACCAATCAGAAAGAAGGGGTAGAGATAAGTGAAATAAAAGGAGAAGCTGGAATTTATTTTGATGAGCTAGGAGAGTTATGGTTCTCTCCAACACAGTGGGAAATTGTAACTTATGTGGATAGCAATTAAATAAATAAAGTATGGTTAAGTGTAAAGAGACAGTTAGAACAGTTTCAGAAAACTTGTAGGAGTATTTCAAGTAAACCATGGTATGAAGTCACAGATTGTGCTTCAAGTCTAAGATATTTTGAATCAAAGTCAAATAGGGTTTTGAGATTAGAAAATGTGTTCAAAGAAGTATCAGGATTAGGAACTGGTGAGGTAATAACTTTCAGAAGAACAGAAACTAATAATAGTAGGAAGAAAAGAGCTATTTTTAATTTTATAGGAGAAATTTCTCGTATTTTGTTTGGAACAGCAACTGAAAACGAATTAAAAAATTATGATAGACAGATTAACAAGTTAAAAGATTCAGAGAATGATTTATTAATAATTGATGAAGAACAAATGTCAGTTGTGAAATCTATGTTAGTCAGCATAAATTCTACTCTAGTAAATATCGTAAGCAATGAGAAAAAGCTTACACAGCAACTTAATGATATTACAACGAATTTCAGTGTGGAATTAATTAATCAGAAATATGAAGCTGAAATAGCAATAATGTTAACTAATTTAAATAGACACATTGAGATTGGGTTGTATGAATGTCAACATAGTTATGAATTATTAATTGAAACGTTTCTTCATGCACAGTCAGGAGTAATTCAACCTCAAATCATCACTTACAGCCAAATAAAGAACATTTTAAAGGAAATTGAGTCACAAGAGAATGTGATTCCTCCTTTTGTAACTAGCCAAGCTATGAAATTATTAGAACCAGTAATTTATGTTCAAAATAATTTATTAGTGTATGTAATACGAGTTCCGTTACTTTATCAACAAAAATTCAATGTATATCATGTAATACCTTTTCCGATAGTCATGGAAAACAATATGACTGTACAATACATACAAACAAAACAGGAATATATAGCTATTGATAAATATAAGACAAAGTATGCTTATTTATCACAAAAGGAAATGGGAGATTGTAAGAAACCAAATGATTTAACTTACGTGTGTAAAGAAAATGTTTTAATATCTAATTATATACCGGGGCAAGATTGTATTTCCACCGTTTTGCACCCCACAACACAGGTAATACCGACGAGTTGTTTAAAATCTGTTGTGTTTTTAAATAGTCAAAAGACGTTATGGATACCATTATCTGGAAGCAATGAATGGCTTTATATTTCCCCTAAAACCGAAATTTTTACAGGTATTTGTTTTAAGAATAAATATACCAAGAAAGTCATAGGTCGAGGTAAATTAAACTTAGGAGAACATTGTAAGGGTATCACAACCACAGGAGTCATTTATCCGTTACAAAAGAAAACTTATAATAATTTTCAGTTTGACGTAATACCACTTGCTAGTTTCAACAATTCATGTTGTATGGATTTTCAAACTCAGAAAGATTTCGCTGAAGTTAAAATGGAGTTACCTTTTCAAAATATTTTGTCTAATATAGATGAATTACGAAGAACAGGCTATCATTTAGATGAAGTTAAAAGGTTTATTAATGAGGAAAAGAAGAAAGTAAACTTTATAAAAAATGAAAATGATGATAATTTTCAGTGGTATCATGTTGTATTTTTAGTAATATTTTTATGGATAGGAGGAATGATATCCTGCTGTTGTCTGACTCATGTACAGAAAATTAAATTATGTATGTATCAATTTTGTAAATTAATTGTTGTAAATTTTGGATGCTGTAAATATAAGAAAAGCCATAATAACATAAACAATGGTGAAATAGAGTTAACTAATAAATTAGAAAAAAGGGTCAGAACTATAGAAATACAAACTGAAGGCTTAGAAAGTCAAGTGAAGTATTAGTATGTAATAGTCATTCAGGTACAAGGAAAGAAAGTGTAAAAGAAGTAAAAAGTAGTTTAAACATAGTACCAGAAACAGAGATAGAAGAAAGTAGTTCTATTTCAGGAAAAACTCACTGGACACAAATTATGGTTTAAAAATCTGTGGTGTAAACCCCAGCTTTTTAAAAAATAAGGGAGGGGATGTTGTATAATTATTATTATATTCAGAAAATAAGAGGGATGTTGTGTAAATTTAAGTAAAAGAAAGGCAATGAACTAAAGAGGAAGAGAAGTTAGATTAAAAGTTAATAAACTGTATTGTTTGAAAACAAGGAAATGAATTGCTGTATACGCGGAAGCTAAATTGTTTAGTCTTGAAGTTCAATAAACGACAGAGTGATGACGGAGGAGTCGTCATATGCTAGGATTGCTGAGTTAGTCAGATGTAGAACATAATCAATATAATTACTATTGTCGAGTCAACACCAATTTCTATTAAACTCTTGGATAATAACCATAATAACTTTGATCTAGCTCCTCCTCCTTACGAAGTTATAAATACGCAGATTAATGTAAATTTAGTGGATTTCATCGTGGTCAACAACGGCATCAACTTGTAACTTGTGCTATACAATAAATCACTATTCTACACTTCAACAGTACTTGTATTATTTCTGAGGAAATAAACCTACGATTTACGTGTGTGCAAGCCTTCCTACAGATTGCAGGTTCAACTCTACATCTGTAGAATTAACATCATCAGCTACCAGCATACACATTGGCGTGTATTATTGGAGCAACTCGTCCAACCGGATGGGAAACACCTTTAGTTATACGACAAGGGGTTTCCCTCGTTCTTAGGCGAATGCCGGACTGGTCAATAATCCCCTCAAACAGATACACGCACTACAAATCTCTAGAATACATAACTACATGTCACTAAAAAGAAACACACTCGGAAATATTGCACATAAGACCTATCCGCACTTAGGTCTATCCTGTGCCAAAGTACAAAGACACAAGTACTCAGCCCAAACACGTCACACCATCAACATCCCCTACGGATGTACATAAGGGCACAATAGGTATACACACATCACATATGGTTACCAAAATTTGGTCTGACCGGATGTTTAGGCTTAATTGCTTGGCACTCCGGGGGTAAGGGTGGGCACAAAAAAAAAAGACTATCAGGCCAAACATGGGGCTACAAATATATGAATTATAAAAGGGTATACTCAGCTGCCCACGGATGGGCTCCATACATCAATTCACGCCATAAACGTAAGTTGATTACGGCACAGAGACAAGCTCTACTTAGAGTCACCAGAGTATATTCGACTACATCAAATGACGCGGTACCGGTTATTGCTGGAAAAATCCCAGTAGATTTGCTCTTAGAGGAAAAAGTAAATGCTTACAAAATTCGAAAACACCTCACTACTCGAATTGAAGAGTGAGAACTAAATCAATACATTTACGAAAGGTATAACCGTTCAGAACTAATGAAGCAGCTTAGAAGCGCAACTGTACATGCGTGGGAACGACGCTGGAAAGATGCCCAAAAGGGCCTCCTAACAAATGGTTATTTTCCTAGCGTCCGCAGACGACTCAGTCAAAAATGGATCGTTCCTGATTTCTCAACATCACAGTTCTATTCGGGACATTGCTACTTCGCAGCAAACCTATTTAGGTTTAACCTAGCAGAGGATTATCTATGTTACTGTGAAGACTGTGAGCCTAATACAATGTACCACGCCCTCTATACATGTGCAAGATATAGGGAAGCACGTATTGGCCTAAGAGAGGTAGCCAAACAAGCAGGCGAAATGTGGCCACCAGAACTTAGTTTTTGGACGACAAAGGGAGCTAACACTGCTTTCAGAACATTCACACGCCACGTGATAGAAAGCAGGAAAGAACAAGAACAAGATGATGCTTAAGACACACCGAATTGAGACGAATCCACCTTGGGGATCCCCTGGGGCCTTACCGAGCAAGACGGATAAGGCAGATTGCCAAAGACTTGCCTCGGAAGCTGCGGGATAGCCTCGCAGCAACCGATCTGAGTGAGGTTTTCGGGGGGTTTCCCTCACTCTATAAGGTGAATACCAGATCGGGGACCCCCCCCCCCCCGCGACAACGGACAAATGAATAAGAGTAAAATTGAATGAATAAAATGCCAAAGTCAATTCATCAAACATTTTCCCTGTGTTCTATGATCAAGAGAAAGCGACGCGACGATCTTAGAACAAATGCGAAATCGGTTGTTGGACCGGAGATATAGCATATGGCTCAGGTACTCCGGGAGTGGAAGGCGGGGCCAAAAAAAATCCCCATAACTCCTATTATTGCTCATAGTTATTAAAAAGTCTCAAGTGTTTAAACATAACTTATATTACGGTTAAAAATGTTACATTTGGTTTCAGAAACGTACTTTCAAATTAGTAAAATAAATTTCTATTATACCAGATGAATAAAACATTTACAATGGGAAGACTTACTAAAAATATAATTTATTTTATTTTATTATTTTTTTTAACTATTTTAAGCCAACATGTCATCTCCACCCAAAAGAAACTGATTGAATTTCATACGCCTGAACTAATTGTTAGTAAAGTGTTTAGCTTAATTATTGTTTGTATATATTTTTAATTTTTATGTTTCGGGTTTAAATTTTGACATACTTATAATAGTTTTGATTTTACTTCATTTTACGAGCATCTGTAAAAAAAATTTATTGTATAACGATACAACAAAGATCTGCCCATTTAAAGTCATTACTGGAAAGATGTGCCTATAATAAAAGCACTGTGGCCAGAACCTTGTTGGTTGATCTCTGGGTGTACATAGCAAGTGCATCTTCTCTACTGTGGGTATAACAAAGTCTCAAACTTGAGTCATGTTGTAATCACTGGTGCGGACATGCAAACTAGTTCAAGCTGCGGTATCGAGATACTACTTTTCACTTCCGCAAGTTGTACTCACTTTACTGTCTGCGGTCGTATGTAGTCTGAAGCTAGGGTACATGTGAGTAGAATACAACGATTTTATGAATTATGCAGAACTTTTCATTTACATACCTTTTTTGCAAAAAAGTCAAGAAGGAAAAATACGTATTAGTGAATATGAAACCAACAGTTATGTTCTAAAATCTATTCGGTAAAAAAAATAAAGGGCTATTTTATTTTGGGCACATTTTATAAGGACGGAAAATATAGTGTAATAGGCCTACCTAGCAGATATCGTCAACAAATATTGTTTACAGACATCAAGAATTAATTCCTTTGAAAACGATGTCAACTAATTGGAAGTAGGAATCTAACTCCCTTTCCTCTTTTAGGGTAGGCTATTTACTTTTTACTGCCTCTATCTGTATCACATGAAGCATACTATAGGTAGAAGAAGTATGACTTTGAATGAGGTTGAGACAACTGAATGCGCAGCCATGTACTCTATGCTGGAATAGGCCTATATTAAGGATACAAGAAATTTTGCCTTTCACATCAGGTTTTTTGTATGTATTTTTTGCGTTTGTGCCCTGCTTAGATTTTCATTTATGAAATATGCATATCATCTTAGAGGATCTGAGCTGCTGGGTGTGCTCGGCTATCGTTGACTTACCGGATACAACGGCTACCATAAAAAACGCACAAACCATGTACTTTTTCGATCTAAGGCACACGAAAATAATGCTGAAAATACGTTGAAAACGCACCAAATAAAAAATGAAAGCGCAAATTTCTTTCCAAAAATCGTTCATTTCTGTTCTTACAATGTCCAGCTTTTGTTTGTTTGAATGCGTCTTGAAACGAAGCATGATTTCTATAGTTCGTCAGTTCTAAGAACCAACCGCAAAGAAAAGAAAATTAAATACGCGTGTCCCACTCTTAAGGCGGCCATTTATTGTCGCTCCAAATGTCCAGACGGAGTGGTGTCACTCCAAAATCTCGTAGTTAATTGGATAGAGGCCATCTGTCTGGCGTGGTGCGATAGGACTGCTGGATATGTGACTGCATAAAAATCCATCAGTCTGCTCCAACACTCCATCGACCCGTCACATAAGGTCGATATTCCACTGTCCAAGTTACGTGGTCAAATCGTCGTAAAAAAATAAAATGGCCGCCGATGCTTCAAACAAACTGTATTGGATGATTGTTTGAAGACTTTCTCCATGTCCTTACACTGGATTAAAGATTTCCCGGCGTTCATAGCTTAGGGGTTCAAAATGATGGCTAAACGTCAACTGCTTTGAGAAGTAAACGGTGCCAAGGAAGTTGGTGTGATACCACATTTTCTTGAAGTTGGCCTTTATATGAATAATCAGTATTTAATCCACATTTCGAAAATTACATACTACGTGCTACAATAGTAATATTGGGATGTTTCAAAAAGGCCATACAAGGTAATCTAAACTCGCCTCACATGACCTTCAACATAAAAAAATTATTCATCCTGATTTTCTTGTCATTTAGATATTTCTCAAATACGTTTTCACTGCTATAAAAATTTATAAACTAATATATAAGCCCATATGTACTGTTCGTGCCATTTTAAGAAGACCTCTTCCCAAACCATCGTCTATCTACAATAGAACATAATAGCATTGTTCCCTAATCCAAAAATCTGCACCGATGTAGACACCGACAAAGAACAGGTGCTCTTGTGGTCGCGTGGTTTTCCCCAGTGTTGCCGCTGTCATTCATCTTCTCAGGTGAATAAACATGCCGTGGTACTAATTTGGCAACATAGTACTGGACTGCAGACAAGTGTGAATACGTACACCTAATTACCTTTTTATTCACTATTTGGCAGGTCGAAGAGGATTAGGGTGGTAGGAATTATATGTGTATATACTGTATATATATATATAAATTTTTTTCGATTTACTTTCCATACATCCTGCATTTTCTGCTTATTATTCAGTAGACCCAATATTTTCACCGCATTAAAAATCACTAACAATAATGCAGTTCTTTCATCGCAGAGTATTTACACTATTTACAGTAAACCACATTTTAAAGCGATTAGTCACAAAATTTAAATATTGGCATATATTATAAAAAGGCATTGAAAGTTAACCTAAACACGTGTCATAATCAACATAACCTTCAAATAAAAAGGCCTTGGTATAAATGTATACCTATCAGACGATTTTGTATCAAACCATACCACCCATTGCAACTAAAACGTTGATGAAAATTAACAGCATTAATCGTATTACCACCACAATATCTGTACACATTAACCATATGTGCATATTCCACATGTGGATACAGGAATGGCATTTTACACGTAATACTGAACGTCAATTCCCACAACAGCTGAAATGCATACTCTAAGTACTACCAGGCGATTAGTATTGTCATGTTGAACGAGGTTCACAAGACTGCGCGGCATCATTTACTATTTTAATCATTTTCTACAAAACTATAAAAAATCAGACTTATGTTCATATGAACAATTTTTTTTCTGCATAACGTGACAAAATAATTGCCTGCATACTCTCCATTTTCGTGAATCATCCTGTTTAACAAAGAAGGAACATACCATAGTGTGGAATAAAGTAGATATTTCATTCAATAAGAATGCCTTCATTCTCATAAGACCTATAGCGATGAATGGTTGAAACGTAACCTACGAAAAGAGCAAGATGGAGCTGAAGGAACAGATTGCCATAAAACACACAGTACAAAATAAAATACCTAACTGACGTCATATTTCTTGTGAAGATAGATTCTAACTACATTATTTTAAGTTGTAATGTATGGTCTGTAATTCATATTAATTTTTTGAACTATTGAGATCCCCAAATAGGAAAGAGGAGCACAAGACGTGCAAGGCAAAGATGCTCCGACAACTTCACGGGAACACTAGGCGCAAAATGGACCAGAACGGTCAGAGACTGGAGAGACACATTGAAAGATGTGATAAGTGACTATTGATTCTTTTTATCTACTCATACGGACCGGCTCACCGACCGAGTATACCTGAGCCAGCCCTACTTGACGCTAGGAGGCCCTTGCCCTAAAGAGATGATTATGGGATTAATATTATTATTATTATTATTACTGTTAAGGGCCAGGCATAGGTAAACGTGAGGGGGAGGAAATGGTGATGGAAATCACTCACTCCACTGACTCTGAACTTAATGGTTGTTGTTTACATCAAGAGGACTGCATCATGCACCTTTTCGTGCGAATACGGATGTATTGAAATAATGCTCGCATACCTCTAAACTAACAAGTCCAATAATTATGCATTTAGCAATCATCAAAGTAAATTCTGTATTAGCTTCACGGGTATACTTCATACACACGTTCTTACACACTGGATCATTGTATTTATGACAATAGGACACTCACAGTCATTTAAGTGCACCAGATCGTCTGTATTGATTACTAAGAACAAGTTTCTCTATATTGAGAAGACTGTTGTTTCTTCAGATATAATGCTGATATAAGGGGTTACATCTGACTTTAATAGTAAAAAAATTGTCAAATATTTTGAGAGTGCACACGCATATTTAATTCCGAAAAAAAATTATGTCGATATGTACAATATTTCCTGAGTTATGGCCAAAAATGTAATTTAAATTACTGGCACCAGCACGCCCTTTCCTCTGTCATTTATGAATGTGTATTGAGCACATCCCTGCGTGAAAAAAATTTCATATGGTATATAGTATTTGCCACTGTAACTATATTGGTTTATTTTATGTATCTCCTTGGTAACATGTAGTGACATCTACTTCCTTTCTGCCTATTCCTTGTTCGTATTTACATGCTGTCGGTGACCAAGGTCCTACAATTGTAAGTTTGTCGCTCATTTGATGTAACTTATGTTTTCATAAACCATTTCCCATTGTAATGATTTAGCTATAGAAGTTCTTGTAGTTTCCGTCCTAGCATCAATAAATTATGGTATAGCCATGATGAATAGAATGAGAAAGTGTGATGCCTCGGCCGCTAATACAATGGTGGGTATAGGGAGAGCGGCGGTCCACCGAAACACTGGCAGCACCTTCGTTTGCGTTTCAACTTCTCAATGCTGCGTCATGATAGTTTGGCATCTTATGATTAAATTCGCAATCTTTAATTAACCCTTGGTCCTATTTATGTGAAATTTGTGCAGAAATAATCTGCACAACACAGTCCTTCTGATGGTTAAAACAGAGACTTAAAAAATACGGACATAAATGTTTTTATTTCATTATATAAACATCACCAATTACACAAAATTCATGGAGGGTGAAACAGAATTTGATTATGCGACAATTTTCTTCATTTTTGTGTCCCGTAAAAACTTCAAGCGAGAAAGTTTTAGTGAAATATTTAAACTTTATTTTAAATTCAGTACCACCTTTATATCTTGAATGGTTTACGAGTAATTGAGTGGTAATTATTCTGGGCGCTACGGCTGTCTGAATGATGTGGGACGATCGTGAAATGTTGAGGGTGAAGCAAATTTGACTATGCGATATTTATTATTTTATTTTTGTGTCCAGAAAGAGATCAAGCGTCTAAGGTTTAGTGAAATATTTGGATCTTATTATAAATTGAGTACCACCTATATATCTATAATGGTTAACGAGTAATAGTAATTACTCTAAACCTAAAGCTATCAGAATGGTATTGAGGTATTAGCATGAAGCATTTTTCTAACTTAGTAAATCTGCACTACTTTTATTTATGCATTTATTGGATTATTTATCATATTTTCTGTTCACTTATGTTAGTAATTTTTTGTATAATTATCATAGCAAATGTCTTGTTAGTTTAATATCTTGTTCCTTTTTTTAATAATATAATTTAACAACATAAGAAGTACATCAGTTACAGCGAACGACGAATGGTCGAGGGTTTGAGCAAATAGCGTGCTGTAGTTAAGGCAAGAGGATTTAATTTTTTTATGAAAAAATCAGGGAAATTGCTTTGAAATATTGTGTGATATATGTAGAATGCATTGCAAAACAATTTTTGCGTATGTGCGTCTTTATCGGATGTTGAGACGCCAATTTTAAAGATCATCCCTTAGTTTATATTATCTCTGTTCACATAATTTGTACACAGATCTACACTTTTGACCGTGTTTCACCTACATAACTTACCCCATACAGCCAGGACAAAATTAATATTAATATAAATAATATTACTATTAATACAATATTAATACAAATGAATACTCAGTAATATTCTATACAATGTAATATTAATATTAATTTATAAAATATCCCTTAGCTGTTTTCTACCCTAATTATACGTTGTTATTTCTATACAAATGTACATTCTTTAACAAATTCTCATCAAATTATACTAACATACCCTCTACCCTATTTTCTAGACAACAAAATATTTGATCAAATCATCCCTTAGCTCTTTCATACCTATATTATATAATTGTTCATTGTTTGTGAACATCTTCGATTTTTGGAAAGATGTGGAACGAAATGTTACGGTCAAGCTTCTTGCACTCTTGAGAAATTACTGTTACACACGGCCATGTTTATTTATGGAGATGAGATCTTCCAAGACGTGTAAAGCAGCCCGAAAATTGTCAAAAGTATCTAATAATTCAATTTAGATAAGGTGAGACATTTTGAAATAGATTAATGTATTATTTTGTTTAAGAATGTTTGCAATTTTTCCTATACCGCCCGTAGTAATCTTGCTGCCGCGAATCTCAAGCAGAGTAACTGCTACCTAGCGGCGGAACCAGTGAACTACCTCAGTCATCACACTTTCTCCTCTATTCATTATGGTATAGCCTATAACAATGACTTTTGCTCTGCTATGTTCCTATGTAATAGAGGGACAATGTGAATCAAGGATTTTTAAAAGTTTGCATTCCAAGTAATATTTTATACATTGTTTCGGATTAATAACATGTTTAATAAATTTTCAATAAAAATTATTTTTAAAACGATTATCTTATGCAAATAAAATCAATGTAATTAATATGCAAAATAGCCTACACAGTATTTTTATTTTAATGAAATATAGTATAGGTCTATCCTGATCAGATATCCATAAATATAGAGCATACTTACTTACTTACTTTGAATTTGAATTTAGCCTATGACATCCCTTAACGGGCAAAGGCCTCCTGCTGATCGCAGGGAAGCTCAGGTGCACTCAATGGAGGAGCTACTCCTAAAGAGTGTTGTGCTACGTCCATTTAGTCACTAGTTTTATTCACTGTCACATCACTATTTTCATTATGTTTGGTCTCGTTCCTCTACTTGCAAAATTCCTTTTTCTAGATCTTTCCACTGATCCCTGTTTCTGGCCTGCCGTGTCCATTGTTCTCCCGCTCGTTGTGTGACAAGGTCTGCCCATCTTGTCCTCTGTCTCCTTACGTGTCTTCTTCCTACTCGTGGGTCCCACATAGTGGTCCTGTAGGTCCATCTTGTTCCTTCCATTCTTGCTACATGGCCTCCCCACTTCCACTTGAGACGTTCTGCTGTTGAGACCACATCCCCCATGCCTGTTCGTCTTCTTATCACATCATTACGTATTCTGTCTTTTATTGTGACATGAAGTATCTTGCGCTCCATTCCCCTCTGGCAGGTTTGTAGCATCAGTTTCGTATTTCCATTGAGCGACCAGGTTTGACTGCCATACAATAGCACTGGCAGGTAACAGGTCTCCAACACTTCTGCCTTTAGGCTTTTTCTTAGATTTTTATCAGTGAGGATGTGCTTTAAGCTCCAGAATTTCTTCCAGGCTTCGCCAATCCTTCTTTTAACTTCCTTTATTGTGTCTGTATGAAAGGCTGAAACGTGCTTCAAGGGCTAAACACCCAAGGCCGTACAAAATACAACTATGTTGATAATTGGAAGCATATGGTGAGTAGGAATCAAGGGTTTCCACAGCAAATATAAATATAATAATTTCAACAAAGCCAGTTTATTACAAATTTCCATGTTCCAATATAAGGGGTGGCTCTTCAAGCAGAGTGCTTATAAAATAGAATTGGAAAATACACATCCTGTGAAGCAGGCTTTATCGGAAGTGAGTTAAGTTTGGCAAGCATCCCTTAAAAAAAAAGTATAACGAAGTAAATATGACAGCAACCGAAAAATATAGAAAACTGGTGGGTAAAACAAAACGAAAGCTAAATGAAATAAACTAAAACCCACCAGCAAGAAAACCAACTAAAAGAACATACCTGCAGAAATTAATAGAGATGGAGATGAAAGCAAATTACATCATGTAGAAACGGACTGCAATGGAGTCTCCCCAACCTGTAGCCCAAGCATGGCTGCTACTCGGTGGACAGGAGCCGGGCGGCGGAGGCGGAAATCGGAGACTGTTGCTCGTACCAAGATCCGAAGTCAACTCACTACTTTTCCGCGCTAGGAACAAGAAAAACTCCCCCCCGGAAACGCCCCCTCAGTTAGTACCAGCTACTGCATAAAGAGAGCGTTTAGCGGGCAAAGAGAACAGAAAAACAAAACCAAAGGCCAGAAGGGCTAAATAAAAAACGCACCCGGAAAACAACAGAAGGGAGACTTGCGCAGACAAAACACAGCAAAATGTGTACGTAACATAAGAGGAAACATGAAATAAACAATAACCTAAATTTAGAAGAAAATAACCTAACGTGAGTAAAAGCAATATAAATATATTAGAGAAAACACAGTGCCGGCAATAAGCGGCTCAAGGCTAATTGCTGACCTAGATATATATACTGTCTGACGTAATCTAATGTTGTGCCATTGACAGTGATTGCTTCTTCCGTGCCATTTGTCATGATCTTTGTCTTCGTAGGGTTCATCCTCAGTCCTACTTCAGTGCTCACTCTGTTTAAGTCTATGAGCATCCGTTCCAGCTTCGGTGCAGACTCTGCTATTAATACCAAGTCATCGGCAAACCGCAAATAGATTAATCTGACCCCGTTTATGTTTGTTCCATACTCTACATCCCAGTCTAGTCTGCGGATTTGGTGCTCAAGAAGGCTCGTGAAGAGCTTCGGTTTTCGTTAGCCTTTTAGTTATTATTAAAGCCCGAATTTTCATGCACTATCAAACTTAAAAACAAGCATGCAATCATGCACTATCGTATCTCCAAATATGCGCAATGAAGGGCGAAACATGCACTATCAAAAATCCGCACACTACTGCAATATATTTCAATTTCTCTTAAAACAATATACTAGTTTTTCCAAATTCTCCTCACTTAAACTTGTGCGTTTATCAGTTAGGACATTCTTGAACGCAGAAAATGATCTTTCTACTTCAGAAGATGCATACTTAAGGGAAGAAATTTGACGGAAGGTGAGATCGAATTCCATGTCTTTTACATTTCTTCCACATAATATGTCTTTCACTGTTTTCAGAAGTTTAAGATCAGGATTTGAACTAAGTACCTTCTTAAGATTTTAACTAACTGTCACACCCATTTCTCCACAACACGATTCTAAAGATAATTCAACGTCTTCAACAATGGCTAGTGACTGACAAATTCAAGCAGGGAACATTCTGTTTAGCAGTTTTCTTTCAATGGAAGGTCGGCGATTCGGCATTTTCTTTTGTAGCCTGGTGTATTATATTACTGTTTATTTAGAGTAAACAATAGAGTGCACTCTCAAATTGATGCAAGTGGCAGACTCTGTTGCCAAGTCAATCAAATAACAATGATAATACAATACAACATTTTTACGTTTCACTGAAAAGCCAAGATTTTAGGGAGGCACATTCATAATATGCACAGTTATGCATGGTAACTTGATATTATGCACTAAAACCAGAAAATGGGGGTTTATATGCATTAAAAACGTCTGAATATGCTATATTAAACCCAAAAAATCCAAAACATGCATTATGCATGAATTTTGTCATAGAAAGGCCGAAATATGCAAACATGCACGGAAGAAATATGGTTATTTGGAATCCATAAGTCATGTAATGAGTAACTACAAAGTTTGAGAAGTCTAACCATAGTATATAAAAACATGCATTTGCATGGAAATCCGGGCTCTAGTTATTATTTTCATGAAAATTTTGTAAACGTTTGGCAAAAGGCTAATTGGGCGGTAGTTGTTTATCTCGTCTTTTGCTCCTTTCTTGTGCAGCAATATGATTACATTCTGTTTCCACTCCCTGGGTATTGTTTCTGTTGTCAGTATCATTTTGAACATATTTGTGATGGGTAGTGCTAGTTCTTCTTCACCCATCTTCAGGTATTCGTTGTGAATTCCATCTGCCCCTGGGCTCTTGTCGTTCTCTGTTGCCTTGATGGCTGCACTAGTTTCCTCGAGCATGATGGGAGGACTGCTTCCTCTTGGTCTTTGGTTGCTGTTGTACTTGTATATCGGTCTCTGTTCTGTAGCGTGCTGGTGTAGAGTTCTTTGTAGAATTTTGTGGCTTGCTCTGATTTTTTTTTCTCTGGAGGCTATTCTCTTTCCTTTCTGAACTTTCACTCCTAGCATCCAGTGCTTTCCTTCCACCAATTCCTTCCTGATTTCCTTGTCGATTTTGACTCTTTCATTTCTTTCCTGATTAGCTCCGTTTTGAATTCTCGCATGTTGTTACGTCATATAATACCTTCTTTCTTGCTTGCCATAAATTTACTTCAGATGGCTTTGATTTTTTCATTTGTCTTTATAGGCTTACATTTCAATCATTTCTAAGTATGTCTTGACAATTGTTGCTTTTAACCTCAATACCAAAATTATTCTATTTTATTTCTAAATACTTGCACATTTTAATATTTCTTTGTTTATTTTTATTTTCTCTTGCAATTACATATTTAGTATAGTGTTTTTTCATGTATTGATTGATTATTTTAATATTAAGATCAAGTTATTGTCTTGGGTTGGAGATTTTTTTTTTATTTCAACCTTCTGTTGTTTTTTAATAACATTCTACTCTTTCTTCTTAAAAAATGGACAACAAAATGTATGTTCTTTTTCTCCTATTCAAGAGCAATGGGCTCTTTCAACCTACAAGCTTACTAGCATCACAAAACAATGCTAAATTCGGGCGAAAAGCCTTTTATCTTCAACTTTATTGTGGATTAAGTGATTCAACTAACTTCTTTCCTTTCGAAGTTTAATAGTGCTTCACCAATTCTCTGGACATTGGTAATTTCAAAGGGAAATCATTCAATCCGTGAGTAACATCATAAACCACATACCTAAGGTACGTTCCAAGGACCATGGATTAGTTTGGCTTCGATGAGACAGGCAATCCTAAGGAATTTATGTAACGGCGATTTATAAATAAATATAGACATTTTATCGTTTAGAAAGCAAGGTGTAAATCGTTTATTTTAAACCACTGCTTTGAACTTCTTGTGTTGTGAATAGTTAAACTCATCATTTGCATAAGCCATTAAATATACAATTTTTCCTAGCTGTTGAAGTGACATTTCAGCAAGCTCATATTTATTTCTGGTCCTCCGATTGAATACAGTCTGTCAATACATTTAAATGTGTATCTGGATAGAGCAATAACTTCAAGATTCACGAAGAACATTTTCATCTCAAATCGCATGTTTATGTTAACCAAGCAGCATTATCACTCTACGTGCATATAAACAAACTGTTATACTTTCTTTGTGGTTCGAAAAGCAATAGAATTTGTGTTTCGAACTGCCTGTCAATCAATCCAATTTATTCTCGACATGTTATCGCCGGGAATCGCACCCTAAATTATTTCAAGGTCCGCTATTCGCACCAGAGGCCGGGTCGCCTGGCGGTAACACATGTCTTTTCTTATTGCTCTCTTTGTGTGCTTATTGAATTCTTCGTATTCTTTCCTCTTTTGCGGGTCATCTTGTGCCCATTTTTTCAGCTCTTCCTTTTGGTCTATCATTTTCAGTGTGTTGGCTGTCAATTTGCTGATCTTTGTTTTGTCTTTTCCCTTCGTGGCAGAGTTCTCTGCTGCCATTATGATAGATTTCTCGAGAGCGGTGTACACTCCTTGCACGCCATTGTTGGCCTGCTGTTGTGTGGATTGTAGTTTCTCTTTTAATTCTTCTTTGTATTTTTGTTGGATTATGTTTGACGGGTGTGCTCTTTGTGATCTGTACAGGTCTTCTCTGTCCCTCTTAGTCTGTACCCCCATTCTAACCATTCGGTGATCAGTGTCAAATTTCATGCCATTGATAGTTTGGATGTCTTTTACATCTTGAAGTCGGTTTGTTAAGATGAAATCTATTTCAGTTTTTGTTTTTCCGTTGGGAGCTCTCCAGGTCCATCTTCCCTCTGGTTTCTTCTTGAAAAATGTGTTGACTATTTTCAGTTGTTGTCCTTAAGCAAAAAGTATAAGTCTGTCTCCTCTTTCGTTTCTCCTTCCGTACCCATATGGTCCCATTGGCTCTTCACCCTCATGTTCTCTATGCCCTACCTTGCTATTAAAGTCTCCCATTATGATAATGGTTTGTGCCTTGCTTTTGTGTATTGTTTCGTCTAAGATGTTGTAGAATTCCTCTGACTCTTCTCTTGTGCTTGCTTTGTAGGCGCATAGACTTGTATTACTTTGTACGTGTGCTGGTTGATGTTTATAGACATTGCCATGACTCTTTCTGAGACTCCTAATATCTCCTGTACATTCTTCTTTAGGTGTTTCTTTATTATGAAGCATACTCCTTTCTGGCCTTTGGTCTTTCCCATGTAGCTAAATAGATCGCCCTAGTGATCTAACGTTGAGTGTGGCTATGTACAATTCTTTAATTACTCAATGGCAATAGACAAGCAAGCTAAAGGAATATTATATATGTTATGGACCCCGGAAGTTCATTGCCCCACTTAATTCAGCCAGCCATTCAACCCTATTCTGAGCTAACTCCAACCACCCATCCCTCCTGTCATAGATGGTGGCTCGACTCGTTTTTTAGAGGGAATCTAAGTGAAAGAATCCAACAGCTTAGGCCTATTTGCATATCTCAAGTCAATAATAGTAATACACTTAGGCCTATAGCTAGAACTAATAAATCATTTGCACTATTTCATCAAAACATAAGGGGGCTTGAAAATAAAATTGAAGAATTTAACTTAGCCATTCAGGATACAATTAATTCTAATAAACAGGAAATTCAAGTTATTTGTCTAACGGAACACCACTGTGCAGAAACAGATCTTGAACAATTAAAAATTGATAATTTTTCACTATGTTCAAAATTTTGTAGACATTCCATTAAATGTGGAGGTGTGAGTATATTTATCAAAAGAAACTTACATTTCAGTGATATAGACACAAGTTCCTTCTGTAAAGAACAGGATTTTGAATGTTTTTCAGCCAGATTGAATTTTGACAATGATACATTTGTAATACTAGCCATTTACAGGGCACCATCAGGTAATTTCAATTATTTTGTAAATCAGTTAGAAAGGGTTCTTAATTCACTGTATAGTACTAACGTAAATATTATACTGTGTGGGGACTTTAATGTAGATTTCTCAATTGATAGTGAGAAGAAGATCAGGCTGATATCTTTATTGGGTAGCTATAATCTAGATTTCATAGTAAACTTTCCAACGAGAATTCAGAACGACTCCCAAACAACAATAGATAATATATTCATAGATATAGAAAAACATTTTAATTTTAAAGTACTTCCAATATTAAATGGATTATCAGATCATGATGCACAAATGTTAGTGCTGAACAATATTAAAGTAAATTCGAACAGTAAACATGCTCATAGTAATATGACTAGAGTAATGAATGACGATTCAATTTTAAATTTCAAACAAGATCTTGCGAATGAAAACTGGGAATCTATGTTATCCTATGACAAAGTAGATAGTAAATTAAGTGAATTCCTAAACATAGTGTCACGACATTTTGAGGCAAATTTTCCAAAAAAGAAAACTGCTAATTTACCTAATTCAAGGAATAACACATGGTTAACTGCTGGTATTAAAATATCATGTACAAACAAAAGAGAGCTCTACCTAAAATATAGAACCAGTAAGAACCAAACTCATAAGGAATACTATAAAAAGTATTGCAACATACTGAAGAAAGTAATCAAAGAAGCAAAAAGTAGGCATTTTTCACAAGTAATTAATAAATCAAATATAAAGTTAAGACTGTACGGAATATAATAAAAAACGAAACGGGGAGAACAAAGGGAAACAATGATTGTACATCATTAATATACCAAAACATAAAACTAGATAATTTATCAGACATTACAAATGCTTTTAATAGTCACTTTATAAATATTGCAGAGAAATGTATTCCTATAAATAATATTAACATTAAGGCAGTATACCTACTAACAAAATCTACAGTTTGGAACCATAGATTTCAATTGAACCTGACTTCCCACATAGAAATTGAAAATATAATCAAGTCTCTCAAAAGTAAAAGCTCGTCTGGATGGGATGAGATAAGTAATAAGTTATTAAAAAGCTGCTCATCGGAACTCAGTAAACCTCTTAGTCACATATGAAATTGTTCATTAGAAAATGGAATATTTCCAGAAAGACTGAAGCATGCTATTGTTAAGCCCCTCTTTAAAAAAGGTGACAAAAATCTACCATCAAATTACAGACCTATATCACTCTTAACCTCATTTTCAAAAGTTTTTGAAAAAGTCATGTACAACCGCATAATACACTATCTTAATTTGAATGACATTCTTACTTCATCTCAGTTTGGATTTAGAAGTGGCATGTCCACTGAGAATGCTACATTTCAACTTACTACAGAAATATTGGAAGCGTTAGATAAAAAGAAATATGCTCTGGGAATTTTCTGCGACTTAGCTAAAGCATTTGACTGTATAAATCATGAAATATTACTTCAAAAATTGGATCATTATGGGTTCGATAATTTAACACTTAAGTGGTTTAAATCATATCTTTCTGATAGAGCTCAAAAGGTAATAATAAATGGAAATGAATCTAACCTAAATAAATAAATAAATAAATCTTTATTTAATCTGGCAGAGTTAAGGCCTTAGGGCCTTCTCTTACACTCAACCAGAGACAGAAAAGAAGAAACAAACAAATACACTAACATAGTTCTATAAGTAATTCTTATACACTAGATACATACATATACAGCAGTGAATTTAGTCTATGTTACATGAAATAAAACTATTTTAGTAAAGTGTGTTAAACTAGAGAGAGAGAAAAAAAAATAAGTAACTTATCTTATATCTACAATATACAAGAAACAATAAAACGCAAATGATTTATACCTAAACAAAAATATTATCGTTTTTTGGAGAGATATTCGTTTAGCCTAGTTTTAACCTAGGGATTATTAAGAATGGGGTACCTCAGGGATCAATACTGGGACCTTTGCTCTTTTTAATTATCATTAATGACTTGCCATATAACTTAAGTGACGAATCAAAGGTATTGCTCTTTGCAGATGATACTAGTGTACTTGTAACAGGAACGTCACAAGAACATTTATCAAGAATAGCTAGGAGTAAACACGTTGTCCACATAGAAGAAGAAAAGAAGTAGAGGAGAAGAAGAGTAGTTTTGGCTTTGGGTGGGTGGGGGCGTTTCACTACGTATAGGTCTTCCAAGTGGTCCATCCCTTCGGGTCTCCCAGTCAATACTTTTGAGATATGTCTTCCCTCCCCCATGCGCGCAACATGTCCAGCCCAATTCATCCTCCGTGATTTAATTAACCTTACTATATATGGTGAAGAGTACAGGTCTTGAAACTCGCCGTTATGCAGTTTTCTCCAGTCCACATTTTCATCTCTCTTCCATGCCTCACATCCATATAATACAACCGGCAGGAAAATAGTCTTATAAAACTTTATTTTTAGAATTCTGGACTGAAGACGACAAGATAAGAGTTTTCTGAACTGCATGAGAACAAGCATTTCCTTATTTGAGTCTACACTTTACTTCTGCCTTAATATTAATTGTGTCTGTAATTAATGCTCCCAGATATTTGAATTTTTCCACTTGTTCGAACGAATTTCCGGCTATTCTAATATTTTGTAGAGCATTATTTTGACGTTCCATGATCATATACTGTGGTGTTTTTCGTACTTGGAAGCTGACAGTACTTTTTGTAATGTAGATAATATTTTTGACCACCTTTCCTAATTCTGTAATCCGCCACTGACTCTTTCAGCAGCTGTTGCCCATACTGCCCGCCAATATATATTGTTTTCAGATTAAATAAGATTAAACATTAGCAAAATGGTAAGACACAACTTGTTTTAACAACTTTTATTTCCAATATTAATAATTTCAAATCCCTGACAAATAAGCTTATTTTCAAATCATAAGCATTTTTCATATATCTTTGATAAACATTCTTTAGAGTTTAATCTAGTTCAAGAACGTTCCTCTAAAACAAGCTTATATACCAAGACCAAAATCTTCAATTATTATTAAAACTATTTACATGGCTACCGTAATTTCTTATGGGGAACTACGACGTTACATTTTATGGTATGTAATCATCTAACCTGGAATATTACCTTTACAGGAAACACATTCTATTTCAAATCTTAAATCAATTCCAGTTTTCTATTCATAAGTCACGTAATACATAAGTACTGTTAATTTGACTATTAATGTTTTTTCTTTTTTATGATGAGCTTTTCGGAAATACCTGCTAAAAATCCCTTGAAATTTAATATAGTTCTGTGAAAGTCACTCTACAACAACAAATTTATATACAAATCAACAAAATCTGGAATCATTTAAAAACGTATTTACATAACTGCCGTATATTTGCTATATACACATACGACCTTACACTTTATGCTATATGGGTATAACAATGGAACGTTCAGTATTAGTTTTTCAGGCAACGTCAGTTCTTATATTTTATTCTGTTTGAAATCTTACAAAATCAAATCAAGTTTTTTTTTTTTAAATCATTAGTATAAGTTTTGGTTAATTCACAAGTGAAAAACTACACCACTAGTAAATGGCGTAACAGAAACTAGGTCACGGCAACACATTCCATCTACAAAAGTTCGCTTAACCGACAACTAATAATAGCATCTTAAAGTTCAATGGACTCAAAGCATATTGCTTGACATGCTGACTGTGTACCTTTACGTTATATGGCTATAAAGCTTCCAGTACTGAAACTTGAAAATTATTCTCATAAAAATATGAAACGACAGAGCTTCATAAAGCCCTTTAAAGGTATACTTAAAATATCACAAAATGCCGCGAAATCTATCATATACATGTCAACTGGCAGCCAAAAATTACTGAAAATCTTCTACTAATTATAGTTACTATATATATATATAGACTATATATATATATATATCAGTCTCTAAGCTTTGAGCGTGAAAAATATAGAATTTCTCTAATGTAGTATTGTTATGTTTAAGTGGATTTTTCCTGAAGCCTTTTACTAGAAACCAGAAACTATGAAATACGTGAAAGAAATTTACTAAGTGAATAAATCAGACAGACGGACTGACACCGAAATATTTAACTATTAAAGAAAATATGAAATCCAACGGGGCGTAGATTGTCAAAGTCAGAACTTTAACCCGAAAACTCAATATTCATAACTAGAAACAAAAATACACAGAACGGAATTTAGAGTCGAAAGTTTTGGATGAGCATGAAGATCTGAACAACTAAACTTGAATGCATTATCAACAAGAAAATGGAAAAAGCTCACCCAGAACACAGCCATGTAGATCCATGGAGATACTTTTACAGAAACTTGATTACATCTTACTATCACGGTACGTTTCCAACGTATTTCTAGTTTCCGGCTACTAAAAAGGTGGCTCTGTAGTCGCCCGACCGTGTTCAGGCACCGAGCGCTATACAACTTAACTAGCGGGCGTGTTTAAAAATACAAAATATGTCTCAGTGTTAACTCTTTTTTTTTTTTAGACATGCCCAAAATTTCGCTCATATGCCGCGTTCACGGCATAATACTTAGTTCTTTTCTGTATTAATTTCGAACCCAACATTTTTGCAGACATCGCCCAACAAGCAAACATCATCTGCGTAAGCTAAAATCGGGTGACTGCCATTTAATTCTAACCCTATCTTGTTTTCCCGAACTTTCCAAATGGCATATTCCAAATTTCCTTGCTTCAATCCGATTCTAATGGCAAACCTATCTGATATAAATTTCAATACCCTGACTCTGCTATAGGTTTCATTTAGACACATCTTGATCAGTCTAACTAACTTCTTTCGTATCCCAAACTTAATGAGGATGTTGTACAATTCGTCTCACCTAACTGAATCATATGCTTTTTTAAAAATCTAGTATAGCTGGTGAACAGACGTATTATTTTCCCACTTGTTCTCCAAAATAAGCGAATACAAAATATATCATCATTGGTTGATCTATTTCGCCTAAATCCAAATGGGTGATCTCCAATGATTTCGTCCGCATAAGGGGTTAATCTTAAAGTAAGTGTTTTAGACAAAGTTTTGTCAATTCTTCCTTTCTCCAAAGCATAAGAATGAGTTTATGGATCTCTGAGTTTAATCTGTCCCCACCTGCCTTAATTAATTCTGCTTGAATTTGGCCATCGCCTGGATATTTTTTTTTAACATATGGCTGTTTCTGTTTGCATTAGGGTTGGTTTAGCAACTAACGGCTCTGTTGTTAATATTTCGCTTTCTACACTTTGAACATCTCCATGCATATATAGGCTAATTACTGATTAAAGAAATTATAACCATTCGAACAAAGAAAATAAGGAAGCAAGTTAATTAGAGAAAAATAGTACAGACAAAAATGTTAGGGACAGAATAAACGAGTTCAAGAAAGGTTTTCAACATAGAACAAACATAATTAAGGTCAGTGATGGCCCTATACTCGCGTAATAATATTTTGAACAGATGATTATAGAGCATGCAAAGTTTTAATCTGATAATCTGAAATATTGGAAACTGAGGAAAAACATATCAAAATTTTTCATACACCAAGCTGAATGTACCCCCGTAAGGTGATCGTCTGTTATTCTTTTTTTAACCCGGTTTAGTCTTTATTGTTGAATTATGTAGTTTTATCATTTTGCGAACAAAAATATTCCAGTCCCCGATCTTCTTGGAAATTACATATTTTCTTCGTTTTGGACATACTCGTGTACTTTGTGCAAACCTGGAAACATAGCCACGCGATGAATTCTCTACTGTACCTGCTGAACTTAGCTCACGTCATATCAGATTACTGAGAGGGTGAGACAGTAGGATACATGTAAACAAGACCCCGCATGAACATAAAGTGCCCACGTCATTGCTGAGCTGAAGGAATGGGTATGGGGAAACTGCAAACAATTAAAATGGATACCCAACTAGAACTACGCCTTTTTTATACTTCCATAATACTTTTAATTTCTGTATTTTAAATTGTATTGTGATTTCAATGAAGAAAATTCATAGTCCAAGCCAACCTTTTTTGCACATTTAGAAGAAGAGAAAAAGAGGTTGTGTTTTGTTAACATTTAATGGCTCTTCAAATGACAGCATGTAAATAAAACCTAGTGCTATCTTTATACAGACTCTGGTTAGCTAATAGCACTCCTAACTACTTAGCCTATTTCATGTACTCCACTAATGTAACCCGACTTTAGGTCCAGACAGCTTCTAGTTTGCGGATCAGTTTTGCAGAGCACAGGTATAGCACGCAAATGTAGGGCATCACTGACTAAATTTGCGATGGTAATGAAACCATTTTATCTCTTCGCAGAACAAAGAATAAGACCATGATAACATTTCCGCCCTCCGCGCTGCCGCTATCTTTATTTTTTTGTGACGCTGGTAATGTTCGTAATTACAGGCTTCACGTTTTATATTACATAAGGTGGTGCACTGTTTCAGTATTTAAATTGCATCTGGCGTAATTGCTTACATTCCAGATTACACTCCATTATCACCATAATGTGAGTTAGCAAGCAATTTGCGCAAATTCTCCCGCTCGCGGATAAGATATTGACTGCACCCAGCCTTATCTCATTTATTCCACTGACAAATTTGCCTAATATATTTCGTTGAAGTGTTCTCAGCCGTTTCAGAATAATTTATCATCCCTTTATTCAGATATTTCCCATCTTATTGCTTGCAAAAGCGGATTAACAAATTCATGATTTATTATTACTATTATAAATTGTTGGTAGTTATTGCTATTATATAGTATTACTACTATTTTTATTATTATTGCTAGTATCGCCTGATTAATATTTATAATGTCTGAAACCCGTGCAGATCTGGGATGCTTTATTTGAGAAAATATAAAGCTAATAAATAATTAATTATATTAATTCTTATCAATATGGGCATGTTGTACATATGTACATAATAACAGTATATAACCTTTTTATGTTGTACCTTATGCCGTGATTTCTGCATATGTACTATAAATTGGGCGTGTCTGTAATTATGGATGTACACTGAAACATATTTTTGTATTTTTAAACACGCCCGTTGTGAAATGGTTATGCGCTCGGTAGTTGAATGTGCTTGGAGCGACTACAGAGCCACCTATGACCAGAAACTAGAAAAGTACGTTGGAAAGGTAAATTCAGTCTGGAACTTCCATCTGAGTGAGTAACATGTAATTGAAAGTTTTTTTGTTTGTGTGTGAATCTTCATGGCTGTCTGGGTGAGCTTATTCCTTTTTGATTTTGAAGACATATTTCAACTTTAGTTGCTCAAAGAAAAAGAAAACCTTTTGCTCATCCATCTTTCGACTCTAAATTCCGTTCCGAGTAGTTTGTTTAACCATGAATTTTTCAGTTTTTCGGTTATGTTCTGGTCTTTGAAAATCTACGCCCCTTTTGGTTTTTTATAGCTAAGTTTTTCATTCTCGGTCTGTCCGTCAGTTTTCTTGTCGAGTAAAAATGGTTTCCACGTCTTACTAGTTTCTGGTTTCTGGAAAAGGGGTTTACAAACAATTCAGTTTCAGTAATATAGATATTTTATAATGATATAAGTCTGCATATTTAGAAATAACTTCACTCATTGAACAATTTCCTTTAAGACATAAATTGTACGTATATTTGGAAGATTCAGGCATTATACGCAAACTTCCGTTAAGATATAAATTGCTATGTCTGAGAGATAATCCAGTTTTCTTTAATACTCAAATTCTATTATTATATAAATTTGAATATTTTTCACAATCAGTTACAAGTAGTAATTGTTAGCAACGGGGAATTTTTTCTAAGAGGAATGAATACTAATTACTGCCATTTGTTATGGGTTTGATAGAGATTCAGGTGATTTTTTGGAATAAATTAAGAATAACTTGTCTAGTGAAATAGTACCGATAATATATACATATTAAGGATAATTTCCCTCGATTGTAGTTCTAGCAGTGTTACACGTACATTCCGTAAAGCTACTTTGTTTGGTATGTCACGTAGCATATTTCTGTCCATTGGATTTTGTTATGCTGGTCGAGTCAGTGAACTTCGCTAGCTGGATTGTTCCCTGTGACCTACTTTCTGTAACGGCATTTGTTAGTAAGTTTTGCGTGGAATTAATCAAACAGTCTATTTCAAGATCTGTACGATATTCAAAGAAATTAACTTCTAGTACTTGTAAAATAAAGGGTGAATAAAATAAAAGGATACAAGGAATTCTGGATTTATATAGTGTGAGTTTTAAACAGAAAAGAACGGTACTGAGGTATCTAACAAAATTATAAAATTGAATGTCTATTTTGAATACAGTGTCAACCCTGTGTTTTAAACTAATGTGTATGATTCAGGGTTTACTGGACTTAGATATAACCTTGTTGCGAAGGTGCGTCAGAAAATTAACAAAAGAAAAACTAGGGAGTTTTCGGGGTATTTCCCAAAAAGGACGTTATTGATGAAAAGTTGTTGGTCAAAATAATAAGGTGTTGAATCACGTCAATTGGAAACAAGACTGATTTCATCCATTTTTGAAATAGAAAAATAAATGTAGTCCTTCTGAAGAATAGTCATTTACCGTGAATCGCAGAGTCGTAATTCCCTATAATAATTTCTAAACTGCTATGTAAATAGTTTTAAAAATAATTTAAGATTCTGGATTTGGTGTTTGATTTATTTTAAGGGAAAATTTCCTTAGATACGTTAATTAGAAAGAATTTTCATACAATATATATTGAAATGTTTGTGGTGTAAAAAAGGAAAAGGATACATTACTTGTTAACTTATTGCTATTTATTATTGTTGCAAAATAAAGATGTTTTGAAAAGAATTTACCTTAACTTGTGCTATGGTCTTATCCATACAGTCATTTTTTTCTGAACCTGAAAATCAAATTACTTTATCGGGGAGTACGGGCATCAGCGACTGAATAAAATTGTAGCGGATTTACTAAATTTGAAAATTGGTCAAAAATCACGATCTACATTTCAAAAAGGCACTATTAGCTTCCTGGTGCGAAATACACCACAACCTGCTGGTTTTAGTTCACAAATCTAATGAAATATGTATGTAATTTCGCAGTGTAATAACTACTGCTACCGTTAACATTGTTAGTTACCTCATGACAATAGAAAGCTACTATTGTTTTACTATTACTATAATGTTAAATATGTTACTCAACTGAACTCAATAACTGAAGAAATGGTCAATCGTTAATATTTCTGTACAAAGTAATCAATTACAAAATTCGCGATTCAAACATAATTCGTAACATATCTTACTTGCCACATAAAGGCCCTAACAGATGTAGAAATATATTGTTTTCTTCCACGCGTTAGTTCGAAATCACACGAAAACTTTCCTGTTTATAAAGTAGTGAATTTTATTTTTAAAAAATTGCATCTTCAGTCCATTGACGTTCAAAAGTGGTCGGAGAAGTGTGAAGGACGAGGAAAGAACTTTTCAATTCATTCGGAAACGCTTCGCCATGGTAAAACATTACCCCATACTGTAAGGAAAGTCTTCGATGGATTTTGGTTCCTTGTACACTTTCAGATGACAATAAGTAGGTCACTGCACGCTGTTCTTCTTTAGTGCATACGCTGAGCGGTGCAGCCATGTTTAATGTGCAACAGCGCAACGCGCAGTGGAGTCATAACGGTCAAACGTTCTACAAGCAGATATAAATGTCGACGTGCGCGAGCACAAAGTGGCACAGCCAACCTAGAAAAGATTAAACAAGTAGTAGTTAGGATACTTATTGATTTACCCTCATATGTCTCTATTTCTACACACACACACCGTTAGAAAAACGTATTTGTAATATTTTATTCCTTTGCGTTTTTTTTCCATACAGTAGGTGGTTTTCCTGAAAATTGAATACAAAGATTATTACGTGAATAAGATAATCCGCGAAATAAAGCAACGTGTCTATATTCCGCAGTAATCTGTTGTTGGACGCGTGACAGAGGTCTTTACCACCGGAACAGCCAGGTGGCAGTGCTCTCTTTCACATAAGAAGAACCTAGGCGAAGGATCATATTAATTAATGAAAATGTACAGTACATGTATGTTCAGAGGTGTAGCCAATGACACGGATACCTGGGTATTATAAATCGGCAATCAAATAATAGGCCTAATAAATAGTGATCTGCGGAACATTTCTATCAAATTTTCCTGTGAGATGAATGTCGAGTAGTCCACTGCAGTGGCGTAGGGGATGCATTCTCTTCTCTGACGCAGCGGGCCCGGGTCGAATCCTGGTCGCGACAGTTGCCTAACCTATGAGACAAATGGCGGGAAACTTTAAGCCCTTGTGGTCCCTGGATATCATCTAGCCGTCATCATCATCTTCATCCCATCCCCGCCTTGTTCAGAATGAATGTGTGAGTAACTGGTATGTCTCGTTCTATGTGTTCATGTTGGCTCGGAGGTGGCCCCGGCATTCGGCTCATCACTCTTCCGGAGAATCCCTCCATGTCCTTGTCTGGCCAAGAAAAGTATTTATGTTATCCAATAGATAATCCCTCTCCCGACAGCTTGCGGTCCAGTAGGGCCCGCGAGGCGCAAGTTTCGCTTAAACGTCATTAAAAGAGAGGGGTAAAACTAAGGAAAAGAAAAAGACACGAATGTTGGGTATCTTTATACTCTTTTACACCCCGGATATAGTCTGGCCGTCATTGTAATCTTCATCCCATCCGCGCCTTAATCTGCGCAGTTATACTCCTTCCACCAAGTATAGCCAATAGCTGTTTTCTTTCAACCAATCACAGCTCTCTGATGGGTCATTTATTTACAATGTCTGTTGGGAAAATGTCTGTATCTGTACGCGAGTGAGGTGTTTTATGTAAACAACTTGGATGTTTTAAGACATCAGTTCGGTATCTATCGTAACTGTGAGTAAATATGCGTGTTTTGTCGAGTGATAATGTGGAATGAGTGCGATAGACCAACTGGCATCTTTGTAGGTAGGTTTACACAGCTATTAATACTGTTAAAGCGTTTTGCAGTAATTAAATTGTTAGTTCGTCTATTCAAAGTCAATGCAAAAGTGTCAAGCTTGTTTCTGCAGCGATGTTTAAAGAATTCGTGATATTCAACAAACTACATCTACTCTGCATCCTCTTCATATGAGTAACGAACTGTTGGCCAGTTTTCCGCAACTAAGTCGCATTAGTGACCAGAAAATATTCAGTTTCATTGTACATCACACTATGTCAAATGTAATTACAATTACAATTACAATTACAATTTATTGTTTCAAATTACACGAAAAATATACATAAAAAGTTGATACACCACCCGAAGAAGCAGAGCTTGTGTTCGGGGGTGGTTCAGTTCTATATATGAGAAAAACTTATACTAAATAATTACTTAAAACAATACAAAATTTGGAGAAGTATGACAGAATATTATGTATAAAAGGTTAGAACATGTTCTTTTACAATACAAAGGTACAAGGTAATACAATATCAATACATAACAATATATTTGTTCAAATTTTAGTAAAAAACAAAGAAATTAAGTTCTATCGAAATTTTAAATTTTAATATGAAAAATGTTATAACAGCAATAGTAGAAAACAGAAGTAATAATTATATAAATGTTCTAATTTTAGACCTAAATTGTTTGTTGTTTAAGCTATTTAGATCAGGATGGTTGGTAATAAATGAATTGAATAGTCTTGGGCCAAAACTTGAACAGTGCTTAGCTCCAGCAGTTGTAACATTTTTCGGTTCAAGTAATAAATTAAATTGATTCCTTCGCGTGAGATATACGTGAGATTCTGACTTGTAATTGTCACGATGTTTATGAAAATAATTCAGTATGACATACTTATAAATTTGGTCTATGGTGAAAACGTTAAATTCAGAAAATAATAATTTGGAAGAATAGTCAGGAGGCTTAGATAAACAAATCTTTATGATGCGTTTTTGAAGACAAAGCAAAGGGCTGAGGATCGTTTTTGCAACTCCTCCCCACCCAATTATGCCATATTGAATAATAGAATGAATTAGGGCTAAATAAATCGTACGTAAAACATGAGCTGGTAAACATGAACGGAGAATAACGAATTTATAAATGACTTTACGTAGCCTATTGCATAAATATTCAATGTACTTGTCCCATCTTAAATGTCGATCGATTATGATGCCTAGATATTTCACTTGATTTGATTCACTTAAGGAGGGACAAGTGCAGCTATTAATACAGCAACCTGAATTGTGAATTTTTAAGCTTAAATTTTTACTTACTTTTAATTGTTGCATACCGGTAGCTGTTAAAGCGAAAGGAACTAGCGTAGTTTTCTCAACATTTAAGGAAAGTAAATTAAAATCCAGCCAAGATTTAACAAGATTTATACCTTTGTTGGTATTTTCGTAAGTTTCACTCCATGAAGAACCACTAAAAATCACAACGGTGTCATCAGCATATGAGTAAATAGAGCCATTAAATATATTGAAATTAATCTTTAGTAGTTCATTTATGTATATTAAAAACAATATGGGACCCAATACTGTACCTTGTGGTACACCGATATTTATTTTCCGGAAATCACTGAGATCATTATCTATTCTTGTAGCCTGAGTTCTATTACTTAAGTACGACCGAAATAAATTTAAAACATTTCCTCTAATGCCTAGAGCATGTAATTTTGTCAGAAGAATATTATGGTCTACAGTGTCAAATGCTTTTTGTAAATCTAAAAATATACCTAAACATTTGTTTCCAGTATCTAATTCATTTATGATTTTCGTTGTGACCGTAAAAATGGCATCATCTGTTGACAGGTTAGGACGAAAACCGAATTGATTGTTAGATAAAAGTTTATTATTATTTAAATAATTCATCAGCCTATTCTTTATACATTTTTCTAAAATCTTTGAGATACTTGGTAGAAGGGAAATTGGCCTGTAGTTATTTAATTGGTTCTTATCCCCTGTCTTATGAATTGGTACGATTATAGCATTTTTTAAATCTGTTGGAAATATACCTTGCGAAAAACATAAATTAAAAATATGAGTCAGCGGTTTAGCTATGAAGTCAACAATTTTCTGTAGAGTTTTATTCGTAATACTATCTATACCAGGAGAAACACTAAGTTTTAATTTGTTAACAATATTAATTATCTCACTTTCGCTTATAGGATATAAAAACATTGATGAGGACACTTTATCTGGTAGAAAATTATTCAAGTTCGATGTCCTCTTTATTTTTTCGGCAATTGCAAGTCCCACCTTTGAAAAATAAGTATTAAATTCATTTGCCATTTTTTGCTTACATTTTAATACGACGCCATCATCACTTATAATTTATTTTATGACTTTATTATTATTATTTGGTTCCGTGTCAGTAGCTTCATTGATGAGCTTGTCACGACGCAAATAGCGACGTGCATAATCAACGATAGGAGACCATTCCTAAACAAAGGAAGGGTTGGGGGACCGCAACTAATCGATATTGAACATTTTCATGATTATCGATACTGCCCTGAATTTATTTGAATTACAGAAAAGGAGAGGTGCGCATGCGTCGACGGTGAATCGACGAGAGAGACGTGTGGAACCTGAAAGACGGTTAGTAGTACGTGCCTGACCACGAGAGAGAGAAGTTGAAAAGGCAGAAGGGAGAAGACGAGATTGGGATGTGTGACAGCGGTAGAGGCGTTCTGGCATAATGGTGTGTCAGACCTTCATCTAAGGAAATTCTGGTTGTGAACTTCCTTGACACGGCTATATGGAGATAGTCATTAATCAGAAGAATACACCAAGTCGGCCAGTACGAGACACCTCTACAGCGAACATCAGCTGTGAGAGTGAGTCGTGACTGCTCGCTCTGAATAAGAGCAGATATGGACATCAGGAAGTAATGGAAGACAACTCAGGATCGGAGGATAAGTTGGACATCACTGGTTGAGTATAATCGTCTAGACTTTTTCTTATTGTTTGGGGAGTGAGAAAATTGAGATATTCCTTTTTTGTAAGGATGGTTTCTAAGTAATGTGTGGCGATTAGACGCCGTATCGTATGATAAAAGAATAGAATAGGAACATAGAAGTGAGAATTCTAGAAGTAAAGTGATGAAATCCAGTAATCCAACTATTTTCTATTTCTGGTCTAAGTTAATTATGAAAGAGCAGTCAAGAGCCTAACCGCTGAATGCCAAAGATAGATCTCTTCACTTTGGGGTTTTATGGGTGATTGTTCCACGAATGAATACATAGCTAGGGGCAATTGGTGATGCTCATATAAACTTTGTTATTTTTGAGACAGGACGCGAGGGGAGTAAGGAAGAAACGTAATTAAGGGGCATGCTTAGTACTTCTTACGAGGGCCCCTCCCACTTGGGTTTCTTTCAGGTGACGGGTGACTATCTATAAATAGATTTCATGCTGGCCTGTAGTGTTAAGTTATGTTTTTTATAGAGATTTATCTACAAGCGAAGGTGTATGGAATATGGTAGAGGGGGATAAGAAGTGGAAAGATTGAAGGGCAAAAGAAGGCCTACGAGTGGTAGTGCAGTAGGTGTGTACCATTGGAAAATTTACATGTTAGGGTAGAAGTAGAAGTCATTACAGGGGTTATAGAGAAGCTTACTAATCTGGGCGTGAATTAGTTTCAGTTAGAATTCTAGGGAATTTAGAGACAAAAGAAGATTGGGTGCCCATGCTGAAGAGTAGTAACTTAAGAAGTAGGAAAACTAGAATAACCACCAAGTGAATTAAATCAATGGTATAAGCTGAAGGGAACTCTACTTAAAGAAAGAAAGGGGTTAAAAGATAATAGCTGATGATTGGTCAGGTTAGAAAGAGGAGAATCGGTAATTACGAGTAGTGTACTGATGATAAGTAGTTTATGAACAAGTACTAGAGATTGTAAGGGTGAGGTGAGGGAACGCCGGAAGTATCCCGAATCAAACAAATAAAATCTGGTAGTAGGCAAGGCCTATACTAGTAACATATAAAGAAAAGAAATTTATGAGAGATTGTGAAAGCCATCGATGTTGGAGGCGAACAACGGCCCCACGTGCCTCTAGGAGAGAGTGTCAGGGACCTCTGACATCGATTTACAAAATTTCATTTTTGTTTGCGGCCCATTAATATTTTCCCGGTTGCAGGAGAGGAGTCAGATTGTTTGTAACTCAAGATCTAGACGCCGCTCCTGTATCGGTGGTCTATCGCCACAGTCACTCTGTGGGTATAGGCCTAAACTTCTATTTCTTTCTTCATGAGACTGTCTTTTCTATCTATCTTTAAATACAATTCTTCATGGACTAAGATGACTAGTAGACTCGTATAGGAGACATAGGTGGGATTATTGAGTGTAATCTGTAGAGTTAAGGACTGGATTATGAATTGAAAACCTTTATTTATTCAAAAAAAAAGAAGGTATAATATATATATTGAACTATCCTGAAGTTGCAAATGTAAATGACTACACAAGTCAGTAGTAAATTAGAAGAATAATACAAGACGTTCTAGTAGATACCTGGAAAAAAAAAAAAGAAAGAAGGTTAAAGTAATTAATTAGGGATTTGTTATTGTTGAACAGAGAACGTACTTATATAGTTAAACTGGGTATACTAACCTTGAATAATTAAATACTATCCTACTAATAAAAATGTTGAATGGTTAATGTTGGGTAAATGTAATTTATTGTATGTAAGATTGTTATTGTTGAAAAGAAAAAAAAAATAATATATTAAATAAATTATGGTTATTGTTATGCAAAGTAAATTAACGTGAAGTTCAGATTTTTGACCCTTATCCTTGTAATGGTTTGAAAGTCGCTGATTTTTGGGCTAAGTTATATACTTTGGTAGTGAGCACTGAAAAAAGAGAAAAAGAAGAAATAGAGAGAAGCAGAGTAATAAACGAAAGGTAAATCCGAACCCAATTCCCGTCTCCACTGTTAATTTAAAAGCTAGTCGAGAGGCATGTAGATACATAGCCTGTGTATCTATAATTTAATTTGTGACTGGGCTGATACATAACAAAAAGAAAAGAGGAAGCGTATTGATGATGGCGCCCGTTAATATAAATTTTCATCAATATTATCAAGACTGGGTAAATTGTTAAAAGAAAGAGAAAGTAGACTGAGAGTAGGAAATTTGCAATCACCCGGTGACAGAGGTAGTTGTACTGAACGTTGGAATGTGGACTATGCAGGCAGTGTTATGATGACACGACAGGTGCATGAGTGACCTTGTTTTGTAGGAGTTCAGTAAACTTATATACTACGATTGAGAATAATCACATATTAGTCGTCACAGATTTTGGCGAAGATTTAATCCAAGAAGTTAGGGAACTTTATAGCATAAAGTAAGAAAAGCCCATCACAAGCTGCCAAAATTTTCTGGGATTGTTCATATTTTTATTAAATTGGTCTGCATAGTATCTAGCTTTCGTGTTTTTTATAACCAGAGTTAGCATATTTCTATAAACCTTGTAATTATTCGACAATTCTGTGTTAGATGGGATGCTTTTTAATTTTTTTGCCATTTTATCTCTTGTGCGAATTGATTTAATAATACCTATTGTAATCCACGGTTTTATTTTTCTGTATTGGAAGGAGTGTTTCGGAAATTGTTAGAAGTATTTTTACATTTATAGTTCTGTAATATGTTATAAAAATTATGAAAGCTTTCATCCGAATTTTGATTGGTAAGTACATTATTCCACGTTTCTTTTTTAATATCTAAGATAAAGTCATTATAATTCAAAATGCCATTTCTACGAGCTGAAAGTTCGTTAGATATATTAGGAGTAGGGAAGCTAGCATTAGATATCACAGCAAAAATCAGATGATGATCAGTGATTGAACTACTATAAATTCCAGAAGAAAAATTCCAATGTTTGTTCAAGCTTTTAAAAAATATATGGTCTAAACAAGAATCAGTACCGTAATTTGTGGATGGCCTTGTAGTAGCATTTAAATATTTCAGAAACCCGAACTCGTGCAAAATATTCATGTATCTATGACCATTATTGTCCATTTTATTTTCTAGGATTTGAATATTAATGTCACCGACAATGACGTGACATTTTCTCTCTTTCGTAGCGGCAAGGTAACTCTCAAAACTGTCTAGGAAATCGCTTTCACAACAATTAGGAGATCTGTAGATTGCGGATAAAACTATATCAATATTATTGTAAGTAAGATTCAAATGCACAGAATTGCATTGAACAATGTCAACGTCTATCAATTTAACATCTATAGAATTTATAACATATACTACAAGGCCATCGCACTTATTGTATTTGTTAATCTTAATATATTTAGAATAGCCATCTATATCATATCCTGATTCAAAGTCAAGCCAAATTTCAGTTAAGACAATAATTTCAAATTTGGAGGAAAAGCACTGTAATAAAGCACACAATTCGGAAAAGTGTTTGTTTATACTACGTATATTTAAGTGCATTAAACTGAGGCCTGACGAAAGATGAAAAATGTAGTTATTTCATTCTACAATGTCATCGAAAAGGACTGTGTTATTGCTATTGTTGTATTGCTTAATTTCAGTTAAAACACTTTCCATTATTGAAGTTAAATAAAAAATTTGAAAACTAACGATTAATATAATACATAATTATTTACATGTTACTCAGATCTCGGGAGTGGACAATTCTGATCACATTACTTTGTTCATTTTTTCGAACAAAGACTTTTCCATTCCGGATCCATACAAACTTGTAGTCATTCATTCTGGCTGCGTCCCTTGTAGTCCAGGCAACGAACGAAAAATAGAAAAAAAAAATCGTGTAGTTTTGAAATTTTGCATAGATGTCGGAGGAAGTGTCCCGAACAACATACTAAAAGTCCCCGAAGGTGGGGGTGAGCGGGGTGCAGGGGGGCCCGCAGAAGGTCCCAGTTTTAGGTTATTCGCTTATATCTAAACAACGGTGCTTCATAGAGGAAACATTTCTATATACAAAATTAAAGCTGATAAAATTTCCTATAAGACAGATCCTATACATTTCTTTCTATTTCCAATAGTTTTCGAGATATCCGCCAACGAAAATAACAAATTTTCGAAGAAAGCTCTTTCGCCTCGCGCTTTTCGACACCTTTGCCTTCTAGCGCTTCAGTCCTTAGGTATACAGCAATGTTCTCATGACAGACGTTGTAGCGAAATAAATTCGCTTTAAAATGAGTAGTCATTTGTTATTATTGATTCAAATGTTCAAAAGTTATAACAATTTAAAGTTTCGGTCAAATTTCGAGATTTCGAAAGAAAACCGTACATCGCACTTTCTCTATATTTAGGGGTAATATATTTGTATATAAACTGTATATTGTGTATTTACATCACGGAACAAGTGGAGAAATATAAAAAAAACCATTAAAGTTGAATTTATTAAAAATCCGATCACGGTACAAGCACAGGACATGTAATGGAAAATACATTATATTTTAGGCAAGAAAGGAAAAGTGGGCACAAAAAAAATCATGTAGTTTTAAAATTTGGCAGAGATGTGGGGGAAAGTGTCTTAAACAACATAGTAAAAGTCCCCGTGGATAGGGGGTGAGCGGGGGGTGGGGGGAACTTTTGAATGTAATTTCTCGCAGTTTTCCCTAAACACACTAAGGCTATGGGTTCTAGCAAAAAACAGTTTATGCACAAAATTAACTACATAAAAGTTCTTATAAAATTGATCTGAATGATATTTTTGTGGATTTAATGGTTCAGGAAATAGAAGGATATGAAGTATGACAGTTCTGGATATTCTGTTTTAGATACACCTATATAAGTTATTATATTTTTAACAAAAATGAAAGGAGATGATAATTAAATTAGCATGATGCCAAGCAAGCAAACTAGTTCTTAGAAAAATATACTTACTAATGGTTAACGTCACACATAAAACTCATTATCGTTATTATTATTATTATTCTCCCGCGGCCCAGAAAAAAAATCTTGAAGCGTCCAGAGAAAGATTTTTGAAAAGCAACACTTGCTAACTTGCTAGCACACACACAGGTCCACCCCAACATAAGAGTTGTCTATAATGTAATAGTAACTGTCACTGGCTAAATAAATGTAACACAATGTCCAATATTGTGTAAATTAATTATCTGTAACAAGTTGAGTAACGTTAACAGCGCAGACAGTCCCATGTCCACAACTGAATTATTCTTGAAATGTTGACTTAGACGGTGAGTGATGAGTAACAGGTGCTTGCATGCCGAAGTTTGTATGACAAAATCCGAGCTGGGTCAAGTTGTTATAGTAGCTTTGTTATGTTGTAGGAATCTCAGCGGTGCCGGGCGTCCCCGAACACATAAGCCAAGGAACCAGAAGAAGCCAAGTAGAAGAGTGGGTGGCCATAACAGTGGAGCAAGCAAATAGCTACGTAGACAGAGCGAAGAAGCATCTTGAAGCTGGGCCACGGAGAAGCCGAAGCACAACACAACAACATACTGAAACTACAAAAAGGATATTAACATTCAGGTACTCACAACTTTACATTACAAATACTGCTTTAAGGGCTTTTAATATTTAATTTTGTTTTGCCCCCTTACTTAACAAAGACGGTCCAGAAGGGACCTTATTTTGATTTATAAACTCAACGGAATTTTGCTTTTTTTTTTGCAGAAGTATACAGTATTTATTATTATAGAAAGAGTTAAATAGTATTTTTGGTAACTTTTATAGAAGATTTAAACATTATAATATATTTTTTTTCTTTTTACAAGCATAATATGATTTAAGTACAATTTTGAAAATTCAAAGTAAAATTTTATATACAAAACTAATTATAAACAAACATTAATTTAAAAGATATTTACATAAGGTTTGAGGCCAATAATTTTAGATATTTATATTAAATATATTTATATATTTACAAAAGGCTCAATAACTTTAGTTATTTATATGACATATGATTAATATACAATTGATGATAAATGAGTTGAAACTGATCCACATGAAGTGACGTATGAAATGGAAAGATCCAAATGGGATGAACGATGAAATGAGATAGATCAATGGGAGATCCGGATCAAAACTTATGAGAAATGAAATAATGGAAATTTGGTACTGGAGTCACGGAGAGCGGAGTGGGTTGGAAAGGTAATTTTTATTTTGAAAGGAATTTCTTCGTCGCTCGCTGCACTCATCCACTGTCCTGGAACGGAGGGCGACGCATCGCTAGGCCTATGCCTATATATAGCGAAATTATTCCTTCAGAAACAATTTGTCGAGTTGGGAGTCTGAAACAAAAAGCAAATAAAACCTCGCCCACATGGGGCGGAAACGGAACACAATGCTGACGCCCCGCTCTGTGAGACCCGAACTTACTGGACTCGCAACCTAACCTGCAATTTCAAGGCGCTAGGCAAACCAATGATTCTGTAAATTTACTTGGATTTACATCTACAACTAATGAAAACGTTGCTCGGTTCCTTGAAAATGACCAAGGCATTTCTAGTCAAAGCATTTATCTTCCAAATTTAAAATTTAAGACTCTGGAATTACCAAATCCTGTAGAACAGTTGATTCAGGAATTTCCGGTTTTTGAAATTCGTAATGCTGATCAAGCTTTCCTTTTTTTTTGAAACAGCTAGTTATTTTCCAAAAACAAGTGTCATCATTCCGATTAAGTGAAATCCATATATTACAAATTATGTGCTCTCGTGCTACAGGACAACTACTAGAATTAATCATGAAAGCCATTAATACTGGAGTAACGATAAAGCAATTCCAACTTTCGGTCATTAAATATTATATTCCGGATATTATCTTGCACCAACTTACTGGCAAGTATTATTTTCGTAATCAACGCCCTGGGGAGAGTTTTCTTACTTACGTTGAAGACATTGAAATCGTAGCTAGTGCTTTAATGTTGTCCCATTCTGAGAAAGAATCAGTTGCGATGGTTGGTGCGGGTGCTAGATTGCCTGAAGTCCGTGGCCTGTTTCTCAGCTTATCTCCACCTGTTACTTGGGAACAGTTAAAAGAACTTGCTCCTAAACTGAATAATGCGTTGGCTTTGGAACAATCCTATGCTTCACCGCGTTCTGAAGGGCAAAATGATTTTTCAAATAGACCCACGTTTTACAGAAATAGTTGGTCGGGTCAAGCTAGATCTAACCTGGCAACGCTACCACAATTTTGTACCGGGAATTAGTTTACCCATGATTACCCAGAGGAATAAATAGCATCCAAACAAGAAAATTCAAATAACATTACAAATATTTTATTACTGTATGCAGGTTTAGAGAAGACTGAATATTATGGATAGAATAGTGAACTTTGTATCTGATTAATGGTTGCTAAATAGTATTAACTGTTGCTGAAAAAGGGGCGTTGTCGGGTCGTTCCATCTCTATAATTATATATGTAACTCAAAACGAACAAAACGATAGCATATTCGAAACGAAAGAAAAAAAGAATTCTGGCGAGCGAGAATTAACAAACTAAAATTAGAAAAACAGATTTTAAATGAACTAAACTACTCGCCAGGAAAAGAATGGTGAAGCCAAAAACTAAAGATGAAACATACCTGAACTTAGAGGCACATGGATCCCGGACAGAGGAAAGGCCTCAGGATAGAAGAAGAGATGTTACACGTTAAGCTCCTAGCTGCAGACTGAGGGTCCGCAGAAACGCACGCGAGTAGGTAGAGAAACAGCAAAACTAAACATTAGAACGCGCCCGGAAAACAATACTCATGTAAGCAAAGATGAGATAGAACAAGTGAGCAACGAAAGACGTAAACAAACAAAACGTAAACAAGATGGAAAGACCCGTAAAACGTAAGTACCTGAATAAAAGTAATATTAATATAAAAACATACTAATGTGCCAGGTATTCGGCACATAATTATCATGATCATCATCATAATTATTATTATTATTCTTGTTGTAAAGCTTTGCCGTTCTATGTTACGTTAAAAAATTACCGGTATTTTGAAAAATGGTAAGGAATTAGATATATTGAGATATTGTAAGAATAGTAGGCCTACCTATTGCTTTAAATAAATGTTTACTTGTCTATGTGGCTTCTGAGAATATTTGAACATCATATTTTGTCACTGTGCAACTCGGTGTGGTGGCAGATATGGATGCCGAAAAGCTGGTATTAAATGCTCATCCGTTTGTGGAACCTGTCATGGTACATGCACCAACAAGTATACCATTAGAAGAAGAAGAAGAAGAAGAAGAAGGAGTTTAAAATTGATGACGTCCAAGCAAAATAAGTTGTTCAGGCACTCTTTAATTAATGTTGTATATGTGTATAAATGCTGAATGTTGATAGAACAATATAACCCTAAGTTATCATACGATGTACTAGGATTCCAGTGTTGGAAACTGAAAAAAATAGACAACTATACATTTATTTCAAGTACTATGTAGGCCTACTAGGTCATATTTATTTATTTTGTAGTCTTTCTGCACAACGCAGATTGCCTTGCAGACAAAGAATATCTTTCAACAAAGTATACACAAAAATTACAAGCTTTCAGTAAGATCATAAACATAATGACAGGAAAATTCAAATAATCCGTAGTAAAAACCATTAAACTTGAAAAAAAAGGAAATCTGTCCAGCTTAATTGTTGTTATTGTACAGGTGGTTTCTTAACATTTGGATGGATCCCTTAAGTGATAATAACGCCACTTCATTGTACAGATTTTGTGACAATGAGAAATGTTTACAGAAGGAAATAAAGAACTAAATATATCTAACTCTTCAAACTTTTTCCGAATGAGATTTTATAAGAAAAATATAATGGATAATAGGCCTGGTTTATACTTCTTATAACTTACACTCATACCATGAGATTTTTGTAAGCTTTATAATAATAATAATAATAATAATAATAATAATAATAATAACAATGAGTTTTATTTTTCATGTTTACCTTTAGTACGAATATTATTCTAAGAACTAGTTTGCTTGCTTGGCATCATGCTAATTTAATTATCATCTCCTTTCATTTTTGTTAAAAAATATAATATATAGGTGTATGTAAAACAGAATATCCAGAACTATGTCATACTTCATATCCTTCTATTTCCTGAACCATTAAATCCACAAAAATATCATTCAGATCAATTTTATAAGAACTTTTATGTAGTTAATTTTGTGCATAAACTGTATTTTGCTAGAACCCATAGCCTTAGTGTGTTTAGGGAAAACTGCGAGAAATTACATTCAAAAGTTCCCCCAACGCCCCGCTCACCCCCTATCCATGGGGACTTTTACTATGTTGTTTAAGACACTTTCCCCCACATCTCTGCCAAATTTTAAAACTACATGATTTTTTTTGTGCCCACTTTTCCTTTCTTGCCTAAAATATAATGTATTTTCCATTACATGTCCTGTGCTTGTACCGTGATCGGATTTTTAATAAATTCAAGTTTAATGGTTTTTTTTTATATTTCTCCACTTGTTTCATGATGTAAATACACAATATACAGTTTATATACAAATACATTACCCCTAAATATAGAGAAAGTGCGATTTACGGTTTTCTTTCGAAATCTCGAAATTTGACCGAAACTTTAAATTGTTATAACTTTTGAACATTTGAATAAATAATAACAAATGACTACTCATTTTAATGCGAATTTATTTCGCTACAACTTCTTTCATGAGAACATTGCTGTATACCTAAGGACTGAAGCGCTAGAAGGCAAAGTGTGTCGAAAAGCGCGAGGCGAAAGAGCTTTCTTCGATAATTAGTTATTTTCGTTGGCGGATATCTCGAAAACTATTGGAAATAGAAAGAAATGTGTATGATCAGTCTTATAGGAAATTTTATCAGCTTTAATTTTGTATTTAGTCCGCCGCCGTGGGTGAGTCGGTAGCACACCTGCCTTCCACTCCGGCGGCCCGGGTTCGATTCCCGGCCGGGTCGGGGATTTTTCAGTAGTGAAAGATCCCCTCCCCGGGTTCAGGACTGGGTGTTAGGTTAAGTCTTAGGTTAAGATAATGCACATTGTGCGCGATTCCTAAATTATTAATTTTGTATATAAAAAATTTTTCCTCTATGATGCACCGTTGTTTAGATATAAGCGAAAACCCTAAAACTGGGACCTTCTGCGGGCCCCCCTGCCCCCCGCTCACTCCCCACCTTCGGGGACTTTTAGTATGTTGTTCGGGACACTCCCTCCGACATCTCTGCAAAATTTCAAAACTACACGATTTTTTTTTTCTATTTGGTGTTTTTCGACGTTTATTGACTGGACTATTGTTCTATTTAGCAAATCCCGCGTCTCCTTGGTCAACTGCTCGCCGGCTGTCACTCTCCCCGGGGGTAGGTGGGTGTTGACTTTCTTAGTAGGAATCCCGGGGCCGCTAAAATCCTTCTTCGTCTCTTGTCTGAAGAGATGGAGCCATTCATCCCTGCTACTTCTCCTGAAGAATCGAGCGACAATAGGGCGGGTTTTTCCTGGTTTAGCAGGCAGTCTGTGTGCGATACTTACATCTGACAGTAAGTGAGCTCCCCCAATCGCTTGAGACACTTTCTCGATGTCATCATAGGTAGACTGGCCGTCTGTTTCAGGGACACCAAATATCATGATATTTTCTCTGCGGGTATATTGTTGTAGATCATTAACTTCAAGCTTGAGATTCTCGTTTTCTTTGTTCAGAGCTCGCAGTTGGTCCTGATTGCTTTTGACATCTTTTCTCACCTGAGCCAACTCTTCACGCAGGTCGTCAAATTTAGTAGATATAAACTCTACTGACTTTTTCAGTTCGCCCAGCTCCTGTTGTAGAGAGGATTTCAAATCCTCGAACATTTTCTTGATAGCCGAGATGACTTGGCCTTTGTCATCGCCTTCTCCCTTAGAAGGTGCGGCCTGTTTTCTTACCATACTGAAAGATAATGATTAGATCACAACAAGCCTACAAATCAAAATGTTATGTCTTATAAATATATTTATGCAATAATACAATAAATTTTCAATATCAAATAATCAAAAAATGAAACGAAAACTCTTTTCATTTCAATCTAGATATACATAATATATTTCATTCTTGAGAATCAGTTGCATTAAGTATGTTAGTGCATAGACTGCAGAATATGCTTACTCGTATTACTTATTACTCAATCTTTCTGCAGAACGCAGATTGCCTTACAGACAAAAAATACATGAACAATAAACCATTATTAAAAAAAATCAAGTTTTCAAAACGATCAATAATAACAAGAAAATTAAAGGAATCAAGTAAAACAATAAAATTTAAGAACGGAAACCTGTTCAGCTTCATTTTTGTCATTGTGTAGTTGGTTTCTCAATATTTGGATCCCTTAAGGGATAATATTGTCAATGAGAAACTTTACAAAAATTAAGAGAGAACTTTGTTATTGTTCCCCTACTACCAATCATTAAGCCTATGACCGACATTTTTTCAAAACTTATATGTTCTTGAAATACTCAATGGTTGGTTCATATAGCTTCCTTTTTTTTTCATTATCATTTTTTCATCTTCTTTAGTCTCAAAGCGGACTGCAGGGTCTATTATAAAACCAGATGTTCGGTTTTTGTTCATAATTTATCATTGATCCAGTAAGTATGAACTTGTAGTTAGCCTGTGTCCGAAAGCTGAAATTATTAACTGTGTGTTGGAGACTAGCAATTTGATTAATAACTAGGTTTTAGGTAGATTTCGAAGAAAAATCTACCTATTGCAATGGATGCCATGTCATGATTTTCGAAAAATTATTTCATATCTTTACGTTTCATGCTCCCCTAAGTACGAAACCACCGCCCGTTCAAAAATAGTATATTGCGACACAAGGGCGGAAAGGCACGTTTACGGGTCGAGGAAACAGATTGAAAACCCGAGGCGCAGCCGAGGGTTTTTAAGTTTTCGAGACCCGTAAATGCCTTTACGGTCCGTGTGTTGCATGCTATTTTTTGCACGACGGTTACTTATATCAATTTAATTATATTAATTGTGATATTACCTGAAAATATTATGTAAATACAGACTTGAAGAATGGTGCTTATTTCAGAAAGGGATTCGCATTTGTTATTGTTTATGGCAACCGAATATTTATAAAGCGGGGAGGCCTTGGTCATTTCTGCTCGCAAATAAGCATTTGCGGGCGGTAAAGTAACTTTCCGCCCGTCGCCCCTAGCAACAATTCACTTTCCGCCCGTCGCCCCTAGCAACAAGATTGCGTGTGGTAATGTCAAGTTACGAGCCATGTAAACAACTGTCGTAAGAAACACTTACTAGCTAAGGAGTGCAAAAAAAAATTTGTGATATTTATATATATATATTTATATATATATATATCTTTACACGATAGCGGCCGTAATTTTCAAGATATTTGAACCAAATTTTAATATGTTATTTCTAGGCTCAATAGTTCGGACAAGTTCGTTAATGAGCAAAATTGGCCCAAGGGGGTGGTCGGGGGAGGGAGTTGAAATTTTTAAAAATGTATATCTCGGCCCCTATGAAGTATAGAGGGAAACTTTGTTTGAATAAATTAGAGTACTCCCTATGGAGTTCACAGTGACACCAACGATTCGGGGGTTCGAGTGAGGGTGGGGGTGGGGGCGAGGGTGGGGATGAAAATTCGAAACTTTTGAAACCACGTCTTGTGGGGTATCGTTGAAAAGCTTTTGATGAGTACTCTACAAATCAATAACTAGTTTCTTGATAGCTCTCATATGACGCGAGATTTTAATATTTGAAAATAATAACACTTAAAAGAATTATTATAATATTATAATTTTGTCTTGTGGCTTTGCTAATTTTATTCATTGCTGATCTTGCGCACGGCCTCCCAGAATATTATATCCTATTCTTGTTGTCAAAACAAATGATTGTAGGCTCTTCCTCTTTACCGAATTCAGTTCTTATTACTGCGGGTTTGCCATGCCAAGGCAAAAAAAGAAGAGTGCTGCGCAGCGACAATAAATTATACCAAAAGCACTTTGAAATCTACCTCAGCCTGTAGGCCTGCCTAAAGGGATTTTTTATTTTATTTTTATGTAGGCGTATTTAAATTTTGACTAAAATGTAGATCCTGTTATCTATATTCTTAACTGATAATATGTTGTGCTGTATTGTTTGTGATAAATGTGTTTTCAATTGACATTGTCTATGACTGTGTCACCGCCTTGATGAGGATATTGACTAATTTAGAATTTTCAGTATACATTACTACAATTTACCCATATTGGGTATTGATTTATAATTCGCATATGTGTTCTAAAAGGACACCGTGAGATTAACACTTTTCTCTCTTCACACCGGTGAGTTACATGCGATATCCCGTGTCACTCACCACGAGCGTTCGTGATGAGTTTTATCTGATGGCTTTGCCACTCGTGTGTGCTTTCTGCCTTTTACTACTTCCACAAAACACTGTTATCTCTTACAGTTTTAATATGCTGATGAAATTATCCTGTAACCTTTTCACAGTATATTATAGTTTGTGAAGACTTCTTTATTCCATTTCCTAAACAGAACGACCTTATATCGTATTGGTCAATAAAAAAAAATATTTGCTGTCCCTAAGCAAAACTAATAAAATCAAGTGTATTTGTTTCTTAAATTATGAAACTCTTGCATAAAAACAAATAACTGTACAAGTATTTAATTTTAAGAACGTTTATACCTTGTTGGATTATATTATTGCACCCATCTTTCTTTACAGAAGTTTTCTCTGGGAACTGAGAAATGCCTTGTCTCCTCTAGCACTTGCCTTTTGTTTTGAACTATTTATAAAGAAAGGTGTCTGGGATTGTGAGTCAGTTGGAGAATTTAATGTCGTACCGGCACGTTGCCATGGTAGCTCAGTTGGTTAGAGCACGGAGAGCCGAAGATTCTGGTTCAAATCCCGGCTATGGCATTGAATTTTTCATTCTGACTTCACGTGTCCAAAGGTGTAAACATTTTATGTTTTTTTTTTTTTTTTTTTGTCTCTATATTACATTATTAAATACCAGCATGTGCCCGCGGCTTCGTCCGCGATAATTATTTCAAAAATTAAAAATTAAGAGCATAATAGTAAAATTATTATATTTATTAACACCTAAATCACGTGGACTACATACCACGATTAGATAGCATCGTCTGGTAAAAGCGACCTCAGATTCGAGTTTCTTGGCCCAGAAAACCTCTGTATAGTGAGATTCGTCCAAATAAAACAACGTTTGACCATATTTAGGGCTTACAACATTCAAGCGATCGCGAAAGTTTTATTTTCAAGGTATGACAAAAATAGCCAAAGCCAGCTGTAATTGATTTGACATTGAAATGTATAACTGAAAACTTATGTTTTGAAAACTCACAAAATGCACGTTTTTTGCCCGTTTTTTGCCCGTTTTTCACTCATAACTCACGAACGAAAACTAAAATTAAAATTCCGGCTTGGAGGTGCATTTTCCGACCCTTCAGCCCACCTATGTTTAAGATTTCAGATCTCTGCGTTCAGTAGATTTCGCTGGACATCGAGGACAATTCCTTTTATTAATACAGATAATATTAATTATAATGATACCTTCTCTAATTTGTCAAACATCCATTTCATTTAATCCAAACCCACCTGATACAACTGGCAACAATATGTTCTGTGAATTTGTTTGGATAATTCTGTGGAAAAAGGGGTTAAGTATTTTCAAAAACATTTAATTTTTGGCAGTTAAAATCAGAATTTTTCAAAATCCTTTCTTAGTGAGCACCTACATTATGAAACGAAGGTACTGTCAAAATTCCAAGTCTCTACCCGTTATAGTTTAGGCTGTACGTTGATTCCTGTCAGTCAGTCAGTCATTCAGTCAGTCAGTCAGGACAAAGCCTTTTATGTATAGAGAGATTTATTGTTCTTATTATACAGAAATGATTTATTCAGTGCTGAAATTATTAATGATCTACATGTTTTAAGATTGTCCCCCTGTCTGTGTCAACTCTGTCAGTAATCAAATAGTTAAAAATTAAGCGCTAAATGGTGCAAGTGTCAGTAAAGGAATAACTGATTCTTTTCTGCACGTCCAAAGTTGCTGCAAGCTCTGTGTGATAAAAGCTGGGTTCTTAACAGCCTGGAAAACTAAAATTGGGGTATCTTAACCCTTAACCATGGACGTGATTATTCTATTACATTAATATGGGTGTGAGGTCTGAGTGACCGCTTAAGTTAGGGGGCCTATAACAATGAAAAATGTTACCAAATATGAATTTTACTTATAATTTAAGTAAATTGACTCCTAAATGTTTAATTAACAAAACGTTATTTTTACACCCATTATTTTAAGGGGTTTTTAGGGCACACAATTGAGTCACCACATCATAAGTGCAATGAAATGATATAACAATGTAGATACAACAGACACCTCAGTGTTCGGACAGTCATTACTGACTCGTTCAGAGCAGATAAGTTCGAGGTCTATGAAGAAGTGGTCTTTACCTCCAACATTAGCTCCATAGAAAGAGTGGACATAGTTGTAATAAATACGGAATAATAGTTTTTGTTTTTTAGTTTAGATTCTTATCCAGCAAAGACAATCTTAACACTAGCTGCAAGAGAAGAAACAACAAGGTATTTCTTGCCCATCAAAAAACCATCTAGCTGCCTACTAAGACAATTCCAATAGTGAGTTTTAACGCAGTGTATTTTAGTTAAATGTACGCCTATATGACGAACCTATCTAGCAGGTTATTTTATAACTGAACACATTTGAATACAAACATCAAGCTATATTCTCTAGCTGTTACAATTTGCATAATCTGACAAGATCATTTTATCTTTTTATATCACATTATGCTGATCATTTTAATATTTTAAAATAGTGACGAAATCAATCTAGTGATATATTTTTATAACTTGTAATTATACTTAATAAATATATGTAACTGATATTGACAATATACATTCATCCTGGAACAACCTATAAGATAAATAGAGGGTATAAGGTGGTACTAAAAAACAAAAACTATTATTACGGACCCTCTTTGGATATCATGAAATTCTTTAATACTAATAGGGAATAAGACAAAGGACTAATTCTTGACCCTACAGTTTGTTTCGAAAAGAACTTGAACGAAATTTTGGAGGTTGATAAAGTAAAGAAATCTCATTACGAACCTTGCATTCCATATTATTTAAGAGACAAGTACAACATTTTAATTTGGGAAGTACGTAGTTGGCAACTGAACATTTTAGAAAACATTGTACTGTTGATTATTCGTGACTCATTGATAATTCTACATAACAATTTGTATAGCATTCACTAATTTAATTCATTAATTCTATATTGTCAAGGTCTCCTATTTTTTAAATGTTGCATTATCTTTATTTTCTGGTTTATTATATGTTTTGCATTCATCATATTTTAATATTTCTCTTTCGTTTATTCAGATTTGTCTTTTTTTAGTTATTGGCAGGCTCTGTCTGTATGGTGATCCTAAAATAGGGCAGCTATCCAACATTTGGATTGTGTCTCTAATATTTTTTAAATGAATACCTAATGAACATAAAAATGCATTTATCACAGTCACTCACACCACTCTCAACTAGATATTAATCACAATTCATCATAATATGTGATTGTGATCAAACTTACAGTACCTTAACTTACAAGTTATTCCTCACTTCAAAATGAGACATACTGTTATTCCACCTCAACACATGCACTGCAAAATTTTCCTTGTGACTCCAAAAATGTCGGTTTATCACATAAGTAACATTTGAATTTTTTTCCCTTTTCTTAGTGGTGTGCATAAGCGATAAGTTCTTTTCTTCAAATTTTCATTGTCCCTTGCTGCCCCCTCCATAGGGATACCAGGAGTTCTAGAGATGGTATTTCATGTGCCTCTTCCAATGTTCTCAGACGAAAAAAGTGTTTGACACCGGCCCATGTGCAGTAACAAAATTATTAATATAGAAATTAATAATGTATGGTTTTAAGCAGACCATTTTGCAGATGTCCAGTAAGAGACCATCTCCTCAACATTACAGTTTCTCTTTCTGGAACTGAACACTTGATTAAATATATTTACTTTTGTTACAAGAATTGACTAAGGGGTAGAATTAGTCGTTTTTAGGACTTGATGTTGTATTTTTACCATTTTCAATCAGTTCATTTTTATTACGCATGAAACACGCCACCCTTATTATGGTTCTGAGTGAAGCAGGATGCCAACGGCAAAGCAAAGGCAAACTGTCCTTCTTGCATTAAAGTAAATAGTGGCAGGTAGATTCTATTTTAGTGACAGTTGGGTTAGGTTATGTTAGGTTATGAACAGTGGTATTAGTTTAGTAGGGCGTACCGAATTTACGCGTTTCGAAAATGTGCCATAATATTATATTTCATGCGAGGTTTGTCGTGTTGGTCAACGTCTTACCCAGAATTCCAAGTCAAGTCGCAAACATGGCCGTCAGTTATATCTTATTATCATGAATTACGTATTTTAAGGTATGAGAATTACAGGATGTATTCATATATATTAACAAATTTCGCACCTAATTATAATCCTTGCACCTAGGGACACGTTTTAAAGGTTATTTCTTTTCGTAAAAATTAAAACTGAAATGTCGAGGAGATAGGTCCCTGGATGTCCTTAGTAATATTGAATTTAATACATATGTGAAGGCTCTAGAAAACAAACCATTGACGGAAAAAATATTAAATGGGACATAAAAGTTGTGTTTCGGAGGATAAATTGTGTCCTATTCAATTCATTTTAAGGTATAACCTGACTCCTGACTGTCTTGCAAATGTTCCTAGAAAATAGCTTTTGGATGGAAATGAACTCCAAAGAAGGGGAAAGCGGGCAATTTCAGAGCAGCACAAAAACCCATGGTGTATTTCAGCATATTATTTTGTTAATTTTGAGAAAGCATACGATCAGTTAGAAAGAAGAGGAGGGATTGCATTCCTTTAGGTACAGCATACTGGGAAAAGATATCTACTGTATTATACACATTTGTTCTCATCTTTCCACTGATTTTATAGGGGATGAGTTTACGACTTTATCATTAGGAACTTCCTGATGCAAAATGTGTTGCCGTGTCACATCCCCAGAAGGTATCTAAACCAAATACAACATTTTGTTTTGTACCATTTTCCATTACAAGAGGCCGTATTGCAAAGAGCACGTATTCAGAGTGGGTGGCTTGTAATTATCCTTCAGATAATTTTCTAAAACAATTTTCAAATAAATGTTTTAGCTCTTGGTATATAGAACATTTAAACAAAATTGTTAGAGCCATTTTCGAGAAATGAACATTTTTTCATGTAAAGTCTCCTTAAAAACAAGATAAACTTGTCGCCAATCTACGTGTCACATCCCCAGAAGGTACCTGGCCCAAATACAAAATTTTGTTTTCATACGATATTCCGTTCTGGAGCTAGGCTGTTTTCACAGACACATCCACACAGCCACATAGACACACACACAGATATATTTCCGAAAATAGTATTTCTGGATTCAGGGAACCTCAAAAAGTGCACTTATGTTAAAAACTCAACTTCGGATATGGTGGTAGAAAACAATACTTCCCCTACTTATAGTACCTATGGTAGGGTCAGAGGAAGTAAAATACTACTTAAGAATTAACTAAAGCGCTATATAGTATCAATCGATCTAGAGCTTAACTCGTAGATCGATTACAAAAATTGAATGTATTGTAATCTCCTTGTATTGCAAGGTATATAAAGCTACTAAGGTAGCGCCATTTCTCGCGGCCGGCTGCTTCATCAGCGTGTGACGTCATCCACGAGGGAACGATCGAGCATATGGCTGCTTGCATAGTCAGTACGTCAGTACGCTTCAGCCCTTAGGTATACAGAAATATTCTCATGAAAGAAGTTGTAGGGAAATAAATTCACTTTAAAATGAGTTGTCATTTGTTATTTAGTCTTGAAATGTTCAAAAGTTATAACAATTTAAATTTCGGTCAAATTTCGAGATTTCGAAAGAGAACCGTACATCGCACTGTCTCTATATTTAGGGGTTATATCTTTGAATATAAGCTGTATATTGTGTATTTACATCATGAAACAAGTGAAGAAATATCACACAACAATTAAAGTTGAATTTATTAAAATTCCGATCACGGTACAAGCACAGTACATGTAATGGAAAATACATTAGATTCCAGGCAAGAAAGGAAAAATAGGCACACAAAAAATCATGTAGTTTTGAAATTTGGCAGAGATGCGGGGGAAAGTGTCCTAAATAACATAGTAAAAGTCCCCATGGACAGAGGATGACCGGGGGTGGGAGATTGGGGTACTTTTAAATGTCGTTTCTCTCAGTTTTCTCTAAATACACAAAAAACTATGGGTTCTACCAAAAAACAGTTTATGCACCAAATTAACTACATAAAAGATCTGCATGATATTTTTTGGGAATTAATAGTTCAGGAAATAGAAAGATATGAAGTATGACAGTTCTCGAAATTCTGTTTTACATACACCTATGTATTATATTTTTTAACAAAAAAGAAAGCAGACGATAATTAAATTAGCATGATGCCAAAAGCAAACTAGTTCTTAGGAAAATATACTTACTAATGGTTAATGTTATTACACTTAAAACTAATTACCATTATAATAATAATAACAATAATAATAATAATTATTATTATTATTATTATTATTAGGGATGGGTCCTCGATACTTTCGATACCTCGATACTCTCGATACTTGCATGGTATCGGCATCGAACGATACTTCAGAAAACTCACTCGATACTTTTTCGATACTTTTGTAATTCTGCAATTAATTGAGAATGCTAATACTTTTTAACAAAAACTTGTAAGTGGACTGTTTAAAAATCTAATTTTAGTTTTAATGTAGCGTTTAAAAATAATTATAGGCTACTGATGATATTAAATTTCGTCTCATTAAATATGCAGACTTAATTAATTTAGTTGGTATTACACAGTTCTCTCAAATTTTAATTTTTAATGTAGGCCTACCTATTTATTGAAACTGGAAGTGTTGAAGGTATCTAGTATCGAAGTATCGAGTATCGAGGAAAAAATCATGTATAGGTATCGAGTATCGAGTATCGAGAAAATCTTGTATCGACCCATCCCTAATTATTATCATTATTATTGTTGTTGTTCTTGTTGTAATGCTTAGCCGTTTTATGTTTCGTTAAAAAAAATAATCGGTATTTTGAAAGATGGTAAGGAATTAGATATATTTAGAAATTGTAAGGATAGTAGGCCCACCTATTACTTTAAATAAATGTTGACTTGTCTATATGGCTCCTGGGAATATTTGCACATCATATTTTGTTACTGTGCAACTCGGTGTGGTGGAAGATACGGATGCCGAAAAGCTGGTATCAAATGCTCATCCACAAACAGTATACCATTAGAAGAAGATGAACTTAAAATTGATGACGTCCAAGCAAAATAAGATGTTTAGGCACTCTTTAATCAATGTTGTAGGCTATATGTGTATAAATACTGAGTGTTCGGTAGATAGAAAAATATAACCCTAACTTATCATACGATGTAGGCCTACTAGGATTCCAGTATTGGAGACTGAAAAAAATATACAACTAAACATTAATTTAAAGTACTATGTAGGCCTGCTAGGTTTTATAATTTCTAAATATTACAATTTTTCCAAATTATATTTTAAACGAAAAATATCAGCTAATAGGCCTGATTTATATTTCTTTTAACGTGCACTCATACCATGTGATTTTTATAAGCTTTATAACAATAATCATAATAATTAGTTTTATGTGTGATGTTTACCTTTATTACGAATATTATTCTAAGAACTGGTTTGCTTCATATCCTTCTATTTCCTGAACTATTCTAAGAGATATCATTCAGATCCATTTTATAAGAACTTTTATGTAGTTTAATATTGCGCATAAACAGTTTTTGCTAAATCCCATAGCTTTTTTTTTTGCGTATTTAGGGAAAACTGGGGGGAAATATTTAAAAGTGCCTCCCACCCCCCGCTCACCCCCTATCCATGGGACTTTTACTATGTTGTTTAGGACACTTTCCCCCACATCTCTGCCAAATTTCAAAACTACATAATTTTTTTGTGCCTAATTTTTTCTTTCTTGCATGGAATATAATGTATTTTCCATTACATGTACTGCTTGTAACGTGATCGGATATTTAATAAATTCAACTTCAATGGTTCTGTAAGTTCCAGGATGTAAGTACACAATATACAGTTTATATACAAAGATATAAACCCTAAATATAGAGAAAGTGCGATATATGGTTTTCTTTATAAATCTCGAAATTTGGCTGAAATTTTAAATTGTTATAACTTTTGAACATTTCAAGAAAAAATAACAAATGACAACTACTTTAAAGTGAATTTATTTCCCTACAACTTCTTTCATGAGAACATTGCTGTATACCTAAGGGCTGAAGCGCTAGAAGGCAAAGTGTGTCGAAAAGCGTGAGGCGAAAGAGCTTTTTTCGAAAAAAATTTATTTTCGCTGGCAGATAGCTCAAAACCTATTGGGAATAGACAGAAATGTTTAGGATAAAACTTGTAGGAAATTTTATCTGCTTGATTTTTGTATATAGCAAAATTTTCTCTACGATGCACCATTGTTTAGATATAAGCGAAAAACCTAAAAACATGACCTTCTGCGGGCCCCCCGCTCACCCCCCCACCTTCGGGGACTTTTAGTATGTTGTTCAGGACACTCCCTCCGACAACTCTGCAAAATGTAAAAACTACACGATTTTTTTTCCTATTTGGTGTTTTTCGACCTTTATTGTCTGGACTATTAAGAAGGCTCAAGATTCTGAATATGGGCGGGAATTTTAATGCAGTATAGACCTACACTGTATACATGATTTAGAGTGATGATGTGACGGTCAAACCAAAAGTAAAGGTGATAAATCAAGCCTAATATATATATATATATATATAGTTATCTCTCATAATAGCTAAAGCTATAGGTACTATTAATTCAAAATTACTTTTAAACACTATTGCAATCAAAACAAACTAATAGGCCTACCTTTACTACAAAAAAAAAAATGCTGTTCTACTGTTTTAAAATTTCAAAGTTTATTTTGGAGGGGAAAAGATAAAAAAATTAACTTCCTGGAATTTTTCCATCGGTTATGGGCTAAAAGCTATAAGTTTGTCAAATTTCAAGATTCAAGCTCATCTGGAAGTGAGTATATATCAATTAATAAGTGGTTGATTAGACTGTCGTAGATGTGAAAGATGTTACGGTTATCTGGCCAGTTTTCCCATACTTATGTGGCAGCTAGGATCACCAATTGTTTTACACTTATGGCTGTTGTATGTGCCAATATTTTTGCCAAATTTTACGATTTTATCTATCCTATAAGTGGGTCAAAAATTACATCATGTGAGGAAAATATACAACATTTACTAAAAATATACAAATGGTGCAAAATATGTTGCACAAACTTTCTGGCATATACGAGTTAAAAGCTAGCACAGATAGAAGTAAATTAGAAAACAAATTTTACTTAATACATTTTTTTTTATAAACTAACATGTATCTAGAACGGAAAGCATCAAGGCCGATCTTTATGTACAATGCTTTTAACGTGAAATAATAATAAAAATAATAATCCAAGGCGGAGTGTGTATATTTTGACTGGGTTTACACGTTAGTCAATAAATTTTGTTTGTCTAAGTAAATTATGCATTTGACAAAACTTATTACCTGCCCATAACGAAAGAACTCTATTTGAGCAAAGATACAAGAAAGCTAAAATATCCTAATTCATTAATAACCTAAAACAATAAATCATACTTGGAAACTTCTATGTGATTATGATTATCACCAGGGCCCGGATTCTAATGACATGTCATATTTTTATTGAAGCTGCATAGACATTGCCTACTTGTAGATAAATCCTAATCATGGCCTCTAGATTATAGAAATGCATTTTTATTAGCCATTTTTGTCATTTTATGAATTTTTTTATTTTTAGGGCATTTATTTCAATTTTAGGTCATTATTTTGTCATTTTCATGTCATTTCATTCATTATTTTGTCATTTTCATGCATTCACATTGAGTTTATTTACTTTTTTGTCATCTTATTTTCCCATAGGGTAATATTTAAATAAATTACTTGGTTAGTATAATGCAACATTTTTTGTAGGATCTATTTTAAAAACTATTTTCTTACGTTTCTTCTCAAATGCTCCAATGAAGAACAAAGAACAAATATTTTAGACCTACAACATCCTTTCTGCGTTTACCGTTTTTACAATTATGTACAACTTTGTGTGTACAATAATAATTTTTATAAATAAAATATAAGTTTTTAGGTCATTCTTTACAGTTATTAAATCATTTTCCTTAAAATTTAGGGTCTTTTATAGGTAATTTTTCAAACAACTTTAGGTCATCAGAAACCGGGCCCTCATTATCACGCACAAGATATGAACTTTAAATATTTAAGGACCATATCAAATAGTGAGGAAACCGACTGGCGAATAATGCTATAAAGAAACTAATAATACATAAAACTTCACACGGAAACAGTATAAAATGCACGTGCTAGGGTTAATGTTTACAACATTTCCCTCGCGGGCGACGTCATCATGCGCACCAAACGATATTAGGTAACTGCGCATGGCAAATGAGCACCCCTTGCCTTGTATTGTATGCACTGATTGAACGGAATCATATCATGTTAAGAAAACTACGTGAGACTACATCTCCGACTTATAAAGATTAAATATAACTTTTCAAATTTATTTGATAAAATAAAGAATAGAATACATTACTAATAGACTGAAAATATTAACCAAATTTAATTCCCATAGAGCGTTTTCCACCTCCTAGAATAATTAACAGTAAAAACGCCGAATATGTTTCCCATGAGGGCCAACTTGAAACATCTGATGCGACTTCTCAGGAATCCCAACTAGTCCAGTCAATAATGGTCGAAAAACACCAAATAGAACAAAAAAAGTGCAGTTTTGAAATGTGGCAGTCGTCGGAGGGAGTGTCCTGAACAACATGCTAAAAGTCCCCAATGGTGAGGCAGGGAGGCCCGCAAATGGTCCCTCTTTTAGGTTTTACGCATATATCTAAACAATGGTGCATCGTAGAGAAAAATTGGCTATATACAAAATTCAAGCTGATAAAATTTCCTACAAGTTTTATATAGTCCCAGTAGTCCTGGAGATATCCGGCAGCAAAAATAGCAAATTTTTTGGGGGAAAAAAAGCTCTTTCGCCTCGCGCTTTTTGACACACTTTGCCTTCTAGCGCTTCAGCCCTTAGGTATACATACATTTTCTCATGAAAGAAATTATAGGGAAATAAATTCACTTTAAAGTAAGTAGTCATTTGTTTTTTTCAAATGTTCAAAAGTTATAACAATTTTAATTTTCGGTCAAATTTCGAGATTTCGAAAGAATATCGTACATTGCACTTTCTCTATATTTAGGGATTATATCTTTGTTTATAAGCTGTATATTGTGTATTTACATCGTGAAACAAGCGGAGAAATATTATACATCCATTAAACTTACATTTATTAAAAATCGGATCACGTTAAAAGCCCAGTACCTAAAACGGAAAATTCATTATAGCCCAGGCAACAAAGGAAAAAAGGGAGAAAAGAAATCACGTAGTTTTGAAATTTGGCAGAGATGTTTGGGAAAGTGTCCTAAACAATATAGTAAAAGTCCCCATGGATAGGGGTGAGCCGCCGGGGGTGGGGGGCACTTTTAAATGTCGTCTCTCAGTGTTCCCTAAATACACACAAAAAAAAACTTTTGAGTTTTAGAAAAAAAAGTTTATGCATAAGATTAAACTACATGAAAGTTCTTATAAAATTTATTTAAAAGATATTTCTGTAGATTGAATAGTTCAGGCAATAGAAGGATATGAAGTATGACATAGTTCTGGAAATTCTGTTTTACATACCGGTACACCTATATATTGTATTTTTTCAATAAAAAAGAGAGCAGATGATAATTAAATTAGCATGATGCCAAGCAAACAAGTTCTTAGAATAATATTCATACAAAGGTAAACATTACACATAAAACTCAATATTATTATTATTATTATTATTGTTATAAAGCTTATAAAAATGACATGGTATGAGCGCACGTCATAAAAAATATAAACCTGGCCTATTAGCCGTTATATTTTTCGTTTATAATATTATTTGGGAAATTTGTATAGAGTTAGATATATTTAGAAATTATAAGACCTAGTAGGCCTACCTATTACTTTGCATAATTGTTTAGTTGTCTTTTTTTCAGTCTCCAATATTGGAATCCTTGTACAGACAGGGGAAAAAACGCGGACCGACTCTTGTAGCTGATGTCAGAGCCTTGTGATACGTAAATAATTCTAAGAGATGTAACGGAAACGTTTGTTTTTACAAGCAATTCAAATTACGTGAAATTATTTCTCAATTCAAGCAATTTATCGGCTGTAGTCTCCTTGTCAATACATTCCTTGCTATCCTGTGAATGCCGCTAGGCATGCGCAGTGGCTCATATCGGCAATTAGATATTTTAGTCGTTCCGCCTTTTGTCCCTCTACCTATAGCCTACATCGTATGATAAGTTAGGGTTACATTTTTCTATCTACCAAACCTCAGTATTTATACACATATAAAACATTTAAACTCTTCTTCTTGTAATGGTATTGAGCCACCTCTTGGGGATTATGACTCACCCATTAACATTAGCTGTTCTTAAAAGGATACTGTAGCTGGCTTTACCATCAGCTCTAGACGGCCTGAAGAATACAGCAGACACAGGCCTACCGAAGACAAGAAGACTGGCTGCGAAGTTCTCTTCTTCCTTCACAAGCAGCCAGCAGGAAGCTAACTGAAAACCCTCCCTGAAGGGTACTTAAAATTAACGTGCCCACCCCAAAGGATTAACTAGGAACAGCCCGAGGGAGGTTAGCCAATTAAAACATGCATTTCCATCTAGGATGAAATTGCATGGATAAAATAAAATATTTACAAAGTAAAGAGTGGAAGAAACTGAAAGAATATTTATTTAAATATTATTGTGAAGCAAAACAAATAAAATCTCTAGTTCATTTTGTTTAATTAACACATAATAATCTACTTATTAAAATATATATACCCAAAGCCTACCACAAATTAAATTCACCCTAAATAAATACACACCCTTTTTAAATATATGTAACTCAATAAAATTTATAACACTCAAACAAGGCTCTAACCTATAACAACATTCAAACAAATAAACTTCATTAAAACTAAGATGCCCCCAAAAATAAAACACATTTTTATTACATTAAAACGAATACCCTACGGATGGCCTATAAATTTTGTTTAATTTCATAAAAAGACGCCTTTCAATTCCCATCCATTGAATTGAAAGGGGGAACCTGGCATATTTCCCGCCATGACGGACACGCTATGTCTGAAGCCAAAAAAACAGCTATCTGAAATACAGGTAACGAAAGAAGAAAGAAACTGATAAATAACTTAAAAGTGAAAAGAACAAAAGGGGAAGTTACTTTACATTCAAAAGGGCTGATGCAGCTACATTATAACTCAAGACTGATGGCGTCCCCACGCCAGAAGAAGCTACATTTATAAATAAGAAGAATTATGAAAATAACGAAGGGAAAATCAAGATTTATTATTTAACTCATACTAAGAAAGAAAATCAAACGCTTACCTGTGTTTCAGATGCAAAAAAACAAGGTTTTACCCATTTTACAAGATTTCGAAGCTGAGCTTCAGAATAGTGGTTCGTCCCCCATGGCTGTCAGTAGTAGAGACGCCGCGTCCTGACGCCAACTTGCCTAGGCGTCTTTTTAAGACGTCATGTGACCTAACCTGAACCAATACCAACACTTGACACAGGTTGCATAGCAACGGCCTTAAAAGTCACTTCCAAAGGATCACAGTCTATTATACGAACCAATCCGATAGTTTATAACGAACCGGGCGACCAATGAGAAATAGATTAACACTGTTCTTAAGGACCCTAGTTTAGTTTGTTGTCATGAACGGCCATACATATTGTCTGCAACACAACACTTCCGAGTGCCGCCGAGATGAACCGAAGTATAGACACGCGAAACTGGCGACCACCTGCACTCTGTGGGCCAAGTCCAGAAGTTCACAGTTCTAGCGTGCACTCGAGAGATGACGTGCGTGTTCACTTCCGCGAGATAAAACTGTCTATTTAGCGATAGGTCCAGGATTCAAAGAGTTTATAAGAGATATGTGAAAATACACTGTCACTGTTTACATTATTTCGGGAGAACAATGTTTATACCAGAACAGAGTTTCAATACTGAAACTGGCAAGGTGAAACTCGGTTCACACTCCCACACCCGGAATTGAAATATGCTTCTTGAGCCTTATTTCAATAGTTCAGAATAATTTTAGACTTGACCAAGTATATATATGAAGTTCATGTGGAAACGGGAGCACAGCACAGAATTTACTGAATTGAACTAAGTTCTTGGCTATGTAGTTCACTGGTGTGTAATAGAAAAGGAGTAACACCATAAACTGGAGTACCAGCAGAGATGGGCAGACATCATAGGAAGATCGAAGATAACCAGGGAGACAGCCATCAAGCATAGGAAGTGGCCAGGTTCCATGAAGATGGACACAAGTCTCCAGTCATCAGCTGAGATGAAGGTCATTGGCTGGCATCAGCTGATCAGAATACATAAGCAGAACAGGAATAGGCAGGCATCAGCTGATCAAGGTACCGCTCGGCTCCAACTACAGCTCACAACCAGGATTCAGCAGGTCAGCTGCTATGTAGGAATCTGTTGAGTAAGAACTGCTTGGCAGTAGAGCATAGGCCGCTTGGCAGGCATCAGCTGTGCAAGGTCAACTCCCGTCCACAGGTCAGAGGTTACCTTAACAGCTCAAAGCATCTCTGAAACATTGGTTACAGCGGCAGAAATATTTTTCTCTTTATACAGTGTCTCTCACGATCCGCTTCTTTTATGCAGAGAGATTGGAAGCACGGCGAGTGTCAAGTGAATTTACAAAATTTTAATCATACCTCATGCCTCATACTACATTTCTTTTCTTCTTTGAATACATACATTGCCTTGCTATTTTAATTTAGTATACTTATTAATGTCTTAAATAATTCACACACACATTCCATTCTAGCCTACAGTGAACAACTTTATATATAATCTTAAATATTTCTTAACGTTTCAATTCTAACAGATTATAAAATAAACACATTTTCCTTAACATTTGTTATAGTAACTCTGATAAATTACATATATTTTTAATCATTCTTATGCCCACAGCTTCAATATTAATTCATATAGTAATTAATAAAATTCTCTTTATGCTATTCTCTCTCTGTATATGTCTTTTCTGTTACTTTGACTGGATTTATTCGGCCAATAGTATGTCTTCTCTGTTATACTGCCTAGCTTTACTTGTCCTATCGAATCCATATTTTCCTTTACATTAGTCACATTATTAGTTTAAGGAGAGTATTTAAGTATTTATAACATCCTACCATTCCTGACATTCCCTCAGCCCGGAGAGAAAACTAGGGAATCCTGCGTCCTAGCAACTGTCGGGGCCTTCACTTATGACTTGGACGTTCCAAGTGTGTAAAATGGATGAAAGGGGAAGAAAAATATAAAACTCTAACATCTTCGCTTCATGAAAATACTACCTATTATTATAAGGTTGACTCGACACTAGGAATTCTGTACGTTAGGACTTTTTTACATTGGACACATGTGCCTTAACGGTCTTATTTGTTCCAATTTCACTTGCTTGTATGGTAACTGGTGTTAGAAACTTCTCGAGGAGATACGGGCCTAATATCTCACTAAACGAGCGTTCTCTTTTACTTATGAGTGTGTTGTCTTGCAAACACAAGCTCCAAGATGCATCACTAGAAATCAATTTCACCGCTGCTCCCATACGCAGCAGGACTGATAACGTGAGTTGCATTCAACCAGTATAATCAACAACAAGATCAGAGTCGCTTACTTTCTTTACACGTTATAGCGAAACGCATTACTTTACTTCTACGTCTCAAATATTACCTAACTTAACCTGACCTAAGCCTAGCCTTTTTCACATAACCTCTCATAACATAACCTTTCATGAGCTAACATAACCTCAACTTTTCATTGCATAACCTTTCATTTGGTAAACACCAGGAACATATTAAAAAAATTCTATGCACAAGATGATAAAATGCCTGTCAGCAACGATGGTACTCGACAGTCCGCTAGTCCCTCTGACTGAAAAAAAGACAACTTCCCTCTGACTACCCTAACCGAGAGTACATCCAATCTGGATGCACCAACCAACGCCGTGCTAAGCCAGATCCTTACTGAGGTCGACCACATCACCCTTAGCCGCTCGCCTCCATCATTCCCCTGGCTTACAGGAGCTACACCTCGCCAAAGAAAAGAAATCACCAACCAAACAGCCAGAACAACAGCACAATACAAGCAACTACATCTTACACAGACACCAAATAACTACTATCGGAACTATGTATATATAACTTTACTTGTTTGCAGAATCTACCTACAGGAGCTAGTCGTGATATGCAGTCGTGCCTCCGGAATAGTCCATTAACAAAAGGCTGGTGGGAAATGTCTTGTCTGGCTTTAATCTATAGTCTATACGGCCTGACTACTACATAAAACTGTCGGGATCCTACGACCAGCGTGATCACCCAAGTCAATAGTCGGTTACGTTAGTGGGGGGTGGGGGGCACTTTTAAATGTCGTTTCTCTCAGTGTTCCCTAAATACACACAAAAAAAAACTTTTGAGTTTTAGAAAAAAAAGTTTATGCATAAGATTAAACTACATGAAAGTTCTTATAAAATTTATTTAAAAGATATTTCTGTAGATTGAATAGTTCAGGCAATAGAAGGATATGAAGTATGACATAGTTCTGGAAATTCTGTTTTACATACCGGTACACCTATATATTGTATTGTATTGAGTTACATTATTATTATTATTAGGTACTATCTGAGTGAAGCGCTCTTCTTTGTTGGGTTCACTGACCGTGGCTGTCTCCAACAAAGAAGTAGCCAACTCCACTGCTTGATCATCTGTCGCATGATCTACCATGGGCGACACACGTCTGGTGCTCGGTTCTCCCATACCATGCTTATTTGAGATCTCCAACTTGACCTCGTTCACTTTCACACCCAAACGCCTAACGCTTTCCTGCAACTCGTGCCATTTAGTTTGTAAAGGGGAATCTAGAACAAAAGCTTTCAAATCAGAAAGCCTGTCTGCAACATGCAGTAAGCGATTCTTAGTTCGCTCTACTTGACAAGCTGATAAGCTGGAGGAATCTAAAATGGTGCTCAAACTTTCCACCTTTTCCTCAGCTTCAAACAATAGATCAGATGGAATTAACTCACCGATAATCTCCGTTTTTACCGGTTCGTCCTGGTTTTCCTTTAGACTTGCCCTGAGACGTGCGACTGAATCCTTTTGATTGATCACAATTCCTCTAACTTGTAACTCGTATAACACATCATCCTTGAGGAGGAATTCCGCACTCACATTATGTCGCTCCATATTATCGTGTTTACATGTAACATACAGAAACAGACATTTTAACCAGAGAACAGCATAAGAGACCTTTAATTATCACGGTAAAAGCAGAACCTCTGCATCATGATATTGTTTTAGGGGTTTAGTCCAGGCAACGAAGGAAAAATAGAAATATTAGTTTACATTAGTGTAGTAGTGTAGTTTTGAAATTTGGAAGAGTTTTCAGAACAACATACTAAATGTACGGTGGAGGGTGAGCGGAGGGCAGGGGGACACTTTTAAATGTCGTTTTTCTCAGTTTTCCCTAAATACTAAAAAAAAAACTATGAGTTCTAGAAAAACAGTTTATGCACAAGATTAAAGATCGAATTCTCAAAGCACAATAGTGGGCATCATAGATAGAGGGCGTCATGGTAGTTGCTTACATCAAAATGCTATAAAATCGCATATGCTGGCTTGCACCGAATCGAAATAGTGTTTTTAATCAATGAGTATTTATATTATATCAATTTTTCAAACAAGTTATGTATATAAAATAACGTGTTTTCATTTGCTGGATGGCAGCATGTGACATATTAATAACCGCACGTTGATGATTTACGTGTCCTGTAACAAACTGACGTTTTATCAGATAAAATTTCATCCTTGCGATCCGAGGAAGGATATTATAAGATAAACTATCGTGATTGGTCTGACTGGTCTACACCCGAGGAATTGCTAAACGTTATTGGTCAATATCAAACATACGGCGTTGAGTGGAATAATCACCGTAACCATGCCTGTTTGTTCTATACGTTCGCAGCGTCACTTCATATCAGAGGCAGTGGTGACGATAAGGCCCCTACAGACCCCGCCGTGCGGCGCCTTGCTTTTGGGGTCCCAGAATGTTCGAAGAAATTAAATGTTATGTCTTTGGAAATTTTTAATGGATATAACTGCTGGTCCTTGTTGCATACACATAATGAAGAAATGTATGTCAGAAGTCACTCAATTGTAATATTGAACTATATTCTTAGACCTTATTTTTATTTCTAATAATCCTCAGCAATATAATACTTATTAATGAAAGAAATTATACAAACGAAATTTTATTTTGCGAGTAGGTGTAAAATGAAATTATTTTACTATTATGTATCATCCCTTTTATAGATAGCCGTTCATAAGTTACTTATATTGCATAACTTGCAGCCATTTTGGGATGTTCCAGCTGTCCTGCCATCTAGTATGCGCTTGCGCAGACAGAATCTATTGATTTTCTGGTGCATGGCTGCCAACATATGGAAATATGGGATGGAGTGGGTAACACTTTTCAGCCACCAAGTGACTATTTTTCGCGACTACCGTGAGAAATTCAACATTTAAAATGGCGTATTGAATTTTAGCATTAGGTAGTAGTTTTTTATCAAATTGAGTCTATTTAATAAGCAGAAGCAAATATTTAAAAAAAATACTAATTTCCATGTATCCGAAACCATAGATGGTAACCCTAGAGTGTTATAATTTTATACCACTTACTGATATAAATTTCTCCTTTTAATTCATATCATCGACCGTAAAAAGTCATTATTTTTCCTTCGACTGTATAAAAAGTTATTTTGATATCCATGCAGAAACCATATATGCCTATTGTCTATATAATTTGCTTTGGGTCCATAATTTACTACGTCTAAAGGAGGAGAAATTATTAAAGTTTTGTTAAAATAAAATGTTGTGACCGTTGCTAAGGTTTTAAAAATGGATCATCAAAAATGTTAAAATTAGTCATCTCATTCGTTAGTACGTTGTCTGTAATAACTGTTATAATATGAAGTCGATATACAATATTATTAAATATTTTCTTATGTTAAAATCAGTTACCCTTAAGTTTAAAACTTATCGTAGCGGGAAACCTAACATATTAGCAAGGTCTTTAATCAGTAAACTCTACCCACAGCTTTCAAAACACGCCGTAAATTCATTCTCCAAGTTATAAAGTCATCATAGTCACAAAATCCTTAGGCCTATACTGCGTGAAGTTTGCTTTTCTCTAGTTAACTTAATTTTTGTTTACAAGCATTGTATGTAAAGTAAATTAATAATAAAAATATTCAGTTATCCTAATTGTGACGAAAAATGTTAAAATGTTCCCATTTTCCCAGTAGGAATTAACTATGAATCATTCGTTTTCATTAAGATTGTAATTTAACAAAATCTCGTTGGCGAATATTAGCCCCTTTATTTGGCGAGACTGAATTTTTCACATTTTATCTATCCAAAATGGCATCAGTTCATTTAATGACTGACCACAGGGGTCCTGAATACGGGTACTGTATGCCGCAGTATTATAATATTAACAATATACAATCTAAATAACATAAGTATACAATTAGGATACTGATTTACGGGATACAATTAGGATTTACTGATTTAAACCCCTTAAATCAGCTGGAGGAGTATTAATAACATTATATTTAAGTGGAACACAGGTCCCTCTGTAGGATACAAAGCGAAACCTTTATTTTCCCCACAAGTATGGAACGCACAAGTTCCATGGATATTCTTAATGTCCCAACACATCCAGTACCACAATGGATCAGGATTGGTGGAAGTAAGGCGGTCCCTCAGAGGCTCTGAAAACGAGTAACAGTTACTGGGGAAAGGACAAATTAAACAAGAGGCTGGGAAATCACTCCAAGACTCTTCAATAAAGTGGAAATAGTACAACTACTTATTTAAAACACTAAATAAAATAATCTCTTTTAATAAGTCTGTAGGCTTCCGCGGCCAGAGTCATCACAGTCTAGACTGTCCGGGTAGCGCCGCGTCGAGTGTTGAGAGGCCAACGTTTCTACAGCCATGTTGCTGTCTTCTTCAGGGCCAAAAGGTCACTGACTAAGCCGGGCATCGGGCTCTTATATATCTGTGTGGTGTTGCGAAGCATTGGCGGGCGTCCGGCCAATCACAGAAGATGCATCTGTTGGAGCTCTGGGATTGGTCGGTCGACAGCAGCGGTTGGCCATTAACGCCACACTTTATTGTGACAGTGTCGCGTGGACCCTCGGTAGCAAAGGTGAGAGCTTTAACCACATTGTGTGGTCTCCACATAACAGTGGAAGCTTACCACGCTCCGAGCGGCCCTCTACAATGCCGCAACTGCCAACGCTTTGGTCACACAAAGCGTAATTCTGGTTACTCTCCAAGGTGTGTCGCTTGTGGCGGAGACCACCCCTCAGGGGGTTGTAGTACGCCCAAGGAGGCCCTGAGGTGCTGTAACCTTACCAACAGGACGTTCGTAGCGTCCTTCCATTCAGCCACATCTTCACGACGTTTCATGTGAGCTGGAGTTGCTCAGGGGGGACTGGTCTCCCCTGTCCTCTTTAGCCTGTATGTGAATGACATGCCCACACCACACCGCCACGTCGACTTGGCGCTTTATGCCGACGACACTGCTTTTGGCAACGTCGAAACGGCCTGCACTAATCGCCAAGTATCTCGAGACATATCTCAAAGAGCTAGAGTTCTGGCTGACAAAGTGGCGAATTTCCATCAACGTCACTAAGAGCGCAGCTTTGCTCTTCACTGGAAGACAAAGAACGGCGCCGCCTAGGCCTGTAGAATTTTTCGGAGAACCAATCGAATGGGCCGAAACAGCCAGATGTTTGGGGGTAACCCTGGACAAAAGGCTGACCTGGAAACCCCAAGTTACCCAGGTTAGACGAACAGCCATGCAACGGCTTGGAATTTTATCCCCTCTGCTCAACGGCAAAGGAGGACTTTTACCTGCGAATGGAGCGCTGCTCTATAAGCAACTCATCCGACCTCTGCTCAACTATGCCAGTCCAGCTTGGAGGGCCGCAGCACGTGGAGGGGTGAGAAGTTGGTTCCTACCTCCATAAGGTAAAGTATTTCCATGAGGGAAATGAGATATAAAGGGGTCACCAATTTTTCTTTCTAGAAAAATAAATTTTATTCTGAGTACACTATTTGAATACAAAGAATTATAATTGAAAAACATATAATTTATGTCTTGTGAATAATCAGAAAACAAATGAATAAATTTACTTCTGACAAGAATTACAAATAAATACTTTCTTAGCAAAGTGCAATGAATAGTTAATTACAATGTGAGATAAATATTCTTCTTATAATAAATACATGTAGGCTTATGGATAGGCCTAGAGCTTCTGAAACACAATTTCATATAGATTAGATATGCAAATTTATCACAAATAAATGTATCTGATAAGAACAATAAGTGAGATTCACAAACTGTGAATGATGTGATCTGATATAATATCTGATACTAATTTCAGTACAATATACTGAGAGAATACTTGAGAGATTAAACACATTGATCATGATTATCATGTGAGCTTAGTGCTGAACAAATTGATAACATTAATATAATTAATGATTCGTTGCAGTGAGTATTTATAGAAGTCATTATAGTCTTTCTGATGTACGCATTCTGTTCTGCGTTATAAATAGAAAATTGACTATGTTATTCAGTATAGCAATTTCTGCTGAGTATAGAATTTATTAATGCAAGAGCTAGTATTGCTGCAAGAATAATACTTAACTTTGAGAATCCCAGACAGCAATCTGCAAGATTCCCGCTAGCCACTGAACGGTACTGACGTCCAATGTTGAATTTCTGAATTTCTGTTAGAAAGTCAGGATAGAAGTTCTTGTAGAATAGTGATTCCATAAATCACTCGAAGCTCGAAGAAATACTTGGAGTTCTTGATGATTAGAGTTGTTACAGAGGAACAACGGGCAGTTCTTATAACTGCTGAAGAATCTATGCAGCGAAGAGAGAATATATTTTGTATACAGGCCTGAGATCGTCTGTACAAGTATATACGTAGATCGTAGAGATGTAAGTCCTGCATGAGCACAGGGCGAGATAATGATGAGCTTCGGAGACGAAGAGCGTCTGAGAGGAAGTGACGACTATGAGTGAAGAACTGCAGGCTGTCAGTGAAGAACTGAGGAATCGAACCCAAGTTCTGCACGTGACGACACAGAACGGGGCGCAATATGATTGCGACACGCTCTGGAAATCTCTAAACGCGTGACGTATATCAGAAATGACTAGAATCGTATGACTACGTGATGAACTATTACAATATCACTTTCATATCGTTACGCCACGTAACCAGCACGCACGCATGTCGCAAGACTACAACCCGTGCAGTCGAAATGTCTTCGCCTCGCTACGGGCGCACCTTGGTACGTCAGTAACAGGCAGATCCAAGAAGACCTAAAGGTTCCACTACTTGCCACACACATCAGAAGCCTTGCACAGAGTTTCGACTCCAAGCTTCAAGATGCAGAGAACCCTTTAGTACGGCAACTTGGAAAGCGCCTGCGCTTCCCAGGGGACGATTAAAGTCGTCAGAATTTTTGAGGCCTTCAGCCTAACAATACCCCTTCCCAATACGTATAAGCCTTCAGCTGACACGTATCCCAACTGGTTGGTTCAACCCCTACCAGGAATTAATGGAGGACCATGACCAAATACCCTTTGCCATTTCCGACCAGGGTTTTCCGTGGTTTTCCCTGGTTGTAAGGTGAATACCGGAACTTAAACAAAAAAGGGTCACGGCCCGAACCCTAAATTCATTGCAGTTGCCCTGCATAGGTTCAAGTCCTATGCGAAACACCGTTAGCGTAAGCAAATTTAAGTTATAGGATAGGAACCCGTTTTCACTTCCAGCAATGCATTTCGTATGCAGGTATGGAATCGGAGTCGAGATCACCGCATTGCGGGCATCAGTTAGCAACATGGCTGTAGAAACGTTGGCCTCTCAACACTCGACGCGGCGCTACCCGGACAGCCTAGACTGTAATCTCTTTTAATGATTAATATGAATAAGTTCACAATGTGAATGACTGAATCCGAACCAAATATTAACTGTGTTTTTTTTTTAACAAGAATAACGTATATTACTAAAACTAAACAGGATGCACTTGCTTACTTGCTTACCAATTTTGATTTATATTTTCTTAAAAGAAAATCCTACTTCTTATTATTATTACAAAATTATGAATTTACAATGAGCTTAACTACCTTAACATAAAATGAGTAGATTAATTTTATTTGCGATCTCAGATGCGAACTGCACTTTAATAATTCATACATCAAGACAATAGCAGTTAGGATATAAATTAAATAATTAAATAAAATAATTATTTTATATATACAAGACTAGAAGTTATCACATAATTATTCTTAAAACTACAAATATACATTAAGCAAATACAATCCTAAAATACTTTATTTCATTACTTTTATATCACAAAGGTGTAGATGTATTTACTTAAACAAAAACTATAAAATGCTACATAAATAATGTATGGTACTAACCTTTATTGTTTGGCACCATTCATACTTACAAACATTACTTACAAGTACAAACATACTTACAACATACAAACAATTCTCTTGGGGCCCTCAAGAAAAAGGGTCCTTCCTGATCCCTATAATTTTAACTTAAAGAAAAAACATAATTCTTTCCAACTGAGGTTGAGTGCAAAATTAAAATTATAACATCAAAATTAAAAATAAGACCCTACCCAAATTAAATTAAATTTTCAAAATTAAAGGAAGACCCTACCCAAATTAAATTAAATTATCACATTACTAGGTTAAGAGCATTTATATTTCAACCCATTTGGAGGATATATTCAAGACAATTAATAATTAAATTCTACATTTATGTTTTACCACATGGCTCAAAGGACACCAAAATAATTCAAGCCCTTAGGCTCACACAAAGCAAACGTGGTTCAGATCTTGGTATTGCCAAATATTATTTTAATACCAGAAAAGAAACACGAAATAATTAAAACATCATAAGATGATATTAGATTAGCAAAGACTCACCTCAATTGGAAACGGCAGGCCTGGCAGCCATTTTTGCTTTCGTTGCCATTACGGCATGTTTACAAACACCAACCATCATGGTCGCTTGAATCAAGGAAAAGCCAAGTTACATAAGACTCTTATATACTCGCTGCATCCTGGAATTTCGCATTATAACCGCACTGCAGTCTTTTAAAAAACCAATCATAAAGGTTTTAATAAACTTTATTAAAACAGAAAACTGTAGTTAATGTTCACGCGAATGAAAATATGTGTTACTACCAGCATAGAGAGAAGTCACGGCCAGCTAGATCTCGCTGTCTGCTTGAAACCAACTTCGCTGGCAAGGACTAGCGTGGAGGAGTGAACGGTTAAGCTTGTAGGAGAAACGAAAAACAGGGAAGAGAAAGGGACTCCTATGACTGGCGAGATAGCGTAAATACAATTGTGTATTGAAACATAGAGAAACTGAAGGAGGGGGAATTGAACTCCGCAGAAATATAAATAGAATAACTGATGTTTGCTGTTGCCTAGGTAATTTATAGACTGTAACATTATTGCATTTTAAGAATGTTACAATCTCCTGCACCGCGACTTGGAATATATACTTTGGAATATATTCCAACTCATAACAGGTAATATATTCATATAGTAGTACAACAGTTTTTATTTACAAGTGGGACGAAACTTTTGAGTTCACAGTAATAGTGTTCAAGAAGGAAGGGCACTTCACACAACAGGACCTTTTGGAGCACGTAATATTTGGGAGGATTTTCCCTTGTCTAAGAGTCCATGCTTACAAACTTGGTGTCCAACCCATTTCACTTATGTCCATGTAGGAGCTCGCTGGCAGACACTGAAACCTTCACGGAGAAAAGACGTTTAAGGCGAGACGACGTCTTTGTTTCTCCTTCAGTGAGACTGTCCAGCTTATCAGGAATCGAGTTCAGGAAGCTGCCTTCAATCTTGACACCCCGGTGACACTGCATCGCCCACTCGTATTAAGTCCTCCTGAAATTACAAGGCTAGCGGCAGATTAAGGCAATTCGAAGTTGAATACAAGTGAATATTTCCCTCCTAAGATGAAATAGAAGGATACAGCCAATACATTTACACTACAATAAAATTAAGAAACAAATTCATGAATTTACATGGTAGTTACCATGGCGTTAACATTACACAAATAAATTACACTAAAATTAAATTAAATTTACAAAGTAGATATCTTACGAGAATTAAGGTCTGATTCCTTTTCTTCTCTTAGGTTTACTCAAATTCGGGAATTATTTGCTGAAATTTACAGAGAAAACAGACACAGACACCCTTTATACTATATCTGTCCTTTTGATCGGAGTTCCACTCGGCTTGTGATCCCCTCAACTCGCAGTAGACTGCTGGGAACTTCAGACCTCCAGTATCCTCCGTCTTGTATTGCAGTCTTCACCAACTCTCGCCCCAGTCTGGTGTCGAATCACAAGTCGTGCAGCAAAACCATCTTCCATCTGATGCTTTGAAATTCTGTTTTCTTTTGGAAAAACTTAAAGATCAGGTCTTTTTACAGTGACTAACATGTGCTTTGACTGTTTTTTTAGTGTCACAATCTTTCAAAAGCACAGTAACAGGAGTAAAGAACCTGTCCACGACGAAAGGATCTCTAAATTTTACAGTCAGCTTCGCAGCAAATCTATCTACGGCCCTACTCTTCGGAAAGTTTTTTTAACAACACCCTGTCGCCTACTACAAAATTCACTGGTCGTCTATTAGCATTGTATCTTTCTTCCCGTTTCCCGTGGCAGATTGGAAGCTGCCTTTCTCCATATTTAATTAACTCGACCTGCAACTTATTCTTCGAGTAAGAGTTCTGCTATTGACCATGCGTTGGTTAGGGGACTATTGGGAGGAAAAGCAAACATAAGCTGAAACGGTGTTTCTTATGAGCTTCATGTCGGGCTGTGATGAAGGCGAACTGCAGCCAGAACAATTATTTGTCCCATGCGACATACTCGTCTGAGTGGTACCCTATGAGAGCGGCCCTCAGATTTATATTAAAACGCTCTGAATGGTTGGGCGAGGGATGAATCGGAGACATGCGAATATTCTGGATTCCTGACGAGATACAGAATTTTCTTAAGGCTTTAGAGACGAAGCATCAAGCGTTGTCCGAAACTAAAGACTTAGGGAAACCGGTAACGGAAAATATTATTTTTAGACTCTCTATGGTGGAGTTAGTTGTGGCATTTCTAACGGGAAACAAACAAAATAATTTAGAAAAAGAATCAACTGCTACAAGAATATAAGCATTTCCACTTCTCGAACGAGGGAACCTTCCGAAAAAGTCTATATGCAGTCTGTCCATTGGTGCCTTGCGCACTTCGGAAGCTAAATAACAGATTTTGGTACACTGAACAGGTTTAGAAACAGCGCACTATTGGCATGCCTTAACCTTCGCTTTAATGTAACCATCCATTCCCTTCCAAACATATTTTTGTTTTATCTTTGCCCGCGTCTTCTATCACCCTAAGTGTCCTCCTACTGGAGATAAATGATGATATTTAAAAACCATGTCTCGTAATGCAGTAGGTAATATGATTCTGGACAGTGATTTCGGCGCTGGGGCACTATATAAAATATTATTTCTAAAGACATAGTGGCGTATGCCTTCTCCACCTTGAAGGCGGTCTATAAGGGGGCTAACTCTTCGTCTATGGCTTCATGATCAGTTAATGAGGTAAAAGCAAGCGGAAAATCTCCCAAAATGTTACCGACCATACCAGACAGCTCTTTTGGCTCTTCTGGTGTATCTACCGGCCCATTTAACAGTTCATCTGGACTAAAGCTACGGGTTAAACTGTCAGCGACTTCATTTTCTGTCCCCCTAATGTGTCTAGCCTTGAATTTAAAAGCAGACAGTCTAACTGCCCATCTAGCGATTCTACCTGTGGTACGAGGCTTGGCTAGCACCCAGCTTAAAGCCTGGCAATCAGTTTCAAGTTCGAATTCAACATGTTCTATATAAAGTTTGAATTTCTCGACTGCAAAGAGTACAGCTAGAGCCTCAGGCTCATACAAAGAATACACGCGTTCAGGAGGGGTCAAAGTCCTAGAAGCATATGCCACGGGCCTTCTGCCCTCCTCGAATTCTTGAAAGAGAACCGACCCCAAGGCAACAGGCGATAGGTCACACTGCAAGATGATGTTTTTAGAAAAATCAGGCATTGCCAAAACCTGGGGTTTCATGATCAACATTTTGAGATTCTCGAAAGCTTCCTGGCACTCAGGTGACCACACAAATTTTGTATTTTTCTTTCTCAGGTTATTTAATGGAGCAGAAATTTCAGACATATTATGAAAAAATTTTCTAAAGAAATTAATCATGCCAATAAATCTGGCAACACCTTTGAGATCCTTAGGAGGGGAAACTTTTGAATAGCCTCCGTCCATTTTGGGTCAATAGTGACACCATCAGCTGACACCAAATGACCGAGAAACGAGAGACGGCGAGCAGCTATGTTTACTTTTCTGGATTCACTGTTAGTCCAGCGATTCTTAAGCGGGAAAAGACCTCTCTTAGATGATCCAGGTGTTCCTCAAAGGATTCTGAGTACACAACCAACTCATCTAAGAAATGATATACAAATTTAAACCTTTCATCTGAAAATATCTGATCAAGTAAATGTGTCAGCACCTGAGACCCAGTAGCGAGACCAGAGACGAATTCCAGTCAGTTATTATGACTGTAAAGCGCTTAGATCTCTCAGTGAGCGGTATCTGATAATACGCTTGATTAAGATCTAAAGAAGAGAAAATTTTGGAACCGAATAAAAAACTGAAAGCGGAATGAATATCTGGTAAAGGAACAGACTCAATTTTAATCTTAGCATTGAGATGTCGATAATCGATCACCGGTCTGAACTTCCCACTAGGTTTCGGAACAAGAAAGACAGGACTACTGTAGTCGGACTTCGAAGTCCTGAGGACTCCTTGTTCGACCATAGTGTTAATGTGTTCCTTCAAGATCGCCATTTTAGGCGGCGATAACCTGTAAGGGGCTCTACGAACAGGTTGAGTATTGAGCAGTTTAATGTCATATTCCAAGACATTAGTTAAACCTAACTCCGGTGTCAAAAATCTTGAAATTCCTCTAGAAGATGAGTCACTTTATTTTTATCACTTGGTCCTAAATGTGCCAAGTCTACTGATACAGTACTCACACAACCAGACATTAAATCGGGTGGATTTAAAGTGTTACTGTTAGAAGAAATTAAATTACAAAACGGGGCATCGAAAAAATCAAACTTAAAATTCGGAGAAAATTTGAAATGTAATTGTTTACTACCAACATCCAAAAATAAACCTGCCTTCTGCATGAAAGGATAGCCTAGAATAACAGGCATAACTAAATTTTCACATACAATAAAACGACACTCCCAAGCGAAATTCCCAATCTTTATTTTTAAAGACACAGTACCGACCGACGAGAGTAACTTATCATCCTTAACAATTTTAGGTATGTGCTTATTTGTAAGACACATCCTTCTATAAGCGTCATTTGACAGTACGGAAACAGCCGTCCCACTATCTAAAAGTTGCGGACAACTTGTATTTACATATTGCAACCTCAAGCATAGGTAATTTAGCGTCTACTATGGCCACTACTTGATGTGGCGTAAGAGTATTTTTCACTTCAATATTGTCACAATCGGGATTACAATGATTTGTTTTCTTTATTTTTACTGTGTGCCGCTTTCACAGATTTTTCTTTGACATGCTGAGAACATTTATTTTTTAAAATCCTGTTGTTAAACTGAGAAGTTAATGGTATGGCCAATAGGTCTGTGTTCTGCCTACTGAGTTTAATGTTAATAAAAGTCCTTGTCGGATAGGAACGGTTAGTCTGATTCTAAGGTCCGTAGCGTAGTCATGTTAATCAAAACAGTATGCTCACTAGGAGCGCGCGATTCCCCAGTGGGCTCGTCCAGAGCGTCCGTCACGTCAGTCTTCGTATTAAGACTTCGTATTAACCACATTCGTATTAAGCCTTTAGTAAACATCACAACGAACTACCAGATCTCCACCCCGGTTCCTAGAGTGGGACAAACTTCAATTGTCAGAGCGGCTCTGACCATTACTGTTTTCCACAGTTCTATTTACAGGAGCTGTACAAAATCTCACAACATGTCAAAACTTACCACATCTGTGACAAGTGACCGGCTTGCTATCTGTTGCTCTGTCACTCCTAACACTTTGCTTGGGTTGAAAAGTACTAGGGGGAACCTCCTGTCCACTCCTCAAAGAATCAGTATAACTCATGGCATTTACCCTTGCGCAATTCCCTAAATGACACTGGCCTACTCTCAAATACAACTTTTGACCTTATATCAGGAGACATACCTTCAGTAATGGACTCTACTATTTCTCTTTCTGACAATCGTAGCCTAAAAATGTTTGCAATTCTCCTAATGCTTCTGGCATATGCGGAGAGTGATTCATCACAAGCTTGAGTGCGATAAAAATGTTTATTGACAAGAGCTGCTCTTGCGCGAACAGACAAATAAATTTAAGCAACTTTTCATGAAACTGTTCCAATCCTAACTCTGCATTAACTGCTTCTAAAGCAGCATCACGAAAAGATCCTGATAGTTTTTAAAACAAATATGCCAATAAATCCCTATCGTCGAAATAAAAAACTAAAGCTTGGTCTTTTAGGTCACAAATGAAAGCGATGAACTCTAATACCTTTTCTACAGTTTCATCTGAATACTGGGAACTATTTTCAAGTAGAGAAGCAAGAGGATGTGGTAAGTTTGCAAAAGTTACTTTGTGCATAGGAGCATGGAAATTTGGCTTTACATCTTGTCTTTGAGAAAAACTTTCTGTACGGTACGCCTGACTATGGTCAATAAAGTGTGTCCGGTTTAGTCTCATCGGGGATTAAATATCTACAAAGTGGCCCCAACCAGGTTCACATAGGTCCACCGGCTCTACAGGGGTTAACACTTCGAGATCTTGCCGAGCGCTCACTACGGCAGGTGCTTCCGTTTCAGCTATATTTAGTTTGCTTAAAATTTCAATGAGTTTTCTGTCAGCATCTTCCCACTCTTCCTGATACGATGTTTTTTCTACTAAAAACTTCATATCACTGACACGGTTTTTAACATGGAGTGCCCTCTCTCCTACTTTGCCTAAGGCTGCACTACTGAGATTGGACTGGCCTACCTGCTCTTCAAGAAATTCTAACCTATGGTTAATTTAACTTAACAGTAGTGAAACATGCGACTCACCCAGGTAATATACGTTGACTGGCTTATCCATGTTTTCTTTCAACTGCCTTCGCAACTCAGGCACTACCAGGCTTTCATCGGGCTGAATTCCTCTCAATCTAAGTTGCATTTTAAGAATGTTACATCAAGGAGAGAAGATAATTTCATGTGGATTTCGGTAAAGTGCCTCTGCAATCAAACAAAAGACCAGTCACTGACCAATGACTCAACTCGATGCCATAACCTTTAGCAAGGTCTGGAAGACATGGTTCGTAAATTGATTTCTTCTCTTCGTCAACTGTAGAAGCCTGGTTCACATCAATTTCAAATCTTGTGGTAGGATCTAATACCAACCCTTTTCCGTTTTTGTGACTTATGGCTATAATGTCAGCTCTCCTAGTTGAACCATTTGTCGAGATACAATGAAACTCCTCATAAACATTCCAATTATTCTGCTTCAGAATAGTGACTGGAGCAGTTCCCACTTTGTGGTGACTTTTAGTGGTAAGAAGTTCGTTTTTGTGGCAGGATCCCAGTACATATCCTAATGTTTCTATCTCGCTGCAATTAGAATAACGACAGCGGGTTGCGGGTTGTACCAGATCTGCCAGGCACAACACCAACTGCAGTGATGTTGCACGACATTTTAAGGTATCTTTATACGTTTCAAGTGAAAATCTGCATTTTTCAAACAGGATTTCTGATGTTTTAGAGTGAGTCAGACATCATTCAACTAAGTTAATGCAATATTAGTTAACCAAAAAATAATATTATTGTGTTCTAAAAAAATTATTTTGAAAAATAAACATGTTAATTTTCAAAAAATTCTAGTTTGCTTAAAAGACATGCAAACCATGTGTAAAAATTATGTGATGATTCCTCATAATGTAGGTTAGATGCTGAACCTAAGTTATTGCTAGCATGCCCTACAATAAATAAGAAAAAAAATTCTTAGAACTTTGGCGGGTGAAAAAAATTATTCATTGTTCCTTTTAAACTCATCACAGCTTTAATTCTTAACATATTCTTAACCATTTAGGTTCAGGCTCTGACTGGTTTTATTGGCTTTCATTTGGTGCAAGAATGAAGCCTCTAGCTCAGTTCTAAGTGTTTTTATCTTTTTTTGAATCCTAAAAAATTGTGTGAAATAAAGTTTTGAGAAAGGGGGAATTGAAGTTTACGGATACTTTTAAAACTTAATATTCTTATTTGGAACATTCAAAATGCCCCTGCAACATAGGAACTAGATATTGGACTGCCATCTTTTTGAGGAAGGCAGTACTACATCCTCAGCAGCTATGAAAAATATTACAGCTAGAATGGAGAGGGAATTTTAAAAAGATCAGACAGAATATGAAGAACAATGCCATTATCTTTTCAGGCCATTCTGAGGTTGACAATCCATTTCTCTCGCTTACCCAGGAGTTAGCCTTAGGAACATCTGCATAAAGTATTTGCCTGGAATAGTAAGCGTGCACCATGTATCAAATGCTTGATTGCGAAGCTCTTTCCTCACACGTCGACCTGACCAGTCTTTTGCTTCTGATACATTTATTTTTAATTTTGAAAGTGGTTTTGATCTTTCAGTTTCCAGACCTCGTAAAGAGTGAAGATGTTCATCATTTATATTAAGTAGAATCCTGCATATATCATTGTGCTGGATGAATGATTCCCGTGTAGCTCTCATTAGGCATAGTCCTCGAAACCTTTTCGGTGCATATAACATACTATCAGAACAATCTTGTGGTAGCCCTATAATGGCTTTTACTGCACCCCTGATTATCGTGTCTATATCATTTAAGAATCCTTCTCGTAATTTATTAATGGGAGCGCACTGCAGAGGATAGAATAGACTTGGCCAGATGTACTGATTGATGATAGAAATCTTTTGGTCTGGCTTGAGCAAAATAGAATAAACTAATCATGATACATCTGAATGCAAGCTTTTAATGACAGAAGCTTCATCAAAGACAATTTTGTCATTGAAGTTCGTTCCAAGATATCTAATACGTTCATGCGGGTCTGTTATGTTCGAACAATTCATAGTAGTAATTTTATATGGTGATAGTATACAAACCCGTGCTGGTCAGCATGGAAAACAGTTATCAAAATGATTAGGATCGTAGTTTACTTCTTGAGTCCTTATTCTTTCTTTCTATATCTTAGTTTTACCTCTGTCTTTTAGGATTTAAGCGACCCAAGCCGCCCGGGCCTTACAGGGCCGCGACTCCCTTATTCTGTAGTCTATGTAATTTAAATTAGTTTTCCTATTTCTTTTCGTGCTTTTAATACAAATTTAAGACAAGACACTTTATCCCATAAGGAACACTATCAATTTAAGGGTTAACAATTTTAATTACTTCTTGGGATTGCACGTATGCCAAAGGTATTTTGGATCACAGTTTCTCGGGTTTCAAACCAGGTGACAAAGAAAATTTTGTTTCCGATCTTCCAGCAGCTTACTTTTCCGGGAGAGTGAGACCTAGGAAACCCTATCCAAGAAACGATTTACCGGGTAAGCCTAATATCATATTTTTACCCAAACTTTCGGCAACCTTAATCCAAGTCATTTTCATAAGTAATATAACGAGGGGTCCGATTTTCCAGATTTATTTTGGGAGAATCCGGATTACGAGTTGAATTTATTATTACTAGACTAAGGACTTCTAGGTCGCTAAAATGCTGTTTTAGGTACCTAAATTAGGCTCTAAAGATTGGAAAATAGATTCTAAAAATCGTAAAATCGTTAAGTTGCCAACTTTCTGAAATATCTCAATTCCAATGCAGAATATTACATTTGTTGAAGTCACCATTAATCAATAATCATGATAAAACACAGATATAGGCCTATGGTACACAGAATTATATAGACCCTGGTGCTAGGGCCTGTGTTACTACCATAACAGTGAAAACGTAATCCCTGGGCCCAGAAGCTACGCACGCTAGCATATTCATCGCCTTGTATCCCTCAGTGATTCAGAGAACTACGTTTTTGTTTGTTTGTTTTTTTTTTACTTCGGGAGAAAAACACTACATTTTCTTGGAAATTCCAAGGAATTTTTGTACTGAAGACGAAACATTCCCTACTATTTAACCACGTCATAAATGTGTCATGTACTGCACTTTCTGAGCTAAAAATTTAGTACTAACTGAAAATAAATGCTAGAATTTATAACAAAAAATAACTTATTTTGAACTTTAGAGGAAAAACAAGCAAAAAGGCAATATTAGGCTCTAACGTAAAAATAAGCTGTTTTAGGTCCTATAAAAGTATCAGTTTTATACATAGTCACTTATGAAACATGCTTATACAAGTTTTCGTCCATATATCACTTAAGGATTAAAATAGGTTTTTACCTAAAATCCGAAGTCTAATTATGACCATTTAGATAATACTTACATAATTGTGCATGTAATGAATAATATAAAAACACGAAAATGAATAAAACTACTCTAGTTTTGTTACCGTAAGCGAAACTGCTTATGGCAAAAAATCGACATTGTTGATAGTCGCGTGGCGTGCGACTTTTCAATGTTTTCGTCTTTATTAGCTGGTTATATTGATCTTATTGCTGAAATAATATCGTGTTATTAATATTGTATTTATTACTATTGCACTGCTTCACCACACATATAATCAATTGATCTTAGGTGCTATAAAATGAAAGTGGTAAAAATAAAACTATAACATTCTGACGAAAGACACTTGCGATTGTTTTAAATTCCATATATCCTCACACTCGATTGGTCACTGACTCATGAACTAAACAGTGAAAGACTTTTCGGAGGTGGACCTAGTTTAAAACAGTAGGAGTCACTTCATGACTTCAGGAATTGGTTATGAGTGAGCAATAGCACTGATGTAGAAATCGTTGTAACGCATTAAGACAAATGTTTAAATTTAATTGGCGATTATATAGAAAATAGGGTAAATACCACATTATTATGTATTATAATAACTTGTGAATAGCAACATAGACTTTCGCCATCAGGAATTACTGTCTCCATATAGAATACTTCTTAGTAAATAATGTATAGGCCTATTACATTACAATCTATAGCCTACTGCAGTGTCTGAAGTGAAACTCAAGTTTATGAGATAATGTAATTTAAATATGGCTTGATGATATACTGTATATATATATATATATATATATATATATATATATATATATATATATATATATAATAATGCAACTATGAGCTATTGCCGAATAGACCTACTGAAAATTTATTCGATCCTGATTGGGACAAGTGGGGGTTTTCCTCACCTATGGGACGGATGTCGGAAAACTTTAGGCCCATGTGGTCCCCCGGACATCATGTGGCCGTCATTATCACCTTCATCCCACTCGCACCTTGTACGGCATGAATGTGTGGCTGCTGTGTCTCGTTATAATAGGTGGTCGTGTTGTCTCATAGGTTGCCCCGGCATTGGGCTGATCACTCATCTCGGGAGACCTTTCTTGTCCTTGTCTGGTCAAAAAAGTGTATTTATGATCCATAGAAGCTCCCTTCCTTGTCTGGTCAAAAAAGTGTATTTATGATCCATAGAAGCTCCAACAGATCTCGGTCCTGTTGCTTAAACGTTCATACAACGGAGATGTTCAACTCTGAGAAAGAAGACGACCTTTTAATCAGTTTAAAAGAAAAAAAATCGACATATTCCGATAATATTAGCATAATCCCATGCAGTGTCCTTAATACTATCATCCTTAATAATATTATTGAAACAAAATAATGGACCGGCATCTGCATAGTTATATTTTAAATTAAATAAGATTATAGTATATTCTCACCATGTCTTGCATCTGCCAGCTTTAGGTTAATTTCCTGGATAACAAAACAAGAGCACTAGGGTTAAACAAGTGCAAGTTACTGCCACTAATATAACCTCCCAACATGAAATACAACATTTAAACTTTAAAACTCTTAAATAAATTAACGTTGAGATAACTGTGGAAACATGGTTCGAACCCCAGCTCGTTGATCTTTGGATAATGTGAATGTTTCATGTCGTATCATTCCATCTAACGCAGAGTATGTGTCATGTGCGGAGAGTTAAGCCCACGTAAGCGCATTGTACTAGTTATTTACTGTGGCTTTTTGTTGGTTCTCAGATAATGTAAGGGTGAAATTGTTTGAACACGGTAATTGGCAATTAATTTAGATAGGTGCATAAAACTAGTCGATGTAGATACTGTACGGTGAGGGCAGCTCAAGTTTGAGGGAGATACTGCGAGGTCGATGAAAGAGAACTCAGGTGCAAATAAAATTCAAGTCAACATCTACTTGCCTAGAAATGTAGGCTGTGTAGTTACCTGCTGTTCATGTTATAAGTTACTAACTTACATTTATAGGCTTGCTGCCACTTTAATGAAGACTATTCCATTCATGAAGTCTAATGCATAAATAAATGAGGTGAAGCGGAATGAAATCTTCGTTAATTGGAGTCATGACAGCTAAAATCAAATTTTAAAAGCCCAATGTATTTTCGTTAAGGAATAGGAATGTGATAATAAAGTACCGTAAGCGAAGTAATGTGAAGCGTTTTTATATGGAGTGTGCAGACGCTTAGGGTTCTAGGAAGTTACAGAAAGTAGAAATTCTGGCATAAATGTGTCAGCCTTCCGCTCCGATACCTTAACCTCTGGATTTCTCCAGATACTCATTTCTGTTAGGAGCTGAACCAATCCAAGGGCCATGGTGTTACAAGAAGGATTAGGCCAATTGAAAATGTCTAATTACCTCTTAGAGGATCGAACTCGTGATCTTCCGGTTTGTAGAGCAAAGCCACCAACTTCAAGTGATGTTCAGTCCTGTAATTTTAGTTTAATATGTTACTGTGTAAAAAAAAGTAAAGTGAAAAGTAAAGTGATCCCTATACAGGCCATGGAGGCCCAGAGGGTTCCAGGAGGTTGAGGCTCCCAGATTTTGGACATTCGGCACATGAAGGTGGTAAGGTACTCATTTCTGTTAGAGGCTGAGTCGACCCCAGGGCCATAGTGCCACCAGAAGGATTAGGTCAATTGAAAAATCTCAACGACCTCATCGGGAATCGAACCCGCGACCTTCCAGTTTGTAGCGCAGCGATGTTACTATGTAGAACATAAAAATATATAATTTAAAGTATATCAAATAGACTTAATATTGCATACAATATACCATAAAGGCTAAACAATCTACTCTTATACAATTCAACGGCCCTAAATAGCGTGCTTGCTCGCTCGCTTCGTGATACATCGGGTATACTCGGCGATGTTAGTCTCTCGCAGTGTAAACTTTCACAATATTATACAAATATAATACCGTTAGGAAAACCGTTTCTTTATTTTATAAGCCCTAAGTGAATGAACCCAATGAACAAATATTCTAATTTTATTTTTACTTACAATTTTCATAGCTCTGAACCACAAACCTATCTGTAGATTTCTTAAAAATCCTGGAGTCAATTAATAATGGCGGGCTAAACCGCGTTCACATGCTGTAAAATATTGATGGTTTAACCCTTGAAATGTCGCTGATAATAAAAATGCCATTCCTTCCCTTGAAACATTATATAATTTCTGAAAATTGCACTGAATTGATCAAAATAAAATTCACATAATTTTATGTGTTAACAAACAGTTGAGAAACAATATAGTCCAGTCAATGAATGCTCAAAAAGAGGTGTAGAGGGAAATGGAAGGAACACAATTTTTGACTTTGGGACTTTGTTTGGACTAGTTAGGAGGTAAACATACTAAAAGTCCCCACTCCTAGGAGGTGAGCGGGGGGCAGGGGGGCCCTTAGAAGGTCCCTTTTTTCAGGTTTTCACTTATATCTCGGTAATTATAGGTCCTAGCGATAAGACCCTTCTATACAAAATTAAAGCTGGGAAAATGCTCCACAAAATTGATCTTATTCATTTTTTCGCTATCTCACCTAGTTTCTGAGATATCCGCGCTCAAAATTAGCTAATTTTGAAAAAAAATAAAATTGCCTCAAGTTTTTGCCTTATTTCGTTAGATAACTCTTCGGCCCTTCGTCCTACGAAAAAGTCATAAGGAAAGAAGTTATAGAACATTAAATTTCCTTCAAGAATATATGATAGTTTACTTTTTATCTTCAACCGTTCAAAAGTTAAGAGTAATTTTAACTTTATATGTAAATGCTGGGATTTAGCAGAAAAACGTAACTTTCGTATCTTCCATTATTTCACTGGTCTAACACTATATAAAAGCCAATATATATAGATATTTATATGTATAAATAGTATTTACTACATATAAGTTGTATATAAATGAATCAATATATATATATATATATATATATATATATATATATATATGTATTTTATAATATATTTTCAAGTAACATATATGCTTATGTATAGTCCAGTCAATGACTGGATGAATAGAGGGAAATGGAAGGAAAACAGTTTTTTTACTCTGGGACTTTGTTTGGACTAGTTATAAGTTAAACATACTAAAAGTCCCCACTCCTAGGAGGTGAGCAGGGGGCAGGGGGCCCGTAGAAGGCCCTTTTTTCGGGTTTTCGCTTATATTTAGGAAACTATGGATCCTAGCGGTAAAACCACTCTACACCAAATTAAAACTGATAAAATGTTCCATCAAGACTGATTCCATTCATTTTTTTTTGCTATCTCGCATAGTTTATTTTAAACTTGTATGTGATAGGAAATTAATTTTCTGGATTTCAAGAATAACAACATTTTTTTTTCTACCTAGAGTTTGAAAATAAGTATCAAACTGTCTCGGAAAGATCGAGCACTCCCCCTTTCGACTGTTAGCTCGTCAATTAAGATCAACGACGAAAGGGTGTCTGTGGATCCTTTTTTGCTATTCCAGCGCAAATCCGTAAGTAAGAAAATCGACGAAGATTTGAAAACTTATTTGCAATATGAATTAGCCCCTTTCCCTTTAGTCTTCTTCAATGAGGGTGGGACGAGGAAATCGATGAAGTCAATTCTCTAGAAAGAGGTCAATCCACCTTTCAAAGATGTAAGTGTGACACACTTTGATGGACGGAGGACTTCTTCTACACAAAGTTATTTGGCAAAGAGGTTCCATGATATCTGCCATTTGTGATGGATATATCAATTTTGAGAACAGTCACTACCGTGGAAAGAGTTGCACTGTAGTGATGGGTACACGAGCTCATCCTCAAGTACAAAGGTCGCTGAGCAGCGAAGGCCGTACCGTCTCAGCAAGTCAGCCGACTTACATTTTAATCAGGAGACAGTCATGACTGTGAAGCAGGAAGACTTCCTGTCAAATGTCTACAACAAAAGTCTGCTGATTAACATGCTGAAAGTTACACTACAGGCACATGGAGTCAGAACCCTTGAAGCACGAAATGATGCGGATGTCCTCATTGTAGACATGGCTGTGGAGTTGTCACATACCAACGCTGTTGCAGTTATTGGTGAGGATGTCGACCTAATAGTCCTGTTGATGGCCAAAACACCTAGTGACCAGAACATAATTTTCGTCAAGCCTGGACGTAAAACCTACATTGTTTTCTACCAAGAAGCTTCAGACCCAGGGGCTGCGAGACATACTATTTCTACATGCCTTCACTGGGTGCGATACCCCCTCAGCATCCTTCCGAAAGCTGGTATTTACCATACTGTATTTGAAGTCTCCAGACGTCCAGGGAGCTGCTGCAGTTTTCTCAGACCCTTGCTCAACCAAGGATGATATAGAGGAAGCTGGGGAAAAGTGTATTTTGAGGTGGTTCGGGGCCCCACCTAAAGAGAAACGCTTACTGTTACCAATCCTTTGTAAAATCGGTAGCCAATATCAAACCGGACATCTCGTGCCTCCCACCAACTGAGAGGGGACAGCGAAACAACATTCTGAGGACATATCACAAAATCGAGATGTGGTTGGGACATGAGCTGTTTCCTCAGATGTATGGATGGGAGTTAACCAACAAATTTCTAACCCCGGTGCACTGTGAGGAGCAGGCTGCACCGGATTAAATATATATATTTTTTTTGTCGGTGCACAAAGGATTGTGCTACCACCAAATGCTGATGCAGAAAGGCATCTCTCAAGTGTTTCCCTGCATGTCAAAACTGCCAGGGGAACTGTCTTAATGGGGGCCCCCTTTTGCATAATGGGGATGAAGAACTTGACATCGATCCTCGGCCAGTTATCCTAGAAGATGTATCCCCTTTCTCAACAGATGAAGAAGAAAACGAAGCAGGACCAAGTTCCCATGATGAGCCAGGAGAATGTCTAGTTAATATATGCCTATATATTATATTAACTGTACATTATATATTATATACATTGCATACAAGTATTATTGCCTATGTTATGGCTCGTAAATAACAATAAAGATTTTGTGATATTCGATAAATTGTCAATTTTGAGTATTATAAAAAATTTAGTAATAATTACTATAATACAATTATTGTATTTCTGTGGGGTAAATGATGGAGCTCTCAAAGTGGTTCCACTAGGTTCGGGGTACGAAAATAGTATTAAACGACACCAATGATGAACTACATATATACTAGAATATATATTTTGTAAATATATAGCCTATATGTACACATATAATTTCTTTATATGCCATTTATATATAATGCATACTATTTATACACATAAATATATAAAATATACGTATATATTGGATTTTATATAGAGTTTCAGCAGTAGAAGAAGGGCAAATACGGAAGTTAAGATTTTGTGCAAAATCTCGGAATTTACACATAACGTTAAAATTGCTCTAACTTTTGAACGGTTGAAGATAAATAGTACACTATCATATATTCTTGAAGGCAATTTAATGTTCTACAACTTCTTTCCTTATGACTTTCTCGTAGGACGAAGGGTCGAAGAGTTAGCTAACGAAATAAGGAAAAAAACGCGAGGCAATTATATTTTTTTCAAAATTAGCTAATTTTGAACGCGGATATCTCGGAAACTAAGCATGATAGCGAAAAAGTGAATAGAATCAATCTTGTGGTGCATTTTATCAGCTTTAATTTTGTATAGAAGGATCTTATCGCTAGGACCCATAGTTTCCGAGATATAAGCGAAAACCCGAAAAAAGGGACCTTCTAAGGGCCCCCCTGCCCCCCGCTCACCTCCTAGGAGTGGGGACTTTTAGTATGTTTACCTCCTAACTAGTCCAAACAAAGTCCCAAAGTCAAAAATTGTGTTCCTTCCATTTCCCTCTACAACTTTTCATTGACTGGACTAATAAGTATTATTAGTTTTTATAGGTGGCTTTGGGACTGCATAAAACTTACGATATAATTAACTAGCATGTGCCCGCGGCTTCGCCCGCGATAATTATTTCAAAAATTAAAAATTAAGAGCATAATAGTACAATCATATTTATTAACACCTAAATCACGTGGACTACGTACCATGATTGGATAGCATCGTCTGGTAAAAGCGACCTCAGATTCGAGTTTCTTGGCCCAGAAAACCTCTGTATAGTGAGATTCGTCCAAATAAAACAACGTTTGACCATATTTAGGGCTTACAACATTCAAGCGATCGCGAAAGTTTTATTTTCAAGGTATGACAAAAATAGCCAAAGCCAACTGTAATTGATTTGACATTGAAATGTATAACTGAAAACTTATGTTTTGAAAACGCAAAAAATGCACGTTTTTTGCCCGTTTTTCACTCATAACTCGTGAACGAAAACTAAAATTAAAATTCCAGCTTCGAGGTGCATTTCTCGACCCTTCAGCCCACCTATGTTTAAAATTTCAGATCTCTGCGTTCAGTAGATTTCGCTGGACATCGAGGACAATTCCTTTTATTAATATAGATAATATGAATTATAATGATACCTTCTCTAATTTGTCAAACATCCATTTCATTTAATCCAAGCCCACCTGATACCACTGGCAACAATGTGTTCTGTGAATTTGCTTTGATAATTCTGTGAAAAAAGGGGTTAAGTATTTTCAAAAACATTAAATTTTTGGCAATTAAAATCAGAATTTTTCAAAATCCTTTCTTAGTGAGCACCTACATTATGAAATGAAGGTACAGTCGGTCAAATAAAAAACGTCGGGCGGTATTTGATTAAGTATCACGAACGAGCATATGCGCATGTACAGGAAGACATAAGGTTAGGTACACACACGCCTCTTGTCTATCCATGTATTTTCTTGATTATTTAGTCAGTTTTGTTCCAAAACAAACATGTATAGAAGGCTGTGGCTATATGCCTCAAATCCGCCATATTCTTGGTTGCAAATTTTTATAATATTAATAATTAATAGATTCGCGAGGAATATGTTTATTCAAGGAGCATTTTTTTAAGATTTTATTTTATAATACCGGTACTTCTAGTGCAAAATCAATAACTTACGCTCAACTTCTGCAACCAATCTTAGCATCGAAATACGCGTCCGGCCAGATCAACGTTTGCTATGAAAACTTCCGGTCGCATTATAGTCAAGTTCCCTCCTCTGAGCTGCTCTTTCATAAATATGGAACCTTCTCGCTGCTTCAGAGACCGAAAAATGAAGGTCAATTACAGCCCTAACTACACTTTCTCTCACGTTAGGATTTGTACGTGGCGATGACACAAAGCAAAATGAATTATGACAATGCATTAAGTTGAATATCGTGTGTTGCGCTATCCGCGATTTTCATTTTTTCCCTCCTTGTTCATATTTTCCCTCCTGCCGCATGGCCTCATATGTTCCGAAAATGACCTGTATTTGTGTTTTTTATAGGAAACTTGTGAACTAATGCGTCAAAACTTTAATTTTAACAGCATACGAGTCCCGACGTTTTTTATTTGACCGACTGTACTGTCAAAATTCCAAGGCTCTACCTGTTATAGTTTAGGCTCTACGTTGATTCCTGTCAATCAATCATTCAGTCAGTCAGTCAGTCAGTCAGGACAAAGCCTCTTATATATATAGAGAGATTTCTGTACTCTACATATTGAAGGAACGTATTTTGAAGGAAAATGGTTGACCATAATGCCTGCGTTCCTTCTAAGAGGCCACGATTAAATATTGGGGAATCGATTATGGAATATAATGAAAAAGAGGAACAGAAAATTGCTGCTAAAGCTGCACATGAAAGAAAAAGGAAGTTATCTGCACAGAAAAAAGCTGCTAAAGCAGAGAATGATAAAAGAAGAAACCTGAACTCAACTCAAGAAAAAAGAGCTTCTAAAACAGTGTACAACAAAAGAAGGAACGAGAACCTATCTGAAGAGAAAAAGAAAGCTAATGCTGGACGAATGAGAAATTTACGAGTAAGTCAGACTGCTACACGAAGTTCAAAGAAGAAAAGCTTAAAGACTATAGCTGAAGAAGCACTTGAAAAGGAAAGTACCATAGCAGAAGACTACTGTGGGAAATTGAGTGAAGTATGCTTTGCATGCAAGGCCAAGCATTTTGAGGATGAATCTTTTGAATATGACAAGACCGAGAATGGAAATGGTGAAACAATTCGCTGCAAAAAGTACAGTCATTGTTGTGAAAAAGGACAAGTAAATTTGACTTCACTGTATACAAAATATGAACATAAAGTGCACCCTCAGGTATTAAAACAACTACTGATAAAGGAAAATGATGTCGGAAAAAACTTGATGGAGAACATCAGAGCAGTTTACAGTTCTTTTGGATATGCGTCAACGGGTGCCAATATTTCTCCACCTTCTGGATATGGGACATATTGTTTTCGAATACACGGTCAAATTTATCATCGCACAGGAACCTTGCATCCTGCAGAAGTAAAATCAAGACAATACGCTCAGTTATATATTCTTGATACCAAGGAGGCTAATCAAGAAAGAATGAAACACGCTGCAAATAAGAACGTTGATCCTGCCGTATTTAACATAATAGGTGATTTTATGCAGGTAAACAATGAACTAGCCAAAAAATATCGAATGCATCATGAAGTTGAAAAAGAATCCATGCGTGAAGCACAGGCTAATGGAAGTTCTGAGTCAGTCGTAACAATGGCAATAATTAGCGACGGCAATTACGACAAAAGAAGATATAATGCTGCGACTGCAGATGAAGTAGCTGTTGTGTTTCAGAATAAAGATGGTGAACCACCATTAGAAAGAGACTTGCTGATTCATTTGAGACCTCAACCTGGAGATCCTAATAAAGGAGTTAAGCGAGTTGATATACTAAATATGCATCTTGATGCAATGGCTTATCCTTTACTATTTCCGTATGGACAGAGAAGCTGGGGATAGATTTTTAAAAAAACTACCAAGAAAGGGCTGAAACGCCTAACGTTGATGGACTACTATGCGTACATTTTTTCGATAAGAGATTCCTTCAACCAATTTTTGAATGCTGCGAAACTAACACAACAGTACTTTGTTGACGGGTACGTTAAAATGGAAGCAAATCGTCTGAGTTATATTTTAAGCAGTCAGAGTGAATGGAGAGGAGATACCCTTAAAGGGTTTCAAGATTATATTGTTTCGGAGGCTGAAGCCCAAGGGAAAAAACCCGGCAAGGTAATTATACTTCCGTCATCTTTTCAAGGAAGTCCGATATTTATGCAGCAGAACTATCATGACGCTATGTCTATTGTGACTAAATACGGGAAACCAGACATTTTCCTTACTATTACATGTAATCCTAAATGGAAAGAGATACAAGAGAACCTGGAGCCCTGGCAAAGTGCTGAACATAGGCCAGATTTGGTTGCAAGGGTGTTTAAAATGAAACTGGACAAAATATTAAAGGAAATTACAAAAAACGAAGGTTGAATTTTTGGAAAAGTTATCGCTTTCATTTATGTCGTTGAGTTCCAAATACGTGGTTTACCTCATGCACACTTACTATTGATTCTTGATAAAGATTCGAAATTAGATAACTACTGAAACAATTGATAAGGTGGAGAGCTGAAATAACTGAGGAAAGAAGAACCCAAGACTTTTTGCAATTGTTACGAATAGCATGGTGCATGGTCCGTGTGGCAAAGGTGTCAATAGCCCTTGCATGAATGGTGATAAATGCACGAAAAACTTCCCAAACGTTTTTCAAGACAAAACTATAGGAGGTGACAATATATATGATGGATATGCTATTTACAGGCGAAGAATTGGAAAGGAAGTGATGGTGAAAGGAAGAAAGATTGACAATAGTTGGTTTGTACCTTACAATCCATACCTTTCATTGAAGTACAATTGTCATGTAAATGTGGAAGTTTGCGCATCGATCAAGTGTGTGAAATACTTATTTAAATATGTATATAAAGGCCACGACTTTGCGAACGTTGAAATCAAAGAAGCTAATACCATTAGTCATGACGAAGTAAAGAAATCAAAGAAGCTAATACCATTAGTCATGACGAAGTAAAGAAACATGTTGATTCGAGATACGTGAGTGCACCAGAAGCTGCATGGAGAATTTTTGGACATTCGATGGATGGCCATTCTCACTCAATTGAAAGACTTGCGGTACACTTACCAGGAGAAGAGTACGTTATGATAACAACAGGAGTATCAAGTGAAAAATCATCCAAAGGAGCTGTTGAAAAGCAAGTAGAAAATGCAGAGAAAAAGCATACTACTTTAACGGCATGGTTTGAACTCAACAAAATAAATGAAAAAGCACGGGATCTTTATAATTGGCAGATACCTATGGAATTTACTTGGTTGAAATCTGAAAAAAAAATGGAAAAGTAGACAGGGGGGATTTAACAAAGTAGTGCGAATGTACACAGTAACTCCTAAAGATGCTGAGAGATTTCATTTGCGCCTTCTCCTGCTGAATGTGAAAGGAGCTCAAAGTTTTCAAGACTTGCTTACATATGAAGGAATTACTTTCAACACGTTTCGCGAATCAGCAAAATCTCGAGGACTTTTAGAGGATGATAGAGTATGGCAAAGCACCGTCGATGATGCAATAGCTTGCCAAATGCCAAATCAAATGATACAAGTTTTTGCATATATATGTGCATACTGCAATCCTTCTGATCCTAAAAAACTGTGGAATGACAACATTGCTGATTTTAAAGAATATTTTTGCAAAAAAACGCACCAAAACGTTGGTGAATGCAAAAATTGTGAGTTATACGCTTTGAAAGAGCTTAAACAAGTCTTGATTTCACTTGGAGCAAGTTTAGATCAATTTGGTTTGGCAGAGCCTCCTGCAAACTTGCCTGATTTTGATGCGGATCCCATCGATTTACAATATGAACGACGTGAAGCGAACAAAATGATTGAAACATTAAATGAAGATCAAAAAAATGCATTTGACTCTATACTGATTGCAATAAATGATGAGACTCCACGATCGAAGTGCTTTTTTCTTGATGGACCAGGCGGAAGTGGCAAGACGTATTTATATAAAACGTTGATTCATTATTTAAAAGGGCAAGAATTAATTGTTTTACCTACTGCTTCAACAGGAATCGCAGAAAATTTGTTACATGGAGGTAGAACGTTTCACTCATTATTTAAACTGGGTATTCCTATTACAGAAAAGACTGTATGTGGAATAAAATCACATTCAAAAGAGGCCGAGTTGTTGCGGAATGCAGATTTGATAATAATTGACGAAAGTACAATGGCTGCATGTCATGCGTTGGACGCAATTGACCGCTTTTTCAGAGAAATTATTGAATGTTTGGGCGGAAAAGATATTCCATATGGAGGGAAGGTGATACTGTTGGGAGGAGATTTTAGGCAATGTCTTGCAATTGTTCCACATGCGAAAAGATCTGCGATTGTACAAACGAGCCTAAAATACAGCTCAGTGTGGAATACGTTTACACGTTCGACTCTGAAAAATAACGTTAGATCTATCGATCTCGAATACAGCGAGTGGCTTTTGAGGGTAGGAGATGGTATTCTCGAAAAACCGATATGGGCTAGGAGATGATATTATAGAAATACCGAAGAATATGATATGTTATGGTTCCATTGTTGAGGAAATTTATGGACACAAAATAAGCATTGATAATGTGAAAGAAATGTCAAAGAGAGCCATTTTATGTCCAAAAAAATACTACCGTTGACAAAATAAATAATGACATCCTTAATTTAATCGAAGGCAAAGAATATACTTACAAAAGTATTGACAAGACAGATGCTGAGGGAAATGACGGAACAGACTTTCCAGTCGAGTTCGTTAATAGTCTTACTCCTTCTGGGATGCCACCTCACATTTTAAGATTGAAATTGGGCGTAGTGATTATGTTGATGCGAAATTTGAACACAAAGGAAGGTTTGTGCAATGGAACAAGACTTTACGTAACTGGATTGCAAAGGAATTTGATTAAAGCCAAAGTGCTGACTGGATATGCAGAAGGAAAAGAGTATCTTATACCCAGAATAGATTTATCACCAACAGATACTGGCCTGCCATTTAAACTTACAAGAAGGCAGTTTCCTGTAAGGGTAGCCTTCGCAATGACTATTAATAAGTCCCAAGGACAGACTTTAGATAAGGTCGGAATTTATTTGCCAGAACCAGTGTTCATGCATGGACAACTATATGTACCATTTTCGAGAGTGAGGCTTTCAGAGGATGTAAGAGTTAAGGTGGAAAACACATCAGAACAGGGGAAGTTACTTGACCATTCTGATGCAGTTTTCACAAAAATGTAGTATACGATGAGATATTTTAAATAAAAATTGATAAAGCCAGCGCTGACTTTTTTAAATGTATTGTCAGTGCCTTCAGGATTGTAGATCTGTAAGTTTCGTATTTAAGCATCATTTTATCTGTGGCAAAGCCACGGGCTATTTTCTAGTATTATACAAAATAGTAATAATCGACTTAATATGATATGATTAAGTATATCGTAAGGTAATGTAAATTAATATATAATTTGGTCAAAGTCTTTTGAGACAGTAAAATAGGTAGATATTGTCCGCCCTAGAACCGGCCCTAAAGTAAACATGTAAGTCTGTCTCACTCATGCGCAATTGTGTTAGAGTGAGATATACTCACTTGTTTACTTTACAGCCGGTTCTAGTGCGAAAATAACTACCCGTTCCATTGTCTTAAAAAGACTCTTCATCACATAGTTAAGTATTCACCGCCGATGTTATGTATTATCAGAATATTCAGCTTTACTAATTTTTTAGTCTCACCGCCCCTGGTGGTATCTTATAAAACTGAATTTAGCTGAATGTTCTGATTTATTAGTGGATACACCAGGAGCGGTGAGATTAAGAAATTAGGAAAGCCTGTTCCACTAGAACCAGTTGGTAATAAGGAAGTTTGGTTAGAGACTGTTTCAATTATTATCACTTTGAAGCTATAGCATCAAGTCCTTCAAGGAGGTCCTTTGGTTCAGAGTACGACACGCAATCACTTTTCAATTTCCAAGGGTGAATCCGATTACGAAAATGTCAAAAAATTCATGCCTAAACATATTTTGAAGTTTACATGACAGAAGTAATAATATCATAACCAAATATTTGAAAAGCAGCTGCCTATTTTCACCATACAATCCTAAATTGGAGTTCTGATTAAGTAAATGAAAAATATATATACACAACTAGCTACTAGCCTTTTTCACAGCTCCTGACGTATAAATGCGTCATACCAAAATACTGTTTGATGCCGAGATGTAAGTAATATTTTATGTAGAATGTGAGGATTTTTATCCGCATGTTGCTATTATCATGTACGGAAGCCAGATATTCCACTGAAATTTTTCTCATTCAATTCAAAATTGGGCCCACTGATGATTTCACTTGATGACTGATCATGTAAAGGTACAAATTCAGCTCTGAAACGAGAAATAGACCGAGAAATAAACCGAGACCGAGACCGAGACCGAGACCGAGACCGAGACCGAGACCGAGACGAGAACGAGACGAGACGAGACGAGACGAGACGAGACAAGACGAGCCTTGTTCTTGTTCTTGATTAAAAAGGATACTTACCGTAGTGGACTACGTACAGAATAGTTCTGACTAGAAAAAAGCCTGTCCAGACTAGTTCTGACTAGAAAATAACCAGTCCAGACCAGTTCTGACTAGATTAAAGCCAGTCCAGACTAGTTATGACTAGATAAAAGCCAGTTAAGACTAGTTCTAACTAAATAAGAGCCAGTTAAGACTAGTTCTAACTAGATAAAAGCCAGTTAAAACTAGTTCTAACTCGACAAAAACCAGTTAAGACTAGTTCTAACTAAATAAAAGCCAGTTCAGACTAGTTCTGACTAGAAAAAAGCCAGTCCAAACTAGTTCTGACTAGATAAAAGCTAGTTAAGACTAGTTCTAACTAGATAAAAGCCAGTTAAGACTAGTTCTAACTAGATAAAAGCCAGTTAAGACTAGTTCTAACTAGACAAAAACCAGTTAAGACTAGTTCTAACTGGCGAGACATGTTGTAGTCGAGACCCTCTCTATAGTGTCAGGAATGGAATAACCTCACTTAAATATTTCCGTTACATAGCCCTCTATTAACTTAATTTAGAGTTAATTATGTAAATAAAAGTGATGAATGTTGGATAGTATGCTTCGTGTTATATCCTCTAGTGTAATGATAACCGGAGGATCTGGTACGCGTTTCTCAATTTCTACCAATTCCTAGTTTAAAATAAAGTATGATTTATGAGAGCTAAATGTACCTAATCGTATGTAGGTCTACTCTCATAGAAATGAATTGTTTGTGTTATGTGTGTGTATGATTTTTCACCATTCTATGTATAAAAGTCGATATTTATGGTTATTTTACGAACAAACTTCGTTATTTTCGCTAATTTATGTTAAAAATTTGATATGAGACGAAGTGAATAATTGCCTTGGTCAAAAAAGCCTCATAAGTAGAACTGAAGTAGAAATGGAATATATAGGGCGAACATAACCGAAGAAGTAAAATGAAATATTGTGAAGACTAACGGATGCAATGACTTTGGAATTAAAACAATATTACCAATAACTATTAGGTGCTCGTAAAAAATGTTACTTGTGTCAAGTGCTTATAAAATATGGGTCATAGACTGGAATGATGAACAGGTCGAGATCAAAGGCCTTGTGAGTAATGATGAGAACTTGGAAAAACAATAAGCATATTATTTTAGCCATGAAACTTGTGATGTATTATTGAAAAAATGTGTGTATACATGGTAATAAACCCATAGTGTGATGTTAATTAGCTAGATGGTATGATAACATGAATTGTGATCGTCGGAAAAAAATCCAGCTTACAGATAAGAAGTTGAAACCTAGTAATGGGTATAGAAGGAAATTTAGATATTAGAACTAGATTTAATGAATTCATTTCCTAATGTTTCTTAGTAGATGTTATAATGAGACGAAGTAAGTAATTGCCTTGGTCAAAGAAGCCTCATAACCAAAAAATTAAAATGTGATAGTATTAAAGTGAAGATTAACGGAAGCAATGACTTTGAATTTATAACAATATTTCAATAACTATTGTTACAACTGGTATAGATCTCGTAAAAGAGGTTACTTGTGCTAATTGCTTATAAAATATGGGTCTAAGATTGGAATGCTGAATAGGTCGAGTTCAAAGGCAATGTGACGACTGGTGTAGTATCCTGTTATAGAACTTGGAAAAACAATAAGCATATTATTTTAACCACCAAGCTTGTGATGTATTACAGAGAAAAATGTACGTACACATGGTCATAAAAATATAGTGTGATGTTAATTAGGTAGATGGTATGATAGCATGAATAAATTGATGAAAAATAGTGCAGGTTGGGTTGAACAATAGTGAGAAGCTAATAAACTAATTGATACATGGTGTTGTAACTTAGATAAAAATCTATGACTTTGATACACTAAGGAGAGGGTACCAGAATACAAAGAATAATGATTTAGTGTGAGAAATGTGTAAAGAACAATATTTTGATGCAAAAAAGAATTACGAAGACAGAAATTTAACTCACGGAGAGAATATTGTAACATAACCACATCATGCATTCTATGGAATGAAATATACAAACTGCTATCTGACAAAATAAGGAAAAGCATAGTGTTAACGACTATATCGTTCGAACGAGTACTACTAGTATAGAACATGCTATGATGCATCTTTTGAACTACTTCACACCGGTAGATAATAAAGAAGAAGATAGTCAGTATCAAAGAAGATTAAGAGAAGAAACAAAGACACCAATTTGTCATAATTTATTTACATATTCAGGAATTAGGAATGTTTTAGAACAGAGTGAACTCATAAAAGATCTTGGAGAAGACGGTATAACGAGCAAAATACTACTATACACTTTTGAAATCTTACCAAAATCTGTACCAACGGTGTACAACGGATGGTTAACGAATGGAAAAGTCCCTAAAGCTACGGAAAGAGCAAATATAATCCCAATATTAAAACCAGGAAAAGAAAACAGCAGCGAAGTCTCAAAATTCAATCAGTAAGCTTACTATATATCGCAGGAAAAGTTATCGAAAACCTACTAGTTACCGGGATATCACACCACGTATTTTTCAAATAGACTTATGTATAACAATCAATATGGTTATAGAACTCCAGTTTTCAATAGATGCAATGAATAATACAACCGGACAAAGTATCAGAGGTGTAAAAACTCATGAGCATACGAATTTCCAAAACTTTCCGAACCAAGTCAAATGAAGCATTGTGCATGATAACAAATGACGCATTGGGCATGATAACAGGAATAAGTCCAATTATCATTTAGATAGAGGAAGCAGCCATATTATACAAAGCAGTACATCAAGGAGAAATGTTAAACCAACCAATTGATCTACAAACCTGGTTTTATCCAGCGGACTTAAGAGTAATTAGCAAAGTAAAATAACATGTGGATTAAGCCATAAAAATATATACGGAAAGGAAAAAGGGAGTTGGATCTGACGTTGACGTATTCACGGAACAAGCCCTAACACTGACCATCTTGAAATTATAATGTATCTTTTTCAAATCTTGCACAATGTTACCATCTTGATTTTGAGTTTATAAATTTGAATCGCGCGCTTGGTTCTTCATATTGTATCATGTGACCTTGCATCATGCCGTGACTTCATCGCTAAAATAGTAATGTTATGAAGTTAGCCTCACCACCGAATAAAATTACTCCACCGTTAGGTTGAGAGAAAGCTTAAAAAAATGATGATGAGTTAGCCTCGCTCACGAGATATGAACATGCTTGTTCTGTAATTTGATACGTGTGACCTACTTAATTGTCGGTCAGAACGTGTACAGATTTGATCGGTAATATGAGAAGGACATCCGGCCTCAAACCTCTCACAGAATAATTTTTTAAATGTATAGAACTCTCTCGTACGAATATTACCATATTAGTTTTTTCAAATCCATCACAATGTCTTTTGTTCAATAATTTAAATCTTGGACTATACTCCATTTTGAATTTTCTGACATCTATAATAGGAATTACGCATTACTTCGAAATATACAATTTCAAATCTCCCGCCAGAAGTCTTTTGTTTTTTCTGACATCTATAATACTAATTACGCATTAGTTCGAAATATACAATTTCAAATCTCCCTCTGTCAGTTATCATGAAACATGTGACCATTACGTAGACCGTGACGTCATAAATAAAGAATTCATGACTCAGCTGTAATATATGATGTGTAACTTTGAAATAATTATGATCAAGTCTACCGATGCATGTTCGGACAAGTCTGTAGTGATGTCGTAAATAAAGAATTTGTTGATTGAGCGTTAGCCGCAGATATTTCATTTCTTGAATGTGAATAAAAAAATTGATCTTTTGTTTGAAGATACCTCTGTTGTCATTGTGTCATTTGAGATGTACATCTGGTCTCAAACCTCTCGCTGAATAAATTTTAAAAATGTAAAGAACTCTCTCGTAAGAAAATTAAGATGATAGCAATTTCAAATCTCCCCCCTGACGTCTTTTGTTCTTGCGATCCAATTCATAATAAACAAATTTATCTCTTGCGCTAGACACCATTTTATTTTTCCGATATCTATAATAAAAAGTATGCATTAATACGAAATATAACATTTTAAAATCTTCCGCCAAAAGCCATTTTGTTTTTCTAGCATATATTATAAAAATTACGCATTAATTTGAAATATACAATTTTAAATCTCCCGCCTTCCACAAGTTTGTAATTTCATATCGTGCGCGTGGTCCGCCATATTGATTCACGTGACCGCGTATTTAAAATCCGACATCTTGAATTATGACGTAAGCGTTCCACCTGGTCGTAACCACTCAACCGTTGAGGTAGGTCATAGCTATCCACCATTTTGAATTATGACGTAAGCACTCCTCCGATGATGACATAACCGCGCCTCCCTCCCCTCTCATTCCTCCCTTCCCTCTTATTCCTCCGATGACGTAATCATTCCTCCGTTAAGGTAGGTCATAGCATTCCTCCCATTCCTCTGAAGACATAAGCAATGCCGCCATCTTTAATTATGACTTAATCAGTCCACCTTCTACCAACATTTAATTTTAAATGTATCACCTTACGCCATTTCATATCGTACGCATTCCGCCATCTTGAATTTTCAAATCGCCCGCTCGGCATTTTTAAAGTTGTCAAAGATTCTAACATTTGTAATTTTTAAATTGAGCGCCATTGTATCATGTGTCCACGTAAGTATGTTGTAATGTCATCGCTTAATATATAATAATGTTATGAAGTTAGCCTCACCACGGATAACAGTCGAAATATAATTACACCTTCACCATTTGTAATTTTTAAATTGAGCGCTATCATATGATCACGTATTAACATGCAAAACAAAGTGTTGGTTATAACATACACCGGATGTAACTCGATACTCAGGAATGTGAAAATTTGGAGACGTGTGACCTTGAACGGTTCCTGTTATAGTAATGAAGCATAATCCTGTTTCATAACATTTAACACGGTGTGAAATCGTATTATAACATTATAAAATCTTGTGCTAGACAACAACTTGAACTTTACCATTTTCGAATCATTCGATTGGTCCGCCATTTTTTCATTTTCAAAATTCCCTACCTTCTACCAATATATAATTTTAAACTTATCATCATTATGATTTTTAATTTTGCGCTTGATCCATAGGAACCGGAAACACAACCATTTTCATACAGTTTTTGAATATTGCGCTTAATCCGCCATTTTTTAATTTTCAAAATTTCCTGCCTTCTACCAATATACAACTTTTAATTTTACCTCCATTATGATTTTGAATTTCGAGCTTGAACCTTAGGAACCGGAAACACATTCATTTTCATACATTTTCAAATTTAGCGCCATTATGATTTTGAATTTCGCGCTTGGTCCGCCATTTGAAATAGGAACGGGAAGTGCCACCATTTTGAATCACGTTACCATGGCGAAAGTCGAGACGTCATAAGCCACGCCCACTTGTGACGTAAGCGGCTCCTGCGTGACGTAATAATCAGCTGACCGGAAGTGACGTCATGATGACGTAACCGGAAGTGACGTCAGCGGCTCCTGCGGTGACGTAGGTGGGAAAAGCACACTACTAATTGAATCGGTCATTTATGAAAGGGCTCAATGACACTTTTTTCCAAAATGGATGTTATGAGATAAATGGATTCACCAGGGGTAGATGCATGATTCTGTTAAAGAAAGACCCAATTCCACCTACTAAAGTTAGTTCTACAGCAGCTTGAATATACCATTCAGTTTAGAAATGCCTCAACTCCAGGAATGGAGTCCTTTCAATACTGAACCTTCCTGATACCTAGCAGTGAAAGTAAGACTTATGGTCATTGTTCCTTGATTTTGGTTTAATCAAGAGATGTATCTATAAGCTGGATAGAATTCTTTCTATAGGGAATATGTACAAATCATTGTGAACTCAGCAAAACAAGGCAGATTTACAGTTTTATTGGTATTGGCTGATGACATTCTACAAGTCTCAACATAGTAGCAAAATTATTATAAAAAGACTGAAACCTAAGTTGTTTAATGAATGTCAGTATGATTCAAAGAACCCAGTACAAATTTGTGCTTCAACATACATTAGGGATATATATCAGCCACACCTCTGATGTGAAATATCTGCAACATCAACTGTGAAACTTCCTGAAAAGTGAGCTTATGTAAATAATGTTCCCGTTTACACCAAGCAACATTTGTCAAAACTAATGTGTTATAACATATACCAGAAGAACATAAGCATTTCTATGTAGATATTCTTGCATGGCCTACTTGCACCAAGAAGCTGAAGAAAGTATTTTACACTTACTGTATGTTTTCATTGATGTAGGACTGTATTTAGTATTCAAGATATAAAGTTGTTCATATATCATATTTTAATGCTACATAAATCAATCATAATAGTTGATTTTATTTTAAAACTGTGTTTTTGCACAATTTCAATGTTACGTGTGAGGGATATACTTTTGAAAGGGCTCAATTCCATTACTAATTGAATTACTATAATACATCATGTAAGCACACTATATTTCTGTTTCAAATGTAGAGATCCTAAAAACACCTATAATAAGACATTGCATATGCAAGAATTTACTAACTGTCAATGTTTCTGTAAATAAACAGTTTTTTCTTTCTACTGAAAAATTATCTTTTCTGTCATTAAGCCCTTTCTTAAATGACCGATTCAATTACAACAATTACATTTACTACTTAAGCAGTTATAAATCCCCTCTATTACTTTTCGGAACCCATATAAATTTAATTGTTGTTACAAAGATTCGCTGTGTAACGCTACATTGTTTTGACAAATTTTCAGGAACTGTTTGTGATAAAGTGTAAGTCGTATATACCATTCGATAGAAAATTGTCTGACGAAGAATAAAATATAGGAAACATTCCAACGGATTCCAAGTTATTTAGCAAAATGTTTCGAAAAAATCATAATCAAAAACAAAAATTTTAATACAGGTACAAATATTTATAGTATTGTGCACCTAAACAATAATGTCAAATACACCGTTGGAATGCACATTTGCTCTTAATTAATAATAACAAACAACATAGATTATTATCAAAATACAAACCCGAGTTATATAGGGAAATGTAGAAGCGTGTCACAAGACTTTGGCGCCAATATTGATTACGTCATCAAAACCGCTAGAGGGCAGGAAAATTTCTGTCCCGGGCTTTTTAGACTCGTCTACCCATGTAGTATCTGAATCCAAAGTGGCGCATTTGGTTGCCAGATGTGAAATGTTTTGGTATAATTTTCAGCTAACTCACATACATGTGGTCCAGCAATAATAAATCGTTTTTGTCGCCAAAATTTCGTTCGGCATAAAGAGTTTTATATTTTCCTTGTCAATAATTAAGTACACTATGCTTTATACCACAATTGTAAACTTATTTAAGTACTTTTTATCATTAAAATGGTGTTAAATGAAAACACTGAACGATTTTTAGTAAAACAGCAAGATGGGTTTTGAAATTAATTATTAATTATTTACAGCACCAAATATAAGAATTCTTATGACGTTATGTAAGTATTCCTGGAAGTTATTCAAAGCTCGATTTATCCTCATGCCTAATGAACTAGATTTTAAAAGCATCAAATGTAGCAATTCCTCAAACCCATCCAACATCAATGACAGAGAATGATGACTACAGTTACATAGATTATAATTGATCACTTTGTTAATTAGGTGAGGGCAAATAACATCATTGCATCTATAATAATATTTCAAATATCAGGCACACGTGTGAGCAATGCTTGTCAGCAATGTACACACATAAACTGTCATTGACAAATGAGTTTATATTTTGAAATTTTGCTTATATAACAAAGATGTGGCTGAGGCGATAACTCCATGGACTCTCATTTGTGAAGTCGCAGGTTCAAATCCTTTGGCAGCTATTTGATTGTGGGTTTTTTGTGGTTTTCCCTACTAGCAAAGATTAATGTGAGATTATATTTATTTAACACTTAGCCTGAAAAGTTCCTGATCATAGACCCTGTAGCAATTTCATGTTGTCTTAAGAGGACTAACTCCTAATTCCTGGTCATACACGATGAGTCATTCCATGTCCCACGACCATATTAATTATATTTAGTTCCTTTCCTACGGCTACTGGCTTTTAAATAGTGAGGAGAAGTAAAATACCATGAGAGGTTCTAAATTACTACTGTAATACAAATTCATACACACTAGTACATTCTGTAAAATACACGCCGTTCGAAAGACAAACTTATTCCAACTGAATAACCTGGCATCCAAAACGTTTTAATTATATTATTATTGGTAATTTCAGCTTTTTAGTTTTAAAAATAAGTGTCCATTTAAATAATCTGACAGATCAGAGAAAATATGTATACTTTAGTTTCCAGAATATTTTGAAACTCCCAAAAATGATTCAACAGACTGTCTATTCTATGTTAATTTATTCATGTAAATATAACTAACTTACGTATGTGGGCTTTTGCACCATAATAAACTAAAGTCACTATAACCAAATAGTTTCCATGAAAATTTTAAATACTCCATCCTACATTTCAGGCACGATAGTTCGTAAAAGAAACCTGTACACTCGGTCAAATTGAAACATGCCGTTGGATTCAACATTTATGAGAGGTCTCTTCACGAAAATTCATGGAAGTACAATGATATTAATATGAGGTGACAGTCCGAGCATGGATGTGCAGTAGTCGCAGACGAGTCCATTAAAGATTCTTATCGCGTGGAGGGGTGTATGCGCCAGTTGTGTTGTTGCTTTCAGTGCGGTAAAACCGTAGCCTTATAATATAATATAATATAGTTCAGAAACAATAGGGCTTGTTCACGTGTGTAACAATAGGGCTTATAACCGTTGAATAATATTTTAATTTTCATGGTCCTGTTTAAAGTTTCAGATCTCATTAAACTCCTATTCGTTTAGAAGCAACGATTTCCATTAAGTACTCTGTCTTTAATTTCTTCCGAAACAGCATTTGTCTGATTTATTTGTGATCCGTAATGTAGCATAACTATTTCACATATTCAGACTTGAAATTTCCAATATTCAAACTTGTACTACCACTTTATTGTTTAAATTTTATCTCATGCTCGTCTTCTTTTAATTAATTTCCATTCCTGTAACTTGTGTGTCATTATTCAGTGTATTATCAGAAGTTAGATAGGATTGTTATCCTGCTTTCACCTTTAGGACCTGTTATCTATTGGCCTACTTGAGTACTCTATAATACTTAACAAAATTCATTCCCTGTAGGAATAGTTACATACCACTTAACGTGGAAAATCATGGAAACTTCCATGTCGAAATCACTAGAAATGTTGTATTAAGATTGATAGCTAGGTGCAACTAATTTAAGAGGAATACAAAATATCAGTTGTGAAAACAGAGTACAAATGTCTTACTGAAATGTAGAAATCATTTTGTATGACTTTTCATTTCGATTTTTTTTTCTTTCTTTTATTCAGTAATCTCAAAAGTTGCACTTGTGATGACAACTTGACATTGAAATAAGTGTCGAACACCATGTTTCCCGTACTTTTAAGCTAATATTTACGGTAGGAGCGAAATACACTATTTCGAGCATAGATGTTAATACGATAATACTTATGAATGGATTGTAATACAGTCTATTCCATCATAATACAGTTGATGTTGTACCATCCCAAAATGACATTGAAATTACTCTAACATGTACCATTTTATGAGATACACATTTGAAATAGCAACTTTTGTATTTGTAATTGTATCACACTTAATATTCAAAGTAATGAAATGGTGTTGATTTATACTGTCGTAGAATCATTTTATCGGAAGTCAATAAATTATATAATGAAGAACTTGTTCTGTATTCCGTTAATTTCTGCACTACCACTTGATTATTTTGTGTAAGGGTCCAACAGTAATTCTCTAACATATTTTAATTCCTTCTTTCGTTCTTTCTTTTCCATTTGACTTTGAGCTTGGTGGAATCCTTCCCAAGGTTCACCCAAGAAGTTGCTACACAATTGGGATGAAATTCCGACGAAAAGCTGAATAACAGTCACAATCGTAAATAGGCATAGTCCTATCCATAATCAAACAAAAATATACCACATTGTCATATATTTAGAATCACATTATAAACCTTTACCCAATTAAAGTTTAAACTAGTCAATGTTGGAATTCATTACCAAAATGTTGGAATTGGAACAGACAGCATAGCAAATTCACATGATGTAAGCTATATATCATAATTATGTTCGATTTGCAAAAATTGTTTATGCAAGCAGATTAACAATTTTTTGCTAAATACCTAGTTTGATTTGAATGTGAGTGAAGTAACTAAAAAGGAAGCATTGAGTCTGACGTGGAATCCAATACAAGTCAATATAATGATGGAGTAGGTATGTGAGGTATGCCCGGAATCTTGTGTCCGGACGTACACACTGCAACCATCAAAGGAACGCAGACCCTGACAGCTAATCTGTTAGTCCGAATAGTGCATATAGCCTGATATATAATACTCTGTTTTACTCAGAACTCCTACAATGAAGAGAACGGAGAAATACATGGCTCCACATGTTGGGTCATTCAGTATGCTAGCCTTTGTTACGGTTTGGACATGTGTGTTTGAAATACACCTGGTTTGCCAGTTTTATGTGCATTGTATGGTTAAAGTTAATTTTGAATTCTCATAGTGAGAAGTACTTTAGATAATAACTAAATCTGACGTAAAAAAACACTACGCACCTTAATGTTTCGTATTTTAAAATGTATGAAATTGCATCACATGCAACTAAACTCAACGCATAGGAGTAGGTATAAAATATCATTAAGAGATGTCTACTTTCTCTGGTCAGAACAAAATCTAATTGGTGGGTTTGTAAATTATAAGAACTCTTAGGAACACCAGACGAAGGCATTTCTCCGAATAAATAATGAAGAGTTTACATTATTACATTTTCATTAACTCTTCCTCTAGCAAAGAGTTTAGTTTTATGGCATGAAATTACTAAAGGGCTACAAGTAAAATATCCTATTTTACCAACATAGGACTTATGTTAACTGTTTACATCCAACGAAGTAATAAAAAACTTCTTTGTGAGTAAACAATAGTCCTATCAACCTTCGTATTATAAAGTATTGTTTGGTACCGTTGAGCTCGATCAATAAAATTCAATTAGTGACGGTGAAGATAATACAGAACAACGAAAATACAGATGTAAGATTTTAATGTATTTTAATCATAAGGACAATATCAGAAGACCTAACTGATTTTAGGTATCACAGTGTCTTTATGAGTACAAAGCAAAATGCCCTGAAGTTGTTGTCGTTACACTGAAGGCCTAGGCGGTAATAAAATGTTATAATTATATCACATCTTAATTTTAGTGTACAGTAGATCTACCGTATGGATTTGATTGTAAATAATATAAATAACAGCTTTATTGAAAGCAGGATTCATACAAAATAGATAGATATAAGATAGAGTTTTACAAAAAATAAAAAAGTAATTTATTATCATTTACATTCTACAATCTTTTATTGTCAAAATCGACAATTTATACTGGAAACATAACATTTGATTCTATATTCTATTTGATTCAAATATTGCACAAAATCAATTGTAGAACACCCTGGAGTTAATTAATTTTATGCTACATAGGTAATATTTCGGTATTATCGGTAAATAATTAATTATTTCGTAATACTTTAATAGAGCATTTAAAGACAAAATGCATCAAAATAACTCATTTGAACTAGTGTCAAGTTTTAAATTAATCTGCTTTAATATTGTTGTCGTTCACCTAGCTCAGGCGAGGACATAAAGTTGCTTCGTGTCGTCAGCGCAGTCGGCTTCTGGCTCACGCGGAAAACTTCTGCGAGAAGTTTGTGAAATGCTGGCACCATTGAACAGGGGGATGGCAGGGGTATTAGTTTTGCGGCGGGGAGTGCTCTTGCCTGACGTCACACACAGTGACGTGCACTTCTTTCACGAACGTCATCACGAGACGAAGCTCTCTTTCACTGCCCTAGCTCGTATGAAAATCCCTACATAGTTGACTTCCCTACACTAATTTGCCCAGGATTTATATTTGAAACATCAGCACAATTAAATTCTTTTCTGCATCCCAATTAATTTCATTGTTGCATAGTGAAAACTGTAATATTTACGACTATGTTGACTATATTTTTGTGTAAAGTGTGGTATAGTTGGCTGATAATGCATAGATGATTTCTCCTGTTTAACTCGGCCTGATTGAGTCCATTTCACATCGATAGTCAGGTCCAGTTTGTATGCAACAACTTTCATCCAATCGAATGCTATGATGTCGATCCTTGATTTGATCCTCTAGCATCTTTGCAAAGAAGCTCTTCATACACTTCATATCCTCTTGGAAAAGGTAGTTGCAATCTTCTCTCTATTTGAGATTATGAGTAAGTCCTCTCGTGGACATTTCGAGGGCTTGTTCTGAAGGAACCGTATCTACCAAATTTGATTTTTTGAGATAGGTCATTTTCAGTAGGCCTATACAGATTTCATAATTCTATATTATCTCGTTTACACAGGGGAATGGCATCTATGATTGAAATGATTGATTCAACCTATGTAGGTGAGGCCTTATTATGTTCCACCATACCATTTTTGGTTTTACGCTTATGCAGAAGCTAGGCCTGCTAGCTTATTCATTCCTGTCGTGTGACGTTCCTCAGTCATTCAAAGAAGTACGGTACACTTTCTTTTGTTACTCCTGGTGGAAGCAAAATAACTAATTTCCCCAGAATGTCCAAGAAATTATTTTTATCGAGACAAGAAATTGATATTCTTTAGACATACCATTAAGTATTGCATGTACTGTATAGTCCAAATTAAAAAGTTAGAATTTGTAACAAAATTGTAGAAGAAAAAAATATTTAGAACTTTAGGAGAACAAATATGCAAAAAGGCAATATTAGATTCTAACATCGAAATAGTCAGTTTTAGGTTCTATAAAAGCATCAGTTTCAGGCTTAGTCACCTATGAAAGGAGTATATAAAAGTTTTTGTGTATAGGTGTATATATCCTTTAAAGATTAAAATAGCTTTTTACCTAAAACCCGAAGTCTACAGTTATGACAGATCCTACATTTATACAATCCATACACGCTTCAGTATGACGGTTTTACTCAAACTAGATAATTTGCCAGTATGGCCATTTTTAAGCTCGGATTTGTTATATGTAACACCGGAAATTATCCTGATGCACCCTTTGTGAAGAAGTTCGCCACCCCAAAAGATAAGAAACTAAATAATAATAATAGTAATAATAATAATAATAATAAAATCTTTTTCAGTAATTAAGTTATGATGTCCAATAATTTGATTTGTATTTTTTACCTTCTTTTACTAAATTGTTCAATACTGAATATTGAATAATTTATATGAGCATTTCTTAAAATATATTGTTGCTAAACAGGAGGACTTTCCTGGTCAACATATGTCCAGTTCGCGGATAAATTAAGTGGGCTTCCCTCTGAGAAAAAGGGGAGGGGTTGTGCATATTCTCAGGAAATAATGAAATTTACTTGCAATTGAGAATTTTTTAATCCAAACAGATCTAAATATGTGGATGACGAAACAACAGTTGATATAAGTAAAATTATTAATTTAGTGCAAGGCATTGGTCATGAAAGAATAAACAAGGCAAACTAAGAGTGAACACAGTGACGTGGAAGGTGATGTTTGTTTCCTGTTCCAGATCGCATACAACGAACAGGAGGGTGACGTAGATGTGTCAGAAAAAAAACCCATGACGAAAAATGCAAGAAGCAGTAAAAATTGCAGTACTCTTATGACTTCCTCTGTTAATAGGCTATAACATGTATTACAGGAATATGCAGATTACAAATCCGTACGTTTTTCTTAGTTTTGAGATACAGGAAAAGTACAAATTTCTGTTTATGTTACTTTTCATTACTGTATGGCGCACGGTTTTAGAAGGCATATGAGCTGAACCTATGCGTGCTAGCGACAGCTGCAATGCTGCTACGTCTTGCGTTCTGAGCGAGTAAGGCGCAGAGATAGAAGTAAAGAAGTAACATTCGTCGCGTCGAGTTGTTTATTCCTGACACGATAGCTTGAGAACCTTGCGGTGAATAAATGTGGCGTTTGGATAGGCTGCTTCAAAATTTCTTGCCGCTTATAGTTAGGCACATTAACATGAAGAATTTCCAAAAGTATTTTTCTGAAAAAGAAGATACACTGTTGTTGCTCACGCTTATGCCGAGTGTGTCCGAACTAGGCAACAGTGCACGACTACGACTGGCGAGCCCCTCCTAGTCCCGTCTCTTATGCCTTCTAAACCCGTGCACCGTATAGTAAACTTATAAATCAATAGCTTTTATTTTGGTATAGTGAAACGATCTGCTGTACTTCATTACCTGAAAATATCATATTAACCTCAAGTGCTTGAAAAATAGCACAAATCGGCTTATCATAGTTCACCTCGCATGTAAAAATTATGATTTTGGACGTAATGGTAAAATTTTTGTTCAAGAATGGAACATTAACTCAAGTACTAAATTATTTCGAACCGTTTGTTAATTTTTCGTTATTTAAACACTCGAACACTTTCATAGGTCATAGAATAATCGTATAATCTAGAGGTGAGTCAGCGTTAGTCAGTAGCGAGATTTCTGGAAATTTTCGCAATTTCACACATAAAACCCGTGGATATCCGGGAACCGCAAGGGCCTAAAGTCACCCGACATTTGTCTCAGAGGTGAGGAAAACCTCGGGAAAAAAAACATCTAAATAACTTGTCCCAACCAGTATTCGAACCCAGGCCCACTGCGTGAGAAGAGCGAACGCATCCCCTGGTACTAATATCTGAAATATGCATATTTAATATTGACTTATTTACATTTACTCTTAGGTACAGAAATCCCTCCTGACGAATCCACTAATACAGATAACTTACGAAAGAGCGTTTTCAAAACAGAAAGTAATTAAGACTTCCCGCTCCACTGGAGAAAATAGTTTCTTTCTAGGGCACTGTAAGCGCAATATTTTTGTAACCATCCACAGTGATACTATTATTGTCGGACTATGTGAAAAGAGCACAGAAATAATTCGCCTTCTAGAGATCTAATCCATGGCCTATCTTATTAATTTAAAGATGTCACGGTAACTACTGACAGTAACTTCGCTGTTCCTAAGAGATCTAGCCTATTATTAAGGTAAGTGGTAGTGAATTTTATTCTTCTTGCTTTTTAATTATCTCCTTAATTGCAATAGCGCTATTGGACACCTATTTCCAGTGCCCTCTTAAGGTCAAGCACCTGACGGCAGAAGCATTTGTAAGAATTATTATTGAAGATATTGTAACAAGGGCTCGTCGGGGTTCGAAATCAGAACACGTAGTTTCTAATTGAAGAATGGAGGTTCCTTTATTTCCGATAACAATGATCTATACAGCCAGAAAACTCCTGAATTTTCTCCAATTCACTCTTCTGTTCGGTGCTCACTTCCACGTAACAGCACTGTCCCAGTCCAGTCCAGATCAGCTCACCAGCTCTTCCGTTCACTAGTCCCTCCGGTCACTAGTTCCCCGTTGACTAGGTCTTCCGTTCGCTACCTCCTCCGTTGACTAGTCCCTCCGGTCACTGGCTCCTCAGCTCCTCAAGTCACAGTTACTTGAGGTTGCGCTGATCAGTCCTCTCCGTCCAGTTCACACTCTGACACTGACTCCCTCTCTCGCTGTTACTGACTGTAACTGACTGACTGTTCTCTCATTGACTGACTCTCGCTGTCCGCTGACGAGCTTATATAGTCCCGACGAATATTCTGGAGCCGATGTCTCGAAATCTCTGTCCGCGTATAATCTAGAATGCCTGCACGGTGCGGGGACACCCTCGTAGCGCGCAGCTCCTCCCTACAGGCCTTCCCCACCGTGCGCTGCCCACTCGCTGCTCCGTGCATCGCTAAACCACACCTCCCGTCCGGCCAATAGGGGCCGCGACCTTTCCAGACTCTGTCGTTACTCGTAAATTCTAGGCAATCAGCATTGTGACATTGCCCCCTCCTTAAGGGCCTTCGTCCCCAAGTGCCCCATGGAATGCCGCCAGACGGTCCAGGTGAACTACCAGCATCTTCCCTCTTAGCTGTCGCTGGATGCGGTAGACTACATCGTTAATTCGCTTGATGACCCGGTAGGGGCCATACCAGGACTGCTGCAGCTTCGGCGACTTCCCTCTAGTCCTGGTAGGGCTGTACAGCCACACTTTGTCTCCCTCGTGGAGCCCAGCTGAGCTGGTCAGCCTGTCGTACCTCGCCTTCATCCGGTCACTAGCCAACTGGAGATTCTCTCGGGCTAATTAGTGGGTTTCCCTCAAACCCACCTCTCCGCCCCTCACATAACGTGCGCTAAAATGGCTACCGTAATCGATGAATTCACACTAGTTAGCGCATATCTCCAACCTGCTGAACCTCCGGACCGGGTACTCAACACACTCAGACAAATCGGTAGGACTCAACCCAATATTGTGGTTGGGATAGATGCAAACGGCAAATCCCCCCTCTGGGGTCCCCCAGTCACTGATCATTATCTCAACAACGGTCCCTTAATGGGAACTCATAGCCGAAATGGACTGGTTCATCCTCAATGGGAACAACCAGGAGCCCACATTCCAGAGTCGACATGGTTCCTCATTTACACACATATCCCTCATATCGCGGGACATGGTAAGACGACCCGTCCAGTGGGACATTAAGCCCGAAATCGGAACTAGCTCCCACAAAGTTCTCGAAATAATCATAGAAGACACATAGTCAAGACGTTAAGGACCACTAGACATTTAACTTCAAGCTTGCAGACTGGCCCAAATACCAAATGGAACTGGAAGCTCAACTTGAGCCTCTCCAGAATCCACTCACCTCCGCGCGGGCAGTAAAGGCCAGGGTCCAACAAGTCACCAAGGCGCTCCGGATGGGGAGCTCTTCGCCCGACGCTGTACTTAAGCTGTAGGGTCTAAGTGGTGCTCTCTCGGGTAAGCCTCGCACCACGTCAGGTCTGGCGATGGTCAGCGACGCTCCAGTGTCCACCAGGGACGTCCTCGTATACAGCCTGTGGCGAACAGTCCGTCGTCACTCCGTCTACTCACTGTTTTCTAGATCAGGCGAGGGGATGAGGATGACGACGCCGGCGTGCCCCTCTCCATGGTGGCCTCTAGTAGTTTTCCTGCTGCTCCGATGATCCTACCCTGCAGTCTCACCTCAGATGTCCCGGTTTCCCGCAGTTCCAGCAGGTCACTTCACGACGTCGGTGCTGGGCGACGATCCTCCTTGGAGTCCATGGAGACGCTCCTTATGCAACCCCGATACCACCGCACTGGCCGTAGCTTTCGCGGCCTGCATTCTCAGCGCAGCTCTCAGGGCATCGTTGATAGTCCTGTGCTCCGAGAGCAGTAGGTGTTCTTTTAGCTCTCGGTCGCGGACCCCACAGATGAAAGTGTTTGCCGCTTCTCCGGCAACAAATTCTCTTGGTAGGCCTACCAAGGCTTGATTGGCGAGTTGGTCTATCGCTATTACGAACTCCTGGAGGGTCTCTTCTCGTCCCTGTACCCTCATCCTCAGTTGTGCCCTGTAGGCCTCAGTCAGCTGATGGTCCCCATAGCGGCATTCCAAGGCGTCAAACATGTCGTGCGCCATCGCCTCCGTCGGAACGTTGCGCAGAATCTCCGCGGACTGCCCCCGTAGTGCCGCGATTAACTGAGTGATTCTCTCCCTCGCCATCCATCTGTTGTGTTCGGCCGTAGCTTCAAACTAGCGCCTGAAGACAACCCAGGATGTCGTCCCGTCAAATTTGGGGGCCTTCACCGATGACCTCTGCGTCCCGTTATCAGTTTGGGGCTGATCTTCTTGCCCACTCTTCCTCCGAGTGCCTGCTGTACTTATAGTTTAATTAGGGCGTGGCAATCTTGGTCTGCCTCTCTAGTTCGCGTTTCTCTGCTACTAGCTCATCGTCGAGTTCATTTAGCCTTTCCTTAACCGGTATCACTTGCTGCTCGAGTTCTTTCTTCAGGCTCAACTGCAGGTTCATCACTTCACTTTTCATTTCTCTGCTCAGGGCCTTTCTCGTTTCGGCCAGGGCATCTCTTGTCTCGGTGTTCTGTTGCTTTAACTCGGTATTCTGTTCCTTTTACTCGGCGGTCTGAACTTTTATTTCGTTCACGGCGTAGAGTAGGGATTTTAACATGTCCTCCAGTTTGCGTTATCTCAATTATATCCCACTCCTGACACTAGTGTAACAAGGGCCCGTCGGGGTTCGAAATCAGTACACATAGTTTTTAATTGAATAATGGAGGTTTCTTTATTTCCGATAACAATGATCTATACAGCCAGAAAACGCCTGAATGTTCTCCAGTTCACTCTTCTGTTCGGTGCTCACTTCCACGTCACAGCACTGTCCCAGTCCAGTCCAGATCCGCTCACCAGCTCTTCCGTTCACTAGCTCCTTCGTTCACTAGTCGCTCCGTTCACTAGTTCCCCGTTAACTAGGTCTTCCGTTCGCTAGCTCCTCCGTTGACTAGTCCCTCCGGTCACTAGCTCCTCAGCTCCTCAAATCAAAGTTACTTGAAGTCGCGCTGATCAGTCCTCTCCGTCCAGTTCACACCCTGACGCTGACTCTCTCTCGCTGTTACTGACTGTTACTGACTGACTGTTCTCTCATTGACTGACTCTCGCTGTCCGCTGAGGAGCTTATATAGTCCCGACGAATATTCTGGAGCCGGTGTCTCGAAATCTCTGTCCGCCTATAATCTAGAATGCCTGCGCGGTGCGCGGTCACACCCCTTAGCGCGCAGCTCCTCCCTACAGGCCTTCCCCCACGGAGCGCTGCCCACTCGCTGTGCCGTGCATCGCTAAACCAAACCTCCCGTCCGGCCAATAGGGGCCGTGACCTTTCCAGTCGTTTCTCGTAAATTCTAGGCAATCAGCATTGTGACAATATATAAAAAATGTAAGAATCATTCTAATTTTTCCTTCACCAAACGTATAAAATAATGCTGAATACTAAATTCTATAAAACATTCTTAGCAATCAATCAATAATATTGAAATCGTAGAATGACTATTAAGAAAAGAAGAGAGAGACCAATGAAGAAGAACTTTGAAAATGTGATTAGAAAAACAGTTATTAAGAAGAGCAGATCTCTGCGTTTAAGGATACAAAATGGAACAGAGATTGAGACAGTTTATTAACGTATATAGAAGTCAAAATACTTTAAAATAGACTTCATGTTTGTGAACTGATATGGAGTCTTAAAATAACGTGTATATTAATCTTAGCGAATATCTCCGTGACGAATGAATAATGCATAGTGTAATAACCAAGAGGTGAAGTAATTTACTGAATGTATGTAGAGAGTAAATACGTAGCACGCAATGTTATTAAGTATGCCTAACTCGTTAAGTAATTTCAAAAATCATTTAGATTACTGGCGCCCTCTTGTTTTAACAGGAAATTAATTAAGTAAGTATATGTCATTATTCCACTATTCTTTGCTATTTGGATAAGACTGGAGTTTCAAAAACCCTACCATTCCACAACGTGACCCAGTTGGTTGAATCAGTACACTTCAATCAGGAAGGTCACGGACTCGATCCCCAATGAGGTGGTCGTGAACTTTCAATATTAGTCTAATCCTTTTGAGGGCACTTTGATCCTGGGGTCCATTCAGCCCCTAACATATGTTAGGACCAGGAGCATTCCTGGGGGTAAAGACGGACGTTGCCTAGGCTGCTTTCATGTACCGATTTATTAAGAACTTGGAGCTACAAACTCCTGGTGTCCTATGGGCCTCCGGCCAGTATAGGGATTACTTTAATTTTTACCTACCAAACTAGTTCATAACTACATTCATATGAGTATTATGTAAGAAATGATAAGTTATCAGGACATCGTCTGTGTTCCTGAAGTTTGGCTTTTACGAAGTAGATAGGCTATAGGCTAAGTTTAAAGTCGCCTACAAATTACATTACAATTTGAGTTTGTGGACAAACGAGTAGATAGTCCCAGAAGTGAATACCTGCTGGAAAATAATTATTTTCAGTGGCGTCTATGATATGTTTAATTTATTGTTATAACCCTATTCCCTATTTACATGAAAATTTTTATTTGATTAATTCGTGTTTGGCAATGCTTACTAACACAATTAATTCAAAATTTGTTTGTTCTTTGTTGTCTGCTCAGCGTATGTGAAGCACTTATTTTTACCAAAGTTTTATTCTGCCAATACATATCCCTTAGCAAATTGTATTTTTTCTAGTGGAATGGATGACTAAACATCTGTGTCATATTTTCATATTAATAACAATAATAATCGTTTATCGCTGAAATGGACCTTAAGGCCATAAGGCAATGGAATAATATATTTTTACTTCATGAAATTTGAATGTATATTTATTCTAAGAATTACAGAAGTTAAAAATTGGCCTATATCATACCGCTATAGTTACGTTACCGCTAATATACTGTAGACCTATAACTTTCATTACAAATCCCTTCTATCTTATAAGACTAATCGTTTGACTAGTAGTGACTTGTAATACCACAATATGTTCATATTTACAACAAGATAAACTTTCACAATGCATACAAAACTTTTAGGGCAGGCCTGGCGGCTGTAATTCAGTAACTGTGCATTCAGTTCTGTAAGTCTCAATCAGAGTCAGAATATTGGAGAGGCAAGACTTAAAACCTGAGTATACGAATCAGACGAGTGTCTTATAATTACCCTCCATAGAACATACTTAAAACGCTTCATATATGCGTATACGTTTTGGATATATATGGGTATAAGCTCTAGCACTTAATACATGCCATTTATGTAGAAAATTTAAAACAAAATCATACGAACGGCTTTCAAAAGTATTTTTAAAAATGAAGTTGTTTTCATATAATGTGATACTAAAAAATAAGGGACATTCGTTACCACGCATGCTTCGTGTCACATCCCTAAAGGAAATACAACCCAAATAAAACCTTATGTAAATATTAATATAATATTTTCTATCCTAAGCAAATACAACAGACCCTGAAAAGTCTCATTACGGACATTTAAAAGCACCTACGCTAAAATAACATGTTTTCCAAGACTTGGTGTTAATTAATACGCAAAAAGATAAAAAAAAATGTTTCATTTTTGGCAAATTTCACAAGTCGATCCTCTTACACAGTAAAAATTAAACAAATATAATGTAAAGTGTCACATAACGTAGGGTCATTATACAATGTTTGATTAACTACGGTTTTGTAATTATTTGTGTCTTGTTTCCTTTTTTTTGGCTCAGTATAAGTTACATCCGAATCAAATTAGCCTTGTTGTGAAGAATGATATGATGATATGACAGAGGAAGAGACGTGTATACAGTCTTATAAAGTGAGGATTAGTCGTCCCTAACGTATACCACATCAAAACTTACGATTATTAAAATTTCAGCTATTTTCCTCATGTGCAAGGTAAATTGGTTCCACACGGGATTCAATAGTGCAGAAGCAACCTTTCTTTAACTTTGTAAGAGCCTAAATTACTAATCGCAATTATACATCCATATACATAACATGCTCTCTATAGTGGTTGATTCTATAGCATATTTTACTCACTTGATTTTGTCAAATTTTATTTCAAGTTTATATATGATATAAAAGCACAAGAAATAATTTTGGAAGTGAATAAGTCTAATCCAGGTAGAAGAAGCAGAAGAATCGTAACTATTTTTACGCCCCGTCACGTCGACCGCAAATGCAGGACTTTCAGACTGTAAGCTCGTAGAGCTTAGAGCCCATTTATTATACTTTTATAGCAAATACTAGTAATGAAGTATTAATACAAGTCACTAGATGGCACTAACGCCAGTTACTAGCAAACAGAATTCTTGGTACACTTGTATCTCTTTATTTACATTTAGTTAAAGAAAATATCTATTATGAGCTATAATGCTATTAGCTAAGGAATAGTTTGCACATTTATTCCAGTTATTATCAACTGTTATCATTGAATTCAGTAATTAATGTTAACTAGCAACAGAATGCTGTTTTGCCGGCATCGATCCGATATCGATTGCCAGCCTGATAATCGATAATACTCTTACTTGCCCCTATGGACAGAACGGCGTAGAGCACTTCAAGCGGACTATCGATTAGCTGTACTTGCCTTTAGAGACAGTATACTTAAAAGTTATATTACTTTCCATAAGAAATTTATTTATTTCTCCACAAAGGCATATTGTTTAATAAAACAAATTTTCACATATACTTTCTTGTATGTTTCAGAAAGAGTACAGCATGTTATCTTGTTTAATAAAAGCCTGCTTTAGGATGGAAGCATCTAGAAAAGTCCAGATCAGCCTTCCATCGAATTTATGAATGACTATTTGTAAGATGATTATGTGAACGCATTTTGTGGCCGTTTGATTTTATTCACTTCTTCACCGATCTTCGCTTCGTAAGGGCACAGAACCAAATTAGCAAACAGACCACAAGTCTGCATATTAGTAGTACAGTTACACTACAGCACCAACGAGACTACAACATGGAAACAACGCAGATATTCAACACATAGCCAGTTTGGAGACTGGAATTGCAGCAGCCCTGGAACGTCGCGGAGCGTAGTTGCAGCCATTGGAGGACTCACTATTGGCCACCGTTCGGGATGACTTCAACCAGGAACCTACAGCTACAGCATCAATAACTGTACATTCTCCTTTAGCCATAGTCCGGCTAATGCATTCACATTCTAATCAGATGTAGTCGCAATACAAGTTAAGTAATACAAACCAAACCATGTATTAATACACAAAAGCCAAGTAGGGCTTAGCATCTTTATATTACTATAAAGTAAATCTGCTCATATAAACGTAAGGAGTATTGGCATCCTTGCAGCTCCTCTTTTCCTACGAGCAATCTAAAGAAATTGCCGTAGTAATCTTTGAGCAAGATATAGCTCAACTTGTAATCAAAGAAGATAACAATAAAATTACTATAGGTTCTTGTTAAGAAAACAACCTTTTATAGACAAGATACATAACCTTTGACAATATCCTTAAAAAATTTCCAAGTGAAATAAAATAAATACTAATAAATATTAAGCATAGTTAGAAGAAAGAAGAGAAGCAGCAGTCTTCTAGAGCAGAAGAAAAAGTGACAATTCTCATTCTCCATTATTCCTGCTTCCTTCAACATTCCTGCACTTCTAAGCTTGCATATTTTCTGGATTATAATCCAGTGGTCCTCCGAAAAATCCTATAGGAAATTCTGTTAGGCCAGTAGCCTACATTTCTGGTCCTTGCCGGGCCTGGATTCTACCCACGCCGTGGAAATATACTTCGTTCACTCTTCGGACCAAAAACCTACATTTCTGGTCCTCAACGAGCCTGGATTCTATCCACACTGTGGAGATACATCCCACGCCTTTGATCCTGCCTATATTCCTGGATTCTATCCACACCTTGGATAATAATTTTGTCCATTCCTCTTACCTACAGTGTATATTGTTTGTAAAACATAACTTGTACTTGTACAATTCTAATACTCTATTGTACTTTCAGCTTATGTTGACTGGATCACACACTGAGAGCAGTCATAGCAGGCCTAGTAGTAAGAAAAGGTGCAAGAATTCAGGTAGAGCAGTGCAAGGGACACCAGTCTTACTGGATAACCAGGTAAGTGACAGCCTTCCTTATAACACACTGTCATATACCACCCCTCACGATGCCAGACTCACAAGTACTTGCCACAGATGCCTCCAAACTTAAGAACTACAAGCAGAAGAGGGCAGTCATCAAAGGAAAGTTAACTAGATTCTACCAATATGTTTTGTCAGTCCAAATCGACCAAGACAATATCGAGGAAACAGTACATAGACTATCACAGGATGAATCACTATTAAGGAACTTTGAGGAAATACAGGGCAAAATAGAAACATGTGACCCGGACCCGGATTGGGAAGGAGAAAGACAAGCTTTCGAAGAAACATACTACACAACTGTAGGCATGGCTCGTAAGAAAATTAGAGACTATGAAACACAATACTCACAGGCTAACATAACACAAGTTCAGCCTCAAGATACAACTCAACCTAACACTCAAGCTAATTGCATCCCTAGAGTTCAGCTACCAAAGATAAATTTGCCACACTTCAATGGCAGGCATTCAGATTGGCTACCATTTAGAGAACTGTTCATCTCGCATGTTCACAGCAACAATTCGCTTGATCCAGTTCAAAAGTTTCACTATTTGAGAATAGCATTGCAAGGCCCAGCCAACAAACTCATTGACACACTTCCCTTAACTGCTAAAGGTTATGAAACCGCCTGGAACTTGCTAAATGAAAGGTTTCAGAACAACAAAATTATACTGCAACAGTTATTACAATCTTTGATTGACTATAACAAGATCCTTAAGGAATCACCCAGTCAATTAATGGACTTACTTGACCACTTCACCAGACAGGTTAGGTCAATAGAATCTATCACACCAGAGAACCTTAGATGGGACTTGAGCCGTGAAAAACGGCTCATTTCATAATATCAAAACACTCAGTAATTTAGCACACTGCCCTTTACTTCAGAAAGTAAAATCAAATATTTTTGACCCACTCTAAACAGCGTGGTTCTCGGTAATTCTTAAAAGCGCTTCTAGACCGCACTGCCATCTGTTGAAAGCTAGGGCGTAGAGGCTGGTACAAGCGACCTTCAGTTGGGATCCAGTGCTCGCGTCAAGAACATGTAACTTGAGTTTGAGTGGTTTGGTGGGCGTTGCTGCCGTGGAAACACGATGTCTGAAGAGTACGGCATAATTGGGTGAGACCTATCCACATTCATTTTCAATGCTAACAGTAATTTAATCTATTTTGTGCTCACCCGTTTTCGGCTACCTGAATTTTCGTTCTGAACATTTCATACTTTTTTTCTAATAAATTATTTACCGGTCAAGTTTGGATCTTGGAAATTACGCCTACACCAAGTAAATTTCATGTAATATTGCTTGTGTTCATTCTGTTTTTCTTCAGTCAATAATATCACGTCCGTCCGTTGTGTAACTTCTAATCACGTTCTTTGCCTTTCCGATTAGTAATTCAGTATTTTTCGCAGACATCCGACATTAGCATGATTTAGAGTGGGTTTTTTTACGTGTAGTATTTCAGCACACACGCCATTAAGAGATTGAGATTGCCCTATGCATTGATGTTTATAGATAATCTAAAGATTACTGGGTGTTTCTAGTCATGGGGAATACTAGCCATTATGTACAGGGTGTTCTGGAACGTGTAGTACTTATTTATTGCAATTAGTCTGGGTTTTAGGGGATTTTTCAAGAGACGGGTTGGGTTTTTAACAAAGTGTATTTAGAATTATTGTGGTGTATCGCCCGTGCTCAAGGTTGTTGTATGCAACAAGAAAAAAATATATAGATTTTATTCTTAGTCATTCCAAAGGTTATATTCAAGAAATAAAGGTCGTCCTTACAAGGAATATATTATCTTACAAGGTTGTAATTCTAATTTGTTAAAGCTATTAATAAAATTGTTCCAGAAAATACCTTTTGTCATATATATATATACTCAAAATCTCTTTCCAGTAAATCATATTAATCTGTCCAGTGTTCATTTTTGTGATAATGGGTGCCCAGCCTTTTGATGTTAAACAGTAGCGTCACTAATTTAGCCAGAATGGTCGAAACCAGGTCTACTTCACAAATCATATGTCCTAAATTTCCAACATATGTAACTGTGACCCCAAGGGGGGGCACAAATAAGTGCTACCGCAGAGCGTGGTTAGGTTTTTTGACCCCATTTTTCTAAATTTGCGCTCTGTTTTCCATCAGTACATTTTTCGAGAATTGCCTTTTTCAAATTTGGATTTTTTGGGGAATTTTTAACAGTATTTCAACCACTTAGATTTTTAAAACCTAGTAGATATTTTCTATGCTTAACATAGATTCCTCATTTAAAATTTTGGAATTTAATTTCATTGTGTTATTTCTGAAACCTAATAGCCATTTTCATTTTTAAATTTAAATTTTGAAAACTTGATTTCAGTGATATTGGATTTCCGAAAACTAACAGTCAATTTCTACTCTTAGGGTGGCGTGCACCAAACTCATGCCATTTACTCTTTTAGTAAACCTTACTTCTTTAGTTCTAACTACTTTAGTAAGCTACTCTTTTAGTAACCGTACTCTTTTAGTAAGGACGGCGTGCACCAACGAGGAGTAAACTAAACTCGGCGAACTTCAACCTAGAGCAATGTACTAAAGAAGTAAATATTTTATTTACTCCCAGAGTAAATGAACTTACTCCACAAGTGGTGGAGAGCACCAACACGGAGTACGTTACTAACGTAGTAAGTTGTGGAGTAAATAAGGCCAATATTTACTCCTACTCAGGGGGTGGAGTAAGTTGTGGAGTAAGTTGTGTAGTAAGTGTGTTCTGTGGCATTTGCGTGAGTTATGAGTTACATATCACATTAAATGGATTACATAGTTCAAACTGAGGGTAAGTTATTGAGATGAAGAAGGTGGTATACCAAAAATGAGAGTTGTGGCAGGTGATTTAATAAATATTAAGAGAACCACACCTAGTAGGGCATTTCATAACGTAAATAATTAAGCTAATAAATCCTTACATGAAATTTTGGCGTTTGGAAGAAACTATGTCAGATTCTCACTACATCCATGTGATTTCAGCCAGTCAAATGTGGAAATATCATTGCGGAGAGCGATCCAACTAGGAAGACGTCCACCAAAGGTGAGGGGGAGAGTGAGTGGAAGGGACGTTTGCATTGCACGGTACAAGGAGCGCATGTGCTCTCAAATATCTTCCTAGCTGGATCGGCCTTTAGATGCTGCAGTTCTCCCTAACTTTGGGTTAGAAAACGACGATGTATTTCAAGCTAATCCTATGGATACAGATATCGGCGAGGTATAGTATATTCCAATAAATGAAAGCCTCCGTTCTTGGAGCTACCCAGAAAACACTTCCCCCTGCTACTTAACCATAGGTGATTCTCATTGTTAAACGATTTAATGTAATTATTGTAAATTAATTTTATTACATTACACTTCTATAGCTTAACTTAAAGCACAACATTTCGAATGCCAGAATTATAATAATAATTATAAGAGCTAAAAGTTCAATAGTTGCACCTGCGGTGTTAATGAATAATATGTCCTTTTTTCTGACCCAGGTGTAAAAATGTCCAAACAGGCCACATCGGAAGAAAATTTGACTGACTCTGGGATTAGCGTACATTGAGAAGGGGACACATTGTAAAACCATTCCTTAAAGACTACCCAAGTCTCGAATGGTGGAGTGAGACGAGACTTTCATGTTTGGGAATAAACTATAGCAGATGCTGCAGGTCTATAGTATGCTGCTAACTATTTTAATTAACCCTGTGGACAGGAAAGCGAGAAGCATTATAAACTATATAGAAAAAAAATGCCAACATGAGTGCCGAAAGAAAATTTTAAGGAGGGGCACTGGAGGTTGAAGCTGCACAGGATCTAGAGAAGTAGTCACTGAAATTATTTTTAAGCACACAACCATCTACATAATTATTATTGGAGTTCATAGCTTCCGAAATATTGTACCGCCATTTTTTGTTTAAATATTACTTTTCTCAGTTGTAATATTATTATTTTTATAAGGTAATATTTTTTAAGTAAATGTTCTGTGCATTTGAAAAAGGACAGAAACATAATGCCCCTTATTAGTTTTGTTATCCTTTTTATCCCTCTCTTTTTCATGATTTTGTGTAATACTTCTTATTAATATTGTTAAACAGTCAATAAGTATAAATAATTCATTATAGTGAGATTTATGATAAACAACTGTAGAATAATTGATTTATCGTTTTTGGGGAAGAATATGTAACTTTAGGAAGTATAAATATTTTAATATATTTTAGAACTTTATTATTATTATTATTATTATTATGAGAGAAATAATTATAATATTGACAGTGAATCAATTATGAAAATCAACTGGAAATTCAAATTGTTTGCATTATAATACAGATATAGTTTGCACAAAAATTGTAATCACAGTACCCTAACGTAGGCTACTAAACTGAAAATATTCAATTGAAGGAATGAAAATTAGTAATGAATAAAACATTACTATTAGACCTATTTTTAAACATGAAGATTGTCATTAGTAATATTTGGAACAACCCAAATTCATATTCATTGTTTCAGCGAACCTTTCCTTTTCATTCTCTGGCACTTGAATAATACTGGCAATTGAAATGCACGTGTTCTGCTGCGCTGCACTAACGTTTCTGCTCTGTTCTGCGCAGAATTCGACTACTTCTTTAGTAAAAATCGTTTACTACTTTAGTTACAACTAAAGAAGTAACTATCAATTGAGCTCTCCAACACCAACTAAAAGAGTAAGTTACTAAAAGAGAAGCACTAAAGTAGTAAATCTAAGGCGGGAACCTGACGCAACAAAAACCGGTTTGTCTGTCTCACTCTAGCACATTACTCGTATGACTTAAAGAGTGAGACAGATGTACTGGTTCTTGTATACTCCAGGTCTCCGTCTTAAATTTACTACTTTAGTTTGGTTTTATTTACTCTTTTAGTAAACCTTACTTCTTTAGTTCTAACTACTTTAGTAAGCTACTCTTTTAGTAACCGTACTCTTTTAGTAAGGACGGCGTGCACCAACCAGGAGTAAACTAAACTCGGCGGCTTTCAACATGGAGGAATGTACTAAAGAAGTAAAAATTTTATTTACTCCCAGAGTAAATGAACTTACTCCACAAGTGGTGGTGAGCACCAACACGGAGTACGTTACTAATGTAGTAAGTTGAGGAGTAAATAAGGCCAATATTTACTCCTACCCAGGGGGTGGAGTAAAGTTGTGTAGTAAGTGTGTTCTGTGGCATTTGCGTGAGTTATGAGTTACATATCACATTAAATGGATTACATAGTTCAAACTGAGGATATGTTATTGAGATGAAGAAGGTGGTATACCACAAATGAGAGTTGTGGCAGGTGATTTAATAAATATTATGCGAACCACACCTAGTAGGGCATTTAATAACGTAAATAATTAAGCTCATAAATCCTTACATGAAATTTTGGCGTTTGGAACAAACGATGTCAGATTCTCACTACATCCATGTGATTTCAGCCATTCAAGTGTGGAAATATCATTGCGGAGAGCGATCCAATTAGGAAGACGTCAACCAAAGGTGAGGGGGAGAGTGAGTGGAAGGGACGTTTGCATTGCACTGAACAAGGAGCGCATGTGCTCTCAAATATCTTCCTAGCTGGATCGGCCTTTAGATGCTGCAGTTCTCCCTAACTTTAGGTTAGAAAACGACGATGTATTTCAAGCTAATCCTATGGATACAGATATCGGCGAGGTATAGTATATTCCAATAAATGAAAGCCTCCGTTCTTGGAGCTACCCAGAAAACACTTCCCCCTGCTACTTAACCATAGAGATTACTGAACAATAGATGATTCTCATTGTTAAACGATTTAATGTAATTATTGTAAATTAATTTTATTACATTACACTTGTAGGCTAGTGTGCCTAACAGAATTTGCAATAGGATTTTCGGAGGACCACTGGGAAAACCCAGAAAATATATATGCTTAGAAGTGCAGGAATATTGAAGGAAGCAGGAATAATGGAGAGAGAGAATTGTTGCTTTATTCTTCTTTTCTTGTAGATTACTGCTTCTCTTCTTACCTGGAGTTGTATTTGGTATAGACCAGTATTTAATAGTACTTGCTATTTTACTAAGTGGATTTCAGGAACAACTGGAGTTCGCTAGAAAATACACTATGTTTTGTGCTTTGAAATACTAAATGTAAAGTTCTTTATTTTGATCCCAAATGGTTACAAAGTCTTTTGAATAATTGAGCTGTACTGGCTCAAAATACTACTGCAGTATACTCTATCTGTCAGTAGGGAAAAGAGAAGCTGCAATTGCTTGCCAAAACTTCTTAACTTTATAAAAGCTGAATTACTTTTGCAAAAAACCACTAGTTTGCTAGACCAGTCTTTGGTCTTTGTGAAATATTATAGTTTATTCAAAACTACTACGGCAGCATATTTGGCTTGCACGTAGAGGAAAAGAGGAGCTGCAAGGATGCCAAAACTCCTTACATTTATATGAGCAGATTTACTTTATAGTAATGTAAAGATGCTAAGCCTTATTTGGCTTTAAGAGTTAATACATGGTTTAGCTTGATTTACTTAACTTGTATTGCGACTACATCTGATGAGAATGTGACTGTATTTAGCCGGACTGTAGTTAAGGGGTGTACAGTTATTGAAGCTGAAGTTCTATGGTGCTGTAGTCCATCCCAAATGGTGGCCAGTAGCGAGTCCTTCCATGGCTACAAGCTACGCTCCACGAAGTTCTAGTGATGTCCTAGAATCCACCTTCTGGTAGATTAAGTAGTGGCTGCTAATGCTGGTTCCATGCGTAGTTGTATGTAGAAACTGTACAATAATATATTCAGACTTGTGGTCTGTTGCTAAATTGGGGCTGTGCCCTTACGAAGCGACGATCGGTGAGAGAATGAGTAAAGTCTAACGGCCAAAATGCGTTCACATAATCATCTTACAAAGAGTCAGGTTCTAGAATCTTATGGAAGGCTCTTCTTGAAGTTTCCAGTAGCTTCCATCCAGAATAAGAGTACATTTAAAGATAATAACATGCTGTAATTATTCTTTAACATAAAAAATCTGCATGTGAGCATTTGCATTATAATTGTAATGTATAATTACAGAGAAATCTAATAATTTTAATGTGGTGAATAATCGATCTATTCATAAAGCTGCTTCTACAACCAAGTGCAATAATCGATATGACGCTTCTAAGTGAGCTAATGTATTCTGGCTGTAGCGCCAAGTAAATGCTAATGATCTGTCACTCGACTTATCGATATCAGTTCGATGTCGGCAATGCAGCTTTCTGTTGCTAATTAACATTAATTATTTAATCTAATGATAATAGCTAATAGTAACAGGAATAAATATGTAAAACTATTCCTTAGTTTATTACAATACAGATTACAATGGATATTTTCCTTATCTAAATGTAAATAAATAGATACAAGCGTGCCAAGAATTCTGTTTGCTGGTAATTGGCATCAGTGCCATCTAGTGACTTGTATTAATACTATATTACTAGTATTTGCTATAAAAGTGTAATAAATGGGCTCTAAGCTCCACGAGCTTACATACTGGGGGGGGGGGGCAAGAAAAGAGAAAAAATTTACTGAGCAGGCAGTGGACACAGCTTAGATATAGGCCTTTTTAGAATTGAATTAGCAGTTTTGACTGTTGCTACTCTAACTTTACCATCTGTCCCAGGATGAACTTCTAGAATCCTAGCCAGTGGCCAATTCATAGGAGGAACATTGTCTACCATTAATATAACTAATTGATTAGTTTTCAGATTATGGGTATCTGTGTTCCACTTCTGTCTTTGCAGTAAAGTGTTCAAATATTCTTTGACCCATCTGGTCCAAATGCATTGAAACTGTTGCTCTAACAACTGATATCGTGACAGCCTGGATAGGTTTATAGACTGTAAATCTGGGTGAGGGATAGAATTCAAAGGAGCACCAATGAGGAAGTGACCTGGGGTCAATGCCATGTAGTCTTGAGAGTCGCTGCTCATCGGTGTCAGTGGTCTGCTGTTCATGATGGCCTCTATTCTGCATTGAAGAGTGCTGGCTTCTTCATAGCTGTAGATAGTGTCTTTCATAACTTTGTATAAAATAGTTTTCATACTGCGGTTGGATCTTTCTACCAGTCCTGCCATATGGCTTGCCCTTGGTGGCAGAGAATGGAATTATATATTTAAATTTGCTGTAAAGTTCATGATATCTGTGTTAGCTTGCTCTGTCTGGAATTGCTCATAGAGTTCACTCAGCTCTCGTGAGGCTCCTACGAAATTCCTACCGTTATCTAGGTATAATTGAGATACAAATCTTTGTAAAGATGCAATGAATGCTGCTGAAGTGGCTGCTGTTACCAATTCAATATGTACTGCTTTGGTACATAGACATATGTGCATAGATATATAAGCTTTGTATACTGTTTTGCCTCTACCATGATCCTTTAAAGAGATAGGACCTACAAAATCTATGGCTGTGGTGTCGAAAGCTCGGTTGGGAGTAACTCTGGCTTGGGGCAAAGTTCCCATGATTTGCTGTGCTTTAACAGGGCTGTGTCTAAAGCAAGTAAGACATCCTTTTAATGCTGTTTTTACAGTTTGAACTCCATGAATGGGCCAATACTGCTGCCTTAGTGTGTACAGTGTGCCTTGAGGGCCTTCATGTAAGTTTTTTAGATGTGTGTCTCTGATAATGATATCTGTTATATGGTGCTTGGCAGGTAATAAGATTGGATGTTTAGCATTGTAGTCTAGATCAGTATGGTGCAGTCTTCCACCAACTCTAAGTATGCTATCTTTACCTAGATAAGGATGCAATTGCAGTAGTGAACTGCTTCTAGAAACACAATTATTCTTTCTAATATGAGCTATGTCTTCTGAGAAGGCTTCTTTCTGAGTAGCATGTATGATAGCATTGTGAGCTTTCTGTAGCTCTTGTGTGCTGATAGGGCCAACAAATCTATCAGACTTGTGTAAACAGTTGTGTTTGAATCTGAGAATGTAAGCTGTATTCCTGATTAGCTTTCTAAAGGAGGAATATCTATGCAAGTATTCATTGTGTGTACTTATAGTCATAAAGGCTTTTGCTGTCTTCTTGGTTTCTGGTATTTCTTCTGTCTGAAATACATTGTCAGTGGTAGACCAAAAACATTCATCTTGTGTTAGGAATTTTGGACCATTCCACCATAGAGTTTGGTTATGTAGCTTGTTAGGTGAGACAGGTTTAGTGATGAGATCTGCAGGATTCTGCTGTGTTGGCACATGTCTCCATTGAGAGTTTTCTGTAGCAGCTTGAATTTTTGTTACTCTGTGTGCTACAAAAGTGTTCCATTTGTGTGGAGGCTGTGTGATCCATTGTAGAGTTATAAGACTGTCCGTCCAGAAATATACTGCTGACATTGTGATCTGCAGGGATAAGCTTACTTTTTGGTATAAGCAGGCTGCCAACTGAGCTGCACATAGCTCCAGTCTGGGCAAAGTAATCTGCTTGAGTGGGGCTACTCTAGATTTGCTTGTTAGTAGCTGAATTTGAGTGTTATGGCTCTTGTCCTTGGATTTTATGTAGCAGGCTGTTCCATTTGCCTGTGGGCTTGCATCACTGAAAAAGTGTAGTTCTACATAACTGAAGTTGTGTATAAGGACATTCCTTGTGATTCTGTATAATCCTATGTGCTTCAATTGTAGGTACAATTCAATCCACGCCTTCTGTATGTCGACAGGAGCTTGCTGGTCCCAGCCTATGTCATTTAGCCAAATCTGTTGCATAATACATTTAGCTGCAGATATAATAGGTGCAATTAGTCTCTGAGGGTCATATAGAGTACAGATGGCAGATAGAATCTGTCTCTTAGTAGTGGCTTCTGGCAAAAACTTCACTGTGTACTGTAGCAAGTCTTGCAATGGATTCCAGTGTAATCCTAGTGTTTTGACTGTATTCTGCTCTTCTAACTGAGTAAGTGTAGCTTTAGAGAGCTTTTCTTGTGGCAGTGTTCTCAAAACTTCTTGTGAGTTAGAGCAAAACTCTGTTAAGTTAAATCCACCTGCCTGTAACAGCTGTGATACTTCTGTGGCTGCCAGTATAGTTTCTTGCTCTGTAGAAAATGATGCAAGGAGATTGTCAAAATAAAAGCAAGTAGATAGCAATTTGGATGCTGTGGGAAATCTGTTTCTCTCATCCTCTGCCAACTGGTTGAGTACTCTGGTTGCTTCAAAAGCTGAACAGGCTTGTCCATATGTGATAGTGTTGAGCTGATATATTTTCACTGGAGTGGATTTAGAATGTCTCCAGAAGATTCTTTGGAAGTCTCTTTGCTGTGTTTGTACCATTACCATCCTGTACATTTTCTCTATGTCAGCACTCACAACATATGGGTGGCATCTGAACTTCAAAAGTATGGTGTAGAGATCAGGTTGCACACAGGGTCCAGTGTATAGAATATCATTGAGTGATGTACCTGTAGAGGTTTTGAATGAGGAGTGAAAACAACTCTGAGCTTTGTGGTTTCTGAGTCTTCCTTTAGGACAAACTGGTGAGGAATATAATATGCTTCTGGGCCATCCTGGTAGAAGCTTTCTTCTACTTGGGTCATGTGACCTAGGGATTCATATTGTTGCATGAAGTCTGAGTACTGTTGGAGTATAGTAGGCTGTTTATGGAGTCTGGTTTCATTAGAGAAGAAACGTTTCAGAGCTCCACTTCTGGAGGCACCAAGATTGTCTGTGGGCTTCTTAAATGGTAAGGTTACTGTGCAACGTCCATTTCTGTCCCTCTGCACTTTTCTTGAAAATGTTGCTCGCATATGGAGTCTTCTTCAGATCTTACTGGTTGGATAATTTCTTCAATTTCCCAGAATTTCTGCAAGTTCTTGTGGATTTGTTCTGTTATGCTTAAGTGGCAACGTGGTTCTTGTCTTCTACCCTGTGCATAATGTATTTGGCCTGAGAGGATCCATCCCAGTCTGGTCTCTCTTATGTATGCTTTATCTTTGTTGGTTTTGTTGATGGGTATAGTGTGTCTCATTAACAAGTTCCAGAATAAATCTGCCCCTAGCAAAATGTCAATGCTACCGGGTAAGTGAAATCTGTTGTCTGCTAGCACAATGTCATTAGGAATTCTCAAGCTGGTGACATCTATAGGAGCACTGGGAATGTCTTTGGCAATCTGGTTAATGATGATGCACTGTAACTGCCTTCTATAGCCATTGCCATGGGCGTCCCTTATCTGTATATGTCCAATTTCCAAGATATTGGAGGTGTGTAGGTTTACACCGGTCACAGCTATGGTGGTAGGCTTGGTTTGTAACTGTAGCCTATCAGCCAAATCTTGGGTTATGAATGTATGAGTGGCACCTGAGTCCAATAATGCTCTGGCTTTTATGAGTCTGCCATTCTGAGCTTTGACTAGTATTTCTGCTGTGGCAAGAAATGTATGAGTTTTAGGAGTGATCTGTGCATTATTGGCAAATGCTGAGCCTGTAGCATTGCTGCTGGTAGTAGTTGGAGATTGTCTAGTACCATTGTGGCTTTGGTTTCCGTTCTCTCTGTTGTTAGGCAATCTACTAGTGTATTGTGTAGTTGCATGTTGCCTATATTCATTGCTGCGAACCTTGTCTTGGTGTAGCAGAGTGTGGTGGCGTTGTTGGCATTTATAACAAGATGTAGATGTGCAGTTTCTGACATTATGTCCTGCTCTGAGACAATTACTGCATAGTCTATTATTGTTTACAAAGTTCCATCTCTGTGTGTTGTTGAGGTTATGGAAGTCTTCGCACTTGTGTAGCGGGTGATCTAGCCTGCACAGTATACAGTTGTTGGCTGCATGGGAAACAAAGGTACGTGGGCTCACTTGTCTGTGGTAGATAGGCTTATTCTGTGTATTGTGTACAGTTTTAGGCCTGCTGGAGCTGTCTGGTGTCTCCAGAGCTTGTCCCCTTTTCTGTAGGAAGTTACAGAGTTCTTTGAATGTGTTTAATTGATCTACTGTGCCCTCTAGGCTCCATGCTTTGAGCGTAGCAGGGTCAAGTTTAGACGTGAGAAGATGAGTGAGCATGTAGTCCCATCTAAGTTTCTCTGGTGTGATAGATTCTATTGACCTAACCGGTCTGGTGAAGTGGTCAAGTAAGTCCATTAATTGACTGGGTGATTCCTTAGGGATCTTGCTATAGTCAATCAAAGATTGTAATAACTGTTGCAGTATAATTTTGTTGTTCTGAAACCTTTCATTGAGTAAGTTCCAGGCGGTTTCATAACCATTAGCAGTTAAGGGTAGTGTGTCAATAGGTTTATTGGCTGAGCCTTGCAATGCTATTCTCAAATAGTGAAACTTTTGAACTGGATCAAGCGAATTCTTGCTGTGAACAAGCGAGATGAACAGTTCTCTAAATGGTAGCCAATCTGAATGCTTGCCATTGAAGTGTGGTAAATCTATCTGTGGTAATTGAAACATAGAAGTGTAGTTAGTTCGAGCATTAGCTTGTATTTTACAGTCCCTGATTTTTCTGCGAGCCATGCCTACAGTTGTGTAGTATGTCTCTTCGAAAGCTTGTCTTTCTCCTTCCCAATCCGGGTCTGAGTCACATGTTTCTATTTCGTTCTGTATTTCCTCAAAATCACTCAATAGTGATTCATCCTGTGATAGTCTGTGTACAGTTTCTTCAATATTGTCTTGGTCAACTTGAACTGACAAAACATATTGGTAGAATCTTGTTAACTTTCCTTTGATGCCTGCCCTCTTCTGCTTGTAGTTCTTAAGTCTGGAGGCATCTGTGGCAAGTTCTTGTGAGTCTGGCATTGGGAGGGGTGGTGTATGACAGTGTGTTATAAGGAAGGCTGTCACTTACCTGATTATCCAGTAAGACTGTTGTCCCTTGCACTGCTCTACCAGAATTCTTGCACCTTTTCTTACCACTAGGCCTGCTATGACTGCTCTTAGTGTGTAATCCAGTCAACATAGGCTGAAAATACAATAGAGTATTAGAATTGTACAAGTACAAGTTATGTTTTACAAACAATGTACACTGTTGGTATGAGGAGAGGACAAAGTGATTATCCAAGGTGTGGATAGAATCCAGGGTCGTTGAGGATCACAAATGTAGTTTTTTGGTCCGAAGAGTAGACGAAGTATTTTTCCACGGCGTAGGTAGAATCAGGCCCGGCAAGGACCAGAAAATGTAGGCTAGTGTGCCTAACAGAATTTGCAATAGGATTTTCGGAGGACCACTGGGAAAACCCAGAAAATATATATGCTTAGAAGTGCAGGAATATTGAAGGAAGCAGGAATAATGGAGAGAGAGAATTGTTGCTTTATTCTTATTTTCTTGTAGATTACTGCTTCTCTTCTTACCTGGAGTTGTATTTGGTATAGACCAGTATTTAATAGTACTTGCTATTTTACTAAGTAGATTTCAGGAACAACTGGAGTTCGCTAGAAAATACACTATGTTTTGTGCTTTGAAATACTAAATGTAAAGTTCTTTATTTTGATCCCAAATGGTTACAAAGTCTTTTGAATAATTGAGCTGTACTGGCTCAAAATACTACTGCAGTATACTCTATCTGTCAGTAGGGAAAAGAGAAGCTGCAATTGCTTGCCAAAACTTCTTAACTTTATAAAAGCTGAATTACTTTTGCAAAAAACCACTAGTTTGCTAGACCAGTCTTTGTTCTTTGTGAAATATTATAGTTTATTCAAAACTACTACGGCAGCATATTTGGCTTGCACGTAGAGAAAAAGAGGAGCTGCAAGGATGCCAAAACTCCTTACATTTATATGAGCAGATTTACTTTATAGTAATGTAAAGATGCTAAGCCTTATTTGGCTTTAAGAGTTAATACATGGTTTAGCTTGATTTACTTAACTTGTATTGCGACTACATCTGATGAGAATGTGACTGCATTTAGCCGGACTGTAGTTAAGGGGTGTACAGTTATTGAAGCTGAAGTTCTATGGTGCTGTAGACCATCCCAAATGGTGGCCAGTAGCGAGTCCTTCCATGGCTACAAGCTACGCTCCACGAAGTTCTAGTGATGTCCTAGAATCCACCTCCTGGTAGATTAAGTAGTGGCTGCTAATGCTGGTTCCATGCGTAGTTGTATGTAGAAACTGTACAATAATATATTCAGACTTGTGGTCTGTTGCTAAATTGGGGCTGTGCCCTTACGAAGCGACGATCGGTGAGAGAATGAGTAAAGTCTAACGGCCAAAATGCGTTCACATAATCATCTTACAAAGAGTCAGGTTCTAGAATCTTATGGAAGGCTCTTCTTGAAGTTTCCAGTAGCTTCCATCCAGAATAAGAGTACATTTAAAGATAACAACATGATGTAATTATTCTGTAACATAAAAAATCTGCATGTGAGCATTTGCATTATAATTGTAATGTATAATTACAGAGAAATCTCATAATTTTAATGTGGTGAATAATCGATCTATTCATAAAGCTGCTTCTACAACCAAGTGCAATAATCGATATGACGCTTCTAAGTGAGCTAATGTATTCTGGCTGTAGCGCCAAGTTTAATCTAATGATAATACCTAATAGTAACAGGAATAAATATGTAAAACTATTCCTTAGTTTATTACAATACAGATTACAATGGATATTTTCCTTATCTAAATGTAAATAAATAGATACAAGCGTGCCAAGAATTCTGTTTGCTGGTAATTGGCATCAGTGCCATCTATTGACTTGTATTAATACTATATTACTAGTATTTGCTATAAAAGTATAATAAATGGGCTCTAATCTCCACGAGCTTACAACACTTCTATAGCTTAACTTAAAGCACAACATTGCGCATGCCAGAACTATAATAATAATTATAAGACCTAAAAGTTCAATAGTTGCACCCACAGTGTTAATGAATAATATGTCCTTTTTTCTGACCCAGGTGAAAAAATGTCCAAACAGGCCACATCGGAAGAAAATTTAACTGACTCTGGGATTAGCGTACATTGAGAAGGGGACACATTGTAAAACCATTCCTTAAAGACTCCCAAGTCTCGAATGGTGGAGTGAGACGAGACTTTCATGTTTGGGAATAAACTATAGCAGATGCTGCAGGTCTATAGTATGCTGCTAACTATTTTAATTAACCCTGTGGACAGGAAAGTGAGAAGCATTATAAACTATATAGAAAAAATATGCCAATATGAGTGCCGAACAAAATTTTTAAGGAGGGACACTGGAGGTTGAAGCTGCACAGGATCTAGAGAAGTAGTCACTGAAATTATTTTTAAACACACAACCATCTACATAATTATTATTGGAGTTCATAGCTTCCGAAATATTGTACCGCCATTTTTTGTTTAAATATTACATTTCTCAGTTGTAATATTATTATTTTTATAAGGTAATATTTTTTAAGTAAATGTTCTGTGCATTTGAAAAAGGACAGAAACATAATGCCCCTTATTAGTTTTGTTATCCTTTTTATCCCCCTCTTTTTCATGATTTTGTGTAATACTTCTTATTAATATTGTTAAACAGTCAATAAGTATTAATAATTGATTATAGTGAGATTTATGATAAACAACTGTAGAATAATTGATTTGTCCTTTTGGGGGAAGAATATGTAACTTTAGGAAATATAAATATTTTAATATATTTTAGAACTTTATTATTATTATGAGAGAAATAATTAAATATTGACAGTGAATCAATTATGAAAATCAACTGGAAATTCAAATTGTTTGCATTATAATACAGAAATAGTTTGCACAAAAATTGTAATCACAGTACCCTAACGTAGGCTACTAAACTGAAAATATTCAATTGAAGGAATTAAAATTAGTAATGAATAAAACATTACTATTAGACCTATTTTAAAACATGAAGATTGTCATTAGTAATATTTGGAACAACCCAAATTCATATTCATTGTTTCAGCGAACCTTTCCTTTTCATTATCTGGCACTTGAATAATACTGGCAATTGAAATGCACGTGTTCTGGTGCGCTGCACTAACGTTTCTGCTCTGTTCTGCGCAGATTTCGACTACTTATTTAGTAAAAATCGTTTACTACTTTAGTTACAACTAAAGAAGTATATTGATAGACACCAACTAAAAGAGTAAGTTACTAAAAGAGAAGCACTAAAGTAGTAAATCTAAGACGGGAACCTGACGCAACAAAAACCGGTTTGTCTGTCTCACTCTAGCACATTACTCGTATGACTTAAAGAGTGAGAAAGATGTACTGGTTCTTGTATATTTCTATCAATTGAGCTCTCCAACACCAACTAAAAAAGTAAGTTACTAAAAGAGAAGCACTAAAGTAGTAAATCTAAGACGGGAACCTGACGCAACAAAAACCGGTTTGTCTGTCTCACTCTAGCACATTACTCGTATGACTTAAAGAGTGAGAAAGATGTACTGGTTCTTGTATACTTCAGGTCTCCGTCTTAAATTTACTACCTTAGTTTGGTTTACTCCTGGATGGTGCACGCCACCCATAGTATTATTTCTGAAACTTAACTTCATTGAAATTTGTTTTTCGAAACCTAACAGTTATTTTTCAAACCTTAACTTAAATTTTGAAAACTTAATTGATATTATTTTTCTGAAACCAAACTTTCATTTTTCTATTAACTTAAAATTTTGTAACTCGATTCATCATGAGTAACCGAACATACGTACCACTTGAGTTTCTGTTGAAAGCCGATCTTCTTTATGAATTATCAGTTCGAGGTATCACAGTGGATCCAGACGATTCCGTTCCAAATTTAACCAAGATATTGAAGGATAATTTCACTATTCCTGTTGATATTAAGAACTTACAACATATTAAGCCACAGTTAGAGGTACCGGCCCTTATTGCTAGGACGGAAGAAATTTTCGAGCAATGTCGGGAACTAGGCGAGGAAGGTGGCCTATCTCAAAAGCAGGCACAACGTTTTCAGGCAAAATTGGACCACATGTCAAATATAACACAGGATCTATTACAATTAGATGTGTCGTCGGAAAATAGTAAATTGCTTTGGATACTTGTCCAGGAGATTTCCTTGGAAAAAGACAAAATTAGATATCAATTAGCTGGGAACGTAATGAGAGATTTTGGGATTTCGCCTAAAGCATTTTTTGCGGATGATTCTGTTAGTATTAAAGAAACTCAACAGTCTCCTGTGCACATTGTTCACAATTGGGGTGCTGAAAGGTATAATGATTTTGCCAAATTACCCCATCCGCTTGGTAAGTTACTAGCCAAGTTAGAGAATTTTAGCGACCACTCATTTGATGAAGTTGTTAGGTTCTAAATATTTTTGACTGAACTTAGGTGCCAAACTGAAATTTTTGGATTTAATGTCAAACAGATTTTGGGTTTATGTTTCGCGAATTTGAAAGGAAGCTTAAAGGAGTTGGCGGGTAGAGCCGTCAAGAAAGATAAGGACTTACTGGAATTCCACGGGAGTTTACTTGATTATTATTTTTCATCTAGAGACAGATTACGATATTTGAGTAAAATGTATTATCGCGTCCAGGCAGAAAATGAACCGTTTTGTGATTATGTCCAGAATATTAGGTGCTATGCCGAAGCTTTTTGCCTGATAGAACCTCAAGCCCAAATTGTTCAACACATCTTAGATGGTTTGTCTCCGAAAACTAGGAGTTTGGTTAGTTTTGAAGACAGGCCTACCAATTTGCACGAGTTAATCTTTTGTGTGCCAAACTTAATTCTGTGGCTTTATCTGATGGGTTGAGAACTGAAAGTTCAGGTTATAGGGATAGGCCTGTGCAAACTGTTACAGTAAGTAATCGTCAGGGATATAGGCCATCTGTCAGTGCTGCCGAAAACAGGTCATGTTTCTATTGTCATAGGCGTGGGCACATTCGGCGGAATTGTCCTAGTAGACCCCCGAACGAGACTATAGGTAGTGGTTTTGATTTTACCAGTATTATTCAGCATGATAGACGATTAACCTGCCAAAAGGTGAATGCTGTTGGGCGTGGTGAGCGTATCCAAAGGTTTTCGAAGAGAAGTTTGCCCTATGTTAAAGTAGAATGTTACAATCTCGAGGTAGCGGGTATAGTGGACAGTGGCTCCACCATTAATATTATGTCAGAATTTGTTTACCTGAAAATTGACAAGGCTTGCAAGAAATCTCCTATAGTGAAAGAAAAAATTTCTTGCCTGGTGGCTAATTCCTTGCAAATGGAATTCCTGGGGTGGACGGAGATTAAGATTAAAATCGCTCATTTTTCTTGGAAGATTAAGTTCTGAATAGCTCCTTACTTATCCGTACCTTTGATATTGGGTGTGCCTTTTGGGGAAAAGTCCGGGTTAGTTTTGGATTTTGCTAAGGAAAGCGTTTATTTCAAGTTCTCACCTGAAATCAGAATTTCTTTCTATAAGGGTCCATTCACTGATTCTGTTTCTTGCAGAAAGGGTGAAGTGCTTTTGACTCCCGATTAGGGAGATGATTCAGGTTGGGATTGTAGTTCGCGAGGCGATGTTTTGAATCATTTATCACCTGAACAAAGGGGAATTTTGAATGGGGTCTTAGAACTTTATCCGGAAGTTTTGACTACTAAATTGGGCCTCACCCATTTGTTATAATATGATATAGAGTTACTGGATCATACACCGGTGCGTAGACCGCCATATAGGCTGTCTTCTCCCAAGGTTAAGGTCATGAAAGAACTTATTCAGCAAATGTTGGATGATGGGGTTATCACTACCTCCAGTTCTAATTACAGTAGCCCGATGTTTCTGGTTGAAAAGGGCGAAGGTAAATTCAGACCAGTGGTAGATTACAGGTATTTAAATTCAAAGATCAAGATAGACTCAGTGCCTTTGCCAGACATCCATTCATCATTTAGTTGGTTTGGGAAGGCGAAGTATTTTACTTCGTTCGACCTTAACCAAGCATATTATCAAATCCCATTAGCTCAGAAGTCTAGAAGGCTAACGGCCTTCAATACTTACTGGAACTCATTCGAGTTTACTAGAGTCCCTTTCGGGTTAGCTACTGGCGCCCAGGTTCTTACGCGCCTTCTGGACCAAATATTTGATGACGTTAAGTTTGAGTTTGTGATACATTACATGGATGAACTAGTTATATACTCTGAAACCTTTAAGGAACATGCAGACCATATTGTGCTGGTATTGAATCGGCTCAAAGACGCTGGTCTGACCGTGAACCCAGCTAAAGTAACCTTGGCTTCATCAAAGCATTCTTTCTTGGGTCATGTTGTGTCACCGGAAGGGGTTACGATTGACTCTGATAGGACTAAGTCTATCCGAGAGTATCCGCCTCCCAAAGATGCGAAAGGAGTGTCCAGGTTCCTGGGGATGATTAATTTCTTTCATCGGTTCATACCAAATCTGGCGGATAGAGCTGCGCCTCTGAACATTCTCAGAATGAAGGGTATGAAATTCCAATGGGGTTCCGAGCAACAATAATGTTTTGAAACATTGAAAAAGATGGTCATGAATCCGCCAATTCTGAGTATCCCTGATTTTTCTAAGAGGTTTGTGTTGCAGACCGATGCTTCGTCGGTAGCTTTGGGCGCGGTATTACTACAGAATTTTGAGGACGGTCGTAAGCCGATAGCTTATGCCTCTAGGATATTAACTGTTCAGGAGCGGGCCTATTCTGCTTACGAGTTGGAGGCGTTAGCTGTTCTTTTCTCAGTAGAGAAATTTCGGATGTATTTAGAGCATACCGAGTTTGACCTAGAAACTAACTGTCAGGCCCTAAGTTGGCTTTTGGCTAAACCTCGCAACACTGGGCTACTTGCCCGCTCGGCTGTCCGTCTTTCAGCGTTTAAATTCTCTGCTAAGCATATCAGAGCTTCTGAGATCGCAGTGGCTGACGCGCTATCGCGCATGTTCAGTATGTCTCCCGACCACTTGGTAGAAGATCAGAAGATTGAGATTTCAGAGTCATTAGCCAGCCCTGAAGAAAGTAAGGTCAGTGCTGTTATGTGTGGGTCTGAGGATATACATTTAGTCAGTGGCATTATGTCAGAATTTCCTTTGGCCTATAAATCTATGGCCCTCCATCAAGAATCCGACCCTGAGTTAGGCCCGTTAATTAGAGATCTTCAAGCTGGTCGTGTGCTCTCTCAGTATGTGCTGAAGAAGGGAGTGTTGCATAGTGCTGACCGAGGGTTAAGGAAGGGTAAGATTATTTTACCTTCAGTGTTAATTGACATGGTATTCAGTTTTTTTCATGAGTCTCCGGTGGGCGGACATTTGGGACTGTTTAAGACCAGAGCCAAAATTCGGGAGTATTTTGTGTGGCGTGGTACGGAATCCGACATAAGGGCCCGAGTGCGAGCATGTGCTCGTTGCGCTCAAGCTAAGCCTAGTCAGGCAAGTAATTTGGGATTCCTCAGTTCTCAGGTCCCTCAGGCTCCCTTTGAGCGTCTCTTTATCGACTATGTGGGGACGTTTCCGCGGTCGCGCTCAGGTAACCTTTATATTCTTGTTATTGCGGATGCCTTCACAAAATTTGTGTGGCTTTTTCCAGTACGGGATGCTAACACTAGAAATACCGTGGAATGTTTAAAAAGGGTTTTCTCTGTGTTCGGGTTTCCTCGTAATTTGGTCTCAGATAATGCTAGCTATTTTGTTTCTGCCTCTTCCCGGAAGTTTTGCTTCGATCTGGATATTAAGCATTGTACTACGTCGCCTTATTACCCTCAACCATCTTTGGCTGAACGCTTCAATAGGAATTTAAGGAGTGCCTTAATTGCGTACCATGCTCAAGACCAAGCTTCCTGGGACCAGAATTTATTCTGGTTACAATTCGCTTTTAACTCGGCACGCCATGAGGCGCATGGTTTCTCTCCTATTTCTTTGATGTTAAATTTCAAGCCTAATAATCCTCTGTCGAACCTGTGGTCTATCCAGGATTTGTTGCCAGGTCCGGATCGGGCCGGACAAGTCAAGGATATGTGGAACAGGGCGGCAAGGAATTTGCAGATTTCACATGGAAGAAATGTGGAAAGAAACAATAAACGCCGTAGTCCCGTCCCCTTTAAAGAAGGAGATGCCGTGTGGGTGAAAAGTTTTCCCAAGAGTAGTGCAGTGAATAAGGTAGCCGCAAAATTGTCTGAACGTTTTTCGGGACCTTATAGGATTCTATCTTTTCTTACACCCGTTACCGTCCTTTTGCAGAATTGTTTAGATGGCAAAAGACGTCGGTGCCATGTGTCCCATTTGAAACTGGGTTTAGCTGATCCTCAAAGGGAGTGAAATAAAAGTGATTTAGCATCTGTCCTGGATATTCTATTAAAATTTTGAAGAAGAATTAGAGTTGTTCTTTAGCTGCATTCAAAATTTGTAATATTTGGATCAGGGTTATGGCATATCGCTATTTTGGGGTAATATCATAAAACCTAAATTGGGTTTTGGCATTTTGGAAAGTGTTTGATTCAAACTATAATTTTGCTAAAGTTTACTTAATTCAATGTAGGGTTTTGCTTGGTATTTTGTGCTCCCTCTTACTTCTTGCTGGGAGGAAGGATGGATCCACGAATACGTTTTGAAGTGCTTCTGCTAATTCCTGTAAGGAGGTTGCGTTTTAAGATATTTCGGGGTGGGCAGCTCACTGGTACTTCCGGAAGCCACTGAGCTGGACGTTTCGATTTTGTTCCGTTGTCGGGTTGCAGTTCGTGAAGAATTCCCTAGACGTCAATCTTTAGTTTCTTTATTTGTGGGACCCCAATTTAATACTTTAGCTTTTTCCATTTTGTGCTATTAGTGAATGCCTTGAAGTAAATCTAAACATAGTAGTTATTCAGATTTTGGGTACGTTCAGGAAAGTTGGAGAACGTGATTTCTTTGTTCGGGAAAATCGGGTAATAAATATGTACACTGGATCTCAATTCATTTTTTGGGATTTGTTCTATTAAAGAAAAAAAAGTATAAAGTATAAAGAGGAAAGTATAAATAAATTATTCTTAATGGTGAAATTGTGCATGCTATGTATTTCTTGCACGTGTACTGTGCGTATGGATTTTATGTTGCAGTTTGGTTATGCTCTGCCCAAGGATGATGTCCGCAGGCCGTGTATTTCGGCCCGGAAATGGTAACTGGATTTAGATGGGGGACTGTTCTGCCTCTCTTTTCTCCTTGTTGGCTGACCGAGTCCTGTCTTGTGCCGGCCCATTGGTGTTTCCTGCTCCGGAGACGTCTGGAGTTAATGGTTCCTGTAATCAAAAGAGAAGCACCTATGAGATGGCGCATTGCTGAGCTGCAGTGCGGATTGCAGAAACATGCTGTTGCCCCAACAAGCTGAGAGGCCTGCAGGGAGAGTGGTAGGAGCAAATTCTCTAGGAGGAAGAGCCGAGTGTTGGAGGGTGGAAATTTGGTTTTATGGAACTCATGCTATGGTATGGTAGACAGCAAAAGGTCTAAACAAAGAAATCGTGCTGTCAGTAGTATCCATGCAATTGGTCTTCTGGAAGAATCTATGCATAGTGGCTCCAGTGACAGAAAATTAAAGATGGCATCAAAAGGAAATCACACATCAACAGTATCATATTTACCCAAGCAGCCATGCATTTTGGATAAAGCTGAAGCCTACTTCAAGAGCAAGCATTTAGCAAAAAGTCACCCAAGCTATTGATGTGCAGTAAAGCATTGATGGAGTGGCTATATTCCTGTGACATGCAGTAGTCAAGTTGCCATAGTTGAAAACTGCTGGAAGTAACTTACTGTGCAGGATCCTTTATCACATAAAATTACTATGAGCTCGTAATTTAAACCCGATTACCTCACTCCTGTCTTTTCTAAGCTGTTTTCCATCTATTCACTGAAGTTTTCTCCTATTTTCTGTGTCCCTTGGCAGCATGCCCTCCTGGATATCCACACCTCTGCACATAGTCGATTCGGAGTTTTGCTGTTTTTTGAAGATCTGTCTGGCAGCTCCTGAGTTCAGATGGTTCCGCTATTTGGACGGTCGAGGTGACCGCCTATTCAGACAAGTTGTTCCACCCTCAACTGTACTTCTCATCTCTGGCTGTAGCCTCTTGCATTCTTCGTGCTCTGCCTGGTGATGGGATTGCTAGCTGGATGCCGCTCGACCTGGTTGGCTCCGTCAGATATCCTGCCTGTTGAGTGGAGATTGGATGCTTCCTGCTGAAGTGGGGGTCAGGTGTGACCTCAGTTCCTGTGCGCCTGGACATGCTCTTGGTCGTCTCTCTTCAGTTGGTGTTTGTTGCTTATCTCCCGCCCGGGGGGAAATAAGTGGAGTGGTCCAAGATGGATGGAACTCTTCTAAGAAATGAGAGCGAACGTGTTGCGGGGCATCGGGCAAGGCATGGAAATATTTCGGCAGTCGCAGGATTAAAGATTGTGCTTTGTGTGTTTGTTTTGTTGTGTTTTTTTCAGAGCGCTGTATTATAAGATAGGATATCCAGTTAAAACTAAAAGGGTATTAGATTCAATCTTAAACAAAATTTGGGGAAATAAAGTATTCGACTTTATTTTGGGCAGACAGGGGAGATTGAGCCGTGAAAAACGGCTCATTTCATAATATCAAAGCACTCAGTAATTAGCCAACTGCCCTTTACTTCAGAATGTAAAATCAAATGTTTTTAACCCACTCTAAATAGCGTGGTTCTCGGTAATTCTTAAAAGCGCTTCTAGACCGCACTGCCATCTGTTGAAAGCTAGGGAGTAGAGGCTGGTACAAGCGACCTTCAATTGGGATCCAGTGCTTGCGTCAAGAACATGTAACTTGAGTTTGAGTGGTTTGGTGGGCGTTGCTGCCGTGGAAACACGATGTCTGAAGAGTACGGCATAATTGGGTGAGACCTATCCACATTCATTTTCAATGCTAACAGTAATTTAATCTATTTTGTGCTCACCCGTTTTCGGCTACCTAAATTTTCGTTCTGAACATTTCATACTTCTTTCTAATAAATTATTTACCGGTCAAGTTTGGATCTTGGAAATTACGCCTACACCATGTAAATTTCATGTAATATTGATTGTGTTCATTCTGTTTTTCTTCAGTCAATAATATCACGTCCGTCCGTTGTGTAACTTCTAATCACGTTCTTTGCCTTTCCGATCAGTAATTCAGTATTTTTCGCAGACATCCGACATTAGCATGATTTAGAGTGGGTTTTTTTACGTGTAGTATTTCAGCACACACGCCATTAAGAGATTGAGATTGCCCTATGCATTGATGTTTATAGATAATCTAAAGATTACTGGGTTTTTCTAGTCATGGGGAATACTAGCCATTATGTACAGGGTGTTCTGGAACGTGTAGTACTTATTTATTGCAATTAGTCTGGGTTTTAGGGGATTTTTCAAGAGACGGGTTGGGTTTTTAACAAAGTGTATTTAGAATTATTGTGGTGCATCGCCCGTGCTCAAGGTTGTTGTATGCAACAAGAAAAAATATATATAGATTTTATTCTTAGTCATTCCAAAGGTTATATTCAAGAAATAAAGGTCGTCCTTACAAGGAATATATTATCTTACAAGGTTGTAATTCTAATTTGTTAAAGCTATTAATAAAATTGTTCCAGAAAATACCTTTTGTCATATATATATATATATATATATACTCAAAATCTCTTTCCAGTAAATCATATTAATCTGTCCAGTGTTCATTTTTGTGATAATGGGTGCCCAGCCTTTTGATGTTATACAGTAGCGTCACTGATTTAGCAAGAATGGTCGAAACCAGGTATACTTCACAAATCATATGTCCTAAACTTCCAACATATGTAACTGTGACCCCAAGGGGGGGCACAGACTACATGCTTACTCATCTTCTCACGTCTAAACTTGACCCTTCTACGCTCAAAGCATGGAGCCTAGAGGGCACAGTAGATCAACTAAACACATTCAAAGAACTTTGTAACTTCCTACAGAAGAGGGGACAAGCTCTGGAGACACCAGACAGCTCCAGCAGGCCTAAAACTGTACACAATACACAGAGCAAGCCTATCTACCACAGACAAGTGACCCCACGTACCTTTCTTGCCCATGTAGCCAACAATTGTATACTGTGCAGGCTAGATCACCCGCTACACAAGTGCGAAGACTTCCATAACCTCAACAGCACACAAAGATGGAATTTTGTAAACAATCACAGACTATGCAGTAATTGTCTCAGAGCAGGTCATCACGTCAGAAACTGCACATCTACATCTTGTTATATATGCCAACAACGTCACCACACACAGCTACACCAAGACAAGGTTCGCAGCAATGACTACAGGCAGCATGCAACTACACAGCACAATCGTAGACTGCCTAATAATGGTCAAAGTAGAAACCAAAGCCACAATGATACTAGACAATCTTCAGCTACTACCAGCAGCAATGCTACAGGTTCAGCATTTGCTAATAATGCACAGATTACTCCTAAGACTCATACATTTCTCGCCACAGCAGAAGTATTAGTCAAAGCTCAGAATGGCAGACTCATGAAAGCCAGAGCATTATTGGACTCAGGCGCCACGCAGACATTCATAACTCAAGACTTAGCTGATAGGCTACAGTTACAAACCAAGCATACCACCATAGCTGTGACCGGTGTAAACCTACACACATCCAACATTCTAGAAATTGGGCACATTCAAATAAGTGACGTCCATGGCAATGGCTACAAGAGACAATTACAGTGCCTCATTATCAACCAGATTGCCAAGGACATTCACAGTGCACCCATAGATGTCAGTAGCTTAAGAATTCCAAATGACAATGTGCTAGCAGACAGCAGATTTCACTTACCCGGTAGCATTGACATATTGCTAGGGGCTGATGTATTCTGGAACTTGTTAATGGGACACACTATACCCATCAACAAAACCAACAAAGATAAAGCATACATAAGAGAGACCAGATTGGGATGGATCCTCTCAGGCCAAATACATTATGCACAGGGTAGAAGACAAGAACCACGTTGCCACTTAAGCATAACAGAACAAATCCACAAGAACTTGCAGCAATTCTGGGAAATTGAAGAAATTATCCAACCAGTAAGATCTGAAGAAGACTCCATATGCGAGCAACTTTTTCAAGAAACAGTGCAGAGGGACAGAGATGGACGTTACACAGTAACCTTACCATTTAAGAAGCCCACAGACAATCTTGGTGCCTCCAGAAGTGGAGCTCTGAAACGTTTCTTCTCTAATGAAACCAGGCTCCATAAACAGCCGACTATACTCCAGCAGTATGCTGACTTCATGCAACAATATGAAGCCCTAGGTCACATGACCCAAGTAGAAGAAAGTGTCTACCAGGATGGCCCAGAAGCCTATTATATTCCACACCAATTAGTCCTAAAGGAAGACTCAGAAACCACAAAGCTCAGAGTTATTTTCAACGCTTCATTCAAAACCTCTACAGGTACATCACTCAATGATATTCTATACACTGGACCCTGTGTGCAACCTGATCTCTACACCATACTCTTGAAGTTCAGATGCCACCCATATGTTGTGAGTGCTGACATAGAGAAAATGTACAGGATGGTAATGGTCCAGCCATAGCAAAGAGACTTCCAAAGAATCTTCTGGAGACATTCTAAATCCACTCCAGTGAAGATATATCAGCTCAACACTATCACATATGGACAAGCCTGTTCAGCTTTTGAAGCAACCAGAGTACTCAACCAGCTAGCCGAGGATGAAAGAAACAGATTTCCCACAGCATCCAAATTGCTATCTACTTGCTTTTATGTCGATAACCTCCTTGCATCATTTTCTACAGAGCAAGAAACTATACTGGCAGCCACAGAAGTATCACAGCTGTTACAGGCAGGTGGATTTAACTTAACAGAGTTTTGCTCTAACTCACAAGAAGTTCTGAGACCACTATCACAAGAAAAGCTCTCTAAAGCTACACTTACTCAGTTAGAAGAGCAGAATACAGTCAAAACACTAGGATTACACTGGAATCCATTACAAGACTTGCTACAGTACACAGTGAAGTTTTTGCCAGAAGCCACTACTAAGAGACAGATTCTACCTGCCATCTGTACTCTATATGACCCTCAGGGACTGATTGCACCTATTATATCTGCAGCTAAATGTATTATGCAACAGATTTGGCTGAATGACATAGGTTGGGACCAGCAAGCTCCTGTTGACATACAGAAGGCATGGAATGAATTGTACTTACAACTACAGCACATAGAATCATACAGAATCCCAAGGAATGCCCTTATACACAAATTCAGTTATGTAGAACTACATTTTTTCAGTGATGCAAGCCCACAGGCATATGGAACAGCCTGCTACATAAAATCCGAGGACAAGACCCATAACACTCAAATTCAGCTACTAACAAGCAAATCTAGAGTAGCCCCACTCAAGCAGATTACTTTGCCCAGACTGGAGCTATGTGCAGCTCAGTTGGCAGCTTGCTTATACCAAAAAGTTACCCTATCTCTGCAGATAACAATATCAGCAGTAATTTTCTGGACTGACAGTCATAACTTTGCAGTGGATCACACAGCCTCCACACAAATGGAACACTTTCGTAGCACACAGAGTAACCAAAATTCAAGCTGCTACAGACAACTGTCAATGGAGATATGTGCCAACACAGCAGAACCCTGCAGACATAATTACTAAACCTGTCACACCTAAGAAGTTACATAACCAAACTCTATGGTGGAATGGTCCAGAATTCCTAACACAAGAAGAATGCCATTGGCCAAACACCAGTAATGTACTACAAACAGAAGAAGTGCCAGAAACCAGAAAAACAGCAAAAGCTTTCATAATCACAAGTACACATAATGAATACTTACATAGATATTCCTCTTTCAGAAAACTACTCAGGAATACAGCTTATATTCTGAGATTCAAACACAATTGCTTAAATAAATCTGATAGAATTATTGGCCCTATCAGCTTGCAAGAGCTACAGGAAGCTCATGATGTTATTATACATGCTACACAAAAAGAAGCCTTCTCAGAAGACATAACTTATATCAGGAAGAACAATCGTGTTTCTAGAAGCAGTTCACTATTGCCACTGCATCCATATCTGGATAAGGAAAGCATACTTCGTGTAGGTGGAAGATTACACCATACTGATCTAGACTATAACTCCAAACATCCAATCATATTACCTGCCAAGCACCACATAACAAATATTATTGTCAGAGACACACATCTGAAAAACTTACATGAAGGCCCCAGGGTATACTGTACACACTAAGGCAACAGTATTGGCCCATTCATGGAGTCCAAACTGTAAAATCAGCATTAAAAGGATGTCTTACTTGCTTTAGACACAGCCCTGTCAAAGCACAGCAAATCATGGGAACTTTACCTAAAGCTAGAGTTACACCCAACCGAGCTTTCGACACCACAGCCATAGATTTTGTAGGTCCTATTTCCTTAAAGGATCATGGGAGAGGCAAAACAGTATACAAAGCTTATATATCTATGCACGTATGTCTATGTACCAAAGCAGTACACATTGAATTGGTAACAGCAGCCACTTCAGCAGCATTTATTGCATCCTTACAAAGATTCGTATCTAGAAGAGGACTACCTTCTCACTTATGCCTAGATAATGGCAGAAACTTAATAGGAGCCTCATGAGAGCTGAGTGAACTCTATGAACAATTCCAGACAGAACAACCTAACACAGAGATCATAAACTTTTCAGCAAATCTAAATATACAATTTCATTTTTTGCCTCCAAGGGCAAGCCATATGGCAGGACTTGTAGAAAGATCCAACCGCAGTATGAAAACTATTTTATACAAAATTATGAAAGACACTATCTACAGCTATGAAGAATAGAAGCCATCATCAACAGCAGACCACTGACACCGATGAGCAGCGACTCTCAAGACTACATGGCATTGACCCCAGGTCACTTCCTTATTGGTGCTCCTTTGAATTCTATACCTCACCCAGATTTACAGTCTATAAACCTATCTAGGCTGTCACGGTATCAGCTATTAGAGCAACAGTTCCAATGCATTTGGACCAGATGGGTCAAAGAATACTTAAATACTTTACAGCAAAGACAGAAGTGGAACACAGAAACTAAAAATCTGCAAACTAATCAATTAGTCATATTGATGGTGGACAACGTTCCTCCTATGAATTGGCCACTGGCTAGGATTCTAGAAGTTCATCCTGGACCAGATGGTAAAGTTAGAGTAGCAACAGTCAAAACTGCTAATTCAATTCTAAAAAGACCTATATCTAAGCTGTGTCCACTGCCTGCTCAGTAAATTTTTCTCTTTTCTTGGGCCCCCCCAGTATGTAAGCTCGTAGAGTTTAGAGCCCACTTATTATACTTTTATAGCAAATACTAGTAATGAAGTATTAATACAAGTCACTATATGGCACTAACGCCAGTTACTAGCAAACAGAATTCTTGGCACACTTGTATCTCTTTATTTACATTTTGTTAAAGAAAATATCTATTATGAGCTATAATGCTCTTAGCTGAGGAATAGTTTGCACATTTATTCCAGTTATTATCAACTGTTATCATTGAATTCAGTAATTAATGTTAACTAGCAACAGAATGCTGTTTTGCCGGCATCGATCCGATATCGATTGCCAGCCTGATAATCGATAATACTCTTACTTGCCCCTATGGACAGAACGGCGTAGAGCACTTCAAGCGGACTATCGATTAGCTGTACTTGCCTTTAGAGACAGTATACTTAAAAGTTATATTACTTTCCATAAGAAATTTATTTATTTCTCCACAAAGGCATATTGTTTAATAAAACAAATTTTTACATATACTTTCTTGTATGTTTCAGAAAGAGTACAGCATGTTATCTTGTTTAATAAAAGCCTGCTTTAGGATGGAAGCATCTAGAAAAGTCCAGATCAGCCTTCCATCGAATTTATGAATGACTCTTTTGTAAGATGATTATGTGAAAGCATTTTGTGGCCGTTAGACTTTATTCACTTCTTCACCGATCGTCGCTTCGTAAGGACACAGCCCCAAATTAGCAAACAGACCACAAGTCTGCATATTAGTAGTACAGTTACACTACAGCACCTACGAGACTACAACATGGAAACAACGCAGATATTCAACACATAGCCAGTTTGGAGACTGGAATTGCAGCAGCCCTGGAACGTCGCGGAGCGTAGTTGCAGCCATTGGAGGACTCACTATTGGCCACCGTTCGGGTTGACTTCAACCAGGAACCTACAGCTACAGCATCAATAACTGTACATTCTCCTTTAGCCATAGTCCGGCTAATGCATTCACATTCTCATCAGATGTAGTCGCAATACAAGTTAAGTAAATCAAATCAAACCATGTATTAATACACAAAAGCCAAGTAGGGCTTAGCATCTTTATATTACTATAAAGTAAATCTGCTCATATAAACGTAAGGAGTTTTGGCATCCTTGCAGCTCCTCTTTTCCTACGAGCAATCTAAAGAAATTGCCGTAGTAATCTTTGAGCAAAATATAGCTCAACTTGTAATCAAAGAAGATAACAATAAAATTACTATAGGTTCTTGTTAAGAAAACAGCCTTTTATAGACAAGATACATAACCTTTGACATTATCCTTAAAAAATTTCCAAGTGAAATAAAATAAATACTAATAAATATTAAGCATAGTTAGAAGAAAGAAGAGAAGCAGCAGTCTTCTAGAGCAGAAGAAAAAGTGACAATTCTCATTCTCCATTATTCCTGCTTCCTTCAACATTCCTGCACTTCTAAGCTTGCATATTTTCTGGATTATAATCCAGTGGTCCTCCGAAAAATCCTATAGCAAATTCTGTTAGGCACACTAGCCTACACAGACATTTCATTCCCCTATTGCCCGACCTTTGGTTGATCGGAGTCTTCTGTCTGTTTCTAGAAAAATTACTTAAGGAGACGCATTATGCACCTCGTATAAGTTAACACATTATGAAAGCAATATTTAACCAAAAATACTATTCTCAAGAACATGCATGTGTGTGTGTGTCTGTGAACAGCCTAACTCCAGAACGGAACATCAACGAAAAGAAAATCCTGTATTTAGTTTAGGTACCTTCTGGGTATGTCACACAAAGATTGGCGACGACTTTCGTTATTTCTAAAGGGCTTTACATGAAGAAAATTTAGTTTTTCGCGATTTTCTCGCAAACGGCTACCCAGAATTTGTTTAAATTTTGTAAATGAGGTGTTTATACTAGGAACTAGAACTTTTATTTGAAACATTCTTTCGAAAAATTCTCTGAAGGGTAGTTATAACCCACCCACTATGTGTAGAAACTCAATATTTCCTGGTGAACAGTAAAGCTTTGCAGCAGGTTGAAACAACTGAATACGCGCTCTTTCAAAACGGTGTCCTAGTCTATTTCAGAAGGTGAAGTGAGAATGGCGTATGCCCCATCCTTCTTAAAGAAACTTACGTAAGTGCATTGATCAGATTTTATTTGGGTTGTGCATCCTTCGATGCGGTAACGACATTCTCATCATGTTTACAACCAATTTACATGAAGAGAATGTCATACATATTATTATATTATATTAAGAGGCAAACATTTTATTTGGACAGATGTAGTTAAGTTATTTAAATAATATTTTTTTTCTTTTGGAAGAAATAAATAAATTGAGTATTTAATGTGTTGGATATGAATGAGACAATAAATGTGCTTTCAGATTTTTTTTTACCTGACAGGATTTTTCGGTGAAATATAGGCCTATCTAACGTTTTTAAGATTAGTGAAAACTTCTTTAAGAAGAATAAAAAAAGGAAACCTTATTCTGGCTTAACATGTGGAGTATTATTTTCGAGTATATTTTCTAATTCATATGTTTCTCTTCGCCTATACTGACCGGCAATTGCATTCATACCTCTTTTCTATTGTAAAATTCTAAGCTTCATTTGCTAGTCACTGTGGGATTCAGATTGTTGTCTAGACAATTTTAAATCCTGATTAAGACCAATTCACACCAATCTTCATTACATGAAACGATGTTGTTAATTGATTCTTCTGTATTATATATGTCAGACCATTGGGGACAGAGTTATCATCCAAAGTAAATAGAACTGGATATTTGTGCACAACAATCTTCATGTAGGTTAATCAACAGTATAGCTATCTTCTTTTAGATATGATTCCTCTAATAATAAACAGAATATGAATCGTGGTCCCAGCTCTTATCAAGATCACCAACAAATCACCCGAAGTCTTATTTGTTGCACATTATTACAACAGTGGTAATATTTCTCCTCTTATAGTTACTCATTGTAGAAATTGTCCTGATGATTTAAACGCTTTCTATCTTGAATGTAGCTTTCATAACAAATAAATGTGAATATTATTAGTAACAATAATAATAATTCACTGTAGTCTAAAAGAGAAGAGAAATACTCGTGATAACAGGTCCACTTTCAGTTCAATGTTGAATCTCTACTTACAGACAGGTTGCCAGGTTTTTCTACACACTGTAGAAAATTGGAGAGCAAAAGGTACCCGAAATATTGCCATATCATAAATCTAATTAAAGGGAGTATAAGAGATGGGAAAATTTCACATCAGATAATTTTTTATTTGTATTTTTCCTCTAACCTTGGCATTCAACGGGAAAATAAGACGTATACATTTTTATTAGCCAAATTTGTCGCAATTCGCCAAATCATTATATTGGCAATTTCTTTTCTTAAGTAGTTAAGAATGCGAAAAATTTCCTCACTTGGCAGCACTGCTTATAGAATATGTTGTGCCGCCTATATTTCGGCACACTGTATAATGTTCTTTTATGCCAAAGGTACTTACTATTATCTCGGTGGTCATCTCTCCTCGCGGACTGTTTTCATTTTCATTTTTCTCCTTTTTTCCTATCTCGCTGTTTTCTGACGTCACGAAGTCACGTGTTCCGGTTTGCTGGTAGATTTTTCGTGAGGGTTTAAGGCCTCGCTTCACGAACCTTTGAGAATTCAAGACCAGACTTCGGAAGCGAGCGGTTCTTCTTGGAGTCCATAGCCTAGGACTCCTCCTTAAGCTCAGGTATGCGGTAGTTTTTTCTGAGTCTTTTCATATTTCTTTGTACCTGGTGGGTTTCTTTTGTTGCGTTTATTTCACTGCCGATTATGTTTAGTTAAGTTAGTTTGTTTTTGCCCACCAGTGTTTCTGATTATTATTAAATTTATTATTCTCTTCTGTTATTTTTAGTTTATTATATTCGGTACAGTCTTTTCAGTCGTAACTTCTTTCCGTGAGTTGAGATGGCCACACACCCCCCCGTTGTTCTTATGGAGTTAGGGTGTTTAGGTATTTTCTTTTACATATTGTATGGCCTAATTGTTTCTTGGTTTATTAACCTAACAAAGTTTGTAATAAATTGTTGAATCTGGTTTCAGTATTTCTGTATTTACAGGTATATTACGTTCCCTTCTTCTATCCTTACAGTATTTTTCATTAAATTTTCTGTACGGCTCTGGAATTGCCCCTAATTATGGTGGCAGGCCCGAGAGGCACGCCACAAAGTGGTAGCAGAGCTCGTCGATCGTAAATTTTCAGTCATTTTGGCAGTTTTTTCTAGGGTTTTTCAAAATTTTTCAAGTTTTTCTATTATCCTGTTTTCGGGTTAGGTTAGTCGTCGAAATTTTTCCCCTGGCAGGTTAGTTGTGTCATTATTTTTCATGGCTGTACTGCCCCGGCGGTCTTACTGTGAGCCTTATGCTTTATTTTTCAGCATTTGTACCATGCTGTTTCATATTTTCTTCTATTTCTGCTCTCTGCGATCTGGTGGAATTTTTCGCCAGATACGTAGGGTAATTGCTTTCGTTCCGGCAGTCTCACTTGAGCAAGTCTCTGTGGGTTTTTTTTTTTTTTGCTGTCGGGTTTTGTTAGCTTGAGGCAGGGTAGTAAGTTTCTTTTGAGCCTTTTCCGTGCTGTCTTTCCGTGATGTTTTGTGCCCGTAAGACTGTGTTCATCAGCAATGTCTGGTGTTTAAGTGGCCAGTCTTTTCGAGGCCTATTTTTCCGGGGGCGGTGCGTGTGGTTTGTGCTCTGTTTTCATATCTTTTCATGCTTTAGCTGCCTGTTTTCTTTGGGAATATTTTGTCTAGCCCGTTTGCTGTTCAGTTTTGATATCTTGCCTAGTAATTTTGCCATATGCACCATTCATCCACAGTCTTGCTGTTTTCTGAGTTAGGTTAGGGGCTTGCTGGTTCAAGGAATTTCCCGGGTTCTGTTCCGGTAGGTCTTCTTTTCTATGCCCACGAAACATAAATTCGCAAGTTTTTTTGAATAAGTAAATTGTAAATTATTTTCATCTAGTCTGAACATTTTTCTAGTATATTTCCTATAGGTACCATATCGTATTTCATTTATATTTTTGCTCTCAGCGTTTTGACGGAATTATTTTTTGTCTGTTATGTTGGGTTAATGGCCTCTGTTCTAGTCAGTCTCACGTGAGTAGTTCTCTGTGCTTTCTGAACTATGGGTTTTATTGGCGGAATAGTTTTGTAACCTTTATTACAGTCTTTCGTGGTTGGGTCCTACTATAATTTTCTGGGTTTTTCCGAGGTTTTTTCCCGGTCATTTCTTTGCCCGATAAACGTGTCTCATCAGCAAAGTTCTGGTGTTTTTTTTACCGTTTTGGTGGTAGTTTGTCCGAGGAAGTTTTCCGGATGTTGCCCGCCCGATCGACGTGTTTTGTTATGGGGTAAGTTTTGTCAAATTCTTTTATTGAATTTAACCTGATATCTTGGGGATTTGTCTAGTCTTATACCGTTTGCCTTGATTTTGGTACCTTTTAAAAATATTTCGCATTTGTATGACCTATTTCGGCGTCCAGTGCCGTAGTTTGGCTTTGCTTATTCAAAATTTCTCTCTCATTCATTCAGTAAATAATAAATGTTCTCCAGATTTCTTTATTCAATTTAGTAAGAACAAATATGCCAGTTTTCTCTTTTCACTTTTGCTAAATTTATCATAAATATTTAATCATGCTTTACATTCTGTAATTACATTATTTTTATTCATTCTCTAAATTTTCTTCGTATTCTTTCTTCGTCCGTTTGTCTCGGGGTTTTGCCTTCATTCTTGCTGTCCCTTGCGTGTGGGTGTTGGCCATCTTTCTGTTTTTGTTCTTTTGTTTGTTTGTTTTTTTTTCTCTTTGCCGCATACCTGGTGCTCTGGAGTTTACTCTCCGCTGACCCTGAAATAAAAATCACACCAACGAAATTTAGTGGGTCTATTAATAAATTATCTACATTATTATTTTGATCTCTGTTATCTCCAAAAATCAGTTGGTGTTCTTTTATGTAATACAGGAAAAAGAATTATAGCATACTGTTGTAACAATTATTGTAACAAAAAAAAAATTATTAATTGTATTTGACTAAATAAAACAGCGTTGAATTAATTTACATAGAAAAACATATAAGTTATATAGAGATATTTTATAAAAACCAAAAACTCATCGATATTGTAAAGGATGTTTGTGCACTAGATTCATTCTCGTCGCCTCAGTTGTAATTCGTTCCTTTGCGTTTGCTAAACAAATTTAGACGTATAGAAGTTCTGGTCTTGCCTAAATTTAGCTTACGACAATTTTCTAAATGCACTTATCATTAGGACATGTCCTTCTTTGTCACTTAATGGCCAAAATTTTCTATTTTTATATGCAAGTGATATTTGTTTTCTTACTCTTATCATGTTTTGTATGTTCGGTTCGCGGGTAGTGTTTTGCTGTTAGCACTGTAGCTTTCCCTTTTGATAGAGCGCTCAAATACTTATTACCATCGAACAATATCTGGAAGTCTACACTATTTATCCACTCCCGTTTCCGTTCCTAAAATTTCCATCATTATTAATTCCTTGAAGTCCGTACTTCATAATTTCATCGCATTTTCATATCATAACATCCTCATACCATAACATCGTAACATCTTGACATCACAACAATTCTACATTATCAAATCATTTTCATTAAAATTTTGTCTAATTTTATTCTAATTGTGTAATTGTTTTTACTTGCAACTGTATATAAATATTTCAAAGCATATTGTATTAAATGATAGTTTATTATACATTGCTTTATTGTGCTGATATTTCAGCTAGTATTTTTCTTTTGTATATATAAAGTTAACTATCGTAATTGTATTTAATGTAAAATATTCTTTAAATTTTATTAATTGTCATGTCATTTTTGTAAATAAATTTTTCTATTGTAATACAATTTCTAATTGTGGTCCCTTCAGGACAACTTCACTCTTCGCCGTATTGAATTAATTAAAATTTATATTAAAAAAAAAAAAATTCAGCAAAATAAAATAAAATAAAAACAGGTAGATTGTTTTTACATAAAACACTATAGGGGGTAATTTGTTTGTAAGTACCTTTTTCTGCCGCTGTATTTATTGATTTCAGCTTTCTATGTATGTTCGGATTGTGTCTGGTGGCTCCCTTGGCATCTACGCTGTTCTCTTCTTTGCTGGATGTGGCGCTAAGTCTTCACTCTACGAACTCCTGAGGCCACATTTTGTCTACGGTGCTCAGATTCTCCTGGTTGCATGTTGAAGACGTTCAACTTGGTTCCTTTTGACCTGAAAATAATCATCAGGTCCGGCATCAGTGAGGATTTGCTGCTATATCTTCGGTTTGGGTACATACACATTGTGCCTGTCTTCATTCAAGCATGCAGAGTCAACTACTATATTCTACTCACCATTACTACCCAAGAGTACTCATTGTGATGGGGTATGTGCTGAAAAGGACTCCACTACCCCGTTATTCACTACATTAATTACAGTAACAAATGGACTTGGTAAGCTGTAAATACACAAGTTTATGTATGTATTTTCTACTCCAATTGATTAGATGGACTATTACTATGAATCCATTGTCTACAGTTAAAATGGTGTTATAGTACATTCTTTTGTGGACCTCCTCGTGAGTTGTAGAAGTGAAGTGAAGATATAAACTTTTCCAATCTGCTCTGCAATAAAATTTATTTTTCGAAAAATATTTTTGAATTCTTCAAAAATGTTTTTCTTTCTGCGTCGAGGGAGTCTGTGCCGCCTATATTTCGGCACACTGTATAATGTTCTTTTATGCCAAAGGTACTTACTATTATCTCAAGGGTCATATCTCTACTCGCGGACTATTTTCATTTTCATTTTTCTCCTTTTTTCCTATCTCGCTGTTTTCTGACGTCACGAAGTCACGTGTTCCGGTTTGCTGGTAGATTTTTCGTGAGGGTTTAAGGCCTCGCTTCACGAACCTTTGAGAATTCAAGACCAGACTTCGGAAGCGAGCGGTTCTTCTTGGAGTCCATAGCCTAGGACTCCTCCTTAAGCTCAGGTATGCGGTAGTTTTTTCTGAGTCTTTTCATATTTCTTTGTACCTGGTGGGTTTCTTTTGTTGCGTTTATTTCACTGCCGATTATGTTTAGTTAAGTTAGTTTGTTTTTGCCCACCAGTGTTTCTGATTATTATTAAATTTATTATTCTCTTCTGTTATTTTTAGTTTATTATATTCGGTACAGTCTTTTCAGTCGTAACTTCTTTCCGTGAGTTGAGATGGCCACACCCCCCCCCCCGTTGTTCTTATGGAGTTAGGGTGTTTAGGTATTTTCTTTTACATATTGTATGGCCTAATTGTTTCTTGGTTTATTAACCTAACAAAGTTTGTAATAAATTGTTGAATCTGGTTTCAGTATTTCTGTATTTATAGGTATATTACGTTCCCTTCTTCTATCCTTACTGTATTTTTCATTAAATTTTCTGTACGGCTCTGGAATTGCCCCTAATTATGGTGGCAGGCCCGAGAGGCACGCCACAATGTCCAAATATGAATACAATGTATAGAAATAGACCTACTCCAAATATATATGGGCGTCTTACAGAAAACAATGAGCCCACATATTCTTCACATCCTGTCTTTCAGTACAAATGGAAACCTCATTCTTCTGAGTAGATATAAAATAAAACTCTAATTTTATGAAATGAAATTAACCAATTTAGTGTTTCCACGAAGTGGGTTGATAATAATAGGCCTACTAAATTGTTTTTTATATTTACAAACTTTTACCCTCATATGCACAGTACTTTCTTATACAAATAAAATGTACAGCATTATAGCCTGCCATAGCTTTATCTTTTAGGCTTAAAAATTAGAAACGAAGATTTATTATTAATTATTATCTAACAGGAACTGAGAGCCCCATTTTACCACAATAATCTATTCACAGGATTGTTCCCCTAATCAAAGTTCATAACTGCCTAAAAGTGCAGGTTGATAACGATAAATTTAGCTATTAAAATTAGAATTTTCATTAACGATTAACTAAACAATAAAATATAATATTTATATTTACAAAACGATTACATCTAATTACCCCAAAATTCGTAGATTGTGTTTTCTATATATATCATTGGGTCTACTCTCAAAATTAAAAAAAAAAATATATATATATATATATCTGTCCTATAGGAAGGAAGCTCCAGAAATTATTAGCATGTCCCCTTAAATATTAGAAACGAATGCTTAATATTACTTATTATCTAACAAGAAACTGAGAGTCCTATTTTACCATGAGGTATACTATGCCTAAAATTATTAAAAATTTGACAGTAAAAAAGAATCTTAGAACTAATTACTGTAACATGAAAGTTGGCACACAATAATAAATTAATAAAACTGAATTGGAACATATTTGGGAGCATAAGGATTTCAGTCTTTACGTTTTCAACATTTTTGTATGTATGATATAAAATACTGTGATACTTTAAATTATTTAATAATAAACCATCTGTTGTTTAATCATAATACTTGTTACAGGTTTAGTGAATGTATCGTTCATTGAGTTAGAGAACATTTCGAGCTCGTACATTCTTGAAAAAATATTGGAGTCGGTATATATATAGTTGCGATAAATGAGTTCACCTGTGCAGGAGCAAGGATATGGACCCCATCGGTAAGCAGAGAGGCTTCCTCTATTATGTATAAAGCAAACAGGCTTTGTTCGAACCATTTCAAGGATTCAGATTGTAGAAACCCGCATTTGTTATTTCAAGGACAAGTAGATCTGATTTCTAGATTGATAAATCACTCATTACGTATAGGGTTGCCATTGAAAATTGATAGTAATTGAATTTTTTGTTCCTTAATTTTCTTTACTGGTCGCATAGGACCTAAACTTGTTCTTCTTCTTCACCTTAGTTTCACCTCTCCCTTTTATGGACATTTAAGCGACCCAAGCCGCCCGGGCCTTACAGGGCCGCGACCTGTCGGGAGAGAGATTACCTTTGGATAACATACATACTTTTTTGACCAGACAACGACATGGAGGGCCTTCCCGGATGAGTGAGGCCCTAAACAAATATGAAAATATTTCGTTCAAGAAATAAATAATACAGGACAGATTATACACGAAAAATTATTTTCTTTCGAGTGCAATGACTGTGAGTCAACAATGAGTGTGTATATAAGATGCCTACATCGATTTATATTATATATTAGCAGCGTATGTAAAGTTGATTTTACTATCTGAACAACCACTTGTGAACCCAACTTCTCAATAATGCATAACATAACAACAATGTCTTCTACATAACAACAGCAGTTAAAATTTAAGCCGGTAATTAAGTTTGTGGTATTTACAATGTGTATTTGGTATTTATTTGTCTTGTTTCTTTTTAAAATTCTCTCCCTATTATTGCTGCGTACGGTAATAAAATTGATTGCATTTTTTATATAGAATAGTGTGTATTTTTGTTTGGTGTATTCATATCCAGCTCGCGCTCATTCGGGAGGCGCCTCCCTTTCTCTTGCTCTCTCTTTCTCTCTCTTGCTCTCTCTTTCTTTCTCTTTCTCTCTCCTTCTTTCTCTTTCCCTCTCGTTCTCTCTCCTTCTCTCTCCTTCTCTCTCATTCTCTCTCCTTTTTTCTCTTTCTCTCCCTCTCTCTCTCTCTCTCTCTCTCTCTCTCTCTCTCGCCCTCCCTCTCCATTATGATAGTTGTAATGGTTCGTATACTTTACTGCAAGGTCTAAATATTACTAAAATGTTATAATTAATGAGAAGAGTGTATAATGTTGGCAATTTCGACGTTTGTGGTACACCCGTTTCCTCATATAACGTGAAAATATCGGTTAATATCTGCCGCAGTTTTCATTTAATTTGCATTTCAGCGGATTGCATAAAGCAGTAGTGTCCTGTAGTTTATTCAAGTGTGTTTGGTTCACACATCGATTCTAATAAATTTATATGTCTACAAATATTTTCGTATTAATTCGGACTTCTAAGTTCTGTTTACACTGCAAAAATCTTGCGGTTTCTTGCCACGGCCCCATTAGCGACATTGGTTAATTACTATAAATGTTCTGTTATCTATATCCATTTACATAATGTATTTATGTTTCTCAGTACTTGTATTAACTTTTCAATGCTCCTGACGTATAAAAGTATCGCCTCGGAAATTGTATGAAAGCAGTGATTAAAATTAATAGCACAATATTTTATGTAAAATGCGAGAATATTTATAATTGTATTAGAATTGTCATTTGTGGCATTCAGCCATCGCAAGAAAATTTTCCCAATTGAATTAATTCTTAGTGTCCTCTGATTATTTCAGTTGATGAGTGCCTTATACCAGTGTATAAAATTAGTTCTGAAAGGTTAATTGAGTGTTAACGTTATTTTCCTCTTGTGGCTATGTTAAATAAACATACAAAAGAACACAAACAGTAGAAACAATTGTTTAAAATCCTACCTCTGCACCTCGGTATGACTTATCTTATTATTTCCAAATTGTTTATTATTTCTACTGGTGTATGTGTAAGCCTCTGTCATCTGTGATTAATTTTCCAAATATTTTTACTCGAAAAGCGTCCTTAACGCCTGCAACTTTCAAAAATTAACCTACAATATTATAACTTAATGCAGATCTTGAGTAAATATAAGTAAATGTCAGGCTTATAAATTGTTGCCATCAGTACAGTTTCAACTTAAAGCTTCTGACGTAATGAGTACCAGAGTTCGGAAAGAACCTGTCCACCCAAATTAATATCCTCTTCCCGATTTCTGTACTGCAGAATCGTCTACTTCATCAAGTCCAGGAAATAGTTTCCACCAATGTGTGAAAAAGTGTCACTTCATTAACTGAGCAGGACATGATGATGTGATGAGAAATCTTTGCTTCTACGTTGAAAGCTTGAAAATGCATGTACGAGTTCCGTATTTCAAGTATTGAGAAGTTTCCTTTTAATATTCTACGGAATTTGTGTGAAGCGCATTGACAGACGACGTATTTAATTTATTTTCTTAGAAATAAGAGGAATCTTGACATAATAGGCAATTTATCTTAGAAATTGCAACGCAGATCCTTAGTACTGTAGGCTCGTCTTCCTTTACTGACCCCTATTACGTGAGGATAGGTTAAGTAAATATAAAGGTGAGACTGGATGAGACGAGATAGAATATAACGACATGAGATAAGTTAAAATAAAACGAGATGATATGAGGTGAGAAAACCCCTTTGTGACATGTGGATATGATGTTTATTTTCAGTATACCTATGCATAATAATTATGCTGGAGAATTTGAGCCCATTTAAATCTCGGATTGGATGATAGATAACAAAATAAAATCAGGTAAACTGACATAACGAAGTGCTAGAATGCTTTTTGTTAATCAGTGATAATTGAAATTGTGTTAGGCCAGTGCAGAAAAGAAGTTATTTTTGTAATAGATCTCCGAGTTTTTTAGGAACTTTGGTGTATACCATTAGTCTATGACGGGGGTTCAATTCCCGATTATGTCTTGAGGTTTCTTTTTCCAACTCTTCTTATCTTCTGATGGCACTATGACCGCGCGGTTGACTCAGCCTTTAAAAGAAAGATATATATTGATGGAAAGGGTCAATATTGAAGAAAAAGACCACTGGTGCTTAAAGTTTGACAACCATACCAACTTCAAATGATAATTGTCAAAAATGGTGAAGGTTAATTGTATAATTTCCATGCGTTATTGTGATATCTATAATACCAGCAATGTGAGCAATGCCCAGCGAAATTACTGCACTCAGAGATCTAAAATTTTAAATATAGATGGACCGAAGCACCTCGAGGCCGGATTTCATTTTAAGGATTTCGATTCGTTTATGTTCAGAAGACACTATCTAATTTCTTCCCGAATTTAATCCAATGTCTCAGTTAATATTCTCTTTCTCCGGGCTGCTTTGCCTCAAATAGGCCTAAGTCACATAGCACTCGAAAAGCCACTTAGAAACAGTGCATCGGTATGTCTTATCTCATACAAATTCCTTACTTTGAGGTGAGTGATAAAATCAGACGTAGCCTACATACTAAGAATCAATGGCAACTGCACCAGAAATATTATTTAAAATATTTGAATCCTAATCCACTGAGACGAAGACTTCGGTGGAAGTTCTAAAGAATAATTTCATACAAAACCTATACCCCACCATTTCGTGGTAGTAAACTTGATTCGCGACCTTATCTAAGCAACTTAAGTGACCGCTTATGTTAAAATAATTATAATTTGAATGTACGTTTACTTCGGCGACAATGCTTAGATATCGTGAAATGTGCTACTATTGATCAATACTGAAACGTGAACTTAGGCCTATAAACAGCTTTATGTTTTATGTTATTTAAAGGGTTGCAACTCTTCTGTAAATTTGGCTTCGGTGAAGTTGAGAGGATTTAACCAATTCTCTAGTATCACGAAGCCCCAGAGTTCTGAAATCTGAACAAACTGTATTGTCAACAGACAGGGACAGTAATATGTAGAAACATTTCATTGGCTTCTGGAAGACTCTCTGAGGTATTGTTACTCCAGCTACAGTCTTGCGTGACGAGGTCATGCGCTTGTTAATTGCATCGGTTTCCTTTCGAAACCTCATAAGTAATGCAGTAGCTCCAATCACTGTATCAGTAGCTAGCTGTCCATGCGTAATAACAATAAAAAAATACTCATCCGCTGTGAATGTTCGATATTATACCATGAGCAGACTATTTTAAAATGTTAAATAATATAAAGCCCGTTACTTGATTCCTGCCTTTCCAGTCGAATATTTTTATATTAAAACATGAGGGTTCACGGAAGTCTAGATAGTTTTCAGTTCAATTTATTTTGTATCCTAAGCATGTACAGATCGGGTTATATTGCGATATAAACTGTGACTCAACACGATTAATTTTTGTAATGAGTACGTTGTCTTCTTTATAAGTTATGTTTTTGGAATTAAAATTTAACATGAGTTAGGTATTGGACTTTAAAATTTTCTCACCTATTGTATTCTTAAATTTATTTTAGATACAAAACTAATTAACTAAACTTGGCCGCCTTCTAAATTTAGCTTTGGTACGTAGCCTACCGGCATTTCTCGTGCTGATCATTACAAGGGGGAAGGCGTCTCCATTGTTCATAATTCAACTCATTTTGCGTATTTCAGTATTTAAGGAGTTATTAAATTTAACGTGTCACAAAATATTTAATTTCTCTTTGTCCAGATACACTGATTTCACAAACTATTGAAGATTGATGTAACATTTCAGGAGAAATGTTAAGCATTTAATATTGTGAAGTCTCCTCCTTATATATTCGTTTGTCAAACATTATTGAAAGCCCTTTTCAAATATTCTCTTTGGAATACTATAATGCTATCAACACACTCTTAAACACTATTTACCATTGGTTTTATGAGTGTATCGATGTCTGTATCGATATCTCGAAATTCTATTAATGTTTATAGAGTTTTCATGATGCTCTAAAACATTAATCATATAACAATTTGTTAAACAGTAAACACTGGGATTGTGAGTCAGTTGGAGAATTTAATGTTGTACTGGAACGTTGCCATGGTAGCTCAGTTGGTTAGAGCATAGGCACGGAGAGCCGAAGTTCCTGGTTCAAATCCCGGCTATGGCATTGAATTTTTCATTCTAACTTCACGTGTCCATCTTAGCCTACACACGGCCAGTGTGAAAGAATTATCATTCCAGTATTTCTCAGTTTTCCAGATTTTTTTAAATATGCAGATGTTATACATACGCCGTATTTCTAGATAGAAGTCGCGAGAAGTATCTACGCTACGCACCTCTGATCACATCTGCCAAACTTATTATGCAGAAAATATGGTTATGTAATATTGCATGGGACGAGCAAGCCCCCCTCAACCTAGTAGAAAATTATAGAATACCTAGATATGTACTAGAAAATCAGAGCCTGCACACTGAACTGCATCTGTTTTGTGATGCCAGTCCTAGTGTATATGGGACAGCATGTTATATAAAAACAATTAACCATGAGAATCACACACACGTGCAGCTCCTCACTAGCAAATCTAAAGTTGCTCCACTTAAGCAAATAACATTGCCTAGACTTGAACTATGCGCAGCACTTTTGGCAGCCCAATTGTATGAAAAAGTAAGCGAATCATTGCAAATTACAGTCCAACAAGTCTATTTCTGGACTGACAGCCAAATTGTATTGCACTGGCTTAACCAAGAGCCACACAAGTTGAATGCTTTTGTTGGACATCGCGTAGCTAAAATACAACAGCTTACACAGAACTGTTCATGGAAGCATGTGCCTTCACGGCAAAATCCTGCTGACATTATTACCAGACCCATCACACCTCAGAAACTACATAATAATACACTTTGGTGGAATGGACCACAATTCTTGAAATACAATGAACAACATTGGCCAGTTATCCATGATGTGCCAGTACCAGCAGAAATGTTAGAAATCAAACATACAGCTAAAGCATTCACTGCATTACCAGTTCAAGATAACTTGTTAACCAAATATTCATCTTTCATGAAACTATTAAGAATTGCAGCTCTTTGCTTGAGATTTAAGCACAACTGTTTGAATCACAATGATAGGCATATTGGTCCCATTGTGTTGACAGAGCTCCAGACTGTACATGACTTAATAATGAAAACGGTTCAACAAGAAAGCTTCAAACAAGAAATAGCAGACTTAAAGAAGAATAAGCATGTAGCTAGGCAAAGTCCATTGTTGCCACTACATCTATATCTTGACAGCCAAGACATTTTGAGAATAGGAGGTAGATTACAACAATCTGACCTTTCTGATTTGCTGCCATCCAAGCACCCTCTTACAGCACTTATTATTCGTGATCTTCATTTGAAAAATCTTCATGAAGGATCACAAGGCCTATTGTATACACTGAGACAAAAATATTGGCCCATCAAAGGAATCCAAACTGTGAAATCAGCACTCAAAGGATGCTACGTATGTTTCAGACATCACCCTACCACTTTGAATCAGATTATGGGAATCCTTCCCGAACCCAGAGTAACAATAAGAAGAGCCTTTGAATGCACTGCAGTCGACTTCGTTGGCCCGCTTACTTTAAAGACCACTTCAGGCAGATCTAAGATAACTTACAAAGCTTATGTAGCCATGTACGTCTGCTTAGTTACGAAAGCAGTACACATTGATTTAGTAACTTCAGCCAGTTCTGAAGCATTCATTGCATCACTCCAAATATTTACTTCCAGGAGAGGACTTCCAGCACATCTATATCTGGACAATGATAGAAATTTCGTTGGAGCTGACAATGAACTCAAACAGTTATACAGCGTGTTTCAGTTGGAACAAGTGCAGCAAGAGATAGTGCAGTGTACCTCAGGCTTGGGTATAGACTTTCATTTTTTGCCGCCCAGAGCCTCAAATATGGCCGGTCTAGTAAAGAGAAGCAACCGTAGTATGAAATCTTTGCTATACAAGAGTATGCGTAATACAGTGTTCACATACGAAGAGTGTTATACAGTGTTGTGCAAAGTGGAATCCATTATAAACAGTAGACCACACACTCCAATGAGTAGTGATGTTAATGATTTCTCTGCGCTCACACCAGGACATTTTCTCATAGGCGCTCCTCTCAGCGCTATTCCTACCCCTTCTCTGCAAGCTATCCCTGACTCTCGACTGTCACGCTACCAGCTTTGTGAAAAGATTAGCCAAATCATCTGGGAACGATTGACAAAAGAATATTTGAAAACTCTGCAGCAAAGGCAGAAGTGGCAAATTGAGAAACCAGATATACAGAAAGATGACCTAGTCATTCTAGTAATAGATAATTCTCCCCATTTATTGTTGCCTTTAGCCAGGGTTGTTGAACTTCATTCAGGCCCTGATGGTCATGTTAGAGTACTTTCTCTCAAAACCGCTACCTCTACATTTAAGAAGCCTACATCAAAAGTTTGTCCATTGCCCCAGCAGGAAAGTTTTAGAAATTTCATGTTCCCCTGGGGACTATGTAACATTTCAGGAGAATTGTTAAGCATTTAATATTGTGAAGTCTCCTCCTTATATATTCGTTTGTCAAACATTACTGAAAGCACTTTATAAATATTCTCTTTGGAATACTATAATGCTATGAACACACTCTTAAACACTATTTACCATTGGTTTTATGAGTGAATCAATGTCTGTATCGATATCTCGAAATTCTATTAATGTTTATAAAGTTGTCATGATGCTCTAAAACATTAATCATACAACAATTTGTTAAACAGTATTTCTCAGTTTTCCAGATTTGTTTAAATATGAAGATGTTATACATACGCCGTATTTCAAGATAGAAGTCTCGAGAAGTTTCTAGAAACAGAAAGCGCTCTGTGTATACTAGAGGGGGTACGTAAGCTAACCTGTTTGACTCGTATTCACTTTTCATCGAACTCTACTAAGACAAGCACCTTAGCCTAATCCCAGTACCGCTACTTTGGTACCGAGACTTCGTGGTACTACTCTACTCAACGCAGATGATGTAGCATACCAGAATTTCCAGACCTGGACCTAAAGGCGAAGAAGCCATCAACTACAGCTTCCAGCAGCAACCTCAGCATGGCAGACTTCTCTACATAACCTCATCGATTGGTACTATGGGATCATAGGCATTTATTAATACTTTCAAACGAGTCCAGGACAGCATACATACTCTCTACAAATCTAAGTTAAGTACGCACAATGTAAACTAATACAAGGTTAAATTCAATAACTTGCCCATAGCATGGAAGCATATATAATTGTCTCGAACCATTTGGCCCTTGGTGCAGGGTTCGCATTTCTATATATTTATTAGCTCAAATGTGATGAGCTTTCATTTTGAAGAAATTGTATTGTACTGAATGTATAAATTTTCCGGAGTCTTTGGGCAATTTGCCACCTCCGCTTTATATGTATTTAGTCAAACTTCAGCTAAAAATAGCTAGAACATTTAAACAAGAGCTGAAGATATTCAATCTTAATACAAACAAATAAATTGACAGTTCATTTCAGTAGCAATGTTGTATTGCTTTGGCTTTGTGACCAAATAAATTGTTACCTCTGTTGTTGAATTATGTTTATCTTGTTTATTACTATCCACTTCTAAACTAGCTACCAGAAGGAATACATCGTAGGAGAAACTCATTAAGTGTATGTTAGGGATCCTAGACTCCTAACTAACCCAAAATCCCTACAATTGAGATATGAGAATTTTTTAGGAAGGTATACGATTAGCCCTATTAATTGAATTAATTGCTTTAACTTTCAATTCAATGATTTACTTCATAGCATTATACATTATTAAGAAATAGCCTATTTTTGGAACAATGTAAAACTTTGCCAATGTTATTTTGTGGACTAAGCCATGTGATATTTAGTAAAAACTTAAAAAAAACTCTTGTTATTGTTTAGTAAAATGTAATACATTATTTCGGTTATCTTACAACCTGTCACTGAAATAAATTGTTGTCCAAATCCAATTAGTTTACCGTGCATATGATTATGTTTTCTGTTTACCACTTTTGGAGCGCACTAACGATGCCACATTTGATTGGGAGGGTTGATTGAAATTTTTATCACCCGATACTGTAAAAATTGTTTGATATTGGCTACAATATAATATTATGCCCTAGCACATGTACCGCCAAATCTTAGTTCCTTAATCATCTTATTGCTCATAATAGAATTCCTAATGAATATAGTGATCATTTTCTATAACAGGCTATTGGGGATCGTATATGACAGAAACAGTAGCTGGCAACTGAATTTTGCAGAAGATCAATGCAAAATGACGTCTCTGAACTCTCCCGATGTTGAGGGACAGATGCCACATTTGATAATTTAACTGAAGGTAATTTAATGAAACACATTCCACATAATCTCTTAACAGAGGAGCAATATTACAACTTCAGAATGCGGAATTAAGAAAAAGACATTTATATAGCATACAAATTAGAATAATTTATTATTATTCAAAATTTCAACCATAAAACTGTACTGGCTTAACAAAGCGCTAAAAACAACTTTTACTTACCTCGAACTTGACTTATGTGGCTTATGAATAGTTTGCTGATTCTCTTATGTATCAGATATCATCTATTGATATACTTGAAAGCAAAGTGTGTATGTGTGTGTGTGTGTGTGTGAGAGAGAGAGAGAGAGAGAGAGATGTCACTCATGCAAAGGATGGATATACAGTATCGTATTCTGTCCCCTCTGCGCTCGTAGTAAAGAGTCCTCCGAATGGAGGTTTCATTATCGAAGACTAACTTAGCTACGCTTATTTTCCAGGTGGTAAGTTCATCGCCCTAGCTAGACTAGCTAAGGTAGCTTATTTCGTTGACATGAAAGGTCCAGAGGCTCGAATCTACGGTTTGGAGTTCTCTAACATGCCATAAATTTCGTACTCAGGATTTTTTCCAGCGACCTTCGGATCCAGAGTCTGAGATGTTACCTCTCTATCACTGTGGCCGACACTCACGCATAGACCCATGTATGTTGTACGAGTAATAGAATTTTCGTGAAAGTGGAGACCAGTGGATAGCTTTAAAAGTCATAAACGAGTGAAATTCTACCAAAAATAATAATTACTTTTCTTGCCTCGTCGCCTGCGGAACCTATTTGCAAAATTTTTCACTAGCAACTTTGAAGCCGCGCTCTTTTAACATTCTGTTCCATATTCCTTTTACCGTACCAGAGTGCATGGCAGTCAACAATCATATAACAAAGCGCGCGTTTTCTGCCTTTGCACCAAGTTCACTCTTTTGCTTTAGACTGAAAATGAGAGAACAAATTCTATAAACTTCTATTGCAGCAACATTATTTTATGTTAAGGCAAAGTTTTTTCGCTGTATTATTGAAAACACAACCGTGCGTATTCAAGCATAAAGATCGTAAAGAGCGAGAATTGTAAATTTGTTTTATTTAAATTATTTAGATAAGAAAATATCCCCTACAGCATTAATGTTATTAGTAGACTTCTCATTTGTCTGTTGGTTACAGTGGTTTTCAACCTTTTTTTATACTCAAGGGCCATTTTGTTTTTCGTGAAAGTCTAGCAGGCCGCATTCATATTTACATGTACAGTGTATCATAAATATATTACAATAACTGTAGGGATTACTTAGCATTACACATGTGTGTTTTATATTTTATTTATTTACTTACATTATTTGAGATAAATTAGTTAATTACCCGAATAAGCAAGATGTTCGTGTTTCACTTTGGAACGTTAATGTATAACACAAAGCACAGAAACATTCTTGAACTTAACGGGATACTTGACATAGTGTAGTTGTAAAAGACTACTTTTTACTTTTAGTTAAAATTAATATTTTTTGGGGCCGCCAAATATTAAGCCACGGGCCCCCGGTGAAAACCACTGGGTTAGACATACAATCATGTACTCGGGGTTAAGATAATTCTACTTTCGGCCGTGTAAACGCTACCCGGTACAAGTAGAATGGAATCTGAACTAGTTAATCAAGACTTTAAGAATCAGAATTTAATTTTGTTAATGTTATTTCTAATATCATTAACTGTTGTTGCTGCTTCTCTTTTTTTTTAACTTCCCATATAAATTCATCTTGTTTCACTTGATTTTGTCAATGTTTCCTTTTAACGTCATAAACTTATACTTTCTCCTCATACTGGTCTAAGATAGTTGAAACACTTTGTGCCAACTCACTAAACACATGCTCTTCTACCATCTGATGGAGACCTGGACTCGCCGAGCACACTTCGAATCAAATTCAAGCACTTCGGTTTAAGGTCATATACAATCTATTACAACCGAATGTACTGTCATGCGTGAAAATAGACCGGTAAATTGGAACAAGCCCTAGCCAGAGGCTGTTAATTTTGGTTTGATATTATTTAACGAAGTTAAAAACCCGGGCTTGAGACCCCTGGATTAGGCTCCTTCTGAAAAAGTATAGGCCTACTCATAGGCCTGATATTATTTGACGATCTTACAAACCCAGACTCGCGACCCCAGGATTAAGCTTCTCTTGACAAACGAGTATTCGTATTCGTATGGCATGATATTCTTGAACGAACGTAAATTCCCAGACACTGGATCCATATGTCTGTGTTAAGTCCATCCTGAAGGACACATATGGTGATTTTTTCCAGTCTGAAAACCTATAGCATTTGGATGGGTTTGAACATGTGACACCTGAGCCTCGAATCAGTACAAATCCATCTGAACCGTCAAGGGTAGCCGTAAGATACCCTCCTTTGTAAATATTAATACTTGACTGTAGTAGCGGTAACTAATTTTGATCTTAATACGTGAGTAACACGCATTTTTGTTTACAATAGTCCTTACCCTGTTATTTTAAAATTGATAATACGTAGTTGAGAACATGCTAAAGTGATTCTGATAATAGCGTGTTGCCAAGATTCATGCACATGATAGACTAGTTCCCGAGGAACAAACTAATTTGAAAATATCGGGGCACGAGATCTTTTTTGCATAGATCGATAGCATTTCCGCTGTTGTCCTTTTACAAGAACTCGGTCACAAACTGGAATTTTCATAACTGTTATAATTAATAATAATAATAATTACCCTTAATTATAGTAATGTAATTTTGGGGCATTGATACAATTGCTGACCGCCGGCGTGGTCTTGTGGTTAGCGTCGCTGACTACTCATCCGTCGGCCCGAGTTCGATCCCCGGTACCTCCTTGAATTTTTCTGAGGTAGGGTGCACTCAGAATCGTGATTAAAATTGAGGAGCTACTTGATAGGGAAGTAGCGGCTCCAGTCATGGAAAACCGCCATTAACGGCCGTGGGTGTCGGCATGCTGAACACATGCCCTTAATCCTGCCGTCTGCCTATGGTAGATGACGCAGTGGTCGGGTGGTAGGCCTTGTCCCTTCCGGGATGTTAGCGCCACTGAGTTAATACAATTGCTACTTTTGTGGGACCCACTATACAACCAAGATGTTAGTTGTATTATATTTTATTAAAAATGATTGGAGGAAATTTTGTAGATGCTTAGTTGGTTTGGTTTGGTTTTATGGTTATTTAACGTCGAGAGTGAACTTTGCAACTTAAGCCTGTGACCTTCGCAGATGTACAGGAATTTAATCCCGCGGGAGTTCTTTAACATGACTGGAAATCTACAGACATGGCCTGTCACATTTATACACATATAAATGCCATCGACCTGGGCCGGGATGGAACTCGCACAACTTGCTTTGTAAACACTGAAAACAACTCTAAATTTGTTAATACGAGGGGGAGTCCGAAAATAAGTTTCCCCTTCATTTTTCCAAGAAAATCGAACAGCAATGGGACAAGCAAGACATCGGTTGAACGCGAAATACACCTATACACCATGGGGTATCATTCGACCGCGATCCAGCAGATGTTTCGAATTGTGACGACGAATGAAACGGGAGTCCACCATTTTACGCCCGAATCGAAGGCCGTACCTATGGAGTGGAAACATCCGTCATCACCTGTTGGAAAAAAATTCAAAACAACGCCCTCTGCAGGTAAAGTGCTCCTCTCAGTGTTCTGGGACGCCCAAGGTGTTTTGTTGGTGGATTTTGTGGAGGATGGAACCATCACTGCTGCGCGTTACTGTCACACTCTGTCGAAATTGAAGGAGGCGATTCGGAAAAAGCGGCCTGGCCTTCTCCAATCTGGCGTTCTGTTGTAGGATAACGATGCCAGAACACACTCGGCGGCGACGCTTCTTCCGTATGCCCTAATTTTTTCCTGGAAAACTTTTTGAAACTTCTAAAGCGGTATGACAATGTATCAATGCACTTTATAATCATGTGGAAAAATAAAGGTACGTCTTATTTTGTATGTCTCGTCATATTTGTTATCTTTCATTCACACCTCTGTACACAGTCGCTAGGGGAAACTTATTTTCGGACTCATCCTCGTATATTTTTAATAATACCCTAAGTTGAATATTTTTAGAAAACTTTAGAGGTTAATGTTATTACAGATTAAAAAGGAATTTGTTCAATAAAATTGTAGAGCTGTAAAATTTCGTATAATTAATTTTGTCAGAAAACCATTTAGAACACTTTAATTGGTATAAAAGTATTCATGAAATTCGGTAGTTACTTCTGTCGATTTCATATACCATCACCTTCTGGATACTTCCGCTCCTGCAAAGAACAGCGTACTGTCCAAGTTATCAGCAGAAGCGATTCTCCTTGAACTCCCTTATATTGCTGTGGGCTTCAATACAAAACACCACTTAATGGAATATTTAGACGATCCTTTCTCAGTTTCATCTTTCACATTTTCGAAACTCATTTTCTGAGACTGTAATATATGCGTACTTTTCATGATTACGCATACTCCAGATAGTAATGAAACTTAGCACATCAAAATCAGAAAATTATTATGGATTTTCCAATTATGTCATTAAACACATCATCGACATCATATGTTATCAAGTGAATGTTTATGGAAGGAGTATTTCCAGATAACCTAAAACTAACTACTACCAAACCCATTTACAAAAAATATATATATGAAACCAGTGTACAACATATTATATAGCCCTAGCATTTGGTGAAATAGGGCTTCTTGTATAAGATAATAATAATAATAATAAACGTGATTTAATTAAAATAATAGTCATGCACAATAGCCCTCAGTTTTTGGACTTAATATTATTCAAGAACCATGTGTTATTCAAGATAAAGCTATGGGAATCCTACCAAAATGGGTTTGTAATAAAGGGTTGTTTAGTGAAATCTAGCAAGTAGTACGAGATTCAAGAGGGTGCAACAGGCCTTCAAATTGGATTCATTAATATCGAAGGAATTAAAAGTAAAATAGCAAATTATGAATTATTTCATTTTTAAAATAAAATTGACTGTCTTTGTCTTGCAGAAACTTGGCTCTCACCAAATGAATCTATCAACGTGGATGGTTTTATAATGTATGTCAAGTCTAAGTCGAAGCATAAAAGACTTGGGCGTAATGCAGGAGGTTTAGTTATGTTAATAAGGAAATCGCTGAGTAAATGAGTTAAGGAAATTTATACCAAGAGCAATGATGTCATATGGGTAAGAATTAATTATGACAGACGAAAAGTAGATCTAACTATTGGCTGCACTTACAACCACCCCGAGAGCTCTGCCTATCATAATAACAACTTTTTTAGAGAGTTAGAAAACGAAGTAAATTATTTAAAAGACAGATTCCCGGTAACCGAGATAGTTCTATCCGGAGATTTCAACTCCCGTATTGCCAATCATGCTCTCCAGTTTCCTTATGATGTCATAGCAGGGGAGACTGTCAATAGATCGGGCTACTTAAATAGAAGTACTAGGGACTTAGTACTGAATAATGAGGGGGGAAAATGATCGATTTCTGTGAGAGAAATTCCTTCGATATTTTAAACGGGCGTTATGGTGATGATGTGATGGGTGAATTTACTTTTATTGGCCCACAGGGCGAGAGTGTCATCGATTACATCTTGATCACTTTTGGTCTTATAGATAACATTTCTAAATTTAAAATAATCAATTGGAGGTAGCTCTAATAATATGTTTTTGATGTGTGAATTGGATATAATTTTAGAATATAATGATTACCCACCCAACTCGATTGCACCCTCTGAGTCAAATAATGAAATACCAGTTATTTATAAATGGAAAGACAAACTCAAAGAGGAATTTTCTTTTAAGTTGCAAGATAGTGTAAGTGATTTGTTAAAAATCGGGATTCATTGCTAGTTAGTCCATAATGATATCAACGGAGCTATTGAACTGTTACATTTTATGCTCGATGGAGCTGGTAAAAACATGAAGAAAAAAGAAAAATATGATTTTGCATAATAATATTAACAATAATAATAACTGGTTCGATAGGGAATGTTCTGCCTTTAGGAAAGCAGTTAAAAGTGCTTGGGCAGTATTTAAACACTCTGGAAATATAGATGATAAGATCAAGTACGTCAAAGCTAGATCACATTATAAGGGCCTACTAATCAAGAAGAAAAGCAGTTTTGCAGTAAATGAATCCAGGAAAATTAACCAACTATTACCTAATAATGATGTTACCTCCTCGTGGAGATTTTTAATGGGTAAAAGAATTAGTAGGTCAATCAAATGTGAGATCTCACCTACCAGGTGGGAACAATATTATAATGATTTACTGAATTTTAGAAATATTGCCGAGGAATTGAAAATGGAAGTGGTTAGAATTAATTATATACATGAGTTGGATACAGATTTTTCTAGCGATGAACTAATCAAATATGTTAGAAATATAAGATGCAATAAAGCTGCGGGGATCGATGGATTTCCCCCAAATTTCTTTAAAGTACATTGCTCCAACAGAAATGGCATAGAATTAATTACGAACATATTTAACAAAATTAAAATATCTACCCAAGATGTGGAAAACTGCATTGGTTCAACCTATTTTCAAAGGAACAGGCAGTGCCAACGATCCAACCAACTACAGGGGGATCTCTCTCCTCCCCTGTCTTAGTAAAGTGTACACAGGGATTTTAGCCAATAGACTAAGATGTTGGCTGGAAAATTACAAAATTCTGTCACCTTTTCAGTGCGGATTTACTATAGGAAAGCGATCAATCGACCACCTATTTGTCATAAAGACATTGGTGGATAAGTATCTGCGTTTCAAAAGAGGGAAACTGTATTGGTGCTTTTTGGATTTGCAAAAAGCCTTCGATTCGGTAGATAGAAATATTCTCTGGTACAAAATGGCTAATATAGGAATCAGCACCACATTTATAAATATTATAAAAGCAGTTTATGATAATGTCAGCTTTAAATTTAAATATAATAGCCAGGGGTCGATAAACTCCGAGTTACAGCAAACTTTAGGCGTCAGGCAGGGATGCAATCTCAGTTCATATCTATATATATAGACGAAATGATAGGTGAAGTTGCTCGAAATTCTTGCCACAGCCCGGTTTTGGAGGAGACACCAATCCATGGCTTAATGTTTGCGGATGATGTGGCCTTGACCTCAATAACTCCTATTGGTCTGCAAACAGCTTTGGATGCGGTTTCAAGATACTGTATCAAATGGAAATTAAAAATTAATTACAATAAATCCAAAATTTTGATTTTCTGAAAAGGGGTACAAAAATAGCAGTAAGGAGAAGTGTACAATGGACAATCAAAATATAGAAATTTTCAAAGAATTTAAATACTTAGGTATAACATTAAGTACTAACGGAACCTGGCAAGCGCAGCTAAACCAGGCGTTAAAGAAAGGAAGCCAAGCTTTGACAGCTGTTGACAAGACGTGTCTGTATAAATTGCCCGATACGAAGGTAAGGCTCCTACATAATATTAAAATGCTTTAGTGGATTCAAAATGTGTTATGGCATCGAGATCTGGGGAATCGAACAAGCCTGGGTAACTGTAGACACCATACTGTCTCGATTCTCTAAGAAAGTACTCGGAGCCCCTCTTAATTCAGCAAATGGGGCGGCCAGATACGAATTAGGAATTGAAAGTAGTAGGGGTATAATAATGTGCAGATTATTGAAATACTTAAACCGTATTAAACAGCAAAACTCTGACAGTATTTTATATGAATGTTTCAGCTTTCTCAACAACAATAGCTTTCAGAACAATTGGTTAAATAAAATTGAGAAGTTTTTTCGACTAGGTCTCATGTGTTTATGGTTAAATCAACATGCACATGGAAATTCACTGTATACAATTGTGAAGAGAAGATGCAATGATGTAAAGAGACAAATATTATCACAGAGCTTAGAAGAAAAGAGATCTCTTGTATTTTACATAGACATGAAAACCAGATGGGGTAAAAAAAAATATTTTGAAGTATGTGACTATAAAGAAAGGGTAGGAATTGCTTGGTGGAGGTTAGGGATATGGAAACTAAAAGGCAGAAGAGGAATCGCTGAAAAAGGCATCTGCCCCTTGTGTAATCTGAGGGAGGATGCAAACATATTTTGATTGAATGCAACAGGACTAGTAAGTTTAGGAAACAGTTGCTAGAATATTATTTTAGTAATATTAATGAAGATATTGCTTATATAAAAATTATTAATACAGACAAGGCTGAAATCCTCAGAGAAGTAGGAAAATACCTTTTCAGAGTGAAAACAATATGGGAGGGATCCGTTAAGAGTGCCACTTGCTGCTAGGTTTTAGTGGAATTTTATTCCGTTTTATTTTGTTTTGTTTTGTATAGTTTCTTGTTTGTTTTATGCTTGGATTTGTTTCTTGTCTTTATATGAGACGTACAAACATCCCTGTATATAGCCTACGCTACATCAGGGATGCGAGTACAATGTGTGTAAATTTATTCTTGACAATAAATAATAATAATAATAATAATAATAATAATAATAATAATAAACGTGATTTAATTAATATAATAGTCATGCACAATAGCCCTCAGTTTTTGGACTTAATATTATTCAAGAACCATGTGTTATTCAAGATAAAGCTATGGGAATCCTACTAAAATGGGTTCGTAATAAAGGGTTGTTTAGTGAAATCCACCATAAACGAATTCATCATGACATAAATGATGAAAGTCATATTTTAAAATTCCCTAAAAGTATATAAGTTAGTAAAAATCACAATGTAAATTAAATATTTAATAACGGCACTTCTTTTAAATTTGTTGACAAATTCAAGTACATTTTTTCAACATTACCAAAGGCTATATTTTTTCTTGTAGTATTTTATAAGTTGGAAAATCTCGAAGACAAACTCAGAATAAACTCATCCATAAATCAGATATTGAAAACTAGAAGGTTCATTGGAACCCTAACTAAGTCGACACTACTGGATGAGAAGATGTTTCTAAAAGTTCTTTGTCTTATGTTAAATATTTGTTCTAACAGGGCACAATCTCATTATCATAACCGTTGAAATGGTGAATATAATCATGAGGCTACCATAAGAAACTAAAGTTGGAATTGTGTTGTGTCTTATTCTAAATCCTTTGTTGGCCTACATTAGAGGTGTACAAATCTCGATTTTAGCTTGCCCATACCCGTTTGAACGCCAGGCAAGCAAGTTGCCAGCGTCATAGCTAGGAAGCAGGCAGGTTTCTTTAAGCTTGACGGGTCAGGTCAAACACAACATAGGCGACATTCCTATCAGCTAAACAACTGTAGTTGGTAAGTGTAGGTAATACTGTCTTGCTTTTCTACATGCTGGTAGAAGAAATTCATCATGCAGATAAATAAAAGGTGGATAAAGTATTAAAAATCGTTTTAGCGTCTTAACACATTTATTATTTTTATTATTAGGTAGATTTAGAAGAAAAATCTACCTATTGCAATCGATACCATGTCATGACTTTCGAAAAATTATCTCATATCTTTACGTTTCATGCGTCCCTAAGTACGAAACCACCGCCTGTTCAAAAAAAAATTGATATATATATATCTTTACACGCTAGTGGCCGTAATTTTGAAGATATTTGACCCAAATTGTATTATGTTATTTCTAGGCCCAATAGTTCGGACAAGTTCGTTAATGAGCCAAATTGGCCTAAGGGGGTGGTCGGGGGTTGAAATTTTAAAAAATTTATATCTCGGCCCCTATGAAGTAAAGAGGGAAACTTTGTTTGAATAAATTAGAGTACTCCTTATGGAGTTCACAGTGACACCAACGATTCGGGGGTTTTGGGGGTACGAGTTGGGGTGGGGTGGGAGGATGAAAATTCGAAATTTGTTTAACTACGTCTTGTGGAGTATCGTTGAAAAGCTCTTGATGAGTACTCTACAAATCAATAACTAGTTTATTGATAGTTCTCATATAAGGCGAGATTTGAATGTTTGAAAAAGTTCTCTTTCCTCTTTTTTGCAGTTATTATTGCGGGTTTGTCCTGCCAAGGCTAAAGAAGAAGAGTGCTACGCAGCGACAAATTAAACCAAAAGCACTTCGAAATCTACCTCAGCCTATAGGCTTGCCTAAAGGGATTTTTGTTATTGTTATTGTTGATTGTATGATGTTTTCTCGAAAATGTTTGAAAATTTTTCCTATGCCGGACTAGTACCTGTGTTCATTGATAATTCAAACTCACCACATTTTAGTTTCTCCTCGGCTTCCATCAGGGTAAAATTCTCCAAACACATCTGAAGTTCCTCAACTAAGTAACTGCACGACTTACCAGTGCACTGATATACCCAGTTTCATATTCTTTCCGCCAGGCCTTGCAGTTTCCTTAGGCCCCGTGAAACCCACCAGGTTTAGAGGAGCTTGTGTCTCATAGCGACAGTATTGCTTATCATCGTAGTAATCTGGCTTGCTCACTTGTCAAGCAAGTTAAAAGCTATGACTGGTTGCAGAATTTCAAAGGGGCAAGCAAGCTAAAATCAGAATATGTACACCTCTACCCTACATGCAATATAGAATGTTCAAGAACGAGTCAACTAACCACTTGATCAACAACCATTATTTCATATTATCTTGTACATAAAAAAAATATTTATATTTTTGTTTTGTTTTAATACTATTTCGTCTTTTCCTCATTCTTTCACCTTAAAGTTAAGGAAATACAAATACAAGCCGTAAAGACTCTTAGAAGTTCCAGAAGATTAAGGCTCCCAGATTTTTTAGACATTCATCATATGAATGTGGTAAGGGCCATAGTGCCACCAGAAGGATTGTGGCGCAGTGCCTCAACTAACTGCACTACGGCGTTCCCCACTCTTTCTATTTACTACTGGTAATTATCTTATCAATAAGTATGTCATCATTAAACTTTATTATAGTAATAATTATTTTTTGTACTTAATTAACTGTCAGTTATTTAGGAATTATATGTTATAATATGGCGTAGCCTATGTTGTATCCTATTAACTCAGCTTATTGATTAAGCTAAGTTTATATGTATCCACCTCTGATTAGTGAAAGAGAAGTTCAGGCCCTAACTACACCAGAGGAAGTAAACAAATTAGGCTTTAAATTTCGTGCAATTTATTTTCACAATATAGGCCTACTATTTAATTTCACGAAATTCTCGTCACCACTATGGCAAAAGTAATGGCATATTGGTATGCGGCTTTGCAGTTTGCATAAAAACACAATAAAACGTGCAGCATCTTGTACAATACAGAATCCTTTTCATTGGCAGTTGTAAAATGCATTAAGATCTTAGACACAGATAATGATAAATTTAGTACTACGGGTAGATAATAATATTGTTTATTGCTTTGTTTCGTTAACAATGGCTAAACATCTGTAAACAGACAATATTGAACACATTCGATGACAGAGACGACTGTTGACTATTTATCGATCAGTACATTATCATGATACTTCACACCCCCACTAACAAATTTATCGTGTATAGATGCACAATATTCACTTCCGCGAAATATTACGCTCAATTATTCTGACATTATAACTATATGCATTTAATTACTCCTAGTACTTCAATAATTTATCGCATTCGTTTAGGGACACATACGGGGGCAATCCTCCCACATTGTGGGTATTCATCGAGTTATGCGCAGAGTTATGTTCCCCTCTGTTTAATAAATTACCAATCCGCGCCATGTTAATTATTTCCACTCTGCATTCCGAACGTGCTTCTCTGATAGAACGGATGCAGTCAGGATATCGAAAAGTAGACTCGAACATAAAACTCATCTCGAGAGATAAACGATGCTACTCCAGAAGCTCTACTAGAATTGCAAGAATGATCTCAAGTTCAGTTTAGGTGATATCTACTTCAGTTATCAAAAAATTAATAGTTTCACGTTATGTTTATTAAACAAGAACACATAGCACAACACTCTAATAGACACCATAACTGATCTAGAAACAAACCACTGGAAAATTCAGTTCAGCTGGGTGAAGGCATGTAGGGATCGTAGGCAATGAAATAGCAGACAAATTGGCTAAAGAAGCCTCAGCAGAAGGAGAAATAATATACAGCAAAATACCAAAATCTACCGTCAAACGGGAAATAGAAGAAACTGGACTCAAGAAATGGCAGGGTTGCTGGTACAGCACCACCAAAGGAGCAGTGACCAAAGCTTATTTCCCCACAATAATGCACAGGTTGAAATTAAAACTCCCAACGACACCAGAATTTATAGCTATCTTATCAGGGCATGGAAAAAACAAAATATTATCTCCACCGGTTCCACATCATAGACAATCCAACATGTACATGTAATAGAGGACATCAAACAGTGGATCATCTCATCTATGAATGTCAGAACACTAAAAACCAAAGAGCTAATCTTATAAAAGACATAACAAAAAATGGAGGCATCTGCCCTGTAACAAAAGAAGCTCTAGTATCACGGCACCTCAGGGCATTCAAAAACTATATCCAAACTATAGACTTTTAGATAGCAGTAGAAAAGAAATGTACATAAGTTTATATTATAATGTAAATAGTAATACAACTCCAATTAGTTCTTAACAAGGTTAGCAATTGTAAATAATAATATATGGAAAACGATCTAATTGTAATAATACAATTAAGTTTGGTACATTAACATAGGTAACATACATCATAGGCAGAAACATGTAGAGTATATATTATAAAATAATGAAAATGCTAGAATAAGTATTTAAAAAAACACAAAAAGTAGTTCATACAAATACTGTATCTGGTAAAGAATGTATGTAGAGTTACCACTGTTTTTGGCAAAGAATGCATGCAGTGTTACACTGTAACGGGGCATGCTGTTTATTTGCTTAATAAATAAAATAAAAAAAGTCTCTTATATAAAATGATTCAGAAAGTTCTAGGTATATGCTACTTTTCTTAAACGAATACTACCGTTTTCTCCTTATACTCTCTAATCATCCTTCAGGAGCTGTATCAAATTTACTGTGATAACTTTTTTCGTTCTATAACATTAAAATTAAACACCAGGCCTACATATAAAGAACGTTGTGTAGCTCAATAGGAGGCCAATTCAAATAATTGAAATCAATATATATATATATATATACATACTAAAACAATAAAATGACGTAGCCTAAATCACTGTGTAGGCCTACATTGTCAATAGTTAATAGACAAAATTACAATCAACTGTAGATGGCAAATGAACATTACCTAAATACATCTTCATAGACATAATACAACACACCGGACACTGTTATAAGAAGCTGCGACACACTGCTGGAAAGTCCAACATAATTGCTGTAAACCAAAAAATTGTAAGACTTTCTACTTAGCTAATATTTCTCTTCTGTGTTTTTATAAATGTGAACCAGACTTTTATACACCATAGGTGATCTGGATATTATCTTCTACAGTGTATTCACATAACACTCAAAGGAGATCTAATTGGACACTCAATACATTTGGATATTCTTAAACCTGAATAATTTATAGTGTAAAATTCTGAGGAGTTTATACACTGTATAGACTCTCCATTAAGTTTGGTGAGCCTACAAGGCCAATTATTTTGTTGTAAAAATTTTTATTGTAATTTTATCTTTGAACTATTGACAATGTAGGCCTACATAGTGAGTTACGTCATCTTATTGTTTTTAGTATGTACATATATTGATGTTAATTATTTGAATTGACCTCCTATTGAGCCACACATCTTCCTTTATATGTAGGCCAAGAGCTTAATTTTAGTGTTATCGAATGATAAAGGTATCCCAATAAATTTGAGCCAGCTCCTTAAGGATACAGTGTTTTGTCATTGATTAGAGGGTATTAGTAGAAAAAACTATTTGGAACGAAATGTATGAGTTGAAAATGGGAATATTTGAAATGGGGATGTTGGTAAGAACATACGAATATTTCTGTGTGCAAAATGTAAAAAATAAAAGAGAATATGTTCATATTTCATATATTCATGTTTGAAAATGTCTTATTTGTGGGGTTTCTCAAAACCTTGTACAAAATAAAGAACAAAACCTCTTATTTCATTAAAAAATTAAACATTTGCTTTAAAATACTACAAATTTTATTTCTTAAAGCCAGTATTTAGAAGCTGTCTTTATATTTCATGTCAACAAAGTTTTACTCTAACTTGTACAAAATGTCACTAAGGATATAAATAAAGTTCTTCATGAATACAACCAATAAGCTTGCATTATACAACAAACAACAATACTCTAACAAATCCAAAATTCAAGTGCAAAACCATATTAATTTAGCAAAAACAACATCTTTGAAATCTGGCTTATCAATGGGCATTCTGCACAAAACCTAATTTTCCAGTACACACTTAACAACAGAAATTCCATTTTACTTGTGGAATTTAGAAAATGATGTATCTACTCCTATAGAGAAGAAACCAGGAATAAACTCATTGTTTTTTAAATTGAACTTAGCCTATGGGGTGTCTCAAATAAAGCGATTCGTGGGTTTTTGTTCGTGGGTTTTTTCGTAAGTCATGATTGAGATTGCGGGCACCATATCAACGCCGACTTTGAGTACGAAATCTCTATGAAATCTCTTTAGCTATAGACCTAGCCGTTAACATTTTATAGAATTATTAAGAATTATTAAAATTTCTAAATTATAGCTTACCTAACTTTTGTTAAGTTGTTCATAAATGTAAATGATAAATACTGCAAAGGGCAAATACTTTCTCTCTATTGGCCTAGTAACACTAATTTTTTTTCCTGGCACTCGTGGAACGCGTGATAGGGGAAGGGCATTCAGAGGTGGGAGTTGAATTCAGAGAGACAAGTTCACTCCCTCCAATCATGAAAGCCAAAGCCGTGTAGTCGTATAGCCTACCTTAGTGCGACGTGATTGCCTTGAAGATTGGCTACAGAATAAAATTTCAACCCTTCAAATGATATTTCGATATATATTCTTCCATGCTAATGTGCATTTATCTGAGAAGGGCCAGATAGAAAAATTCACAATAGTTATGTTAGCTAATCAACCGTTGCTTCAGAAAGCAAATTATAAATCCCGCAGGATACGTTATTGATATTATTTTATAGTTATGATACTTTTATTGTTTCAAATTTAAATAAATCCCATTTGTACTTCTGCATGTATATAACCTACATAAACATCTATATACGTTTATCAATTAAATCTCCACATCACTGTGTCGATATTTATTTATGTTTTTGAGGCCTCCTAACAGCTTCAGTTTTTTTTCGGACGTATCATATCTTTTATTATACAGTATATTCTAAAGGGTAAGTAAATTCCAATTCGCCTTGGCGGGTGGGGAAAACTCCGGAATCCTCACTCAGATTGGCTGCCCCCGGTGTTTCAAGCAGTAACCTGCAAGGGCCAATTCAGTCGGTCCTGATATTGAATTTATTAGATAGAAAGTGATTTTTTATGGTAATAATGATTAAGTACAGTAGATTAAATGGATTAGTTGAATATTGAAAAGTAAAGGTAATTGCTTTATTATAAAATGGTGGTGGGTATGAATAAGTCTTGGTAAATACGCAGGTATTATGAAAAAGCACGTTCTTGGAAAACCAAATTTCTTGAAGAGGATTTCAAAGCGAGGGTGTATTTTCCCAGGTAGACTGAACGTGACTTTAAATAATAGACAGAGGGTTTGGTAGTAGAAGGAACTAATTATGTTACAGAGAAGAAGCGCAATCAATGTAAAAGTGTATATTATGATTTAAGGAAAAAGAGATGATAATCAGTAGTACTTAAATTTAAAGATTAGCAAGAAGGCACGTTTCATGAAAGTTTAGGGAAACACATTGTAAATAAAATTGCAAGAAAATAAGTGGTAAAACCTGCAAATTCCGCACATTTATGAAAAGACATGTTTTGGGTATTTGGGAAGTCACACTACAGAATTAAATCTGTGTGACAATTATGTAGTGTATTCTATCTCAAGAAATCATCCTATTGGTTGGATGCTAATATTTCATTTCATTAGAATGACGGCAATAGGCTATGGACAAAAGTTTTATTATTAAATAAACGCCTAGTGGGCGTATCGTCCTGTGTAGAAATTTCACTAAGTTTTAGATTTTGAATGATTCTAGTCATCTGTGTATCTTCAACCCCCGACGATGGCGGTTTAAAATTATATCTGTGTAACTCCAATCCCCGACGAGGGCGGTTTAAAGTAATATTTGTATCTTCAAACCCCGACGAGGGTGGTGTAAAAGTGATCACCGTACCTTAAATGTATAACCGGTGTGTGGAGTTTCGGTCAGATTGTTTTATAAATTTCATAAGCGTTTTACCACTTAGAAATCGCTAACAAATATGAATTAGTGAAGATCACAAAGATTATATTGGTGTGAAACTGTGACTGTGTTGTTTAAATATTCAAATTAAAATAAAATATCGTTAGAGAATTTGAACAAAATCTATGGGTATTTTATTAGACAGTTTGTAACTTCACAATGCAATCCCATAGTCGCCCTGAAATGGAGTTGAGTGCTTGATGACCGACCGACAGCCAGGGAAGGCGAGGATTTATAAATGTGGACACGATTGTGATCCTGGCGCCCAGAACCTCACTACAAGAACTTCGCTGGAAATCGTAAGTAAACATGGGTCTCGTGTGCACAATTGAAGAACATAGAATCCTTTCGCCGCAGTCCTTCAATTGGATATTTTTTGTAGGCTATCTTTTTAGTTGTTAGTCTCTTTCTTAACCTTTTCACTGCTACTGGCTATAGATTGTATATAAAGCAGGAATGTAAGAATAATAGAGTACTGTTTAATATAAAATTTGGGGATATTTATCCACGTGTTACGATTGTAATTTATGGAGACCGGGTAATCTACTGACGTTTTGCTCACTGATTTCAAAAGTAGAGCCCACTGATATGTTTACTTAACATTGTTTAATATTATATCAATATATAAATTCAGCTCTGAAAGGATTAAGGCACATATTAGGTGTGATTTCTAAGTACTAAATTGTGTTAAATGTGAAAGAAAGAGTATGCCCGATATGTATCACCCAGTCGACTGAGTAATTCATCATCGCATAGGAAATCTTAAGGTAATATTTCTAATTTCCACATTACTATATTTAGACTTGTGAAAATTTCAAAACATATAGGCTACTTTATGTACAGCCGGCTGCAAAAAGCATGAGCCGCCTAGTTATAAGATGCAAATACAGAATAATGCGCATGCTTGTCTCGCCATGGCCTGTATACACAAATATAACTAAACCATTGAAATAGGTTGTAGGTTGTTTAAAAGTATGATATCTGTTATTAAATCGAATAGAAAGCCAATTCTGGATACACATTCTATCAGAATAATTAAATAAGAATATCGTTGTGCAACATAAAATCCACTGGAACCAATTTTCTATCATATAACTTACCATGCATTATGGCTTCGCTATATCAGCAAGAAAAGCGGCTACAGTCGTTAAATTGTTGACCTGCGAAACAAGTAGACAATACTGGCACTACATTCGAATCTCAAGCATTCTTACTTTAATTACAAGTTTCTTGTCATAGAATAGAGTAGAAACAGCAAGCGAACAAGATGAGGCCTTTCCTTCGAGTTCCTTGTTGCTTTTGTTGGCTCTTGTGTTCAAAAGAAATGAAAATATGTTTCTTTTTTTTTCATATATTTTTAACGAAGTTCAAATTAGAGTAACATTGCTTATTAACGCATTAATGGGAAACCCACGTTTCAAATGTTGTTAGAATGTTAAGTTTTAGGATATATTCATTTTCGTAAAGGACCAAATAAAGTTGGGTTTTCCAATATTAAAATGGACTATTCAACTCATACGCCGTGTGTTTGATATTGACCAATAACGTTAAGCAATACTTCGGATATAGACCAATCATGGCCGTTTATCTTGCAATATTCAAGTAGGAAAGTAGTGTGGTTTTGTCACCTACGTCACAGGAGGCCCGGGAGGCGCTGGAGGGGAAGTGATGACGTAAGCGGAGGGGAGGGAGGCGCGGCTATGACGTCACGGATCACGTAACAGGAGGCGCTGGAGGGGAGGGAGGCGCAGCTATGACGTCACGACCTACGTCACAAGTGGGCGTGGCATATGACGTCACGACTTTCGTCATGGTCACGTGATTCAAAGTGGAGACAGTTCCGGTTCCTATTGCAAATGGCGGCACTTCCCGTTCCTATTTCAAATGGCGGACCAAGCGCGAAATTCAAAATCTATATATTACAAATTCAAGATGGCGACTTTTCCGGTTCCTATGGATAAAGCGCGAAATTCAAAAGTATAATGGTGGTAAATATGAAAACTATATATTGGAAAGTCAAAATGTCGTCGTTTCCGGTTCCTAAGGACCAAGCGCGAAATTCAAAATTATAATAGCGATCAATTTGAAAACTATATGAAAATGACTACGTTTCCGGTTCCTATGGACCAAGCGCTAAATTCAAAATAATAAAGGCACTAAATTTGAAAATGTATGAAAATGGCGACGTTTCCGGTTCCTAAAGACCAAGTTCGGAATTCAAAATTATAATGCTGGTAAATATGAAAACTATATATTAGAAAGTCAAAATGCGTCGTTTCCGGTTCCTGAGGACCAAGCGCGAAGTTCAAAGTTGTTTACTGGTAGATGGCTGGACGATTTGAAAATTGATGTCAACATTGCTTACGATATAACAATTACAATTGTGGGAAATTTAAAAATATATATTGGTAGAAGGCAGGGAATTTTGAAAATTAAAAAATGGCGGACCAAGCGTATCGATCAAAAATGGTAAAGTTCAAGTTGTTGTCAAAACATAAGATTTTATAATGTTACATTGTACAAGTGTTATGAAACAGGAATATGCATCATCGCCGTAACAGGAAGCGGTCAAGGTCATGAGTCAGCAAAATTCCACATTCCTGAGTATCGAGTTACATCCGGTGTGTTATAACCAACACGTTGTTCTGCATGAAAATACATCCTAACTAAGTGATCACATGATTCAATGGCGCTGTATTTAAAAATTATAAATGGTAGAATGTTTAATTATATTTCGACTGTTATCTTATAACATTACTATATATTAAGCGGTGACATCGCGGCATGATACAATGGACACATGATACAATGGCGCTCAATTTAAAAATTACAAATGTTAGAATCTTTAACAACTTTAAAAATGCAGGGCGGACGATTTGAAAATTCAAGATGGTGGAATGCGTACGAGATGAAATGGCGTAAGGTGATAAATTTTATTATGACACTGGGCGATTTGAAAATTCAAAAATTGTTGGAAATACTAATGTCGGCTAGCACAAGATTTTATAATGTTACATTGTACAAGTGTTATGAGTCAGGAATATGCAACATTACTGTAACAGGAAACGTTCAAGGTCATGAGTCAGCAAAATTCCACATTCCTAAGTATCGAGTTACATCCCGTGTATGTTATAATCATCACTTTGTTCTGCATGAAAATACGTGATCATATGATAGCGCTATATTTAAAAATTACAAGTGTTAGAACATTTGACAACTTTAAAAATGACAAATCGTAGATGGCGGGCGATTTGAAAATTCAAGATGGCGGAATGCGTACGATATTACAATTACAAATGTCATAAGGCGATACATTTAAATTTTATAAATTGGTAGAAGGTGGACCGATTATGTCATAATTAAAGATGGCGGCATTGCTTACGTCTTCAGAGGAATGGGAGGAATGCTATGACCAACCTCAACGGAGGAATGATTACGTCATCGGAGGAATAAGAGGGAAGGGAGGTATGAGAGGGGAGGGAGGCGCGGCTATGACATCATCAGAGGAGTGCTTACGTCATAATTCAAAATGGTGGATAGCTATGACCTACCTCAACGGTTACGACCAGGTGGAACGCTTACGTCATAATTCAAGATGTCGGATTTTAAATACGCGGTCACGTGAATCAATATGGCGGACCACGCGCACGATATGAAATAACAAACTTGTGGAAGGCGGGAGATTTGAAATTGCTAACATCTTAATATTCTTACGAGAGAGTTCTTTACATTTTTAAAATTTATTGCTCGAGAGGTTTGAGACCAGATATACATCTCATATGACACAATGACAGCAGTTTTTCTTTTCAGACGTATCTTCAAACAAAAGATCAATTTTTTATTCACATTCAAGAAATGAAATATCTGCGGCTAACTCTCAATCAACAAATTCTTTATTTACAACATCACTACAGACTTGCCCGAACATGCATCGGTAGACTTGATTATACTTGTTTCAAAGTTACACATCATATATTACAGCCGAGTCATGAACTCTTTATATATAACGTCATGGTCTACGTAATGGTCATATGATTCAAGATAGCTGACCGCGGGAGATTTGAAATTGTATATTTTGAACTAATGCGTAATTAGTATTATAGATGTCAGAAAAAACAAAAGACTTCTGGCGGGAGATTTGAAATTGTATATTTCGAAGTAATGCGTACTTCCTGTTATAGATGTCAGAAAATTCAAAATGGAGTCTAATGCAAGATATAAATTATTGAACAAAAGACATTGTGATGGATTTGAAATAGCTAATATGGTAATATTCGTACGAGAGAGTTCTATACATTTAAAAATTTATTCTATGAGAGGTTTGAGGCCGGATGTTCTTCTCATATTACTGATCAAATCTGTACACATTCTGACCGACAGTTAAGTAGGTCACACGTATCAAATTATAGAACAAACATGTTCATATCTCGTGAGCGAGGCTAACTCATCATCATTTTTTTTAAGCTTTCTCTCAACCTAACGGTGGAGTAATTTTATTCGGTGGTGAGGCTAACTTCATAACATTACTATTTTAGCGATGAAGTCACGGCATGATGCAAGGTCACATGATACAATATGAAGAACCAAGCGCGCGATTCAAATTTATATACTCAAAATCAAGATTGTAACGTTGTAACATTGTAACATTGAAAAATGATATATTATAATTTCAAGAGGGTCAGTGTTAGGGCTTGTTCCGTGAATACGTCATCCTCAGATCCAACTAAGTTTTAACTTTTGCTTCCATCCGTATATATTTTCATTGTATAATCAACATGTTCTTCCACTTTGCTAATTACTCTTAAGTCCGCTGGATGAAGCCAAATTTATAGATAAAATGTTTGGTTTAACATTTATCCCTGATTACTGCTTTGTATAATATGACTGCTTCCTCTATCTTAATGATAATTAGACTTATTCATGTTATCATGCATAATGCATCATTTAACACGGTTCGAAAAGTTTTATCAATTCGTATGTTTATAAGTCTTTACACCCTCATGTACTCTGTCCAGTTGTACTATCTTATCGAAACATTTATTCAAACTAAAGCACCACACAAATATTGATTGTTATTCATAAGTCCATTTGAAAATACGTGGTATAATATCCTGTTAACTATTAGTTTTTAGATATCTTTTCCTACGATATGTAGCAAGCTTATTGATCGAATTTTGAGACTTTGCTGCTGTTTTCTTTTCCAGGTTTTAATATTGGGATTATCTTGTATTATTTGTCTTCCATCGGTTCCGTTTCGCTGTTGTATTAATCAGAACATGAGATTCAGATAATAACCCGTGTCGCCAAAGGTAGGAAAATGTGAACTATGGGTATGCCTAACAATTCAGTGGTACACTTGTGATGTAATTAATGACAAGTCACGATCGCTCTCTCATGCAATATTCACGTAGCCTACTCTACCAATCATACGTCAGTTGTGAGGATCTCACAAAGCTTTCTCTACTCTCAAAATTGTAACGACTATAATGCCCTGCAGCATACAGATTTTACATCATAGAACAAAAATATGTTTTCCAAGTTTTAATATCGAGATTATTTTGGTTTTTTCCATAGCTTTAGGTAATTTTCCATTTGTTAATCATCCGCTATCCATCGTCATTACCTTGCTCACTATATCGTCTTCTCCAAGAGCTTTTAAGTATTCATTATGTTCTAAAACATTCATAATTTCCGATTGTATACAAATAACATCTCCGGTGTTTATTGGTATCTTTGTTTCTTTTCTTAACATTCTCCGAAACTAACTATCTTCTTCTTTATTATCTACAGATGCAAAGTAGCTCAAAAGTTGCATCATAGCATGTTTTATACTAGTTGTACTCGATCGAGCGATATGGATGTTAATACTATGCTTTTCCATATTATGTCAGGAAATGAGAAAGCAGATGAATTAGCTAAGTTAGGTGCTTCTTCAAATGTTAAAACTTCTTATAGTTTATGCCCTATATCCTTCATTAAGAAAACATTAAGAGAACATATGCACAGCCAATGGGATCGGATTTGGCAAGAAACGAATAACGGCAGCACAACGAAAGATTTGTTTTTCCCTAGAGTGCAAGATAGAATGGCTTGTACACTTTTGATTCCGGATTATATTACGACTCAATTCTTAACAGGGCATGGGAAATTTGATGAATACTTACATAGATTTAAAATTTCTACCTCTGCAAATTGTAAATGTAAAGAGGAAAGTCATTCTGTTAAGCACCTCTTATTTCATTGTCCATTATTTACGCACGAACGTTATCAGTTAATATTATATTTAAATTTTCTAAATTTTGACTTTACTACACCAATCTCCCGTCTCTTCTTAAATAAGCAAAGTTACAAAGTTGTTTTAAGTTTCATGAATAGTGTTTTTGCAAAATTGTAATATGTATATGTAGTTTACTGTATACTCTGTATATATGTTTAATCTATAACCCTAATATGCCATCTGGTAAAATAGGGTTCTGTATTTTTGGGAATTCAATAATATGTCAGAATTCGGATTGTGTATTTCATTCCACGGATTGCTTGATGTGGTTGTGTTACAATATTCTCACCATGAGCTAAATTTCTGTATTTGTACAGTTTCTCAATACACCATTTTGCTTTAAAGTATCGTTCCCTACACATTTCTCACACTAAATCATTATTCTTGGGTAGTCTGCTGCATACTCCTTAATGTACCAAAGTCATAGATTTTTATCTAAGTTACAACACCATGTATGAATTAGTTTCTTAGCTTTCCACCATTTTATTCATGTTATCATACCATCTAGCTAATTAACATCGCACTACGGGGTTATTACCAAGTTAACATACCTTTTTACTATAGTTCATCACAAGCTTGGTGGTTAAAATAATATGCTTATTGTTTTCCCAAGTTCTATAACAGGATACTACACCAGTCCTCACATTGCCTTTGAACTCGATCTGTCTTAGACCCATATTTTAAATGCACATGACACAAACATAAATTTTTACGAGATCTTTATCGTAATTTACAGAGCACCTATGTGACTATACCAGTTGTAATAATAGTTATTGGTAATATTGTTTTAAATTTAATGTTATTGCATCCGTTAGTCTTCACCATATTTCATTTTACTCTTTCGGCTATGTTCGTTCTATATATAACATTTCTATTTCAGTTCTACTTATGAGGCTTCTTTGACCTTCTCATTATAACATCTACTAAGGAACCTTATAGTAGGGTACCTTATGTCATCCCGTGGGCTCCTTCGTGAAGAAAGCAACACACCTATATTTTCAGTTTCTATGAAGTCTAAGGATACCCGAACCACTTGATGCTACTCTGGGGGTCGCGTCTGAGTCGCGTGATGACGTCATCAAAATGGCGGACGTCGCGTTTCACAGAAATGGCCATAACGTGAAACCTTTTTGAGATAGAGATTTGCAAAAAACGGTTTTGAAATCACAATAAAATGCTCTACATTATTGTTTCTTACACGTATGGAGCTAAGACGGCATATTCTACCGAAAAATTACACTTTTTGTTGGAAAATTGAAAAAATGGTCCTGTGTTCTCTTGAAATTTCAATAGAAGATGATGCTGTGCCATAAATTACATGCAAACAAATGTTTTGAAGAGTTTAATAATGATACTATTCCCGTTTACCAGAAGTTTCAAATGTCACTCTTTTTAGGGTAGCGTATTTGGGAGAAACTACATACATGTGATAGTATGATATTTCAGTTCTATCAAATTAATAGAAGGAGTTGTTTCTAGAAATATAAATTTGAACTGTGAGTTAGGCACAAGAAAGGCTTCTTTTATGCAATTTTTCAGATTTTTTGAAGGGTATCCATCAGAGATATTTAAGCCCAAAAATAGTCAAAATCTGAAAACGATAATATTTAAGGCCGGTTTTGAAATAAGGGATGCATTTTTGGAAGCTGATTTTTTCCTCACAGACAAATCACATGCAGGTTTGAACATAAAACAAATTTGAATGTTTACAATCACTTCCTTCTCATATAAAATTTGGACCAAAAATTTATTTTTTTGAAAAAATTTACCCGAATTTCAAAATCATATTTTCATATGAAAAATTTTGTGTTGAAGAAATTACTAAAATATTTCTAAAACCAAGCTTCAATATTTATAAAATTACTCATAATTCAAATTTCTATCTCTTATGGTTGTTGAGTTATATGTAGTTTCTTCCAAATACGGTACCCTAAAAGGTGTGATATTTCAGTTCTATCAAATTAATAGAAGGAGTTGTTTCTAGAAATAGAAATTTTAACTATGCGTTAAGCACGTAAAAGGCTTCTTTTATACAATTTTTCAGATGTTTTGAAATGTACCCTTCAGAGATATTTAAGCCCAAAAATAGTCAAAATCTGAAAAACGATAATATTTGAGGCCAGTTTAGAAATAAGGGATGTATTTTTGGAAGCTGATTTTTTCCTCACAGACAAATCACATGCAGGTTTCAACACAAAAAATTTTGAATGTTTACAATCACTTCTTTCTCACATAAAATTTGACCCAAAAAGTGATTTTTTTTTTTAAATTTACCCCAATTGCAATCTCATATTTTCATATGAACATTTTTTTGTTTAAGAAAACAATAAAATATTTATAAAAATACGCTTCAACAGTTAAAAAATGGTTCATAATTCAAATTTCTAACTCTTATGGTTGCTGAGTTATGAAAATATATTTTGTGATCAGCTACATTCGCAAAAAATGTGTTACACCAGGATTGAAAAATGGACACCCCCTGGAAAACCAAGAACACAATAATTTTTTGAAAATTTGTTTTGACTTCTTGAAACATGCATGAACTCATATACAAAAAATTATTTTTTTCTAAAATGGTCATGCAACCATTTTTTTTAAATTTGGATGAATTCATATGAAATGACCCTTTTACAAAAACTATCACAGAATTAAAACTATTGACATTGGAAACTTCTGGTAAACGGGAGTAGAATACTTATTAAACTCTTCAAAAAATTTGTTTGGATGTAATTTATGGCACGGCAGCATCTTCTATTGAAATTTCAAGAGAACACATTCTACAGGACCATTTTTTTCAATTTTCCAACAAAAAGTGTAATTTCTCGGTAGAATATGCCGTCTTAGCTCCATACGTGTAAGAAACAATAATGTAGAGCATTTTATTGTGATTTCAAAACCGTTTTTTGCAAGTCTCTATCTCAAATAGGTTTCACGTTATGGCCATTTCTGTGAAACGCGACGTCCGCCATTTTGATGACGTCATCACGCGACTCAGACGCGACCCCCAGAGTAGCATCAAGTGGTTCGGGTATCCTTAGACTTCATAGAAACTGAAAATATAGGTGTGTTGCTTTCTTCACGAAGGAGCCCACGGGATGTGATTTTTTTACATAAGGTACCCTACTATTAGGAAAAGAATTCTTTAAATCTAGTTCTGATATCTAATTTTCCATCTTTACCCATATCTAGACTTCAACTTCTTATCTGTAAGCCGGATATATATATGGTTTATTTCCAAGTGAGGTACTCTAAGCATACAATTTTTCCTATAATATATCACAAGTTTGATGGCTGGAATAATATGGATATTGTTTTTCAAAGTTCTCATCATTACTCACATTACCTTTGAACTCGACCAGTCTTAGAAACATATTTCATAAACACTTGACACAAGCAACATTTTACGAGATCTTTATCATAATTTACAGAGCACGTATTAGTTATTGGTAATATTGTTTTAAATTCAAAATCAATATATCCGGTAATCTACACTTCAATACTATTTCATTTTACTCTTTTCGGCTATGTTAGCCCTATATATTCCATTTCTACTTCAGTTCTCCAGATCTTCAGGTTGTTGTCAATATTCTGGAGGATATAACACGAAGCATACTATACATCATTCATCACTCTTTTTTACATAATTAACTCTAAATTCAATTAATAGAGGACTATGTGACGGAAATATTTAAGTAGGGTTATTTCATTCTTGACACAGTATAGAGAGGGTCTCAACTACAGCATCGCATTGAATGTCCTATTGTTGTATGGGTGGTATCTAGTCAGAACTCGTATTAACTGACTTTTGTCTAGTTAGAACTAGTCTTAACTGGCTTTTATCTAGTTAGAACTAGTCTTAACTGACTTTTTTCTAGTTAGAACTAGTTTTTTCTACTTATGAATGGTGGTTGAACGTTCACGATCCCTCTGAAACTGCATTCTAAATACAAGTGTTGTAATCTTCGTAATCTTTCTAACATTAACCTTTTGCTCTATACCTATGATTCAGCAAGTAATATTTGTAAGATATGATTAAAATGGTCTTTTTGTTAGACGTCCTGAGAGTTGATGTATGGTAAATATACAAGACCAAAACCAAGACCAAGACCAAGACCAAGACCAAGACCAAGACCAAGGAACTTAGCCTTTCTATCAATGTAGAAATAATTTTAAAATATCCTACAGTATCTTACAAATATTACTTGCTGAATCATAGGTATAGAGCAAAATGTTAATGTTAGAAAGATTACGAAGATTACAACACTTGTATTTAGAATGCAGTTTCAGAGGGATCGTGAACGTTCAACCACCATTCATAAGTAGAAAAAACTAGTTCTAACTAGAAAAAAGTCAGTTAAGACTAGTTCTAACTAGATAAAAGCCAGTTAAGACTAGTTCTAACTAGACAAAAGTCAGTTAATACTAGTTCTGACTAGATACCACCCATACAAGAATAGGACATTCAATGCGATGCTGTAGTTGAGACCCTCTCTATTCTGTGTCAAGAATGAAATAACCCTACTTAAATATTTCCGTCACATAGTCCTCTATTAATTGAATTTAGAGTTAATTATGTAAAAAAGAGTGATGAATGATGTATAGTATGCTTCGTGTTATATCCTCCAGAATATTGACAACAACCTGAAGATCTGGAGAACTGAAGTAGAAATGGAATATATAGGGCTAACATAGCCGAAAAGAGTAAAATGAAATAGTATTGAAGTGTAGATTACCGGATATATTGATTTTGAATTTAAAACAATATTACCAATAACTAATACGTGCTCTGTAAATTATGATAAAGATCTCGTAAAATGTTGCTTGTGTCAAGTGTTTATGAAATATGTTTCTAAGACTGGTCGAGTTCAAAGGTAATGTGAGTAATGATGAGAACTTTGAAAAACAATATCCATATTATTCCAGCCATCAAACTTGTGATATATTATAGGAAAAATTGTATGCTTAGAGTACCTCACTTGGAAATAAACCATATATATATCCGGCTTACAGATAAGAAGTTGAAGTCTAGATATGGGTAAAGATGGAAAATTAGATATCAGAACTAGATTTAAAGAATTCTTTTCCTAAGGTTCCTTAGTAGATGTTATAATGAGAAGGTCAAAGAAGCCTCATAAGTAGAACTGAAATAGAAATGTTATATATAGAACGAACATAGCCGAAAGAGTAAAATGAAATATGGTGAAGACTAACGGATGCAATAACTTTAAATTTAAAACAATATTACCAATAACTATTATTACAACTGGTATAGTCACATAGGTGCTCTGTAAATTACGATAAAGATCTCGTAAAAATTTATGTTTGTGTCATGTGCATTTAAAATATGGGTCTAAGACAGATCGAGTTCAAAGGCAATGTGAGGACTGGTGTAGTATCCTGTTATAGAACTTGGGAAAACAATAAGCATATTATTTTAACCACCAAGCTTGTGATGAATTATAGTAAAAAGGTATGTTATCTTGGTAATAACCCCGTAGTGCGATGTTAATTAGCTAGATGGTATAACATGAATAAAATGGTGGAAAGCTAAGAAACTAATTCATACATGGTGTTGTAACTTAGATAAAAATCTATGACTTTGGTACATTAAGGAGTATGCAGCAGACTACCCAAGAATAATGATTTAGTGTGAGAAATGTGTAGGGAACGATACTTTAAAGCAAAATGGTGTATTGAGAAACTGTACAAATACAGAAATTTAGCTCATGGTGAGAATATTGTAACACAACCACATCAAGCAATCCGTGGAATGAATTACACAATCCCACATCTGACATAATATGGAAAAGCATAGTATTAACATCCATATCGCTCGATCGAGTACAACTAGTATAAAACATGCTATGATGCAACTTTTGAGCTACTTTGCATCTGTAGATAATAAAGAAGAAGATAGTTAGTTTCGGAGAATGTTAAGAAAAGAAACAAAGATACCAATAAACACCGGAGATGTTATTTGTATACAATCGGAAATTATGAATGTTTTAGAACATAATGAATACTTAAAAGCTCTTGGAGAAGACGATATAGTGAGCAAGGTAATGACGATGGATAGAGGATGATTAACAAATGGAAAATTACCTAAAGCTATGGAAAAAAACCAAAATAATCTCGATATTAAAACTTGGAAAATATATTTTTGTTCTATGATGTAAAATCTGTATGCTGCAGGGCATTATAGTCGTTACAATTTTGAGAGTAGAGAAAGCTTTGTGAGATCCTCACAACTGACGTATGATTGGTAGAGTAGGCTACGTGAATATTGCATGAGAGAGCGATCGTGACTTGTCATTAATTACATCACAAGTGTCCCACTGAATTGTTAGGCATACCCATAGTTCACATTTTCCTACCCCTTGGTGACACGGGTTATTATCTGAATCTCATGTTCTGATTAATACAACAGCGAAACGGAACCGATGGAAGACAAATAATACAAGATAATCCCAATATTAAAACCTGGAAAAGAAAACAGCAGCAAAGTCTCAAAATTCGATCAATAAGCTTGCTACATATCGTAGGAAAAGATATCTAAAAACTAATAGTTAACAGGATATTATACCACGTATTTTCAAATGGACTTATGAATAACAATCAATATTTGTGTGGTGCTTTAGTTTGAATAAATGTTTCGATAAGATAGTACAACTGGACAGAGTACATGAGGGTGTAAAGACTTATAAACATACGAATTGATAAAACTTTTCGAACCGTGTTAAATGATGCATTATGCATGATAACATGAATAAGTCTAATTATCATTAAGATAGAGGAAGCAGTCATATTATACAAAGCAGTAATCAGGGATAAATGTTAAACCAAACATTTTATCTATAAATTTGGCTTCATCCAGCGGACTTAAGAGTAATTAGCAAAGTGGAAGAACATGTTGATTATACAATGAAAATATATACGGATGGAAGCAAAAGTTAAAACTTAGTTGGATCTGAGGATGACGTATTCACGGAACAAGCCCTAACACTGACCCTCTTGAAATTATAATATATCATTTTTCAATGTTACAATGTTACAACGTTACAATCTTGATTTTGAGTATATAAATTTGAATCGCGCGCTTGGTTCTTCATATTGTATCATGTGACCTTGCATCATGCCGTGACTTCATCGCTAAAATAGTAATGTTATGAAGTTAGCCTCACCACCGAATAAAATTACTCCACCGTTAGGTTGAGAGAAAGCTTAAAAAAAATGATGATGAGTTAGCCTCGCTCACGAGATATGAACATGTTTTTCCTGCAATTTGATACGTGTGACCTACTTAACTGTCGGTCAGAATGTGTACAGATTTGATCGGTAATATGAGAAGAACATCCGGCCTCAAACCTCTCATAGAATAAATTTTTAAATGTATAGAACTCTCTCGTACGAATATTACCATATTAGCTATTTCAAATCCATCACAATGTCTTTTGTTCAATAATTTATATCTTGCACTAGACTCCATTTTGAATTTTCTGACATCTATAACAGGAATTACGCATTACTTCGAAATATACAATATCAAATCTCCCGCCAGAAGTCTTTTGTTTTTTCTGACATCTATAATACTAATTATGCATTAGTTCGAAATATACAATTTCAAATCTCCCGCGGTCAGCTATCTTGAATCATATGACCATTACGTAGACCATGATGTTATATATAAAGAGTTCATGACTCGGCTGTAATATATGATGTGTAACTTTGAAACAAGTATAATCAAGTCTACCGATGCATGTTCGGGCAAGTCTGTAGTGATGTTGTAAATAAAGAATTTGTTGATTGAGAGTTAGCCGCAGATATTTCACTTCTTGAATGTGAATAAAAAATTGATCTTTTGTTTGAAGATACGTCTGAAAAGAAAAACTGCTGTCATTGTGTCATATGAGATGTATATCTGGTCTCAAACCTCTCGAGCAATAAATTTTAAAAATGTAAAGAACTCTCTCGTAAGAATATTAAGATGTTAGCAATTTCAAATCTCCCGCCTTCCACAAGTTTGTTATTTCATATCGTGCGCGTGGTCCGCCATATTGATTCACGTGACCGCGTATTTAAAATCCGACATCTTGAATTATGACGTAAGCGTTCCACCTGGTCGTAACCGTTGAGGTAGGTCATAGCTATCCACCATTTTGAATTATGACGTAAGCACTCCTCTGATGATGTCATAGCCGCGCCTCCCTCCCCTCTCATACCTCCCTTCCCTCTTATTCCTCCGATGACGTAATCATTCCTCCGTTGAGGTTGGTCATAGCATTCCTCCCATTCCTCTGAAGACGTAAGCAATGCCGCCATCTTTAATTATGACATAATCGGTCCACCTTCTACCAATTTATAAAATTTAAATGTATCACCTTATGACAATTGTAATTGTAATATCGTACGCATTCCGCCATCTTGAATTTTCAAATCGCCCGCCATCTACGATTTGTCATTTTTAAAGTTGTCAAAGATTCTAACACTTGTAATTTTTAAATATAGCGCTATCATAAGATCACGTATTTTCATGCAGAACAAAGTGATGATTATAACATACACGGGATGTAACTCGATACTTAGGAATGTGGAATTTTGCTGACTCATGACCTTGAACGTTTCCTGTTACAGTAATGTTGCATATTCCTGACTCATAACACTTGTACAAGGTAACATTATAAAATCTTGTGCTAGCCGACATTAGTATTTCCAACAATTTTTGAATTTTCAAATCGCCCAGTGTCATAATAAAATTTATCACCTTACGCCATTTCATATCGTACGCATTCCACCATCTTGAATTTTCAAATCGTCCGCCCTGCATTTTTAAAGTTGTTAAAGATTCTAACATTTGTAATTTTTAAATTGAGCGCCATTGTATCATGTGTCCATTGTATCAAGCCGCGATGTCACCGCTTAATATATAGTAATGTTATAAGATAACAGTCGAAATATAATTAATCATTCTACCATTTATAATTTTTAAATACAGCGCCATTGAATCATGTGATCTCTTAGTTAGGATGTATTTTCATGCAGAACAACGTGTTGGTTATAACACACCGGATGTAACTCGATACTCAGGAATGTGGAATTTTGCTGACTCATGACCTTGACCGCTTCCTGTTACGGCGATGATGCATATTCCTGTTTCATAACACTTGTACAATGTAACATTATAAAATCTTATGTTTTGACAACAACTTGAACTTTACCATTTTTGAATGATACGCTTGGTCCGCCATTTTTTAATTTTCAAAATTCCCTGCCTTCTACCAATATATATTTTTAAATTTCCCACAATTGTAATTGTTATATCGTAAGCAATGTTGACATCAATTTTCAAATCGTCCAGCCATCTACCAGTAAACAACTTTGAACTTCGCGCTTGGTCCTTAGGAACCGGAAACGACGACATTTTGACTTTCTAATATATAGTTTTCATATTTACCAGCATTATAATTTTGAATTCCGCGCTTGGTCCTTAGGAACCGGAAACGTCGCCATTTTCATACATTTTCAAATTTAGTGCCTTTATTATTTTGAATTTAGCGCTTGGTCCATAGGAACCGGAAACGTAGTCATTTTCATATAGTTTTCAAATTGATCGCCATTATAATTTTGAATTTCGCGCTTGGTCCTTAGGAACCGGAAACGACGACATTTTGACTTTCCAATATGTAGTTTTCATATTTACCACCATTATACTTTTGAATTTCGCGCTTTATCCATAGGAACCGGAAAAGTCGCCATCTTGAATTTGTAATATATAGATTTTGAATTTCGCGCTTGGTCCGCCATTTGAAATAGGAACGGGAAGTGCCGCCATTTGCAATAGGAACCGGAACTGTCGCCATTTTGAATCACGTGACCATGACGAAAGTCGTGACGTCATATGCCACGCCCACTTGTGGCGTAGGTCGTGACGTCATAGCTGCGCCTCCCTCCCCTCCAGCGCTTCCTGTCACGTGATCCGTGACGTCATAGCCGCGCCTCCCTCCCCTCCGCTTATGTCATCACTTCCCCTCCAGCGCCTCCCGGGCCTCCTGTGACGTAGGTGACAAAACCACACTACTTAGGAATCGCGAGGAGGGTATTTTATCGCGGTAAAATCAGCTGGTCGTTACTGGAGACGCAAGTATCAGTGTTCAGTGATTGATAGTCACTGTTGTCACTAAGCGGCATGAAATCAGATATTTATGCAACATAACTTATTTTGAAATTGAAATAATAGTAATGTACATTGATTAAGAACAGAATTTCGATTCGGTGCAAGCCAGTTCGTGTGCTTTTATTCTGTTCTGCTGTTAGCTTACCTGAATGAAGTTAACTATATCTTACATGCACTGGTGGTAGCACTGATTGCACCAAGGTAGCTCGAATCGATTCATGGATGGTTGATTCACAGTATGCCGTGATATCTAACTTTTACTTTTATTTTTATACAACAAAGCACGAAAGTAATTATTATTTATATAATCCGTTACATTTTATTCATGGAATAGTCTTAATAAATCCAACTCGAGTTGACGAGTTACATCAGATAAATTCGCTCCTGCTTCGCAGTCGCGAATCTATCGATTGAATTCATGTGATGTAAGAATTCTGTGTCTTTAAACGTTTTAAACTGGAAAATTAATTTTTTGAAAATACGTTATTTTATGAGGTCATATTTAGGATTATTGGGTCATATTTAGTAATTTTAAGGGCATATTTGCAGTAATATTTTCCTCTTTTTTAGGTCATAAACATTCGAACCCTACTTATCTCATACAGCTTCGGAGTTATTAAACTTCGAACTTCATAACTGCTGGAAAGTGAAAGAAAAGGTGATCTTATAGGTGAAACGTTATTGCATAAAAGTATGAGTTACATCAAAAGTTACAGGAAAAATTTTTTCAGGTATAATAGTACTGAAATGTTTGTATTTTAAAAAAAATATGTAGGCCTATCAAATTTGAACCTAGAATATCTTTGGTTTTGGAATACAACTTTTTTTTTTCTAAGTGGCTCACTTATATTTAGGAGAATTTAGTTTGTAGTACTACATTAATTACAAATATTAACTCTTTCTCTACGTTGATTATAAGGAACTAGTGTTGCTGGTATACAGAAACATAGCACAAAATGAGATGTGTGCACATTGCTTTAAACTGTTAATATTGTAGGTTGATGTAACTTATGTGGCACAATACAGAACATTTTTACAATTACAGTATTCCACACACATTTACTGCCCATGTAGCATGCGCTTGAAGCATTATTGCTGTTTCCCCACAGCTGTGTACCATTCCCCTTATGTATGGTCACTGTCCAATTATATTGGAGTATTAAATAATTTTACATTACCAGGTGGTGTAACACGTGCAGGCTTGTATTAAGTTTGTGTTGTCTACCTGCTAAGGAGAACCAGAAAATTGAATTTTGTATAATATTATAGTAAGCAAATTCGCATCCATATTGCCGTCATCTTACGTGCATGGAAAAATCAGTGATACTAGAATAAAATATGATGGATTTATGTATGATATCAATGATCACAAGTTACTCACTTATCTCAAAGTTGATTTCTGGTACTGTATACCCATGAATGTAAATGATTATGCCTATTTTATTTTAGCATCTCTGGCAGAAATTGACTACATTCCAAATTGTAGGTCATTTATATGTACTAGGCATAGTCCAGGTGGATTCAAGAGAAGATAATCTATAACTTATTAGGTCAATAATAAGCGGGTGCGCGGGCAAAGAGAGTTAAGTCCAGATTTCTTGTTACTGAGAAAATTGAATTTAAAGGTTCTGATGAACACTGTAATTAAGCGTTTGACTAAATGTTCAACATTTTTATGTGTTATCTTCATTACTTATTCAAGAATAAATATGAGGGTATTGAGAGTCGATTAACCTTTATAGAATTATAATTGTTGAAAACACTTTGTTGTTATGTGGACTTACCTCAGTATGCCCGACTGGACTTGCCTCTTAGTTGAAAGTTATAAATAAATGTTATTACGTTACATTAGTCCTGATTCATTATTTATTAATACATTTTTTAATCCAGGAAATGAAACAGAATGACTTAAAAGCAGAAAAATTAAAAAAACCCTGTATTTTCTAAGTCCGCTGTACAACTACTTCACTATTTCTTATATCTTGATTCCTTTAATGCATTTTGTACTCTGGCCTGAAATCTGTACGAATCATGATTTATCTGTAAGATGCTAGCTTTTTCTGTACTCAAAATAGTTTTAAACATTAATTTAGAATATATGTTAGAAAAGCTTGAACTACCAGAGAACTGGAGAGCGAAATTTAACGGACGGACTGACGAGTTAAGAATATGTGATACATGACAAATTTCTGTTTTACTATATGTGGGCGAGAATTTCCAAATGCAAACAACGAACCCGAAAATACTGAATAATTTACAAGTTAACCAAAATACTACATACTTTACGAAATTTAGAAGTCAAAAAAGGTGAGATGTCAAATGCCAAAATAATTTATAATGTGAATATCAAAAAATGTAAAGTGGTTACTCGGACGCACAATAGATTTTAACATAAGGTTCTTAGTGTTCCAGAAACTCACTAGGAGCGCTGTTTATACACCTTTGAGCCGAATTCACGGCTCACTTGTCATCCAGAACCTGAGTCACGTTATATCTAATGAAAGCAAAGGTAGCCATTTTCATACATCTTGTCATGTCAAAATTCCTGGCCCGTCCGTAGACTAACTAAAATGTGTATTGTGCTATAGGTTTCATTTCCTTCTCAGATTTAGTATATCCCCTTTGACGTATTTATTGTCACATTTAGGTCTGATATTCTACATTTTACCCTTTACTAGGTTCACTTGTAAAATACATGGCATATTAAGGGGCTAATTAAAGCTAAATTATATAGCTGTCATTAGTTGCAATTATATTAAAAGCAAGTTGCTTTGAAAGCATATAAATATTCATATTGTGCTCTTGTTAAAATAATTTGCATATTGAAGTTGAAACTAAAACTGATTTACATTGGAGTTATCAGTTGTTATAATGATGAAAGGAAGTCTAGTTCTGAAAGTAAACAAGCTTTCATGTTATGCCCTTGTAAAGATTATTTCCTTATTGGAATTGAAACCAAAGCTAATTTACCTAATAGTTACCAGTAGTCATTTTATTGGAAGGAAGTCTAGTTCTGAAAGTAAACAAGCTTTCATGTTGTGCCCTTGTTAAGATCATTTGCATATTGAGGTCGAAATTACAGCTAAATTATATAGCTGTCATTAGTTGGCATTATATTAAAAAGAAGTCTAGTTCTGAAAGTAAACAATCTTTCATGTTGTGCCTTTGTTAAGATTATTTGCATATTGAGGTCGAAATGAAAGCTAATTTATATAGCTGTCATCAGTTGCTATTATATTAAAAGGAAGTCTACTTTGAAAGCATAGCATTTGGCGATCTTGTTAAAATACATGGCATATTAAGGTCCTAAATAATGCTAAATTATATAGCTACCATTAGTTGCCATTATATTAAAAAGAAGTCTAGTTCTGAAGGTAAACAAACCTTATGTAACTCTCTCGTAAAGACAATTGGCATATTGAAGTCGCAGCTGTGGCTTATTTATGTAGTCATCCCTATTTTCCCCTTGCAAGTAATGTAACAGTGATTTTGAAATAAGTAAGCTGTTTTATGGGGTTAATGTTAACTTAAATGTTGAGGTTAAAGATTTAATCTAGAGCCAATTTACACAGCTGTTCATAGTTGCCCTACAAATATAAAAGGGGGTTGTTTGTGATAAAAAAAACAAGCCTTTCATATTATTACTCGTTAACATTTTCCTGTTTAGGAACTTAAGCTTAGAGTTATTCAGTATGTATTGGCTCATGTAGTTACTCTTAGCCTTCTTATAAGTCATTTACTATCGGTTTGCTACAAATGTTAATTGCCATATATTCTTGTATTTCATACAAGTTCCCTTGGTGAGGTTCAAAACTTAATTTATGAACATGAATTTATCATTTTGAATCTAAGTTTCATTTTTTGTGAATATATTCCTTGTGCTAGTCTGTACTCGTGTCCTCATTTCATCCTAGACTATAGTATTCCATGTTGCTTGCTATGGACCTAGACTCCTTATAGTGCGTTAAATATACTTTACTTTAATGAAGGTATAGAATATTTGTTCGATTAAGCTCCATTTAACTAATTCCCGAATTAGCTATTATCTCTTTCTGGTGTAATTCTAACATAAGGGTTCTGTATAAGTGTTTCATATTTCCTGATAGCACTCTGATAGATACTCGTTAAGAAGAACGTTCAGGCCGTTCTTAATTGAAGTCTGAGTGTTCGTCATTTGTATCTTGTGGTTTCTTAATAACTGAAGTTGGGTATATTTACTTAAACACTCTTCTCAGTATATACTGGTGGATCTTGTTGTCATGTTTGATATTTTATTATATATTTTATGATATTCTTATTGTACTTGTAAATCCAAGTTCTATTGTTATAAATTTTATGCTCTCAAAATTGTTTTTTCCCTTTACTGTTTCCTGCGCTATAGTTCCCAGCACGCTAGGTTATTCTGTGAAAAGTTTCCCCTTTTTCTCTCATAATTTGTTAATTGCCATAAAAAATAATAAATAAATAACAAAACACACTGCACAGTGGCAGCATCTCACAGTGGTAGCATTGTTCTTCGATCTTCTTACTCTGTTTTTTTGTCTTTTCTTCGCTGAGGGGAGGGTTGACGTATTTTATACGTCCACTCACGATTCACGGTTCATTGTTATTTTGGACTATTTTTCTTCATTTGTCTGGTACACTTTGGTTCAAAATGGTTTTCCATCCAACATTGTCCTGGGATTTGTTGCGAAAGGATGAATTAGTCTTTGAATTGAAATGTCGAGGTACGGAAGCAGCGGATGCTGCCGACGTGTTTCAATTAGTCAGTCTTCTTAAACAGGTTGGGTCTAAAAGAGTTGTTTCAGATATATTTAGTTCCCTAGATGAAATGATTGCTGAATTTCATACTTTTAAAAGGAAAATTTTTGAGATTGTGGAAACAGTTAAGGAGTTGCTTTCTGAATCTGAATTGTCCAGTAAGCAAAGGCGTAGGATATTGAATAGGGCGTGGCATCTTGACAATAGAATATATGTATTGTCTAGCGCTCCTACTTTATTCATTGATTTGGGAGATTTGGGCAACTTGAAGGATATGTTGCTAGAGGTCGGACAGATTCGGAACGTCTATGGGGTGCTAGTCAGCAGAACTAGGAGATGACGCAGTTTTCGCGCGTTCTGTTCTGCCCTGCCCTGCCCTGGTTGGTAGTGGTGGGGAAGCGCGACATCGTGTGCGCATAGTCATTCACTGTTTAGACCTGTGTGTGAACGTTTGTTGTCAATCAGTGGAATCCGCCTAAGGATTATAATTATTATATTATATTAACACGTGCCCGCTGCTTCGCTCGCGATTATTTACTCAACTGTGATCCGTGAATTCGGATCATGTATAAGATGAGGCGCCACTACTGGCGAATTTAGATATTAACAAAAAATATCATTAATAAATTTTTCTTCGGTCTGCGTTTAACCGTGGTTACCATTGGTAATTTATGAACGTGTTCCGCGGACGGGGTATCTGTTAGCTCGCGTGTAGTTAAAGTCAGTTGGGAGTTGAGTTGCACCGCGTGAGTATGTAGTGAAGAAGTTTGTGTTTGCCGAGGGGCGTGTCAGCATTCTCCGACATCGCGTGACTGCTGTTTGGTGAGATGATTCCATTTTCTTATTAATAGCAATATGAATCCAAATTTTGTAATTTCTGGCATCTCACCCTTTTGGCTCATCTAAATTTCGTTGTTTGTAATGAATATTGGTTTGCTAAATTCTCGTTATTTTTTATGTTACGTGTTTTTGGCTAATTGAAATTTCGCCCCCTCATTTTCTTTGGTATTTCAGTATGTTTGCATTTTCGTTCAATTCTATTCAGCCGTTTTTCATTCTCCAGTTCTCTTGAAGCGGAACCGTTTTACCTTTGGTAACCAACCGTTACAATTTAAATTAACAGTTTTTGACCAGCATCTTACTTCAAATTTAATCTATTAATTTTATAGTAGAATATTTTCAGGATTGAAAAGGGCGTAGTTTAGCATACTCATCGTAAGCCGTTCAAGGCACAAAGGATTGTAAAGTATAGCTTATCAAATCTGATAATGGGAATTTTAATACTTACGATATGAATGACTGTAAATTGGTATAGTAAGAAAGTATATATACAGAATGATTAACAAGTATTGTCAAAATTATCATGAACAGATTAAAATTATTTTCTGTGGTCAGGGATTTAAGTAATCCAATATAGTGAATCAGCATCAAATAATTAGAGAAGGAAAGAATTTTGTGCTCTGAGTATATACAGGGTGATTAACCAGTATTGTCAAATTTATGATGAACGGATTATAATTATTTCCTGTGATCAGGCATTTAACTAGTCAAATATAGTGAATCAGCATCAAATGATTAGAGAAGGAAAGAATTTTGCGCTCTGATTATATACAGGGTGATTAACCAGTATTGTTAAATTTATGATGTACGAATTATAATTATTTCCTGTGCCCAGGCATTTAAGTAATCAAATATAGTCAATCAGCATCACTGGATAGTGAAAGAATTTGATGGTCTGATTATATACAGAGTGTTTGACAAGTGTTGTTAAAAATTATAATGAACCGATAATAAGTATTTCTTATGATTAGGAGTTTTGATAATCGAAATAAGGAATCAGTATCAAATAACTGGATAAGGAAAGAATTTTGTGGTCTGATTATATACAGCGTGATCAGGTGTCACATGGAGATGACTTTGCTGGAAAAATCCCAAAATTAGATTTCTTGATAGACTGATGCATCAGAGTGTAACTAATACGATCATTCTGTAATTAATTGTATGGTAAAATCTGCGCACATATTTACATCGCGTGAATGCAAATTTGTATATATTTGAATTTTAATTAATTTATTGAGAGTTGTTATATTGGTCTTTATTGGATGCTGAAATTTATGCAGTCATGAGCTATTAACCTTTAAATTAGGAATTTCAAATAATAAATTGTTATCAAAATTTCATTTGTGTTTTATGGAGAAATTGTGGCCTATTTTCCTTCAATTCACATTTCTAGGTTTTTATGATTATATTATGGGTCGAGGGGTACCAGCGTAAACTTGTAGCAGAGTGTTTACTAAATTTAGTTAAAAATGTTCAGAATCAAGATCTACTTCTTCAGCCATACGTTACCTTCCAGCGTATGCAAGAACGTCCTTCATTAAGTAGGGGCGCAACAACTGCTAGATGTTTTATTTAACATAAAAATAATTAAAATACTATATTTATTAACGCTCACGTTGTTTTTACAGAAATGGCAGGAATTACATAAACTTTATATATACTAGCTTAAAAGGCCCGCGTCGCCCGGGTTTTGTATTTTCTAATATGAAATTAACTTATGGAGGACATTCGATTTTGAAACTCTAGGTCCTTATATAATATGTATGTAGAATTCGAAATAAGGAAGAACGACATATGACAAACAGACTATTCCCTCAGAAAACTCTAGATATAGCTTTTTATGGCTCATAGAGGATGTCGAATGTTGCATTCCATTGCTTCTACACACCATGCCTGGGAGGAGTGCAAATAAGAACAAAAATAAATTCCGGTTACATAATATTGTATTGTCTTGATAGAAAATTGCATTTCTCATTCTCATATTACCATACAACCGTTTCGGGGCTGAAGTAAAAAAGAAATTCAATATCACTTTCATACTTTCCTTCCCAAAAACCTGGGACATAATATACTGCGCGCGTAGGACTTCTTTTAGATGCTTAGAGCCTCTGATAAACATCCCTACAGTGTTTTGCATATGACAAACAGTTTATCCTTCTTCTTGCTTAGATACGCGGTCCAATCAGAGATGGCGAGACGGAGGGAAGACTCTGAATGCTAGCGGCGCTTCGTAAGCTCGAACTAAGTTGTCCCTGTAATACGACCGCTTATTCTACATCAAAATGTGTAGTGAGAAAATGATGTTTTCCATGTCGAGGGTAGAGAAAGTTATGTGACTGTTGTTATTGCTGCCTTGAATTGTCTCTTGATTCTGCAGAATCTATTTAAAAATCTGCTAAAAACCTTTCGAAGTATTAAGACTTATATACAGATTATGTGTCCGCCGCCGTGGGTGAGTTGGTAGCGTGACTGCCAGCCACCTGGGCGGCCCGGGTTCGATTCCCGGCCGGGTCGGGGATTTTTCAGTAGTGAAAAATGTCTTTCCCAGGTTCAGGACTGGGTGTGTATGTGTGTCCTTAGGTTTAAGTAGGTAGGGGACTGGCGCACCCCGGTAACAAATCCGCTGAGAATATCCCCTTACGGGATCACCAGGGGTCGCTCGCGAACCTGAGGAATAACTTTTAACAGATTATGTAATAGGGTAGAAAACTGTTTGAAGAATGTAGATTTGTACAGAGATCACAACGTATGGGTAGAAAACAGCTAAGATGTGAACTGTTCTGTTATTCAAGTTACTTAAAATGTTCTTCTGATTCTACAGCATTTGTCTTTAAAATCTTGTAAAAATCTCTCAAAGTATCTAGATTTGAATAGAAATTATATAATATAGGTAGGCCTATACATCAACTAAAGGGTGATTTGATCTAATATTTTGATGCCTAGAAATTATTTCTCATTCTAGAGGTTATGTTAGTATAATTTGATGAAAATCTGTTAAACAACTACGGGAATTTTTATATATTAATATTAATATGTACAGTACTAATATTATTATTACATTGTGTAGAGTATTGTAGAGTATTAATTTGTATTAATATTGTAATCATAGCAATACATTTATATAAATAATAATTTTCTCCGGGTTATATGGGGTAAGTTATGTAGGTAATGATTGGTGAAACACGGTCAAAAGTGTAGATCTGTATACAAATTATGTGACGACAGAAATAATATAGACCTAATAAACTAAGGGATGGTTTGTGAATTGCAGGGTAGGGAAACTTTCATGAGCAGCACAACGAAAAGAGGCGCAGGATCTTTAAAATCGGCGTCTCAACATCAAAAAAGGACACACATACGCACAAATTGCTTCGCAATGCATTCAACATAAAACACACAACATTTCAAAGGATTTTTCCATGAATTTTTCATTAAAAAGTACCATCGTCTTGCCCTAACCTAACCCGATAGCATGCTCTTAAAGCCTCGGAAATTTACCGCCCATTTTAACTGTAATACGTTTTCATGTTGATAATTTATATTAAAATATGAAAAGGGCGTAACGAGATATTAAAACTAATAAGGCATTTGATAAGGTAATTAGACACAAAAGTTACTAGCATAATGGATCAAAAAATAAAATAAATAATTCAACAAATATCTAAATAAAAGTAGTGCAGATTTACAAGATTACGAAAAAGTTTAATTCATTCCTCTTCCCCAGCGGGTCAATCTTTCAGTATGGGCACAAGTAGCCAGTTAATATCCTTTATTATTGAGTCCACGAATAAAATATTTAAGGATTTTTTCGTAATTGCTAGTAGGCCTATTTTATAGAACAAAAAAGACCTCTGTACCGTTCCGATAGCTTTAGCGCTGGAGTAATTACCACTCTATTACTCGTAAACCATTCAAAATATAAACGTAGTACTTGATGTATAATAAAATTCAAATATTTCTCTAAAGCTTACATGCTTGAATCATTTTCTGGTCACAGAAATAAACAAATAGTCGCATAGTCAAATATGCTTCTTCCTGAACAGTTCACGGTCATCACTAGGGCCCGGGGGTTTAGCCAATAATTCGTCAAGTTAGTGGTGCACAAGGCATAGAAAGCTTTCTGAGTTAGTAAACAACTTCCACTGCATGTGGCAGTTTAGTCTTCTGTTGACGACGTTGTGTGTTGTGCGTTCTTGACAACCAGTGGCGGATCATAGCTAAAATGAGTGGGGGTGCTGCTTCAGAAATTGTTTAGCCTTTTGTTTAGAAAAGCTACTAAGTAATATCAAGTTCATTGCAAATAATTTCGGCAACTGTTTAGATGTATCACTCTTCTAGAGAGACAAAATATGTAAATGGCACAAGCGATCAGACTCGTGGAGGAATTATTCATAGGTAAGAGTCAACCTGAAGATGGAATACTTCTACAGGTGCATCAGAAATAAAAAAAATTCTCTACTATTTTTACCTTTCGAGGTGCACTGGAAGGTTCTTCAGAATGTCCATAATGTGTACCCACACAAGGGAAACACTAATATCTCATCCCCCCGTCACGTCATGAGACGTAGAGAGAAGTTTTTACCATTAAAGATCTTCTTTGGAGGAAAATAGAAGATATTTTTCTTTTGAAAGCTTCAAAATGTATATTGCCATTCACTGCAACAAAGCGTATGCACAGACATAATGTATAAATTGCCTTTTAATTTTCACTGTGAATATTGTTAACAAATATTAAAGCATTGGTTGTGTATATTTATGTTCGTCTTACTAGGAAATATATTTTTTCTGTGATTTACGATTAAATGTGCAAACTATTCTATGACGCTGTGTCTATTATTTCACTAGACTAGCTGCACTGCCCTTGAACTTAAATGTTCGTATTAAAGTGCGCCACTGAAAGCGATCACCCCTTCCCTCGTGTTTACATACGGCTATATCCCAGTCACCACTAACCTGATGTAATGTTTTTGTGGCTAAACCTCCGGGCCCTAGTCATCACAAATCAGTCAGACAACGGAAGCGCATGGAATAATTACCACTCAATTACTCGTAAACCATTCGAGATATAGAGCTGGAACTTCATTTGTATTAAAATTCAATTATTTCACTAAAACATTCTCGCTTGAAGTTTTTTCGGGACACAAAAATACAAAAAATTGTCGCATAGTGAAATTCGCTTCTCCCTCCATGAATTTTGTGTAACGGGTGATGTTTATAAAATAAAATAAAAACATTTGTGTCCGCTTTTTTAAGGCTCTGTTTTAACCATCAGTAGGGCTGTTGTGTGTAGATTATTCCTACACAAATTTCACAGGAATCCGACCAAGGGTTAATTAAAGGTTACGAGTTTAATCACGCGGTGTAAGATTTTCTAGACTTAGTAAAAGCTGACTCCCAGTACCCTGTCTAGCCACCACGTAGGCGTGGTGATAGCTAGTAGATAACTCGCAACGAAGCTGCTAATAGGAATCACTCACAGACGTTACGGAAATGACTGAGCTCTACCTTTGTTTGCTATGTTAGGGCCGGATGAACCTGAGGTGGTTTCTACTCCTGGGCAGGCATTGTTAGATCTGCCTGCTTCGTCTAGTATGGTCCAAACAGTTGATGATGCTGAATTATTGAATCAACAAGCTTCTAATGTTTTCAGTTCTTCTGAGATGCTTCAGTCTGGTAGTAGTGGGACACCCCCAACCTTGAATGCTCCTCTTTTTACGGATTGGTCGCGTATGTGTTCTGCAACTGCACCTGAGTTGGCCTGTGTATCGGAATCTGTGCAGTTACCTAAATATACGTCTCAAGCTTTTCCATTGCCGGAACCTAACTTTGTGCCATTTAAGATCACTCATCCGTTACAACGTTTGGTGGAAATGTGTTCAACCCTTTGTGGTGTCTCAAGTCTCGGAGGCAATCCTTTTCTTTACTTTCTTAGTGCAGTTTGCTCGTCAAGTCAAATCCTTTAAGGTTTCCGATCATTTAGCATTGCAGTTGTTATTGGGAGTGGTCAGTGGTAGACTGTTGGATATTCTTAACTCTTCTCTGGCCGGTCAGGTGACCTTGCACTCCTTTCACTCGCAGGTACTCTATCAGTTTGTACAGTCCAGATTGAGGCAAGCCTTACTTTTGCAATATTATTATCGTCCTCAGCGGGCCACAGAGCATTTTCAGAATATGTTCAGGATATCCGACTATCTGCCGATGTCTTTCAGGTTTCGGAGTCGGAAGCTCAGATAGTCCAGGTTATTCTTTCTGGATTATCGCCTTCGACTCGTACGTGTTTGACTTTTGCATCTAGGCCTACCTCTTTCATCCAATTGGGAGACTTGGTTTGTTAGATCTCCGAGTTTGAATGTGCTGAAGCTGGTAGGCCAGCTCTCTCTGTTCAGTCTTCTTCTCCGTCTTTGTTGTCAAACCAAACTCCTGTTCCTGTCTCGGTGAAAGACCCGAAATCATGTCATTATTGTCATAAGCCTTGACATTTTCGTAGAGACTGTCGGAAAAGTATGAGGGATTCTCAGCTGAGTAATCGCTCTGGACCATCGCCCTTTAAAAGCTTGACCTTCTCTAGTCATAATTATCCATCTTGACTAGGACTTAGCCATTGTATTTCGGGTATTCCTGTAAAGAATGACGATTTAGATTTGAAACTGTTTCAATCCATGGGTTGTAGTGGGAGAGTTCCTCGTCATTTACCCGTCTTGCAGGTCTCTTTGAACCACCAAGTGTTTTCGGCATTATTGAATTCCGGTGCTTCTCATTCATGTATCTCCGTGCATACTTTAGCCCAGCTAGGATTGTCTGTTCACAATTTAATTTCATGTTCCCCTCATGCTTTTGCTGTTGATGGGTCTTCTATTCAACTATTGGGCTCGGTGTATCTTTCTCTCCGTATTTCTAAGTTCTCTTGGAAGTTCCGATTTTGGGTGTTATCGACTACGGTCGCTCCTCTCATTCTTGGTTCTGACTTTGCGAGTTATTCTGGGATGGTTCTTGACTTTAGTATACGTTCCTTACATTTCAATTTTGCTCCCCGTGTACGTTTGCCGTTTCTCATTCCCTTTCCGGGTCTGGAGCATTCTTCTCATTTAGCTCCGTTGTTGGATGTTCCTTCTTATCTCAGTGAGCCTAATCCTCCTACACTGCAGGTTGAGTTAGATCATCTTCCTGGGCAACATCGGTCTCAGATTATGCAGATTATACAATCTTATCCGAAGGAGCTTAGTAATGAATTGGGTTCTACGAACGTTTTGGAATACGAAATCCAGTTAGTTGATCATTCTCCTGTTCGTCTTCCACCGTATAGATTAGCTCCTCCCAAGTTGTTGGTTATGCGCAAAAAGATTCAGGAAATGTTAAACCAGGACATTATTCGACCTTCGGTTTCACCATATTCCAGCTCCATTTTTCTGGTACCGAAGGGAGAAAATGAATTTCGTCCTGTGGTAGACTACCGCGTCCTCAACCAGAGGATTTATATTGAGTCTATGCCTTTACCAGACATACACTCTGCGGCCCATTGGTTCTCAGGCGCTACTGTATTTCCATCTCTAGATTTTAACAGTGCGTATTACCAAATTCCCTTGGCGTCACGCCGTTTAACGGCGTTTTCGACAGATTGGTCCCATTATGAATTTTGTCGATTGCCTTTCGGGTTGGCCACTGGCGCCCAAGTTCTTTCTAGATTACTCGATAAGATCTTCTCCGATATTAAATTTGACTTCGTGTACCACTATTTGAACGATTGGTGGTTTACAGTAGAGACATTGCTTCCCATGTGCTTCATCTTGGCGAGGTTTTTCGTAGGCTTCAGGAAGCTGGCCTAAATGTCAAGCCTGCAAAGGTCAGGTTTGCCAGGCCTCAGTTAACCTTTATTGGCCATATTATTTCACCTGAAGGTGTCGCCATAGATCATGAACGTACGGTTGCCATCAGGAATTTTCCTCCCCCAGTAAATGTGATGGGAGTTGCGCGCTTTGTAGGGATGATTAATTTCTTTGCAAAGATTACACCCCGATTTGCCGCGAGAGCTGCTCCCTTAAATCGGTTGCGTGGCAAGGATGTGCCCTTTGTTTGGGGTCGTGAACAGCAGGCGGCCTTCGAAGATTTGAAAACTGCCATTTCCAATCCTCCTAGTCTTGCCATGGCTGATTTTTCCAGAAAGTTTATAGTTCAGACCGATGTCTGTGCCTTAGGATTGGGGGCGGTCCTTTTACAAGGATTTCCGGATGGACGCAAACCCATAGCCTTTGCTTCTCGTTCTCTTAATCCGCAAGAAAAGCTATATTCTGTATATGAGATGGAAGCCCTTGCAGTCCTGTTCGCATTTGCGAAGTTTCGCCTTTACGTCGAGCATGTTCCATTCGTGTTAGAATGTGATAACCAAGTTCTTACTTGGGTTTTGGCAAGACCCAGGAAGACTGGCCGTATTGCTCGCTGGGCGGTTAGATTATCCGCATTTAAATTTGAATCTGTTCATATCAAGTGCTCCGAGAATATCCTGGCAGACTCGTTATCTCTCATGTTTGAGGGTGATGTGTTGGCTGAAGATGTTTCCCTTGACGCAAATCCTGTCGCTGAAAGTATGCAGCACACCCCGCTTGTCTCTGATTTTATCTCTCATGTAGCGTCGACCCCTGTAGTTTCTTCTTTCTTCCGGGATTCTCCCTTGGCATTTACTGATATTGTGGCGCACCAACGTCTTGATCCTGCCCTTAGAGTTATTATGGATCGCTTGCTGGCTAGTGAGGAATTTGCTAATTTTACTCTGGTCAAACGTAGTTTACAGGTTTCCTTGGGAAAAAAGGAACATAGCCGTCTTCGTTTGGTGTTACCGAGCAGTTTCATTCACATGATCTTTGAGTATTACCATGTTTCTCCCTTGGGGGCTCATTCCGGAATCAAAAAGACTGTAGATAATATCCGCAAGAGTTTTTGGTGGTCCACTTTAGAACGCGATATTCGTAGGCGTATTTCTTCTTGCCAAGTGTATGCGTTGTCTAAACCTCCGTTAAATTCCCGTGTGGGATACCTTGCATCTACTGTGGCGCACAGACCCTTTGAACGTCTTTATTGATTTCCTGGTGAAGCTGCCACGTTCTAAGAATGGTAACTCTTATATCTTTGTTGTCGTGGATTCCTTTTCTAAGTTCTGTTGGTTGTTCCCTCTCCGTGACTCGTGTACTCACAAGGTTATCAAGTCTTTGTCTGATATTTTCCAGGTATTTGGTGTGCCTCAAAGTTTAGTTTCTCATAATGGACCGCAATTTATATCCCGAGTTTACAAACAATTTTGTTTCCGTTTAGGTATTCAGCATGTCACTACTACTCCTCATTATCCGAACCCCTCGCACGCTGAGCGCGTTATGAGCAATCTAAAAAGTGCACTTATAGCTTATCATCATGCGGACCATTCTCTTTGGGACGTTAATATCCCTTGGATTCAGTTTGCTTTTAATACTTCTAAACATGAATCTCATGGTCATACTCCGTTTTCTCTGTTGTTTGCTTATCGACCTAACCAACCTCTTAGTAATTTATGGAAATTATCTTACTTATTGCCTGATATTGTTAACCCTGATGTCATTCATAAGTCCTGGAGTGCCGCTGCTCGTAACCTGGCTCTAGCTCAGAGAAAGAGAGCTTACCGTTATGATGATGGTCGCCGCCCTTGTGTTTATAAGGTGGGAGATTTTGTCACGGCACGAAATTATCCCATTAGTTCTGCTAAAGACATATTTGCTAAGGAACTGGCGCCTCGTTTTTTGGGGCCGTTGAAGATTGTTCAGGATCTGGAACATGAGGTTTCATTTTTGCTCCAAGACTTGGCCAGTCATGTTTTGAAGAGAGCTCATGCTACTCAGCTTAAACCATTCTATAATGTAGAGCATTGAATTATGTTGTCTAGTGAATATTTTGAGTTTCATTGGTATTGCATATTTGTGGCTATTTCAGTGAATTGTGTATATAGATTATATGTGTTGTGAGTTGGTGTGTGGCATACGCACCTTATTTTTCAATTATGTTGTATCTTTGGCTTGGTATAGTATTGGAGTGTTTGTGTAAATAAGTTACCTTATGATATTGCTTGTGTTTCGACTAGTTTAGTATAATCAAAATTATTTGGTGATACTAATTCTCACGCCTCATTGCACGCCTCTTGGGGTGAATTCCCTTGGGTTTGGGATGCCCGGGTTGCCACCTAGATTGACTTGAACAGGTCGATACTAAATGAAATGGTTCTAATTTAACTTGGCATATTGTTCAACATATGTCCTATTCAATATAAGTATTCGGGTGTTCCCCGATTCTACATAACATTCTTAAATAAGAAGAAATCACGCATGACAAGACATTCAGTTTTCATTATCCCAATCAACAAACTATATTTGAAGTAGACTTCACTCCTTACCTATGAAAATCTGGACATGAGCTCTGTCCTTTCTTCTTATAGTGATATGCAACTTGGTGTCAGATCTCACTTATGTGTGCGATGCCTTAAGCCTGGAGAACTTCTTCACCATGATGTTCCTGTGTTAGCTTGTGCCTTGGACGCCTTGCTTTCTGTTCAGGTGGTCCTGGTTGCGTCGTGTTAGGCCTGCACGATGTTTCCTGTGGTTTGGCTTATGGGGAAAGCTACCCCAGCTTGTTTGTCACCTGTACGGGTGGCCGGAGCCTCTCCTTGTAGCACCTCGCCATCTTCTGTGAGCAGATTACAGTGACATCTCATATTGCCAGTCAAGATGTGTGAATTTGAGGCTTGCGTATTTTTAAGCCATGTGTTGGTGATTGAGAGTGGTAACAATCTTTATAGTGATTGTGTTTCTCCAGATATGTTATTAAATCAATCGTGTGTGCCTACTGCCATAGTGAGCAATTCCCTGAAAAATACTAACTACAAATTCTCGACCTGTAATCAAGAATAATTTCTTGTAATCTATAATTCATATGAATTACTTGCGTATTAATTACTTGAGAAAACGTAAATTAAATGCTATTCCATAGATATTTTGGAATTTATGCAAGTTTATCATAACTAAAATTATTAAATGTCTTTGTGATTTTGCACTAATTATACATTATGGTACAAAACTAATATGTATTCCGTTTATCACTGATTTGGACTCTATTCCATAGACTTTATGGAATTATTTATGATCAGCCTAAATGTTATTCAGACTGTTTTCTAATATTGAAACTAGCTATTTATCATATTATTAAACTAAGACTTCTACCTCTGAATGGACTTGATAACTTCAAGACGGCAAGATGAAGGTTCCAAGAACTGAATAATTATTGTGTTTTATGTATATTGTACTGTGTATTCATCCTTGTGCTAGTGTATATGATGGGTTATGTTTTTCCACTAGAATCTTGTGATTGTAATGCTGATCAGACATTTTTGGCCATTTTGTGTAACTCTCCCTTTCTCTTTCTTTTTTCGCAAGGGGAGACTGTGACATTACGTCACATTATGACGTAAATTGTAGTGTGTTTAGTTCGCTCTTGCGCTCCCTCTTGCGTTTCTGTTTTCTGCTCATGCTCCAGGCCGTAAGCTTGGTCATAAGCTTCGCCGCCGTGAGCCATGCGAAGAGAACCGTTTGGAGCTTTGTAGTGAATAGTTGTGTGGTGCTCGGTGTCCTGGATTCCTGGGTTCATCCTTGGAGGTATGTGCGATTGGGGTGTGAGAGGTATAACCATGCATTGTAGCATCACCTACCCTATTCTAGTCGAGACACAAGCAGATAAATTTGATTCGTAACCAAGCTTTTCATGTCGTGCCTGTTAATAGCCACATTTTGTTATGGTCAGAAATGTTAACATTAGAATTACAATCTACGTATGCCAGATAGAGGAGTAGATTCTACTCCATTTAGGGCCATTTACTACAAGATTGCTTTCTTGGTAAATATTATGGGGCGTACACAATGATTTCCTGGTACTGCAAAAATTACGTATTTGGTGCCGTTGCAAATATAACGATAGGCCGCCATATTGTCGAAGGTCAATTAGTGTGACAAATAACCTTATTGAACTAACTTATATTATACCGATGAAACTCAGAAATAACTTGCTCCTTAATTTACATATATGCTGAAGATTTTGTTAATTTTTCATGTTTTCGAAGCATAATTAAATCTATAGTCTCCGGCTAGTTAGGTTAGAGATTTCCTTGTCATCCAGAACCTGAGTCAGGTGATATCTGATGAAAGCAAAGGTAGCCATTTTCATACATCTTGTCATGTCAAAATTCCTGGCCCGTCCGTAGGCTAACTAAAATGTGTATTGTGCTATGGGTTTCATTTCCTACTCAGATTTAGTATATCCCCTTTGACGTATTTATTATCACATTTATGTCTGACATTCTACATTTTTCCCTTTACTAGGTGCTCTTGTTAAAATACATGGCATATATAGGGGCTAAATAAAGCTAAATTATATAGCTGTCATTAGTTGCCATTATATTAAAAGCAAGTAGCTTTGAAAGCATATAATATACATATTGTGCTCTTGTTAAAATAATTTGCATATTGAAGTTGAAACTAAAACTCATTTACATAGGAGTTATCAGTTGTTATAATGTTGAAAGGAAGTCTAGTTCTGAAAGTAAACAAGCTTTCATGTTATGCCCTTGTAATGATTATTTGCTTGTTGGAATTGAAACCGAAGCTAATTTACACAATAGTTACCAGTAGTCATTATATTGAAAGGAAGTCTAGTTCTGAAAGTAAGCAAACTTTCATGTTATGCCCTTGTAAAGATTATTTGCTTGTTGGAATTGAAACCAAAACTAATTTACATAATAGTTACCAGTAGTCATTATATTGAAAGGAAGTCTAGTTCTGAAAGTAAACAAGCATTCATGCTGTGCCCTTGTTAAGAGTATTTGCATATTGAGGTCGAAATTAAAGCTAAATTATATAGCTGTCATTGTTGGCATTATATTAAAAAGGAAGTCTAGTTCTGAAAGTTAACAAGCTTTCATGTTATGCCCTTGTAAAGATTATTTCCTTATTGGAATTGAAACCGAAGCTAATTTACACAATAGTTACCAGTAGTCATTATATTGAATGGAAGTCTAGTTCTGAAAGTAAGCAAACTTTCATGTTATGCCCTTGTAAAGATTATTTGCTTGTTGGAATTGAAACCAAAACTAATTTACATAATAGTTACCAGTAGTCATTATATTGAAAGGAAGTCTAGTTCTGAAAGTAAACAAGCTTTCATGTTGTGCCCTTGTTAAGATCATTTGCATATTGAGGTCGAAATTACAGCTAAATTATATAGCTGTCATTAGTTGGCATTATATTAAAAAGAAGTCTAGTTCTGAAAGTAAACAAGCTTTCATGTTGTGCCTTTGTTAAGATTATTTGCATATTGAGGTCGAAATGAAAGCTAATTTATATAGCTGTCATCAGTTGCTATTATATTAAAAGGAAGTCTACTTTGAAAGCATAGCATTTGGTGCTATTGTTATAATACATGGCATATTAAGGTCCTAAATAAAGCTAAATTATATAGCTACCTTTAGTTGCCGTTATATTAAAAAGAAGTCTAGTTCTGAAGGTAAACAAACCTTATGTAACTCTCTCGTAAAGATAACACTGATAAACAAGCTTTAGATATCTGACATGCTGTATACCTTTTCTAACGCAGTTTTTTATGCTGATTTCAATTCTGGAAACCGTTTTGCTCTATCACGTCAGATTTTGAAGACATCCACAAAAAATAATTTTCATTGAACACCGTTCATCAAAATCTTTATGTAGTTTTTAGTAATTTTTCATGCAACCTCACAGGCCTACATCGTTGTGTCATTTGTGAAATCAGTTATACTTAATGTAATATATCAAAATATTTTCAATATCGCGAATCCATGTCGCTACTTCTTGAAAAAAATACGCTATCACTAGTATAAATTGTGTATCTGTGGTGATTTAAAAGTTATCACTATTCTCATGGGAATCCAGACGGGATACACCAAGTACTGCTGTTTTATCTGCGAATGGGACAGCAGAGATAGAAAACACCACTACATAAAGAAAAATTGGCCGATTAGAGACAGAATGCAGCGAGGAAATAAAAATGCAATTTGTGTACCGTTGATTGACCGTGACAAAGTTATCATGCCACCGCTTCACATCAAGCTGGGGCTCACGAAGAATTTCGTGAAGGCACTAGACAACGATTCAGATGCTTTTCGGTACTTGTGCAACAAGTTTCCGGAGTTGAGTTATGCAAAAGTAAAAGCAGGCGTGTTCATAGGTCCACAAATAAGAACGATATTTGCTGATGGCTACTTCCAAGATTTACTGATTGGTACTGAAAGACATGCATGGGTAGCATTCAAATCAGTCGTGGCCAATTTCCTTGGAAATTATAAATCTGGTGACTATGTGAATGTTGTGAAGAAGTGCATTAGTGCATACAAACAGTTGGGTTGCAACACGTCCCTCAAAATTCATCTCCTTGATTCACGTCTTATTTTCTTCCCTGAGAACCTAGGTTCAGTCAGTGACGAACATGGTGAATGTTTTCATCAGGACATTTCGGTGATGGAATCACGGTATCAGGGTCGATGGAGTGCAGCAATGTTGGCTGACTACTGCTGGACGCTTCAGCGTGACATGCCAAATGCTCATCACAAACGCAAGTCTACAGTCAAGAAATTCAAACCAAACACAACTTAGATTAAGAAAGTATAGCAATTTGCTTGGATTTTGTATTATGTATCTTATGCCTTTAACTACATATTTATGTACAGAATAAGTGTCCTGTGACTCAATCGCACTATTTTCTTAGCTAACGCCATGCTCATTAGTACTGTCTGTATCAGCAAGTGTTCTAATGATATATAAATAGTTGAAGATGTATATTAAAAAAACCATGGGTGATAGAGACAAATGGTTTGCATATTCTGAATCAGCACGTTTCAATTGTCTTAGAACAAGTGTTGGATACCAAGATATCCTCCGATTCTATTTTTTTGTTTTTCAGTGTAATTGGCACATTGAAGTCGAAGCTGTGGCTGATTTATGTAGTCGTCCCTATTTTCCCCTTGCAAGTAATGTAACAGTGATTTTGAAATAAGTAAGCTGTTTAATTGGGTTAATGTTAACTTAAATGTTGAGGTTAAAGATTCAATCTAGAGCCGATTTACACAGCTGATCTTAGTTGCCCTACATATAAAAAAGGGAGTTGTTTGTGATAAAAAAACAAGCCTTTCATATTATTACTCGTTAACATTTTCCTGTTTAGGAACTTAAGCTTAGAGTTATTCAGTATTTATTGGCTTATGTAGTTACTCTTAGCCTTCTTATAAGTCATTTACTATCGGTTTGCTACAAATGTTAATTGCCATATATTCTTGTCTTTCATACAAGTTCCCTTGGTGAGGTTCAAAACTTACCTTATGAACATGAATTTATCATTTTGAATCTAAGTTTCATTTTTTGTGAATATATTCCTTGTGCTAGTCTGTACTCGTGTCCTCATTTCATCCTAGACTATAGTATTCCATGTTGCTTGCTATGGACCTAGACTCCTTATGGTGCGTTAAATATACTTTCCCTTAATGAAGGTATAGAATATTTCTTCGATTAAGCTTCATTTAACTAATTCCCGAATTAGCTATTATCTCTTTATGGTGTAATTCTAACATAAGGGTTCTGTATAAGTTTTTCATATTACCTGATAGCACTCTGATAGATACTTGTTAAGAAGAACGTTCAGGCCGTTCTTAATTGAAGTCTGAGTGTTTGTCATTTGTATCTTGTGGTTTCTTAATAACTGAAGTTGGGTATATTTACTTAAACACTCTTGTCAGTATATACTGGTGGATCGTGTTGTCATGTTTGATATTTTATTATATATTTTATGATATTCTTATTGTACTTGTAAATCCAAGTTCTATTGTTATAAATCTTATGCTCTCAAAGTTGTGTTTTCCCTTTACTGTTTCCTGCGCTATAGTTCCCAGCACGCTAGGTTATTCTGTGAAAAGTTTCCCCTTTTTCTCTCACAATTTGTAGGTGCAGCCAAAATAAATAACAAAACACACTGCACAGTGGCAGCATCTCACAACGGTGGACTCAACTCTCTTTATCCGCAGACCCGGTTTTCCAAAGAAAGTTAAATAAAACAAAATTTTCTTAGAAATGGTCATACGAATTATTACACCAGTAGACCTATATATTCATTCTCAGAAAATAAGATTTCCGATTCTTTGAAGATAAAATAAAAATTTGCTAAAAGTTGCGAGACCTATCTTCGAGATACGAAGAAAATGTGAAGTTTTGTTTTCATGCCTCTTTTCGTTTTGAAGCTGAGCAGTTAACCAACAAGTCACAGGGGAATAGTTTTTCCGGGAAATAATATTTTTGGACATGGTAGCCTAAAGTAAGTATTTCCGGTGAAATTTCGCAACTAGTGTCTATTGTTAACAAAAGCATTTCTTTATAAACGTATATACTGTAGCGGTAAAAATTTATTAATCTGTAATAAACTTTGAGCGATTTAAAGTATTGTTTTTCATTATTGCACTAATATTACGAATTATGTGGTACATAAGTACAGTATTCTTAGTATTGAAACGTGTCAATGAATCTTACATAAGAATATTGGGATACTTCCTGCTGAAGGACGGGCACAACCTGGATATCTTCCTGCAAAGAGAATCACCCATCATTCACGGACAGGATTTTTTATACTACAAATATATATATATATACATATACGGAGCTCCTTTACATCAAACAAGGACCAGGAACCACTCCACGTGCACCGTAGCCAGGGTCCCTCCTACAAGAGCCCCATAGGCGCGGTACACCCTGACGTGCGCCACAACCCACGAACCCTGTGTCCTTCTGAGGACCCCAAAGTCACGGTGCACCACCAGCAACTCTTGACCACAAGCAACGAGACAGACCCGCAGCAAAGTCTGCAGCAGGAGCTGGCCCGAAAACCAGTAAAGGGATGATAATGAGGGGGGAAAGGAAGTTGAAGTGGAGAGTGTTGGTGGAATGAATGAAGGGGAAACGAGAGGATCCCCGAGAAAACCCCCTAAATATCACGGCTTTGCCCACCACAAGTGACAAGCCCGCCGGCCCCAAGATTTGAACTCGGGACCGCTACCATGACAGGTCCACGCGCTAAGTATGAGCCACCGTGACGGCAAATTAACCCCTGCATAAAAATCACTGGTGTTCAGGGGTGCATAATTGCAAATAATTACTGGAAACTATTATGAGAGTACGTCAGAGATAAATTAAATGAATTTCAACAAGTTTTAAATTCAATAAAAAAAAACCATATTTCTAAGTGCTTTTAGTGGAATGATTTTATAACGATTGTAAGTGCACACTAGGGATTAATAATAATTATTAGATATACAATCATAATTAAAATAGTTAACTATTTCTGAATATTTCTTGAATTTAAATCTTAAAATTGACAAAATATTTATTTTTTAAAACAGGATTTTAAAAAACAAAATTACAGTATACTGTAGACCATATTGAAAACAATGTTTCATTCCAGCAGTCAATAAAAATTTCGACTGGGTAAAATGAAAAGTAATGTTCCATCTCGCATCACAATTATGCTAATATGTGAGACAAAACCTGTCCACTGTATGCTAGGCATAGTTGTACCGCTGTGCTTTTAAAATGCCTTGTGTGGAAAAGTGGAGATCCCCGCCAGAATTTGGACTCAGGACAAGCGTTGACCAAACCTGGGATATTTAATTATTTTAAATGCTTGTAGAAATGATGTATTTCCTTTGCTCAGGAATGTCTTTAGTTTATTTGATACTGGTTACATAGAATATAGGATTATATTACTACTAATAGCGATGGCAGTAGTTACTAAGGGATGGTACGAATGTCTCCATTCTATAGGTGTGGTTTTTTATAAACACGAAAACGGACATATTTGAGGTTGTAATTTTCTTTAGAACCTACAGAATTCATATATGAACTAAGTTTGATCTTAAAAATACGCAAAATGTAAGCTTAATCGTGAAGAAGCTGGGCACTTCATAACCTAAAATGACTTAATTTATACTGGTTGCTCATAAGATTCTGTTGTTGGAGATGACAAGAATCAAGTGATTGGTGGTGTGACGTCATGTAGCGAAAGTCGTGACCAACATAAGAATTCACACGAGAAATTCAATATGGTTCATAACGAAACTAAAATCGCTGTTCCTAACCTTACTACTACTGACAATGACATGTCACCGACTCTGGCCCTATATATAACCGAAATTGGTCTAAAATCTCACTCACACTGACACTATGGTTGGTCATCCGCCTTCGCACCGAAAATAAAACCGCCTTGTTCTTCCCGCATGTCCTGATTTTTTCCGGGCACAAAGCTGTTGGCAGCATTGTGTGTAGCAACCAATGACACGAACGATCATCAGCAGTCAACCAGAGTATTGTGATACAAACAACGTCAACGCAATGAGCGGATTGCTAGTAAAGAATCTTAGTAGACCCGTTAATTATTTTTAGTACATGGTCTGAAAAACAGCTGCTTGAAGGATTGTTAACACGCCGAAAAGTAGCATTTTCCCAGCCTAGGCCGGTAATGTAATGTTTGCCGGCCTAGGCCGGTAAAGTCGTCATAGCAACTGAAAAGTCCATATGGCAGTGACCAGTCATACGAACCGTAATAGGGGTTGAAACAAAATTCTTGACCATAAAAAACAACAATTAGGTCTAGAAACTATACCAGATTTTGTTTACAGAACACTTAATAGTATAACAAATATAGGCCTAAGCCAACATAGCTATATTATCCATAAGAAACCCACACTGCCATCTACATCCGCATTTCTTATTGGTTCATAGAATTGGATTCAGGCGACTGTGAGAATATGGTGTCAACAATTGGCTGACTATGCCTTTTATAATTAATTATTCGGTATTTTTATTTGATTTCATATAATTTTCAGAGATTATACTAAAAATATATTTTTTTAAATTTATTTATTTAAGGTCGCTTTTTAACTGCCAGGGTCACCAGCGACCACAATAATTAATACATTTATATTGAACAAGTGTTACAAGAAGTGAAGTATGAAGAAAAACATATTTGCAACTTTAAATTTAGTAAGAAGAACAACATATTAAACATAAATAGGACTGGAAGTAATTTAGCAACTGCTGACAAACTATGGATTGATTTTACATTATATGAATGATTTTAACTGTGACAGTTCCAAAAGTGAGATAACTGAGCCGTGAATAAGGCTCATTTGAAAGTTCAAAACACTCATTAAATTTAGCCAACTGCAATGAATTTAAAAATCATGTAGAATCAGTAAACTCACCCACTCTAAACAGCGTGGTTCTCGATATTTTATAAAAGCGGTACTAGATCGCACTGCCATCTGTTGGAAAGCTAGGGAGGTTAGGCTGGTGCAATCGGCCAGCAGTTGGGATCCAGTGCTTGCGTCATGAACATGTAATCTGATTTCTAGTGGTTTGGTGGGCGTTGCTGCCGTGAAACAACGATGTCCGAGGAGTACGGCATACTTGGGTGAGACCTTTCCATATTCACTTTCAAATGCAAGCAGTAATTTAATCTTATTTCAGTGCTCCCCCATTTTGGCTATCTAAATTTTCCGTTTTGAACATTTCACAAATTTTCAGTCATGATTTAATTACCGGTTACGTTTTGGATCTTGGAAATTACGCCTACACCATGCAAATTTTATGTAATATTGCTTGTGCTCATTTTTTCTCAGTCAGTAAAATCACGTCCGTCCGTTTTCTAACTTCTTTCACGTTCTCTGGCATTCCGACAGTAATTCAGTACTTTGGCAGATATCCGACATTAGTATGATTTAGAGTGAGTTTTTTGCGTGTAGAATTTCAGCACAGACGCCATTAAGGGATTGAGATTGTCTTATGGATTGATATTTATGGATAAACTAAAGATTACTGGTTTTTCTAGTCATGTGGGATACTAGCTATTAACTACAGGGTGTTCAGGAACAGGCAGTACTTATTTATTGGAATTAGTCGGGGTTTTAGGGAATTTTTAGGAGACGGGGTTTTTAACAAAGTGTATTTAAATTATAGTGGTGCATCGCCCGTGCTCAAGGTTGTTGTATGCAACAAGGAATATATATATATATATATATAGATTTCCGCTTTAGTCACCCCAATGGTTAAATTCAAGAAATAAAGTGTACATAGGGTTGAAGGTCCTTGTTACCAAGAATATATTATCTTACATGTTATAATTTCAACTGTTAAAACTATTAATAAAGTTGTTCCAGAAAAAACCAATTTTGCCGTATATATATTTCCAATCTCTCTCCAGTAAATCATATTTATCTGTTCAATGTTTTATTATTGTAATAATGGGTGCCCAGCCTTTGATTTTAAACAGTAGCGTCACTAATTTAGCAAGAATGGTCGAAACCCTATCTACTTCATAAATCATATGTCCTAAGCTTCCGACGTATGTAAGAGTGACCCGTAAGGGGCACATAACCTTAAGGCATTCTTCATCTTTTTTTTAAAATATATTGTATAAGTTTCCTTTGATATTTAACAGACGCCTTACATGCAATAACCGTGAACATTCCAGAATAAGATGGGAGGAAGTTACATCCCCATTACATTTCGGGCATGGCTAATTAATAGATTTCTTCATAAGATAGCCATGGCTAAGGTTGAAGTGGCCAATCCGCAGCCTGGTCAGCAGGACTTGTTGAGGAGAGTATTCGGAATGGCTGGCTCAGTAACTGATTTCCGGACAAGCTGCAGTTTTGAAGGAGTGGATTTCCATGTTTCATCCCAGTGCTTCGTTATTTCAGATCTGATCATTGTTTTGGTGTCCTCTAACGTACCATTAAAACATTTTTCAATTTGTGGGAAGACTGTAGCAGATTTAGCTGCTCTATCTGCGTTTTCATTACCAGAAATACCTTTATGTGCGGGAAGTCATGCTAATGAGATTTGGATACCATTTTTTGAGTGGAAAAACAAACGTTCCTGAATCATTTGGATGAGTGGGTTCCTTGTAGATCTGTTTTCAATGGCACCGAGAGCTGACACAGAATCTGAGAAGATAACAATTTGTGAGCAGTTATTACTCTGAGTGCTTATTTCAATAGCTTTGAGAATAGCCCAGGCTTCACATGAAAAGATGGAGAAGTAATCCGGTAAGCGATAGGAGTGAACACTTGAGGAAATGACTATGCCACATCCTGATCTTTAGTCTCGTTTTGAGCCATCAGTATATACTTTGAGATAATTCTTATACTCTTCAAGGAGTGACGAGATCATAGGCTGTAACACTGATTTAGGCATAGATGTAGGGCAAGGAATTTGTGTAATCTTCGTATTAATAGAGGGAATAATAGTCTCCCAAGGAGGAAGGGGATGGAGTCGCCTTGGGAGGATGTTAGCTTTTTCAATGTTGAATTCTGAGTTAAAATCCAAGAGTCTTTCCCTGAATGGTTTTGGACAATTTGGGTGAGAGTTATAAAGTTCTGATTTTGAAACACCAAAGGCATAATTGTTGGTCGGATTAGAAGGAGAACAAAATGTTGAATATGAAAAGTTTATACATAGTTGTTTACGTCGCAGGTCCAAGGGACCTGCTTCCACAAGTAGACTGCTACTTGGACTGGATCTGAAGGCTCCCAAACTTAGACGACTTGCAGTGTTGATAATTGGATCCAACGTTTGGAGAAGGCGTTTGCTTGCCGAAATGTATACTATTGCTCCATAATCCAGTTTGGACTGAATTAGAGCTCGATAGACGTTTATTAGACATGTTGATTCGGCACCCCATTTAATGGAAGATAACGTTTTAATTATGTTCAGTCTAGATGCACATTCCGCTTTTAGTGAAGTGATATGTTGTTTCCATGAGTGATTTTTATCGAACAGTACGCCTAGGATTTTGCAAGTGTCTGATCTGTGCAACCTGTGGCCACCAATACTAAGGTTAACGTATATTTGGTGAAGCTTTCTACTTCTAGAAAATACTATAAATTCAGATTTTGATTTGGATATTGTGAAGCCGGAAGTGTTTGCCCAGGAGTAGATTTTATCCAAAGAATTCTGAATAATATTAGCAGTAAGCTGAATGTTATTCCCACTGCGGAGAAGAGTGATATCGTCCGCAAAGAGGAATGCTTTTACTGGCTTCTCAACCAAACTGCTGACTTCATTAATAGCAATGAGGAATAGAAGCACACTTAGTACTGACCCTTGAGGCAGACCATTCACCATTTCAATAGGAGGAGATAGTTTATCTTGAATTCTCACTCTTAGATATCTGTGAGCTAAGAAGTTGATGATAAAAGCTAAAGTATTGCCTCTTATTTTTAATTCTGAAAGAATTTTTATTAGTCTAGGTGTGAAAATCATTTCATAAGCTTTCTCAATGTCTAGAGAAATTGCAATTACGTGATAATTTAATACTAGTGCATCACATATTTCAGTGTCGATGTTGACTAGATGATCACTTGTGGAACGAAAAGGTTGGAAGCCACTTTGATAAGGTGATAGTAAGTCATTAGTTTCCAAAATCCATCTGAGGCGAAAGCAAACCATTTTTTCCAAAAGTTTGCATAAACAACTGGTTAAGGAGATTGGACGAAAATTTTTAGCTTTGCAATGATCCTTAATAGGTTTAGGAATTGGAATAACTATAGCTTCCCTCCATTGGTCGGGAAAGGATTGAGTTTCCCATATAAAATTATAGAGTTGGAGAAGGTAGTCTACTCCTTTGTCTGAGAGATTCTTAAGAAAAGTACTGTGTACGTCATCTGGTCCCGGAGCGGAGCTTTTAGTTTTATATAACACCTGAAGGAGTTCTTCCTTAAGAAAAGGTTGGTTAAATTTATCTTCATTATATTTCATTTGAAGTTGAATATCTTCGTTTGAGGAATCGTTACTTGAGAACTGCTTTAAAAAAGAAGGATCATAGTTATTGTTACTTGAATTATTGGAGAAGCAGTTGGCGAATAGGGTACTAATAGAACTGGGATCCTCATGTTTAATTGCGTTCTCATCTTCCAAATATCTTGGAGTGAAAAATGTTTTGGACCATAGGATTGAAGGCGAAGTTTGACTGGTAATAGATGAAGTAAAGTCTTTAAAGGATTGAATCATTGTAGACTTCAGCATGAGGCGTGCTTTTGCCCTTGCTTTTTTGTAAGCAATGCCATATTCCACACTTTTGTACTTCTTATATTTTCTAAAAGATTTTTTCATATTTTTAATAACCAATGTACAGTCGTCATTCCACCATGGAAGTGAACGTTTGCGTATAGAGCTCTGCGCTTTTAAGATGGCCGCCGAGAATTAGGTATTATCCACTTCCGGTTATCTCAGATGACTGTGTTTACAATGCAGTTCTGTGCTTGTGTCTTGTTTTGGAAGTAATTATTCCGATTCCGATTAACTGTTATGTTTTCGGCTGTTCAGCCGTTGCAAACAAAAATTTAGGACTTAGTTTTCCAAAAGAAAGGGCTGTTTTTCAAGAATGGATGGTAAAATTACGCCATGGAAAAACACCTTACCAGTATTCTCGTGTTTGCAGCTGTGACTTCACAGAAGATGATTTTAATGTTCCTTTCAGCAGTTTTGGCGAGTATTTCATGTTTTTTTAGAGTGATTAAGATATTTTTGATATAGTAGATGTTGAGAAAAATATATAAGCCTATGAAATAATAAGTATACCTGACCAACTTAACCTCGTTTAGGCTCATAATCAAGTTTCATTTCCATGTAAAATTAGTATTTCATATTTTCAGTGTAATTTTTGTTGCCAATTTATTTTGACACTTAAGAATGTCAATGTTAATCGAAATTTCTCCAAAAACCGATAAAATGGTCATTCTGTATTGTAATTGAATAAAAAGCAAACTACATACAAATTTTTAGGAAAATATGGGTCCGGGCTTGATGATTTTTTAGAGTAGAATGTGGGCCTAGGCCTAAGTATAGCTTAAATATATCTGAAAATGTCCAGATTTGTTGTATGCCTGTAATAGAATCTCTTGTAACAAGTAGATCAAAACCTGATAAAGAAAAATGTAATCATAATAGGCCTATAATGAATTATAACACTAATTTTGTAAATGTCATGTTTCTTAACATTCAAGGTTTTCTGAGTAAATCAGATATGTTATGTATTATGTCATCAGACAATAATTTGGAGGTAATTGGGATGGGGAACACTGGCTGAGCCCAGAAAATATAAATTTGTCAAATGCTCAAAATTTTCAAGTAGCCTCTTATTTTTGTCGTAGTCATAAAAAGCATGGTGGTTCAGCTATTTTTATTTAAAACAAATCAAAAGACAATAGCAACTGTACAACTAATAATTTTTATTGGTATTTTGCAGAAGAGGCAAAAATACTGTTTGATAATAGGGTATGGAGTCTTCGCCAAAAAGTTTAAACCGTTTTTTCTTGAATGAATTTATCTTGAAGAAATTTTTCGAAGGAAAGTCGTGGTTACTTTCTGATTCTATAACCTCAACTTCGAATAAGGCAAAGTTCCTATCCGGATTTTTCTCTCGTCTGAGCAACCTGCAACCAAAACAAACAGCGTCGTATATTAGACTGTGTGTTCAATAAATTATGATACGAGAAAGTTCATGCATATTTGTAAAAAAAACATGAAAATAAATCGTGCAACAGTATACAAAAATATTTGAGACCACAGGCATATAGACCATGGGCTGCCAATATGAAACCCTCCCCCCCCCCCCGTGGGAATTTCCGACACATATATTTTTTTGTTGGTATTGTCATCTAGTTTAAGATTTTAGTTGTTTGCCCCTTATCAATTACAGCATTTAGCCGGAAACCCCGGAAAACCCCGGAAATTCGCAGAAAATGAATTTGTTTTAATTTTTCATTGTTCTTTGCTCCTAATATTCCCAGGGAATTTCTGACTCACACATTTTTGTTGGTATTGGCATCTAGTTTAATGCTCCAGTTGTTTGCCCCTTACAAATTACAACATATCCCCGGAAAGCCCGGAAAACCACGTATATACGGAGAAAATTACTATGTTTTATTTTTTAAATCTTTGTTCTTTGCACCTAATATTCAAAGGGAATTTCTGACTTACATTTTTTTTTGTTGGCATTACCATCTAGATTAAGGTTTCAGTTGTTTGCCCCTTATCAATTACAGTATATCCCCGGAAAACACCGAAAACCACGGAAATCCGGAGAAAGGGACTTCGTTTTATTTTTTTAAAATCTTAGTTCTTTGCTCCTAGTATTCAAAGGGAATTGGTGAACCATATGTTTTTGTGTTGGTATTCCCATATAGATTAAGGTTCCAGTTGTTTGCCCCTTACCAATTACAGCATATCCCCGGAAACCCCGGAAAACCACGTATATACGGAGAAAATTACTATGTATTATTTTTTAAATCTTTGTTCTTTGCTCCTAAAATTCAAAGGGAGTTTCTGATTCGTATGTTTTTTTGTTGGTATTGTCATCTAGATTAAGGTTTCAGTTGTTTGCCCCCTTATGAATTATAGCATATCTCCAGAAAACTCCGAAAACCACGGAAATCCGGAGGAATTGACTTTTTAAAAAATTCTTTAAAATCTTTGTTCTTTGCTCCTAATATTCCCAGGGAATTTCTGACTGATATGTTTTTTTGTTGGTATTGCCATCTAGTTTAAGGTTTAAGTTGTTTTCCCCTTATCAATTACAGCATATCCACGTAAACCCTGAAAACCACGAAAATCCGCAGAAAATGAGATTGTTTTAATTTTTTTTAAATATTTGCTCTTCGATACTAATATTCCCAGGGAATTTCTGAATCACATAATTTTTGTTGCTATTGCCATATAGTTTAAGGTTTCAGTTGTTTTCTCCTTACCAATTACAGCATGACAAAGAATACTGGAAAAAATCCTGATGCTGAAGGAATGAAGGCGATTGGAAACCTGACAGAACACACTTCATATTCTAATTTGACATCTGTGAATGATAATTAATTTAACTTACTAAACCTTCCACAGTCACTACCAAACTTTCTTGACTGAAGTTAGAGAAGGGACATTCGGTAAAACAGCACAATTTTGGAATGGTAATATGGACAAAGTGTCATTGATTTTGAGATTTCAGCGAGCAACTAAAGAAAACAACTTTGACTTACACTTGGCATGTTTAGAAGATATGATTCCCCTTTTCTTTGCATGTGACCATCACAATTATGGCAGATATCTCGTAGTCCATATACTCACCCTTTTGAACCTGCAAGGGACACACTTGAAGCAGAAGAATTACTTCGCAATAACGGTTTCAGTGACCGTAGATCACAAGTTCCGAGTTCTAGAAATTCTACGGATTTCCGTGGTTTTCCGGGTTTTCCGGGGATATGTTGTAATTGATAATGGGCAAACAGCTGAAACCGTAATCTAGATTACAATGCCAACAACAACAACAAAAATATGTAAGTCAGAAGTTCCCTGGGAATATTGGGATCAAAGAACAAAGGTTTTTAAAAAATTAAAACGAACTCATTTTCTTCGAAATTTTTAGGTTTCCGGAGTTTTCCGGGGATATGCTGTAATTAATTAGGGGCAAACAACTTAAACCTTAATCTGGATGGCAATACCAACACAAAACCATATGAGTCACCAATTCCCTTTGAATACTAGGAGCAAAGAACTAAGATTTAAAAAATTAAAACAAAGTCATTTTCTCCGGGCTTCCGTGGTTTTCGGAGTTTTCTGGGGATTTTCAGTAATTGATAAGGGGCAAACAACTGAAACCTTAATCTACATGGCAATACCAACACAAAACCATATGAGTCACCAATTCCCTTTGAATACTAGGAGCAAAGAACTAAGATTTAAAAAATTAAAACGAAGTCATTTTCTCCGAGCTTCCGTGGTTTTCGGAGTTTTCTGGGGATTTGCTGTAATTGATAAGGGGCAAACAACTGAAAACTTAATCTACATGGCAATACCAACACAAAAGCATATTAGTCACTAATTCCCTTTGAATACTAGAAGTAAAAAACTAAGATTTAAAAAATTAAAACAAAGTCATTTTCTCCGGGCTTCCATGGTTTTCGGAGTTTTCTGGGGATTTGCTGTAATTGATAAGGGGCAAACAACTGAAACCTTAATCTGGATGGCAATACCAACAAAAGAACATATGATTCAGAAATTCCCTTTGAATATTAGAAGCAAAGAACAAAGATTTAAAAAATAAAACATTGTCATTTTCTTCGTATAAAAGTGGTTTTTCGGGTTTTCCGGGGATATGTTGTAATTTGTAAGGGGCAATCAACTGAAAACTTAAACTAGATGACAATACCAACAAAAAATATGTGAGTCAGAAATTCCCTGGGCATATTAGGAGCAAAGAACAAAGAAAAATTAAATCAAACTCATTTTCTCCAGATTTCCGTAGTTTTCCGGGGTTTCCGGGTAAATGCTGTAATTGATAAGGGGCAAACAACTGAAGACTTAATCTAGATGGCAATACCAACAAAAAATATGTGAACCAGAAATTCCCTGGGCATATTAGGAGCAAAGAACAAAGAAAAATTAAAACAAACTCATTTTCTCCGGATTTCCGGGGTTTCCGGGTAAATGCTGTAATTGATAAGGGGCAAACAACTGAAAACTGAAACTAGATGGGAATACCAACAAAAAAATATATGTGTCGGAAATTCCCACGGGGGGGGGATGGGGGGTATACAGTAGCCTACGCTCTAATATTGCACCATATTAGAACAGTTAGCGAACGTTTCAGAAGACAGGTAGCTTTGATTTCTCACCTTGCAATCAACTCTAGCTTTGTTAACTATGAAATATTTGTTGCGCCATCTTCGGATAACATCCTTTTTAACTCCTTCACTGTAAAATTGGCGAACCGTCCCGAACTCCTAATGAAAACACACAAGAATGAGGAAACCGGAAGTTGACAATACCTGAATGTGGAGAGCAGCGCGCTCAAGTGGCAGGAGGAAAAACTAAAAAAGCCCAGAGCTCTATAGTCCCAGACGTTTTAGGAATTGCTAATTGAGCTGAAGATATAATTGCATTGGTGAAATCTTTGACAATGTTGTTGATATGAGGTACTTGCACAGAAGTAATTTTAGGGAGTTTGTCGATATTATCATTGAGAACATTTTGAAAAAGAGACCAGTTTGCTTTATTAAGGATTCATTTCTGATGAGTCTTGATTTCCATAAATTAGTGGGAATTAGAAAAATTTATGGTCAAAGGATAGTGATCACTATCGTAGAGATGATGAACTGAAGACCAGGATATACTAGCTGCAATATTGCTGGATGAAAAACTTAAATCTATAGCACTTTCCGTTGTATTACTGATGTTGAAATGGGTAGCCATTCCTGTATTTAATAAAATAAGATCATCATGGTTTTCCAGCCAATCTTCAATAATTCTTCCTCTTCTGTCTGTACGTAACGATCCCCATAACATGTTGTGACTGTTAAAATCTCCTAGAATTATGAAAGGCTTAGGAAGCTGAGCGAGAAGATTATTCAGTTCATTAACAATTAATGCTTGACTATTAGGAAGGTAAACATTACAAATAGTCACAGTAAAATTTAATTTAACTTTCATTGCAGTAGCTTCTAAGGTGGTTTGAAGAGGAATATTTTGAAGAAAAATTACTGATCGTGCAAAAATAGCAACTCCACCGCTAGCTATGTGTGCATTGTTTCTATTTAAAAATGAAGATCTATATCCACGCAGATGTGCACAATATTGGTTTTTAAAGTTCGTTTCTTGAAGACACAATGTGTTTGGTTTAAAGTCATTTAGAAGGAGTTTTATATAGGCTCTTCTTGTAAAGAACCCTCTACAATTCCATTGAATAAGATCCATTATAATTATGTATGATTAAAGTTTCTTAACTTGTTGGTTGTTCAGTATCGGTATTGACAACCTTAGTCGCTTTTAATTTCCTCATTAGTCGAGTGCACTGATTTTTAACAGCTTTACTAGGTAGTGTATTGTGGATCTGTCTCAACATCTCTGCTAAGGCAATTGGATTATCAGTAACACTTCTTGTAATATCAGTGATGTCCGTGATTCCTTTAGTGTTATCAAAATAATGCAAAAGCTGATTCATTGAGAGAGGAAACTCTGAGCTCTTTGCCTCAATAATTGCTTTTGTATCATTCCATAGAGTCTCGTCTATATAATCTGAGCTATGTTTAATTTTTTTAGTCTGTTTACTCGCTTTTTTAACTGGCTTACCCAGTACTTCGGGGACCTTATCAGAATCTGAAAATTCCGACACATTACCAGAGGTCTCATTTTCACTGTCAGTTAGAGAGATCGAGTTTGTGGTATTGGAATTGGTAGAAGATAACAGTCTCTTCATGTCGGATGGCTAGTAGTCTCTGGTTGCAGAGCTGGAAAATCAGATGGTATAAGCGACGGTGCAGTTGAAGTGCGAACAGGCACATTTTCCATGCTCTCGAGCTGTGATGGGAGTGGTTGGGGGGAACTGACAGGATCATTGTTAATTACTTGTATTGCTGGAGGGTCAGCTTGATGTGACGTACTAGGCATCTGTGAGGATAAATCACTGTTGACAACTTCGCTGGTAGAAGAACAGTCTTTGGCTAAATGGCCTTGTCGCTTGCATTGAAAGCAAATGGGAACATCAGTGGATACATAAATCCAATGAGGTAAGTCATCTAGGAGTACTTGAAAAGATTCTGGGAGTTTCTTTCGTCCTCAGGAGAAATGAATGTTTGCCGTCGAAAACTCAGTATATGAGAAAGTCTGGGATCAGAGAAGCCTGCACGTAGGAACGATATTGGTGTAACTGTCTTTATTCCGAATGACAACAGTTTGTTTTCTATGACATAATGAGGGATACTAGGGCACACATTAGAGAGAATTACCCTTTTATTGCGTGATATTAATGGTCTAATTGGAAATTCATGTCCTTCAACAATGATTGACTTGTGATTATTTATAAGCTCGTCTGCTGTTTCTTTGTTGGTAAAATAAACACACAGTCTTTTGTTTGATATCTTTGAAGCAAATCTTATAAGCGATGGGTTGACTTTGGTTGCAATTATCTGCACAAAAGCAATGCTAGGAGAGTGATCAGCTGAATCTATAACGATAGCATTTTCTTTTTTAAGAAATAAAGTATTTTGTGATACTTGCGCGTAACTGTTTGGAGATTTACTGGATGATGCATTAGTAGTTGGTTGCTCTTGTAGGGTAACTTCCATGTTGAGGTTAGCTTACTCGGAACCCGAGTATAGCAGAAAAATAAATACAAAACTCACTCGCAGTTCTAAAATAATAATAATTATTAAACTATGAAGAATTACTGATGATATTAAACCTCGTCAACCAACAATTATACTCTTATTTCCTTAATAAAGCATAATCACTGAAGAGAACACCAACAGAAGCTCTAATCATGACCATGGCCTCCTCGAAACTGACTAAAAATATTGTATGATCCACGTACGCAAAGAGCTTTAGCGGACTCATCCAATATGTTGGCCTTGGCCTACGCCTCGGCCGCATCACTAGATCCGTCCCCCAAAGCTTTATTTTGCGTGCTTGATACATAAATAGCTATTTTCTTCAGACACGTACACAAAATTGCTATCGATCTGGCCGGCGAACTTAGGAAAAGAAAGACACTGCCGATTTGACTACTCCACCCAGAGCGATAGTAGAATGCGATGGTGGTATCTATAGATACTCACCATCGAGATAATTTGGGTATGTCCTCTGTCACATACACATATATGCCAAGTTAAGGGTAAATTAACTCCAACCGGGCATTTGCCAATGCGAGAGGGAAAAACCTGAAACCTCCACTCAGGTTGTCCAGTCGCAGGAATTTAACCAGCAACTCCGTCTCTGCGATGCTACCGTTCCGGCCACCTCTCTCCATGAATGCAGGATGTGAATCAACGAATTCACTACCTAGGCTAATCTAGTAGATCTAATTTCAATTCTGAAATCCGTTAGCAAAGCTTTTATCAAATAACAACATTTAAGTGATAATATAATTCATAACGAAACCGTTTTGAAAATTCTGTTGAATTAGTTGCTTTTTAAATCCATTATGGTTCAATTTCAAAGTCATGAAGAAAACAGAATGATGTAACACGAAATATTTACTTCAACTGAGGTAATAACCTGAGCAATAGGTTTATTTTCATTCCCTCCTTCTCTCTCTCTCTATCTCTCTCACTCTCTCTCTCTCTCTCTCTCCCCCCTCTCCCCCCTCTTTTTTCTGTCTGCGTCCCTATATGTGTGTCTATATGAAAAAGTGTCATAAAAATTTTATTTTCAGAAAAGTGTACAGTTGAAATCAAATCAAACCTTTTTTAACTTTTCCTCCTTTCTGGATTCTTTGTTGCAACTTGTAGAATTTTCAGAACTCTTGAATGATTTATAATGTCCGTGTATATATCAAATGTGCTACTTTTCCTTGTAAAGGATACATCTGTATCGGACAGCGTCTCGGAACAAGTCGTTATTGCCGTATTTATTTACAGAGAAGACTGTGCCAATGGCACTCTAAGTGCTAGTCAGAAGAACAGGAAAAATATTCTAATGAATAATGTATCAAAGCTTTCTTCCAGTTATCGACTAAAGAAACGCATAACGCTCGGGTGATACAGTTTTATCAGTAACAAAGGAATTCCTTTTCCTATACCATGTAGGCCTATTTCTTTTAAAATTCAGAAAGATAAATACGATAAAACTGCAAAATTGTATAACATTTCCAACAGTACAAAACATTTATAGATAGAAATTGAATTATGTTTATTAATTCCATGTAGATTGGTTAAATTTGTTCTGCTGGCTATATAAAATTGTGACATAATTCATAATGCAACGAGCCTATAATGGCATTAATTAAAACAAAAGTATCGTTATCAAACGAGCGCAGCGGTTTCTTAATTTTTATACGGGCGTCTTAGTTATCATTATAGGTAAATTGAATACAACTGTTCGACCACAGTTATGTCCCTAAGTTTTGAGTTTTCAGAATACCATGGAACTGATCGAACAAACGACTCTCTCCACTTGGCGATCAGCTGCTAGTAAATTCTCGTCTTTTGCGATAGATGGCAGGCGACAATTCATGCAGGCAGCAGACTTATCTTAGGCGGTTTAGCCTCAAAACAATGCATATTAAAACACACGAAATTAACTCAATTTATTAGAATATTCGTGTTAAAATTGACGTGAACAGAATTGATATTAATGCTGTGAATTATTATGTAACACAGAATTATTGTGAATTGATATATAGGTTGTTTATTATGCAGGTTGAATTTCTGCTTTTAAAGCTTTAAGATTGTTTCAAGTACGATAGTAATGGAGATCACAAAAGTCTTATAACGGAATTCTGTATTATGTTATTATGATACTGTTACGTCACATGTAATAAGCGTATTATGTATCGTCGAACAAAAAGATCCTTTGCGACGGTTCACATTTTCCCTATTCCCCTCCTCTATAGACGTAGGATTCAGAGAGACTGACAAACTGCACTAAATGCAATTTTAAATACAGCTGATGGTCAACACCTGTAGTTCCCAACCTTTTTCCACTGATGCACCCCTTCGAATATCATGAAACCCTCACTCCCTCGTTGATAGTGATGGAAAGAAGAAGGCCTAAAAACGTGATTGTCAGTACTTTTGTGCTTTGGGTAAATTATCCCTATGATACTTGTAAAAATGAAATTAATATTGGTCACCTCTTTTATTATTATTATTTATCCTGTGATGCTTTTGCTGTCACACACACATATAAAACACGGAAATGCATATCTAATTATTCTAAATCTTATTTGAGACTCAGTACAGTTCATAAAAATAGTTAAACGTAGAAAGACGAATGTCCAATGTAGAGTTAAAAATTGAATATTAGTGAGATGATTGGCACTGTTTTGCTTTCACCAGCTCTGAGATATGAGGTTTTATGTTTGACAGAGCACAACGCAGATAACTCATATCTCGTATTTGGATTTCCAGATTATTAGAAAACGTGTTGACGATAAGATATGACTATTTAATATGACAGGGAAAATACGATTACAATTTATAAGATTGTAAAATGTAAATTCATACTGTTCTGGTGATCTTGTTAATTACGGTATGTGCCTGTGTATTGGTTTGGTTAATGTTAACCGATTAAAAATTCTTGTGACCGACAAGGCAACAACACTAAATCAAAATATGAATGTCAAATTGTTGCACGCCCCCCCTAAGAAGATCCTCACGGCCCCCCCAGGGGGCACGCTCCCCTGGTTGGAAACCCCTGGTATACATATTGTACAGTTCAAGTACTGAAGTTGATATGTACTTTTGCCGAAGCCTCGTAAGTGAAATACTTGTATGTATTTGAGCAGTAACTCTATTCCCAATGTCTGATTTGCTTATATGATAGTAGTCTCGTAAGAACTTAAAGTCTAGGACACAATACTATCAAAACAATGGTATGCCAAGTTAGTTTTTTCTTATTCCTCAGCTACAGAAACACAAGTTGAATAACTCGAAGCATTCATTAACAAGTCTGAAACGAAGAATGGAGGTTAAGTGATCTTGACTATCTATAATACGAGGAGTCCGAAAATAAGTTTCCCCTGGCGACTGTGTACAGAGGTATGGATGAAAGACTAAAAATATAATGAGATACTAAAGATAAGACGTACCTTTATTTTTCCACATAATTACCACGTACATTGAGACATTTGTCATACCGCTTTAGAAGCTTCAAAAAGCCCTCCAGGAAAAAATCAGGGCTCTGCATACGCATCTATCGAGTGGAAATATCCGACAGCACCTGTCCGAATTTAGTTCAAAACAACGCCCTCTGCAGGTAAAGTGCTCCTCACAGTATTCTGGGATACCCAAGGGGTTTTGTTGCTGGACATTTTGGAGGATGGAACCATCACTGCTACGCGATACTGTCACTCCCTGTCGAAATTGGAGGAGGCGATTCTAAAAAAGTGGCCTGGCCTGTTGTTGGATGACAATGCGAGACCACACTCGGCGACGGCAACTCAAAACCATATTGCAACTCTTTGTTGGGAGCGCCTAGGTCCTAGCCCATCCGCCATACAGTCCTGATCTCGCACCCAGTGACTTCCATCTGTTTCAGGCTTTGAAGAAGACTCTCGGCGGATGGCGCTTTGGGAGCACTGCTGACGTCACACTAGCCCTGATTTTTTTCCTGGTTGGCTTTTTGATGCTTCTAAAGTGATATGACAATTGTCTCAATGTACGTGGTAATTATGTGGAAAAATTAAGGAACGTCTTATTTTTAATGTCTCATTATATTTTTTGTCTTTCATCCACACGTCTTTATGTATTCGCCAGGGGAAACTTATTTTCGGACTCACCCTCATATTCCCCAACTTATTCCGTTATTGTGGGCAGTTGTTTATTTTGTTTTCCACTAAGGGCAAACAGACCAGAGATAGACCTATCTTCACCAAGAGACCATCCATTTTGGACTGAAATATTAGAAATGAAATATTTAAAAACTAATTTTCCTAGTAAGACAATAAAATATTGTACGCTACATTCACATTACTTTATTTATCTTAAGTATGGAAAATATAGATTTCTGACATCACATTCTGATGTAGAATAAGAGACCGTGCTGCAGGTATTAATATCCAATTGTTTCTGTCTCACTCAGGTATTAAAACCGGAGTTTTGCAAACGGTAGCTGTGTTATAACTACCTTTCAGAGTCCTAACTCTTAAGTAAAGTTAAGAATATCCGCCTGTAAGTGCTAGTAAATGTGGGATTACCTTATATACGATTGATTGCTGACACAGAAAAAATTACATTTACGTAATAGATTGAACGTTTCTAAGTTCTTGATGACAATATTATAAACAACTTTTTCAGTGTGCAGATATTTATTATTTACAATAACTTATTATATATACATTTTGCATAAATTAAAAATTCTTCCTTAACATTTCAGTAAAATTTTTATAGATATTATTGATTACATGAATTTACCAATATCATAATAGTTAGTTTAGTTTAGTTTAGTTTGTTTATTTTCTTACACAGTACAGTGTTTTACATAGTTTACATATACTTATAAACTACATTTCTTAAAGTTTAACACACACATTTACAAATTAATAATTTACATACAAATATTCAATGCATGTTCAATATTTAAACATGCTACATTTTACATTATTCATTTTAATATTATTTCTAGCTCTATTTTTACAGTATATGAAAGATGAATTATACAAATTGAATGATAAATTTAAGAATATAGTATATACACACTTACAAATAATAGAGATCACTTATATTATAAAAACAGTTTGATAAAAGAAAGGATTTAAGCATTTTCTTAAATGAAATTTCTGTTTTTTGTGATGTGATATGAGAGGGGAGTGAATTAAATACTTTAGAGCATAAGTAGTATGGAGAAGATTCGAATAGATGGGTAGAGTGTTTCGACAGTGCTATGCTGTTTTTATGTCGGGTGTTGTAAGAGTGGTAGTCAGAATTAACTTTGAAAAGGAGTCTATGAGAATAAGCAAAAATAATGATACATGGTAGTGGGAGGATCTTGTGGGTTTTAAATAAAGGTTTGCAGGAATCGAGAGGCTTGGCATTGTAAATGGTACGTATTATGAGTTTTTGCAGGACAAAGATTCTATTTATGTGGAATTGATCTGCTGATCCCCAAGCAATAATGTTATATTTTATTTTAGAATAAATATAACTGTAATAGCATTGCAGAAGAGTTTTCTTATTGCAATAAGATGATAGTTTAACGAATAAAAAAGTATAACTAGATAGATATTTACACAAATTTTGTATGTGTCCCTTCCAATTTAAATGACAATCTATCGTTAGTCCTAGAAATTTGGTGTTCGCCACTTCTTCAATTTCCATATTATTAAACACTACGGTATTATTGATCGCTGTATCTTTAAAAAATCTGGACTTAAATATAATGAATTTAGTTTTAGACGTGTTAATAGCTAGACTATTTTTTGTACACCAGTTATGAAAGTGTGACATCGTACGAGATGCCGAAATTTTGATATCGTCGAGCGATTTTCCTTGAATAATTAATGTACAATCATCTGCGAACATTATTGTTTGGGTATCAGGGAGGTGTGATGGAAGGTCATTTATGTACAGAAGGAAAAGTAATGGGCCTAGAATTGATCCCTGTGGTACTCCTTTTGTTACTGGCGATGGATTAGACCTAGATTTACCACATTTATGGCTTATCTCTACTGTTTGCATTCTCATAGAGAGATACGATTTTATCCATTTAAGAACAGTTCCACGAATTCCATAGTTGCTAAGTTTTCCAAAGAGGATATCATGCTGAATGCTATCAAAGGCTTTCGACAGGTCTACGAATATGCCTAATGTCTGTTTGCCTTCATTCAGTTGCTGGTGGATTTTTTCCAAGGCTGTAAATATCCCTGTTGTGGTTGATTTCTTGGAAACAAACCCATGCTGGTGTTCCGAGAGGCATTTCTGATATTTTAAGAATGATGAAATTTTTGTGTGCATAATTTTTTCCAAAACTTTAGAGAGCGCTGGAAGAAGAGCTATAGGTCGATAATTATTCGGGCATGATTTCTCTCCTCCTTTGTGTAGAGGTTTTATCAACGCTGTTTTAAAAGCATCCGGAAATATTCCACTGTTGAACGAATTATTTACAAGAACAGTGAGTGGCTTCACAATGTGTGGTCCTACTTTCTTTAAAATTGCAGGTGGAATTTCGTCTAATCCGGCAGAGAACGTACATTTCATGTTTTTTATGGTTCCTAAAACCTCTTCTTCAGTGACATCAAAGAGTACCATTGAGTTTGGGAACGTAGGCCTAGGTATATTAATGCCACTGGGGCTGCTTATTTTGGGAGGAGTGGGGATATTTAGAAAATGGTGATTTAGTACGTTTGCCATTGTTAATGGACAGGTGACTGATTCGTTTTTGTAAACTAGTTCACTGATGTCTGGGGGAGGTTTGCTATTATCACCAAGATCGGCTTCCTTGATAATGGCCCACATTTCTTTCATTGGGTTTGTAGCTTGCTGGTTTCTCCTATCATAGTGAAGGAGCTTAGCGTTCCTTAGTACTTTCTTATAAATAGTTCTGTATTTTTTAAAATGTTGTAGTCTACGGGGATTGTGTTTGGCAGCTAGCGATAATTTCCTTAATGTCCTGCTGGATTTTATTATTCCTGGCGTTATCCATTTGCTCTTGGGTCGTGATTTATATGATTTTTTCTTTGTTAAGGGAAAACATTTGTCGAAATTTGATTTTAAAATATTTATGAAGTTTTCGAAAAGTGAATTTGTATCATTTGCATCAGTGATCCAGTTTACATCTCTTAAAAGTGTATTGAATCGAGAGATTGCTTGTGATGCGAATTTGCGTTTAAAAACAGTTGAATTATTACTTTCCTTTTTTATATTATTTATTAATGTCATTTTAATTTCTAAAAGCTGAGCGAAATGGTCAGATATACCAGGTTCTGAGTTGTATGCGTTTATCATTTCCACTGGAATATTGGTGAAGATATTGTCTATGACAGATTTAGACAAGCCAAAAATTCTGGTGAAATTAAAAATTGTTTGCTTCATGTCATATTTTGACAAGACGTCCAGAAGGGAATCTCTGTTTTTATTGACTTGACTATAGTTTTGATCATATGCAAGGTTAACATTGAAATCGCCGCATATAACTAATCTGTTACATATTTTATACAGAATATTCAATACACATTCAAGACATTTTAAAAATAATGGGAAATTTCCATTTGGTGATCTGTAAATGGTAAGGAAAACAATATTAAGGCTAGGGAAGTATGCAGCTGCGCCCTCGAAATGTTTATCAACACAAAAGACAGAAATTTCATTAATTGGCCGGAACAGAAGTGACTCTCTGCAGAATATTGCTGCCCCTCCTCCTTTGAAAATATGTCGACAGTATGACTGTGTGAGGTTAAAGTTATTGATTGATATATATTTAATGTTTTCTTTATCAACATGGTGCTCGGTTATGCATAAAATATCTGCTGGATGATCGGTTAAATATAATTCTAAGGGGGAAGTTTTATTAGCTAGACTATTGACATTGAGGTGCATTATTTTGAGGAAGGCTGCGTTAGTCTGATGACTCACTTCTGTTTTGTTATCACCCAGCGATCCAGAAAAGTCTGGGTGCTAGGATGGTTGCTATTGACACCTTTATGTTTTATCATAGCCTTCACCTGTTTACATAGTTGAAAATGATATCCATAAAACTTATGAATGGATTATATAATTGTAAACTACAATCTATATACCATTGAAAATCTCGATTTCAACTTAACTAAGTAATCGTAAGAAAGTAGAAACAAAAATTGTTACCGCCAGGCGACCCGGCCTCTGGTGCGAATAGCGGACCTTGGAATAATTCAGGGTGCGATTCCCGGCGATAACATGTCGAGAATAAATTGGAATGAATGATTTGCAGTTCGAAACACAAATTCTACTGCTTTTCGAACCACAAAGAAAGTATAACAGTTTGTTTATATGCACATAGAGTGATAATGCTGCTTGGTTACCATAAACATGCGATTTGAGATGAAAATGTTCTTCGTGAATCTTGAAGTTATTGCTCTATCCAGATACACATTTAAATGTATTGGCAGACTGTATTCAATCGGAGGACCAGAAATAAATATGAACTTGCTGAAATGTCACTTCAACAGCTAGGAAAAAATTGTATTCACAACACAAGAAGTTCAAAGCAATGGTTTAAAATAAATGATTCACACCTTGCCTTCTAAAAGATAAAATGTCTATATTTAGTTATAAATTGCCGTTACATACATTCCTTAGGATTGCCAGTCTCATCGAAGTCAAACTAATCCATGGTCCTTGGAACGTACCTTTTGTATGTGGTTTATGATATTACTCACGGATTGAATGATTTCCCTTTGAAATTACCAATGTCCAGAGAATTGGTGAAGCACTATTAAACTTCGAAAGGAATCCTTAAGATCCTTCAATTGCGTTGAATGCGATCTTGAAGTTAGTTGAATCACTTAATCCACAATAAAGTTGAAGATAAAAGGCCTTTCGCCCGAATTTAGCATTGTTTTGTGATGCTAGAAGCTTGTAGGTTGAAAAAGAGCCCATTGCTCTTGAATAGGAGAAAAAGAACATACATTTTTGTAGTCCATTTTGAAGGAAGAAAGAGTAGAGTATTATTAAAAACAACAGACGGTTGAAATAATTAAAAAATCTCCAACCCAAGACAATAACTTGATCCTAATATTAAGATAATCAATCAATACATGAAAAAACACTATACTAAATATGTAATTGCAAGAGAAAATAAAAAATAAACAAAGAAATATTAAAATGTGCAAGTATTTAGAAATAAAATGAAATAGTTTTGGTATTGAGGTTAAAAGCAACAATTATCAAGACATACTTAGAATAATTAAAACTATGAGGCTTTAAAAATTACATGAAAAACCAAAGCCCACTGAACTAAATTCATAGCCAGCATTGAGTAGGTATTACATGACGTAACAAAAATAAAAGATTTGCAATAACATTAATATAATTAATACAGTTTATACTGGACAGCTTTCAGTTCAGTAATAGTGACCTTAATATTCTTCTTATTTAGAATTAAGAAAACATAAACAAGAATAAAGGGAAAAAATTCAACTTCCATATTGAACCAAATTCACGTAAAAAATATCAAAATGGTACACCAGTAACTTATATAAATATAAATTATAATGTTTTAATCATTTATGTGTTAGTAAATCGGAATGATAAAGAATAATTTTTAAGGTATTCAATATGTAGCCTATAAACATTTGTACTGTAAAAAAAATCTTTTAATAATATTCTCGTCAGTGCAGTGATTTAAAAGCAATCTATTATGTAAATGTTATTTCTTCTGTGTTAGCAATCAATCATTTATAAGGTATTCCTATATTTACTAGTGCTTTTAGGAAGATATCCTTAACTTTATTTATTACAATGATTACTAGCGGGACGAAATTCATTCATGATTCTAACTGTTAGTATAAGCACCTCTGGTACAAATTTTAAAGAAAATCGTTATTTCCGTTTTTGATAAAATCACAAAAAACTGATATTTTATTCATGTGAAGTTGTAGTAAAAGTAAGAGAAAATCGTCGCTAATCTCCAAGTCACATCTGCAGGCGAATTTAACCAAAATATAAAAATCCGTTTAATTCGCTTTTTCTTTCTTGATTTATACTATCCACATACTTTTAAAGATTTGTATTTAAAGATTTAAGAGTACGTCAGTACGAGTATTTCAGCTGAAAATTTTGACATGGAATTTCATGCCTTCTGTACCATTATTGGTAGAGAAAGTAAAAATATGTAGTAGTAGCAATAAATACTAGTACACAATTCACAGCCTATTGTGAAATAGCATTTACACTATTCAACCTATTAGAACTTAATATGCCCTAATACGAGTATTTATGTTACATAAAATCTTATTAAAATTGTATGCCCATGTACAAGTTTAGAATATAAATAAAAAAACAGTAAGATTTCTAACAGGAGGAGGAAATATTCGTATTCTAATCTTCCGTGAATACAAAAGAAATAGAATCTCTTGATGTAAGCTCCACATAAGTAAGGCTCTTGTGAACTAGTGGTACCGCAAGTCCAGGGTTCCATTGCTTTTGGTATACAATATTTTAGAAATTGTGCCTGTTCATAGCTTGAAGTTATTTAAGAATAATGTATGCAATGAATTTGTTGCTCTACACTGACTTACCCATTATGTTAATGGAGTTGATAGGCATTAGGCTCTATAGACTTTTTCTGTTATTCTTCTTGAAAATAATGCAGACATTATTTCTATTAACATAAACACGCTATCTTTTCATAAGGGAATAATGTTTATAAATAAATAAGGAAATAAGTGTTGACCTCTTTGGCTTCAATGGAAATGAAGAATTTGCTTAAGTGCCTACACAACAGTTTCTATGCTCTCAGGGAATACTCTTTTCTCCCTAGTCATTGTGCAGTTCATTGCCCATGTGGGGGAAGCAATACAATAGGAATATACGACCATAACGAGAAACATAATATAAAAAATTCATATAGTTCTTAGGCCTATTACATAAACAGTAGATGATTATCATTCTTGAAGTGGAACACGTGCCAGGCTACAATAGCTACAATAGTAGGCGTACTTAGTTGCGAATGATACAATCAAATACTGCTCGATCATTATGTTTTGTCTAATTCAGAAATTGGTGCAAAGAAAGAATTACGCAGAAAAAAACATCTTAATACTTTTCTGACACTCGATAAAATTATAAAATTATCCCTAGTATATATATTTCCAGTTAACAATATAGACAAGGAGGAAGATCATTTTATTTTTTTGTTTAATATTATCACATATTACAAAATCTTACATAATAATGTATTAATTGCCTTCATCCTTCAGTACATGAGGATCCTATAATGAAAAATATAGAAACCACCTTATTCCCTCATTAATCAATAACCCAAGCAAAAATAACTTAGTTGTTTATTCGTGTACATGTAATAAATATGTAACATTTACAACACTTTTACAATAGTTGTATATTGTATACAGTAACAATATGTTCATCCAAAAAGAACTAAAAAACTCAAAAACTAACAATACGTTAAACGTTAAGCTTCTTTGTTTCTCTGTTTTTAAACCTGTGTTATTGAGTGTTTGTAGGTATAATATCTACTATTTTTAACACATTTGTGATATTTTCATATAATCTTTATATTGTAGTACCTCTAAAAGGCCGTTATTCCCATCTTCCTGGAATTATTGAATAACTAGGGAATAAGGTGGTTCCTACATATTCCTTACATATGTACTAAGACCCCAAATTAACAAAGCTTGTGTTTAGGGCCGGCAGTTAACGCATCTTTTAAAAAGAGAGAACAGAAAATGTACATACATATACAAAAATTATTATATAAACTAAAAACAATGAAACAATTTATACAAAACAAATTTAAAATAGGAAGTTCAAAATTACAAAATACAGAACTCCATTTTACAAACATGTTTATATTGTACTAGCTTAAAAGACCCGGCGTCGCCCGGGTTTTGTATTTTGTAATTGGAAATTAACTTATGAAGGATTTTCAATTTTAAATTCTAGGTCCTTATATAGGCATTTATAATTTGAAATAGGAAGAACGACTTATTACACTCAAACTATTCCCTCAGAAAACGCTTGATATAGTTTTTTATGGCTCATAGAGCAACTAGAATTTTGCATCCCATCGCTTGTACAGTGCACAGCAAGCCTGGTAGAGGTTTAAATAAGAAGAAACAGAAATTCCTGTAACATAAAATTGTAATATGGAGGCGGGAAATTTCCCACTCTTATGTTACCATAAAACCGTTTTGGGGATGAAATTAAACAGAAAGCATTATCACTTTCATACTTTTCTCTCCAAAAACCTGCGATATAATATAATAATATACACATTACCATACCTCGTTTTGTTTTCTCTATGTCCAGGGTAGAGAAAGTTATGTGATTCCATTATTTTAGTGGTTTCATTCTGTAATATTTATCTATAACATGAATATTTTGATAACTTCTCTTATTAGTCAAAAGTGCATTTCATTTGTTTTTTCCAAGCCCATCTGATACCTTTTGGCAACAATATGTAACGGTCGCTTGAAATGTTTATATTGCGACCGACAACTTCCTCCTTGGCGACAGATTACTGTACTGTTTTCTTGCTCGTTGTTTGTTCATGCGCACTGCCGTCGGCTTTCTCTACTCAAGTTGGGGGTTGGAATCCTGGCCGACGTTGCAGTGTGTGTTGGCCGATCGCAGCGATGACTTGACAACATCTACAGTACTTCTGAAGTTCGGGGTTGGGCTCTGATATGGGGTGAGTGAGCAGATTCCGCAATTTTCCTCCCTTTTCTAACTTTTTCGGGTTTTAAATTAAAGTTCTCAGATATTCTTATCAAAAAGTCAGTTGCTATATCTTCATAAGTTATTCTATCTCGTTTACAGATTTCAGATTCCCGTATACATTATTAGTCTTTCAGAGTTTTTATAATAATTTCAGCTTTGATATTTGTCAACTAAGTTCCTAAAGAAGTTATGGAGCTCTCACATACTATGCTTAATATTCTAAAGTATTTGGCTTTAACTTTTTTCATGTATTGGTCACCGCCATGATGTGACGTCATTTCTTACTGTAACATAATTATAGTTTGTCTTGTAAAACACCCACCCATGTGCTCCCATATTTGGTAATAGAGTTTTCTTGAAATGCTTTATTTTAAATATTTTCGATCAAACATAAATATAACTCACATGGCTAGTTATAGAGTGACATCTCTTAGTAATTCTAATTACATATTTCAAAGTAAGTTGGGATTAATTAATACAGTTAGTAATTATGAGTGATATCCCAGTTTATCTGTGCAGTTAACCTGTCACATGTTCAATTACAGAGTGATATTTTCTTTCAGTATGATGTTGGAATTAATTAAGTAACTTAATTATGAGTTATATTCCTGTCTATTTCTACACTCAGGCATATAGTCAAGTATATAGAGTGAATTTTTCTATCAGTTACTTTAGTCTCATACTTCACAGGCAGTTTTGGAATCAATCAATTTAGTTAGTTAAATATCTGTGATATCCCAGTCCATTAGTATAGTGAAGCATATTGTCAAATACTGAATAAAAGTTGTAACAGTTATTGTAGCCAATATACAGGGTGATTCGCCAGTTTGTTTAATCAGTTCTTATAGTACGGTTTACGAATTAATTCAGTAATTCGATAGTCGGTCTGTTATAGGCTGTAGTTTAAAAGAAACTTAGTCTCACCTGACTAGTCTTGTGTGTGTATTTGGGAATTTCGTTAGTCAGTCTGTATGGACTTTAGTTTAAAAGAAGCTTAGTCTCACCTGACTAGTCTTGTGTGTGTATTTGGGAATTTCGTTAGTCAGTCTGTATGGACTTTAGTTTAAAAGAAGATTAGTCTCACCTGACTAGATTTGTGTATAATTGGGAATTTTTATGTCTGTCATGGACTTTAGTTTGTGAGAAACTTAGTCCCCTTGGCTAGTCTTGTTCATTTTTTGAATTAGTTGTTTTTTCCGATCAGTTAACATGGGTGATTAATTGATTATCATACTTAACGCTTTTCATTGTACTTTGGGGTGGTATGGGACGCTTCAAGGTATTTTCATCTATATTCTCTTAAATATATCTGTATTTGGGGTGGTATGGGTCGCTCCTTAGCAGGTTAGGACATTTTCATTATAGTTGTAACTTGAGTAGTATGGGATGCTCTAAGGTTGCATTTACTTTCCGTTTCTGGTGATTTAGTCTTATATTGCGGGTGATCTGTGATCACTCTTATGTTAGGCATATTCCAAGCTTTTTTACTTTGCCCTTTTACTTGCTCTCTCGTCATTTCTATATTAGGCCTATATCAACTTTGCCTTACTCAGTACTTCAGATGCGTATATTATGTTTTGCTTAACCTATCTTTGCCGTCTTCACTCACTTTAAAATTGATTCTTAAGGTTTTGTATTTAATTATGAGTATTGACTTTTCGGTCACTTTTGCATTTTCTCACTCTGCACTATTCCTGGGTAATCACTTAAAAATGAAGCTCTTCTATTTTCCTTGTTTGAAGCATTGACGTAATATTTTTTCTCACTTGCAGTAATTGTATATAATTATTTTATTCTAACCTAACTACTTGTTCTAGCGGTTGGAATCTGGATTCAGGGAATTAGTATATTGAACAGAGCTACGATTTCTAACGAGTATTATAATTCTTAGTGTTTGTTAATGAATTATTCATAGTCTTATATGCAATTTTCTACAGTGTATTTTGTAATTGTTATAGAGTATTGTGATGCTATCTATTTAATCTTATATATACAATCTTATAGAGAATATATTTGTTATAGTTGAATTTATTCTACTTATTGGGGTTTGAATATTCTACATGTTGGTCCTGGAAATCAGGCACCTTTCTCCCCTGTTTCTGTCTGAGAGAGATCGTTCGATCTTACTACCTTTGGATCCCAGCTCTTTCCTTCTTCCAGCTTCCAAAGTTTTTACCCGAGTTTCTTAATATCTATAAAATTGAGTATTTGGCCGTTCTATTAGAACTTTGAAATTTTAACTTTCTTACATAGTGAAAAATTGCGTGTTTCAAATATATTCTGTGATTTGGAATTGATAATTCAATGTAAAAAGGGATTAAGTATTCTCAAAAACGTTTAATTTTTGGCATTTAAAATCAACATTTTGCAAAATCCTTTCTTAGTGAGCACCTACATTATGAAACGAAGGTACTGTCAAAATTCCAAGTCTCTACCTGTTATAGTTTAGGCTGTACGTTTATTCCTGTCAGTCAGTCATTCATTCAGTCAGTCAGGACAAAGCCTTTTATATATATAGATTTATGTTAGTCACTTAGAAACGGAAATAGGTGGAAAAATCAAGATGAAAGAAATGAAAAGGAAAGAATGATAAGATTTGGTTACTGATATTAAATTAGCACCTTTAAAGAGTGAAATTAGGTATACTTTTCCAAAACCAAATGTAATCATGCATTTCATTTAGTTATTTTTGTATCATAATTTATTGTATTTTGGGAAACTGGTATTTATTAACTAATAAAACTTATTTTTTATATCTAAATACACTTAAATACAGCACCGTAAAGTATAAATCTACAATAAAACATAAACATATAAAATTATAACTGTAAGTTATTAATAAGATAATTATAATATTACCAGTGGCGGCTCTTGAGGTTCCACACGGGTGGGTCACATACAAATATAAGCCATGGATATTAAGAGGAAAACAGAACTCACACTTAAGCTAAAACTTACCTTTCTGATTCATTTTTTGTATAACAATTCTATTCTTCTGTTTTTCCTTGCAGGAAATTCCTCAATTGAGTTCTTGTTGAAGTCGGGAATAGCATGAATCATCTTCTTCTCTATCGACAGCATCGCCAATGCATTCAACCTCTCATTCCCCATAGAATTCCGCAGAAATGTCTTTATTCTGTTTAGAGTAGAGAAGGAACGTTCGGTTTCCACCGTCGTCATTGGAATTGTTACAATTATTTTCAGCACCATCACACATTCTGAAAATGTTCGCGACATATTATTACTATAAAAAAAATTGTAGCAAGGGTATTGCACCAGAGGCACAGCGCAGATCTTCACGACTATACAAGACCTCCAATTCAGTTCGCAATTTCGGACCGTTAATTTTCTTGTAAAGTGTCACAGTTGTTTCAAAACGACTCTCTGGGAATTCGTTGCAGTACTTTGGAAACTTGTCAATCACAAATAGTTTTGAGGCACACAAATGATCCGAAAACTGGAACCGCTCGTTAATGCTGCTTACAATCGTATCACAAACCTCCAGAGATGCCAACCTATTTCTTTGACTACTGCCCTGCTCAACACATTGTCGCTTCCGCAATGGCTCATTTAATGAGGCTTCACTTTCGTACAGTTTTCGAACATTACTTATCGCGGTGACAAAATATTTCACAAGTTCACTGGTTTTAACAGCATGGGCATCTTTCTTTTGAATACAATTGAAGAAGATTTCAACATGTGGCATAATTTTGTGATAGAAAGCAAGCCAGTATAGGAACTGAGGATCATTCAATGTTCTCACAAAGAGAAAAAAATACCAAGAGTGAAAAAAAATTCAATTAGAATAACCTATCACCCCCCCCCCCTCAAAAAAAGTCCTTACGGAATGAAAAACTGGATTACGTACGACTGGGTAAGAACAAAATTGAAACCGATAAAATGTCGGCTGAAGAAACCCAGAAGAAAAAATAGATGTTAACTGTAGAATTGTAGAACTGTAACTTTTATACGCGTAATGTATCGCAGAAGTTTAACCTATGCAGTGGAATGTAAAGATCAAAAATAGATGTTACCATCAGCCATTGACAAATAAGCACGTAGCATATAAACAAGGTCAATGTAATCGTAGCCTAGTACACGGTGATCCAAAAATACGAAACTTGTTTCTGTAATATTGTAGCTGCTGTTATACATGTAATAATTTCATGCACATAACAATTTGGTTCGTCTTTGCACGGAATAATTTAGAATATTAATGACTTATTACGGAATCTCTGCTACTATGCACACGTAATAATTTGACATAAGAAGAATAATTTATTACGAGGTTCTGCTGTATACGTAAGAATTTGGAATATCGTACGTAGTTCTGCTACCATGCAGGGGTGCGGTGGTGATTACTACTCAAATGAGTGTGCGGGAATAATGGTTAACCACGTAATTTATATTGGTAACATCTATACTTATATTTTTTCAAAACCAAGTTAATACAGCATTCAATTACAGCCTTTTCAATCTTTGGTAATTTACTTTGAATTTTAACACATTAAAAAGATTCCTTCCATTCACATAAAATTATTTACAGCTGTGACGGCTAAAATTATAAAAAAAAACATATCTTCTATCTTACAGGCCGGTAAATAATAAATACAATTAAGATAACCCTTAAACAAAAGTTTCTTTGACCTATCAATGGTTGCCGTCGCTAAAATTCATTACACACGCACACACCATTTAACCTAACACACACATTCTTTCCCGGGAATTCTGGAACGATCTTCGACGAGCGTAGCGGCCATTCTTCAAAATTACTAAAAGGAAACTTTTACTAAAAATAAAATTAATGACTGAATTTACAAAATTGAAAATTACTTTACTTAACCAAAAATCTATTAACTGAACCTAACTAACTTTAAATGACTGAGACGAAATAATTAACTGAACTTTACCCAAAAACTATTTAATGAAAAATACCTGAAACTAACAACATAAAAACGACGTCAGGACAAGCTAAACTTCAAACAATCGCACTCCGATCAGTTCACAGATATAACCAGAATACGTACATCTGTAGACCGATCAGAGCGAAGATATATTTAAAACTTACCTTAAATCCATCAGTCCTAAAAAAGCCTCTACTGGTCGAAGATCTTCCCAGATGTATCACTCTCAAGCACGCACACAGGAATCTACTTAGAAAGTTGTGAAGCTCACCACGAAAGCTCGCGGTCCCCCCACTATAATGCAACGGATTTTTAGTTTGAATTAGCGTATGCGCGCAGCTAGTCTATTACTCGAAATGTTCCATTGACGTCACACACTGCATACTGGATCACACTGCATACTGGATGATACATTTGCTTACATACATTTTTCTGAGTAGCAACCCTTCTTACAACTTTAGGTACCATTCCGTCTCTAGACACATGTAACATGCTAATGTTGGGATGGCTAGTACTGAGTTCTTTTCGAATCCCAACAAGATGCTTAATAAAGTAATTGTAGATGTTCTAGCAAAGGTTTGCGAAGAGAAGGGGCAGTTAAGATTGCAAAATATCGTCCACCATTATAGTACTCCAGATAGAATGGACCACTTATACTTTCCTTCTATCATAGGCCTCTTCAATTTTCGATTGTTTGGGGGTTAGCAAAATTGTTGCGGCGTGCCATTAGTTTGAATGAATTTTCGTGTAAACCTTTTCGTTATTAATACAATATCTCGTGTACGCTTAAGTAATTTCGCCAGAGTAATTTAGACGTTTAGCTATAGTGATTTTTTTCTTTTTTAACTTTAATTTCCAAACTTGCTGAACATAACTTCCGCATTATACAGAATTATTAGGAATCGCAATAGATTGTAATTTACCTTAAAATGAACATATAAATTCAGTAAATATCAGGCTTTCAAAAGTTATATATTTATTTATTAAGGCATTTAATACATTTAATTAAAAAACCATACGTTAGAAATTCATATTTGAATTATTTAAATATATATTAGTGGTACCTTGTAGGCCGGCATGGAAAATTAGCAATAGCATAACAAAGGTCCTCATTCTGCAAAAAGAAACGCATCTAATTAGGCCTATAACAGGTTCCGCTCTTGGTGTTCACTATAGACTTGATTTATTCAAGAAAATTTGTACTAACTTCAATGTTTAATCAAAATTAAGAAAATCATAATCATTCTCTTCATCCTAAAACATACACTGTTCAGCTATTGTCCTTCAGAGCGTCGAGTTAGAGTATGAAAGTGAAAAGAATGGTTTTATTATATGGCTATTAGGATATTCAATGGCCTGTAATAGGGAACACTTTACCTTATTAGGATATTCAATAGGCTACCTCAAGAGTTGCATAATGTAAGTCAGGAAAAATTTAAGTGTGTTTTGCTTAGGTGGTTAATCAGCCGCCCATTTTATAGGATTGGTGAATTTTTGACACTGCTATAAATGCGAGGAAGAATCAAATGAAAACCACAATTAATATTTTCCACTAATTTTCTGCAGAAGGAATGTTTGCTTGTACATTATTTTTCTACATAGTCCCCTCCCAGTTCAATTCACGTATGCCATCAGATAGGAAGTGTTTCGATACCGCATGAGAAAAATTATTCTGGTTGACTCACTCATGCACCACCGATTGGATGTCTTCATAAGACTTGAACTTCTACCCTCCAAGTAGCTTCTTTAATGGACTAAAGATGTGGAAATCTGATGGTGCCAAACCTGGAAAGTAAGGCAGATGTGGGAGGCACTTGAAGCATATTCTTTCGATGGTTTTCATGGTTGCACGAGCAGTATGAGGACGGGTGTTATCATGGTGAGGCAAAACACCTGCTCTCAACAACCTCCTTCGCTTTTTCACCATCAGATTTCCAAATCTTTGGTCTCTTAAAGGATCTCCTTGGAGGGCAGAAGTTCAAATCTGATGAAGACGTCCAATCGATGGTGCAGGAGTGGCTACAGCGTCAACCAAAATAATTTTTCTCATTAGTCTCGAAGCTCTTCCTATCCAATGGCGTAAGTGCGTTGAACTGGGAGGAGACTATGTAGAAAATAATGTACAGGCAAACATTCTTCCTGCAGTAAAATAGTGGAAAAAATTTATTTGCTGTTTTCATCACCCGGCCAGATTTCCTTCCTTCTGAAGGGAAATTAAGCTCTTAATCGCTGTTATTATACTTGCGGCATGTTGACGAACCCCAAACCCTCATATGGAATCTATTGCCAGCATTACTGTCTGTTTCATACCTAACGTGTTCATTCGAGATCTTCCTGAATCTTGATAGAGCAGTGCAGAGCAGTGAGAAATATTAGAATCGTTCTTTATTAGAAGCCGTTGGAAACGGCGTTAGCTGCAAGTTTTTCATTAGCAAAAATGTAGTAATTTGACATACGACCATGATCGCCAATCAATCTGATACAGAAGAGCTCCTTTAATTCAATTCCATGGAGCTTTATTGTAAAATATTTTTACTTCCTCTGTCCGTCCATAGGTACTGTAGGAAGAGGAAGTATTGTTTTCGACCCCCCAAATTCGAAGTTTAGTATTTAACATAAATATGCCTTTTGAGGTCCCTGAATCCAAAAATATTATTTTCGAAAACATGTCTATGTGTGTGTTTGTGTCTGTGTGGCTGTGTGTGAACAGCCTAGCTCCAAAACGGAAAATCGTATGAAAACAAAATTTTGTAATTGGGTCAGGTATCTTCTGAAGATGTGAAACGAAGATTAGCGAATAGTTTCTCTTATTTTTAAGGGGACTTTACATTAAGAACTTTTCGTTGTTGTTGTTTTTTTGCGATTTTCTAAAAAACGGCTCTAACGATTTTCTTTAAAATTAGCACTTGGGTTGCCTATACTAAGTTTTAAAACTTTTATTTAGAACTTTTTTCGAAAAATTTCTTAAGGGTAATTATAACCCACACACTCTGAATTCGCTTTCTTTGCAATACGGCCTCTTCAACGGAAAATCGTACGAAAACAAAATTTTGTATTTGGGTTAGGTACCTTTTGGGAATGTGACACAAAGATTGGCGACAATTTTATCTTATTTTTAAGGGGACTTTACATAAAGAAAATTTCGTAAGTTGCGATTCTCTTGAAAACAGCTTTTACGATTTTGTTTAAATCTTACACATGTGGTGTATATATTAAGGGCTAAAAGTTTTATTTGAAACATTTTTTAATTATCTGAAGGGTAGTTGTAAGCCACCCACTCTGAATTCGTGGTCTTTGCAATATTGCCTCTTGTTCTATATCAGAATGTGAAGTGATAAAAATGCATTGGCCTTGCTTAAAGTAAAGGAAGTTACGATAGTACATGAATCCGATTTTATTTGGGTAGGTATCCTTCGGGAGTGCGATGTGATGTGGTAACTACATTCTCTTCCTTTTACAACAAATTTACGTGAAGAGAATATCATACATAATAATTATATTATACTAAGAGGTGACGCTGTATATTTTCCCTAATTAATTAGTTTAATTAATTATATTAATATCCAAGTAATTTCATATTTTATTAAAATAAACCCTTTTTATTTTCATGAATTATTTCCAATATAACAATATTTTTAACATGTAATATTTCAAGCATGAGAGGATCTGGAAATATATCCTTTTAGCACTAATCTTAGCGTATCCAATTTTTAACTTCGACAAGAAAGGATTTGAGGCGAAGCGAATTGTTTCCTTTCAATCTATTGTAAAGCGTATGTGTAAGACCTTCAGGAAAACTGCTAGAAAGTTTATGAGCCAAGCTTTCCTCACCCCATTAAGTAACAACCTAGGAAGCGTCCAACGCTCGGAATTTTCCAAAATCACAGCTTACTCTAAACCAATCAAAATTCGAGATTCTCCGAAAGGCGCGAGAGTTTCTTAGAAATTGGAACTATATTTCTGTATTTTTCTCATCGCGCAAGGATTTGAGCTTCACCTATAAAATAACTTTCCAATACGGAAACAGTGTCTTTCTTTTCTGTCCGGCTAGTCTCTTCAATTCTCCTCGATTCTCGACAGGATTCGGAACCGCCGTCACGTCGCCGAAATGTGAAGTATATCTACAAGTCGTGGTCGCGCTTATATAGGAGAGAAAGTATTGATATAACAAGTGGAAGTGTATTAAGTCTTATTATAATAGTGGGTGCTACTAACTGGAATTCCTACAAGTAAAAAGGTACTGTACTTGCATATACATTTAAGTGTGGTAATACGCAGTGATTATTAGAAGAAAAAGCGCCTAATAACAGCAGTAGCGTGTGCACTATAACAAACATACTCCACTTTTGATATTACGTAATAACTGTTTATAAATAACTCCTAGCGTGATACACTCAATCCGACTTAAGAAACTTTACAGATATTCCGAAATTGTGGACACTGGCGACATTCATCTCAGTATATAAATACAAAACCGAACTTGTCTTGATTATAATAAAACTTTAGTTATCACCTTTATATATTTCATTTATAAAATAGCTCCCATATCGCATAAAATCCATATCTCTACTAATAGCAACTGACAACACGGAAACCCTGAGAGAGAGAGAACTTATGCAACTGGCTGCTGTGGATGCGGTGAGATGGTGTATTGTCATCTAACCAGATGGCTGGCGCTCAACAGGTAAAGTGAAAGACATTTTCTGTGAATATAAAACGTGATATTGAATATAAACAATATTATAATTAATACTCCATCTTATCATCAAAGTAACGGCCGCAAACGTGACGTCCCAACGTGTCGCGTGAACACAGTAAAAATTAGTAGAGATTATTGCTATAGTTATTAACATTATTTTAAAAAGTTTGTGGTGTTAAAATCAAGAGATACAAGAATTCAGCAAACATACGAAGGGTGAACGAGAAGGGATTATACGACTGCAGTACCTGCTACGGCGAGACAATAACATCGAGAAACCAACGGGAGAGAGAACTGGTTCCTGCGTACGAAAATATCGCATCTCAACCGACTGCCTCCGAAACCTACCCCAGAGTTCAACCGCCTCCAGACTGTACCTGCGGGAGCTGCCTAATCAGCGTGGATACCAAGATACAGATAAGTGGAAAAATCATAGGGTAAAAGTGACATTTAAATGATTACACGCTCTAGGCGTTTGAGAAACAAAATGGCTAATAACAGTAACGATGAAATTCATGGACAAGATTTGTTGGATAATTCTCAATTATGTCAGGAAATTAATAATGTAAATCAAATGGAGGTAGATCAAACTTAAAATAATGATTGTGAAATACAGGAACAGGAGATAGTAGTAGAAAGGGTTATACCTGTAGTTGTACAAAACAATGAAAGCTCCGTAAATGAAAATATACAAAATGTAAATTTGTCAAGTATTGAAGGATTGCTAAAAAACTTTATGAAAGAAGTAAAATCAGAAATAAACAATGTTAAATCAGAAATAAATGAAAATGTTAGATCAGAAATAAACAATGTAAATGAAAATATTAGATCAGAAATGCAAACTGTGAAATCAGACATCAACAGTGTAAATGGAAATTTCAAATTAGACTTCAGTAATTTAAAACAAGATATGCAATCTGTTAAACAACAAATTAAAACAGAGGTAGAAAATAGTTTCTTGGGTTTAAAAGGTCAGTTAAAACAGGAAGTAAATTCAAGTCTTAATGTAGTCAAGGCAGATATTTCTGTACTTGAATCATCAATTTTGGTTATTGTATCAGCGAATGAGGTATTTAGAAAAGAGTTGCAAGATCAAATTGAAAGTAAACAGAAAGTGTCCGAAACGCAATTTAAAGAAAATAGTATTGAGGTAAAGAATATAGCAAAAAGGCTAGCTGATGTCAATGAACAGGTAAATAGAAGGATTGAAATGTTTTCAAATGAAATCACTGAACTTAAGCAAGGTAGGTCAAGTGAAAGTAACCAACCAGCTGTTTTGGAGGTAGGTAGAAATACAAAGGCCCGGACCCAGTAATATCAGTCCTCTAAATACATCAGTAAGTAGTGGTATGTTCACATCAGGCGTAAACAATGGTAATCACTCCCCAGTACGTAGTGAAGAGAATTTAAATAAAGAGATTAGGCAACCTGTGGCTAAGAACCTCCCTCAAGGCGTACTAAATGAATTAGAAATTCCTATTTATGATGAGAGTAATTTTGTCAATCCTCAGACCTACATTGATGAACTGGAAGCATATTTAAGGCTAAGGGCAATTCCCTTTGAGATTCAGTCATTAATAATTAGAAAATCCTTACGTGGCACTGCATTAGGTTGGTATAATCTTACCGTAAAAGAGCATTGTTCATTCGAGGAATTCAAAAGAATGTTCTTGACAAGATATTGGAATGTAGGAAAACAAGCTGATATCAGGTTGAAGCTTGCTACTGGTGCTTATGACCCCTCTTCAGGTGTATCAATGACACAATATTTCTTAAACATAGCTCAGCTGTCCAAACTAGTGACCCCAATAATAGAAGACCGAGACTTGATCTCAATGTTATGTAATCACTATCCTGATAGTATTCGACGAGATCTTGTTGTTGCAAAGCCTAAGGACCTTGGAGAATTTCTAGATTTGCTATCTGCTTTCGAATGTAGTGTGAATAGGGCAAGTGTCAGTCAACCAATGAAAGCCAGTAATTATATGGACTACAATATGAACAAACACAATTCACAAGATGTCTGAGTATCGCAGGAATGCTTAGACATAGGAGACGGGGCACGAGGCAATCAATACAGAAATAATAACAATAATAACAATGGTTATTATAGGGGAAACAGACAAAACCAGCATAACAGAAATAATTCTAATCGAGGGTTTGGCAGATAAGGTAATAATGATAGAGGTCAGATAAATTCTCTAGATGTTGATGGTTATGATAATGGAAGCAATCAGGGTAACATCCCATGGCTTCGTAGGAATCAATATGCTCAAGGGTACTGGAATGGTCACCAAAATAGGAACAATGGTGATGGACCATATAGAAAGAATTGGTACTCTTGGAAAAGGAACAATCGTGGTAATTACACTCGAGGTAATAACAACAGAGGTAATTACAATAAAGATAATAACAACGGAGGAAATCAAAACAATAGAGGAAATCACAATGGTGGAAGTAGAAGTAATTCAGTTCAAGGTTTGAACCCAGATGCTAGGGCATTCCAAGGAAATGCAAGTCAGCCTATGGATACGGAACAAGAGAATGGTGCGCAAAGTAACGGGCAGCCACCGTTAAACTAGAAACCCCATATCTTGATCCAAGTCCAAAGGTAGTGTGGGGTGATGTTGAGGCTCGAAATAAAGAGCAAGGGCTTGTTAATACTTTGCAGACTAGTAATGAAGGTCAAAGTAATATAAATAAAAATCGCGATAGTGAGCATAATGTAGGGCCTCCTCATGTCCTTTTGAAGATTAATGATATAGAAGTTGTAGCTTTAGTAGACTCTGGTGCTACAAATAGTGTAATAAGCGAGGATTTGTATCACAAACTGATAGAATTAGGCGTCAAAGTTGTTTCACTACCCTTATGTGGAGTAACCTGCACAGTCGCAATTTCACGTAAGAAACAATCCATCAAATATCAGTGTATGATGTCGGTAAATATAGGTGGTAATTCATTGGAGTTATTCTTTTTGGTAATACCTAAATTAGTAAGTGACTTAATTTTAGGTTGCGACCTGTTTTCTGAATATCGCAGCATCATAAACTTCGATAGGCTTTTATTTACCATGAATGTAGCAAATAAGATCGCAGAAGTTCCCTTTAATGACAGGTGCGAAGAAATAGCAGATGTAGTTGAGGCAGATCGGACTCAGATTCCTTATGAGACTTTTATTGTTGAAAGTTTATCAGTCAAAGAAAATAAACAGGTGATAAAGGTAAGTCCTGTTGTGTCCTCCGAGAGTTATGGAGATAGTGTAGGATGTTGTTGTACCAATATAGACTGCGAAGAATGCACTCTTGAATTAATTCATGTACGCAGTATGCGAACGCAGGAAAGCGAGGGTATAGCGTTAAATAACGTGCAAGATTGTGAAATAAGTGAGATAAACGTAGAGGAAGAATCAATAAGCAAGTTATTAGAGGAAAAAGCCGATTCTGCTTATAACCTAAGTCCTAGTCAAAAGGAGGAGCTACGTAAAGTATTTCTTAAAAATAGAGAGGCTTTCTCATCTAAAGCTGGAAAATGTGTTTCTTACGTACATTCATTCGAAGTGAAAGATCTCCCTGAATATCATTATAGATCTAGACCTATCCCCCTAGCCTTAATAAAGCAGGCCGATCAGGTAATTAAAGATATGGTAGACGCCAGTGTAATTAAAGTGTCAAATTTAAAGTATGTGCACTAAGCTGCGAGGAGTATTTAAAAAATAAAATAAAATACCAGAGTTTTAAAGGATTTAAAAGTACGCGATTGACAAGATGACTAAATAAATTGAGTAGACCTTACCGTCCCCCCACATTACCGAAGGAGACAGTACAATGCATATGATGGTTGCAATAAGGTAGAGTTAAGAGTGAATATTTGTATCAAAAAAATGTGTTGAATCCCTACCACACCACTCCAGAGTAGAACGTACGTAAAGTGTTTAAAAGGTAAAAGGAAATGTAGAATGGTGTACTGAATGTAGAATACATAATATTACGTTTGAGAATAAGAAAGTTTACAAACCAATAAGAAATAGTAAGAATAGTATAGTAGAATGTAACATATGGGTTGAATAACTATTTGATCTTGAGTTGAAGGTAAACATGAGTATAAGAATGATATTATTTAACATGTATTTGGTATACTTGTGAAAGGAAGACAGTTATGTATAAGTTTGTACTATGTGTGGTTTAGCTGAGATGAATGTAGGCGAACAAACAAAACATCCCCTTTTTACAAGCGACCTTGGTAAGCAAGACACATTTCTCCCTTCCTTATGAGTAACAAAAGCACAGATTAGGCTTGGGCACTGAGTGAGTGATTCGAAACAGTGTGTCGACTCACTGCTGTGTTCGTGTGATTCGACACACTAGATCCCAACTGTTTCGACTCACCGTCGCTGTGTCACAGTAGCGCTGTTTCTAAAGCGGATCATTTCCTTGCGGCGAAACATCTGCTGAGCCGTGTGTCGCTGTGTCCTGCGTTACTCGTGATTCATAACCAGCTCCTGATTGACACACGACACACTGGTCACTGTTTCAATGGCTTCTAGAAATTGGAGGACAGAGTCCAGCTTGCTTGGTCTGGTTCTCCCGGCCGCGGATCAGAACACAACCTTTATAAAATATAATATCCACACTACTTAACCTAAACTGACGCTACATACATATTTAACACATGCCGTGTTATTGCAGACGATACCGGTAAATTATATGTAGGCTATTTCAACCACAGATCTAACAACTTTTACAAATGATTTATGTTGGATTTTATAAGTTGAATTAAATACATTATAAGATTTATTTATATGTATTTTAAACGATTAAACAGCTGCATCCTGTTTCTCCTCACCTTACAGAGTTTTATGTTTTTATTCTGTGGCGTCTGTGCAATCTGCATTTTTCTAAAATTTTAGATAATTAACTTATTTTATTTATTTTTTACCACATTTTATGTATGCCTAGTACGTGTGAGTAGTTTCGTATGTCTCACATTATATATATGTGAACAGTTGGGCTAAATAAAATAAAATGAAATAATAAAATTATGAAGTATCACGATTCAGCACAGTCGAGTTCTAGAAAACGGTAGCCAATGATATGGCTCGTACTATCTCAAACTGCAAAATAGTAAGCGGTGTAACAGTGCCTGCTCCTCTGATTGGCTGAAACCCATATCACTGTGTTGCTGGTGATGCTGTGCCGAGTGCAGCTAAGCTGATTCGAAACAGTAGGTAGGGGGCGAAACAAGATGAGTCATGATGTGTCGTGATTCGACACACTGTTTCGAATCATTTCACTGAGCTGATCCAAATGTTTCGAAACAGTTCAGTGAGTCATTTTTCCCAAGCCTAGCACAGATGACTGCTCTGCAAGTCAACGCACCCCAAACATAAACATAAGACATTGGAGTAGTAACACTAGACACCGCTTCACATTTATTGTAAAGAATTCGCAATATAGACATAGGAGAGTGCAAATTAGATTCGTAAAGATTATTAACTAACTTTATTAATCATAATTTGGGGCATTTGATGCTGTATATTTTCCATAATTAATTAGTTTAATTAATTATATTAATATCCAAGTAATTTCATATTTTATTAAAATAAACCCTTTGTATTTTCATGAATAATTTCCAATATAACAATATTTCTAACATGTAATATTTCAAGCATGAGAGGATCTGGAAATATGTCCTTTTAGCACTAATCTTAGCGTATCCAATTTTTAACTTCGACAAGTAACGATTTGAGGCGAAGCGAATTGTTTCCTTTCAATCTATTGTAAAGCGTATGTGTAAGACCTTCTGGAAAACTGCTAGAAAGTTTATGAGCCAAGCTTTCCTCACCCCCTTAAGTAACAACCTAGGAAGCGTCCAACGCTCGGAATTTTCCAAAATCACAGCTTACTCTAAACCAATCAAAATTCGAGATTCTCCGAAAGGCGCGAGAGTTTCTTAGAAATTGGAACTATATTTTTGTATTTTTCTCATCGCGCAAGGATTTGAGCTTCACCTATAAAATAACTTTCCAATACGGAAACAGTGTCTTTCTTTTCTGTCCGGCTAGTCTCTTCAATTCTCCTCGATTCTAGACAGGATTCGGAACCGCCGTCACGTCGCCGAAATGTGAAGTATATCTACAAGTCGTGGTCGCGCTTATATAGGAGAGAAAGTATTGATATAACAAGTGGAAGTGTATTAAGTCTTATTATAATAGTGAGTGCTACTAACGGGAATTCCTACAAGTAAAAAGGTACTGTACTTGCATATACATTTAAGTGTGGTAATACGCAGTGATTATTAGAAGAAAAAGCGCCTAATAACAGCAGTAGCGTGTGCTCTATAACAAACATACTCCACTTTTGATATTACATAATAACTGTTTATAAATAACTCCTAGCGTGATACACTCAATCCGACTTAAGAAACTTTACAGATGTTCCGAAATTGTGGACACTGGCGACATTCATCTCAGTATATAAATAAAAACCCGAACTTGTCTTGATTATAATAAAACTTTAGTTATCACACACACACCTTTATATATTTCATTTATAAAATAGCTCCCATATCGCATAAAATCCATATCTCTTCTAATAGCAACTGACAACACGGAAACCCTGAGAGAGAGAGAACTTATGCAACTGGCTGCTGTGGATGCGGTGAGATGGTGTATTGTCATCTAACCAGATGGCTGGCGCTCAACAGGTAAAGTGAAATACATTTTCTGTGAATATAAAACGTGATATTGAATATAAACTATATTATAATTAATACTCCATCTTATCATAAAAGTAACGGCCGCAGAGGGTAACTTTTAATTGGGCAGAGGAAGTTATGTGAAATTCAAATAAGTTTTTGAAACAAATAAACATCTGTCTGTTAAATTTCAGTTCATGTTGGTCTACTACCACCTTTTCAAATCATGGTTATAATATTTAAGTATTCTAGGCGTTTTTAACCAGAAGATAATTAGGCTTCCATTTTCCTTATACAGGACGCTTGAAAATTATCTTACTGGAAGTCCGAAGAGCTTTGATTGGGAATCCTCAATTCAGCGAAATACACTAGCGGCTTATGCTGGTAGACAAAATGTTGGATTTTAGTATTAATGCTGTTGGGAGCTGTACTATTTTTTTTTTCGTGAAGGCAGAGATTTCGATAACGAAGTTACAATTCATCGGATGAGAAAAGACGAGCTCAAGACACCAGATATCAAGAGCAGAGTGTCTCTTGCAGCTCCTCATTGTGTAATTGAATAACAAACGTCTCTGAATTTGAGATGAATAATCAAATTACTATCTGTAATCGTATTAATTCAGTGAGTTGAAGAGCTTTCTACCGAGCACACAACACAAGACAGAAGCAGTGGGAAAAGACCTTCACAGTAATTTATATGCTCTGGTTTCGTTACTAGAAAGACATACATATTTTAGCTACCCGCAAACTCTCCTTGAGTATGTGTGTACTCATATTTAGCTAACTATCATAGTTTACATATCTTATGACACTTATGTACAGCTAGTTTACTCGAGAAAGAATGTTTTATTTTGCTATCCATCAACAATACTGATGTGCTCTTTTGCAGGACTATTTATCTTATACGGCATTTTTTTCGTTTCGGATCAATAACATATAAGAATGAGGGTGAAATCAGCCAACCAAAGACACTCAATCAATATCGAAATTTATTTATCACCTCCTAAGAACATTATCAAGACATGACCTCAATAGGAAGAAGAAATACGTTTGTACTTATATGCAAGTTATTTCTCAAGAAACAGGACTTTTCTATAAGCATCGCTAAGAATTATAACAATAATATAATTACTGAGCGAGATGGCCAAGATGATAGTGACTTGCACGCGCAATCGGGAGGTCCCGGATTCAAATCCCGTGGCGGTCAATTCGAATTTTCTTGATTTCGCCAGTCGTAAAGCCTAAAGCTGAACTGATATTTTCTTACCGTACATCATCACTGCTGTTTCATCCTGTATCATATTCATAGCAATTCATAATTCAATAGTGTTCCGTTATGTTTTAGTTTAGTAGGTCATGCTTCTGTAATTCGTTTTTAGCAGGCCTTGCTTGCTATCTTGTTTTGTATTTATTGAACAAGTGAATTTCAAATAGTTGTTATGTATGGGTATTGTAATATCAAAATTATTCTTTTTATGTCTTGCATCCAATCAGAGACTGGAGATTTTTATTATATTGTTTTGATAGCCAATAAGGTTTATCTTTAGCTTCTTTCTTTTTCCTTCATCGATTCAAGTTAACTGTGTCTCATAAAGACATTAGTTTTTCTAGGCTTTAAATGCCTATTCTTCGTTGTAATCAATTCAACTACTACTCATAAGGACATGAGTTTTCTTCTTGGCTTATCAATGCCATTCTTTACCTATCAGATAGATCTGGTGGTTTACTTTCAATAGCTGAAGCAATCAGCTCTTCGATTCACATTAAGGTTTCATATGCCTTATTGATTCTGAAGACTTCGAACGATTTAAGGACTATTATCACCCATCGTGTGATTCATCGGGTCTTCTTCATTTTGGTGTTGGCGTTGCAAGATCTCAGGCTAACATCTGTATCAACTATCAAAAGGTGATATTAATCAATTCAAAGGTACGTCATTTACTACCTAATTTATTTGAGGAACAATTTGGACGTAATTGCATCATTGAACTAATATATTTGTGGTTTTGATCAAACTGATTAAGCCATCTCAAAGATATTTATGACCTTTAACAAAGGAATTTGTATTAAGCATTGTGATATCTACAAGTTCATCAGTGTTTATGAATAATAATATTATACACGTCCAAGAAATCAAGAATTTATGAACTGAGCATGATGTATGTATTGTTGTTGTGACAATAAATTGTTACATACCAGAGAAATTTATCTAAAATGTATTGGCAAGTTTGGCTTATCTATTTATAGTTTAAGTCTCAATTTCAAGAAGTGTTACGTCCTACGAATCTTGTAATACAGTCCGCTTGCTCTCAGCTTGCCCGTACATTTTAATGGTCCTCCTATTGCCGGATGGTTGAATCATATCTGGACTGTTATCTGGTGAATTGAACTGTAATATATACCAGAATTTGTTCTCATCATAACAATAACTAAACAATAATTAATATTGTTACTGCCTCCATGTCTTCTGCATGTTTGAGGTGAAGGCTGGAGGATCTATTGTTAAACTAGTGTTATAAGTTTCATGCTTGTGAAACCTACACAGACAGCAACACTTACACTAGTACACATATCACACCTGATATTGTATTGTTTCAACGTCCATTGCATTGGACGTTTATGTACTGATTTGTCTTAACCCGTAATCGGGCATTGTATTTATTGTTATTTTGGCCCTAAGAGCGGGCAATTATTGATATTCATTGTAATCTGTGCTGTAAATCTAAAGAGATGGCTAATCAGGAGTTAAACATTAATGCTCTTAAAGCCAAGAGAACTCCTATAAAGGCTCAGATCACTCGCCACGTCAATACCTTTCTATCATTTACAGATCTCGATGATAAATCGCATAAAGAAATTATAGCCCGTAAGGCTAAGTTTAATGAAGTCCTGATCAAATATGAAGATATTCAGTCTCTGATTGACCAAGTAGAGTATTCAGAAGCTGAAGCAGATTATAGAGAAGATATTGAGCAATCTGTCTTTTCAGCCATATCTCATATTGACTCCTTAATTGTAGCCTATGAGGCTAAACTTAAACAAGAAGCAGATGCTAAACTTAGACAAGAAGCTGCAGAAGCAGATGCTAAACTTAGACAAGAAGCTGCAGAAGCAGATGCTAAACTTAGGCAAGAAGCTGCAGAAGCAGAAGCTAGGACTAGACTAGAAATTGCAGAGACAGAAGCTAGGGCTAGGCAAGAAGCTGTAGAAGCAGAAGCTAGGACTAGACTAGAAATTGCAGAAATAGAAGCTAGGACTAAATTAGAATTAGCAGAATCAGAAGCTAGGGCCAGACAAGAAAGGGCAGAAGCAGAGCAAAGAGCTGCTCAAGCTGAATCTATAGCTAAACTAGATTCCATTGATTTTGCAAGAATTCAGTTCATTGATTTCGTTGAAGCTATTCAAACGTTAGTTATACGAGACGAAGCTTCATATTTCAAGGCTCTCAGTATGCGTAATGCATTTGAAACCATATTTAGTGAATATAAGAGTACATATGCTCAACTCAGTCTTAAGGAAGTGACGGAAGTCATTAAGCTTCAAAGACGAGAAGTTGAAGCGACTTTTCATGAGGCAATAGGTCGTCTAAATGGTGCTATTGCCAAAAAAACAGTTCTACGACCCTGATCAGGTCTCAGCTTCTGTAGTCCACCAGTCATCTACAGAATTGACTCCTTCACTCCCAAAGCTTCCCGAGATCCGTCTTCCTCAATTCACAGGCGATCCTGCCTTGTGGATTGAGTTCAGGGATACATTCTATTCCCTTGTCAATCAACATAAGCATATTTCTAACATGGACAAGTTCCAATATCTAAAATCATGCTTATCGCCAGAAGTCATGACTGTAATACAGAATATTCCTGTATCCTCAGCTACATTTGATGTAGCCTGGGAAACGTTGTCAGAAAGATTTGACAACAATCGTCTGATTGCTAATAGTCACATTGACAAATTATTTTCACCACCCTCTCTTGAAAAGAATTCTGCAGACTCTCTGCAAAGATTTATAGATCATTTCATAAGCACGGTGCATGCATTGCACTCTTTAAATACTAATGTCGATTTATCCGACTTAATTATTTCTAAAATGATCTTAGACAAACTCCCAGTTCATATTATTAGAGAATGGGAATCATCGCTGAAATCAGACAGACTGCCTGAACTCAAGGAACTACTTAAGTTTCTGGAGACTAGAGTCCGAGTCTTGCAAATGACGGATTCAGCTCTAAAAAATCAGCCTTCAACTTCACAGAATTCGCAACCTATATCGGCTAAGAGCAAATCAGCTCAGTTTGTCAACAAATGTATTTGTTGCAAAAAGGATTCACATCAAGTCTACCAATGTGATGTTTTCAAAGCAATGAGTCTTGCAAGCCGTAGCAATTTTGTCAGGACTAACCATTTATGTCGTGTATGTTACTCTTCAAGAGGACATACCAAGGCTTGCAGCTCGTTCTCTTGCAGAGTGTGTGGAGAGAAACATAGTACTCTTCTTCACGATTATAGTGCTCAGAACGAGTCACAAATATCTAATACTGCAGGGATTATGTCAGCCTCTCATAATCATCAAGGCTGCTTACTTATATATATAAAGCGGGGATCCTACGGCCTTTGCCGCATCCCGCATTTCGATCTCCATGCCTCTTTATCCCTCCATTCATCTTCTCCTATAGCCCTGTCAGCCATAGCTATTCTAATCCCTTCTCTCCATTGTGTTGTCGGTCTTCCTCTTCTCCTCCTATTCTCTGGGTTATAATTCAGAGCTCTTTTTGGCCATCTTCCTTCATCCATTCTTTTAACATGACCATACCATAATAACTGTCTTGTTTCTATCCTCTCTGCACTTGTACAAATCCTTCCTGTTCGTCTTCTAATTTCTGTATTTGGTACATGTTGCATTTTTGATATCCTGCAAGCTCTCCTTAAAAAATCCATTTCCACTGTATCAATTACCCTTCTTTCTCTCCCTGATAGTTGCCAACATTCCGATCCATAGGACAATATAGGTTCCACCACTGCCCTGTATATTCTCATCTTTGTCTCAATTTTCATCCTTTTTTACCATAATATGCTGTTTAAAAGACAAATAACTTTCTTCCCTTGTAGTACTCTGTTTTGAATGTCTCTCCTGGTTGTTCCCTCAGTTGAGACAATACTTCCCAAATACTTAAACTGATTGCTCTCTTTAATATTCCGAATATCTAAATCTACATCCCCTTGTCCTTCTCCAACTCTCATATACTCTGTTTTCACCATATTCATATTGAGACCCCATTTCTTATATTCCTCCTCCAATTTCCTCATCATATAATCAATATCGTACTCTTCACTTGCTATAACCACTTGGTCATCCGCATATAACAATGTTGTCAAACAAGATTCCTCCATCTGAATTCCCATTCCTGAAATTTTCTTCCTCCATTCCTTAAGTGCTTCTTGAATATATATTTTAAATAGGGTTGGTGACAAACAGCATCCTTGTTTAAGTCCTTTTGAAATATGAAAAGATTCTGAGACATTGTTTCCTAATTTAACAGCACTCTTTGCATTCACATATAATTGCCAGACAGCATTAACATAAATTCTATTCAGGTTTATCTTCGTCAATATATCAAATAATATTTTCAAGGGTACTGTATCGTAGGCTTTCTCTAAGTCGACGAATACCAAATGAGTAGATAAATTTCTGGCTTTCCTCTTTTCTAATATCTGTTGTAACACAAAGATATTGTCCATACATGATCTTCCAGCCCGAAAACCACTGCTTACTTCCTACTGCAAATGTGTTTGTGATAAACAAGTATGGTCAACCCGTAGAGGCCACTGCCCTCTTAGATAGCGGCTCTGATTGCAACTTAATCAGTGAAAGGCTATTTAAACATTTAAAACTATCCCCTTGTCAGCAGCAAGCAAGGCTGACTGGAATACTATCGTCTAAAGTAAGCACCCATAAGCTTGCTTCTATAGAAATCAGGTCTCGAACTACTCGATGGTTTTGTAATACTGTTGCTCTTGTTGTTCCGGAGATTTCAGAGTCGAAACTTCCAAGATCTCCAATTAATATCACTAACTGGAACATTCCGCCTAACCTTCAACTAGCCAATCCTGATTTCAATACACCTAACTTTGTAGACTTATTGTTAGGTATTGAGATTTTCTCGCAAATTGATTGTGTGGGTAATATTTCTGCTCCTAACCTACCCATCATTCATAACTCTCAACTGGGTTGGTACTTTGCGGGCAAGCTGCCCCAACCTTCCTCTCCTAGGTTGTCTGTTCGTAGGTCCAACAAACTTACACTTCATAAATCTAAGGACTTTAGCAATGGACTTCCTGATGATGTATCTTGCCAATCTAATACCTTAAATACGCATTATTCAGCCTTTCTGAATTCAGATTTCGAAATCAGTGAACAGCTAACTAAATTCTGGGAGTTGGAAAGGATTTCTAATGTATCTATTAATTCCAATGAGTTTGATTGTGAGGTGCATTTCACCCAGAACACTGAAAGAAATTCTGAGGGTAGATATGTGGTTAAGCTACCGTTTAAATCCGATCCCCAGTCTTTGGGTAGCACCAACCGCCAAGCACATTTGAGATTTGCATCTCTTGAAAGGAGGTTTCATTCTAATCCTGCATTAGCCGAGGATTACAAGAAATTTATGTCTGAATACATCGACTTGGGACATATGGAATCTGTTGGTCAGGTTTCCAACAATAATTCTGACTACTTCATACCTCACCATCCGGTGCTGAAACCTTCAAGCACCACGACTAAACTTCGCGTGGTGTTTGATGCCTCTGCCAAGTCTTCCAATGGTAAATCTTTAAATGACATTCTGGAAGTTGGGCCTAATGTCCATCCTGAGCTGTTTTCCATCCTATTACGCTTCAGGTTCAATGCTATAGCCTTTACTGCCGACATTGAAAAGATGTATAGGCAGGTGATGATTCATCCAGATCATCAAATCTATCAAAAAATACTTTGGAGAGATTCTCCTTCGAAACCTATTGAGGTGTTCAATCTCAAAACAGTTACATATGGCACTGCCCCTGCCTCCTTCTTGGCTACTAGGACCCTGAAGCAAATAGCAATTGATGAAGGTTCCAAGTATCCTTTAGCCAGCACTATTGTTAATCGTTCGATTTATGTTGATGACATAGTTGCAACTTGTCCTACTTTAGCTGAAGCTAAAGAAGCGGTAAATCAACTGCGATCATTGTTGCCCTTGGGAGGTTTTATTCCTCGAAAGTGGAGTTCAAATATTCCTGAATTGCTTCAGGACATTCCTCTTCATTTGCAAGAGACTTTAGACAGCCGCACATTCGGTAAATCTGAAGTCAGTTCTATAAAGGCTTTAGGTTTAATCTGGCAGCCATCCAATGATTTGCTTAGAATAGAGACTTCTATTGATTTCACAAAACCGTTCAAGATATGCTCTAGGAGAACGTTGTTATCTTGCATCGCTTCAATCTTTGATCCTTTAGGCCTTATATCTCCAATCGTTGCCTACTGCAAGATAATATTTCAGTCTTTATGGAAGACTACTACTTCTTGGGATCAACCTATTCCTCCTGATGTAGCTGATAAATGGCTAAGGATTCACAGTCAATTGACTATGATAGAGCAAATTGCTATACCTCGCATGGTAGTATCGGAGGATTCAAGGTCTATTCAGCTTCACGGATTTTGTGACGCTAGTGAATCTGCCTATGGAGCCTGTTTGTATTTGCGCTCTTATACTCACTCCAGCAATGTTCAAAGTTTCTTGCTGTGCGCTAAATCTAGAATCGCGCCTGTAAAGCCTACCACGATTCCTAGGTTGGAGCTATTAGCTGCCCATCTTTTGGCCATTCTAATTCGTAAGGTTCTGCCCATGCTGCTCCTGAATATTGACAAAATTTTCCTCTGGAGTGATTCCAGCATTGTGCTATGCTGGCTATCTCGTTCACCTGATACTCTGCAAACCTTTGTTAGAAATAGAGTTTCGGATATTGTTGAGTTCACCTCAACCTGCGAATGGCGCCATGTATCCTCAAAGGATAATCCAGCCGATCTTATTTCTAGAGGTGTTTTGCCTTCTGACCTCATAAATAATCAGCTTTGGTGGTCAGGTCCAAATTGGCTTCGTACTCCTCAATCTGATTGGCCAGGCAATAGCCCACTTGTTGTTCCTACTCCATTACCTGAAGTTAAGCGAGTAGCTATAATTCAATCAAGGAATTTTGAAATGAACTCTAAGATTTTAGAGTTTCAGCACCTAAAAACTCTAAGAATCATGGCCTATGTATTAAGGTTTATTGATAGGATCCGTAATCCTCATTCCACTATTAAAGGTCCATTGTTGCCTCTTGAACTTGACAAGGCCCTCAGATATTATATCAGAGTGGTACAACTTCAGGCTTATTCGACAGAGATGAAATGTTTGTCCTCAGGACAAGCCATACCTACTGCTAGCAAAGTATTGCAGTTTTCACCATTCCTTGATGAGAATGGCCTTCTTCGCATAGGCGGACGCCTCAAGCATTCTGCCTTGCCATTCGAAATTAAACATCAGATTCTGTTACCTTCATCTCATAAGTTTACTAAAAACTTCATTGAATTCACGCATCGTAAGCTGCATCATGCAGGCTTACAATCTATCATTGCTCATGTAAGAGAAAAATATTGGATAGCTTCCATTAGGAAGGTTGTTCGTGGGGTTGTAAACAAATGTATAATTTGTTTTCGTTTTAAGGCTCAGTCATTGCAGCAGAAGATGGCTGACCTTCCTCCCTCTCGAGTTAATTCCATACCCCCATTTACGAATGTTAGCATTGACTACGCAGGCCCATTTACCATTAAGTATGGTGGTCCTCGTTCTAAGACCTCTATCAAGGCATATTTATCTATATTTGTGTGCATGTCCACTAAGGCCATCCACATTGAGCTTGTCACGGCGCTTACTTCCCGTGCCTTTCTTGCGGCTTTTTCTCGCTTTACAGGGCGTAGAGGTCTCCCGTTTTCTGTCACTTCGGATAATGGAACTAATTTTGTAGGTGCTAACACAGATCTTCATCACCTTAGCGAACTCCTAAATTCAGAAGAGCATCAATCATCAGTGCAAGATGCTACTTCTCATTTGAATGTTCTTTGGCATTTTTTGCCGTCTAATTCTCCTCACATGGGAGGTTTGCATGAAGCAGCTGTACGCTCTATAAAGTACCATCTTAAAAGGATGCTATCTTCATTCAACTTCACTTATGAGGAGTTTAGCACAGTTTTGATCCAGGTTGAGGCATTACTGAATTCACGTCCTCTAATTCCACTAAATGAGGATATAGATGACTTCGCTTATATCTCACCTGGTCACTTTCTTGTAGGAAAGCCTTTAATATCTATTTCTAGCCCTGATTTGACAGGTGGTTATACTTTACGTTCACGTTGGGATGCCTTACACCAATTTAACATTAATCTATGGAAAAAGTGGTCCAAAGATTACTTACTTACCCTGCAACGACGTGCTAAATGGACCAAGGTCCAAGACAATGTATCTATTGGCACACCAGTGCTAATCATAGATGATAATGTCCCTCCTCAGAGATAGATATTGGGCATTATTCATCAGATTCACCCTGGCAAGGACGGGCTTGTTCGGATTGCAACAGTTCGGACTGCCACGGGTTCTTATGTGCGTCCTATCATTAAGTTGGCGCCATTGCCAATTTCAGAAAATGATGAATGATTTAGTCATTCTCTGCATTCATGTTTTTCAATTCATTTCAATTATTTGTTCTCATGTTTGTTTTATTTTTTATTTATTTTTTCTCTCTTCTTTATTTATTTTTTAAAACATAACTCCACATGTAATTTTAAATTATGCCTCAAGTGTCATAATTTGCGGGCAATATGTTCCGTTATGTTTTAGTTTAGTAGGTCATGCTTCTGTAATTCGTTTTTAGCAGGCCTTGCTTGCTATCTTGTTTTGTATTTATTGAACAAGTGAATTTCAAATAGTTGTTATGTATGGGTATTGTAATATCAAAATTATTCTTTTTATGTCTTGCATCCAATCAGAGACTGGAGATTTTTATTATATTGTTTTGATAGCCAATAAGGTTTATCTTTAGCTTCTTTCTTTTTCCTTCATCGATTCAAGTTAACTGTGTCTCATAAAGACATTAGTTTTTCTAGGCTTTAAATGCCTATTCTTCGTTGTAATCAATTCAACTACTACTCATAAGGACATGAGTTTTCTTCTTGGCTTATCAATGCCATTCTTTACCTATCAGATAGATCTGGTGGTTTACTTTCAATAGCTGAAGCAATCAGCTCTTCGATTCACATTAAGGTTTCATATGCCTTATTGATTCTGAAGACTTCGAACGATTTAAGGACTATTATCACCCATCGTGTGATTCATCGGGTCTTCTTCATTTTGGTGTTGGCGTTGCAAGATCTCAGGCTAACATCTGTATCAACTATCAAAAGGTGATATTAATCAATTCAAAGGTACGTCATTTACTACCTAATTTATATGAGGAACAATTTGGACGTAATTGCATCATTGAACTAATATATTTGTGGTTTTGATCAAACTGATTAAGCCATCTCAAAGATATTTATGACCTTTAACAAAGGAATTTGTATTAAGCATTGTGATATCTACAAGTTCATCAGTGTTTATGAATAATAATATTATACACGTCCAAGAAATCAAGAATTTATGAACTGAGCATGATGTATGTATTGTTGTTGTGACAATAAATTGTTACATACCAGAGAAATTTATCTAAAATGTATTGGCAAGTTTGGCTTATCTATTTATAGTTTAAGTCTCAATTTCAAGAAGTGTTACGTCCTACGAATCTTGTAATACAGTCCGCTTGCTCTCAGCTTGCCCGTACAAATAGCAATTGAATTATCAGACGCTATAAACACATCAACAATAGAGAACAATAAGTGCTGACAAAGGGAATTGGTTTCTTGTGTGATTTGATTATAGGTGTTTGTTATTGATTTGTTAATTAAAGTAAGAATTTAAAAAAAATGCAGAAAATTGAAAATTCTGCACATCTGCCAACTGGTAGGCCTACATACACAGAAACTTGCATTTGTTATGGCCTCGATGTTCAAAGGGGTATAAATAAATCTGAACTTTAAAACTATGACTTATGGCTGGTTTCTATAAGCCCATAAAATACCTCTATAAGTTAACCCATGGTCAGAATTTACTCAACTATAACTTATTACGTTTCTACAAACTAATATCCTGAATTTGACTTTAGACATTACCCCTTGGAAAAGTTAGATCCAGAATCTCCCACCAGAGCAATGATGTAAAAGTCAGATTGATCAAGCTTGGAATTATAGCTTAATAATAATAACAATAGTAATATTGGAATGATAATTCTTTCACACTGGACGTGTTTAGGCTAAGATGGACACGTGAAGTCAGAATGAAAAATTCAATGCCATAGCCGGGATTTGAACCAGGAACCAGGAACCAGGAACCAGGAGCTATACTGGGATTGTGAGTCAGTTGGAGAATTTAATGTTGTACCGGCACGTTGCCATGGTAGCTCAGTTAGTTAGAGCATCGGCACGGAGAGTCGAAGATCCTGGTTCAAATCCCGGCTATGGCATTGAATTTTTCATTCTGACTTCACGTGTCCAATAGTAATATTGATGATAACTTACTTACTCTATGGCAATAGACAATTCCTCAGCAAGCTAAAGGAATATTATCTATTTTATAAAACCCGAAGATTCATTGCCGCGCTTATCTGAACCCACAATTCAACTCTATTCTGTGCTAACTCCATCCAATCATCCCTCGCAAATCCTGTTTCCCTTAAATCCATCCTATTATTGTCCTCCCACCTATGGCTAGGTGTTCCACGTGGTCTTTTCCCTTCGGGTCTCCCAGTCAATACTTTTGAGATATCTCTTAGCTCCTCTATGCGCTCAACATGTTTAGGGTATTTTATCTTCAGTGATTTAGTTACTCTTACTATATCCGGTGAAGAGTACAGGTCATGAAGTTCGTCGTTATGCAATTTTCTCCAGTCCCCATTTTCATCTCTCTTAGGCCCAAATAGACAATGACGATGATAACAATAATGACAAATAATAACAGCAGTAAATGACATAAACAATATATCCTAAGAACAGATAGATCTAAATGAACTAGGTTTTACAGTACAAAAACTTCAGAGGTAAGAGATTTGAGAGTTTACCAGATTGTTTTATACATAATACTGAAGGTTGCAAGAGCAATTTATTTGGTACGTTAATGGTTTGGTTATTGATAATGATCGCAAACAATAATTGTCAAAAAACATGCATTACTTTACATGTTCTTTGCCATGCATAGTCGAATTCTTTACAAAAATATATATTGTGAAACACCCTCATAACTTCTCTACCATTAATATTTCTGCACAGGGCAGTCTGTATTGCAGTAATAGCATGACTGAAAATCGAATTCGCGAAGCAAAACTTGAAACCTTAATTTGTGGCTTAAATGAGAAGATGATAATTACCATTCAGGGAATTTATTGGGGAAAAAATATATATAAGTTTTAGCTATTAGTATAATCTTTCTATTGTGTACAAAATTCAAACAAAATAGTTAGACCTTTTTTTAATTAAATCGCAAAAAATGAAGTTTTCTTCATGTAAAGTGGTAGTAAAATTCAAGTCGTTGCCAATCTTCGTGTAGTATCACAAGAAGCTATGCTAATCACAGACACAAGCACAAACATGTTACTAAAAATAGTATTTTTTGGATTCACGGAAATCTCAAAATCATGCATTTATGCTGAAAACACGAAATTTAATTTCAGGAACGAATGCAATATAACCATCCTCTATCTTTACCTATAATACATATGGTACGCGTAGAGGAAGAACATATATTAAGCCAGGGGTGCCCACAGCGGGGGTTAAGACGCAGACTGCGTCATTGAAATTTCTGGGGGGGGGGGGGGCAAAATATTAGCGTTTTATGAATTTTCTGGGAGGGGTTGAAAATTGTTGCAAAATTAGCGTTTTATATGCTAAAATTAAAAACTGCCTAGCTAACTAGTTTTTGAGTGCTAAATAGCGTAAAATGTGATTTTCATTAGTTCCATATTTAAAAATTTCCCGGGGGTGGCCACCCGACTTAAGTAACAATTTCTTGTTTACATTAGTATGTCTTAGAGTATGGTAAACAAATTTCCTAATTAGTTTTTGAGTGCTAAAATAGCGTAAAATGTGATTTTCATTAGTTCAGTATTTAAAAATTTTCCGGGGGTGAACCCCCCACTTAGGCAGGCCTAATGATTTCTTATTTACATTGGTGTCTTAGGAGTATGGTAAACAAATTTCCTAACTAGTTTTTCTGCGCTAAAATAGCATAAAATGTTATTTTCATTAGTTCAATATTTAAAAATTTTCTTGGGATGGACCCCCGACACCCCGGTACTTTCGACCCTCTCCTCAATAATTTTCTGGTTACGTCATTGTTTCACTTATTATATTTATTAATATAATGTTACAAAGTGGCCCAAGAAGTTAAAGAGAAAAAATTAATTAATTAAAAAAGTTGCCCCAATAGAAAATATCATATGGTCGCCCTTGTCGACAGCCAATCAGGTTGGGGGGGTGAGCAGTGAAGTTGGGGGGTGAGTCATGAAGTTTTGGGGGTGGGCACCCCTGATTAAGCAGAAGCAAAGAATTAAAAGAATTGTCATATACACTGGTAATAACATTTTTTAAATAATATGAAAACAAAAGAAGAAAAGTCAGGATGAAAGAACTATGGCGGGGATTAAACCCTGGACCTCTTAAACCGCAGCCTCACGCGTTGGAAATGAGCTACAAAGGGTACTGAGGACGTGTTTTAAATAACGTAGATGCAATGTTTATTTCCCATGTTTCCATATTGGAAAAGTTTTTTCAATATATATCATATAACAGTTCAGGATAATAGTATCATACCATATCATAGTAAATACCATTACTGTCGAGATCAAATTCGTGAGAGAATGAGAAATAGGAGCCCAATTTGAAATTTTTGCGTACTGAGTTGTACCGAATACCGGCAATATACGGCATATGCAAATTTAAATATACAATTTTTGTAGAAACACTTTTACTGTCATTTTCTTATTTATCCATAGTTCAAACGTTTATCCAGCGTTAGGCTTATAGAAACTCGTCATAAGTGGTTCTGTTGAGATTTATTTCGCAATTAAAGTGAATTACGCTTACATCAGTTCAGGAATAAGTGTTTTAATCATTATGTCTTCCATATTTCAGCAAAAATGTTTGCGATCGTATCTTGTTCACAAACAACAGCTACACTGATTACAGTGCATATTAATAGTATTGTCTCAGTCTAAAAATATATTCATATATGAAATTACAATACCATCGCTACTAAATAAGTTTATTTATTTATTATATTCGGAGGTGTAAACGTCTTCAGTATCGGTCTAACGAAGTGGTCATATGCTTAATCCGCCTGTAATGGAAACAACTTACTACGGAATTACCTCTGTCTGGACAAATGAATGTAGAAAACACTGCCTCATTTGACTTATTCCATTTTGATATTGAATAGAGAAGCCTTGACCAATGCAGTCAGGTGTTTGTATATTTACATTTAGGTAGCTGTATGAGACTACATCACGCCCTTGAGTTACTGGTGATTTCAAAATCACTCGCGGTTTTAAAAATGATAACTTAATAAAAATTAAAACAAATGAATTCCCTGCTTACCGACTGACATGACAGAGGCGATAACATCGAAAACGTACAACTCATGTTCAGCAGGTGAATAGTTCAAATCCCTGGGTGAGCTAGTAGTTGTGAATGTTTTGGAGATTTTCCGATCCGCAACAGGAGCCAACTTTACTTAGTATACAATAATGATAACGATTATAATAAAACTCTGAGTGACCAAGAAAACTTACCAACACGATAAAACATAACGTTCACAAACGCACATAAATGTCCATGTAGGTAAACAAATTACTCACTCCTGTGATAAGGTGCGTGCTTTGAACGTTCTTATGAAGTACTTAGACTAGGTGACGTTAATGTCTTACTATAAAATATATAAGGCAATAGCTTTCAGTGTTGTAAGAGAACGTTTTACGTACGCAATAAAACATTTTTATTTTTCCTTCCCGGAAAATTTCAAAACATGCAATCTTGGTATGCGAATTATTATTATTGCTGAATTTGAAGACAGTCTACAATAATTTTATTATTGTTGTAATACTGGTTGGGAATTCCTCTCGTTTAGTACACAATTTTTATAAATTTATAGAGAACCATAGGCAGCAATTTTAAAATGTATATATTAAAAAATCGCTAAAAATAAAAATAGCAGGATATGTACAAAAGTGTTCGGTTTTAAGTCAAAGCAAGAGATCAGTGTAAACAAACTGTTCATCCATAACTCGAATTGAGGAAACCTTACGGTTTGTAAATGTCCTTTTCTTAAAGAATCTGCAGAAGTGAAATATTTGTGGATTATTGGTTATCAGCATTTGAAACGGGATAAAAACATAACATGACATTCCTTTAGGTAACTTGTTGTATGGTGGAAATCCAATAGTTTATTACTCAGTGATGATAAGAAGTTCCCACAGTTTTTAGTTTAGAGCCTCTATTGGAAATGACACTTTGCAAAGACTGTGTGAATGTTTAATTGTATCCACTTCTCAGAAATTTAAGAGATCATGTATTTTTATATGTTTAAGCAGAATGTATTTTGTCTATTGTGTCTCAATTATTATTAGATACGGCATCATTTTTGGGGTGGTAGTGGTGGCACCAAAGACATTTTATTACTTCAGAAAAAGATTCTTAGAATTTTAAGAAGTGTAGAGAAGTTTTAAGAAGTTTTACAGGCCAGATTTCAAAGACTTAGGATTCTTAACTGTTTTAAATTTATATATTTATGACAGTTTAGCTCTTTTACGAGGAAAAAGTAAGCACACTTGGAATAAGAAGTGACATACACAATTACCAGACGAGGTTCAGAAATATTATCAATGTTCCATTATGTATATTATCTAAAACACAGTCATATGTACGAGGGTAAGTTAATAAACATCCGCACTTTTTGTGTAATATTTTGTAGGTTGGCTGTACCACTTTGTGCTCGCGCACTGTCGTCGACATGTTGTTAATTTATCTCCACTTAATGAATGTTTGAAATTAAAACTTTACTGCGTGTTGCGCTGTTGTACATTATATATATGGCTGCACCAAAAAAATACAGAGTGCACTGAGAAGCAAGGTAACTGAATGTTTTGTGTTGTTGCAATACATTTAAAAAGAGAATGCGGACACTTGTTGACTTCGGCTCCTGTTACACCTTCAGACGACAAAAAAAAAAGAATCATAGATGACAATGGTTGTGCGGTACAGACTTTTCCACTGGAATTTCTTGTTCCATATCAGTACTTAGTGTCCCCTTTTACGCCCCGGTAGAGGAAATGGGGTGGGGGGATGACGTCATAGTGGTGGGTGTGATGACGACATGGAGGGGAGGTGTTGACGTCAACCAAGATGACGGAACTTCCTGTTCCGGAACAAAATGGCGGAACTTCTTGTTCCGGAACAAGATGGCGGCACTTCCGGAACAATATGGTGGCTGGCGCCAAATTCAAAGTTAAAAATGCAAGAGTGGGCTAAGTCTAAATTTTATTTTTAATGCAAAAGTGGGCTAAGTCGAAATTTTATTTTTAAAACGGCGGGATGTTTGAAAATTCAAAATAGCGGAAGCCTCAAAATGGCGGAAGCTTCAAAATGGCGGATAGGGCGGAAGATATGAAATTTTTATTCCTCAAAATTGGCGGAAATTCGAGAATGACACAAAATGGCGGCATTGCGTGATGGCAGGCCTCAAGATGGCGGCTTGGGCGGGAGATATGTAATTTGTATTTTTCAAAATTGGCGGAGATTTCGAGAAAGACACAAGATGGCCATCGTAATATATTTAGGTATTCATTAAAAGATTTCTATATCAAGTCTACACAAAGGGCCTATTTTCTTGCAAAATAATACACAGGAAAATTTGTAATGCAAGACATATTATTATGATTTAATATTCATTAAATGAATAGTTTCAAATAAGTTTTGTACACCAAGTCGACACAAAAGGCCTAATTTTTGTAAAACTAATACATAGGCCTATTTGTAATGCATGACATCGTAATATGTTTAGGTATTCATTAAAAGATGGTCTTCAAATAAGATTTCTATATCAACTCGGTACAAAAGGACTAATTGTTGTAAAACTAATACTGTAGGCTGGTGTGCCTGACAGAATTTGCTATAGGATTTTTCGGAGGACCTCTGGATTATAATCCAGAAAATATTCAAGCTTAGAAGTGGAGGATTGTTGAAGGAAGCAGGAATAATGGAGAATGACAATTGTCACCTTAATCTACTGCTTTGGTAGACTGATGCTTCTCTTCTTTCTTCTAGCTATGCTTAATAGTTGTTAGTATTTATTTTATATCACTTGGAAATTTTTAAGGATAATGTCAAAGGTTATGTATCTTTTCTATAAGAGGTTGTTTTCTTAACAAGAACCTATAGTAATTTTATCATTATCATGTATGAGTACAAGTTGAGTTACATCTTGCTTAAAAATTACTACAGCAATTTCTTTAGATTTCTTGTAGGAAAAGAGGAGCTGCAAGTATGCCAAAACTTCCTCAAAATGATAAATGCTGGATTACTTGCGTAAACTAAGAATTTGCTAGACCATTCCTTGGTCTTTGTGAGTTTACCATATTTTATTCAAAACTACTACGGCAGCATATTTGGCTTGCACGTAGAGGAAAAGAGGAGCTGCAAGGATGCCAAAACTCCTGGACAATTAGAAATGCAGTTTCTACTTGTATGCAAACAAATTTGCTGAGTCCTCTAGACTCTTGTGAAATTAACCATATATTAACTGTATGTAGTACTTAACTTGTATAGTGACTTCATCTGATGAGAATGTGAATGCATTAGCCGGACTATGGCTAACTAGGGGAAGTACAGTTAATGTTACTGTAGTTCCATGATGAGGTTACTGTTGAGTCAAAGGTAAATCATCCTGAACGGTGGCCAATAGTGAGTCCTCCAATGGCTGCAACTACGCTCCACGACTTTCCAGGGCTGCTGCAATTCCAGTCTCCAAACTGGCTATGTGTTGAGTATCTGCGTTGTTTCCATGCTGTCGTCTCGTAGATGCTGTAGTGTAACTGTACTAGTAATATGCAGACTTGTGGTCTGTTGCTAAATTTGGGGCTGTGCCCTTACGAAGCGACGATCAGTGAAGAAGTGAATAAAGTCTAATGGCCAAAATGCGTTCCCATAATCATCTTACAAAGAGTCAGGTTCTAGAATCTTATGGAAGGCTCTTCTTGAAGTTTCCAGTAGCTTCCATCCAGAATAAGAGAACATTTAAAGATAATAACATGCTGTAACTATTCTGTAACATAAAAAATCTGTATGTGAGCATTTGCATCATAAAATAATGTATAATTACAGAGAAATTAGTCATTTTCATGCGGTAAATAATCGATCTATTCATAGAGCTGTCACTACAAACAAGTGCAATAATCGATATAACGCTTCTAAGTGAGCTAATGTATTCTGGCTGTAGCGCCAAGTAAATGCAAATGAGCTGTCACTCGACAATCGATATCAGTTCGATATCGGCAATGCAGCTTTCTACGTTGCAATAGTTTTAATGTTAAATCTTGACAAGTACTCAATAGTAATGCATGAAACATTGGAATATCATTCTAGGCTTGATATGAGAGAGTATAGAATAATTACTTTCTTTATCTACAATAAAAATAAAGAAGTAAAAGAGTGTCAAGAATGCTGGCTACAAGTGGTTGACATTAGTGTCATCTAACGAGTGACTGATAAACTTATTTGCTTTAACATTGCTTAAATGTGCTATAGTTATATTTTGATATTCTCTAAGCTCCATGAGCTTACAAATACATAGACCTATTAGTAATGCATGACATCGTAATATGTATAGGTATTCATTAAAAGATTGTTATCAATGTGATTTCTATTTCAAGTCTACTCAAGGGGCCTATTTTCTTGTAAAAATAATACAGAGGCCAATTTGTAATGCAAGACACATTATTATGATTTAATATTCATTAAAAGAATGTTTTCAAATACGTTTTCTATAAATACTCGACACAACAGGCCTATTTTTAAAAAAAACTAAAAGGCCTAACTGAATTGCATAAAGGGCATATTATGTGTTAGTATTTGTTTAAAATAGTTTTTTCAAATATGTTTTATATTACAACTTGACACAAAAGACCTGTTTCTCTTCAAATATGATTTCTGCGTCAAGTCGGTACAATAGGCCTATTTGTGTAAAAGTAATCAGATGTCTAATTCTCATTCATAACAACTTATAATGTTTAACAAAACAATAAAATATTGTCCATAAATTAGATTTCAGGATAAAAGGGCTTTAAAATTACTAGGCACAATAGGTTAAAGGCATAACTAAGCCCTTAGGACAGGAGACGTTCAGGTTGAAATAAACTAACATATAATTTTACATTAGTTCAGAATAATAATTTATTTTTTACAAGACATATTATGGTACAAGGATGTGAAGTTATCTTACATTTATATCAAATGGAATTCTATTATAGATAACAATCTGTCGCAAGCATCCTGGTTCTAATATATTTTCACAACACATCTTATCGATGACAATCTACCGTTACCATCCGGGATGTATAAACAGAACATTTAATACACTGAATGACGGATGTGTGTAAATCCACATTGTTGACCTAGATGTTAAAACTAATATAGAACATACCGGATTTATCACAAGGAAGTGATTGAAATACACACACACATCCGTGATGCTAATTGTAATTCATTTTAATACATTGAATGAGGGATGTGTGTCGGTATAAGTCCGCATTGTTGACCTACATATTAAAACTATTATAGAACATACCGGATTTACAAACGCGATGACAGAATAGAATTTTATCACAAGGAAGTGATTGAAATACACACATGCTTTTCAGTATCTGTAACCGTAATTGTGTAAACACTATGACATGTATAAAAGAGAAGCTTTTTTTTGGCAAGTGATCTCATACACTCTCTATATTTCGTAAGTGTTTGTATCTCAACGTGTGATTGAAATTGATAGTGATTCAGCTTTTTCATCTAGAAAAGTCACCAGTATCAGAGGTATGTTTCTTCCAAGTAACATTGTTTTTATTTAACTTGATTTAACTACAGTTGTGTTTAAAAATCTGTAATTTATATTGTCTATGATCCAAGATTATAAACTTAAAACATTTTGATTCAGGAAAATTATGAAATTTACAGACAGTAATACATTTAGGTAGAATATTTAAATTTGGACAGTTGAAATCAAATAGATCGTGGAACTCAACAGACGGAATAATGGTTTGTAGAAATTGTTTTTTCTGATAACCTTTCACAAATACATGATCACAATTGTTGGAAACGTTCTTTAAAGTATTTTCCATATGAACATAATCTACACATCCGTGATCGTATTTTAAACCATGATGAAAATGTTCTAAGTAATGTTTTGGTATTTCGTAAACAACACAGTCTTCAGGGTTGTTGAATAGTAGATGTACACTGTTTTCACCTTTCAAATCACAAGAAAATAATTCTTTTACAAAAAATAGACCTGTTGATTGTTCGACATAACCTTGTACGTCTGCAACTCGGCCACTCCTACGATCAAAAGAAAACAATATATCACTAACATATTTCATACGCTAAGGCCAGTATAAAATAAATCTCGACGTTTTCTTCTTATTCTAAACATCTAAATTAATATTCATAAACACTGATTTGAGTTGAGAGATGGGAACACACCTTACCCCGTTCCCCCTCCCCCTGAAATAGCGTTGTCGAACTTCTCAATTAGAAAAAATCTTTAACAGCTGAAGTAACCTTCATAAAACACTGTTTCATTAATTATACTTTTCAAGAGATCTTAACAAGAGATAAATTATATGCTTTTGAACCATTGTGGCTTCCGTTATAGATTATTCCTATTTTACATAACCCACTATTGATAGATTCCATGTCTTTCTCTTCAAATTGTTCGGTATATTTTTTCGTTAGAAAAAAGACAGAAGATCATCACTGGTTTTCGACTGTATTTCTAACAAGACGGAGTATCCGTATTTAGTCTGTTTTAGTACTGCAGAGAGAACATTGTATGTAGCACCTATTACTACACCTTTTCAACCTCAATTTCGGAAAAAGTAATTTCAATTTCGGAAAAAGTAATTCCAATTTCGGAAAAGGTAACTTCAATTTCGGAAAAGGTAATTTCAATTTCGGAAAAAGTAACTTCAATTTCGGAAATGCGAGGGCTATGAAGAGGGTATAGTAAAGTTGGTACCACGCTAGGACAAATGACTCAATCGGAGCGAGATTATGTAGAGAAGTAGCTAGAAGGTGTACCTAAATGTTCCAAATAAAACAGTTTTGATTTTCACTGTGGTTTTCATTTTATGCCCCATCGAATGCTTTAAAAAATAGCCCTCGTATTTCCGAAATTGAAGTTACTTTTTCCGAAATTGAGATGACTTTTTCCGAAATTGAAATTACTTTTTCCGAATTTGAAATTACTTTTTCCGAAATTGAAATTACTTTTTCCGAAATTGAGGTTGAAATGGTGTAGTTGTGAGATTGTAACACACCTTGCCCCATAAGTAGCGTTATTGAATTTCTCAATTATTGATACCACCTGAAAAGCAAAAAAAAATTTTTAACATATAATTTAATATAGTATATCATTTTTATAAACTATGTCAACAATAATTTCTAGCAGATGCTTTTGTAAAACGGAACAAGTCAGGTGACCAACAACTAATTAACAAACTGGTAAAACATTGAATCTAATAGAAATAGGAAAACAAACAAGAAGTTATTTTTAGTTTAATCAAACTTGACGTCACTTACCTCGTTAGTTGTAGGAGAAGAGTCAAAGACGATGTTAGAAGAACAGATGCTGATGATGACGACAACTACGTAGTCTACAGTATTCACAGAACGAACGATGAAACAGTGTTTAATGACGGAAGAGTATGGTCAGGCCTTTTATAAGGATATTAAGTAACGGGTTCCCCTCTTTGAACTTACACTACTTTCTTGTTTGAAATGGAATTAGATGCCGGAACAGGATTTCGTAAGACGGTGACATTGTAGGTATATTAAACTAATTATGTTGTATTTTCAAACTTGTTATGACATGTTCCTACAGATTAAATATATTAAGAATTATATGCCTGAACAAGATCTCGTGTGTTCAAGTTTGTTTACCGACCTAATTACGTTATATATTCAATCTTGTTAGGACATGTTCCTACAGTTTTACTTACATTTAGAATTATATACCGGAACAGGATTTCCTAAAACGCTGACCCTGTTTACTAACCTACTTACAGTTTACTTTTAATACAATTATACAGATCCTGTTGAGTCATGTTCCTAAGATTCATACTTTTCGAAAATTACTACACAACACTGTACATAAACAATTATAATAACAGTTTTTTATTATTTATTTCATCAGAAACCATGTTATACAAAGACAGATTTTCCAGGATGTAGGAATATTTCCTTTATTGACATAATTAACTATTTCACTCTACATGAGAGCATATTTAGCCATAATGTTTGTAAAAACACTTGAGTTCACCATCAAATAATTATCATCACTATTTATAAAAAACAAATATGCGAGCCTCTTCATATTGTACATAACACTCGTTTTAACTTCTTAGTTGTCTGTAACATAAAGTTTTCTTCTTTGAATATGTAAGGTTTTGAATGCAACATATTTTCAGACACAGTTTTTTGTAAGTGAAGCAAAAAAACGATGATAGTTAACAAAACACATCGAATGGTTCCTATTTCTGCACACCTGTTGTATTTCATAAAAGGATAGAACCCCAAAACTGATATAAATGTCTTAGGGGATGTTCGGGAAAATGGTTCTACCCGCCAGTACATATGGAGCAGCAATTCGATGCTTCAATGCACCCTTCCCAGTTTTTGAAGAACGAGAGCATCTTCTGTTCTTATTCTCGACTCTCGAAGATTTGCTCTGAAAAAATTTAAAAAAATACATTTTAGAAAATATATATATTCTCAAAAGCAATTGAACATAATTTCTTTTTGTCTTACATAGTATACTTACTTACTTTTCTACATAGAGGCTTGCTCGCATCTCCGGAAACTGTCGATATCTTAGATTATCTTTTCTCCTAGAATATCACTACGAATATTGCTGTTTCGTGTTCTCGTTCATCTCGTTTTATTCTGTAAACAAAGATTGTAAAGGTTCTAACTTACGTGTTACCTGCTTCTGACGTTTCAAAACAAATAATTATGTTATGACTCACGGTGTGCACGTTTTCCTTGAGCACTTTTGTTTCGGAAGACGTGTAGAGCTTCCCTGTCTAGAGATGTCTTAAAGAGTTTCACAAAATTCGTTGGTGTTCCATCTTCCGTCTTTGTAATAGGCAGATATTTATTATGTATATATAAAGTCATTATACTTATTGCCTATACAAAAACCAAGAGTGAAAAAAACCGTGAGATGATTTTTTTCAATTCCTTTGATTGGAAGTAGTCCACCTAGACGTTCTAGCTGTCTTAGGAAATAATTTAGAAACGACTATATATTTATTGGACCTAGTATTTTCATTATACTACGCCACCAAGTTAAATCTGCACGGCAATAGGGGAAGTGTTTCGGCGCTAGTGTCGCCCAGCTACGGAAGGGATGTAGGGGATGTAGGGGAAGCAGTACAGTCATGCTAAAATTGTAACTGAAATGATGGCAAAGTAAACAATGCAAGTGAATTAAATCTTACCTGAATTATTCTAATGGAAATACCCCAGACATATCATCGCCATCATTTTCTTCGCTGCTGTGTTCATCATTGTCACTATGGTCAATGTCACTGCTTTCATCACTACTCTCTAAACCGCCTAATTCAATGATAATTTTTTCAACATCTTCTTCCATCAAACCATCATTTTTCCAGTATTGTTCCTCCAATTTTAGAACATGATCACACGTTTTTCTCCACTCGTCCGGTGTAATTGAATCGAGGGCCTCATGCGTAAGATGTTCAATATCTGATGTCAGTTGTGTCACATTCCTCTTCTTTACCCTGGTCTTAACTGTATTCCATATGTACTCTATGGGATTGAGGTCACACTGATAGGGAGGTAATCTAACAACTTCGTGTCCGTACTGTTTAAACAGATTGTCGATTTTATAGGAAGGTGGAGGTTTATGGACTTTTAATAGTGCCAATAGTTCTGATTTTCTAGCTGAAGGAGGAAAAGGAATGTTAATTTTTTCAAGCCAGTCTCTAATGTCCTGTATTCGGGAGCCTGTAGTTGGGGGTTTGTTGTCCAGAACGCTATGGTATGGGGCATTGTCCATCACAAAATTATGCCATCTGGTGGTAAATTTGGTATCAGTCGTTCTTCTGCCCATTTCTTGAAATTTTCGAAATTCATTTCGTCATGGTAATCGCCGGTTTTCTGTTTGGCTTTGAAAACTAATTTCGCACATGGGATGAAACCATTTCTGCCTCCAGCATGCACAATGATGTATCGCTGACCAGCACTATCATTTTTGCTAATGCCAAATTCTGTCTCGCTTTGCCAACATTTATTCACTGTATAGTGAGGGTGTATCCATGTCTCGTCTAGATATGTGACTGGTTTCTTTTCAGCTCCTAGTTTGTCGTTATTTCTAATTCTTCGCAAATAACGAGCTCGGCTGGCTACAATATCATTTCTTTCTATTAATACATACCGGTTATTTTAACACTTGTTAATTTTGTATCCCAGTTTCTTCAATATTTTCCTAAGTGTTTCTTTCTCTCCCCTAAATTTTAATTGTTTCTTTGCTTCCGCTAGAATATCAGTGAGAGTTGGGACTTTCTTCTCGACTGTATACATAGATGTAATTATATTTTTCAGGGCACATTCTTGAAAGCTGTCCAATGTCTTTCTACGAGCTGACGTTTTCCTTTTCTTCCCAGGAGTTACAATTTTGCTTCCAGTTGCTTCGGCAATTTGGCCTTCTTTTCTAATTTGTGACACTGTGCGAACTGACACTCCTAAAGCCATTGAAGCTCTCAACGTTGGGTTGTTAATAGGAGCACTTAAAGCACCATTAACTTTTTCTTTGTCAAAATGTTGAATAACCCTATGTATAAATTTTCGACCTTCACTATGTATAGTAACATTTGACATGTTTGACATAAATAAATAAATACCGGTAATAAATAAATAAATAAATAACTATAAAGGAAGAAGTAAATAAATATAAAATAAATATAAAAAATAACACATAACAAAATATACTGAATAACTGGCAACTGAAATTTGCACGACAGACTGTACACCCGATCACTACTGAAAAGTAATTCAACTGTGGGTGGCGGATACCTAAACACATGCGAAAGATCATAACATGGTTGCCAGACTATTCATTTGGACTGCGGACGTGGAAGGTGTCAGGTCATTTAAAAACACAGTAATTCTCAGCGCCTCTGTTCCAGCCAAGTAACCCAACACCGTGGACAGGAAGTGGCAGCGTGGCGGCGGGGTTGAAAGAAGGGACAGCTCATTTTCCCCAGTTGGGACATGGTTGCCAGATTATTCATTTGAAGTACTGTAGTCGAAAGTGTCAGGTCATTTAAAAACACAGTAATTCTTAGCACTCCTCTTGCAGCCAAATGACATAACTGAGTGAATAGGAAGTGGCAACGTCAAAGGAGGGAGATAGCGGTGGAAGACACATTCCTAACATATTTTCTGCATGCAAAGATAACTTGGTGGCGTAGTACTTATTGCCTATTCAAGAACCAAGAGTGAAAAATAAACCTTGCGACGATTGGCCACTATACAAATTGTGAATTTTTTCAATTCCTTTGATTGTAAGTAGTCCACCTTCACGTTCTAGCTGTCTTAGGAAATAATTTAGAAACGACTACTTTATATTTATTGGACCGAGTTGACCCTTGTAAATGTCCTCCTGTCGATATTAAAATGTTTTTGTACATGTCTAAGTCATTTTAAGTCACCACTTTCAAATCAACATTTTTTTCTAGTTAACAGCTCCCACAAACTTACGGTGGTGTCGTACCTTTTGTTATCAATTATCAAAGTGTTGTTGTCTATTAGTATTTTTGAGTAACCTATCATATACTCTCCCGTTTCACTATCTTTAGAGATTCCAAATTGAGTATCGATAACCTTAGGTGAATTTGTATAAGTCTGTAAATATTTAAGTACTAGTTCTCCTACTACTTTTCGTTTCTCTTCTTCGGAATTAACTTTAGTCGCGTCAAGTCGAGAATGCGCTTCGTAATATGATGTCTGAAAGCTAGAATTATCTGTATTATTATTAAACGTATTCGACTGTAGATATATTGTTATTAGATGTAAATGTAGATATATTGTTACTACATTCAGAACTAGATTGCGTTGGAGTCAGCCAACCCATTTCAGCTTTAAATAAAGTTCCGTTGATTGTTTTCTCTGCTAACAATCTTTGAACAATACTAGATACGTCTCTCATTCTAAGAATTACAATTTTGCCTAAAAGGTAACATCTATCCTCATTAAACTTTGTTTTTTTAAATGGTGTTCACTTGGTTCTACTACAGAAGCACGTTTTTCGTTATTCCAATTATATAGTCTTGAATAAGGTGATTTCTTGAGAGTCATCTGGTCGGATGAAACACATGTGTTGTAGGAAGTTTGAGGACTTGAGCTTTTTTCACAAATAGAATCCTTTAACCCAGCGCTCCTCAACCTTTTTGAACCCGAGGACCTCTAAAATGTCTAAAAAAATTTACGGATCCCTAATTTTACATCCCACTTAACATTTGCGGTATTAATTATAGGTCATTATAACGAAATATGTGAAAAATTTTACTTCTTTACTTTCCACTTGCTTTATGATGTTTTTAATTATGGCTGTGGACCATCTGCACCATCTTCGCGGACCACCAGTGGTCCGCGGACCATAGGTTGAGAAACGCTGCTCTAATCCAAGGGTAGAGGGAATTTTTCGTTCACCTTCTTCCTGATATTACTATTTAAGTAATTAGCGTTTCTCTATTGTTTAGAAATACAGCAAAGAAACATTGTATTATGAAAGACAAAATGACGTACCACAACAGTCGTTGTTAAGAATAAAAATGATTTTTTGAATATGAATCATTAGATATAATTCACCTCTGATTCATTAAGCTCGTTTTGAGAACCTTTTGGAGTATCTTTATTTCCCAAAATTTCAAACAGTGGATAGTACCAAAGCGAAGGCTTATATAAAGGAATCGTTCCATGTGTACAACGACGAGATGCTTCAACTTTTTTCTTTTCTCTTCTATATTTAGTCCTGAAGAGATTTATCTTCTTAATAATATCTTTCTTATTGGTGTTATTATCAATTAATTTATATTTACTTAACAAAATACCGTACGCCGCATCCTTCTTAGACTTGTCCTTATATTCTTTCGATTTAACACACCAGAGGGAGGGTAGACTTTGGTAAGTTCTAATAAAATCTTCCCACAATTCACGTTTGACCTTCTTCACATCGTTAGCCATGTTAACAGTTGAAGAATATCATCACTACTAGGGTTCACTTCTACAATCCTTTAGTATTTAATACTTGTTTGATACAGGCGTAGAACCTATGTATCAAACATGTTTGCACAAAACATGTATAAGTCGTCCTTATAGTTTGTACAGTATGTTTGCACAACCATGTACCTTCAAAGACTCGTAATTGAAGTTATCCCGCGAACTTTGCTACGAACAATCACTTTGTATCCGTAGTTTCATTTTATTCCGTCTGTTGAGTTCTACGATCTATTTGATTTCAACTGTCCAAATTTAAATATTCTACCTAAATGTAATACTGTCTGTAAATTTCATAATTTTCCTGAATCAAAATGTGCACATCAAAATGTTTTAAGTTTATAATCTTGGATCATAGACAATATAAATTACAGATTTTTAAACACAACTGTAGTTAAATCAAGTTAAAAAAAAATGTTACTTCGAAGAAGCATACCTCTGATACTGGTGACTTTTCTAGATGAAAAAGTGAATAACTATCACTTTCAATCACACGTTGAGATACAAACACTTACGAAATATAGAGAGTGTATGAGATCACTTGCAAAAAAAAACGCTTCTCTTTTAAACATGTCATAGTGTTTACACAATTACGGTTACAGATACTGAAAAGCATGTGCGTATTTCAATCACTTCCTTGTGATAAAATTCCCTTCTGTCATCGTGTTTGTAAATCCGGTATGTTCTATAATAGTTTTAATATGTAGGTCAACAATGCGGACTTATACCGACACACATCCATCATTCAATGTATTAAAATAAATTACAATTAGCATCACGGATGTGTGTGTGTGTACTTCAATCACTTCCTTTTGATAAATCCGGTATGTTCTATATTAGTTTTAACATCTAGGTCAACAATGTGGACTTACACACATCCGTCATTCGGTGTATTAAATGTTCTGTTTATACATCCCGGATGGTAACGGTAGATTGCCATCGATAAGATGTGTTGTGAAAATAAATTAGAACCAGGATGCTTGCGACAGATTGTTATCTATAATAGAATTCCATTTGATATAAATGTAAGATAACTTCACATCCTTGTACCATAATATGTCTTGTGAAAAATAAATTATTATTCTGAACTAATATAAAATTATATGTTAGTATATTTCAACCTGAACGTCTCCTGTCCTAAGGGCTTAGTTATGCCTTTACCCCTATTGTGCGTAGTAATTTTTAAAGTCCTTTTATCCTGAAATCTAATTTAAGGACAATATTTTATTGTTTTGTTAAACATTATAAGTTGTTATGAATGAGAATTAGACATCTGATTACTTTTACACAAATAGGCCTATTGTACCGACTTGATGCAGAAATCATATTTGCAGACAAACAGGTCTTCTGTGTCAAGTTGTAATATAAAACTTTTGAAAAAAGGATTTTAAACAAAATCTAACACATAATATTACACTCTATATATTAGGTTTACAAAAATAGGCCTGTTGTGTCGAGTATTTATAGAAAACCTATTTGAAAACATTCTTTTAATGAATATTAAATCATAATAATGTGTCTTGCAATACAAATAGGCATCTGTATTATTTTTGCATTAAAAATCGGCCTTTTGTGTAGACTTGAAATAGAAATATTATTTGAAGACAATATTTTAATGAATACCTAAACATATTACGATGTCATGCATTACAAATAGGTCTATGTAATAGTTCTACAGAAATTAGGCCATTTGTGTCCACTTGATACAGAAAACTTATTTGAAAATATTCATTTAATGAATATTAAATCATAATGTGTCTTGCATTACAAATAGGCCTGTGTATTATTTTTAGAAGAAAATAGGCCATTTCTGTAGACTTGATATAGAAATCTTATTTGAAGACAATCTTTTAATGAATACCTAAACATATTGCAATGGCCATCTTTTGTCTTTCTTGAAATTTCCGCCAATTTTGAATAATACAAATTTCACATCTCCCGCCCCAGCCGCCATCTTGAAACCTGCCATCACGCAATGTAGCCATATTGTGTCATTCACAAATTTCCGAAAATTTCGAAAAATACAAATTTCATATCTCCCGCCCTATCCGCCATTTTGAAGCTTCCGCCATTTTGAGGCTTCCGCCATTTTTAATTTTCAAATATCCCGCCATTTTAAAAATAAAATTTCTACTTAGCCCAATTTTGCATTAAAAATAAAATTTGGACTTAGCCCACTCTTGGATTTATTAATTTTGCGCCAGCCGTCATCTTGTTCCTGAAGTGCCGCCATCTTGTTCCGGAACAGGAAGTTCCGCCATCTTGTTCCGAAACAATAAGGTCCGCCATCTTGGATGACGTCATCACCCCCACCGCTATGACGTCATCACCCCCACCCCATTTCCCCTACCGGGGCGTAAATGGGGGCCCTAACTACTCATATCTATCTAGTAATGGATTTCTTGTGCTGATGGCAGTGGACTTTCCTTATCAAAGAATATTTTAGCGCATTTTTCGTAATTATTTGACTCACTTTTGCTGGAATTCTTGAGTACCACACAACAATCTTTGGCCTTGTTAGTTAAAACAACTGTGTAGGCCACAGTCAACAAAATAACATATTTAAGTTGTTGATCAAACTTCCGATCAAAGTATAAATAAAAAAAACCACTAACACTCACCGAGCAAAATCCAATTGAAACCAAAAGGCAATCGGGAGTAGATTCTTCGTATTTTCCAAAACACTTTAGAAAACCTTATAGAAATACTCAGCTCTTCAAAAGATCTACCTGAATCCTCTATCAATGAAATATAAAAATTTCATGGTAACGGAACCTAGCGGTCAGAATCGCTGGTTATATTCATCATGAGGCTCGATATTGGTATTATTATTATTATTATTATTATTATTATTATTATTATTATTATTATTATTATTATTTTTAAATTTTTATTATTATTATTATTATTATTATTATTATTATTATTATTATTATTACAGTAGACGATTATACTGAACAAAAACTATTTTATGGTATTCGCATTGTTGAGATGATGATAAACCTGCATTAGGGATTTGGGAGAATGTTTTAGTTACACTAAGCTCGAAATACCGCAGAAGTAACGATTCGCATTCACCACATACCGCCATAAAAGATGGTAGTGCTTTTTCTGAATTAACTGGAAAACACTACCACTGTAGTATCTATCGTAATCCTCTTATCACAGCATGCTGAATAGTCAATGTTTCTGCAAAGTTTCCCCCACCCGCTCCTGCTAACCCAACAAACAAATACATCCCTCGTGGGGATTTTACTAGCAATGACGCGACTTCGTTGTTGTTTATGTTGGGATTCGTATACCATCCTAAAGCAGCCAGGCTGTGCTGTACCGGATTTACTCCTAGCCTTACAGAGCTAGATGCAGCAAGATATGAGATCTGCAGCTTTGTTCATGGCTCCTAAAACATCGATCTCACCATGATGGCATGAGAAGAATCGACAGAACTGTAAAATAATAGAAAATTGCTTCCATAATTGACATTTTGTAGAAAATATTATCTATAGTGTAATCTTCTCTGTCGTCTCTTCTCATTTGTTTTATGTAATGAGAAATATAACTTTATTGAATAAAGTGGGCGTACGAGTACTGAACTATTTGCTTACAAACCTACAATGTAGTCAACGAATAAAATACGAGTTTTTTTGGCAATGTGCAGTCTCTCTGATCAGATTTCCATTAGACAATAAGTCTGGTATGCAAGCGGTCCCGGTCTCAAATCCCTGGGTAGGAGGGCTTGATATTCGTGGAGCACGAAGCTATGATGTAGGGATTTTTCTCGGGATCCTCCAGTTTCCCCCTTTCATTCCACCAGCACTCCCTACTTCAACACTCTCCACCCACCTCACAATTTCCCTTCTCATCATCATCCCATTTCCTTTCCTTGTATCAGGTCTGCTCCCGCTGCAGCGTCCTCGTCCTACCCCGTGGCCTGTGGTCAAGTGGGCTGCTGGCAGGCAGTTATTTTTTTTAAACATAGGTTTTGCCATGTTAGGTTAGGTTAGGTTAGGTTAGATGCCATATTGAGGCGATTTCTGAAAACATGGCAAAACCTATGCTGAAGAAAAAACTGCTGCTGGCAGGGACGCCACATGTGGGGGGTACCGGACCCAATGGGTCCAGGCCTGCGCCCCGAAGGGACCCGGCTGGATCTCGGTGATGTGATATAATTTTATGGAAAAGTGATAAAGTTTGATAAAATGTTCTGTTACACGAGTAACGAAAAGGAAGCACCACGGAGAAGGAAAGAATAAGAATGGTCGGCGGTCGCTGAGGGGCCTGTGACCAGTACATGGTCCTGGGTCCGACTCCGAGATGTGGCATCCATGACTGCTGGTGGTGTGTCCCGATTCTGAGGGCCCTCTGGTTTAATACATAGCTCCTGCGAGCTCTCTCTGAGGGACCGCGAGTGTGGCGCACGGGGACTAAAATGTGGCGCACTTGGAATAGTAATAGATTTTTGCTGGAAATAGGGGACTTCCGTATATGTGGGGGCTCACGGTGGGATCTGTTGGTGTCAACTCAATCCATTCCCTGAAATAGGCCCAATGAGTCCATATCTGTGGCCTGCGTGCTTAGGGTCGTTCCCACCCAGCTCTCCCTCCTTCCCAGGGCCTCATTTCTAATTAGTTGGGCAAGATGCTTGGCAGAAGAATTACTAAATTTTCCTCATCCCTTTATAGAAAATTTTATCTCAGTCTATCCTGCTTTAGGGTCATTTTAATAATCACCACTATAATAACCATAACCACCATCATAACCATTTTCTTTGTCTACCCGTACCAGGAGGTACTACTGTGTAATTAACGGGAATATTGTGTTCGACCCTGAAATTATTACACGTTCTTTTTAAGTGTCCTGTGTCCAAAAATACCATTTTCGGTATCATGTAAAGTGTTTGCATTTCTGTTTTTGAACCGCATGGCCCAAAATTTAAATTAGTGTCAAAATTGAATTTCATATTTGTATTCAGAAACTTTCAGGATTGACAAGAAGCTTGTCGACTACTTTCTTTTACTGTTACTGCTACTTGAAATTAATTTTGTTCTCGCAATTTTATGGAAAAAGGCTTCAACGATTTTATTTAATGATAATTCTTTCACACTGGCCGTGTGTAGGCTAAGATGGAAAGGTGAAGTCAGAATGAAAAATTCAATGCCATAGCCGGGATTTGAACCAGGATCTTCGGCTCTCCATGCCGATGCTCTAACCAACTGAGCTACAATGGCAACGTGCAGGTACAACATTAAATTCTCCAACTGACTCATAATTTAAATTGTGTATAGTATCTGTATCTGTATCTGGTACCCTATGATCCCCAGGTGGGGCGAAAGGGCCTCCAAGTGGAGGTTTCATTACCTACACTAATTTTAATATGCTAATTTTCCGAGAGAGGGTAGAGGGACAGGTGGTAAGCCCATCGCCTCGCAACCCCCCTCTGGAAACTAAGTATTTCTTGGACGTGAAAGGGCCGAGAAATTTAGTCCAGAGGCTCTAATTTAGGCTTGGAGTTCTTTTACGTGCCGTAAATCTACGACACGGGACCCCCAGCTTAAAGTCCCTCCCGGAGGACTCCGTGCCCAGGATTTTTACGTCCTGAAAGATCCATCGACCGCGGCCGGGTTTGATCCCGGATCTAGAGGCGGGCACGCTACCTCTAGACCACCGCGGCCGAAAAATTGTGTATAGGCTATAACTAAATTTATATAAAGACCTGAAACTATTTCAAACTTTTTTTTTTTAATAAATTCTTTGAAGGCTAGATATCAAGTAGTTACTTCTTTCACAAACTCTTATTTTTAAGTTTTGCCACGCAAACTGCACGGCTTTTTGCTCAATGCATGCTGCCAAGAGACCAGAACTTCAGATATGGCTTCCACTACCTGTGAATTTTTATATTATCAGCCATACGATCGTACAATATTAATATCGCACATGATCTGTGGTTACATAGATTTTTATTGATCGCTTTTTCAAAAAATTATCTCTTACCCATGTTCAGTCCAACAGTAAGTTTGTTCATTGCTATGATTTTCATCCTGAAAATTTGAAAATCCAATACCAAATACCAATGTAATTTTACCAAAGATTTCGAAAAATAAAGTTATTATATTCAATTACATTTTAGGTCTATTTCCAAATAATTTTACCAGTACCAATAAAATAACAATTCTCACTATTTCTTCAAAATATTATTTCGTTAATTGGGTCTACTCAGATGCGAAGGAGATGGTACACAATTCCTGGAAATTTGAAAATTTTATTTTCGAATGAAGGTCTCCAATCAAGTTAGCGAACAAAGAATGAATGATGAACACGAAATCGGAACGAGTTGTGACAATATTACAAAGATAATTATTTATACATCGTTATATATTCTAAAGTCATCATATTAAGCAGGTGGTTTGAATCTACTCACATCGTATTTATTTCTAAATACAGTTAAACATTCTCAGGGAGATTATATTGAAATTTGGCTAAAAAGCTAAGATAATTCAATATCTTCTTCACTATTTTAGATACATGCATGAGATTTTAATACCATCTCTCAATTCGTTATAGATAAAGCCACGGAAGGAATTCATGTTGAACTGTATATTATATTATTTAAAATTGGACAAATAAAAATTCTTGAAAAAAGATAGTTTATCCCTGAATTTTAAAATTGAACTTAAATAATAGCATCTGTTTATACAATTAGGGGAAATCTAAGTATTCTTCTTTTCTAGTTAAGTGTATATGTTTCTATGATTTTTACTTTGCTGTGGGGGTGGGGGATTAGCTCTGGTTATTTCCTTGGGTTTGTAGATTAAAGATTTTTTTTTAAGTTGGGTATTTTTGTTTTGTTTGTTTGTTTTGTTTTTTGTTTGTTAAAAATTTAGAATTACAGTGCAGCCTATAATATGAGCACAGTGAACAGTGAACAGTGCTTATTAAGCATATAAGATTGAAAACATTAGCAATAAGGGAAAAAGGGGGGAAAAAGGTAAGCAAATATTGCATTTCCATTTCCGTTATTTGTGGAATTCATGAATGTAGTGCAGCGGATTTGTGATTACGAAAACTGCGCTGTGCATAGCGGATTTTTTAACAAATATTTGAGCTGGGATTATCTTTTTTATTTTTATTTTATTTTTATTTTACAAAGGTGCGAATGAGCTCACACTCGTTCACAGGGACAGTCAATTATGGCAATTCTTCTTTTGGTTTTATTATCATTATTATTGTTATTATTACTATTATTACACTCTCTTCATACATCCAGACACCAGAAAATCCATAAAATAAATGTGAAACTGAATAATTCTTAAATCAGTAATAGTTTAAAATACGTAATATTAATATTACACTACTTTGTCCCTCTAGATTTTTTAAGCTACTTTCATTACTCTACAGGTATCCTTTTCCTATTTCTGTTCTACCCTGTTTATAGAAAAGTTTCTTTGTATAATAGTATCAATTTTATTAAATTATTTCAACTTAATTTAGATAACCAAGAGTCCGAATTAATCTTTAATCTTATTTGGTATTGAACAAATTCTGAAACATAACTAGACTACAGTCTTTGTCAAAACTAACTTCCGACTTAATTAAATTCATATCTTTATCACTGAGTTCGTGTACTAAAATTTATAACCTTATTTCCAACGCCTGTTGACAATTGTGTGCCATCTTCAGAACAATAAGTAGGTTATATCCATTTAGATTTCAGTTTTATTATCTTTGTAGCTTTAGAAATTTCTACTGTATTGTGTTTCGTTATTAAAATTCTACTGTCGGAAGTCAAACTAAATTTTGATGACTAAATATAAAACATAGAAATAGTATTCTTAATTACAAAATATTAGTCTAATAAAAATAATCTTCATTACAGATAATTAAGAAGATAGTGAACCATTAAGGAAAGGCGTTCGTTAAATTGTAAAAGATGGGAAAACAACATGTTTTTTCTTTAATGCTTTACCTAACTATTACTAGAATATGTTTGTTAGAACTACATGGTTCATCGTAATTCTATTGGTATGGAAGAATAAAGCTGTACCGGTAGCTAAGATATTTATTTAAAAAAAAAACCATACACCAAGATACAGGCAGACAAAGAACCTCGCAGCCTTATACAGCTCAGGGGACTTTGTAAGAAATCTCATAAATATCTTAAGAATGTGGGAGTTCCACCATCCCTAAGATGGTTACTATTCCGTAAAAGTCGAGATGCTGATGTGTCAGCGCTGAAATACCTATGGTGTTACGCAGATTTCGCTGAAAAATAAGATGCCACGCATTGGATAGCGACTTTGCATTCTTCATCGATTTCACATCCGAAACGAGACCCTTATAAAACGTGGCTCCTTCACATTTAACGAGTTTTCAAGACGGTGGTATTGAATATTTAGGTCCTCTCCTTGGCACAAAATTGTTATACGATGAAGGGAGAGTTGTAAGAATTTTCCTTCGATTTATTTCCGTTGAATTTAATTTGTTTGTTTCGCCTTTATCAGTAATAGTTGATCTCTAACCTGTTTTATCTCTTTATACTTGCACATTATTTATTTAATCATTTAGTTACGAATATTAATTCCAAGTAATTTTTTCCATTGGTTGTATTTTGCTGCCTACAATATTTTCAAGTTGCTTAACTATTTACTTGGGGTACGCCGTAGCGTAGTGGTTGAGTTGCTGCGCTACAAACCGGAAGGTCGCGGGTTCGATCCCCGATGAGGTCGTTGGAGTTTTTCAATTGGCCTAATCCTTCTGGTGGCACTATGGCCCTGGGGTCGACTCAGCCTCTAACAGAAATGAGTACCAGGAGCAATCCTGGGGGTAAAGGCGGCCGGTGCGTAAGGCTGACAACCTTACCACCTTCATGTGCCGATGTCTAAAAATCTGGGAGCCTCAACCTCCTGGAACCCTCTGGGCCTCCATGGCCTGTAATAGGGAACACACTTTACACTTTAACTATTTACTTGCTCTTATATTGCAAGATTTCTATGTAGCTTTAACTTTCTTTTGTGTGTCTGTGCTTCTTTCTCTCTATCTTCCATTCTTTCCTCCTTTTATTTTTTAAGGCCTATACATTTCTTTGCATTCTCTTATTTTGATCTGCGTTTTCTTGCATTTAATGTATTTAATTATTTTGCATTTTATAATTTTATAACTTGCTTGCTACATGTTCTCCTTTTAAAATTTTCCAATTTTATTTTTCATTCCATACTTTCCTTTTAACCCATAAATTTTCAAATTCACTTTCATCCTTTATATTTCACTAGTAAACCCGTGTCAAGCTTTAGAACTTCGCCCATTCTGACAGGCGCCTATAAAAACTAGTCATATATGTTAGGTAATTTGTTACATTCTTAATCAATACAGTCACATACAATTATGTACATACAGCAATTTATTCAAAAGTTTACAAGACATCTTTACCGTCTATACATTATTATTTCTGGTGTGAAGATCTTAAATTAAATGAGTCATTATAAGTTATATGAATAAATAAATAATAAGTTATATATTTCTAGGACTATTATTTCAGTGGTCGTATTGAAGAACTATCCTCAAGTTCATATGCACATCGTATTTTAATGACACAAACATTGAAAAGTACAATCCAACTTCAGGTGTTCTATTCATGTTTCTCATTAATTGAGATTAATTCATTAACGCTTTTGTTTACATATAATAAAAGCTCAATATAATAACAATTATACACAGTTAAAATTTCTTGCATTTTAAATAGCAGTTTACAGGATGTTTTGGAAGTTACATTCCATTATAATGCGTGAAGCCTTTTACTGTAGAAGTAAAATTTCATTCAGTTTAGTACTTTCACCATACAATAAAAATTCTTATCTCAAAATACTTTCAAACAACGCTTTAGCATATCTGTGCCACATAATATATGCGTGCTTCTTAATTCTTAGGAATTATATTACTCTTGATAATATTTTACAGATATGTCATATGTGAGAGCGCCAAATCAATTCTGGAACCAAGTGCATAACTAATAAATTAACATATATAGTCATTATACTTACGGGAATCTGTTAAAGTGTAAAACGCCATTGCTTGAAATCCGTCATTACTATCATTGACAACATCAAGACATATATCATTAAGAATACCAATGTTACCTAGGGTCAGAACAAGTGTTGAAACATCCAAATGCAATATTGACTTTGCAGTAACTTGTGTTTCGTGTTATTTATCTTTCTCACCAATGCTACTGGAATTAGCATACAGTAACAAACTCTAAATCCTCTGATGTCTCGAAACACATCCTTAGTTATAAGTAGATAAACATGAGGGGTGAATGGGAAAACAAAATAAGTTGCGAAATGTTTGACGGACAGGAAATTCGACCTGTGGAAAGTTTTGTAATAGGTAACTTCTTTGACCAAAGTAGGACAGTTGCATGGGATAAATGGGGGTGAGGCTTCTTTGGGGGTCTAAAATGAGATTTAGACAGCTATAAATTTTATTATGTGGATTAATGTTTGTTATTATTGACCAAAACAACTCGTATATTAAACAGATAACATTTTTATTTCTTTGAGAGGGGAGCTCTAGGGGTTTTAGGGGCAGTATAATACCTTCGGTCTACGATTAAGCGTTTACGGTTTTTTTATTCAACCATCAATACATAACAAACTAAGACAGAAAAAAATATATGAGCATACAGTGGAGAATGTATCAAATATGATACCACTGGCCGTCATTACTTTGACTCGTTCACAGAGCAAGAAACAATCCAAAATTCGAGGTATCATATGATACCCGCTGGCTGAGAAGGGTATATTAATTATAGGTTGACGGCGAGGAGTTGCAGCGTATTTAAACGCGACTTAAATTCTATCTATCTTTCCCTTAGTTTTATTAATACCTCTCCCTTTGAGGGACATTTAAGCGACCCACGCCACCCGGGCCTTACAGGGCCACGACCTATCGGGAGATGGATTATCTATGGATCACATACGTACTTTTTTGACCAGACAAGGACATGGAGGGCTCCCCGGATGAATGATCAATCCAATGCCGTGGCCACCTCCGAGACAACACGAACACACAGGACGAGACACACCATTCACACACTCACTCACTCCGAACAGGGCGAGGATGGGATGTAGATGATATTGACGGCCAGATGATATCCGGGGACCACAATGACCTCAAGTTACCCGACATTTGTCTCACGGTTGATGAAAAATCCCGGGAAAAACCACTTGTCACGAACGCATCCCCTACGCCACAGCGGTGGACGCTCGACTTACAATTATATAAGGGATTTTCAAAACTTAGGCCTAGGTTGGTAGTTGGGCCATATTAATTTATCTTCATTCAAAGTACTAGGCCTATTTCTACGACAGTTTAAGTTTTAATTTGAGATATTAATATTGCAGAGTGAAAGTTTTACAAAGGCATACATGTAATTAAAGAACGAGTATGTAGAATACTAATAGGACGAAAGAAGCATGTTTATGTTTTGTTTTCGTTTTGTCTGACTGGTGGAATCCAAATATACCCTTGTCTCTACTGCAACTCAGAAAACTACACAGAACAGTCGCCAATAACTCAAGTTTACAAGTTGTTTGTTAGTTGCATTTGTGTTGCGAAAGACATGAGTATATGTTTTGTCCCGCCTTTATACTATTTTGTGACCGGGTACAAAACATAAATCTATTTAAAATGAAGCTAATGTGATTAATGAAAATACTTTCAGTAGCATATATTTAATGTGCAGTTCAATGTACACAACTGCGTACAGTTATGCTATTTACATGTTTAATCCTGAATTTAACAATGGATAATCTGTACATGTAAACTGCGTAGTCTAGTGTTCATTAACTTACCTTGCGTATATTATGTGTTGTTATTAAGAGAATGAGTTTATTTGTAGACCATTCCATAATTTCACTAATGAGGCTTTACTGAGTTTAGCCTGTCTTACTTGCCCTGAATGCCCTCTAATTAGAATCTCCTGGACTTTACACAACAGACGTAAGATGAGTGGTAGACCAGCAAACATAGCATTACTACTTGTAGCATTACATAGAGGCCAAAGCGAGAAATCCTGCCCTTGGCTATACCCAAGACTACAGTGTTCTTCATGAATTTTATTATTCTACATGTTCGTTCTTTAACTACAGGTATGCCTTTGTAATACTTTCATTCTGCAATATTATCTCAAATTAAAACTGAAATTGTCGTAGAAATAGTAGTTTGAATAAAAATAAATTAATTAGTCCAAATATGGACGTAATTTTTTTATTCATTTTATATAAGAGCGCTTAATACTCTGCAATTTCTTGCCCTCAACCTATACCCTAGTGATGAGCGAGACCAGTCTTGGTCTTGCAGTCTTGGTCTTGGTCTTGCAGAAAATGCAAGATCGAGACCAAGACCAAGACCGCATCAGCGTTAGCAAGACCAAGACCAAGACCGACCATGCAAGACCGAGACCAAGACCAAGATCAACCCTGCAGGACTCTGGCAAGAACAAGACCTAACTGCAAGACCTAACTGCAAGACTCTTGCAGTCTTGCTACTTGAAAAAGTTTTATAAAGCCCCGTTGTGTATGCAGCGAGCCTGCGACAGCTACTCAAAGGCGCCGCAGAGTCGCTAGCCGGGGTAGTCCCAAGGCTGGTAGGCTTGTGGCAAGGATTTCCCTGAATGGCATTCCATACAGCTAGTTCCTTCAATTGGTGGGAGTTAAATTCACGATAAACACTCCATATTCATTTTTAAAATGTTTAATTCTAGTATTATGGTACGAAAGACAAACGGATGTAACAAAGGCCCTACGCCATATATGAAATTTCATTTTGCGTACAATAAAAATACTGACCACATAATTTACCAATAAAACTTAAAAACTCTGCCATACAGTTATTTAATAACTAGTTTCTCTAACCTCTCACTGGGTTAAAAGAAAGCTATGACTGAGGATTTATAATAATTATTTATTACAACCAAATGGTTATACTATGATGAATGGAGCAACGATGGAATGATATATGGCAGGGGAAACCGGAGCACCCCAAGAAAGCCTGCCCCGACCCCACTTTGTCCACCAAAAATTCCACATGGATCCATCGAGATCCGATCCCGGGTCCCAGCGGTGGAGGGTGAGCGGTCTAACCACTCTGCCATGGCGTGGCCTATGACTGAGAATTTGAACCATTAAACCGTAGCCCTCATAACTTAAAACGCCTATTAACATGCTCAGTAACCTATTTCATTAACAATGATATCCTTTTTTACACCTAGGCCTATCATTAATATTCATAGCCTACTCTCACATATAGAATCTTTCCTGTCTACTTGACACAGCTATTCAGCTCATTCCATTCTCCTTGCAAAAAATTTCAAAATAAAGTGAAGTCTGAAAAATTCAGGTTATACGCCCTGTATTCTTCATAATTATTCAATAAAACACAATTAAACCGTAGATTAATTAAAACAGGAACTTATTTGACGGGTATTTGCTAGTTATTACTTCACAGTTACGTATCTGATTGTACAGTAGCTATATAGGCCAACATTTTGCTGATGATAGGTAGGACATCCACTGAAAATCTTTTTTATTACTACAATTTTGTTATTGACACATAACGGTGGCGGTGTTTAAGGTCTTGCTGCTGATTCATAATTAGGATGCATATCGAATGGGAAAAGATACTAAAAGTAGAAAATGCCTGGTCTAGAAATATTTGCTTGCATGAAGAATAGTTATGATTATTTATGACTCAATTAGTTGAAGGCCCGAAACTTGAAAGCACGTAGAAAGTAATTTACGGGGGTAGTGGAAATCTTTAAAGTGCAGAAATGATCTGTTCACAAGGTGTTATAAATTAGAACTAGGGTATATGGAAACAGAAATATTATTTATTGCAGCCTATGGGTTTGGGTTTCGAATGGTCATTGTGTGATTTGCTATAGATTGCACAATTTCTAAGGCATCTGCTTCAGTGCCGTTATGTTTTGTTACTATATTATACAGTTTTAAACAGGTCAGATAGAACCTCTCTGCTATGCGGAAATCTTTTAAACATTTCATACAAGTAGTTATGTATTAGCGGTAACCCCTGCGGTGGGATGGTGAATGCAACCCGCAATACAGGGGCAGACCCCGCCATACAGGATGCGGTGCGGTGGGATGCGGTGGGATGCGTAGGGGAAGGTGGGTTGGATGGCGTGGTGGGATGCGTAGGGGAAGGTGGGATGCGGAGTGGGGTCCTCAACTACCGGCCCCCCAGGTCAGCCAGTCCCCCACCCACTGCCCTTTGGTCACCTGGGTGCTAGCATGCTTATTGATCATAGCTCTTTTGACGATCTGGATGCTAGCGCCCTTTGCGCCACCTGTGTAGAACAACGGCCTAACTATTGGTAAATATTTGTGATGATATAATATTTGCATGTCTTAGTGTGGATGCAGACAGGACCGCAGCTTTGCGTCCCAACACAGCATACAGAAATAAACACACCGTGAGGTCATGCACCAGATGTGTTATTGCGGAACACATGTTGCATGTTGCTACGCTCGTTATCTTCTTATTTAATTACCATTCATTCGTTTCTGAAATAAATATTATTTCTAACATCAACAATTATAATTTTACTCTTTTAATTATTTAACTTAAATAAAACTATTAATCGGATTGATCAGGATCTTATACTCTCGTAAGAAAACACTCGTAAATTAATTTACATATTTATTCTAAAAGTCAATAAGTGAATATGTTTCCTTGAACTCGCATTTTACGGAGTTCTTCACAACCATCCTCATCTTCATGGCTTCCGACGTCTTGCGACGTCATGGAAAGTAAAGAGACTGAGGCCTGTTTCGGTCGGGTTTATATAACCATCCTTGCCACACCCAAACCTCGGGTTTAACAAAATAACATAAGAAAGTACTATATGCCTTTCTTGTATGCGAATCGTCTATTATTTGCATAAATATTACTGAATTGACTTAATTCAATAAAAGCTTAAATCTTGCGTTAAGCAACGGAAAATAACGACATAATTATGACCTCATCAACAACCAATAGAAACTAGTCTAATTTATCCTTACTAAGTAATCTGTGAATAATGTGTGACCCATGCATCGCCGTATCCTAAATTATAACATTGCTATTATAATCTGGGAGAAACAATGACAATGATTTTCGTTATAACCGTGGTATACTCAGGTATACACCAGGGCTCAACACATGTATCGCTTTTGCCACACATGTGATATAATATTCAGCCCAAGTCGGCTCGTTATCCACACCTCAGGTTCGAATCCTGCATCTGTTATGTATTTTAAATAATAATATTTTCCCCCACTTCATGTCTGGCCGTCATCGTCTCAAGCAATGGAAGGATAAACCTCGCTACTTAGGCGTCGGTGGAGAATACGACCGATACAGATGAAATAGTTGAAAGCTGAAATACGTGTCCATTTTTTTTGTTATCAGGCCTAGATGGTGAAGCTGTGAGATACGCGATGGCATGTTAACGTTCTGCATGTGTTGATGGCATACCCCCCACCTGTGAAGTCAAAACATTATTCGCAAGCGTAAATGATGCAGCTGGTGGTTATTTGTGCGAATCTTAGCGTGTGGTAAACTGATTCCATATATATAGTGTAGATTTTTCCACGGCACGAGCTTATTATTTCTTGATACTTACTGCAATGGAGATCACCGTATTTGATATGTTGGGCAACGAGGTGCGGCTCCAGCAGCACCCCGAAATATACCAAATCATAACCAGCTCTGATCATCACCTGGAGGGCTTTGTCCCCGTACACCCCTGCGGGAGGGGTGATAAACAGTACCTGGACGACGTGGAGTCTCACCCCTCCCAACATCACATGGAGGCATGTGACGGTGACCGCCACGTCACCGTATGCTGTAAGCCGGCAGGGCCACCATCCATCGAGGCCTGGGGGCGTGGGTGCCACAGGTGGTGCACCACGTTCAAAAACCAGTGTCTAAAGGTATGTACTTCATTTTTATTATAAAAATTGTGTGAAATTCTACATGTTCAATCACCATTTTAAGCGATTTCATCCCACGTTATTGTGAATCAGGGCCCGGATTCTAATGACATGTCATCTTTTTATTGATGCTGCATCAACTTGTAGAAAAATCATGGCCTCTAGATTATAGAAATGCATTTTTATTTGGTCGATTTTTGCCATTTTATGCCATTTTTAGGGCATTTATTTCAATTTTAGGTCATTATTTTGTCATTTTCGTGTCATTTGCCTCCTTATTTAGTCAGTTTCATGCATTTACATTGTGTGTATTAACTTTTTTTTTTCGTCGCTAGTGGTGGTGTCTTTGAAGTGTTGTCTGTTTAATGCAAGAAGGAAAAGTGTTAACATGTCTCAGTCGGAAGTGAGAATCAAAGAAACGCCAAAATTTTGTATTATATTACTATTGTTATTAGATTGACTTGACACCAGAGTCTACCACCTGCTTGGATCTGAGAGTGCAAACTACTGTTTGCCCTCAATAAAAAAAACAATATAATCCGGCAGACCTCAATAGATAGTGCCGAATTTTGACTCAGTGCCAGTATAAACTTCCGTGAGAAAAGAACATTCACAACATTACAGTTTTTACAATTATGTACAAACTAGTCTATAGCTTTGAGTGTATAATAATTTTTATAAATAAAATATCAGTTTTTAGATCATTTTTTATAATTATTAAGTCATTTTAGGGTCATTTTACAGGTCATTTTTCAAACAATTTTAGGTCATCAGAATCCAGCCCCCTGATTATAACATTCGTATAGTCATACAGTTAAATTTCATTCGACTTCAATCCATGTTATTACACCATTCTTATACGTTTTTTGTTTTTTTTTCCTGTGTTTCAGAATAAAATAGATCTATTCAGGGCTGGGAGAGTCCAGCAGTGGGTAAACGATATGAATGATGCGCTCACCATTGTAAATTAAAAAATAAATTTTGATATAAATGAATACTTGTGTAAAAATCATTTAAAAATCGAGCTCTTCCATTTTTTATGAATGAAAAAGGTCGGTTATATCCTCATCCAAAAACCCATACTCCCATAAATCCAACAATACGTCATAGTCCAAAAGCATGTTCTTTCTATTTTTTACAGGAGGCTGTGAGGAATCTTCCACGCTGAATTGACAATCAAATTAAATCTAGTACAGATTGAAAATAATAATGTGGTGTTTAACATAAAGGTGGGGTGGTTGTGGGATGGGGGGTATTCCATTCATATCTGCTTGCAGCTGTTGTGACACAGTAACCATGCAGTCAACGCACTACGTCTCATAGCACTAGAGATGTACTTGGCACGAGTATACTTTTTTTTATCATTGTGCAGTCAGCATTCTGTCTGTCATAAACAACATCTGCATCTCATGAACTTTCATTCTAAATGATAGTTTCATTCAATTTCATAAAGGTTGTGATTTAACGATCAATGAGACAATGGTTGTATAGGGTTCAGACTTTTTAGGTAAATACATATTTGCTTCGGGACTTTATCAAAGTTCCGGTTGGGGCCTTCGGTTTCAAAATACTGAGTTGTATATCACATAAAGAAATATATTTCCGATATTTTTTTTTTTTAATAAATATTTTAGCTAGCTACCACATATCTTGTATAGAAATATATATTTACTGTTTTTGTAAAATTGCGGCATATTTTCATTGTGTTGTTATGTTAAGTCAGGGTTGATTAGGTCTTAACATCTTGCAATGTTTCAAATCATCACAGCTTTAAGATGCGCAAATAAAACAACGTTTGACCATATAATCCTCTTCGCGATTAGGTTGAAAATTTCTTTGTGCCTTGACATTATAAACAAATGGATAGACCAGCGTAGGCTTACAACATTCAAGCGATCGCGATAGTTATTATGTCCAAAAAATAACCAAAGCCTACTGTAATTGATTTTGACATTGTGAAAACTTATGTTATGAAAAATTCACGTTTCTATACTCACAACTCGCGAACGAAAGCTAAAATTAAAAATCCAGCTTCGATGTGCATTCAGCCCATCTATGTTTAAAATTTCAGATCTCTGCGTTCAGTAGATTTCGCTGGGCATCGTAGACAGACAGACAAACACGTCCTTTTATTATTTTAAGATAGCATGTGCCCGAGATAATTATTTCAAAAGCATAATAGTTATTTATTAATTCCTAAATCACGTGGACTATATACCACTATTAGATAGGTAAAAGAGACCTCAGAATACCCCTGTATAGTGAGTTAAATTGAACAGCGTTTGACCATATTTAGGCCTATCCTCCTCGGTGAAGGTTGAAAATTTCTTTATTGCTTGACAATATAAACGAGAGATCCACACAAAAAAGATATGCCTAATGCCTATTGCCGTGAATATCCACACGCTACGTATGATTATATCATAGCAGTAGGGTTTTTCAAAGCTTATACGAGAATTAAGATGAAATTTGCCTTACATATGTGACTGTGTTATTTTTTTTGTTAAATTCTCGCACCAGACTACATGCACAGCGGTATGACGTCACTGTAACAGTTGTCTGGATTCATAGGGCAGTCTTTAAATATAACTTCCCCACACCATCCATACTAACAGTTTTCTCCACTGACTGTTCACAGTCTTCTCAAAAAAAACCATACAGCCTAGGAATGTTGCCAGAAAGGATTTCAAAAATCTTTGGCCTCTAAGGGACATCATCATTTTTTTAAAAAACTAGACAGGTGGCTTTGCATGATTTCATGCAGACTTAATAAATATAAAATTATGAGAATTATATAAAATTCCTATTCTTAACTCTTTTCTTATAGTTAGCAGATAGTTCATATAGGTTTCCTTAATGGTTTTACTACTGATTATTTTAATTTTTCCTGTCATTATGTAACAGAAAGCTTGTAAGTTGAAAGATATTCTCTGTCTGCAAGGCAATTTGCGTTGTGCAGAAAGATAAATTCCTGATTAATTTCTATTTTTTTTACCTCTCACTTTTATGATTTAAAAAACCCAAGCCGCCCCGGGCCTTACGGGTCCGCGACCTGTCGGGAGAGGGATTATCACCAGACAAGGGCATTAATGTTCAGTACAATGCCGGGGGCCACCTCCGATGCACTCACTCTGAACAAGGTGAGGATAATAATGACAGCCTGGGCCTACATTTGTCTCACAGGCGAGGAAAAATCCTTTGTCCCCGACCGGAGAGGTGCGAGATCGCATCCCTAGGTCCAGCTATTTACTGTATGTTTTTGCCATAATCACAGTAGGCTATGGGTGGAGGAGTATCCAGCCAACATGTTGGCTAGACGGCTGAAGTATATCAAATCGACTTTAAATTGTGTTTACACATAAATCTACCAATGTGAAGCATTGATGGGTCAGCAACAATTCAACGACCCTCACTTCGTGAGACATCGGGTATACTCGGCGATGTTCGTCTCTCGCATTGTAAGCTTTCATGACGAATAGTAAAACCGTTTCTTTATTATATAAGGCCTAAGTGAAATGAACAAATATTCTAATTTTATTGTTACTTACTGAACCACAATCATTTTTTAATAATCTACCAGTGTAATTTTCTTAAAAATCCTGGAGTCAATGAATAATGGCGGGCTAAGCCGAGGGCACCAATATTGATGGTTTTATCTCTTGAAATATCGCTGATAATAATCCAAGCAAACCATTCCTTCCCTTGAAATATTATATGATTTCTTAAAATTACGCTGAATTGGTAAAATAAAATTCACATCATATTCATGTCAATAAACAGCTGAGAAACAGTGTTCTCAGGTTCTTTGGAACTGTATATTCGAATCTGATATAGTTTTCGCTTTCATGTCGTGGAATATACTCTAGCTGTTTCATGGCTTAGTTTATGAATGATTCGCGTGCAAGTGTTAATAAATAATTATTATACTCTTAATTTTTTATCATCTCCTAGTCTTATACAATTCAACGCGAGACATTGCAATCTTCATCTTACACGAAGATTCTTTACAGCATACATTTAAGGGGACCCAGAAGGTTGAATATGGGTCAAAATATACTCTTTTTTTTCCTGTTTCTAGGCTTCGTGAAGGATGCATTCCCGGTGTTATATCGATTATATATATCGTGACCACTGCAAAAATTTTCCACAATATTTCACAATCAGCTTTGAATAAACTAATTTTTGTTCAGAGCGCCTACATTAGTGTTTACATACATTTCTGGTTCTGGTCTAATTGTGGTAACATTCTTCCGCTTTTTAAACACCTTAGCATTGTAAAATATTGATTAAATATTTTAACATTACTCGAAATATCCACAAAATAATTCCATCTATAACAAAAATCACTCAGCATACACACTGGGTAGCCATGGTAGAACTGATAGGCCTATATCTTTCTTTAAAGCTCCATATCTCAATATTTTTTTTTTTCCCAGAGAAACTATTGAACATAGAAAACTGAAATTTTCAGGCAGCCATATAGTGTTGAAGATATTAAGTGATTAGTATGACTTTTTATAATGAAAAATAGACTACTGTAAAAAATAATAATTATTCTTACAATAAAGCATAGATATGAAAACCCTAATGTTCTGTAAGAATTTCAATCAACTACAGTTAATATATTCTGAGAAAAATTCCTAACTTTTTAACATTGTCCGTGTTACAGTTGATTACACAAAGCCGCAAACCCGCTGAAGTTATAGGATTACAGCGTTCACGGTTAACTTTGGATGCAATCTGACGATGCATGGGATGTGTACTAAAGCTGCGGGCATTTGGCATTATGGCATAAACCATAAAATGACCCAAATATTGGTCAATAAATGTACCATTATTATTGAATTGGTTAATATATAAAACACACTACAGTACTTAGCGAAAAAAATTCTTTCTGAACTGATACGCCCATCAAATTGCCCCTAGAAAGAAGAAAATCTGAGGTGTTTACCTGAATTAAAAATGAACGGAGATTCTGTTGTCTATTGTGTGAAAGCTTCTCTCTACCCCCACTCAAACATGACCTAAAATGCTGAAAAATGACCTAAAAATGTTGAAAATGGCGAAATATGCAAAAAAATTGCTCTTATTTAATGATATCCAATGGAGCTATCTTTTAACCTTCATCAAATGCCATGCAAATTCATCACACTCCACTTTGTTTGTATCATTTCATCATGTATAAATTGTTCATCCGTTGGAAAACGATAGCTATATACTTCAACGAGTGCAATATAATTTCACAGAAACATGAGGTGTACAAAACCACCTCTGAATTGTTTGTGGTAATATAACAAGATGCAAACCTAAAAAAAAATATCAACTAACCCTTTAGATCCAAGATCATGACTGCCATATCAAGACCACTCCAAGACTGTGCTCCTTTACGCATCGCAGAAGTTCTTGACGTCTTGCGAGACCTAGACCTACCAGCTGTCAGTGAGTTGTGAGGTGTAAGATGTGATTAAAAATTATATTTTTTTTGTTAGTTCTAGCACGGTACGGTAAATACATAAGACCGAGACCTAGACCCATTCGAAACTGTTAATCAGTAGTAACCAACCCCAGATCGATATTGACCAGTCAAGATCGATATTGACCGGCTACAGACTCATATTAACCGGTCCAGATTAATTTTACCTATAAATAAGTGAGCCCAGACAAGTTTTACACCAGTCCAGAATAGACCGGCGTAGCGAAACTGTTAAACAGTAGTGACCAGTCCAGATCGATCTTGACCAGTCAAGATCGATCTTGACTGGTCAAGATCGATATTGACCAGCTACAGACTCATATTAACCGGTCCAGATTAATTTTACCTATAAATAAGTGAGCCCAGACAAGTTTTACACCAGTCCAGAATAGACCGGCGTAGAGTAAAGTCATCATCCCTGGGTATCATTCTACGTTTCACGATATCATGGATGAGAGTTGTAAAAAGGCGAGAGAGAGTTTCGTGGGGGAGCTTTTAAGAACTGAGAGTGAAAAATCTACTCGTTTTAAGGTTCTAACAAAGGAAAATTACTTATCACTCATGCGGGAGGTAGATACTGCTAAAGAATCACAAAAGAAGACGGCTACACAAAAAAGAAGATTGAAAAGATTTGATGTGGTAGAAATAGGAGGAATTAGGAAACTTGTTGCAAAAAACGATAGAAAATATTACCTTTCGGTTGATGACATATACGACGTTATTGATACCGCTCATGCGGCAATAGGACATGGTGGTCGCGATAAAATGTATAATGAACTATCCAGAAAATTTGCAAACGTTACAAAGGCTATGATTTCTCTTTATTTATCCAAGTGCCCAATTTGTCAAGACAGACAGAAATTCATCTCCAATCGATATCTTCTCTCGGATACGAACACTCATCAGCAGGCTGACCCCATCAATACGTGTCATGTTAATAAAAAATTATTTCTGGAAGAAGAAGAGGAGGAACAATATTCAAACTCATTTTCGGAAGAGGAGGACTCCTCCGATGAGGTTTTGTCACACCGTGGAGGCATGTGGAAGGACTTACATGCGAATCACAAAATAGACTTCGACCCCAACCAGCTCGTTGACAGACTAAAGCTTCTCATGTCCTCGTCTGCTGCCACACTACATCACCACAAGGAAATACATGAAATCATAATGGAATTGAGGGATAGAAATTATATAGAATGAACAGAGTCTTAACAGTGGAGTGGTGGAGCAGGAGGAGGAAGGAACACTTGTATTTTTTTACTTCATTAAAGACTCAAGTATAGTCATGTGTTTTTATTTCCATTCCTTTACCTTACAACATACAGCATAATTCATTTTTTCTATTCCTTTGCCTTACAACACATAGCATAATACACACAAGACACACAGCATTAAACACAAGACACATAGCATATTTCATTTTTATTTACACACACACAAGACATATAGCATAATACATTTTTATTTACATACAAGACTCTGACAATATATACATTTTTACACTTTACATCTTTTAGCTGGGGGTCCCTCAGCATCCCTGATTTTGTAATGCCCGTGAGCAAGAGTATCCACGCCATTAGGTAATATGTAACGCTTGTCATCGTTGCTAGATAAAGTGACTTTGTTCACAGCAATCGAAAACACGTTATGTTTAAACGATCTGATGGATCTATTTACCGAGAATGTTGATTGTCCGCTCTGAAGACAGCCAACATAATCTTCAAAGTTGACATCTTTGTCAATAACATTTTTCCTAATGCCTTTCAATTTCTTTATGTCCATATCGTTAAACCTTATGGCGTACATTTTTGCTCTAAGGCCTACAAACTCAGTTATAGTATGACCAGCACCTTCGTCCTTGAATTTACCCACCACCGCCTTGTTTTGGGGGGAATACAAGGGATGTTCGGGTGGGTAGACGCTAGTATCCAGCTCATCTCGGAAATGCATCATGTCACGGAAGAGGTCATCCGTTTCGATCTTATAGACGAAACTATCAGTATCCATATATGTGAGCTTAATTTTGTTTTCGAAATACTTTCGCATGGTATCATAGTGAAAGTCGTACATCCTTGTTTTCGAAATTTCCAAAATGGACATGCCGACATAGATTGCTTTGTCAAACACCAAGCTAGTTTTAGCAAGGTGAACACCGACCAAGTTTTCGCTGAATATGGTCCTATCTAAAAAGTTTGACTTAGCCACCAGCTTTCTCATTAAATTTTGATCTGAAACAAGCCTGAAATTTATCCTTTTCCGTACATTTTCCATTGTCTTGCCAAAAACGGCGTTGTTCATCAGTTTAAAAAGTCTTTTTCAAAGTTGTTGGCTGCAGCCCTACGCTTGACCGTATTAAAGTCAATGTAAGGTTTCAACCAGCAGCTTTGTTGAAATTCAATAATTCTATGGATCTTGGATAACCTCAATCCGTGTTGTAATGCTTGTTTAAGCACGGAATAGTGTACAATGTAATTTTGTTTATTTTCAAGAGTTGTCAAAAGCTTTTTGTTTTTACTACCCGGAGGACACTTCATTTCTGCACAAAAGGGTAGATCAGTATGAGCGTCGTGGAGGTGATCTGGATACTCAATGTCTACCTCAAGGATATATCCCAATTTACAATTGCTCGGTATGGACATGACGTCAAAGGACGCTATCTCATCTTTCTCAAGCCAACGGAAATTACCAGTAGGCAACGCTTGAGACATGGCGTAACCATAAAGGTTATTGGCGTCAACGTAGTAAAGGTGAGAGCTCGACCTTGATGCATCGTAGTCGGCGGAACAAGGGATATTTGCCACAGCGTGTCTCGTTACACACTGACAAATACCACCTCTTATTCCACGCTCAAACATCTGCACCATGTCCATATCGGTCAACAGCTGTAATTTTACCTCTGTGAACTTTAACATGGATGCATAAGCGAATCCAGGAGCAGTCGAATAGTACAGACAATCTAGCCCATAGGTGTCATGGCACATTTGCCTAAAATTCTCAAAAACGTCTGTTAAGATCAAGACATCAGATTTCAAATATAAGTCTGAATATTCCCCTAAAGATTTGATCGAAAACGAATTCCAGACATTAACAGCATGAGAGTAGTCTCGATCTGAGACACCCGCATTGCTGAGCTTGTTGTAAAACGCCTCTTTAGGCGGTAATTTTGTCTCATCAAGAACTTCGTAGGATGACACATAGTCGTAGGGGAAGACCCCCTTTCGACATACCAAATCGGTTTTGTCACCAAACGAATTTCTGGTTTCTATAAATTTCTGCTTGGGTAGATTGTCCGCTAGCTTCTCCAAGCTACTGGCCATGAATCGGAAAGAGTCGATAAATCTAAGTTCCATACCTCCCCGCTTCAAATAAGAGGAGGGAATAAATTTAGAAAACGATACATACTTCTCTTGAGAGTTGCAAATGACGTTAATTCTATTCTTGTTGAAGCCTAACTCTTTCACAATGAAATGAGCATCGTAATTGGAGAGGTTATGCAACACGACAGGGACGAATGTCTGGTTTCTGTAATTTAGATTACAATTCCTGTGAGCGGCCCCTCTGAATCGCCCGCTGACATGACAGTGGTCCCTGACTTTATAGTTCACTTCGGTGAAATTACCATGCTTACAAATGTGGCAGATGGTGCTGGTCATATACTGGTTGTTCTGTTCTGCCGTGAGAGGGATCATGGGTTTTATTTCAGAATTTAATATGGCATCTATGGACTTTATGTCTTTTACAAGAGAACTCATAAAATGGGCTCCTGCTTCGGGTCCTCTGTATAGCCGCAGATTCGAATGTTCACCTTCCAAGTCCTTAATAAAGTAGGCGTAACTGAAAGGTGTATGTTTTTGATAATTTTGAGTCCAGGATTTTGCAGGCTCATTTTGACATCCGGCAATAGGCTCCAATAAGCACTCAAAATCCGCATAGATCACAAACCTAATCTTCTGCGAATACTCATGCTTAGTGAAACTTACTTCCAGACGTTTAGGAAATTCACACCTGACGGGTGAGAACGAATTACATACAGCCAAATGAGCCTCAAGTCTCTGGTCGGCTGACTCACCTTTATACGACTGGAAGTGCGTAAAACATCGTTTGCATACTCTGATCTGATGTTCGTATGATGTGACAAAAGGCCTAATGAATGCGTTGAAATCAGAAATTAAGACATAATGTGAATTTACTTCATCGCAGACATAGAGCAAGTCTCTATGGTCGTCCAACTCCTTATCAGCAATTTTGATTGGTACAACTTCATCCCGCTCGTCTAAACCAAACACATTGATCGATATGTTATTCATTTTTGAAAACTTGTCGATGTCGTGTAATGCTACCGGGAATTTTACACAGCTCCAGTCGTATCTGTTAGATAATTCTTGGTTCCCGAGATAGCTAGCCCATAAGTCATTACCTACCTCTATAAATTTTGCCAAGATGCAGTACTTGAAACAATAATCGTCATGATTGTCAATGTTCACTAGAGATTTTAAATGCCTAAAACGTTCGGGTAGGAGCATGAATTTCCTACCTGCAAAAGGTTTATAATGGTTGACGCGTAATTCAATTTTATGTATGGATTTGAACATGAACCCAGACCCTCTCAAAGCTACGTCTTGATATTCCTGTTGAATTTTCTCTATTTGTTTATCTAAAATATCTGACACATTGGTTGTGACAACAGCTACCTCATTTTTTGATTTGAAATTACGTAGAGTGGATTTTCCTTCCAAGTTCTCAAATCCGCATTCCACAAAAAGATTGAATTTTACAGACTTAAATTGTTGGATAGAGTCCCTCACCAGTGCCTCCATCTTGGGTTTGTAGGCTGCTAGGCCGCTCTCCAGGTCCGCTTGCGGGATATTGGTTGCTGCATATGTAGCGATTCTCGATCTGAAGGCTGAGTCCACTTTGCGAAAATCATTCTGTAAGAATTAATACAATGTATACATTAGCATAACATATAGAAAAACCATGATAACATTAGCGTAAAAAACATGTGATTGTAGTAAGCTACTCACATCAGACTGAGTAGCGGTCCCATGTCTGTTGACTGACTGCGAGACTGCTTGGCTGCCGTGAGCGGTGAGAGCTCCCCCCACATTATAATGGCTGCCGACATCTGTCACCGCGCGAGATGAAGCGGATCCTTGCGTCTGCACGTTACATCTGGCATGTGATGGGGCGCGACTCCTTGGCCACCGTCTGCAGTTTGCTGAGATGATACTGCAATGGGATGCGTGTTTGCATCTGGCACGGCGAAAGGCTGTAACAAAAAACTTATAATGAGGTGAGTTGTGTCGGAAGTAACAAACTAATATATAACACATTAATATATATATATAACACGTACCGAGTAATCAATGGCTTGGCCGCCCAAAGCTGTCCGGATCACGGATGGTCTGGCGGTCGGGGTCACTGCCATCTCCCGTTGTCGGTACATTTCGTTGGGATTCATTGGATTATGGGTAGATTCCAAATGGTCGTTTAGATAACGTTGACAGGAGAAACTTTTTCCACATTTAACACAGACTAGTTGATTGTTAGAGTGTGCCTCCCGCACATGTCTGGTCAATACATCGCGACGGGTAAATGAAGCCCCACACGAAACACAGGAGAAATGGCTTTGTGTATGCCTTTGCCTCACGTGCCGGTTCAGATGGAATTTGTGCCTATACTTGGCATCGCACGCGGAGCACTTGAAGAACGCAGTAGTAGTACCTTCCATGTCGGCTGCTATCCGTTGAATGAGCGAAATCGTCTGCAGCATGTGTATTTATATCGGCTCACGCTAGGGACAACGCCTATAACGGTCACCACGCGTCGGTATACAAGCGGGGGGCCACTGCATGCGATAAGCTGTGTGTTATTTTCGTACGCGTGGCTGCCGTACTCTAGCTAAGATACACAATAATATTATATCACATGTACTGCAACATTGACACATGCTAGAGTACAACGTGTATGCAATACCCCACGCGCTAGGCTGAGTTATTCTGGTACGCAGAGATGCGGCTCTGCCGTGCGAGACAGCAGACAGCATGCGGGACCTCCCGCGCGGTGAGCCGGGCTATTCTAGTACGCGCAGCTGCATCACGTCTGGAACCATGCTAACATATGCAAGCCGCAATATTACAAACTCGCAAATATTACCAATAATTAAACACTTAGGCCTTTGTTCTACACACACAGGCGGAGCAAAGGGCGCTAGCACCCAGATGGATTAAAGAACTATGTTCAATAAGGGCGCAAGCTCATAAATACCAATATTAACAATATTACCAATAATTAATCACTTAGGCCGTTGTTCTACACAGGTGGCGCAAAGGGCGCTAGCATCCAGATCGTCAAAAGAGCTATGATCAATAAGCATGCTAGCACCCAGGTGACCAAAGGGCAGTGGGTGGGGGACTGGCTGACCTGGGGGGCCGGTAGTTGAGGACCCCACTCCGCATCCCACCTTCCCCTACGCATCCCACCACGCCATCCAACCCACCTTCCCCTACGCATCCCACCGCATCCCACCGCACCGCATCCTGTATGGCGGGGTCTGCCCCTGTATTGCGGGTTGCATTCACCATCCCACCGCAGGGGTTACCGCTAATACATAACTACTCATACACATCCTGTTAATATTACTTCTTGTCTCCACAGCCGTTCAATTTGAAACTTTACAATATAATATTCATAATTTTACACTCTCAAATAGTGTATAGCATATCGAGGATTTTGGGTTTAAAGATCTGCAATAGGATAACAGAGAATACTTAAATTTACACTCAAAGTTTACTGTTCTAGTTTATATCACCAAGGACGTTTCGGTAAACAACTTGACATCACATTACTGTTTACATGGTCAAAGCAACTAAAAGCAATTAGCCTTCGTTACTTTCGCAAGAAATAACACATGTAATCAGCGTAATTTTAAATCATGTAAACGCCATCGATCACAGTAAGATGCATAAAAGAAAACTGCAAGACTCTTGCGACAAGACCAAGACCGAGTATGTAAGACCGAGACCAAGACAAAGACCACTGATGTAAGACCGAGACCAAGACCAAGACCAGGGTTACCTATGCAAGACCAAGACCAAGACTGAGAGTACAATACCAAGACCAAGACCAAGACCGCCTTGGTATCATATTTGATACATATTGTACTGCATGCTCATATTTGATTCTATCTTTGTTATGTATCGATGGTTGAATTAAAAGGCCGTAAAACCTTAAATATAGAACGAAGGTATTATGATACCATCCCTAAACCCCCTAGAGCTCCCCTCTCAAAGAAATCAAAACTAGATCTCTTGATTATCCGAGTTGTTTTGGACAATAATAACACACATTAATCTGCAGAACAAAATTTATATCTGTTAGACCTCCAAAAATCCCCCACCCACAATTTTTTCCCCATAGAACTGTCGATTTGGCCAAAGCAGATACCTGTTACAAAACTGTCCACAGGTCCAATTTTCTCTCTGTCAGTCATTTCGCAACTTATCATTTTATTTTCCCATCCACCCCTCATGTTTATTTACGCATAATTATGGATGGGTTTCGAGACGTCAGAGAATTTAGTGTTTGTTACTGCATGGTAATTCCAGTTGACAAATTCCCGTAAGTATAATGACTATATACGTTAATTTATCAGGTATGCACTTGGATTCAGAATTGATTTGGTTGGCACTCTCACACATCATTTGTCTGTAAAAAACTATCAAGAGTAATATAATTCCTGAGTAGCATTTTTAATGAAGTTCTGGTACACTATAATTTGAAAGACATACCATGCGTTGTTCTAAAGTGTTTTGAGATAAGGGTTGTTATTGGAAGGTAAAAACACGAAACTGCATGAAATTTTACTTCTGCAGGAAAAGGTTTCACACATTGTATGCAATGCAACTTCCGAAACACGCTGTTAACCGTTATTTAAAATACAAGTTAAACTACAATTGTATAATTGTTTATTATTGAGCTTTTATTGTACGTAAAAAAATATTAATGAATTACTCTCAACGAATAAGATACATGAACATAATACTAGAAATATTGATCACAGATGAAAACCTCGCCATGTAATATCCCGTTTCATAATTTTACTGAAATTTTAGATCATGTTGCTGTTGTATGACATGTCTACTTAACGAATTTTGACATAGCCTACCGTACACTGTATTTAACGGCAGCAATAAATTATTATTATCATTATTATAGGTTCATAAGGAAAAGCTATGTGGAACGAATTCCGTGCGAAATGGTTTAGGGCAGCGTGTCTCAACCTTTTTGAACCTGAGGACCTCTAAAATGTCTAAATATTTTTACGGACCCCTAATTTTAGATCCCATTTTTAAAAGTAGGCTATATGTAGGCCTATATTCTTAATATTTGGGGTATTAATTATAGATCATTGTAACGAAATAATTCTAAATTTTTTTTTAATTCGACGGAAACACAATTATTGAATTGGAAGTAAACTATGACAGTAAAATTATATTTTGAACAGACTTTAATATTTATTACCAATTTGTGATAATATAATTTGGAATTATAACACAGGTTTACCGATATCAGGCACTCGAGCACCTCCAACCCTTGTTATATCTGCGGACCATCTGCACCATCACCATAGGTTGAGAAACGCTGGTTTAGGGCAACAAGGCAAATCTTGAAACTCATCGCTGCTTATAATTAGGTTCAACTACAATATTTATGGTGACATATTGAAACAATAAACACAATCATGGCAATCTGTTTTGATCAAATACATCGTGTACAGTCGGTTCGGTATTTGCAGTGATACTGTGAGCAGAACATAATAATTTCGGTTTGCATTTGTTTGAAAAAATAAGATATCCTATTAATATGTATTGCAGACCAGACATTATGTAATCCATATTATTATTTTACTCTTGCAAGGAGTTAAATCAATGCAAGTTTGCATTTAATATCGTGAACTAAAGCAAGCAATACTTTCTATCTCTCCATTATAAGCCCATTTAATATTAAAATGTATTTTACCACTTTTACGCATTAATTAGCACCATGCTGATAAATATGGATATGATACTTTGTTTATAAACCACTTTGTACAAAGCAGAGCTATGCACTCTTGCGCATATTTTCTTTTTGCCCAATACACCAAGGTTGGGTCTGGGTAACCTAACCTAACCTAATCTTCAGTCTTCCTGCCTTGCGCAACCATACCTGGAGTATCCCAGCCATTGATCATCCCTCCCGTCCCAGCATAGGCGTAACCAGGCCGACCATATGGGTGGGGGGTTATAACATCCGGGGGGTCTGGGGGGTATGGAATACCCCCAGGGAGAGGGGGGCTCGGGGGTCCTCCCCCGGAAAATTAAAAAGAATTAAGATGCACAGTAACGAGTTTTAAGCTTCCCACGCTTTATACTCGTATTAAGTAATTTATAAGCTGACTTAAAAAAATTGTACAATTTTCCTTCTTTTAACCAATGGTGGGGTTCAAACCCCCAAACCCCCCCTCGTTACGCCTCTGCGTCCCAGTAACTTTTCCGCGAGTTTGTTGTATCGGTCTTTTCTGATTTTGCTGCCTGCTAAGCACGGGAACACGTTTGGAAATGTAGCGCAAATAAAGCAGTTCGTCTGTCCACGACATTCCACTTTGTCCAGTCTGTAGGCATACTTAGTGGTAGTGTCGGCCTAGGTTGTGCAGTTAGTATCGTGCTGGCATTCTGTGCTTAAGATTGCAGGTTCGATCTTGGCCCAGGTGTATGACTGTGCATAAATTTGAGAGATTCCCCTCTGTAGATTTAGAGGAATGTAGAATAATTCCTAAATAATAAAATTCCGGCACATCGGCGACGGTCACAGGCTAAAACTGCAATACCATCTCCGACCTAATTGTCCATAAAACCAACAAACAATTATGAACTTGTGAAATGCTGCACCGCGACCCAAAATGTTTTCTTCGGTGAACCGTAGCCTAGAGATGTTCCTTTTCTTGCAGAGCGAGCTGATTGACCTATGAAATGTTCGACAAATACAAATTTTAAAGGCAGTAAGTAATGTAGTTTAAGGCGATTTCCGAAAGGACGCTTTCCGACTTTACATACATTAGCCGCAATAGTAGAATTTATTTGCTTCTAACAACATTATGTATTGTGTAAGCAGTGTTTTGTATTCTAAAGTAAAAATAAAGTATTCGGCTTGTATTTCGATTCCTATTAGCATTGTTGTAGTAAAATCGCTCGAAATATGATGATCAAAGGAAATAATAGGCCAAAGTAGGCTGTAAAAAGTAAATTTGCTAATTTTTCACGGGAAGATTTAGCCATTTTGTGTATTTTTACTGAATTTTGTTAACTGCACTTTTTGGTATTCCGGAAGAAGACCTACAGTATAAAAATGTACGAAAGACATTAACAATATGCTTTGGTGAGAATATTATAGCAGGCAAGAATTTCTAGACTGAAGGCACTAGCCGAATCAATAATTTTAGTCGCCATTATTGTTAACATGTGGTATAGCATTACAGTTTTTTGGAGAGGGGATTAAATATATTCTTATCCTATTTGTTATGTACCGGTACATATAAAATATCACAATATCACTTTTAAATATTAAAAATAAATAATCAAATAAATAAATAAAGACACTTTAATTACTATATCCCTACTTAAAAAATATGATGTCAAACCTACAACTTCCGCTACACTTATTATTATATTCTAGCAGAGTACAGCAGGGAAAAAATTCACACATGCGCACGAAGGTTCAAGGTCGGTTCATGCAAGCGTGCTTGATTCAAATCCGTCAGGTTTTCGAGAGAAAAAAATAAGGTCGGATACTTTTCTAACAGACCTCGTATATCCATTTCTATGTATATTTGAATATTTTGTTGTTACATATTAAGATGTTTTATTGGTTATTCTTGTTATAATGGCAGCCTGCTTATGGGGAGAATATTTCTTAAATAAAATTCACATAACCTAAATGGCATGTTTGTACACTGGCAAAACGCGCTGACGGGAACGATTCAGAGAGACAAGCTATTGATATAGATTCGTCCAGACTCAAGGCAGCTGAGCCTCTACATATGTTCCCACGTGCATAATATACATCAAGAAATAGTAGCCTACTTACCAAGATGCATCACTAGGAACTATAACAAATAGGCCTATATATAATCATATTTTACGCAAGATATGCTCAACATAAATTGTCAGCAAACAATACTTGAATAAATGGAATTTTAACTTGGAATTTTAACTAATCGTGATTTCTGTTCGCGGAGCAATGATTAATTATTTATGGCATGTCATTCGTTAAATATTCGTTATGAATGCAACTCGTGACTTGGAACTCTCCTAGATAAAATCCCTTGCGACTTTGTTGCTCGGGCAGTTTCCAAGTACCTATGATACCTATGATAAGTACCTATGATAAGTTCTGAGATTTCCTTACGCTTCCGAGTAAGTACGGTAGGTCCAAATCTGTCGTCTTGTTCATGTCGAAATTGACTGCCGGTAGCAATATCTACTACAGTATTATATTTTATTTCTGTTGCGGAAAGTAAAGTAATCAAGGTATAAATACAGCAGTTTTTTAAAATTGTAACTTTGTCCCCTGCATCACTATTCTCATAGCCATTACCGATCTGGCGACCGAAAATTCTGTGCACTGGTGCACAATATATTTTTGATACAAGTTACACTGTTTCTGACATGGGAGGTTAAACTAACCAGTATACTCATTCAGATATGCACCATACAGGTATAGAGTTCAATATTTCGCTTGTTTCGGATCTAAAGCACTGTATTTAAAATTGATAATAAGCTATCTACTGTGTGCGACTGTAAGTAAAAGATATCTGCCGAGAGCTAAAACAAAATTGAAATTGTCTAGATCATCTGCTCTTTGAAACATATGAGAGTCCAAATGAAACACTAGGACCACGTCTGAATCATGCACACATGAGAAGATAAAATCCCTTCATGTAAGAGAGCAATAATTTAAAAATGATGCGAGATGAATCAGCTTCACACCTTGATAACCACTGGAAGCTGAGGCTGCAGTACTCAGCTCCAGCCAGCTCAGCACCGTCCGTATATCTGTTTATAATGCAATTAATTAGGCTGCTGAAAATCACTTGGGTGTGAACATGAAATATACCTTCTGTCGAGTAAGGTAAACTAACATCATTTCGAGTATCTGTGCAAATACATGTTGTGTTAACTGCTTTACTAGCTTCCAATTCTCAATTACCTCTTAGTTTTAAAATCATAAATAGGGTGCGGATTTAGCATATTTTCATGTTTTCCCTTAAACATGAGGATATTCATATAGAACATTACCTCATTTCTTATCGCTTGAGATTGCTCCTTTCTTGTGTAGCCTATATTTGAATAATGGGCTATACATGCAACGATAGAGCATATTTATCCCTCAAGAGCTTATAATTGGATATTTATGATTTCTTCATATAAAAAATGTTTAGTTTTTTGAATTGGGTTATTATTATTATTATTATTATTATTATTTTAAATAGCATTAGTTCTGAAAGCTGTTAATTCCTCTCCTAAACTATAGATCACCTGAAAGTATACTGAACATTCACATTACTGAACATCGTTTTCGACCCTTACTTCCTTTGTTACATCACTATCTGTTTCCTTTTACAAGCACATGAACCTCATGGTTAGGAAACCCATGTACTTTTGTTAATTTATTTAGGTTACTTGATTTTTAATTGGACTCTCACATATTTAAATGTGTGGAGTGACACCCGTGTCTCGTTATAAAAGTTAAACCTACTAAACTTTGACAGCTTAGCTTTATTCAGCTTACTCCATTTATTGAGTCCACTTGAGATATGCATTCATGAACCACAGATTATTGTCTCTGTTGGAGATTACATGAGCATATTATAGGGGAAAAATTTATCTGACACTGGGATTTTAACCCAGGACCTTTGGCTATCCGTGCCAATGTTCTACCAACTGAGCTAAGCCAGAGTTCACTTCACAGCAACAGATGGAACCTATCTCCTATTCTGAGTCCACTTAGTTTATTGTTGTGTTTTTCATAAAGGAAAGAAATCCAGGATTGGTTAGAGTGAAAAAAAATTGAGCAATTCTTCTAGGCAATTCCAAATTTCGGAGCTACAGAAATAATAGGTTTCAAGTGCATTCTATGTTATAGGAATATTTGGTCAATTCGTAGAATATGATCGCCTTGAATAAATTATCCGACGTGACATCCTAGTATGCTATGCTGGTCACCTACAGATGTGGCTTTCTCATCTGCTTGTAATGAAACGTTATTAGGATTCAAATAATATTTTAATACCAAATATTACACAAAGAAAATGCCGATATTATGATTAATTTAATCATTTATTCACATATTTTGAAGGATTAGTAATCTTTAATAATAGTTAATAATCCAGTGAACAATATCTGGCCCCTACTTCTTCACGATTAAATAAAAATAACAGACAATGTTAGGTCATGTGCAACATATTCCACTTTCATTGAGGTTAAGGTGCTGGATCCTTGAAATGATTGGGTTGAGGGGATTTCTCTTTCAAATAATAGGAAGGAGATATCTGCATAAAATAGTCTCAACCTTACTTAAAATATTTACAACATTCGCAAGACTATATAGCTTCATTTTGTTAAAATTGTGACTAGCTTATAACTATCGTTTACAGAAGTTAAACGAAAAAATATTTAGAATACCGTATACTAAATTTAAACAAATAGTGGCAGAATTTTTTAGAAAGTCGTGTAAAGCGAAATTCTCCTTATGTATATTGGCAGTAAGAGTAAGACAAGTCCTCGAACTATTTCGTGTAGAAAGATACTTCATAAAGTATCATTGTGATATGATTTTTATTTCCGAGCAATTTGCTTAAAACTGACAATCACACTATTGAACACAATTAATTTTGGCATCGTAACAGTCGCATATAGGCCTAATGATCTAAATGGAAGTACGTTAACGTGGTCAATTTTAAGCTCGAAAATCGAACTCTTGCTGAGACCTTCGATTCTTTTTCATTAGGCTACGTAGAGTACGGTCCAGTCAGCAGCTCAAATTTTCTCCATTCTTGAGTTCATTCTTGTATAGCCTATTCACTTATTAATGAGTGAGAAATAACTATAATATCCACAGAAAAATGGCTCTCAAAATTAGCAAAAAAATAGTAATAATAAATAGAAAACAAGAAAAAGCTATCGATATTATTCCTCACAGATTTTCTAATTGTTTGGACACCCTAAGCGTCTAGGCCCCACCTGCAGTGCGGGCATGGTGGTAGAAGTAGTAGAATAATAGTCAAAAGTGAAATGAAAAGAGGAGGGTTTATTTTCAAGTTATTATTGAAGTCATTGACGTTGTCCGCCGTCATAAAGATAATCACATTCTCAGAAATTACCGAATATTTTTGCCAATAAGGTATCGATGTTATTCCTTATAGATTTTCTACCCGTTTGGGCTCTCTAAGCGTCCAGTCCCCACTGCAGTGTGAGCCTGGAGGTAATAGCAGTGAAAAAAAAAAGTGAAGTGAAAGACAATTCAGAAGTGAAACGAAAATAGGATGATTTATTCTGAAGATTATAATTGAAGTCAATGACGTCATCCGTCGGTGATGTCGGGTAAGTTATGCCTACTAGCAGGAAATCTATAGTTGGATTATGAATAGAAACAGTACTTTTATGAACGCCTGTAATTTAATTTATGTCTTTAAGACACTGTTACGTAACATGTAATAAGCGTATTATAGTATGGTCGAATAAAATATAGATTAGGCTATATATTTTTTGTAAACTTTCCTTTATGTTTATCTAAAGTAAAATGTACTTGAGGTTACAAACTCAACTTACGATCTTCTTCGGAAAATTCAAAATTTGCATTACCGGTACTTCTGGAATACAAATTTCATCGAATCCCAAATGCACACAATTGGGTGCCTAATTTTCTATCTCTTCTATAAATAAGTATTGTAAAATAAGTACGAGGGATCTGAAATATTTTGTGAGATATTGATTCGTCTACTGCATTTTTAATAAATATTTCACCCAAATCATTGTTTCTCATCATTTGAATACATGCATTCTAAAACATAGAAGAAATAATAATAATGCGGTCAACGTTCATGCCAATTAAGTGCGTTGGACGAGAAGGTGACGTCGTGATCCCACATTCAGGATCAGTAGCATCGGGGTTCCTCAAACTTGATAGACGGGGAAAAGGTAACCTGCGCCACTTCTACCTTTTTCTCCAACCTACACGATGTAAACTGCGTCACCGACATATGTAAACTGCGCCACCGAGATATGTAAACTGCGCCACCGACATTTAAATGGCGTCGCCGTCATACTCACACACTAAGATTTTCCTTCCCACTTCTCCAGATTAAGGACTGGCTAAAAAATTGCGACCACTGAAAGATAATGTGCACAATGACTCTGCACAAGTGAATGACTCGTTAGTGAGATTGTGTTGAGAAAAGTTGTTACCAACCTAAAGATAGAGCAGATAAAGCACTCGTTACCAACATACCGTAGCTATATAGAATGGTTACAACCTACAGACAAGTACGCTCCCATCACCATGTTCCCAAAATTTTTACTGAATAGAAACGAACATTCACATATTAGGTATAACTTTTGTTTGCCTTAACTACTGCCGCAACCTATATATCTCCGTGGCGCAGTTCATAGGCGTAACCAGGCCGACCATATGGGGTGGGTTATAACAACCGCGGGATCTGGGGAGTATGGAATACCCCCCAGGGAGGGGGGGGTCCGGGGATCCTCCCCCGGAAAATTTTAAAAATTAAGACACACAATAACGAGTTTTAAGCTTCCCACGCTTTATACTTGTATTAAGTAATTTGTAAGCAATTTTCCTTTTTTTAATCAAACCCCCAAACCCCCCCCCCTCGTTACGCCTCTGGCGCAGTTTACACATCTGTGTGCCGCAGTTTACATATCTCATTTTTGTTCTATTTAAAATTCGGTGTCAACCGTGGCGGCGTGGCGCAGATTACATACACCCGATAGACGAATGCCTAATTAAAATTTACTTAACACCTACTCCGAACGTTAGTGTAAATCCAGGTAAGATGACTACGCTTTTTAAAATGCTCTGTAACTTCAAGGATTTTCAATTAGGTTCTTGGATGTACACATTCACATGACATAATGTTTTATGGATAACAAATAATAATTTAGGGTGAGGAATCCTAATATTTAAAAAATGGCACGTTGGCCGTTTTACTCGAGCTGTCAGGGAGAGATTGCCATAGGATATAGGGACAGTTGGCTACACCACTTACGAAGCTAGAAAGTGCAGGCAACAAAGAAGACTAGGTTCTTTTGTACTTCTATGAACATATACAAACAAAATAAACTTGAATGCTAAAAATAAGTGATGAGAACGGTAAAATAAACATACTCTCGAATTAAGAAAACGGAATCAATTCTGAGTAACTGAAAAGTTCTGATACATTTCTGAAAAGATAACTAAACTGTGTGCCACTACATCCGATGGAAAGAAGAGCCTACTATCTAACCTCTACGTCATTTACCTCCATCTTTCGACATTGTTAGTAGATTTAAGGATCGATAGCATGGCCGGTGTTGATGGTCTTCTTGACCGTATCCCTACTGTACTTATTTTTTAAAATAGTTCCTTAGTTGTCCTAACGAGGCTGATTGCATCCAGTTCCAGATTCCATTATCTTCGAAAAATCCGAGAAACTACCGGCGGTGGAATAAGGGAGTCACCTTATTGAGCAATGGATGTTCGAAGAGGTCTCCAAAACACCAGCTCTGATCATGTTCCTCATAGCGTATCAGTCATTAATTTTCCTCAGATCATAAAAATGTAAATTTGAAAGTAATACAAGAATATGAAGCCACCTTTGGCATAGAAACACAAGTGCAATTCGCTTTCTAAGCACTTACATAATATTTTGAAAATGAATAGAATGATTTTTTTTAAATTATGGATGCACTGTCATAGTAGTTTTCATTTTCATACATCTTTCTGGATTGGATTCTCAAAATTGTTGAATTAAGGTGTACTTAGAACTTTATGTTCGTTTCTTATTTCCTTTCCCGAGCAATAAAAATAAGTAAGTGATAATCGAAGCTTTGGGTTTCCAGTTTGATAGAAATTAAGCTCAGGTGAAAATGTTTACGAAAAAACGTAAGCCATATCTCCCATTTGTAAATGTGAGATGGCCATAGTTAGTAAATAAAAATGGAGAGGTTTAGAACAGAACACGCAATATCAATTAAATAATAAGGTTCGCTCACATCACACAATAAGTGACGTTTAACATGTTAGTGAGACAACGTCGGACATAGGCTTATTCCATTCAACATACACAAAATAAATCACCAATTAGAAAATAATAATGTTGAATCAATCGCGGGTTTGTAAACAGCACAAGTGTTCAACAATCGACACTGAGTAGACTCTTGCCGTCTACCAAATTGAATTCAAATATGTTATCGGCCGAGAAATCAGAGCAACTAGTCATCTGCGCGTGACCGTCTCTCTCGAAATTAGCCTATCTATCCGTTGTCTTAAATGTTTTCTTTTTATACCTCAGGAGGAGTTTCTGCATTGTGTTGATCACTCACCCAGGAATTCCATGCCATGTATACACTTAATATGTCTGCGTCTGTATACATTTCTCTCCCCCACATAGGTATCGACTTGTAGAGTCCCTTGAATAAAGAATACAGAAGGCCTCCACCGTCCCCGGAGTCCTCGACCATAGGACATACTCTGCTCCCATCAACTTTTCGGCGCTTGAGTTAAGTTGCTCTATTTTTCGCTCTTATGTACTTTAAGCTTATGGGTAATGTGTTTTGAGCTAACTGTTTGATGTATCACTAATAGAACTGTGTAACTCTGTTTGTGTGTTCTCATCCGTTTGTCGGGGGTCGTCTCTCTCCTATCAAATATTCACCTAATGAGTGAAGGAAAACCCCGAAAAACCTTAACTCGGATCGGCTGCTGCGAGAGGTTCCCGCAGCAACCCGGATTCCCTTATTCTTACTGTATTTATTAAAGAAGAAGTAATTATGCTGGTATTAGGCCGCCCTCATGGCTGAGTGGTTAGACCGCTTGCCTTCTACCGTTGGGAACCGGGATCAAATCTCGGTGGATTCACGTGGAATTTGTGGTGGACAAATTGGAGTATGGGCAGGTTTTCTCGGGGTGCTCATTTTTCCCTACCATATATCATTCCACCGTTGCTCCATTTATCTTAACATAACCATTTGGTTCATTAAAGAATTATTATTATTATTATTATTATTATTATTATTATTATTATTATTATTATCATTATCAATATTTTTATTATTATCATCATCATCATCATTGTTATTATTATACTGGAATTTGATTCAAACAATAACACTATCAGTAATTTTATGTTGCAGTAAGAAACTAACTGAAGGGATTAAGTATAGAATAAAATGTATTGTAGCTTGTTCCTTGTCATTTTTTCTTATGGAATGCCGGTATTTTTCGTTGGTGTGGGGTTCGTGTTTATAAAAGAAAAGCTAAAAACAACTTAAGAACTATTTAGTTTGTACCAAAGAAAACATTCCTAAAGTGCAAGGCAAAATACTTATTTTTCTTCTTCAAGATTTTCAATGTTTATTTGATTTTAACATTGCAACTTTCCGCTTTATAAGACAAAGGTTTTTACAAGGCCTTTGATGTGTCCTTCAAATTGAAAGTGACTAGTGCAGGGTCTGTCTCTTACTATTTAGGGTAGTGTTTTCTGTAGATTTCTCCAAATCATTACAATGTTTAAATAATATAACAATAATAATAACAAATTAAAAATAGTATTGGCAATAAGTATTTTTACGTGTTATATCTTATGGAAAACGCATAAAAGTAATGCGTCCAAACTGTAAAGGCCCCGGGGCATAACAAACAACCTGAACAACACTTCGTTATCAAAGGAAGAGTCAACAACGGAAGAAAATTGTATTTTCCAGGAGAATATTTTGTGAAGCACTGATCTCAAACTGAATTATAATCGCAAAGAAAAACCGCATGGTTGACTTTTCTCTTCGAATCTGTCTTCTATTGTATGAGGAGAAGCAAACTGTTGCGTCTTCATAGCACGGGTGGAGGAGGGAAAGCATGGTGGGAGGTAGAGATCCTTACTTATATCGACAGAAAGTAAGAGTATTCACCCTCATGAAAAAACTCAACAACCCTTATCTCAAAGAACAGATCCTGCGCACAGGCCACGTAAGGAGGACACCTTTTTCTCGATTCGGTAGGACGCTCGATTCGCATGAGAGGGCGATGTCAAACAAGGTGAATAACTGACTCTCTACCGACGAAAATTTGCGGAAGAAGCCGAAGCACACCGACGCTTCGCGCCGCCTGTACTGTACGGAACAGGCTAGTGTGTTTTGTTTTCAGTTCAGCGGAGACTCACAGATCGGTAGCAAGTCTGCTTCGGTGTGTCCCGAGTACTAACGGCTACAGGAAATATCACGGTGTCGTTGTGTGGAAGTGCATCACCTGACAAGTTCACACAAATAATATTATAACCTCACTCTGTAACTTAGCGGTGCTGTGAAGGTGTTATTGGAATTCACCCCTCATCCTAAACAACCTTTCGAAGTCTACTTTGGGCCGGCTTGTGGCCGTGTTTTAGTTCGTCTTCAGTAGAACAGGTTCGTGAGTACAACAATGTTATAATTTTAAAATACAATAAGCAGAGAAGAATAATAAGAAATAAAATTATGTTTAGTTTTCTATAAAGTTATCGGGCATACCAGTTATGTTTTTAGAAAATCCAGCGGGAAGGATAGCAAATATACAGTATATTATACGATAGAATTTTTTACAGTGAAGAGTTTCCTAAATATCTTCCGACATTCTCCACATTCAAAACTGTTACATTTATGCTTCGATTCGTGTTAAAACATTGGCCTGTTGCGAATTTTGTTCATTCAGACAAATCAGTAGTGCATTGCAATCAAATAACTAATTAAACGTTATTATCTTAAAGCTAACTAAGCATTCGGCGTAACAATTCATGGTACGATGTCCGTACAATATAGGTTCTTAACATTTTGGAAATATTTCCATGGAAGCAATCTATAGTTTTTATTAAGTCTATGCGATAACAAATTATTTCTTCTGAGAATTTTTAACAGCACACTTGACTGAAGTTATTATAAAATGCTATTGGTCAGTTCAAAGGGTAATGCAATACCGGTATTGGAAGTAGAGCTCAAAATCTCCTTTATTTTCTTATAACATTGTATAAATCCATTTTTTGTCACAGAAAAGCATTATGTATGTTTCGTACAGGTGGAATTGTTGGCTTTTTTCATTCCTCGTATTGTTTCAGTGGTAAATTGTCTTCTTTTCCTCCATTAGATTTGCTCCGTAAGTTGGGTTTCAGGTGACAAAATACATGAGAAATAGTTCATACGGATAGAATTTTTTCCTTCTGAAAATTGCTTTTAATGGATAATTCTCGTCTTTTCCTCCATTCAGCACAATAATTATTCGATTACTCTCCTTAAATGATCTGATGACGCCTTTCGGCGTTCTAGCCGTAAGTCTGTTTTAGCTGAAAATAACTTCTAATTTTATTAAAGCTGCATATTAACACGTGTACGCAAATCTTCTATTGTACTGTAGATTATTGAATTAGGCAATAATTTAGTAATATTTTGAAAACCATATTACTACCTCGTTATGACATACATATGTAACCTTCTGATAGTTTAAAACTTAAAATCCTTGACAAAAAATACAGTTGAAATAAATAGAAGAATATAATTTTCAACTAAATGTTCGTAATATGAAAAAGGAAAACATGAATTTTTTACACTAGGATCCTATGAAGTTTCATTATGGTGATGAAAATGGTACATGGAAAACATTTTATATACCGTAGGTCAAAGCTTCGCTTTCAAAACGCGCGGTTTGAATGCTTGTTTTCATTAAACGTTGATGAACAATGCGATAACTAACTTATTTATGCACGATTAAAATTTATAAACATTATCATTTTTAACTTATTTAACAGACATTTCGTAGAATTACTGACATTTTAATTAACAATTTTCACGGGGGGCCGAACGTTGAACTTTGAGAATTGGTGTTAATCCACCCATTTAAGCCTAATCGTGTTTTTACATGAAATAGAACATTTTCCTTTTAATGGAAATAAGTTACCATCAATTTAAAATAGGTTTCTAGTTATTTATACCTTATATAAATCGTAAACTCATGATTACGTTGTCCGAAAATGTTCTGTGACTTTCTTTATCTCTAGTTATGGTCTGTTTCCTGTAGTTTGATGGATGTGCGACTAAGGATGTAGTCCTTTAGGCTATTACGTTAACTGCTGCTTTTAATTTCGTGTACCCTACTATAATTTATGGCCGTTTTATTTAATTCGAATATACTAAATGAAGTTAAGTCACCTTTATTAATAGAAGCATTTTGAATAACGATTTATGATGATGATGAAGTGTTTGGCCCGGAGGCCGGTCCTGCCCTGGGACACTAGGCTGGATGATACCGCTTAGAGTGGCTAGTTCCTTTCGCGGGATGGGAATGAGGACACAACACCCATTATTGACCCAGGAAGGAAACTTTACACCTCTGTAAAATCCCTACCCTGTCGGGAATAGAACCCGGTCCACCCATATGGCTGGCAGTCACGCTACCAACTCACTCACGTTTTATAATAGGTACTAATCCATTTATGTAATTCTCTATGTTAACACTCATCTTCAAATTGTTCCTCTTTCATACACGCTGATTTTTTATGTTTACTGGAAAAACGGCATTGTGAATAGACATTCATCTACTCAGGAGTACTATGGTCATGGTAACGTACTATTAAGACATAGTCGACACATAATCCATTCTTTACCACTTGAACAGATTTCTAAAGTTCATAACGAAAATACTTAAATATTGATAGGAATATTTCTGTGGGGGGAAAAACAGCACACAGTAACAGAGTAGCATTACTGCAGAAAAAGCAAGCGATATGAAAATCATAAATAAGAGAGTTGGCCTACGTAAACACATATAGCAAGTAGTGTTAGATTTAAGTGGAAAGGAAAACATATCTGAAACAAACAGGTTAGGTTCCAGTTTAATGTGCTCTGTTTAATGTTGCCTTACTCCCATGCAAAATATATTTTGTTAATATTGAAACAAGCAGAATTCATTCTGATGCCATATTTCATTCATTGCTTTACTTTCGCTCATTTAACATAAATATTATTTAACCCAATTAAATACATAGATCATCAGACATAATGTTATTACAATTACGTTTCATTGCATTACGTCATTAATACAATATCACCTAAATACATTTAAATCAGTTTAGATCAGTGACCGGCATGATCCGTGCTCCGTGACGTCATACTACAGAGCAGCAACGCTCTTTGCTCGGCAATATCTCCGTACTGAGCAAAGCGCAGCGTGGAGAAATGGTTCTCCTGGCCAGTGGCGGTACGACGTCTATGCACTGACAGAGTGCGCTCCGTTTTCGTTGATAGCATGGTAATAGCACAATTACAATACATTTGTACGAAAACAAAAGAGTACAACTGTGATAAATCAATGTAACAGAACAGTTTTGTTTGTAATGAAATTTAATATAGGCCCTACTTACAATAATCTGAAATGCATAATACATCCAGGTGCGGAAGCCTCCGCATACTTAAATGAGGCTCCGAAACTGCTATAAACATACAAATACATAAAACATGAGAATACTTTAAGCAGTACTGCAAAACTTTGTCTACTCGGAAACTGAAAAATGTTAAAGTAGAAAAAATATACAGAATACACCAAATATACAAACTACACAAAATATACAAATTAAACTATACACCTTTGTGAGAAAAGTAGCCTATAGGCCTATTCAGACTTGTGATACACACCCTTACTTTGTGTCACTATCGTGCCCAAGCTGAAGGCATTGTCGAGATTTTTTCCCCTCTTTTCTCGTCCACTGATTTTGCAATATTTGGCGTCATAGTCTGGCTAACACACAAACGAAGAACATTTTTTAAGTTCTGATCAGATAGGTGATTCCTATGTTGTGGTTTGTAGACCTTCATACACGAAAAGAACTGTTCACATACATAGGCCTACGTCGATCCAAATATACTCAACATTCTATTATTGATCCCATTCTAGTTTGATCCTAGTCAAAACAAAGGGGAGGTGAACTCACAGAGAGTTCGCGGAAAATTCGCATCATGTTACAAAACGTGATTGGTTAATGTCATTAGCATGCGCCATTACCAGAGCGTGGCTAACGAGTGTTCGTAAGTTCATGCAATAATAATATCAATATTTACACGTGAAATAACAAACTCTCACTGGCATCGTCGTCATTATAGTATATCAATTAGCAAACAAAACATAAAGGATTCATTGTTCACGACGACCCTGCGGATGAGTTGTACTGAGAATAAACAAACTAGCATTAAACATGGTGAACACGTGCGTTCTCACGTGCGGGCTATGACAGCCACGCCTCTTTGTTTTGAACAGGATCGTTCTTAAATGGAATCTTGCCTGGGGAAATCTTCTATAAAATATAGATAAATCCTTTTTGTTTTGAAATCGGTCTTGCATTTTAATATCACTTTGCAAATCAATGACTTCTAGTTGCAATGACGTTGAAACACTGTCAATATCCACAGAAAATGGTGTCGCAAATATGCAAATATCGGATTGGAGGTTTGCAAAATCTTGAAATCGGCAATCAAATTCCTGATCCAGTTCTTCTAATATTTGCACATAATTATTTAGGTCTGTAATTCGATGACATACTGTAGACAACTTTGGAAAATGTGACGTGTCTCCGAGAGTGAGGTGACGTTTTCATAAGTCTAGTTTTACTTTGAATGCACTAAATTTACCATACAATTCTACTGCTGCAGTGAACGCCACTGCGCTGATGCGTATTGACAGCAATACAACTCAACTGCTCTCTCTCCGAAGCTCTTGCGAGATGACTGGCTCTTACGTCACAACTGCAGCATCTGCCGGACACTGGTTTAGATGATTGAACAGTTACAGACAGGGTTCGAATCAAACATTTTGACGAGGGGGGAATTAAACGTCGGTCCATTATTAACATAATTACATTTAACCTCATATAAAGATTAATATAGTAAGGTAATACCAGACGGCTGAAAATAAAACTTTTTGAATGGATATAAAATAATAGTCATCAATAATAAGAATGCACGCGCCGAATTTACAGAAAAAATTTGCTTTGATGTTACAAAGTCGCCGTGGGTGAGTCGGTAGCGCGCCTGCCTTCCACTCCGGCGGCCCGGGTTCGATTCCCGGCCGGGTCGGGGATTTTTCAGTAGTGAAAAATCCCTTTCCCGGGTTCAGGACTGGGTGTTTGTCAGTAGGTTAAGATAATGCACATTGTGCGCGATTCCTTAATTATTAAAATGCTGCAAGACTCTTTCCGGTGAGAAGTGTCTTTTGCATAATCATGTCTCCTCTGCTTCAAACATTTCGGCGGGGAAATCTTTTAGACATAAATGTTCACAGATGCTATTGCTTTTTAGTAATTTCGGCGGGAAAATCTTTTAGACATTATTGTTCACAGATGCTATTGCTTTTTAGTAAGAGAGTTATTCATTATACTAAAACCCCTTTCACATTCTGCAGAAGACACTGGTATTAAGTTTCAGACTTCGTTACTTTAAGGTTCTCTAATACAAATGTATCCAATCGAAGTTGAAATCAACTTTAAGAACACCATTCTCTGTAAAACATACTCGACAGACTAACATGGCACACCAATCACTACAGCACTCATTGTCATAGAAAACATTCTTTAACCGTAGGCTATTGTTGCCAGCAAAAAGAAACCAGCAGAAAGCAGTAAATAAATTTTATGCTCATTGTCGTCTTTCTGTTACACAGTGCATGTCAAAATATGCTTGTTAGAAAAACAAATTGTTACTCGTGCTGGCGATACCGTCCGTTACGTTAAAAAACGATTGTGAATAAACATAAGTGCTGTCTCCGGTGAATGCATTGGCATTTTAAACTGAAGTTTATGAAATGTAGAGAAATATATCCCTGGCAAAGAAGAATTTTATTTGATGAGCCAGGGAAATTTTTGGACGAGAGGGGGAAATCCCTCCATTCCCTCGTTAGTGTGAACCCTGGTTACAGATATTACAATATGGTATGATCCACCAACCGTTTATTCCCATTCTTTATATATACGGTACTATTAACTAATAGTTTATCAATTAATCTAAACAGTTGAGAGTAGTTGTCCATAAGTATTTGTCATTATAATAAAGTCCCATACACCATGAAAAACTTATGTAATGTGTTCTACAATTCCTGCAATAATATTTTCTTTCTGTGAGAATTAGATAAGGGCGGAAGGGATGCGTTCCGTCTCTTCAAGCAGTGGGCCCGGTTTCCTAGGAGGGATTTTCCGCGTTTTCTCTCACCTGTAGCTGTGGACGAATGTCACGAAATTGTAGGCTGTTGTGGACCCCGGATATCATATGACGTCATTATCACCATCACCCTACCTTCATGTTGTTCGGCATGAGTGTGTTTGTGACTAGTGCTTTGTCCTATGCGTTCGTGTTGTCTCAAAGGTGGCCATTGCATAGCGTTGATCACTCATCCGGGGAGAGATTCCTTGTTATTTCCTGTTAAAAAAAAGTCTATCACTCTATCTGTTACCCATACATACTCCCTTCCCCGTACAGGTCGCGGTCCTGTATGGCCCAAGCAGCGTGGCCGCGTCAACATCAGTAGGCCTACAGAGGAGGAGGTTAAAAAATCAAAGAGAAATAAATTCGTAACGGTAATTATTTATGACAGCGAACAGTTTAATGACAATGAAAAATTGTTACACTCTAAAGAACCTAGTGTTACAATTATTGTAAGCCCCAAAATAAGTTAATATGTATTGCGAATTCTTCAATACGGTTTAGCCAAAATATCTTGTATGAAGTAAGATATCTATTTCACTCCTTATTTAGTGAGTAAACACGCTATAACATGACGTTAATGAGCATTAGGTTTCAGTAGATTTATTTCGTGAGTAGAATTCTATATATATAGAACTTACATAAAGATGTGAGTCCTGGATGATTGCGAGACAGAAATTGCTTAGGCCTGCTGATACCAAACTACATAAAATAGTGTAGTTGGTTGAGAATTCCCTCAACATACTGGAAGGTCACGTTTATTTATTTATTTCAGCTGTGTTTGTACTCCTTTTTATCTTCGAGGCTATAATAAAAGTTCGGGATCTGTGTCTATACAGTAGGGTAGTGCATGAAACTATTGCTTGTTAGTTGTTTCTATTGCCTGTGTATTTAATGGAGTAAATTTCAACTGATATTAATTTAAATGATGAAATGGTGAGGATGATTCATGGTATGTACAATAAATATCAAATTCGGCATTTGCCTTTACGACTGGGGAAACCATGAAAAAGACCCATGTCAAATTGGCCGGCCCTGGGATTTGAACCTGGGACCTCCCGAATGCGAGTCCAAGACGGGGTTTCTACCTCCTAATTTCACAAACGGTCTAGTTCATCTGGTGCACTATGGCTATCGGGTTATCTCAGCTTCCAGTAGAAATGAGTACCAGGAGAAATCCCGGAAATAGACATCGCCAGTACATAAGCAGATAAGCTGGCAACTTCATTGTCTTCATGTGTCGATTGCCAAAAATGCGTAACTTAAACATCAACTTCCAGGTTCCCTAAATGTCCCCGAAATCAGTAGAGACCTATTTCATGCATACTACCGAATACATGTTTAATAGTGATAAAATGAGGTGCTTATGATCGTGATCAATTATTAATTTTATTGAACCACTTCCCATTTTAATCAAATTCAAACATATTAACGTAAATAAGTTAATCCCAATCAAAATTTAAGATCTTAGATAAAGGCAGTTGCATACTTTCGTATTCTGATTTGTTCTTTAGTACTTTGAGATTGTCCGGGAGAGAGGTATGGTATGGTTCAGGCGCTGAGCCCTGACGGGCTCGCGCAAGTAGGCCACATAGGCATAACTTTTTGCATCCCCTAGGAGACGGAATGATATGCATGCCCTAAGGCCTCCCTGTCAACAGACTCCACCAACAGCCCCCACGGAGCTCCCCTACATCCAGCTAAGACCAGGTACCACTCCAGGTGCACCGTATCCAGGGTCCCTCCTGCAAGAGCCCCATAGGCGCGGCACACCATGACCCAGGGTCCCTCGGAGAGCCCCAAAGACACGGGACACCACCAGCAACTCTCACCACAAGCAACGGGGCGGGACGGGGGAGGTCCGCAACAGAGTCTGCAGCAGGAGCTGGCCCGAAAACCAGTAAAGGGGGACGGGATGATAATGAGGGGGAAAGGAAGTTGAAGTGGAGAGTGTTGGTGGAATGAATGAAGGGGGAAACGGGAGGATCCCCGAGAAAACCCCCAAAGGTCCCGGGAGAGAGGTAGTACAGGGTGTCGGGAAAATCCGGGAAAAGGCCGGGAATTTCTTATGGTCGGGAAAATCCGGGAAAAGTCAATGAATTTGTTAAAATATCCGGGATAATTCGAAAAATTTGTGGCCCAATAAAAAGGTGAAAATTAATACAATTTTTAAGTAGATTTCAAAGAAAAATCTGGGCTTGGTACCATGTCATTACTTTCAAAAATTCTTTCATTATCTGTACGTTTCATGCCTCCCTAAGTACGAAACCACCACCCGTTCGATTTTTTTTTAAATTTTATTTATATATATCTTTACACGCTAGCGGCCGTAATTTTTTAGATATTTGAACCAAATTTTATTATGTTATTTCTAGGCCCAATAGTTCGGACAAGTTCGTTAATGAGCAAAATTGGCCCAAGGGGTGGGTCGGGGGAGGTGGTTGAATTTTTGAAAGATTTATATCTCGGCCCCTGTGAAGTGTAGAGGGAAACTATTTTGAATAAATTAGAGTACTCCCTATGGAGTTCACAGTGACACAAACGATTCGGGGGTTTTGGGGGTACGAGTGGGGGTGTGGTGTGGGGTGGGGGGATGGAAATTAGAAATTTTTGAAACCACGTCTTTTGAGGTATCGTTGAAAAACTCTTGATGAGTACTCTACAAATCAGTAACTACTTTCTCGATAGCTCTCATTTAAGGCGAGATTTGCATGTTTGAAAAACAATAACATTTAAAAATATACCTCAGCCTGAAGGGCTGCCGAAAGGAATGTGTGGGGACCAACTAAGGATAAAATTACCAATGTAATAGAGTTTGAAATATTAAAAATAATAGTTACACACCTTTAGAACAATAACGCATGGCAAAATAAAAAATAAATAATAAAATATATTATCAATTTAAAACATAATAAACAATTATCTTAATATAAAAAATATTTCAGATTTATTTATATTTCATATGGTGCATTGTACACTTTGATATTCCTGTGATAAAATAATTCTCAATAAAAGAAGTTCATTGTGAAAGTTACGCTCAATGAAAAAAGAGTGTTGTGCTCAAAGAACATTGGGACTACTGTTCAGTTAAATGTTGATACCTTGAGTTTGATAGAGTTATCGCAGTCATGGCTCTCTTTAAGAATTATTATAATATCATTAATTTTGTCTTGTTTAGCGGCTTTGCTAATTTTATTCATTGCTGATCTTGCGCACGGCCAGCCCAGAATATTATATCCTATTCTTGTTGTCAAAGCAAATGATTGTAGGCTCTTCCACTTTACCGAATTCAGTTCAACATTTATTTTCAGTTGCTATTTTTATTATTTTAATTAAGCAATAATTATGAATATATTATATTTATCCTCTCATCATATGACTGTCAGATTGCTTCTCAATATACGTCTTTTCTTTTAAGAATATCATTGCTAAGTCGTTCATGGGAGTGCGTTTTTAGTCATTGTTGAATAGCGCTAAGCAACTATTAACGTTTTGTTCAGCTCACAATAGCTGACTATTTAATGCTACTATCAAGGATAATAAAGAAGAAGGGTGCTGTGCAGCGACAATAAATTTAACCAAAAGCAACTCAAAATCTACCTCAGCCTGTAGGCCTGCCTAAAGGGATTTTTTTTATCTTCTGCCAGCTTCCAAGAAATCTCAGCTGCTCTTAAAGATAAGCTTCTCCTGCCAAAAATTGCTTTCTTCTTATCTTTAGCAGAAGATTTACAACCATTTCTAAAAGTGTTCCAAGCTGACACTTCATTTGCCGCTTTCCTACTTGGTGACCTCCTGAAAATTGTAAAGAAGTGTATGGAAAGAGTTGTGAAAGACGACATTCTAAAAAAAACTTATCTTCAAGACATCGACCTCAACAAAATTGAAAATTTAAGAGCCCAAGATATTGACCTTAGTTATGGCACAAGGTCTGCATTAAGAAAGTGTCATGGACTTAAGGATTTAGACGTGTTAATGTTTCAAAGGGAGTGCAGAGACTGTCTAAAATGTGTTGTTGACAAGCTGATGGAGAAGTCACCTTTGAAGTAGGTACCTCTTAACTCAGGGTTGTCTTTTATGAGTCCAGACAAAATCGTCTTCACTCCAGAAGAGGCTGTTTCACAGATGGTATCGACAATGGATATTTTGATTCATTCGAGTTTGATTACTCCCTCTAAAGCTCAGAATGCAGATCATGAGTATAGGGATCTTATTTCGAAGGAAACTGCAGCAGTTGAGTTCAAATCTTACTCTAAAAACACAAGGTTGGACAAATTTTGGATGAAAATGCTCGATAGTTATGACATGAAAATGAAAATGCTTGATAGTTTCCTAGTTTAAGGAAAGTAGTTTGTTTATTACTTCCAATTTCACATGGAAATGCTTCAGTGGAACGTGTCTTCTCTGTGAACAGTGGCAGTTTGGTGGAAAATCTGAAAGAAGAATCCATAGTTGCTCAGCGCCTGGTATATGATGCGCAAATGCAAGATACGAAGAAGCACTTCAAAGTAATAAGTTGAAATGAACAGAAGAAAAGGTGAAAGCAGAAAAAAGGAAAGGAATTTTTTTTGGCCAGAGAACTAGAAGAGAAGAAAAGAAAACTACTTTTAGAGTCTGAAAAAACTGCTCTAAATGAACAAATTAAGTTGCTGAAGAAAAAATAAGTGAGATCAAAAAGACTTCTAGACAATAATAGGCCTATATGAAGGTATATTTAATTAATTTTACTGTTCCTTTTGTATCTGTTATAGCCTAAGTAATTATTGTTTGCAATTACTTTTATTACTAAAAGTTTTTTCTTATTTACTGTATTTAATTTCTTATGTATAATCCTATAATTTTTCTCACACAGTTATTAGAAAATGCTTCATAATATTCTTTGGTCGGGAATTTCTGAAATGATCAATAAAAATGAGGGAATAAGTCGGGAATTTCTTCAGCATAACTTGGTGGACACCCTGTAGTAGGAAATGTTCATGTAACAAGACAAATGAAGAGGTATTTGTCATTTATTTGTCATTTTTTATTTATTTATTTAACAAAAGGTCCCAACGAGCCAATTGCTCACATTAAGGGACAGTATTACAAGGATGACAAAATTCAAAGTTATTATAATAAAATTGTTACAATAATTTACACAAATAAGTATACACAGTAAGTATAATAGAAATATTGTTCACTTAATCATTTAATAGAAAAATCTTCAACTTTTTTTGAAACTATTTAAGTTTTTTACAGATCTTATTTCCAGTGGAATTTCATTAAAAAGATTTGCAAGATAATTTTTCACTCCCCTTAGTCCATATGTAACGAATTCAGAATGCGTGACGAAAATATGGTTCATTTCTGTAGTCTTTATTGTTTCTTTTGTCCTATGCGATTTTATGTTCCACACATCGATAATAGTAGGCCTAATGATGTACCCTACTATTTTTTCAACAGTTGAGAATTATTCAAAAGTAGTCTATTTATTCCTGTACATACTTTAATTTAAATTAATTCAATGTTAATGATATTTATTCATGTTGTATTATAACTATTTTTATTTCAGGAATATTTCGTCTAGATTTAAAAGAAATGGTCAGTTTCGTCTAGACTTAAAAGAAATGTGCCTAAAATTGTAAAACAGTGTAATGATTCATGATGTTTCTGATTTATACAAGCACATTTTAATGATTTTGAATACAAGAATAAAAAAAGAATAAATAAAACAGTCCCATTGTATAGTATGGAACCTTTGCTTCTATATAAACGGACATAGTGTTTTCTGCATTAAATTCCGTGCAATATTATATCCTAGGGCTATTTCTGGGCATTTTAGTTGGTTAATCTATTGCTTCCACTAACTTACCCACGCCTACGCAGATATCCGCGATATCTCTCATGCGAGTTCCCCATGTTATCACGTCGGCCAGTTCGCTTAGTGATCAAAGACTACTTAAATAATACATCAAATGCACCAGATTCATAGTACTTTCGTTACCAAATGGCAGTTACTTCAATGTATGCTACTAAGTTAAATAAAGGTGTTATTAATCTCAAGAGTCACATTAGATTTATTTCAGATTACGGGAGTAAACGTAGGCCTATCGATGTGAAACCAGTAGGCCTATCTATTTATCTTATATTTATATATTTAAAAAATAATTGTCATTTGTAGCTACACTGCACTTCTTGCACTTCTTCGTAGACCCATGACGTCTGCAATCAAGTTCCGAATTTTATGAGGTTGCGCTAAACTTCTCCATATGGTCAGGCACCCAGAACATGTGCAAGGAACGCACAGCAGAGACTTCGCCTATCATTTCGGTGGCATCTCTCCATTCAGAGTATGAGAGTCCACGAGATCTCGGATCCATTTATCAGCAGGTGTACATTAATCGAATACGTTGATCCGTCGTCCTTTATGTGGTAACTCCAGAATTTAATCCCCCATCCTTACTTTCCTGTCATAAGGGAGAAAACACAGGATTCCTGATGTTATCGGGTAGTTGAATATTCAAAACTTGTAAACAGCTGACTGTTGCAGTTTCAAAGTCATTGATAAAATCTCAACATCCAAAAGAGCATCGTGTTTTAAGAACAGAAACACATCGAAAGGTATAGTCCGATTATTTTAAAATCTCAACATCCAAAAGAGCATCGTGTTTTAAGAACAGAAACACATCGAAAGGTATAGTCCGATTATTTTCTATTTCTAGTGAACGTTATCCTTTATGAAATTAGGATCTCCATAAATATTTTAGATACATTTTATGAAAAAAATATGGAAAAGTTTTGTGCCCTGACCGACTTCCATGCTATGGCTGTTATGACTTAACCATCCAGATGGGCCGTGAATTGTGTAACTTTTGTACTGTACAAGATACAGTATTATGGTTTTATTAGTAGGCCTACGAACTATTAATTTGTTTACTTTCCTTTATGAAACCCATGACTTTTTAACTTTTAACTCTTTTTGTTTTATTATAATAGCTTTCATTTATTTCAAGGGTCAAATTGTACATCCAATTCTGGGTGTAGCCTATCGAAATAGAAATTCAGACGAATTTTTATTCAACAATTTAATTAATATAGCCTATATATATATATATATATGTCGGCCGCGGTGGTCTAGATCCGGTGGCCGCCTCTAGATCCGCAGGGCGCGGGATCGAACCCGGCCGCGGTCGACGTAAAAATCCTGTGCACGGAGTCCTCCGGGAGGGACTTTAAGCTGGGGGTCCCGTGTCGTAGATTTACGGCACGTAAAAGAACTCCAAGCCTAAATTAGAGCCTCTGGACAAAATTTCTCGGCCCTTTCACGTCCAAGAAATACTTAGTTTCCAGAGGGGGGTTGCGAGGCGATGGGCTTACCACCTGTCCCTCTACCCTCTCTCGGAAAATAAGCATATCAAAATTAGTATAGGTAATGAAACCTCCGCTTGGAGGCCCCTTCGCCCCACCTGGGGATCATAGGGTACCAGATACAGATATATATATATCCTATTTATAAACACGACAGTATGCAAAATTATTCAAACCGGAAATAAAAATCTTTCGACTGATACATCACTCGTATGTATTTGCCCAGATTCACTTTGAAAAGTGTAAAAAAAAAACAAGATAAATTATATGTGTATGTAGCCTATATATTGTATATATATACATGCGATAGCTATAATTTAACATACTTTTTCTATTAAATTTGTAGAGGCAGGATATAGAGGGAATCAGAATTCTACTGACAAACTTTCACATGTTGTTCAGGGATGTTTTATGAGTGTTTAACATATAAGGTCACATGAACAGCCTAGTGTACGTGACTCCTGTCGAAACTAATATGGACCTGGTTGCTAGGACTGTAGAGTAGGATTACCTCCACAAAGTCTCTGGGTTTTTACGTATATACCTTCGGAGCGAGTCTCACCTCTCGTAGAGTTCCTGGCTAGGGGAGGTAGCTGCACCCTGATTGGCTATCCCACTCCACGTGTTGTCTGTCTCTCTCTGCGGCATTATCCCTCCACTCAACTATTACAGTATTTTCTAGCCACTGGCAACATGCAGCATGATCTTTACTCTCTGCCTAGCAGTAGCTCACTGATCTTACGCGCAGCGAATCCGCGCATCTTGGTTACGAGACGTAACGAGAAGCTCGCTGGCTGGGTTAGTCTTCAAGGCCAGAGACGATGTGGGAGTAATCCTACTCTAACAGCCACTGACGACGTAGGTGGGCCAATCTCCTGGGAAGTCAGAGCGTGTGCGACGGTCCATGAGGCGTCATTGTGAAGTTTGTCGTGATCATTGGGTCAACATTTTGAACAATTACTTTAAACTTTAATTTGGGTTGTACAAAAGTAGTTAGGTTAGAAGTGAAATTAATGCAATTACTGGGTATTGAGCCACCGGAGACCATGGGTTCCTTGTATTAAAAACACTCAGAAAACATCCCTGAACAAGTTGTGAAAGTTTGTCGATAGAGTTCCGATTCACCCTGTATACTCCGTTATCGTATGTTACCCCTTATCGTATATTATAGCCTCCTATTTCTCTAGTTAATATTTTAAAATTAATGTACTTACAATTTAGCATTCCCTTTTAATCGTGACATAAATGTACAAAGTTTTGTCTGCATTGTGATCCAGGCTTTCTTAATTCAATAGAGGGCCGTGGTGTGTACATTCATTTGTAGACGACGTATTTCCGTTACATGCACTTTTAGAAAGTGACCCCCATAAGACCGATTTTAAAGAATTTTACACGTCAGAAACAGCTTATTTGGGCTGATCGTTATGAAAATAGGTCACTTAGTCCATCATTTACGAGTTTCAAATGTTATATTTTCTAATAGACCTATAGCCTATATAAGAAGTCTTTTTTTATGCATGTGCAAAAGAAAACAAAATTATAAATATGTCCATACTAAAAACAGGAAAATCATCAGATACACAGGCAAACTTCGAAACTAAGGTGACAAAAAGCAAGGGCTGCCAAATCAACAATCAACATACTTTTTGGTTCACAATAAGATTAATCTAGAAAGAAAATAGAACATAAATAATGTCTTTTTGTATAAATGTAGAAGTATGGCATGTTCCAAAAAAGACTCCTTAAAATATAGACATCCTGTAATTGTGGTAACTGGGATGCTTTGTCAAATCCAAAACTCATCCCAGACAGATTAGATTTTCGGGTGATTGTGCCTCTTGCATCTTACTATTGGATCGGTGACCGATCTCATTGAAGTCATTTCTGTTTGGATTATGAAATGGTAGACTTAAATAAATGGCTGTTTCTCGGTCTGAATCTCTGCAGGCTACCTGCTAAGTTTGTTGAACCAAACAGTTGTATATATAACAGTTGTTATATCATCTATGATGCCTGCTTCTGTTATAATACCTGTTATTAATTGTTATTACCTTAATTTAGTTGAAAATCCCAAATAGGCAACGTGGCAGAGATTCAATCAGTTAGCCTCAAGACGGCCTTGAGGACGACAGTTTCAATATACACATCAGTTTCTCGTCCGTATTTCATTGGTTCAGGCCATCTGTTCGGCCGCTTAAAGAAGAAGAATAATAACACGGTAAGATATAGAGGAATTGAATTAGGAGAGCTTATTTATGAAAGTATTTAGCAAACAAGGAAAAGAAAAATGCCTTTATTTTTAACAAAGAAATGCATTTTGACGCTGAAAATTATAAATTAATTGCGCATATATCAGCATATTATATTGTTTGCAGCAGAAAGAAACAAAAGAGAAAAAATCATATAGTGTTCGCGCTCAAACGATACCCAGGCGGCAACAAAGGGAACGGCCCTCTTTTAAGTCTGACCCTCATCAGTAGTGATTATTAGGATCTACCCACCCCTAACCATATGCGGTTGTTCTTGCCACTACCTGCCAGCCAAATCGGGCGTTGTTGCAATGTCATGTTATTTCCTTGAGTTAGCAATTGTGCTTATTCTGCATTTCTTGTTAAATCTATATCTATATCGCCATACAACTTGTATGTTTGTATGTATGTATGGGGGAGAGGCGTGTTGGGAACTACCCTAAGCACGTAGGCCACTTGATACAACTTAGTTTTTGACATTTTATAATTGGGTAATTGGGAATGTGACACGAAGATTGGCGACGAATTTCTCTTATTGTTTACATTACTTTACACTAAGAAACATTCATTTTTCGTGCTTTTCTTGAAATCGACTGGAACGATTTGACTTTGCATATAAGGTGCTTATATCAAGATATAAAACTTTTATTTCAAACATTTTTTCAAACAAATTCTCTGAAGAGTAGTTATAAGTCAGGTGCGTTCATACAAAGTCAGTCATGCCTGGTGAATAATAATAAATCCTTGAATCAGGCTGAATCAACTGACTATGCACTCCTTGCAATACGATCTTTTATTGTATATGAAGTGAGAAAGGTGTATTGCCCGTGCTTAGAGTAACGAACGTTTTTGGAATGCATCAAATCAGATTTTATTTGGATTATCCTTCAGAGAACGACGTTCTCTTTATTTTTTACGACTTTTCCATGAATAGAATTTCGTTTTTCGTAATTTTCCCGAAAATGGTATTAACGATTTTGTTTAAATTTTCTGCATGAATTGTATAATACTAGGAGATGCCCGTGGCTTCGCCCATGATAATTCATTTAAAAATTAAAAATTAAGAGTATAATAATTATTTAAACATTATATTTATTAACACTTGCACGTAAATCATTCATAAACTAATAATATTAATGAAACAGCTAGAATTCCGGCTTCAGAGTACATTCTACGATTTATCAGAATCGATTATGCAGTTCCAAAGGAACCTGTGAACACATAATACGTATTGTTACTCAACTGTTTATTGACATGAATATGATGTGAATTTTATTTGATCAATTCAGTGTAATTTTCAGAAATTATATAATGTTTCAAGGAGAGGAATGGTTTGTTTGGATTATTATTATCAGCGATATTTCAAGAGTTAAACCATCAATATTTTACTGCTGGTGCCCCCGGCTTCGCCCGCCATTATTCATTGACTCCAGGATTTTTAAGAAATTTACACTGGTAGATTATTAAAAATGTTTGTGGTTCAGAGCTATGAAAATTGTAAGTAAAAATAAAATTAAAATATTTGTTCATTGTGTTCATTTCACTTAGGCCTTATATAATAAAGAAACGGTTTTCCTAATTTTGTAGTCGTCATGTAAGTTTACACTGCGAGAGACGAATCGCCAAGTATACCCGATGTCTCACGAAGCGGGCGAGCGAGCAAGCATGCTATTTAGGGCCGTTGAATTGTATAAGAGTAGATACATAATATATTATATACGGTAGGCCTACACTATGCATTATATTATGCTAACTGCATCAACTTTAACTTGAATTTTTTTCCTAATAAACTCTGAAGGATTATTAGCTACTCATTTCATACACAAATTTGCCTCACGAATAATGCGATTTTCGAGACTATTGAACTACCTAGCATTTCCTGAAAAAGTCTTTATTTTTCACCTTTCTTTTCTTCACATCTGAAGAATATATACTGCTTCTGTTTACATCCTCTAGAACTTGGTTTTACCACATTCTCTGGCTGACATAAGAACAAAAGAAATAACAATTTTATTACCCAGCGTACAATAATAATAATAATAATAATAATAATAATAATAATAATTAGAACTAAAATATACCGTCTTTATATTAATGATATACTAAAGTAAAGTAAAGTGTTCCCTATTACAGGCCATGGAGGCTCAGAGAGTTCCAGGAGGTTGAGGCTCCCAGATTTTCAGACATTCGACACAGGAAGGTGGTAAGGTTGTCAGCCTTACGCACCGACCGTCTTTACCCCCAGGATTGCTCCTGGTACTCATTTCTGTTAGAGGTTGAGTCGATTAATGATACACTATCAGCATAAATAACAAACCAACCAAACCATTTTTATTTGTAGGTAGGCCTAAGTGTTCCTTGCAAAATTAATGCATCTCAGCGGTATTTATTGTGGAACTTCTAAATATCTTATGACTCTAGGATTCCCTCGGATATAACTTACTAACATGCATTTGGGTTCTTAATGCAGAATATTACATTTTCACATTTGGTTTCTAAAGCAGTTGTAACACATATAATAATCATTATGCGATACACAGTTACTTATTTATTATGACTATTTCATACTTTTGGAAATCAGCGCCACTGTGGCAACAACGCACATCTTAAGGCTTTGGCACGTGCTGCACATTTGCCTTGCCTCCTTTTCGGCTATTGTACCCCAAGAAGTTTATGGAGGGTGGGTCGGTTTGGGATTAGGGCACTGAATTAGACGGTTGCCGCCTGGGGTTCCTTTGGTAGTGGCTTCTATACCTAGAGTTATTTTATGCTTAGTCTTGCAACGTAATGTACCGACCCCTGGTGATCCCGTAAGGGGATTTACTCGGCGGATTTTTTTTCGGGGTGCGCCAGTCCCTAACTAACATTTAAACCTAAAGACGATACACACATACACTCAGTTCTGAAGCCGGATTTCACTACTGAAAAATCCCCAACCCGGTCGAGAATCGAACCCTGACCGCTAGGGTGGAAGGCAGCGTGCTTCCGACTAACCCACAGCAACTGAGGTGCTTTGTGTTATGTACCCTTAATTTAGTAATAATCCTATTGAATTTAGCTATCAGCATTTTTATGTGTTTGTACAATAATAAGGGAAAAGGAATTGACAAGGAAATGTGAATTTCGTGAATTACAGCCTTTTGTGCAATAAATATAATATTACAATTAAGGAATTTCATTAAATGTTAAAATCTGGATAAAATTCAATCTTATACCCTCAACTGAACATGAAGTTTTAAGTTAAGGGTATACGGTTGAATTTTATCAAATTTTAATAAACACATCTAATCGTTGTGGTAAGTACTTTCTTTCCAGTCCGACATGATTTTAAATTTAAGCGAGAAATCCAGTGTCGTCAGATAATGCTTACATTAATTGGGCACCTTATTACGAATTCCTTAGCGATCTCTAAGTTTTCCACTTTTTCTGCAATAACTAATACTAGGTCTTGTCTTGTCGGCTCAGGGGTTGAGCCCTTTCGGGCTCGCGCACTTAGGCCACATAGGCGGGCCTCTAGGAGACGGAATGATGTGCACTGCCCTAAGGCCCCCCGTCAACAGACTCCACCGCAAGCCCCCGCGGAGCTCTCCTACATCCAACAGGGACCAGGTACCACTCCACGTGCACCGAACCCAGGGTTCCTCGTACAAGAGCCCAAAGGGCGTGGCACATCCTTGCGTGCGTCACATACCCAGGGTCCCTCTGAGAGCCCCAGAGGCACGGCACACCACCAGCAACTCTTGATTACAAGCAACGGGGGAAGCCTGCAGCAGGAACTGGCCCGAAAACCAGTAAAGGGGAACAGGATGATAATGAGGGGGGGAAAGTAAGTTGAAGTGGAGAGTGTTGGTGGAATGAATGAAGGGGGAAACGGGAGGATCCCCGAGAAAAAAAAAACCCAAAGGTCACGGCTTTGTCCACCACGAATGACACGCCCGCCGGCCCCGAGATTTGAACCCGGGACAGGTAGCATGCCAGGCTCACGCGCAAAGCAACTAATACTAGGTACACTTAACTATTTTTTCAGTCCCTTGCCAATCAAGCGGCAATAATGTCCGATAAATAAATATATATATATATACATAAGCTGTATCACAAACTTAATTTTTAATATTCATTACCTATGATATCATTGTTAAGATTTAATTTATTCATTTTTTGTGGGTCGGTTTTTTAAAACGAAGGCTATACACTTGAATGTAAATGAACTGAATTTAGATATAAACCTTATAAAATCAAAATATATATGCATAACATTCTAAAAACAACATTTATATTTGGTTTAAAGGAACGCTCCAGCATGCACGTAGTGACGTTTATAATACCATTTGTTTTTATAGTCGGAGCTTTAGTAATAGTAATTATTATCAGACTTTACAATTGATTCGTTACATTCATTGTGTTTATTGTTCCGAAATTGAATTTCATTTGTTATGAAACGATTGTCAGATGGATTATTTGTGGTTGACTGGGGGTTCTTCACTAGCATTTTAAAGTTTTTAAGCAAACATCACACATTACATAAACCTTTGGTATTGAAATCCACAATGCACAAACGTTAATTAATACAAACCATAGGATTTACTGCAGTTAATTTAATAACGCTTGTACAATTCGATACTTAATCTGCCATGAGTGACTAATGTTGAGGTTTTGTGTGAAATGAATTCTAGGTTTACTCTTCACTTATAAATCATTGCAATAATTCATTGAACCATTTCAAGCAGTGTTATTTCTAAATTGATACTGCAATATTTTTAAATGTTGCAGTTTCCCAAATTATAATTTTATCGAATTTTGTAACCGTGGATCTTGAGAACAAAGTTGATCTAATGTAGCCATCTCTGTTTTCTTGACCGCACCACATTCCAACTCTGTGACAAGTTTGACAAGCTGTGTATCTTCAACATCCTTGGTATGGCATGGAACATTTAAAAATCAACATCAAGCAGAACTGACGAACTAGTCTCTGTTGTTAAGCTTTCCATTATTAGAGGGACCAACACCTAATATATTTAGTTCGTGGCATAAGAGAGACTTCAACTTTGGATTTTGTCTTTGGTACCCTCTTTATCCTATCTATCCTATGTTTTTAATGCAGTACACCAGTGGTCTCCAACGCGCTGTATTTTGTGCGCGTGCACGCATGCTTGCACTGTGCGACCCCTGTGCACCATGAGATGTCAGTCTGAACCTGGGTTCCGTCGGCAGAGGTGGTTCGTCTATTTCACCAGCTTCGAAGCAATTATGTTGGGTGTAGAATGTGTTCCAATATGTAGGTCATCGACTCCTACATTTATGGTAATAAATACCAATATAAGAGAAGTTTGAGTGACTTTTATACGGATTTTCTCCGAACTAAATACCCCCGACTGCATAGACATATTGCTATGTTCAGATCTACGTGCATATGCGAGCAGTTTTTTCACTAATGGGAATAAACAAAACCCGCAGCAGAAGTCAATTGTCAGATGAAAACTTAAAATGTGAACTTAGACTGGCTGCTGCACAAACATTGATTCCAGATGTTGAAAACTTCTGAGTCAAAAGATACAACAAAAATCAAGAAAACAAGCTTCCACTAATGAGTGATTTTGTAGTGTGAAATGCTTTATTTGAGCTGTTCTTTAATACTGATGTATTACATGGAGATATAGTTTCTCTTAATTTTGTTTCAAATATAACTTTGGTATTAATGTTTATGTTCAATAATATAAATGTGGAAGTGTGTCATTTAAAGGAATGAGTCTAGATTTTGTTTTCATTTCGCAGAATTTGTGGCATTACAAGTCAGGAACTTTTCAACTACGTTCAAAACTATAGAATTAATTTGTGTGTATTATCTTGCTAGGAATATATTTTACATCATGACTTCACGAATGTTCTTTGTAGAAAACATAAGTAAATGATTATGAAATAATATTGTAATAAAACATTCATACAACAATCATCTGTTGATATGCCAATATGATTTGTGAATTTCAAAAGCCTAATGAGCATGCCGATTCTGAACTCAAGAGAGGCAGTATAACACGCGGTGTGTGCACACTAAATGATTCTAGCGTGCAATGGGTAAGCTTGCACATACTGCTGTACTCATTGTGCAACGAGTTGGTGGCCGCTGCAGTACACTATGATGGCTTACAGCAGACAGAGGAATGCGTTTCTCGAAGGCACACTTTCCTTCCTTAACAGAGTTCAGGGTTCAGTGATCCCGAATCATCCATTAGTGGAGTGCCTCGAGTTGACAGCGAGTTCAATGACGATTAAGGTGATACTGTTCTTTGATGAGCTTCAACTGCCCAGTATGCTTTCCGCAGATGTGTCAGTTCCCACCTTCCTATTCGGTCACAATCCTTCTAACAAAGCCACATATGGGGCAATGAACATCCCTGATTTATGGGCAAAGAACTAATGGATCTTCTGTTTGTTCTGTCAGTCTCCTCTTCAGCAAGTCAAGCCGAAGTTTTCTTGACAATTATTGTTCTAGCTTCCGAGCTATTTTTCTCCAGCTCCAATTGCTTACTTCATTGTGCGTGTGCGTTTTTCTCCTGCAGTTTTAATAGTTATGTTAACTGCTGATATAAATTGCTTATCATGAAATCTTTCTTTGTCCAAGGTTTTTATAACATCTCCTTTTTCACCATACTACCAAAAACTCTTGTGTGCAACCTAGCCTAATTATGATACTCGTATGAAAATTATGAAACTAGATTAGCTCGTTTCTTAAACATGCTTGTATCTTAATAAATGTCATAATAATAGGCTCGTTGCATAATGTAGTCTACTACTTTGTCTTATAATTTTTATTCTAGACGAAACTTTTCGACCTTTCTTCTTCAAGTTCTTGAGAAATTATTTTATGTTTGACAGACAGTTTGAACCTATAAATATAGCGATTTTCCTCACATAGACCTATTTTAAGCCTGAATTCGCGTTAAAACTCAATAGATTTATAGACTATTTTGAAATTAGTTCAATAAAGAATTTAAATAAACATAACTAAAAGCTGTTAAATGCCAGTTTCAAGTATGCAGACATTAAGTACAGTACCGGTACTGACATCTGTTTTTACTAACCCAACTGAGCTATCAGTCGATAGGGTCTTAGGCCCGCATCCACAAAATCGCGGGTTCAGATCTCCTATCCGTCTAACCCGACTGAGGTGAATTTCCTCAGTCGCCAGAGCAAATTTGGATTAGAATTCTTATTTTCCCCTTTATTCGTCACAATCATTCACCTTCGACCAAGGCCACAGTACATGCAATCCGCGTGTCCATGGTTGCCTGGGCGACTCTCCCTATTCTTTGACGTCTCTACGGCCTTGACTCGCTATGCTGTGTCTAGTATAACTTCTGTTCTGGCTAAACATGAGCCCCTGTTGTGGAACCTGCATATTGCATTAAGAAGCCAATGCTTCCTGTTTTAAAATGATAATGTGGGATGGATGGGTTCTGTTATAGGAGTGCCTAGACAGGCAACTATGGGACTACAAGCTGATGGTGGGAACCAGGAAACTGTTCCATTCATGACATATCTAGGGTTTTGGAATGGTCTTCCGTATATGCTTTCAACCATAAAGTAGCTCGTAATATGCTGGCTAACCCTAAAAATAAAATCTCTAGGCTTAACATCAAGAATTTTATATTTTCGCAATCATACTAAGTTACAGTACAAAAAAAATCTTTCATTTCGCTGCCTTTCGTCTGCATTGTTTCATTATTAAAATTTATAAGTTATTGTGGTATATAATATTGGAAATTATAATCTTGAACCTTTCTTGTTGTTCAGTTACCCTTTTCTTCCATCACAATGTCATAATGAAAACAATTAAACTGACTGAAAATTACTTGGTCTAATATCAAGAATTCCATATTTACATTTTATTTAAAAGCTTGTTTACTTTTTATACACTGATGCACTGACAGTGCAATCACAGAAAAGCTGTGACTTTTTTTTTGCCTAAATGATTCAACATCTTAAATCATTTAATTTAAGAATTTGAACCTACTGCCTTTAACTTGCTTCATTTCACATAGCAATATTGTAAACTACTATGACAATCGCGTTTGAAATTTAATTTCGCAAATAAACTCATATGTTTAGGCCTACCCCTCAACGTCTTCAGGGAGTCTAAAGAAAGCTTTTGATTTTGGATGCAGTTTACAGCATTGAACGGAATTCCATAGTATTATTTATTAATAGAAGGACTTCATGAGCCAAGGATCGTTAATAAAGCCCAAATACATGCAGTTCGGCCATTCTGACAAATACAAACTAATAAAGTAAGCCTAATTAACATTAATAAATAAATTAAAATTGTACAAATAAGTACATTTCCACATCTTTAAAGAGACCATTAAAGAACATTATTTATAATATACTTGTTCCAATGAAAGCGATAAAATGTTGCGGACATTTTTAATTTCACAACATGGATCTACAAAAAGAAACATTTATAATAGGGCGCGAAACTTCCGGCCCCCAGATCTCCATTGGCGACCAGAATTCTGAGGTAGGCGATAAAGATAAAGATTCTGTTTTGAAAAATTGCTATCTTATTTACTTTTGTTATTTTAGTTTCGGGTACTATTTTAGGTTAGTATTTAATTTGAAATTTTGACTTAATAGTATGCATTGCCATATACTGCCACTTTTTTAATAAGTTTTATTTTTAGTCGCTTTGACCTGTGAAAGTCTAATCGCGACTATACATTTACATAAAATAATATGAGTTATGAATACAGAAATAATGGAAAAATATTAATGACAGTGATTTACAATAAGATCAGCATGAATGATGGTACAATTTTACGTTTTACTGCAGACGTTAATGTCCGATAGAAATAATGTGACGTTCTTGTACATTTTTGAATTATTAAGAACTTGTATGTTGCTTACAATCTTGAATTTTTCCCTGAGGAGATCGAAGCGGCGACATTCTGAAAACATATGGGAGACTTTCAGGGGAAAATTGCATGTAGTACATTGTGGTTCATGATTAGGGCCCGGACTTTTAGGTTTTTATAGGTTAGATTCTCTCTGTCTATAGCTATAGCTATAGATAATAGCTAAATCAAACCTTAGCTGTCTATTGTCTATATAGACAATACAATTTTGTTACCAGAATTTCTGTTTCTTCATATTTAAACCCCTACCAGGCTTGCTGTGTACTGTAAAAGAGATGGGATGCAAAATTCTACTTCCTCTATGAGTCATAAAAAGCTATATGAAGCGTTTTCTGAGGGAATAGTTTGAGTGGGCTTAGTCGTTCTCCCTTTTTAAATTTATAAATACCTATATAAGGACCTAGAATTTAAAAATCGAAAGTCCTTCATAAGTTAATTTCCAATTATTAACTATTATGCTCTTAATTTTTAAATTTTGAAATAATTATCGCGGGCGATCGCTTGATTTTGTAAGTCCATCCTGGACGATTCATTTGTTTAGAATGTCAAGGCCAGCAGACATATGGCATTTTCAACCTACACGGAAGAGGGATAATCAATATAGGCCTAAATATGGTGAAATATTGTTCGATTTGGACGAAATTCACTATACAGAGGTTTTCTGGGCCACGGAACTCATATCTGAAGTCGCTTTTACCAGGCCACGCTTTCTAATCGTGGTATGTAGTAGAGGTGAACATATTCTGATTTTAGCTTGCTTGCCCCTTTGAAATTCTGCAACCAGTCACAGCTTTTAACTTGCTTGACAAGAAAGCAAGTCAGATTACAACGATGATAAGAAATACTGTCGCTATGAGTCACAAGCTCTTCATAACCTGATGGGTTTCACAGGACCTAAGGAAACTACATGGCCTGGCGGAAAGAATATGAAACTGGGTATAGCAGTGCACTGGTAAGTCGTGCAGTTACGTAGTTGAGGAACTTCAGATGTGTTTAGAGAATTTTACCCTGAAGGAAGCCGAGGAGAAACTAAAATGTGGAGAGTTTGAATTATCAATGAACAAAGGTACTAGTCCGGCATGGGAAAAATTTTCAAACATTTTCGAGAAAACTTCATAAAATAATTAATAACAATAACAAAAATCCCTATTTATCTGCATGATGAATTTCTTCTACCAGCATGTAGAAAAGCAAGAAAGTATTACCTACACTTAGCAACTACAGTTGTTTAGCTGATAGAAATGTCGCAAGCTTATTCTGGCTTGCCTAGGTTGGGTTTGACCTGACCCAACAAGCTTAAAGAAACCTGCCTGCATGCTAGCTATGACGCTGGCAACTTGCTTGCCTGGCGTTCAAGCGGGTATGGGCAAGCTAAAATCGAGATTTGTACACCTCTAGTATGTAGTCCACGTGATTTATGTGTTAATAAATATAATGATTTGACTTTAATGCTCTTATTTTTTTAATTTATGAAATAATTATCTAGGGCGACGCCGCGGGCACATGCTAGTGTGTTATAAATTAGGGAGCTCTAATATCATGCGAAAATGCGACGTTTGTTTGTTTATTATTCATTGTTTAATTAATTTATTTGGGGTTTTTAAAAGGGATGTTCAATATGTAAAAACCAGATAGGGCAGGGGTTTCTTCTTCTTAATTACCAAAAGCTGGATCGCTATATCTTACGTAACAATAATGGCGATTAAAATTCTTCGTTTGACTACTGCCTTCAGACTTTAAATTCCATGCCCTCATTTTTATTATACATTACATTTCAAGTCTGATGTTTCCCTTAGCTAGCCGCTGCCAGCGCTAAAGTCGTGTCGATTCAAACAAGGTAGTTTGTGGGAGCTTCGCTAAGCACTCAGGATATCCCTACTGGACTCGAAAAGCCATTCATATTTATAGACTCGCTCTGTTGTGCGAGCACATCGACACAGATCGACCGTCCCTACAGTACTAGACTAGAAAATATTATGACATATGCTTATTTATATGGGCTCTAGAACATATTTACCCAATGAAATATGGATTTAAATATCTTAAAAAATATATTATACTGCCTTATAATACTTTTAAGGACCAGTAGAGAATGTTTGAAGAGTTCTTGTGAGTGAAGATAACTTACATACAATTCCGCATTGCATTGTCTGGTTCGGTACATTCACACCGCGTTATTATGTAATTAACGAACATAAAAAAATAATGGAACGCAGATCTTGATGCGGTGTTTCAAACCACTGTCTCGTCAATGATAAAAATGCCGGTACTATTTCGAATGATGCGAAACAAGCAGTATGGAGGCTTTAAGCTGCAAAAGAAAGTAAATTAATTCGAAACTATTTACAACGTGAACAACACAAACTAAGCATCTCATGTGCAAATAAAATAAATCCAAAATAGTCTTAGAAACTCGGGAAAAATGTTGTTCCGAATGCGTTGAGTAACTTAAACAAAGTTAATTGAATAATACCCTGACTTAAATTTCATTAACAGTTTCTTCAGGCCATCATCACCATGTAATTAAATTGTTATACTTTTTATTTGTTTCTCCCAATTGTCTAATAAATATCTGTCAAGTTTCCTTCTTCCTACTCTCCTCGGTAATTCTCTCCTCCCTTTCCTATTATGTAATTCAAGGCGTAAATTTGAGCCACCTTCTGTTATTTTTTAATTATTCCTTTACACAGAGCAAGCACATCTTTCACTATGTTAAGGTGCCCCTAAAGTGAGTAATTGTCTTTTGAGACTTGCAGTGAGCTATATAACTCACCATGACACACACTCTTCGTTACTAAAATTTGTTTTAATTAGGACACGAGGAGAGGAATATTTCTCTCATGAAGGGTATACAGCTAAAGATAATATAATTAACTTTCTGCTAAGTAGAAGGAGTTTCTTGTAGGGGAACATTTCTTAAATGTTATTATTTGTGGTAATGGACGTCACAAATAAGGTAGAAAAGAAATAAATATAATTCTGGATATGAAAGCATAGTATCTTCAATATAATTTTTTTTTAAGACTGGAAAGTCTCTGTTGGAGGTAGTTTATATTATTGCTAGAAATGCAGCACACAGTAGTTTCTTTATATTTATGCTACTTTTATCTTATCAGCTATAAATGTTTGCATATTTGTATCAAAACTTTTCGTTTTGTACAGTAATTGTAAATAATTAAAGAAACTTCGAAACTGCTTTTATACATGTTTTCAATAAACAGGAAAGAACTTAGATATAGCACTCTTAATCCTGCTTAGCAAAGGGCGTATGTGCTAAGTTGTGAGGGCGGAAGTTTTCCGAAGATTTTCTTAGTCCACTTCTGTTCATTATTCTACACTTCTTTCAGAGAATTCGGAACTAATTTCATCTTAACATAAATATTAGTAATCGTTCTTCTATCTCACATGTTTGATCTGTGTAACTCTTGAGTAATGCAGCATGACCATAATGTTATTTTCGATCTTTTTTCAAGATACAATCCAAATGAGCACATGCTCGAAGTCGCAATCCAGAACCGGATTTAAACACACAAAACAAAAATACAGACTATTCTAAATAAAAAATTCAATCAATTAAACCCATAAAAGCGAAATTAAGAAGAAAAACTTTAATAAGAAAGAACATAAAAAATAAATATTTATACAATAAATTTAATATTTTCTCAAATTTGTAATTGATCACATTAATTAATTAATTTTTAACAATGTAATTGAATACTCGGGGACAAAAACTATAACTGTGTTTTAGAATGCAGATGTAAAAAATTTAGGTTCAATTAAAGCAGCGTTTTCCAACCTTTATCAACTTACGACACACGAAATGTGTAATTTGAATTTACGTGGCACACTCATTAATCTTACACATTATTTTCAATAAAAATTAACATACCGTATATTTTCCCAGATAAGAGATAGTTGAATCCTAAAAAAGGCCCAGAAAATCCGGGGTCCTCTTGTAGGACAGATTCAAAAAAGTTAGATTGAAATTATATAAATTAAAACCGTTATAAAATTATGTATTCTGATGTCAAGATCATAAGCCTAATATCTTGACGTATTTAGATGATAGGGCAAATGTAAGCTCCGAAATAAAGCGAATTTCATAAATTATACCACAATCTGTAGTTATTTTGCCCTAACTTCTACTGCCCACCCTATGGAATGTAATAGTGCGATGGTTGGTAACATTTTTTCGATAAACCAGAAAACTTATATAAAAACGAAACCTTTTGTTGTTTCTTAAACATAAATTCATAAGCTGTTGACTTTTGGGGGCCATCTTATTGGACGGACATATTCTAAAACAAAAAAAAACTTTGTGTTCTCTCGACTGTCAACGCGGAAAGTCTAAGCGGTTGTCCTCTTTCAAACAGCGGTTGCCTTTAATAACAAATGGAACATAATTACTTATACAACCATAGCGCTATGAAATGAACTTATTCAAATAATTTTCATACTGGGGAATGGTAATTTCAACAATAACAATAACCATTTTCCACATCGATTTCAAAGATAGTGTCCACTGATGATTTCACTTGATGAATGCCTTATTGTTTGTGTATAAATTTAGCTATTTAGCATGGAAATGGTGAAGGATGATAACGTTTCGTCTTGTTCATTATAAGGTTTGTTCGCAAAGCAAATCCGTGACTGCTTGAGAATTGGTTGTACTGCGCATGTCCAGTCTGTAACTTACCCGTGATTTGCACTTTGCGAACGGTTAGAAGAATTTGGAATCGATAGTTTCTGCGTTTAATCGATATGATATGCAAATAAAATATATATTTCCCTTTAACATGTTATACATGCAATATACATCGGCAATATAAACTATATTTTGGGAAACTTTTAATTATCTTCCATTATTCATACATTTAAGTAGCCTATGCTTATAAATCTGGAGCAAGGATTTGGAGGGAGGAGTCAGGCGCGTGAAAATAGGTTACTGCGCATGTCTCTGATAACAATTCATGGTGGAGCCTGTAAATTTTTCTTATAGTACAGAAACTGTCCGTGAGAGCTTTGCGAACAGAAGATTGAAATCAGAATCACGGATTCTCGCTTTGCGAACGCGTGTGGAGAAAAAGCGCATGCGCGAACGATTTGTTCCTGGTTTCTGACTGCTTTGCGAACAAACCTATTGATAATTGTTTCTTCAACGTAGAAAATTTATATTGCCATTAAGTGTTTGTAAGTATGTATGTGTAATATGTTATAGGCATATGTATTATATTATTTTTTTAAGCTTGTAAATAATTTGTTGTTAACTTGTATCTTATAAGTTGTATCTTTTTACCACGAAGTCACGAGAGATTAGGAGTTATTGATATGTTTGCGAGAACGAAGTTGAAGCAAATTTATCTAAGGTGACTTGTAATCTCGGGTAGGATTTATTAAGACTATTCCATGTAGTACAAAATGTAACGGTTTTTGTAAATAATTATTTTCTTACTTTGTTGTCAATATTCTTTCCGACGAAAGATCATGGCAAGAATCGATGAATCGATCCGAATTCCCAATAATGCGCATCGCAAGATGGAGGGCATCGTGGTAGTTGCTACTATCAAAACGCTATAAAAGCACACGAACTGGCTTGCACCAAATCAAATTTGTGTTTTTAATCAATGAGCATTTATATTATTTAAATTTCTAAACAAGTTACGACGCATAAAATAATGTGTTTTCTTCCTGCTCACTGGCAGCGTCCTTTTAATCACCGCACGTTGATGCCTTATGTTTCCAATAACGATTTGATGTTTTATCAGATATAATTGCATCCTTGCGATCCGAGGAAGGATATTATGTGATAAACGATTGTGATTGGTCTATATCCGAAGAATTGCTAAACGTTATTGGTCAATAACAAACACGCGGCTTATAAATGGAACCACTGAAACTTTCTACTACTACTAATACTAATACTACTGAAAAACGCTGAACTAAAGGATTGACATGGTGGGATATTACAGTCCTATAATATCTGCACGGGGGGGGGGGGGGAAGACGATTCTTACTCTGGATTGAAGAGTAGCTCATAAGATTTTCTCACATGTTTAGTGCAGTTCGGTGTGACTTCCGTTTGTTTCCCTACACACATTTAATTGTGAAAACTATAAATTCAATCGCACTGTCATCTGAAAGTTCTGTCAACGAATCTTCTTGCGGCGAGAGAAACAGGTAGGTTGATAACCCGTTACAAAATATGTATTAAGTCACTAGCATCCGTTATTGGGAAATACTCCCTTAACTGCAAGTGCAGTTGCTCCAAACGTGACTTAATAACGTCGATTGTCTCCTTTGGAACATTGATATTTGGATGAAATATGTCATTGAAGAGAATTGCTCGAAGATTTCAGAGACTAATATCTGAATCCTGAACCCGCCCTAAGGGATCAGTGGAAGGAAAAATAGGTAAACCACCCCAGGAAAACTAACCTACAACAAAAACGGGCCCATCCCAAAGGTCATGGTGAAAACCCAGGCGGAACACAGAAAAAATCCTTGGTTTCTTCTAATAACCAGTAATATTGACAGATAAAATACATGAATTAATTAAAGCCATAAATATAACACATAAACATAAATTCCCTGTCCTACAAATAAAACCCTTTTTATTACCTGAAATAAATAATATGCTTTCTAATTCATTTGGACAAATATGTCAAGATAGAAACACAACTTGGCTTGGACTTTTTACATGTTTTAATTTCATTAAGCCATTGAGAAGGTGTGAGTTATATGCGTTGATATTTATAATTGACAAAACTGGTATTTTCTAAATCACTAAAATAAATAGGACGGTTCCCAGGCGAAAATGATAATCTTAATTCATTTTAAAAAAACATATATACAGGCACTGGGACCGAAATGTAATTTAAAATTAGTTCTGAAGGGAGATAAACCTAAATCAAAACAATTTGAACCTCTCCACGTTCAAACTACGGAAACCACCAATGGCCAATTAAGGGAGCAGTTGCCAGGCTGTGTAATTACGAAATACACTAATAATATTAAATATATTATATTAAATAATAATTATAACCTTAAACCATTCAAAAGGAGTAAACACAGTTTGGGTTTGTACGTAAGCAAAAGGCAAGGCTACAAGAATGGCGGGACACAAGCTATGCTTGGCGCGAAAATGCCGAAGCCAAAAAAGGATAGGAAATGAAGCTAAAGGAAACTGAACCTAAGATAGATACAGGGAGCAAATAATAATGAAACTACAACTGCCTACACCAAATCGCAACACTACTAGCAGGGGTACTGAATTACTATACTAAACCTGGGGGGCGGGAAATGAGGAAACGCCATTATGGCGGCGAAGGAACAGACGCCTAACACATAATACCACAATCAGAATTACTTACGTGCTACCCAGCTTGCAACAACGCACTACAGACATGCAAATACAAACCCAAAACCATGAGAATAAAATACAAGAACAATAAGTCAGTTAAACTCGCACAAAGTAATAACCAAAACACCAGCCAAAACGGCAACGATTTCCCTGGGAGGCGGCCATTGTTGATTACCGCGAGAGTCTTCCTTCCAGTTTAGAAGTCGGCAAACACAGAGCAGGGAGAAGAGAAACTGTAAGCCGGCGCGCTCTATTGAGTACAAGGAGGAAACACCAGCAGCAGACCATAATAGTAAAATTTGCTTCATAATGTTTTGAGAGCAAAACACACTTTCAGATATAATGTCAGAGCTTAAATAAATTAATGAATACTATAATATGTCCTAAAAGCAATTAATTATCCTAATTATGATTAATAATTTTGTAAAATAATGCCTGAAACAGCACTCTCTGTTGGTGGCCAGCGGAACTACAGCTGCTTCCAATGCTGCCACAAGAACAAGTGCAACATTTACCTTTGTGTTACAGCACAATTCACCTGCCCCTTGACTTAAAACATATTATGTTTTAATACACTTTTTAGCAGAACAAAAAGAGCAAAAAAAATCAATTACATTAGGTTAGTGAATTAAGAGGGAAAAAAATTTGAAAGCTGGAACAGTCTGGTAAGAAGATGGGAGACTCACATAATAATTCTTGAACAAAAAATCATCCATGTACTAGTCACATCTACGTCGGTCCCAACACCACAATATTGTATGGCATCAAACAGGAAGAGGTCCGCCACCCTAGGCTACAGAACTCTTATGAGGCTAACTTCGGAGTAAAGGCACTTGGGTCTCTTCACTGAGTTTCACACGCCGCTGGTACTGGCCCGCAGGCAAGAAAACTTCAAGATTGACGTACTAACAACAAAATAAGGGGGGTCACAGAGAAAGGAGGTGTCATACCTTGATTTGGTAGGTATCGCGTCCGGTCCCACCTACCATAGTAATGCACTCACACTCACTCAAGACCGTCCCCGTCAATTCTGGCACAGTGGTGAAATTTGGCTGTTGGCTGACATTGCAGACGAGGATCCTCAAGATGTTAATTTTCAGCTGAAAGACTGCGTCAGCTCAACCAGCACAGGAGGTAGTTTTTTTTTTTTTTGGTAACCCATTTCTTGATGGTGTGTGACTTGTAGTTGTTTGTGAGTAAGTCCCCATCTCTACCAGCCGTCCAAGGAGTAAAACTGTAACATATTCAAACGAAGCGGCAGAGAAAGGAACCAAAGAGAATTTTCCCAATAGGGGAATACAATGGTGTTTAGTCTAAGACAGAATAAATGATCCAAAGGGGAGGTGACAAAATTCACTTAATTTTAAATAACGTTTAGGCAAGCTTCTAATTACAAATTTCCCTAACATCCATCTAACAAAATCCATCTAACATCTACAAACAAAATACCCTTTTTACTAAAATATAATTTGAAACCCATTATTGACATATTAATTTGCTGAACTGGTGAACTCACAATTGCATGTGATCAGCACAGGAGATCCGGAAGCTGAAACATACTTAAAGAGACACATAGAACTCAACTTGCAATTCATTTCCCTTTTAAGTGGGTAACATGAGTTTTAAAAGTATGTCCAGTGGATCGGTCCCTAACCAATACTGTGACTGGGGTAAGAAACTCTACAATAACAAACGGTCCTCTGAATCTCTGAGCTAACTTTGCTGTATATCTGGCAGCAGCATTACTGCGTGGGAAATTCTTTACGTAGACTTCATCTCCTACAGAAAACTTAACTTCACGCCTACCCTTATTGTATCTTTGCATCCTCTTATTATGGGAAAGTTTAAGGTTGGCTGAGGCTCTTTTCCACATTTCCTTCACCTTATGAGATTCTCTATGGTCAGGTAAAAGGTCATTAATCGACCAAAGATTGCACAAGGGATTATTTGGCCTGAAACCCAACATTAAGGATATAGGAGGGAACAAGTGCGCCTCATGCTTCGCAGTATTAAAAGCAAACTGAAGCCAATATAAATTGTTATCCCACGAAGAATGATCTTCAGAGTGATAAGCAATTAAAGCTGCTTTCAGGTTGCGATTAAAACGCTCCACATGTGAGGCTTGGGGAAAATAAGGAGACGTAGTAATATGCCTAATGCCCAGATCAAAACAGAAATTATTAAATTTTCTTGAAACAAAATAGCTCGCATTATCCGACACAAGAGACCGTGGAAATCCGACGACAGCAAATATCTTTTTCAGACATTCTATAGTAATGTTAGTATTGGAATCCCTGACGGGGAACATCCACACAAACTTAGTGAATGAATCTACCGCAGTTAAAATATAGGTATTACCCGACTTTGATCGAGGGAACTTTCCTACATAATCAATGAATATTCTATCCATTGGGGCTTTAGGAATTTCAGATGCAAGGAAACCTACTTTGGTCATCTGTGCAGGCTTAGAACAAACACAAATCTGACAAGCCTTCACTCTGGCCCTCACATCGGCATCCATGCCTTTCCATAAGAAATATTCTCTGATCTTATTACGAGTTTTGTCAAAACCTAAATGACCTCCAACTGGTGATTCATGAAAATACGCGAATACTATATCAACTAATGCGGAAGGCAAAATAATTTTAGCCGGCATTCTTCTTGTGGGAGCACTATAAAGGACATTTGATTTCAGAATATACTGGGGCAACTGCTCACCAGCTTTAATTCTATTTATTATTGGACCTATGACCTCATCACCAGCCTGAAACTCTTGAATCGATTTAAACGCCAGAGGAAAATCAGATAATATCCCCGCCACTAACTGCGTGGGAATTTCAGAACTCTGACTGACAACTGGTTTCGATTCTGACTGAGGTTCTAGTTGAAACATTCTAGATAGGGTGTCGGCAACCTGGTTGTCAACACCTCTAATATGCTTGGCATTAAACTTAAAAGCAGAAAGACGAATCGCCCATCTGGCAATTCTACCAGTCGTACGAGGTTTAGCCAAAACCCAGCTGAGAGCTTGGCAGTCTGTTTCAAGATCAAATTCCACATGTTCAATGTACATGCGGAACTTCTCTACAGAGAACAGCACTGCCAAGGCCTCAAGCTCGTACATAGAATAAATTCTCTCCTGAGCAGTCAAGGTTCGGGACGCATAAGCTACTGGCCTACGCCCTTCAGGAGATTCTTGTAACAAAACACATCCCAGAGCTACTGGGGACGCATCGCTTTGAATGACGAACCTTTTTGAGAAATCTGGCATCATAAGAACCGGAGGATTGGCAATATGAAGTTTCAACTCATCAAAAGCCTTTTGACACTCATCCGACCAAGAAAATTTACATCCTTTTCTTCTTAAGGCATTCAATGGTGCAGCAATATGGGCAAGATTAGGAATAAATTTATGAAAGAAATTTACCATGCCAATAAACCTGGCAACACCTTTAACATCTTTGGGAGGGCGAAATTCTCTAATAGCACGAGTCCGTTCCGGGTCAATTGTCACTCCCTCAGCAGAGACAATATGGCCCAAAAACGACAGTTTGCGGGCGGCCATGGTGACCTTCTCCGGGTTAACTGTGAGTCCAGCCGCCCTAAGGCGCTCGAGCACAACTCGCACATGATCTAGATGCTCATCAAGGGACTGAGAATAAATGACCAAGTCATCTAGGTAATGGTACACATACTCAAACTTCACGTCTGAGAAAATGCCGTCCAGTTGTCTGGTCAGGACTTGAGCTCCCGTGGCAAGGCCAAATGGGACGCAATTAAATTCATAGATGTTCCAATCTGTACAGAAAGCGGTCAACCTCTTAGACTTTTCTGTAAGTGGAATCTGATAATAAGCTTGATTTAAGTCAAAAGATGTAAAGAACTTAGCACCCGAAAAGAAACCAAAGGAAGAATGTAAATCAGGCATTGGGACAGAGTCTATTTTGATTTTGGAGTTAAGATATCTATAGTCGATGACCGGACGAAATTTACCACCACTTTTCTCCACCAAGAAAATCGGACTACTGTAATTAGACTTCGATGGCCTAATCACACCTTGGTCCAACATAGTCTTGACATGTTCCTTTAAGATTTTGAGTTTTGGCGGGCAGAGTCTGTACGGCGGACGCCTTACTGGCTGAGAATCAAGAAGCTCGATCTCATACTCTAGCACATCGGTACGTCCCAATTCGGTTGTTAAGACATCCGGATACTCATGAAGCAATTGACTGACTCTATCACTTTCATATGGAGTCAAATGACTTAGGTCCACACTAATCATATTCACTGAATCGTCCGGATCCAGAATCAAACATGGTCCATTAGGCTCAACCAACTCCGATGCCTTAATTGGTTTGCAGAAAAAAGGGGGCTTGATAAACTTAACTTTTGCGCTTGGGCAAAATTTGAAAAATGCTTCCTGCTCCTTAATATCTAACAACAAGCCTGCACGCTTCATGAAATTCGCACCTAAAATCATGGGCATAATCAAATTATCTGCCACAATAAAATCCATTGTCCAAGTGAAATTCAAAATCCGAATCTTCAACTTAACTTTACCACGGATGTCCAGAGACCTAGAGTCGGCCGTACTATAAGGCTCCACATTCTTATTCAATTTAGGCACTTTCTGCGTACAACACATCTTGTTGAATGCATCTAAGGAGAGCAAGCTTACCGCAGCTCCACTATCTAAAAGCGCTGAGAAAACATGGTTACATGATTCTACACTAATCAGAGGCAAGCTGCTATCAAGATTACCCCGAATCCCACATAAAAGTCCGTTCCGAGAGACACATTTGGGGTTATTTACTTTGGGATACAACTTATAACTATATTTACACTTAGAAGAGTCAAATCCAGTCTTAAAATTAAACTTATTTACACGGTGAGGCTTATCTCCCTGATTATTATTTACAATTTTATCAGACACTTCCTGATTATATACACAACCACTCCCATTCACACTGTTCACATTCACACGCTCATGACGACAGTCATCAAGATGATGAAGGTTCTGACCACTGCCGCGAGTGACAACATGTACACCCTGGTACCTGGGGTGTACACGATCTCATTGGCTTTGAGCAGACTGGTCATTACTTCCATTATCAGGGCGTCGTCTGAGATCAGGACAGTTACTTCTCACATGGCCAAACCTTGCGCACTGAAAACATTTACGCCTGTCTACAGCACCATTCTGTTGCCTCACCTGTCTTGGATTACTATCAGGGGGAATATTTACAAGATTTCTCTGAGAAGTAGAGCGAAGCGAGTCTGAATAACTTACAGAATTGACCCTAGCACACAGTGTGTCCAATTGTCTGTACGTAGTAGGCCTACCTTCAAACACTACCTGTGACCGAGTCTCAGGGGCCATACCATCCACTATGTTGCTTACAATTTCATTTTCAGACAAATTTAAACGGAACACAGTGGCATACAATTTTATTGAGTGAACATATTTAGCAAAAGGTTCCTGAACCTCTTGGACTCGATAAAAATATTTATTAAGCAAAGAACTTCTTGCTCTAATCGGAAAATAAACTCCTAATAACTTTTCATGGAATCTATCTAGATCCAAACCACTAAGCACAGAATCCGTAGCTACATCACGCAGTCCACCGTTCAGTTGAGAAGAAATTATGGCCAGCAAGGATTGTTCACTGAAGTTAAAAATGTTTGCCTGTGTTTTGATCTCGCAAATAAACTTAATGAATTCCAGAATTCTTTCGAGTGAACTATCATTGAAACGGTACACTGTTTCTAATGCACGAGCCAAAGGATGAGGTAAGTTGGAAAAATTAGGAGTGATTTGGGGAGGAGGGACACTCAGATGAGTTTGAGACAAGCAATGTGACAAACTGTCCACATGGGACAGGGATGGAAATTGTTGGGCGGCCTCAGCTTTGATTACACTCACAGGAACTTCCTGGAATACTGGCGAGCAAATTCCAGTCGGTTCTAGGCCTACCGTTTCTGTATTACTCACAGTTTGGATAAGGTCAGCATCGGGATTCATCTTTTTTACCAGACTGATGGTCTGTTCAATATCTGCCATCAGTAATGCCCATTTTCCTCTCACAACAGCATCATTAATTGTATTCATAAGATCAACAACACGGTTGAACAAGTTATTCAACTTTCCCACCACTCGGGCCTTCTGCTTTGAATTCAGACCACCTAATTCTATTTCCAATTTAAGATTATCTAATCTATCTTCGATGCTAAGAAAAAGAGTTTCAATATTGAACTCACCGAGAAATCGAAGATCCACCGGACATCCTACAACCGAGTGCAGTTTCTGCCTTAACTCAACCACACTTTGTAACTCTTTGGCAGGGATGCCTCGAACATTTAACTCGTAGATTAAGTCCTGCTTCAACAGGTATTCAAGCTGTACCGGTCTCCGGTCCATGGTGATCACATGCAAAAACAGGGGACAACTATTAGCTACTTAGCAGAGCCGGTTTGGCTTACACATTCTTATTAAAATAAAAAAAATCCCTTTTAAAAATCTGAAATAAATAAGATTAAAACCCTCAAATAAAAATAAATTCATTAGTGTTGTACCAGAAGAAACCAAGAACTGGTGGACAAATCAGAAATATTAATAAAATAAAAGACAAGGGAGAAGCAAAGAATCGTGGCGATTAACCGCGCTCAGAAGCTACCAATATGAACCCGCCCTAAGGGATCAGTGGAAGGAAAAATAGGTAAACCACCCCAGGAAAACTAACCTACAACAAAAACTGGCCCATCCCAAAGGTCATGGTGAAAACCCAGGCGGAACACAGAAAAAATCCTTGGTTTCTTCTAATAACCAGTAATATTGACAGATAAAATACATGAATTAATTAAAGCCATAAATATAACACATAAACATAAATTCCCTGTCCTACAAATAAAACCCTTTTTATTACCTGAAATAAATAATATGCTTTCTAATTCATTTGGACAAATATGTCAAGATAGAAACACAACTTGGCTTGGACTTTTTACATGTTTTAATTTCATTAAGCCATTGAGAAGGTGTGAGTTATATGCGTTGATATTTATAATTGACAAAACTGGTATTTTCTAAATCACTAAAATAAATAGGACGGTTCCCAGGCGAAAATGATAATCTTAATTCATTTAAAAAAAAACATATATACAGGCACTGGGACCGAAATGTAATTTAAAATTAGTTCTGAAGGGAGATAAACCTAAATCAAAACAATTTGAACCTCTCCACGTTCAAACTACGGAAACCACCAATGGCCAATTAAGGGAGCAGTTGCCAGGCTGTGTAATTACGAAATACACTAATAATATTAAATATATTATATTAAATAATAATTATAACCTTAAACCATTCAAAAGGAGTAAACACAGTTTGGGTTTGTACGTAAGCAAAAGGCAAGGCTACAAGAATGGCGGGACACAAGCTATGCTTGGCGCGAAAATGCCGAAGCCAAAAAAGGATAGGAAATGAAGCTAAAGGAAACTGAACCTAAGATAGATACAGGGAGCAAATAATAATGAAACTACAACTGCCTACACCAAATCGCAACACTACTAGCAGGGGTACTGAATTACTATACTAAACCTGGGGGGCGGGAAATGAGGAAACGCCATTATGGCGGCGAAGGAACAGACGCCTAACACATAATACCACAATCAGAATTACTTACGTGCTACCCAGCTTGCAACAACGCACTACAGACATGCAAATACAAACCCAAAACCATGAGAATAAAATACAAGAACAATAAGTCAGTTAAACTCGCACAAAGTAATAACCAAAACACCAGCCAAAACGGCAACGATTTCCCTGGGAGGCGGCCATTGTTGATTACCGCGAGAGTCTTCCTTCCAGTTTAGAAGTCGGTAAACACAGAGCAGGGAGAAGAGAAACTGTAAGCCAGCGCGCTCTATTGAGTACAAGGAGGAAACACCAGCAGCAGACCATAATAGTAAAATTTGCTTCATAATGTTTTGAGAGCAAAACACACTTTCAGATATAATGTCAGAGCTTAAATAAATTAATGAATACTATAATATGTCCTAAAAGCAATTAATTATCCTAATTATGATTAATAATTTTGTAAAATAATGCCTGAAACAGCACTCTCTGTTGGTGGCCAGCGGAACTACAGCTGCTTCCAATGCTGCCACAAGAACAAGTGCAACATTTACCTTTGTGTTACAGCACAATCCGCAGCTGCAGTTTCTTTTTAATCCCAGCAATTCTATCCCGAACCTGTAATAAAAGTGATACTAGAGCCAGAGGTGTACAAATCTCGATTTTAGCTTGCCCAAACCCGCTTGAACGCCAGGCAAGCAAGTTGCCAGCGTCATAGCTAGGAAGCAGGCAGGTTTCTTTAAGCCCGATGGGTCAGGTCAAACCCAGCCTAGGCAAGTCAGAATAAGCTTGCGACATTCCTATCAGCTAAACAACTGTAGTTGCTGAGTGTAGGTAATACTTTCTTGCTTTTCTACATGCTGGTAGAAGAAATTCACCATGCAGATAAATAAAAGGTGGATAAAGTATTAAAAATCGTTTTAGCGTCTTAACACAATTATTATTTTTATTATTAGGTAGATTTCGAAGAAAAATCTACCTAATGACTTTCAAAAAATTCGTTCATATCGTTACGTTTCATGCCTCCCTAAGTACGAAACCACCGCCTGTTAAAAAAATTGTGATATTTATATTTATATACAGTATATGTATATGTAAAATATATGCATATATATCTTTACACGCTAGCGGCCGTAATTTTCAAGATATTTGAATCAAATTTTATTATGTTATTTCTAGGCCCAATAGTTCAGACAAGTTCGTTAATGAGCAAAATTGGCCTAAGGAGGTGGTCGGGGGAGGGGGTTGAAATTTTAAAACATTTATATCTCGGCCCCTATGAAGTATAGAGGGAAACTTTGATTGAATAAATTAGAGTACTCCTTATGGAGTTCACAGTGACACCAACGATTCGGGGGTTTTGGGAGTACGAGTGGGGGTGGGGGTATGGGGATGGAAATTCGAAATTTTCGAAACTACGTCTTGTGGGGTATCGTTGAAAAGCTCTTGATGAGTACTCTACAAATCAATAACTAGTTTCTTGATAGTTCTCATATAAGGCGAGATTTGAATGTTTTAAAAAGTTCTCTTTCCTCTTTTTTGCAGTTATTATTGCGGGTTTGTCATGCTAAGGCTAAAGAAGAAGAGTGCTACGCAGCGACAGTAAATTAAAACAAAAGCACTTCGAAATCTACCTCAGCTTGTAGGCTTGCCTAAAGGGATTTTTGTTATTGTTATTAATGATTTTATGATGTTTTCTCGAAAATGTTTGAAAATTTTTCCCATGCCGGACTAGTACTTTTGTTCATTGATAATTAATTAAAACTGTCCACATTTTAGTTTCTCCTCGGCTTCCTTCAGGGTAAAATTATCTAAATACAGTACATCTGAAGTTCCTCAACTACTTAACTGCACGACTTACCAGTGCACTGCTATACCCAGTTTCATATTCTTTCCGCCAGGCCTTGCAGTTTCCTTAGGTCCTGAGCAACCCACCAAGTTATGAAGAGCTTATGACTCATAGCGACAGTATTTCTTATCATCGTTGTAATCTGGCTTGCTTTCAAGTCAAGCAAGTTAAAAGCTGTGACTGGTTGCAGAATTTCAAAGGGGCAGGCAAGCTAAAATCAGAATATGTACACCTCTAACTAGAGCCTTGCAGGCTTAAATTGAGTGCAGTCAGTTAGAGTGATGAAATCTGTCTTTCGGTTCGAACTTGGAATAATATAAAAAGAGCTTGATTTTATCTCTCAGTTAATCGGATCCCATTGGATACTCGCGGGCCACATTTGTGAACCTCTGCTTCAGGGCATAGACTAGTCATCACTCACACATTCATTCGTAAAATGGCTCATGCCCTAGACTAGGATTGGCCACAACGAGACTCGCGAGCCGCATGCGGCTTTTGAAACCAATATAAGAGTAAATATGATACAGATATTAAAAGTATATAGTTAATATAATTTAATGAAAACATATTATGAGGAAGTGAAAAACTTATTTCTGATTTAGCGTAGAGTGTATTTAGTTTTCAGAGCAAATTAAGACTATATAGGAAATTACTTAAAGCCTTCCTGATGTTCAGGTGGAAACAGAAGATTATATTTATTTGTGTAAAATATCTGGTCTTGCTAAGGAAATCAATGGCAGATTTAATGATTTGAGGACACTTAAACCTTCATTTTCATTCCTGGAAAATCTTTTTGTTGTTGATGTTGTGGGCGATGGCTGTCCTGTTTCATCAAAAAATTACAAAGGATAAAGTTGGAGTAGAGTTGGAGCACTAGAACTGCAAGAGGACGAAGGACTAAAAGGACTTAAACGAAGTGGTGTTTCGGCCATTGAGTTTTCTAAGAAAATTGCAGAAGAAAAATATCTACTAACAAAAGAGTGTGCTAAGAGACTTATCTCGATATTTGGGACTACTTATGGGTGTGTACTGAATGCTTAAGTTCATTAAATCTAAATATCGATCTGGACTAACTGATGAACATTTAAGTGAACTCGTGCGAACTGCGCTTACCAATCATCAGCCATATTTCAAACAACAGCAAAAATGAACATTCGAGAAAGCCCTTCTTTAAAGTAAACTCTTATTCCTTGTTGTGTAATTGAACAATAACAATGTTCTTCGCTTCGAACAGCTTCATAAATTTGCGGCTCCCAAAGGTAAGGTTAGTGGCCACCCCGACCTAGACCTTTAAGAAGAAGAAGAAGAAGATTGTTAATGGACGTTTCTGGTAATTCTAAGGAAAATGATATGTTGTTGAGTCAATTGCTTAGTTCTTGTGTTATCGCAGTTTCATGTAGGCCTTGCTTACTGTTAAGAGTTAGTCCTTCGTACTTGGAGAACAAACATTTGCTGTAGCTTACATTTTTATTAACTCTAATTAATGTAGGCCTACCTGTCACGGGATGTTGATATAGTATGCCAGTTTAGTATCAGAACATTATCAAGGGTTTATGCCATACACAGAGAGTTCATTACATGATCCCGTGAACACACCGGATAGTTGCTCGTCTGTCACGCGTTTTTGTTTACACTTCATGGCAGTGATATAGAAATACAAAGAGAATATTCTGCGTATTATCTCCCATCAACTTTCACATCAGCACAACTTAAGATACGTTTGCATGATGAAAATACACTTATCTATTGAAATAGGCGTACATGTAAACAAGCTAACTGCTTGCATCCACAATAAATTTAGGTACCGAATGACACAATTAATATAGAACGTTTGTGGTTCTATCATTGTAATTTATAATATCTTTTAGTACAGTAGAATTTCAATTATCCGGCTTGATTGGGTAAAAACATTCAGCTCCCTAGAGCTAACTGTGTAAGAGAAATGTTCCTTTCATTTAACATTTCAGATATAGCCACATTGATGCGCGGACCACCATTACTAGGGCTATACTATAACGGCTGGTTTCACTGCCGCCAATAATATAGCACCCATTAAAAAAAGGTTACTATATTTTGAACTATTGATAATATTGAACTTACAGTAATATTTGATGTTTACATTTATTTATTTGTATTTATTTATTTATCTATAGATAATCACAAACGTTACCAACGTTTATACATTTTTTTCACAATGATGACCATAATTTTTGTACGAGGAAGAACATTCTTACGATTTCTTTTCAATTTAGCTAATAACGAGTTCCATGAGACTGTGAAACTTCGGTGCATGTAGTACAGTACAGGACGCGAATGTCCCTGTCGCCAAATCGCAATTGACGACCAGAATTCTGAGGTACGCGAGAAAGATTCAATTTTGGAAAACTGCTGTCTTGTTTATTTTTACTACTTAAGTTTCTGGTAGTATTATGAGTTTCATATTTAATTACGGATTTAATATTAGATAGGCTGTCACTTTTAACACCAACAAGATGACTGAATATTCATACCTATTCGGAAGTGTTCGGAAATTTATTGAAGTTACCGAAGTAATTTAAATTTCTCACACGACTGTAATGATTGGAATTTGTATTTAATATTTTGAAATATGGGGTGGGCAGTTCTGTTAGATTGTGTTGTTAATTAATTAGTGTATTATTAGCTATTTAATGCATTATTCATTTATTGCATAAGCGTTTTGGAATATGTTATAATTTATGAAAATAACTATAGGCCTACCTATTGTTAGCCATTGGGTGCGCTATAATTAATATCCATGCGTAGTATTTAGAGATGTACATCACTGTAGCCTATGTGTGTAAATACGTAACTATAACCTTAATATACCTTAGGGCAAAATGTGGTTAAACTTTCGGATAACAAATAAATATTTCCTTAATTTTTGCATATTTAAAATGGATATATGCTGTAACATTTTATATGCAGATGACAGTCAGGAGAGGAGGTTATTGTTTATATATCTCAAAAGGACATATTGGTATATATTATACTAGCTTAAAAGACCCGGCGTCGCCCGGGTTTTGTATTTTGTAATTGGAAATTAGCTTATGAAGGATTTTCAATTTTAAATTCGAGGTCCTTATATAGGCATTTATAATTTGAAATAGGAAGAACGACTTATTACACTCAAACTATTCCTTCAGAAAACGCTTGATATAGTTTTTTATGGCTCATAGAGGATCTAGAATTTTGCATCCCATCGCTTGTACAGTGCACAGCAAGCCTGGTAGAGGTTTAAATAAGAAGAAACAGAAATTCCTGTAACATAAAATTGTAATATCGAGGCGGGAAATTTCCCACTCTTATGTTACCATAAAGCCTTCATACTTTTCTCTCCAAAAACCTGCGATATAATATAATAATATACACATTACCATACCTCGTTTTGTTTTCTCTATGTCCAGGGTAGAGAAAGTTATGTGATTCCATTAGTTTAGTGGATTTCATTCTGTAATATTTATTTATAACATGAATTATTTTGATAACTTCTCTTATTTGTCAAAAGTGCATTTCATTTGTTTCTTCCAAGCCCACCTGATACCATTTGGCAACAATATATTCTGTGATTTGGAATTAATAATTCTATGTAAAAAGGGATTAAGTATTTTCAAAAACATTTAATTTTTGGCATTTAGAATCAGAATTTTTCAAAATCCTTTCTTAGTGAGCACCTACATTATAAAACGAAGGTACTGTCAAAATTCCAGGTCTCAACCTGTTATAGTTTATGGTGTACGTTGATTCCTGTCAATCAGTCAGTCAGTCATTCATTCAGTCAGTCAGGACAAAGCCTTTTATATATATAGAGATAACAATAATGACGACTGAAATTCTTGGTTTGGCTATCCGCTACTGCCTTCAGACTTGAAAGTTCGTGTCCTGTACTAGTGAATAAAAACTGTTACTGAACCTATCAGTTACTTATAATATTCTTTTTAAGTTCATTGTATGGGTTTACCCCTTCCTACTTTTAACATTTAATGGCGTTACACCTTGTGAGGTTCCACACATCATAAAAGAACGGACTAGATGAACTCCAGGCTTCATTTTTTCCCCTCGGATACAGCCCACAATGTGAAATGTGAAATGTCGGAACACAGCTTGGATATTGCGGAACGTTTTATAGCTCAACAGAAACGCCCCTTAAAAGCAAGTTGAAATAAAAACCACTTCTCTCAACATCACATATGAATCGTTACCAATGCAAGATTGCTTTGTTTGGTTTTACCCTCTCTGCGCAGTAGGTAGGAATATTACTTCTGTACACTTAGAAAATAACTGCAGGAATGTTATTCTTTATGCGGTTCTTTATTTTTATCAGTAATTCCAGTTCACAAACTGTAGGGATCCATATATCCCGGGCCTATTGAACTGGCAGACTTCGGCAGCATATATCGATCCGCGAAGCATTACGTCAATTAAATTATTATATGAATGATATACTCATGTTCAAAATTAAAACGACATAATTATATAATAGAAAACAGAAGAATATTACATTATTTAACATAATTAGTATCCACCTTATAAGCTATCGACGCATACATGTATCATAGAAGATATAGAAGAAGAATATGAGTTAATTTCAATGATGTTTTAAGAAATTTTTTAAGTATATTAGTCATTTAAAATTACTGATGATGATAACGGTGAAGCAGTTTTACTTTTCTTGACTGTACCTCTACAATAAAGATGCTATGATGATTGTTCCATGAAATCGAAAAGCCTAAGCGAAATAAAAGAAGTCGCGAATAAAGGTATTATTTAATTATTTTATTGATCGAGCTGAACGGTATAACCCGGCATGATTTTAAACACTTCATACTAAAGTAGAGCTGTATTCCTTTACCTTGTTAAAGTAAGTAGAATATTCTGTAAATGGATTAGCATGCCTAGCGAGATATCCAGCAATTTTTCTTACTGTATTGATAGTATTATACCAACTATGACGACTCTTACAGACAGTGGCAAGTGGCAGCTCGTAACCACAAATTCGCAATATCGAGTAAGCAGACTTACATTCTCTGACTCTTTTCTGCTTCTGCTTGAATCTTTAATGGTAACAAATATTTATTTACAACTGATACAAAAGAGATACATGTTACAGTGTTTTACTGTCCTTCAATGTAATCACCAGCTTTGGGTAGAACCCATTGCCAGCGATGTGGAAGTCGTAGGTTACCTATAGCAGCGCCTGTTGAGTTGATAGTTTGAATCTACTGCCTGGCGAATCTCTGAAACAGTTCTGAAGCGAATGCCACGAATTGGTTCCTTCATCTTATGAATTAAGTCAAAGTCACAAGGGCTTAAATCCGAGGAGCATCCCAGCCCCATTCGACCGAACAAATCAGCCACAGATTGCGTTGTATGCGGCCGGGCATTGTCGTACTAAATGATAGGTGGGTTCTGCAGAAAGTGTGCAGCTTCTTACTCAAATCTGGAAGCAGGTTGTGTTCCAAAAATGAACAGTAATACTGCCCATTGACGGTCCGTTTGGGAAATTGTAACACCATCACATTCGTACTCGAGAATCACCATAACTTTCACATTCCTGAGGTTCTGACGAACTTCCGATCTTCCGAACTTCGTGGTGCCCCGTAATGACGCCATTCGTTCAATTGGCGTTTCAGTTGAAGCTGGTACGATTTGGCCCATGTCTCAGTCAGCGTAATGATACGGAGTAAGAAAGCATTTCCTTCGCGCTCATAGCGCTCCAAATGGTTATGAGCAGCGTCGTATCGTACCCATTTCTACATTTCCGTCAAATCTCTAGTTCTTATAGTTCAGAGGAAAAAATTACCTAATGCAAGCAAAACATTAACTTACACGAATTGAGGCTCCATCCATACACCGGTACTTTCAAATAACTTTAAAATAACTTTAAGCAAGCTAAAGATGAGATAATTATGTCATGTTGAAGAGGAAAGTCTAAAGAGTACTTTTTATAACACATAATAAAGTAAAAATTCGTGTTTTGTCATTTTTCATTTTCTAGGTGCCCTTAATAAAGGCAGAATATTTATTTATGTGTCCTGTAACATACCTCTTAATGCACTGAAATTTACAGTTCATGTGTTTTTCTATATAACTGTGTTGTCTTTGAATTATGTAATATTTTTATAACTATTTATTACTTCTTGTTCACCATAATTGTCAGACACTTGTACTGCAAGCTACTGACGTATACAATTTCAAATATATTTTGGTTTATTGACTGTAACCCCCTCCCCCACTTAAGGTCACCTCGACAATAATTACAACTTTCTTCTTCAGCTGGGCCACATCTTCTTGCTACCAGAGGCTCTGTAAATATGACCAGGAGGAGGAAACAAAAAACGAAGAGCTTGGAAGACCTTCCAGCCTCTTCGCCAAAGAAGAACTATCATTTAAAAATGGAAGCTAATATAAAATGTATTCAAATCTTTCATACTACAAAATCAAAAATATTGCTGTTTCCTAAACTAGACAATATCTGACAGTGGAAAATGACTCTACAATATGTGTACATATATCATAAATGAAACAAAAGGATTTTACATAGAAAACTAAAGTTAATATAGACTGAAGGTCTCATAACAAACATATTTATCTGGGTGAAGCCCTATTTAAATAAAGATAAAATCCTGGAAGAGAAACAAGTTAGTTCATTTAAATATTCCCTTTTAATTTAAATACAATAGATTTAGAAACATTTAGTTAATTTAATAACCTAAATAAGCTAGGATAAATACTTCAGGCGGCCAGATAATTACAAAATGCAATGGCCTATAAAGTCATAATATAATATGACACACTTCGGTGTTAAGTACCATAAAATATTAGCTAAATCTGAAAGAGAAGAGATGGTAGGCCTAATTTTTATAAAATCAAATTTTCATACAGGTGTGAAGCACCTCAATAACATAATTTAAATATTACACCATCATTCTACAAGGATATTACATGCATTTGAATTTCATAATCACATACCTTAATCAGTCCATGCATACCACATTATCTGCGCAGACATAAGCACCATTAAGATTCACATCACGCCCCATGCACAACGCCTAATAAAAACTACTTCCACCTAGGCTAATGGTGGAAATAGGCTCAGATGGTTAGAAGAAATATCAAACAGGGAAGACAAATACAAAAAATAAATTTAGAAAAACTTCATGCTTCAGGTATGAGGAAGAAAGGTAGGAACTGCAAGAAACTAAGAAAAGACCCCATCAAAAATATCCCAGCATGCCTCAAATAAACAAACTAATTATATTTACATTTACATTTAACCGAATGGTGGCCACAAATCTATCCTATTAAATCTCAAGCATCTTCCATGCTACATCCATTTATAAGATAATAATTAAAACACAGAATGCCACCATTCCCAAATCAAACACACATACAACGCATGCTTGGGAAAGAAGAAAACACAAGAATATTACATTACACTATCATGCAGTTCCCACACCCTAATATTGATTTACATGAATATACAAAACATCTTCCACATACCTTAGCAATGAAGAACAAAGGCCTAAATGCAACTCACATATAGCTGCTAAAAAAACATAACACTACGACACCATGATGCTAAATTTTCCCTGGAGTCTTCCTAGGCCAAATGAGGCAGAATAAAGGGTTTCAACCCCTTATATAGGCTATAGATCCATGACGTAATTGCGCACTCGCAGTGCTAATTTAATTCCAAAGACAAGTATGATTCTGTAAGGCGACACCATCTTGATGGCCATGCATAAAACAACTGAACAGCTCACTGCTACAGATACAATTACGCTGTTGCCATTCGGTACAACTTTAGATATCTTTAGCGGAGAAGTAGAGAAAGGGGGAAGGAGAAACAGTGAATGCCCTCCTAGCTCTCAGCTGTTCGCCTGCCGAGACAAAAATTCTTAAATCTGCCAATGTGACGTAATCCATTATTGCGACAACACTCACAGCTCATCAATAATTACATTATTGCGAAATAATGATAATTCTTATTTATGCTGTAGCAATTAAATGGCCTCTGAAAATAATGAATTGCTACATGACAAACAAAATAAAAATCAGGAGGTAATATTTTGCAGTCCAGTAATAACTTATGAAGTATGAGTTGTCCTTCCTGCACTGTTTTTCCTCTCCTTTTTCCAATTACAGTGTTCGAAAGTTTAATGACAAAAATCCTTATTTATTAAGGGTTTTTTTTGTAACGTGAACTCCTCAGGTGACCGATAAAACGTCAAATTGTATGCCATAAAAATATAATTTTTAGCATGTAATAGAAATGAATACTTAAGAATAATAGTAATAGGGCATTCTTTCCATTGTGGTTTCAGCAAGTTTCATCAATAGATGCGAAATTTCAAATAGAAAATTTTGAAAATAGACTTTAATTTAAGTTCTCGTAATAGTTACTTATTGAATTACATGTAGTTTAGTGCGGCCGGGCATTGTCGGCTGGCGGCTGAGCGCAAGGCCGCCGAAACCCGCGGGCTTGCATGTGCTATAAGCGACATTATTTGGTTCCGTTGCATGGTGTTTCTACAGCAGTTTTGCCACTATTAGAGTTCCAACCCTCGTATTATCGTGTACTTGCAACCATATCGCTTTCGACTATTATTGTTTATTATACACTCTGTATTGGGGTACGCCGTAGCGTATTGGTTGAGGCGCTGCGCTACAAACCAGAAGGTCGCGGGTTCGATCCCCGATGAGGTCATTGGAGTTTTTCAATTGGCCTAATCCTTCTGGTGGCACTATGGCCCTGGGGTCGACTCAGCCTCTAACAGAAATGAGTACCAGGAGTAATCCTGGGGGTAAAGGCGGCCGGTGCGTAAGGCTGACAACCTTACCACCTTCATGTGCCGACTGTCTAAAAATCCGGGAGCCTCAACCTCCTGGAACCCTCTGGGCCTCCATGGCCTGTAATAGGGGACACTTTACCTTTACTTTTTTATACACTCTGTATGTCGCGACGACTCAAGGTACAGAAGATCCTTTCTCAGACGACTCTTGCCACTTAGGTGACTCTAGATACACCACTTATAGCAGAAACGGATAGCACAAGAAAAAGTTCGTCAGATTTCTTTCCTATTATTGTCCACTTACATATTTTCTTCTGCTTTTTTATACGTGGCATACGTTCCCTTGTCGATGCCCTATTTATAATTATTTTTATAAGTTCATAGCCTTCCTACTAACAAATTAAACCGTTTAGAGATGAATAACCTACATAAGAAATACTCGCGGAAGTTAGTCCAATGGCGGCGCCAAATTATTTTCTTGTATATACTTAAACCTTTCAATTTATCCCAGAACTTACAACTTAAAATAAGAAATAATAAACCTAGCTGAATAAAATTCCCAAATTGAAGGCGGATGGGCTTGCAATAATAAACCTACGTGAAATGTGATTGGAAATGTTAGTGTTTGTTTATAAAATAGAACTATTCCGACCAGCGGATTGTAAGTTTATTTTCTCATCCCCGAGCTTCAGTGTTAATACTGTATACACTTTACTGCATTGCGGCTGCACTGCAAATGATACTTTTTGCACCCAACACAGTGACAATTATCTCTTCCAATGGAGCGAACGACGGGTGAAAAAATGTTGTTTCCCCAAACAGTCATGTTCCAGTTTATTGTTATCGAAATGAATTGTAAATTGTAAACTGCTAAAACGCGTGACTTTTCCTGTAAACTAAACGAGACAATAACGTAGCCTACATTTACGCAATGACAATTCATGAGTGAAACACTTGACTCAACTTTTGATTATACTGGCGTTCGGATACAGACTTATTACGTTAGTTTTGATATGATGTAATCTATAGTATTATGAAGTTCCATCGCTATACAGATAGCATCCTTTAATATTAATTTAGTTTTATTAGTTTTATATCACTAGCTACTTGTGAATGTTGCAATTAAATATAACATTTGTAAAGTAACTTGCATGCCACTAGTGAACTGAAATTTATTGCTACTTTAAGGGCAAAGTTAACGTCGTGATCTCAAATTAGAAAGGGGTGGATTTTCCCCACTCGAAAAGGCGATTGCTGGATTACTTAACATCTCTATCACCTCCAGCAGAATTAAACTTAAATCCACAGCACTTAATAATGGATGTATTAAGAATTAAGAATTAAGAATTAGCCCACAAGCATCCCATAGCGGGCAAGTGCCTCCTGGCATACCAGGGTGGCTGACTCGTTAAATAAGAACGTTTCAGGCTAGCCTCACCTGAGAACGCTAAAATTTAATATAAGTTAATTGACTCTAGTTTTAGTACTAATTGCCAAGAGTTTTCCACTTCTTTCTGTCTCTGGCACTCCTAGACCACAAGTTCCCCACAACACTCTTAAAATCGTCCTCCCATCGCAATTTCTGCCTTCCAACACTTTTTTTCCCAGTTCTGGGCTCCCACACTGTCATCGCATGTGCCCCTCTCTCCGGGTTCATTCTCATGACATGCCCTGCCCACATCCATTTTAATCTGGAAGCAGTAACCATCACATCCTTTATAGATGTCGCTTTCCTAATGTCTTCATTTCTTATTCGATCTTTCAATGTGATGTTTAGCAGCTTCCTCTCCATCTTCCTCTGGCAAATCTGTAGCATGTTTCTCTTTTTTAGTTAATGTCCATGTTTGGGATCCATAAGTCATAACTGGTAGAATGCAAGTGTCCATCACATCCTTTTTTATCTTCATGCTTAAGGATTTGTCTAATAGGATGAATTTTAAGTTCCAAATTTGTTGCATGCTAAAGAGATTCTTCTTGAATCTTCTTTTTGAATTTTATTGTCAAACGATAATATTTGACCTAAGTATACATATTCTTTTACATATTCTATTGTGTCATCGTTAATTTTGATTGGTTCTTCTGTGTAGTTTGTCATTATTTTGGTTTTTTGACATTGATACTAAGGCCGACTTCTTTGCTGGATTTGCATAAATTTGTTAGCATGACTTTGGCTTCCTCGTGTGAGTCTGTTATGAGTACAATATCGTCTGCAAATCTGAGATTAAAGAGTTTTTTCCCCATTAATATTTATTCCGTATTCGTCCGGCATTCTGCAGAAAACTTCTTCCAGTAGAGCTATGAATAATTTTGGAGAGATGGGGTCACCTTGTCTGACTCCCCTCTGCAGTAATATATCCTCTCCTGTTCTGTCTGTTTTTACTTTCGCTCTGTTGTCAAGATATAGCTTACCCAGTAGTCTAATATACTTTGCATGAACTCCTTCTCGATTAAGTGCTTGAAGAATCGATAGCTGTTCTACGGAATCAAATGCTTTAGCAAAATCCACAAATATTATGTATAGTTTCAAGTTAAATTCATTTGCTTTCTCTATTAGTTGGGTCAGCACCTGTAGATGGTCTACTGTTGAAAATCTTCGTCGGAAGCCAGCTTGTTCATTAGGTTGATTGCCTTCTATTATTGCACTTATTCTCTTGGTGAGTATTGTTGAGAAGGGTTTGTATATATTTGCCATAATACCAATTGGTCGATAATTATTTATGTCTTCCTTAGGTCCTTTTTTATGAAGAAGAATGATCGTATTTGTTATCCACTGTTTGGGAAGTTGTTCAGTCGTTAGTATTTTATTGAATAGAAGGACCAGATATTTTTGTAGTTCTTCTGAATCTACTTTGAGATACTCATTTATAATACCGTCCTCACCTGGACATTTCCCTCGCTTCAGGCTTTGTAGTGCAGCTTCAACTTCTGACCGTAAAATCGAGGGGACTGCTTCGTCTTCATTCTTTAGGTTGTCTATATATTGTACAAGTTTGTTTCTTCTGTTATTTGTAGTGCTTGTGTAAAGATTTTTATAGAATTCTGTAGCTCTTTCCACAATTTTACTCCTTGTAGTTAACTCTTTTTCTGCATTAGATTTCAGTTTCTCAATCCAAACTTTGCCTACTGCTGCATCTTTTTTAATTGTTCTTATTGGTAGCGTTGAATTCATTACATCTCTTATTTGGGCACACCTATCGTTTCTTAAATATCTTCTTATTGACCTTTTCACAAGTTTGTTGATTTCGCAGAATTCTATTTGTGCGAAGTCATTTTCAAAACTTTTGTGTTTAACTCTTCTCTTTTCTTCAGTAGTTCTTGTGTTTTTTCACTTAATTTCGATTTCCTACTATCAGATATGTTTTTAGGTTGTGCTTCGTTTGCTGCTTTCACAATTGTTTCTTCTAATCTTGAGTATAGATTTTGGACATTGTCTGAGTTTTGTATGTTTATTCCGTTCAAGTGTTTGTTTAAACTGTTTACGTAGATGTTTTTGTCCCAGCACGATGTTCTTTGTAAGTTATGTTTATATCGTTTACTTCTGAGTTTCTTCTTGTTAATATTAATAACCGCTCTAACCATTCGGTGATCCGTGTAGAAGTTCAATTGTTTTATGACACCCACATCTGACACAAAATGCATACTGTATTAATGGATGTATTACGCCTAAGTAATTAACATAGATACTGTATTGGCATAAAATTCACATCTCAATTCCTTTCACAAAGCAATTAATAATTTCTCAGACATGCAAACATAGATATATTATTTTGACACTCTTACACAAACAATAGTTATTTACGATACAAGAACGTTATAGGCCTATAGAACTTAAGCACGAAGTTAACAAAACGGAGTGCTAGCGAGTTTTGTTATTCGTGTGAGCCTGTGAAGTTCTTATAACGGTAGAACCTCGTACAACGTTTTATGTTATTTTGAATCGTAAATTTTTAATAATTTCAGTTCGCTTGTGTTTTTATAGTAATCAAAAATGTTTGGCATTTCGTAGGAAGCGGAATAATTGGTTGACAATAATTTATTTGAAAAATAATCACGTTTGAAACAATTGGACATCACAGAAAACTTTGAAGCTATAGAAAAGGCAATTCGAACTAGCCTAATATTGAAAAATCCCTCCCTGTCCAAATGAATGGGGAGAAATGAAGGTCGTAAGTAATGTTTGAAGTGAAACTGAATATTGGTGTTGGCTGACGTTTGTTTTCTTTTTTGCCAAAAATATTTTACTGCCGGCTTCTAGTTTATGGACAAATTTTTTTGCCCATATAGTAATGTTATTTTGAATTGTAAATAATTAATTGGTCCACGATAATAGTAGCAGTAGGAATAAATAGTAGGTTCACATTATAACGGTTAAAATGAAGGAAATGAACAATTATTTTTTTGTGCGAAAGGGAAGAGAACGACAATGACCTCTGGTGATAACCTCAATAATTGCTATAATATGCTAGCACCTTTTTTTACCCTGAACTGGCCAGCCCGTAAAATGGAACTTACTTAGACGGAGAGAATTCTTCTGTTATGCTATTTTGAATCGTAAACTGAGATCAGGGCCTCCATCAATCTGTGGGCCTCGCTGCGAGGTGGTTATGATGGCTCCCAATTAGAAAAATAAAACGAGTATTTGCGGGAACTATTTCCCAAAATAACGTAATTATTGTAGATAACTGTTAATGTTTGAACAGAAATATTTCGAATTTTGAAGCATTTTCCATAGTTAAATCCCAGTATATACTCCATATAGGTTTATGTAAGATTGGTATATACTATATACCTTACCATAACTTATATCACAATTTATTCAGTGTCGCCAGACGACCTAGTGTAAGGTAAAGTATTAAAACATCCCCAACATTATGACTCTTACTTTTAAAGTTTCAATTAATTTTATTAAAACCGGTACAAAAATTTTAATAACTTTAATAATAACTACCTTTTTGTTTTACCCTACTTTTGAATTAAGAACAGATAGAAAGGAGCTGATGTATCCTCAATACAAACAAAGGATAATTTCTTATTTTAACACGATCAGTTTTACATAATCTTTTAAATGGACATTTCGTGCTTGTCATTATATTTACAAACATTTTTATTTTTTATGTTTATTCTGTTTATTTAAGCTGGCAGAGCTAAGGCCATTAGGCCTTCTCTTCCGCTCCACCAGTCAAACACAATATAACAAATACATAATTTAACTATTTAAAACCTAAATACAATAAACTAAAATACTATTAAAATACATGTTAACTTAAACACTACACTCCTAATACAATTACCTAAAACTTAATTACAAAAACAAAAAATTACTATTAACATTAAAGCCTAGACACTAAAAGTTAGATACATTCCTAATATAAATTTAAAGTACATTATTTAGAATTAAGCTACTGACTTCTCTCTTAAATTTACGAAGCGTTCGACAGCCTCTGACAGTGCGAGGGATGGAATTTCATATGCGAACTACTGATAAAGAGAATGAAGATGAATAGGATGAAGAGCGGTGTAGAGGGATAGAAAGTACCATACTAAACTCTGATCGTGTGTTTAGGGTGTGATGAGAGGACAGGTTATGGAAGCGACTAGATAGATATGATGGCGATGAAGTATGAAGAATTTTGAAGAGGAGACAAAGACAGTGAAATCACAGTATAGTATAACAGTAGCGAAGCCCTAATGAAAGGAAAATGCATCCTTTTGACAGATCGGTGCGACACTAGCACCCCAAGCGGCCAGCAAGATGGAACTAGCAAACAGCCATTTCCAGCATTGGAAAGATACGAATACTGTATATGGCTGTATTTATTTTTATTTTTAAAATTACTAGAACGTGATTGTTACCGGAAAGGCATACTGGTGAACTCATCAAGTCATAGACTTTGTGGGAACATAAAGAAGTTGTAGTTTCAAGATCGATGACATTGAATATCTTATAAAGTATCAGACCGGTTTCCATCCACCATATAAGCTATTATAATAATACATCCCTACGACAAATCTTCAAGGATTTAATTGACCTACTACTAACATATACTTACACTGAAAATTCTGACAAATAGGAAAACTTAATAATTTCAATAAGCATGTAGTAGTACTAGTTCAGAAATTAGGGGGGAAAGTAAAGTTCTATAGGCATATAGCCCGATATGGTCAGTATCAGATGCAATAGCTAAACACTTTTGTCTTTTTCTTCATTTTGTTAAACACGATAAATTATTAAAAAGTAAAGGATTAAACACGTTATCTTTATTCTCGACAGTTTATTTTTTAATTAAATTATATAGGCCTAACATAACCTCGTGTTAAAACATTTCCAAAATTAGTAGGGTCAGGTGGGGTATTTGTAAATAGGCCTATATATTTAGAAACCTTTGCTTCGTTAGGATTTTCATTTATGATATACATATAAAAATAATTAATTGTATATAGCATTTACAAGCCATTATCTGCTCCTAAAATTAAAAGAAATAGGAGTAAATACACTAGTATGGATGCAAGCATGATAATCACAAATTTGCAATTTAATTTCACAAATAACTCTTTTTGCTTACCTCTCAGTATCTTTAAGGAACCTGAAGAAAGATAAATCGGGAGAATTCCTTTGGCTGTTGGTGCAATTTATAGCACCACAAGCATTTCCATAAAATATTGTTGACATTTTTCATAAGCAACAATGTAACATATTGTGTGGCTTCTTGCTCACCGCTACGAGCGCTGCAGTCGCGCCGGTTGAAAAAAACTGCATGGAGCTTCGCTACTGTTATACTATACTGTGGTGAAATCTTCTTCGGTCATTCAGACGGTACCATGACAGCATTTCGAACGATGGCGTTACATGATCGAACAGTCTTATATTACAAACTCGATTTCGATTTTTTGTCACGATCACAATACTTTCTCTATACTACGTATAAGCGAGAAAGTAAAAGACAAGTAAAATTGGTTATAATATGTTTTAAAGAATGCGGGACTTCATCTCCGAGTTATAATTAAAGAATATAAATTATGAAATTTCTTTAAAAGATAGAAGAAAATGTTGTTGGTTCTGGACAAAAATATGTTAATTGGATTTAATTATTATGAACCTGAGACTTCAGAAAGCAAGTTCAAGACGTTACTATCTCGACCACACCGTTAGGTTTACGGAAATAATTATTTCTAAACTTTCAGTGCCATACGTGAACACAGTTTGATAATACCGTTGCCTAGGAAACCGATACATTTATCGGGGGTTTTCAGGGCTAAAAATTTAAACAATTTTACTTTTTGGAATTTCCCTGTGGTTTACAGCCTAAAAGCTATATGTATACCAAATTTCAAGTTTCTAGCTTATCTGGAAGTGGACAAACATTAATGTCAGTGAGCCGAACCGAGCCCTTTTTCGGGAGTGTTTAGGGCTAAAAATTTAAATAAATAAACTTTTTGGAATTTCCCTATGGTTTACACCCTAAAATCTATATGTGTACCAAATTTCAAGTTTCTAGCTCATCTGGAAGTGGGCAAACATTAATGTCGGCGAGCTGAGCTGAGCCCTTTTTCGGAGGTTTTTAGGGCTAAAAATTGGAAAAAATAAACTTTTTGGAATTTTCCTGTGGTTTACAGTCTAAAAGCTATATGTGTACCAAATTTCAAGTTTGTAGGTCATCTGGAAGTGGGCAAACATTAATGTCGGTGAGCCGAGCCGAGCTCTTTCTCGGGGGGGGGGGGTTTTAGAGCTAAAAATTGAAAAAAATAAACTTTTTGGAATTTTCCTGTGGTTAACAGCCTAAAAGCTATATGTGTACCAAATTTCAAGTTTGTAGGTCATCTGGAAGTGGGCAAACATTAATGTCGGTGAGCCGAGCCGAGCCCTTTCTCGGGGGGGGGGGGGTTAGAGCTAAAAATTGAAAAAATAAACTTTTTGGAATTTTCCTGTGGTTTACAGCCTATAAGTTATCTGTACAAAATTTCAAGTTTCTAGCTCATCTGGAAGTGGGCAAACATTTTTGTCGGTGAGCCGAGCCGAGCCCTTTTTCGGGGGGTTTTTAGGGCTGAAAATTAAAAAAAATAAACTTTTTGGAATTTTCCTGTGGTTTACAGCCTAAAAGCTATACGTGTACCAAATTTCAAGTTTCTAGCTCATCTGGAAGTGGCCAAACATTAATGTCAGTTAGTCAGTCAGTCAGTCAGCCATGTGGCTTTATATTATAGGGATGAAGCGTACACACATATTATGAATATGTTGCAGCCTTTGGGATAAGTTAGTGCTCAAGTCTGTAAGCAAGACATCACAATAATCGAAATGGGGCATGACCAGGGATTGTATTAAAGTCTTTTTTACAGCAGTAGGTAAGGGCATATTTAATCTTTTAAGCATATGGATTAACGAGTTCACTTTTTTACAGGTTTCGTTAATTTGATTTTAAGTTAAGTTTTTGTCTATCAGAACACCAAGATTTTTTACCGAATCGCCGACAGGAATAAATTACTGAATTATGGATTTTAATGGGAGATAGATTGATTTCATTCAGCTTGTTTCTCAGCCGCTGATGTCCCACAACTATTGCCTTTGATTTCGCTGGATTCAGATTGAGTCCCAAACTGTGCGTCCATACGTTGTAGCCGATCAGTTCATATAGGCTTATATAAAATACAATACAATACAATTCACGGACAATATTTGAACTTCCCGCAACATTATCGACTACTAAAAACTACCATTACGCCTAGACTATTACACTGACCATAAAACAAATTACATGACAAGACAGAGGACATTTACACGGACAATTTGATATGCAACACGACCATCTGAATCAAAAGACATTAACTGCAATTACAAATAATTAATCATACGATTAATTATTAACACGACAACATAGAAAATTACATCATTCAACGCGTAATCAAGAAAGCTATACAACTACACTTATTACAGAAAATAGTGACAAATACTTTATGAATTATTAACTAAATAGAGGAATACAATGTATTAGAGGTGGGGCTTTTCTGTCTGGAAAAGACCACTGACGCCACCTATTAACTTGACGTTGATAGATACGTTTCTCCCCAAACCTCACTACATTTCAACGACAAATATTTTAAACCCTAGCAGAAGACCTAGCTAATTCCCAATCACAAGAGACAAAGCTAACTGACAGAACCAATGGAAATGCAAGAATATTTTAACACAGAAACATATTAACAGGAACATGAGCAAGGAACGCGGACTTGCGACTTATACTTCGATGTAACCACTACGAGACTGGAAGACACGGATTGAAAGGACACGGACGTTATTTTTGTAGACGAAATAGGAGGTAGGAATATTGACTTTTATACAGTGAAATAGTAACGAACACGAATATTGATTTTATACCGACTTTTCAAGTAATACTGTCGAGGATATAAATTTATATAAAGAAACAAGAAAAGATTATAAATATTATTTTTGTATTGTGAAGCGAAAAGAATATATACCGCCATAAGATAAATAACGTAAATTCCTGCGATAAAACGTGCAGATGTTATAAGGATAATAAATAACCTAAAGTGATTTTGGCGACGACGAAGTAAATAGATAAAGACATTATATCAAGTAACTGTATTCTTCCTCCCGACATATTCCGATAATTACAGACTAAGTGACAAAATTAAGAACAAAATAAACTTACTAATATTATTCAAGTACATAACCAATTGACATCATTTTACGACCCATCATTCCCTAAGCTTATATCCTGTATTAGCTTCGTCTAGCACGGCCCTAGAAAGAGATCTCGCTCTACCAACTGAGTAAGCACTAGCTGGACAATAGATTTATTAATAATGTAAGAATTAAGAAGAAAGGCGCTCATATAAATCAACGAACCCCTAGCAATCAGTTATAAATTGCTGCCCAATTCAACGACCCTATAACCAACGGGTATAACGTCTATTGAGTTAAGGTCTTCGTTCATGCTAGCTACTGCGTCATTGATGTTGTCAGTATTTGAATGTATGTACAGTTGTAAGTCATCCGCATATAGATGGTATTTGCTATGTCGTATACAATTAGTAATGTCATTTATGTACAGAGAAAACAGTAAGGGCCTTTTTTGTGTGTGCCCACCCTTACCCCCGGAGTGCCAAGCAATTAAGCCTAAACCTCCGGTCTAACCAAATTTTGGTAACCATATGTGATGTCCGTAGGGGATGTTGATGGTGTGACGTGTTTGGGCTGTGTACTTGTGTCTTTGTATTTTGGCGCAGGATAGACCTAAGTGCGGATAGGTTTTATGTGCAATATTTCCCGAGTGTTTTTTTTTTAGTGACTTGTAGTTATGTATTCTAGAGATTTGTAGTGCGTGTATCTGTTTGAGGGGATTATTGACCAGTCCGGCATTCGCCTAAGAACGAGGGAAACCCCTCGAAAACCTCGTTCGGACTGGAGTAGTGGCCAAATGACCGTCTACTTTGATGTGTTAATTTGCTATAGACTTTTCAAGAAGTGCTGTTTTTGCAAAGGGTTTAAGTGCTGGGAAGGTGCTTTTACGCGTCCAGAACGTGAGGTCCGGTGCCCAGGCTTCCTCCTCTGCCCTGGCGGCTTTGTGGAGGAGTAGTCGCCCGAGAATGCTTCCCTGTGGAACTCCTGCCTTTACGAGACGCCATGTAGAAGAACGATTATTGGAAATAACACATTGTTGGCGTTCGCACAGGTATGAGCTGAACCACAGAACAGCATTATCTGACAGGTTCAACGTCTTAAGTTTCGCAATAAGAATGCCTGTGTCTACTGAATCGAAAGCTTTAGTCATATCAAGTAAGACTAGTATTGTCAATCTCCGTTCGTCACAGGCACGGCGTATATCTTCACAAATATTCAGTAACGCTGTGGTCGTGCTATGCCCTGCTCTGAAACCGGATTGATAGTGATCTACTAGGTCATTTGTATTAAGGTAATCAATCAGTTGATTATGTATAATTCGTTCAAGGGCTTTGGAAAAGCTAGGAAGAATACTGATAGGCCTGTAGTCTTTAGGAGTTTCGGGGGATTTTGTTTTGGGAAGGGGTTTTACGTAAGCTTGTTTCCTCTGTTTAGGGTAGGATGAATTCATAAGGGAAGCGTTAAAAATATGGGTGACTGTAGGTAGTATTAAATGTATTATTTTATTGATTAGATTTATGTTTATTCGGTCCGGGCCCTCTGCTTTAGTCTTTATGCGTTTCAATGCTTTAAATACGTCAACTTCACTTACATATGTAAAGTGAAATTTGTCTCTGTTTGCTGTTGTATTGTGTAGTAGTTGTTGAATGGTTTGCTCTTTGTCAACATTGTCTATTTCTGAGGGAATTTTTGTGAAGTGGTCATTAAGGAGTTCCAGTGATAGGGTGCGGTCGTCTACCTGTGTCGTGGGTTTACACAGTCCCATTGCTTTAAGATATTGCCACAATGCTGCAGGGTTTGCACCTGGTTCAATGAGACTGTATGCATGTCTAAGTTTAGCATTTATGATGGTTTGGTTTGTCTTGTTACGGTGATGTTTATAGTGACTTAAGTTATCGTTATTTTTATCTCGTCTGTAAGTCCTGTAAGCTAGGTCTTTTTGCGCCATCATATTGCGTATGTCATCTGTTAACTAAGGGGCAGGGCCGTCTATATACTCGTTTTCTGTGTATTGGAGCATGTTTGTCATACGGTTTCATAATGTAATCATTAAGCTGGTCAACTTTTTCGTCTACTGTGCGTAATGTCCAGATATGTTCCCATGGAATAGTCCTAGTGTCCTCTGTAAGGGAAGAATCATTTATGCGTTTTAGGTCTGTGTATGTTATAATCCTATGGTTCCTTTTAGGACACTGCAGGCCATATACTATATATATAAGTTCGTGAGCAGATACTCCTGGCACTGGCAGCTGTCCATGGTCTAAAACTCTGTCTGGGTTATTGGTAACAATTAAGTCCAATAAAGTCTCTGAGTAAGCAGTATGGTGAGTGGGTTCAAGGGGTAAGATGGTCATATTGCAGGAATGGAACATTGTTTCAAGTTGGATAGTGTTGATAGAGTCTCGGGCAAGTAAATTCGTGTTGAAGTCGCCCATGGCTATAACGTGCTCATAATTTGGCAACAAATTTAGTAATTGAATTTCTAGTTCTTCCAAATAGTTGATTCTAGGGGGCTTGTATACAACGCAAATTAAACATTTCTTGTGATTTAGACAAATTTCTACAAAAATAATTTCGGGTCGTGCATTATACTCACTATCAGAGCAGTATATTATTTTAGGGCGCAAGTCTGCACGAACATATACCGCCACGCCTCCTCCCTGTTTATTCATGCGATCATTCCGACATAAAAAGTAACCATCTAAGTTCACCAAACTAGACGGTTTTAAGCCAAGTCTCACTCACCAGGATTCCATGTATTTCCAGGTGAGAAAATATCGCCTGGAATTCATGGAAGTGCCTAGTGATGGACTGAGCATTGACATGTACTAAATGAAGAGCTGAGGGTTGGGCGGAGAAACAGGATTTTAAAACATCTTTCGTCTGTAGAGGGTGAGATGTCTGCCGGTCAAGGTCGTTTAGCAGAGTAGGGGCAGAGGCTTTCGAACCCTCATCTAAGAGTGTAGCCAATATTACTGACTAAAACTATGCAAAGAATACCTTCACTAAGCTAATTTTAGTACACTAACACTATCACTAGGATATTAGTTTAAATTTCTGTAGTTAAATTAGATTGAAAATTAATGTAATTGTTGTAATCTACTCAGATTAATAATTAAAGTAGCACAATAATAAATTAAAATGCAATAAAATAAAAAGAAAAGATACAAAAATAAAAACACTTAAACCTTATGAACCTCATCGCCCGACTTCTACATGTTGTGCAAATCAGTCATGCGAGTCAATCTCTTCTTTGCTCCTCCATGGTTCACAATGATATCACCATCATTAGTCCAGACATTATGAAGACCGAATTTTGCAATGGCTTCTTTCAGTAGGTTATGCCGCATTCTACTTAAATCCTCTCGTAATACCAATCCCGAACCTTTCAAAAGTTTCTTCTTCCTGAAGATTTCATCTCTCTTCCGGTAGCTGACAAATTTTATTATGATAGGTCTAGGCCTGTCCGTATCACGCCTACCAACCCGGTTACTTCTGTCAATATCTGCCACATTAAGTTCGATTACGATTTTTTCCGCTATCTGCATTGATATGGCGTCAGTATCCTCACCCTCCTCCTCCTTAACACCAAATAGTCTTAAACACTGCCTACGCTGGTACTGTTCCTGGTCGTCAATTTTTGCTTCCAGTTCACAAATTTGCTTGTCCTTTTCAATGATTTCTTGATTTCTCTGAGTTCAGCCACAACGACATCCCTCACAATGTTTGAGAGCACCTGCAGCCAGCTCGCATCTTGCAATGCTTCCTTCACAGCACGCTGCACGGCTTCTTCAATGTTTTTCTCACTTTTATTGTTGCTTTTTGGAGGCATTTTCTTTTCTGTATGTATTACGCTACTGCACACCTTAAAATTATCACTTAATAATCCATTACTTTGATTTTTTCACCTTCTATAAGCACTTTAGTCGGGAGCGATGTAACGGGCTTCTACTCGCTTTCCGTCATGTTGCTACATCAATATTATACTTAGAATAAACGAATATATTTCTAAACTTTATAATTTAACACTTATTCATTATTTTAAAAACTTTGATCATTCACTTAAAGCATTCAGTGGCGGGGAGTTTTGTAAAAAAGATATTCGACCTCGTTGTAAGCATTAGGCTACGAATTTAGTTTTTTAGTGACATGATTTTGCTCCTTTGCGGGACCCCCTTGCTTACGGGTCCATTACCATGACAAGGACAGCACCATCCCATGTGGGGGCCCTGAGTTTCGGAAACGTTAATTTATTGTGATACTGCTACTGAATACGCGTTGTTCTGAAAGTAGCATTGTGTACCGGTATCACAGTCTTTGAATACATAATGTCGATGCAGAGAGTGACTTGAAATTGTAAGCATACTCCCAATAGAGCAGTCGGTGGTGTAGCTATTTGAAAAGCGCTAAAATTGAGAACACACCAGCCACATGTTGTGAGTGAGATGGGTGGCTCATCCACATGTATCGATATAGTCAGTCCAGGAATTCATTTTCCTTTGTGTTAACCAATTGTTGTGGAAACCCACGCGGCATGCGTCCATTGTGCCTTGGCACTCAACTGAACACATACAACGGTTATCTTATATTTCTTATACGTTCCTGGCTTTGTTTTTATCAAACATCATAAAGATGCCATGCTTGACTGTCATTAGAAATCTTCCTGCAAACATGGAAGTCAAGATAATGCCGCAGGTTCAGCGCATGCATCAAAGCACCTGTTGTAAGATGTATGATCACTTGCTGCAATCTAGACCTTCGTACATATTCCAACACCGGCAACAGAAATAATGAAAGGAAAAAAATAATTAAATCAGCTCTTATAACCACAGACTTGAGTATCTACCGGTAAGCATCTAACAGATTTTCCAGAATGGTTCGAAGGGTTGTTGTTCTGCAATCATTTTTCCTGTACAACAGAAGCTTTCAGAGGTACCTACTGCACTTGATACTGCGGTAACTTTCTCTTCATATTCAGGTCTTTTCACTTCATGTTTAGTTTTATTACTATCTTTATATGAAACTAAATCTCAACTATATAGTCCAGTCAATAAACGTCGAAAAACACCAAATAGAAAAAAAAAATCGTGTAGTTTTGAAATTTTGCAGAGATGTCGGAGGGAATGTCCCGAACAACATACTAAAAGTCCCCGAAGGTGGGGGGTGAGCGGGGGGCAGGGGGGCCCGCAGAAGGTCCCAGTTTTAGGGTTTTCGCTTATATCTAAACAACGGTGCATCATAGAGGAAAAATTTCTATATAAAAAATTAAAGCTGATAAAATTTCCTACAAGACTGATCCTACACATTTCTTTCTACTTCCAATAGTTTTCGAGATATCCGCCAACGAAAATAACAAATTTTCGAAGAAAGCTCTTTCGCCTCGCGCTTTTCGACACACTTTGCCTTCTAGCGCTTCAGTCCTTAGGTATACAGCAATGTTCTCATGAAAGAAGTTGTAGCGAAATAAATTCGCTTTAAAATGAGTAGTCATTTGTTATTATTTATTCAAATGTTCAAAAGTTATAACAATTTAAAGTTTCGGTCAAATTTCGAGATTTCGAAAGAAAACCGTACATCGCACTTTCTCTATATTTAGGGGTAATGTATTTATATATAAACTGTATATTGTGTATTTACATCATGAAACAAGTGGAGAAATATAAAAAACCATTAAACTTGAATTTATTAAAAATCCGATCACGGTACAAGCACAGGACATGTAATGGAAAATACATTATATTTTAGGCAAGAAAGGAAAAGTGGGCACAAAAAAAATCATGTAGTTTTAAAATTTGGCAGAGATGTGGGGGAAAGTGTCTTAAACAACATAGTAAAAGTCCCCATGGATAGGGGGTGAGCGGGGGGGGAAGTTTTGAATGTAATTTCTCGCAGTTTTCCCTAAACACACTAAGGCTATGGGTTCTAGCAAAATACAGTTTATGCACAAAATTAACTACATAAAAGTTCTTATAAAATTGATCTGAATGATATTTTTGTGGATTTAATGGTTCAGGAAATAGAAGGATATGAAGTATGACATAGTTCTGGATATTCTGTTTTACATACACCTATATATTATATTTTTTAACAAAAATGAAAGGAGATGATAATTAAATTAGCATGATGCCAAGCAAGCAAACTAGTTCTTAGAATAATATTCGTACTAAAGGTAAACATGAAAAATAAAACTCATTGTTATTATTATAAAGCTTACAAAAATCTCATGGTATGAGTGTACGTTATAAGAAGTATAAACCAGGCCTATTATCCATTATATTTTTCTTATAAAATCTCATTTGGAAAAATTGTGAAGAGTTAGATATATTTAGTAATTATAAGACCTAGTAGGCCTACATAGTACTTGAAATAAATGTATAGTTGTCTATTTTTTTTTCAGTCTCCAACACTGGAATCCTAGTACATCGTATGATAACTTAGGGTTATATTGTTCTATCAACATTCAGCATTTATACACATATACAACATTAATTAAAGAGTGCCTGAACAACTTATTTTGCTTGGACGTCATCAATTTTAAACTCCTTCTTCTTCTTCTTCTTATTCTTCTTCTTCTAATGGTATACTTGTTGGTGCATGTACCATGACAGGTTCCACAAACGGATGAGCATTTAATACCAGCTTTTCAGCATCCATATCTGCCACCACACCGAGTTGCACAGTGACAAAATATGATGTTCAAATATTCTCAGAAGCCACATAGACAAGTAAACATTTATTTAAAGTAATAGGTAGACCTACCATTCTTACAATATCTCAATATATCTAATTCCTTACCATTTTTCAAAATACCGGTAATTTTTTTAACGTAACATAGAACGGCTAAGCTTTACAACAAGAATAATAATAATTATGATGATGATGATGATGATGATAATAATAATAATAATAATAATAATAATAATAATAATAATAATAATAATAATAATAATAATAATAATAACGATAATGAGTTTTATGTGTGACGTTAACCATTAGTAAGTATATTTTTCTAAGAACTAGTTTGCTTGCTTGGCATCATGCTAATTTAATTATCATCTCCTTTCATTTTTGTTAAAAAATATAATATATAGGTGTATCTAAAACAGAATATCCAGAACTGTCATACTTCATATCCTTCTATTTCCTGAACCATTAAATCCACAAAAATATCATTCAGATCAATTTTATAAGAACTTTTATGTAGTTAATTTTGTGCATAAACTGTTTTTTGCTAGAACCCATAGCCTTAGTGTGTTTAGGGAAAACTGCGAGAAATTACATTCAAAACTTCCCCCCACCCCCCGCTCACCCCCTATCCATGGGGACTTTTACTATGTTGTTTAAGACACTTTCCCCCACATCTCTGCCAAATTTTAAAACTACATGATTTTTTTTGTGCCCACTTTTCCTTTCTTGCCTAAAATATAATGTATTTTCCATTACATGTCCTGTGCTTGTACCGTGATCGGATTTTTAATAAATTCAACTTTAATGGTTTTTTTTATATTTCTCCATTTGTTCCGTGTTGTAAATACACAATATACAGTTTATATACAAATATATTACCCGTAAATATAGAGAAAGTGCGATGTACGGTTTTCTTTCGAAATATCGAAATTTGACCGAAACTTTAAATTGTTATAACTTTTGAACATTTGAATAAATAATAACAAATGACTACTCATTTTAAAGAGAATTTATTTCGCTACAACTTCTTTCATGAGAACATTGCTGTATACCTAAGGACTGAAGTGCTAGAAGGCAAAGTGTGTCGAAAAGCGCGAGGCGAAAGAGCTTTCTTCGAAAATTTGTTATTTTCGTTGGCAGATATCTCGAAAACTATTGGAAATAGAAAGAAATGTGTAGGATCTGTCTTGTAGGAAATGTTATCAGCTTTAATTTTGTATATAGACATTTTTCCTCTATGAAGCACCGTTGTTTAGATATAAGCGAAAGCCTCAAACTGGGACCTTCTGCGGGCCCCCCTGCCCCCCGCTCACCCCCCACCTTCGGGGACTTTTAGTATGTTGTTCGGGACACTCCCTCCGACATCTCTGCAAAATTTCAAAACTACACGATTTTTTTTTTTCTATTTTTCGTTCGTTGCCTGGACTAAAAGCACCGACTAAAGTACAGAAATGTCCGTTCGTCCGTGTGTCTGTATGCGCGATAACTCAAATAAGCTTTATCGGATTTTTATGAAACTTGGTATACGAATTTATAACATCCATGGAAAGAAGCGTAATGATTTTGAACCAAATCGGTTGTCCGATACCGGAGTAACGACTAATTAACGGTCAGATGCTTTTTAAATGGCAAATCATCACTATACTACAACAAAACCGCGTTGCAAGTCATAACCACAGCCTCTCAGCTCAGTTAAGACTTCATATACATATCACTCATAGCAGGCCGAATGCGTGAGTCAGCCATTACATTATACTGGATGAAAATGGTCTTTTTATGCAATAAAAGAGAAAACGCTTAATAAGTCTTGTGTTCCTGACTGTACTATAGTATCAATATGCTAACGGAGAGTCTATCCAGGTGTGTAAATTTCCCAAACACGAATCCAGACTGCTTAAATGAAAAAATGCAATTCACAGAGAAAATTTTATACCTTCAGATAATTAATGGTAAGTAAACACACGTAAACACCAATATTCAGTTTCACTTCAAACATTACTTACGACCTTCATTTATCCCCATTCATTTGGACAGGGAGGGATTTTTCAATATTAGCTCGAACTGCCTTTTCTATAGCTTCAATGTTTTATGCAAATTGTTCTGTGATGTCCAACTGTTTCAAGCGTGATTATTTTTCAAATAAATTATTGTCAACCAATTATTCCGCTACGTACGAATTACCATACTTTTTTGATTACTATAAAAGCACAAGCGAACTGAAATTATTTAAAATTTACCATTCAAAATAACATAAAACGTTGTATGGGGTTCTACGGTTATAAGAACTTCACAGGCTCACACGAAGGCTCACACGAATAACAAACTCCCTAGCACTCCGTTTTGTTAAGTTCGTGCTTAAGTTCTATAGACCTATAATAAATAACTATTGTTTGTGTGAGAGTGTCAAAATAATATATCTTAAGGCGGTCCAAGCAGCCCAGCAATAAATTAATGATAAGAATTAACATAATTTTCAACATAATAATTTTATTTGACTTTGATATGAATAATAACCGGTAGTATATATGTACTGTTTAGTATCAAAAGATTCAGCTCAATACATAATAAACAGTAAGAACATTCATTTTATTAACAATAGCAACATTAAGAAATTAATAAACTTTGATTAATTATTGTATATAAGTAACAGCAGCTAGTGACTAGGAGAAAGCCTGACGATACTGGGATTTTCAAGGGTCAGGTAGCCGAACCGCGAATTACAAGCCCTGGAATGCACTGTGTATTGTTTAAGTGTCCTTATCTGTACGAAGCTGGTACACTGTTCTATTTTGGAAGTCAGTCGTTTGTCCTAAGGTTTGACTTCTGACAGCTCTGCAGTTATAATTGCCAGCGTACAATGAGATAGAGATTTTATCGGTAAAGGGTATTTCAAAAAGTATCTTGTCTTGGGGAAAGCCACGGAAGTTGGAAATTTTGGAGTTTAGTATAATTCGCGGTTGGTAATGTAGATCGCGAAATTAAATATCAGTTTAAGGTCAGGTGACCATGATCTACCAATGGCGATTAGTGGAGGGGATCATATAGTTTTTGTAGGCAGTTGATGCTAATTATTGGAGTGTGCTAGAGAGACACTCTGTATCACGGCGAGGAGTCGTGAACATCTAACTCAGTACCACGGTGTGGAGCTGGGCACATCATACTTTCTGCATCACGGAGTGAGCCGTGAACGTCGCTTATATATCTCTCGGCATCGAGCCGTGCACTTCGCACACTTAGTGGCACGCGCCTATTATCTCCGAGTAAATAATATATCATACTTAGAAATTTTCGTGAGGATAATTTATTGTATTTATAAATTATCTAGAGCATAATTTTCCGAACTTAGAATTTTTTCCAGTCATACAATTGAATCGACTTAAATAATTTCGGCGAGTAGCAAATAGTTGATACTTTAACTTATTATCCAACATCATATAAATGGAATTAGTTATTCTATTTTATCAAGTGAGCCATTATAACTTCGTAGCAAATCTATCTAGAAGTGATTCACGATAAGAAATATTTGTATGCGAGTTTGTCAACTGAACATAATATTGGACAATATTAATTACTTGTAATAAATAATCAAAACACCTGAACTCTGCGGATATTATTTCTAATAATAAATAGTATCATCCGTCCTTCACTCTCTGCCCTGAGAATAGAGTCAACTGCTCGGCCTAGCTGGAGCGGATCGCATCAGTTTCTCAAATATAAATTTAGTATAAACCGTTCACAAACCGACTCGTCAGGGAAGGGGGCTGAGTTAGACACTCGTTCTAACTCCCAGAACCGGGAAAGCTGGTTACTCACTAACTGGTCAGCAGTTAGGAAGGCTGAGTAATTGGAAGACATAGCCTCCGAGCAGTCAGGCTCATTGGGGCTTGCTTCAAGATAACTCTTAGCCGTGGATCGGCATCGATGACCATTGGAAGTATGGCAACGCTGTGAAGGGAAATGCGCAGAGGGCAGTTTCCCGGCGAAGTACCAACCAAGGTGCGAGTTCTGAATTGTAGGTAACTCACAGGTGGAAATTTGCCCTGGACACACCACTTGGGCGCAGATCTCCACTCCAAGAAGTAGATCGACGCACTTAGGACGACTAAAGACTGGGTCAGCCAAGGGAAGATTCGGAGGAATGTTCCAATCTTTCGTCTCAATGAAAGAGTTCGGGAACCTTTTCTCCGAAATCTCCGGAACGACAATGGCCTGTGCATTGTAGCGCCATGAAGTCACTCGCGACTGAATCGCGATGCTGGTTAGCTTATGTGTGCTAACGTTAGTGGACAAAATTCCCGCTAGCGTAGTCCGCTGCGCATGAGGAGCTAGTCCAAGACGCCTAAACAGCCTGTCGCTAATAAGATTGCAGTCTGAACCGCTATCCAGGAGGGCTGTGGCCTCAACTGGCGAGCCGTCTGAGTCCAGGATGCGGACAGTAGCAGTAGGAAGCAAGCAGCGCTGCTGGGTCTGATAGAAGCCATAACACCTGCAGTGTTGGCAGCCTGGTGACTATCGCTAGCCGGGTCGTGGAGGAACGTGCTATGTCTACCAGCACATCTCCTGCACTGAAAAGTCCTGCAATTGTTGGCATGCCCTTGACTATACAGGCATACGCGACACAGTCTGCGGTCTCTAACAAACTGGTCTCTTTGAGCGAAAGTCATGCTCCTGAAGTCGCTGCATGAAAACAGGTCATGCACAGCAGTGCAACAGAGACATTTAGGCCTCGAAGAAGAAGACTTTGACTTGGAAGGAGCCGGAGAGCTCGGAGCTGACTTAGCAGCCTGACTTTTCATGGCAGCATCAGTCATCTGCAGTATGCGAACTCGGCTTTCCAAGAAGACAAATAACTCCTTCAGAGTAGGGAGCTTCCCTATTTTGACAGATGATTCCCATTCCCTGATGAGGTTCATCGGAAGCTTGTCGATTATAATTCTGGCAATGATCAGATCTGACAACTCCACTTCTGAGTTAAGGGAATTCAGTGCATGCACTGTGCTTATAAAGTGATCCAGGTATTTCTGCAGGGATTCTGCAGAATACCTCTCAATCTGAGGGGGAGAGAAGAGATTGTCCAGATGGGTGTTGGCGATTAGCCGGTCGTTATCAAACCTATCAATCAAAGTCTGCCACGCCACCTGGAAGGTCGCAGCAGAGACAGGAATATTCTGAATGACCGTACTAACCTCTGATGACAGGCAGGACTTCAAGTACTGATACTTGTCCATGTCCGAAATGTGCCTGTGTTGAATTACCAACGACGAGAAAGTGTCACGAAACTCGATCCACTCAGAGGGGTTCCCATTGAACTGAGGAAGCCTGATTTCGGGGAGTTTCGGTAACAACGGCGTGACAAGGTCGAGCGAGGAGCGCTGACTGGCAGTCTGCGCCTGCTCGGGTTCATATAGCTGTTTCCTTTCAGGTATCATGGAGTCAAAGAAACTGATAACTTTGTAATAATCAGCTTCCACTGCGTGAAAGTCGAATTCATGATCCTGGTAGGCCTCGTCAATGGCCACCTGAGCATAATCTGACTTGTAGGCCTTGAAGACCTCTACGAATTCAGAGTGGCGAATGCGCGCCTCATGAAGCGTAGTGAGATATTCGATTTCGTACTCTCGCATAATCTGCATTTGACGCAGAAATTGCGACTGCAAGTACTCCAAACGTTTTATTTTAGTCCTTTGGGCAGCTTCGGCCTGGGCGTGGGCTTCAGCTCTCTTAGCCTCAGCTTCCTCACGGGCCAGGGCGAGCTGGGCCTGGGCTTCGGCTCTCTTAGCCTCAGCTTCCCTTTCGGCTAAAGCCAGCTGGGCCTGAGCCTGCCTCTCTGCAAGGGCTTGCTGGGCCAGGGCCTCCTTGTCAGATAAGGCCTGAAGGAATTTACACAACTGAGAGTTGCCTCTGGAAATAACGGCGTCGACTTCTGCCCTATAGGCTTCTTCAGCATCAGAATAATCCACACCGTCGATTTCAGTCTGCACATGGTCGAACTTAGGTGCAAGTTCGTCTAACTTGGACTCATACTTTTTGAGTTCAGGATAAGTGACATCCTCAATGGCTAAATTACTAATGACATTAACCTGCCGCGTAATCTGGGCCTTAATGGGAACTCGCTTGACTTTAAGAGCCGTCAAACCGTCTGGACTTGACATAGTGACTTGCTTAAACAATGAATTAAATAGGTTGCCCGCCTAGAGCCGGTGCAACAATAACAAATTAAAGTTTTCTTATAAGAATGGAGTGAGTTGCCCGCATAGGAGCATACGAGTAGACAAAGAAATAGTGTGTTGATGTACAGGTGTAAGTACACAGATGTAAAATTTTACACTTTACAAGAGAGTACAGAAAACTGAATTGAAATCTGTCAGAGACCTCCCTCAAACGCAATGCGGAGGAGAACCACAGATACTTATAGCAAATGACTTTAAGCTACTTATTACTGAAGGCTACTGATGGTAGCGTCTCACACCGGCGGCAAACTATACCGGGCGAACAAGATTGGTATATAAGAATGACTAGAATTGTGGATAATCACTGAGGTATCTGTAATAAGTGACCAAGAAAAATTCAAACTGTGAATTGAATAGTTACTTTACGTTAATTATAGGTCACTAACTATCCATGAATCTTCAACCATAGGCCTCTGGGTCACATCCAGGCCCGGAGGAACCACAAAGAGATGTTCCCGCTCCCACGGTAGCTCGCAGGCGAAATAGGGAAGACGGGAAAGCCTCTCCGGTTTGAAGGATGCAACACTAAGTCAGGTTCAAATATATTTTATTGAGGCCCTTGATGAGAAACAAAGAGCACAATGGACAAAAAATGAGAAACAGACCCTTTTTAAACACAAGATGGAATTTTGATATCTTGCTTTACATGAATGAATTCCTCTTCCGAGCGGTGCCGGAGAAATGCTGAAACATTGATGATATCAAGGGGAAGCGACTTAGTAAGCTCCTTCTGGATGATAAGGCATGCTTGCCTTAAAAGACTGGTGAATGACTCGGAGGAGCAGAGCAATTATTTATAGTCGAGCTTGCTCAAACGACTGAATAAGAATTTCACTTTGCTTGAAATGAATGCGCACTTTCAGCAATTATTTAAGGTCGGCTTGCTGCAACGACCGAGAAGAAGACGAACTTTGATATGTTGCTTCGTCACTGCAACTAATATTAAGCACTCATTTAATATTAACTTTACAACAGTACTTACAGTAAATCCTTGTTACTTAATGAGATGCACATTCAAGCCCATTCGGTTTGAACAGGGAGGTGAAAAACTTGGATTCACACGTTTGTAATCGAATCACAAAATAAATGACTTTGATGAAGATATTAATTGCTTCTCTGCAATAACTGGGCTGGGAATACTTCAATTCCCAGCACGGCAATAAAAACTAGATTCAGTATTCTGAACTGAATGAACCAGCATGGCGAATGCTTCGATGAGAGTGAAAAAGGTTAAGAAAAGAATGACAGACGTCACGACATGTGACATAAAAGCAAGAATCCCATTGGCCAAGAATACATAAATAAATCAATCTTGGAAATAAATCAAATAAGTTACATTAAAATACTAGAACATAAATAAGAGAATTAATTAGCATTACTTTAAAACTGAACTGTTTCCTTAAAAACACAAAATTATGATTAAAATATACTAAAAATAATCAGACTGAAACGTTGGGTTGGAGGCTATAGACATGACTATCCAAATATGAAAGAAGCGACAGTCAATTGTCTTTTTGACGAGAATTGATGGGAAGATAGAACAAACCAGATAATAAACATATTTAAAATTACATTGAAGACACAAAAAATAAAAGAAGCGAAGTCAACACACTTGTTGCCATAGCAACACGGCGAATGATCTCGCGAGAACAGCTGACGCCTAAATCCGGCAAACTACGAATGCTAGACGGAACAATGGGTATAACATGCTTCACTAATGTTGCATGACCCACAATATCCTAAACATAACGTAACAAATTGTCTGACGGTTATTCATACTGTTAGCCTTCCTTGATGACTGATTCATTTCTTTATAACGACGTCATTGTAAGTAAATATAAATAACAGATTTAAAAAAAATTGGCTGTTGAATAATTAAACACAGCTGCTGTTGATGTAATATTGTGCATTCTATCGAAATGTACGGCTACGGATGTCTACATTGTATTTTAATGTATTTTTTCAGCTTAAACGCTCCTTTACAAGCAATATACCTAATGTATCTAATTCATGACAGATTGATTTCAGATTGAATTTAAGTTATTCATAACCTGTACGGCTGCTTTAAACCTGAAACAAACATGTCAGCGAATCGTAGGCTAACACGTACATTATTATTGTTATTGCCAGTGCATTTTATGAAATGTTGACATATTTTAAGAATTTCTTATATCAGTGTAGACGAGTATGAATTAACGTTACGAATCGAACTTCAGACTTTTGTTGTTCCGCAAGACCTGCTTAGTGAAGCGATCTGGAGATCGATTACAAAAATAAAAAATTGTGATATTGAGAACTCATTAATGGATTTTACAGTACTTAAACTATGTAATAGTTATTTTTCACAGATTGCACAGACTACTCATTGAGACATCATCATAATTACACATTAATTTGCAGATGCTATAAAATTCATTCCACAACGCATGCTCATCAGGGCAGTTATAATAAAGTGAAAGCAATCCACAATATGCTAGCAGTTGACATATTATATTATCATTGTGGATTTTTAATGAAAATTTCATTAAACGTGTATATTCAGAAGTTTGTATTTGATAAATATCCTCTCCTTTTTGATCAGGTGGGGACGCGCAATTAAATCACAATACAGTGATTCCAGATCAAAATGGGAGTTGTTTTAAGAGAATGAAGACCACCGCTGCAGGTTCAAGTACTCTGTCAATGTACAGTATTCTCTGAACGAGAAACGTGTCAGAATGGCGTTTATTTAGGTTGATTGAATGTACACTGACTTAGCGCTGACTGGATTCAATTCATTCCATTGTGACCGGCCTTAGCGCAAAACATGTGAGGAATAAGGTGATCAAAAAATCGTGGCGTAGCTTCAATAACGAATTAAAACCACTTTACTTCTTACAAAATACAGTTTTTAGACAGTCGAATATAAAAGAAGAATTTTTAACGGTAGGCGATATTAATTAAAAGGAAAAATGTTTGACACTCCTGAGTGACCAACTTTGATTGCTTCGCGTGGAAAATACTCTTTTAGTAAAGAATAATTGCATATGATTATTAAATAGACTCAGCAGCCCTTACGGGCTCCTTTCGCAAACAAACTGCTCGCAAATCACATTTTTACCACTTGTTTCATAAATAACTATTTTTGAAGCATATCTATGTGATATAAAACGTCAGACAACATGGCCGGATATTGGCTTTTCTTTCAAAAGCCAACAGATCAATCTAGTTTCTGGGGTTGAATGGATAGCTGTACAATTAGGCCTAATGGAATAAAAGTCACAGCGTTAGTCTCCTTTTTACAGTAACAGAAAAACTTAGTTTATATTATTAGCGATAATGATGATAATATTTTCAGCTATACAGATTACATGTACAGTTTTTAGGAAGTACCGCAGCACAAAACTCAATTTATAATTTTGCACTTGTGAATTATTATTACTGTTTATTGCAAAGAACTTCAAATATCAAATGAATCGTTGTCGTGGAGCGTCGAGCCTCGTGATGGTTTCATTAACAAAAGACTAATTTAGTAAACTTATTATCCTATTTAGGACAGCATGTCGTGACAATCCCATCGCCTAAAAATGAAACTAAAGTATTACTTGGACGAGAGAGGGACGATGAATTTTGTCCTTCCGGAGGACTTAATGGCCAGGATTTGTAGGTAGTGAAAACTAATCGACCTCGGCTGGGTTTGTACAGAAATCGCCTGGAATCTGAAAGCTTCGCGGCCGTTAAAATTTGAACCTGCCGTTGGCAGTGCGCATGCGTGGAGTGCTAAAGTCCACAGTGAAAATACAGTCCACGGCTCCACGCGCTAGAGTCCAGGCAACGAACGAAAAATAGAAAAAAAAATCGTGTAGTTTTGAAATTTTGCAGAGTTGTTGGAGGTAGTGTCCTGAACAACATACTAAAAGTCCTTGAAGGTGGGGGGTGAGCGGGGGCAGGGAGGTCCACAGAAGGTCCCTATTTTAGGTTTTTCGCTTATATCTAAACAATGGTGCATCTTAGAGGAAACGTTTCTATATACAAAATTCAAGCTGATAAAATTTTCTACAAGCTTGACCCCACACATTTCTTTCTATTCCCAATAGTTTTCGAGATATCCGCCAGCGAAAATAACCAATTTTCGAAAAAAGCTTTTTCGCCTCGCGCTTTTCGCCACACTTGGCCTTCTAACGCTTCAGCCCTTAGGTATTTAGCAATGTTCTCATAAAAGAAGTTGTAGGGAAATAAATTCACTTGAAAATGAGTGTTCATTTGTTACTTTGTTTTCAGATTTTCAAAAGTTATAACAATTTTAAGTTTCGGTCAAATTTCGAGATTTCGAAAGAAAACGTACATAGCACTTTCTCTATATTTAGGGGTCATATCTTTGTATATAAGCTGTATATTGTGTATTTACATCATGAAATAAGTGGAGAAACATCACACAACCATTAAAGTTGAATTTATTAAAAATCCTATCACGGTACAAGCACAGTACATGTAATGGAAAATAAATTATATTCCAGGCAAGAAAGGAAAAATAGGGACAAAAAAAATCATGTAGTTTTGAAATTTGGCAGAGATGTGGGGGAAAGTGTCCTAAACAATATATTGATATTGAAAGGAATTTATACTCCAAAAGTTGTTCACGATAACTTGACAAACGAAAAATATGAATAATAGAATATTGTGAAACTCACCGGCAGAATCTCTGTGAATTATTATTCAGTGCTGAAAACTGCACATTGCTTTTCTTGCGAGGGAAATTATTTAATAGCAGAGTGCCACCTATTTCTCGTCTGTATATTATTTCGTAAAACTTATTTAATTCAAGTTGTTTACGAACTTTCTTAAAACTATTGTAACCTAACATTAAAATTACTTGTATCATTATTCATTACAATGAAATACAATATGATATGTTCATGTTGAACACCTTCAAGAGATTGGGACTTCCTCCATCAGTTATACCTGAAGTTGCTTTAGCAACCCTCAGAGGATCTGTTTCAATACTGAGGAATCACATATATAAATCCTAATCGTAACTGTTAATGATTTTCTATTTTGTATTAATTTTTCATTAATTTTATTCTCTTTTTCTTTTCAATTTTCTATGTTCAATTACCTTTTTGTTTTTTCTTTTCTGGTACTCTCTGTCTGTGTAGGCAACCCATAACTATGGGAAGATTAAATAAATAAATTATATCAAGCTAATAAGCGAAAACTTGATATTTGAACACTTCATCGCAAGGTCCTTTTGCCATGAAACACAACAAAAACATAATTTTTTATCAAGTTCTAATAAATTTAACGCTCTGAAAACGTTAGGGTTTATTGAGGTAAATGCTTCCGGGGTCAGGTAAAAAATGAAGAAAATCGTATGAAAAATGTTGAATTTCTGAATTTCACAGGTCCCCTCGCAGGAGTGTTGTCTGAGGTACAAAGTAACGGGATTTTCCACTATGTTGTAGGACCTGCATTGGGCTATAGTTTATCCAGAAAGTTGGTATTGCAGTGGTATGCACAAGTATTCTCAACCCATTTCTTATTCCATTTCTAAAGCCTGTGCTATAAGGAGAGTTTTTATACCAAGCCTATAAATTACAACACAGCTTACTAAATTTATGACCTCATTTAAAAATAGAATGGGAGAAATTCTATTTCAACGAAATGGCTGCGTGAATGGAATAGTCTTGCGTATACACCGTGAAATCCTTTGGGTCACGTGGTGCAGAGTTAATGTATGAACAATAAATCACTTCTACACGAACTGCTGTATCCAATACTCAATTACAGTTCCCATAATGTCTCACTGTAAATTAAAACTTTCCTCTTAGTGTATATTTTAATTTTTCTATTTTCCTCTTCTTGTATTTCAGCGCATTTATATTATGTCCGTCAGAAATTATAATATTAATTTCATAATTGCAGAAAAATAATCTTGCCTTCAGTTCAAATCGTAAATGGGCATGATAACAAGCATCGTTGATATTTTCACTTCATATATTGGCTTTTTCATTAGGCCGCATTATGAAATTGTCATACTTATACAATCTGCATTGGAAATTATAGTAATAGTACGTAGGCCTACAAAAATTATTACTTCTTTCCTTTTCTTATCAGCTTATATCGAATTATTTGAACATTCATTACTTGTAGTGATTTACATGTACGGTCCACTACAAATTTACCGAGCGAGGTGGCTGAGGCGTTACCGTCTTCTACTCGCATTCGGGAGAACCCGGGTTCAAATTCCGAGACCTGCCAACATGACCATGGTTTTCCGCAGTCATTGAGACAAATTCAGGGTTGGATTTTGATTACCACGGTCCTGTACATCCCCTTAACCTATTATCATCCTTCATGTCTTTGGACCTCATCCTATCATCCCATACCCGTAATACAAGCTTCGCGCATGTACTTAGCTGCTTGCGGAGTGGACACTTTCTCCGTCTCTTCTTCCACATCCCGATCCCTTTGGGAAGGATCGAACCCTTGAGTTTCTCGAGGACCTTCTTGAGTATCGTGGAGAATTGAGGGTGGATTCGTGTGCGGTGTCGTCGAATTTGGCAGATGGACAGGTGAAATGTGAGGTCTGTTGGGAAAGTGGCTGAGGGGGCACCTGCATCGGTTGACCGGGAATACACTTCTCAGTCATCTATCCCATTCATCGGGGTGCACAATAAGTCTCTGTAAGGGTAACGAGCCTTGGGGTTGTCTCAACCTGCCCCGTACCACCGTACTTTAATTCGAACAGTACAACTGTTAACAGATTATCTGGAACTGTATCCATTATAAACGCTATTTTTAAGAATATGTTAAAATTCTGTTCCCTTTATTCTTATTGTAGATAAAGGTGTGTGAATATCATGATCAAATGAAAATATTATGTAATAATAATTTATATTATTTCTATATTACTACTTATTACTTCTGTTGTCATAATTCCTTTAACTATGCGAAAAATTAGTCAATAAGCATAAATGAGATATCAGTCGAAATATAAAATTTTCACTACGGTTTGAAATATGTACATAGTCTACTGCTGTCTTTCAATAAATATTGTGGAAAAAATTAATTAAAATGTAATATTGAAAGCCAAACGGGTGATTTCATCTCGATATCCCGAATGTTCACTCATTTTGATATAGCAAAATATTCTGGAAGATAGCAGTCCTCTAATTTTAATATAAAATCAAATTCATATCAATTGATAGTTGCCTACTGTGCATTTATTTTGATCCCGTGAAACGATCGGTATTCAGTAACGATATATACAGTAAAGCTAAAAAGTAACATCTACATATTTACGATCACTTGTCTGTCAAAGAATTAATTTGTTTGCATTAATAAATACACGATCTAAAACACTGATTCATATACAGACTTCAGAAAGTGTCTGTACATGAAAAAAGTTACCGTCACTATCCAAAGTACCTTCCTCATTTACAGAAATCACATTCTCAAAAATTAATGACGAAGAAGACATCCTCAGGTTTCTTTCGATTTATAGATCTTGGTTTGAACAATTTTGACTACATTTACAAAAGATGAATTTTGTTTCCATTTTTTTGTTTTGTTTAAAACGTCGTCAGCCCTATTTCGTTACCGGTTGTGCTGTGGGAATACTTCAACTGTGAATTAAAGATCAAATAAGTATTCCCAAGCAAAATGTTAATTTTAAAAATAATATTAAGGTGTTTAAGGTATTTTAAAAATGATGGAAGAATCATTAGGGAGAATAATTTTTAATAATTTCGAGTCTAAAATTAGAAAATATAATCTTTTGGTATTTAGATTTAATTTATTTTATTTGAGACAATGGTGAATCGGTAATTAGTTCCGGATTATTGATATGATCATATTGGTATTGGGGTATTGAATTATGTTTGATTATTAATATCGTATGGGTGTACTTTGGTAATTATTATTCATATGGTAATATATTGAGAAATTTCTAGAAGGAATCGTTGAATTTGGAATTCAGTAAAAAGCACTATGCTTGCTAGAGTTTGTCATTGAAATTAAGGGGCACTTTTACTATTAATTTTTTCTAAAATGAATTGATCTTTTCATGATGTTAATTTCTAGAGATATGATTTATTAATAAATGTCAGTGGTTGTGTTTTTTCTGAAAATCAGTGTTTTCATTTAAATGTGTTTTGTTTTAAGTTCAGTCGCTCTGGATTCCAAAGGTCTTGGTGCAGGCCATAATATTTGTTTCTAGTTGTGTCTGTATTTTCTCCTAAAGCAAAGATTTGGTTTAGTTTGAGTATGGAATTAATTTAGGTTTAAAGGCACATGGGACACGGTACATACACAATTTTAATAAGGCTTACGACATTTGAATGCTACAAATAAGGTAGAACACGAAAATAACATTTGTAAATGTGTGAAACTTTATAGCTTTCTTCCTTATATAATTAAATTGATCTAAAACGGAATACTTCTGTTCAACATTCTATTTCGATTATTTTTAAACCTCAGTCCTTTTTTTGTCAGAAAATAGCACTGAGACTGAAAACAAAGGAAGCATATAACCCAAAGAAAGAATCTTCTTTGGCTGCAATTGCTATGTAATTCAACTCACAACCAAAAACATACATAGTAAACATAGGAATATGTTAGGTGTTTGCAATTTGCAGACATACAATTTAAAATCCGCATCGAATGAAATTACCGCACTGGACGAATGAGATATTTATACTTAAAATACTTTTTAAATCTAATCATAAATGTGGCGTAAGCAGTTGGCCCCCGATCAGGAGTGTCGTTCAAAACTGAAAGAAATTTGGAAGGGAAGAAACGAGATGTCAGCTTGAATGTACAGCAAAATTAATGAAGTTGCAAGAAGTACTGAGCATTTTTCATTTCGGCAAAGGAGAAGTGTCACAAAGGAATGCGTAAGGGGTCGACACTTCGTGTCATAGATTCACAAAGACCCTTTCACAGGAGATGTCAACAGTACATCCGAAAGCAGTCAACTTTATTTATGGCGTTCTTTATGTCGAAAGTCGTAGGTTCTTTATATCATTCTGTGAAACTTTTGAGGAATTTCAGACGAAAGAAAATTCAAGACAGATCTTTATTGTTTTGGCTTTTAATAAGAATATCCTCGCATAGGAAGTGAACCAATGGCCTGCTTCTGTCCCTACCCTAAAATTCCTAGCGTTGCAGTGAAACCTTATTGATGATTACTTCTGCAAATTTAACCATAAAAGAATATTATTTTGTATAGCCTATGCTAGTTTTATGTTAAAATAATTTACTTGGCCGTGGGCTATACTTTACGCTCCTTGTAAAGGATTTCAAAATGAAAATGCTACAAATTAAAGTTTCAGGTATTTATATAATTTTAGTAAATATTTAATGCTGTAGCCTAGTAAGGTTGCGGATAGAAAACGAAACATTATAAATATTTCTCTGGCTTGGGGAACAAAATCGCCCTACATTATTAATTTATCTATCAGAGGTAGTTTACTTTGCTCTCTGGAAAGTATAATGATCTTTTTCATTGCTGTTTGTCTACTTTTTTAATATTGATATAAATATTCTTTGTTTACATGACTACAGGACTATTATTGAGATTCGGAATGAGAAAAGAGCTTTTTTTAAACTTAACTCGTCTTTGGAGGCATTCAGTCATTGATTATGTGCTGAATGAGATGGAATGATAATGGTATGTGTGGATCACATGATGAAGAGAACAATCTGTTCCACTTTCCTTATACCGAGTGAATTTTCTCATCCTGCGGATGCCGTAAACACTGTTCACTCACTGTGTTGTGTATCATTTTCGGTTCGCCGTGATCTGAATCCCGGGCCTTCAGCGTGACGATCCAGCATGTTACTCGTTTCGCTATGACGGCATTTTACAGAGAACAACATCGTAGCCTTAATGGTTCGGAATGGTGAAGGCGTTGTGAACACATGATTTTCGCATTTGTGTAAAATTCAGGTTTTGCCTAGATATCAATCGCAGGATGAGGAGATTCACCTGTATTTTTCCCGATCTTTCTCTGAACTGTTGTTGAATAACTTCGCCATAGACCAAATGGCACATTCTGAATGTTGCATTTTCAAACCCTGTAGATGGCCAATCAGATTGCATTTTTTCTGGCTTTACCCAATCTCAGAGGCGAATACCGGGCTAGAATTTATATACCTCTCTCAAACCATCTTTCCTGGTTGGCCTGAACTCATTATGCAGTTTCTTAATTGAAGACTTTTGTGAATTAGTAACTAAAAAAGTAAATAAAGAATAGATTTTCTTTTCACAACGTTAAATTTAACTTTAATGCTTTAATGCTTTCATTTAAGTGTTAGACATTTACTGAGAGTGATTTTAATGTGATATTCGAAACAGTTATTACTGCGATTCAATACAAATGTCGCAATGGTTAAAAGATGCAAACTGGGCAAGAGACAATAAAATAAAATTCAACGAAAACAAATCTAAAGTTATCCTGGTTACACGCAAGAGAGAGAAAAACAGACCTAGAGTTGGGATATTCCTCAATAATAAACAAATAGACCAAGTAAATACATTGAAATACCTCGGAGTTGTAATAGACGATAAATTCAATTTTAATGCTCATATTGAATATGTAGCAGGTAGATGTACAACATTGATCAATGCTTTGTCCAAATCTGCAAAGCTCAACTGGGGATTGAACCATAATTCACTACGCACAATCTACAAAGGTGCGATCTTACCCTTACTATCCTATGCGGTGCCTGTTTGGATAAACGCCTTACAGAGGAAATATAACAGGGCAAAACTAATAAGGGTACAAAGGCTAATAAATATTAAGATAGCCAAAGCGTATCGCACCACTTCCACGGAGGCACTCTGCATAATGACAGGCTTGATACCAATCGTGCTCAAGTTAAAGGAGATTGCAAGGGAATACAAAGCAATCAAGATGGATAACGGACATATTGACAACGAGCTAGAATTGAAGAAATGGCCTCATCCAGCAGAATTCCCGAGTATAGAAGACATAGATCCTACAAAACCCTACAATATAGAAATATACACAGACGGAAGCAAATCCAGCGATGGTGTTGGGTCAGGTATAGTAGTCTTTATCAACGGAGAAATAACACACCAGCTTCAGCTCAAATTGCATAACGAATGTTCTAACAATCAGGCTGAGCAACTAGCAATTGTGAAGGCAATAGAAGAAGTAGACACCCTACATGGTAGTATTGACACTATGAACACAATCGCTATATATACAGACAGTAAAATAACCATAGACTCACTCAAGAATTCAAAAAACCACAATCACCTCATTGAAGATATCAGAATTGGTATAAAAAGCATGAGAAATAAAGGATGGTCTGTAGCAATTGGCTGGGTGAAGGCCCATGTGGGAATACATGGAAACGAACTTGCTGATCGCCTCGCCAAAAATGCTGCAAGAAGCTCTAGCTTACTGTCATACAACAAAGTCCCGAAGAGTGCCGTATTAAAAACGTTAAGAGAGGAGAGTTATGCAATATGGGACACTGAATGGCAAGCCACAACAAAGGGTCAAGAAACGAAGACCTACAGTAGGGCTTACTACTATGCTGACAGGACATGGACCAATAAAAGGCTATTTTCATAGATTTAAAATAACGCAAGATTCCACTTGTCCCTGCAACGAAGGAGAAGAGACGACTAACCATCTTCTGCTGGAATGTTCGAGGTTCAACAGAGAACGAGCTCAACTAAAGGCCAGCATAATTCGAAACAGAGGACAGTGGCCACCTAGATATAATGATTTAGTCATAAAATACCTAAAAGACTTTAACACATTTATTAAAGCAATGGACTTAAAATAAATAGATCAATGGATTTCAAATAAATAGATAAGTAAATATACGGACTAGGATAGGGATATAGTAGATGTAGTACATAACTAATAAGTATGAGACTGATATCTGTAAATTTGTAAATTACTGTAGATAAAGTAAAACAAAATTAGAAACTAAGCCATATTGAAATATAATATTGTATTAATTAACAACATAAGGATTACACCAAAACATGTAATATTACTATTGTAATGGAGCATGTTGATGTTATACAATAAAAAAAAAAAAAAAAAAAATGGTTAAAAGAGTAGCCTAATATCTTCTGCTGGTATTAGTCCCTGGTTAAATAAAATATTTAAGGTTTTAGATACTTCGGAGAGAAACGTACACACAGCAATTTACGTACATTAGAGCTCAAAATGCAATATAAGTTCTGCTGTTCAATTCACTCAATGTCTTATTGCTCTAATAGATAGAGGCAACACAGGGAGAGCGTAAGTACAGGCCTAATTGTTGACAATGCGATGTGGCTTAAACATGTATGAACAAGAAGGACCTTGAGAGCTAATGTGGATATTACCTAGCTAGATACAGTATTACCTAATTGGAAGTGGCAACATGTTTAGAAAGTAATGACTAGACTTTAAAAATGACATTCTCTGATAAAAAAAATCATATCAATCAATTTTCAACACAGCATTTTAGGATAAACCATATAATGGAATAGCCTATTGATAAAACTGAAAAAATATTGAACGGAAAAGATTGTAAAATAATTGACATTTCATTTAACGCATCGTTATTAAAGAAGCAGATCACTAATATATTGAATGAGCTGTTCACTGACAAAATATATTTTTAGACAGATTGAATTAAAATACCTTCTAACGCATGGCACGCTGTAATAGTTGCATATTATCGCACTAGTGTTAAAAGATCAATTGTAACCAATTTTGGTTTCAGTCACAGTTAGTTAAGAATACTTCTATATTATTGGACTCAGTTCGGTAACTACTGAAAATGTTAAAATTTATTACGCCTTTTTAAACGTTAAATTTCTCAAGTCTTAGTTGCAGAAATCCTATTACTTGCTAGTTGTCGACACCATTCCATTGTTGGCAGTCGTGCACCAGAAAATCAATAGCCTCTGTCTGCGCATAGATGTTAGGGGAGCTCGGTGATCCAATATGGCTACCAGAAAGTAATTCATTAGAAAAAATATATAATATTAACGGATGTGTAAAAGTTGTTTACATACAAGGTAAAATGATTTTATTTTGCTCGTAGGATTGTTAGACTCGCCCTTAAGGCCGCAAACACACATACTAGCAAAATAAAATTTACGTTTACGTTTACGTTTACGTTCATAAATAACTACTACGCTATAAGAACTTACTTTTCGCACTACTTCAATTTCATGGAATATTTTTCACAAGAAGGCAATTAACGAAGGGAAATAAATGTGTCTCGTAAAGGACGGAACATTCATTAGCCCAGTCAAATGTTACAAAAAAAATGCATGAACTTACATTAAATGGAGTATTAAAGATTTTTGGAGGGGAGTTTAGGACCATTACTGGGATCACATATCCAGATTTACAACCCTCAGAAACCTGTGCTCGCTGAATGGCGGTCGAAATATACCGGGTTTTCGGACTTTTTTCAGTTTTTCGACAATATCTCCTAAACTATGCGTTTGTTGGAAAGAATCTTTCTTAGCTTTTTTAAAGTACATTACATTTTCTAAAATATGAGATCAAAGTCATTTTTTTAAGTTATATAGTTACTAAGATACGGCTTTCCAAAGATTGGCTTTTTTTTAAGAAAATTTAAAATTCTAAGTTTTCTTCGTGTTTCGAACTAAATACCGGCAAAATGACATGTCCTACAGAAAAGTCAAGAGAACAAACGTTGTAGATAATTTAATAAGATTTAATTTTAGCTATAGCAGATTCTTGTAGCTTAGATAGTCATAAATGACAAAAACCGAAAATATGAAAAAATGCTTTTTTGGGTGAAAGTTGAGTAACATCGTTTCCTCCACCAACACCTTAATTTTTTTGATAACATGTTTACAGATAATGTATTATAACTGTGTATAGAAACTATTTGTGTGTATATGTGTCTATGGGAGATGGATTTTGCCAGAAAAAATATTTAAGCAGAATATTTCATAAAAATGTATTTACTTTTAAACCAACAATAATATTTAAACCATGTGTGAGGTTCCTGGTATGGGATGGTATGGGACCTGGGAAGTAGAGGGGGGTGATGTCTTCATCCTTACTTGAAGAACTGTCATTCTGGGGAGTGGGCACATTGCATTTCAGCCCAGTTTTGCGGCAGCTGCAGCCCCCAGCGCAGACCATCTTGCACTTGCACGAGATCAGTTGCAGAAGGGTTTGAGGGGCTGGTTCAACTTCCATTGCAATTGGAGTGAGCCCAACTCATCCAACTTCCACCCCAACCAGTGAGTTTTTTCCACCACAGCCACTTTTGTACCTGCGAAAAAGTAGAATTGGTTATTCTATAATATTTCAAAGCACATTTCAAAGCACAATACACATGGTGTATGTGTATAAGTGAACAACGAACTTTACGAACATAATGATAGGAAATGTACATAGACATACCTGGTGATACATACAATACGCATGATATTTTGCAGCATCTGTGGTTGGTGACAAACGGGCGAGGTTGGCTTTGGCTGTCAGGTCGTTGTCAGTCGCTCCTTCATAAACTGTGACGAGTTACTTCTCCCCAACTGCATCGTGGCTCACATCTGGGTGGAGGAAGACTTCTGCTTGCCTGAATAGTGCTGGGTTCTTGAGGAAGGTTTGACAAATTTGGTTTTCCCCTGTCTGAAAGGGCCCGGGAGAGTAATCAGAGGTTCCGGTGATGAACGAGATGGACGTCTGGCTCCCCTCTTCTGGAAGTAGATGTATTTTTTGGAACTCAAACCAACTAATAACACAAGCACGTTCAAATCTTCCACGATGATTACAACCTCTCAGAAGAGTCAGCATTGGTGATAGCAGCTCTAACACTGTCAGCATCAGCATCCTCTTCTGTCACCTCAACACCGTGCTGCTAAAATCAAGTTTTCAGTAGCTCTATCAGCCTATGCGTATTAGTGTCGTTCGATAAGAACTTCTCTTGTGTGATGTTGAAGGTAGTTGAAGCTGATAGAACAATGTCACTGCAGTTGAGGGCGGAGTATCGTCTGAGACGTTCAGCGCTTTTGGTACTTTTTTTAGAGGCTTCCTCCGGGTATCCATCGAAGACGTTGGGTTGCATCTGTCCCAAAATGGTTTTTCACAAAATGAATGTAGCCGTCAATGATGGTCTTCACTGATGCGTTTTGATGCCACACACATTTGTGGAGCAAGTAGCCACCATCGAGCACGATGTGGATATTGGCGTCTCAGGAAATGTTGGTAGTGAGGGATGTGAAACACGAATATAGAGCTGCCTTAGTTCCTTTCCTCATTCCTGCTTCGTTGAAAAGAAACATTGGGTAAGGGGGCAATTCATACTTGAAGTGGGCTTTCAACTCTGCGTCGGATTTTTATGGTGATGCAAATCGCTGAAATGTTGTGAAAGGGTCAACTTCAATCTTCTTATTAGTGACTTGTTTGGAATTATTGACGCTTGCCAAGGTAACAAATTGCAACCAAGGTAACAACTTTGTCTTTTCGTTTGAATCCAACTTTCCCAAATGTCTGGTTTTCTATGTTTCTGTTCCCAATTCCTTCGCAATTTAACAATTGACTTCATAGCCTCCAACAATCCCACTGCTAATAGAAACTATTTTGTCAGTAATGGGGAACTGATCTCATGCAAGTGCAAGATGGGCTGCGCTGGGAGCTGCAGCAAAACTGGGCTGAAATGCAATGTGCCCACACCCCAGAATGACAGTTCTTCAAGTGAGGATGAAGACATCACCCCCCCTCGACTTCACAGCTCCCATACCATCCCTTTCCAGGAACCTCACACATGGTTTAAATATTATTGTTGGTTTAAAAGTAAATACATTTTTATGAAATATTCTGCTTAAATATTTTTTCTGGCAAAATCCATCTCCCATAGACACATTAACACACAAATAGTTTTGTACACAGTTATAAGACATTATCTGTAAACATGTTACCAAAAACATTAAGGTGTTGGTGGAGGAAACGATGTTACTCAACTTTCACCCAATAAAGCATTATTTCATCTTTTCGGTTTTTGTCATTTAAGACAGTGTTTCTCAACCTTTCAGTATTCGCGGCCCAGTTTTCAATCATAATTTTCATCGCCCCCCCACTTACAATAAAATGTATACAACAATAATGCATTCTGGACAATAATGCATTCTGGAGGCCCCTGAAATCGAGAATCTTCTCCGCACCCTGTAAAGACATGGGTTCGGTGCATTCACAGTGATTATTTTATTGCGAGGCAAGATGGTTAACACGTGGGAAATTTTTACGTGTTTATGAATTAAGAGAAGAAATCGCCATTTTTCTAGAAGAAGAAAACCGACCGGAAGCTGAGAATTTTCGCAATGGTTTATTTGTGATGAAATTAAGCTACTTGGTCGAAATATTCGAGAAATTAAGTATCTTGAACCTTCAACTCCAAGGAGCAAATACACATATGTTGGATACGAGTGATAAAGTTAATGCTTTTTGCAGAAAATTGGATTTGTGGAGCAGAAATTTAAAGCAAAAAGACCAAACAATGTTTTCAAATGTGGATGATTGTATTAAAACTTACAAGGCTGAAGAAGAATACGTAAGAGTTGTTTTTGTAATCATTGAAAATCATTTAGCCACGCTAGAAAAGAATTTTAAAAAGTATTTTCTTGCAGACGATAACTTGATAGAAAGTTGCGAGTGGGTGAGGGATCCATTTTATAAGACTCCCGAAGGACTTTCAATTGATGAAGAAGAAAAATGCATAGACTTCACGACAAGTGGCGAAACCAAAAAACAATTTAGCGATAAATCACTATTTGAATTTTTGGCAGTAGTAGATGATGATTTTTCTGCATTAAAAACCAGAGCATTTCGCATTCTATTGCCATTTTCAACATCCTTCCTTTGCGAAACTGGATTTTCTGCTTTGGCTTCGTTAAAGGCAAAATATAGATCTCGGCTAAATATAGAAACAGAACTGAGAGTGGCTATTTCTAATATTGAGCCTTCCTTCGAAAAACTTTGTTCTGCAAGACAGGCCCAAGGAAGTCACTAATAATTATTTAATTTCTTTTTAATTTAGTATGTTTTGATAAAGTGAGTTTTTATTTAGTAAGTTGTTTTACTTTTTTTTTTAATATGTCGAAATGTATTTTGTTTTCTATGTGTATGTTTTTCTGTCAGTTAATAATTTTTTTAATAATATTTTCTCTTGGATATTCTCGCGCCCCCCCTCTAGTCTGCTCGCGCCCCCCCCCCCTAGGGGTCGCGCCTCACAGGTTGAGAATCGCTGATTTAAGACGAGACTATCTGAGCTACAAGAACAAGCTATAGCTCAAATTAAAGCTAATTAAATTACCTACAACTTTTGTTCTCTTGACTTTTCTGTAAGACGTGTCATTTTTCCGGTATTCAGTTCGAAACACGAAGAGAACTTAAAATTTTAACTTAAAAAAAAGCCAATCTTTGAAAAGCCGTAACTATATAACTTACAAAAACGATTTTCATCTTAGGCCTATATTTTAGAACATTTAATTTAATTTAAAAAAGCTAAGAAAGATTCTTTCCAACAAACGCATAGTTTAGGAGATATTGTAAAAAAACCGAAAAAGTCCGAAAAAACCGGTTTATTTCGACCGCCATTCAGCGAGCACAGGTTTCTGAGGGTTGCAAATCTGGATTTGTGATCCCAGTAATGGTCCTAAAGTCCCCTCCAAAAATCATTAATACTCCATTTAATGTAAGTTCCGATGTAACATTTGACTGGGTAATTATCAGTTTTGAATGTAACTTAAGGAATGATATCTGTCATCATGTCCAGGAAAAAGGTTTATAATAACGTGTGTCCTTCTTCGAAAGGATGCACGTTAAAGTTACCAATTAACTTTAGTTGCTTCTATCGATATTTTATTGACATTAATGCGGGAATTTGTTTAAAACAACAAATAATTTCATGTTTTGTCAATCAATCTGTTATTGCTGATTTCACTTCTTGTGAAAAAAAAATGATTGGCATTTTCAGCAATGCATCCTTAACTATAGGGATGTAATGTTTTCTTGCGTGCTTTGCAGAGTCAATTAGGAAAAATATCATTAAAAGAGATACTTGTTTATTCAAGGCCAAAAAGTATATTCACTTTCTCCCCATAAGTGTATGGACTCTCTAGATGAATTCTTACAATTATTAGTGGTAATCACCATGGTATGGATAAGTGTTGCTACAATTTCTTTATAAATAACTGTACAAATAACCCCCACTATTTTATATAATAAATTTTGAAAAAGCTGTTTAACAATAAATTATTATTAATAGTGCAATAATATATTATTACCCACTCCATAAGAAAGGTTCCAAAACGGACCCCAACAACTACAGGGGGATCTCACTCCTAGACGTAACATACAAAATATTTTCTAAAGTACTACTAAACAGAGCAGAACCCCAACTAGACCATCAACTTGGAGAATACCAAGCAGGCTTCAGGAAAGGAAGGTCCTGCCCGGAACAAATCTTAAACATAAAAAACATCATGGCCTACCAAAAATCAAGAGAGAAGTCATATGTTATCACTTTCATTGACTTCCAAAAAGCATACGACTCAATAGATAGGGAATCCCTCTTCTCTATACTAACAGAACTAAACCTAGACAACAAAACCACGAACCTAATCAGAGAAACATTTACCAATACATATTCTAAAGTTAAATTCATGGGAGAACTCTCCGACCCATTCGAGATTAGAACTGGTGTTCGGAAAGGAGATGGACTCTCACCGCTTCTATTTAATTGCGCCTTAGAAAAAGTAGTCAGAGAGTGGAGCAAGAAGACTCAAAGTGGAATCAGGTTTGGAACAAAAAACAAAGGTATAAAAATCAAATGCCTTGCCTTCGCAGATGATATGGCCCTACTAGATGAGACCTGGGAAGAAGCTAAAGAAAAAGTCTTCAAAATACAAAAACAAGCAAGAAAAATAGGTCTCAACATTTCTTTCGAGAAGACCAAAATAATTACAAATATGAAGAATTCTCCGAAACATGTCAAAGTGGGACATCAGAACATAGAAATTGTCAAAGAATTCAAATATCTTGGAGAATGGATCAGCTGGAATGCCCTCGAGAAAAAGGCAATAGAATCTAGAAGAAATACAATTGAACTGGCCTTCCAACTAACCAAAAACACATATAACAAAAAGTCCCTCTCATGGAATGCAAAAATAAGACACTATGGGTGGCGTGCACCAAACTCATGCCATTTACTCTTTTAGTAAACCTTACTTCTTTAGTTCTAACTACTTTAGTAAGCTACTCTTTTAGTAACCGTACTCTTTTAGTAAGGGCGGCGTGCACCAACCAGGAGTAAACTAAACTCGGCGACCTTCAACCTAGAGCAATGTACTAAAGAAGTAAATATTTTATTTACTCCCAGAGTAAATGAACTTACTCCACAAGTGGTGGAGAGCACCAACACGGAGTACGTTACTAACGTAGTAAGTTGTGGAGTAAATAAGGCCAATATTTACTCCTACTCAGGGGGTGGAGTAAGTTTTGTAGTAAGTGTGTTCTGTGGCATTTGCGTGAGTTATGAGTTACATATCACATTAAATGGATTACATAGTTCAAACTGAGGATAAGTTATTGAGATGAAGAAGGTGGTATACCAAAAATGAGAGTTGTGGCAGGTGATTTAATAAATATTAAGCGAACCACACCTAGTAGGGCATTTAATAACGTAAATAATTAAGCTCATAAATCCTTACATGAAATTTTGGCGTTTGGAAGAAACGATGTCAGATTCTCACTACATCCATGTGATTTCAGCCAGTCAAATGTGGAAATATCATTGCGGAGAGCGATCCAACTAGGAAGACGTCCACCAAAGGTGAGGGGGAGAGTGTGTGGAAGGGACGTTTGCATTGCACGGTACAAGGAGCGCATGTGCTCTCAAATATCTTCCTAGCTGGATCGGCCTTTAGATGCTGCAGTTCTCCCTAACTTTGGGTTAGAAAACGACGATGTATTTCAAGCTAATCCTATTGATACAGATATCGGCGAGGTATAGTATATTCCAATAAATGAAAGCCTCCGTTCTTGGAGCTACCCAGAAAACACTACCCCCTGCTACTTAACCATAGAGATTACTGAACAATAGGTGATTCTCATTGTTAAACGATTTAATGTAATTATTGTAAATTAATTTTATTACATTACACTAAGTGTACATTTACTTAAAGTCTTCTATAGCTTAACTTAAAGCACAACATTGCGAATGCCAGAATTATAATAATAATTATAAGAGCTAAACGTTCAATAGTTGCACCCGCAGTGTTAATGATTAATATGTCCTTTTTTCTGACCCAGGTGTAAAAATGTCCAAACAGGCCACATCGGAAGAAAATTTGACTGACTCTGGTATTAGCCATTCCTTAAAGACTCCCCAAGTCTCGAATGGTGGAGTGAGACGAGACTTTCATGTTTGGGAATAAACTATAGCAGATGCTGCAGGTCTATAGTATACTGCTAACTATTTTAATTAACCCTGTGAACAGGAAAGTGAGAAGCATTATAAACTATATAGAAAAAAATGCCAACATGAGTGCCGAAAGAAAATTTTAAGGAGGGGCACTGGAGGTTGAAGCTGCACAGGATCTAGAGAAGTAGTCACTGAAATTATTTTTAAACACACAAGCATCTACATAATTATTATTGGAGTTCATAGCTTCCGAAATATTGTACCGCCATTTTTTTTTTTAAATATTACATTTCTCAGTTGTAATATTATTATTTTTATAAGGTAATATTTTTTAAGTAAATGTTCTGTGCATTTGAAAAAGGACAGAAACATAATGCCCCTTATTAGTTTTGTTATCCTTTTTATCCCCCTCTTTTTCATGATTTTGTGTAATACTTCTTATTAATATTGTTAAACAGTCAATAAGTATTAATAATTCATTATAGTGAGATTTATGATAAACAATTGTAGAATAATTGATTTATCGTTTTTGGGGAAGAATATGTAACTTTAGGAAGTATAAATATTTTAATATATTTTAGAACTTTATTATTATTATTATTATGAGAGAAATAATTATAATATTGACAGTGAATCAATTATGAACATCAACTGGAAATTCCAATTGTTTGCATTATAATACAGAAATAGTTTGCACAAAAATTGTACTCACAGTACCCTAACGTAGGCTACTAAACTGAAAATATTCAATTGAAGGAATGAAAATTAGTAATGAATAAAACATTACTATTACACCTATTTTAAAACATGAAGATTGTCATTAGTAATATTTGGAACAACCCAAATTCATATTCATTGTTTCAGCGAACCTTTCCTTTTCATTATCTGGCACTTGAATAATACTGGCAATTGAAATGCACGCGTTCTGCTGCGCTGCACTAACGTTTCTGCTCCGTTCTGCGCAGAATTCGACTACTTCTTTAGTAAAGATCGTTTACTACTTTAGTTACAACTAAAGAAGTAACTATCAATTGAGCTCTCCAACACCAACTAAAAGAGTATGGGTGGCGTGCACCAAACTCATGCCATTTACTCTTTTAGTAAGCCTTACTTCTTTAGTTCTAACTACTTTAGTAAGCTACTCTTTTAGTAACCGTACTCTTTTAGTAAGGACGGCGTGCACCAACCAGGAGTAAACTAAACTCGGTGGCTTTCAACATAGAGGAATGTACTAAAGAAGTAAAAATTTTATTTACTCCCAGAGTAAATGAACTTACTCCACAAGTGGTGGGGAGCACCAACACGGAGTACGTTACTAACGTAGTAAGTTGTGGAGTAAATAAGGCCAATATTTACTCCTACTCAGGGGGTGGAGTAAAGTTGTGGAGTAAGTGTGTTCTGTGGCATTTGCGTGAGTTATGAGTTACATATCACATTAAATGGATTACATAGTTAGACTGAGGATAAGTTATTGAGATGAAGAAGGTTGTATACCAAAAATGAGAGTTGTGGCAGGTGATTTAATAAATATTAAGCTAACCATACCTAGTAGGGCATTTAATAACGTAAATAATTAAGCTCATAAATCCTTACATGAAATTTTGGCGTTTGGAAGAAACGATGTCAGATTCTCACTACATCCATGTGATTTCAGCCAGTCAAATGTGGAAATATCATTGCGGAGAGCGATCCAGCTAGGAAGACGTCCACCAAAGGTGAGGGGAAGAGTGAGTGGAAGGGACGTTTGCATTGCACGGTACAAGGAGCTCATGTGCTCTTAAATATCTTCCTAGCTGGATCGGCCTTTAGATGTTGCAGTTCTCCCTAACTTTGGGTCAGAAAACGATGATGTATTTCAAGCTAATCATATGGATAAAGATATCGGCGAGGTATAGTACATTCCAATAAATGAAAGCCTCCGTTCTTGGAGCTACCCAGAAAACACTTCCCCCTGCTACTTAACCATAGAATTACTGAACAATAGGTGATTCTCATTGTTAAACGATGTAATGTAATTATTGTAAATTAATTTTATTACATTACACTTCTATAGCTTAACTTAAAGCACAACATTGCGAATGCCAGATTATAATAATAATTATAAGAGCTAAAAGTTCAATAGTTTCACCCGCAGTGTTAATGAATAATATGTCCTTTTTTCTAACCCAGGTGTAAAAATGTCCAAACAGGCCACATCGGAAGAAAATTTGACTGACTCTGGGATTAGCGTACATTGAGAAGGGGACACATTGTAAAACCATTCCTTAAAGACTCCCCAAGTCTCGAATGGTGGAGTGAGACGAGACTTTCATGTTTGGGAATAAACTATAACAGATGCTGCAGGTCTATAGTATGCTGCTAACTATTTAATTAACCCTGTGGACAGGAAAGTGAGAAGCATTATAAACTATATAGAAACAAAATGCCAACATGAGTGCCGAAAGAAAATTTTAAGGAGGGGCCCGGAGGTTGAAGCTGCACAGGATCTAGAGAAGTAGTCACTGAAATTATTTTTAAACACACAACCATCTACATAATTATTATTGGAGTTCATAGCTTCCGAAATATTGTACCGCCATTTTTTGTTTAAATATTACATTTCTTAGTTGTAATATTATTATTTTTATAAGGTAATATTTTTTAAGTAAATGTTCTGTGCATTTGAAAAAGGACAGAAACATAATGCCCCTTATTAGTTTTGTTATCCTTTTTATCCCCCCTTTTTCATGATTTTGTGTAATACTTCTTATTAATATTGTTAAACAGTCAATAAGTATTAATAATTCATTATAGTGAGATTTATGATAAACAACTGTAGAATAATTGATTTATCGTTTTTGGGGAAGAATATTTTAATATATTTTAGAAATTTATTATTATGAGAGAAATAATTATAATATTGACAGTGAATCAATTATGAAAATCAACTGGAAATTCCAATTGTTTGCATTATAATACAGAAATAGTTTGCACAAAAATTGTAATCACAGTACCCTAACGTAGGCTACTAAACTGAAAATATTCAATTGAAGGAATTAAAATTAGTAATGAATAAAACATTACTATTAGACCTATTTTAAAACATGAAGATTGTCATTGGTAATATTTGGAACAACCCAAATTCATATTCATTGTTCCAGCGAACCTTTCCTTTTCATTATCTGGCACTTGAATAATACCGGCAATTGAAATGCACGTGTTCTGCTGCGCTGCACTAATGTTTCTGCTCTGTTCTGCGCAGAATTCGACTACTTCTTTAGTAAAAATCGTTTACTACTTTAGTTACAACTAAAGAAGTAACTATCAATTGAGCTCTCCAACACCAACTAAAAGAGTAAGTTACTAAAAGAGAAGCACTAAAGTAGTAAATCTAAGACGGGAACATGACGCAACAAAAACCGGTTTGTCTGTCTCACTCTAGCACATTACTCGTATGACTTAAAGAGTGAGACAGATGTACTGGTTCTTGTATACTCCAGGTCTCCGTCTTAAATTTACTACTTTAGTTTGGTTTACTCCTGGATGGTGCACGCCACCCTATAACACGGTAATCAAACCAGAAGCCCTATAAGCAGCCGAAACACTGTCCATCACTAATCATGGTCCAATTGAAAGACTTGAGATCGAAGAAAGACATATATTAAGGAAAATCCTAGGCCCTAAGTTCCATAACAACAAACTAATCCATATCAGAAACGAAACACTCTACCAAAAGACTGAAAAACTCTCGGACTCAATGAGGAAAAGAAGAATTGATTTTTATGGACACATCCTCAGAATGGACGCAAATAGACTGACCAAAAAAATCTTTGAATATTTTTGCAACAAAAAGACCAAACCAAATTGGTTTAAGGAAACGGAGAAGGAGTGAAAGAACTCAAAATCACAGAAATAATGCCCATAGATAAAACTGAAAAAAAAAACAAAGTCAAGAAAGAGAGGTTCCAAGTCAAAATCAAAACCAAACGAATGATTCAGATCAGTGAAGACTAAAGAAAAGCAAGATCAGAAAGAATGAAGCAATACTGGGCTAAAATTAAAACACAAAACATTAAGAAGTGATTGATTCAACGTACCCCAAAGTTGGGTGTAACGGAGAATAATAATAATATATTATTAAGTTCTTTCTTTCTGTCTTTTTCGTAGTTTTACCTCTCCCTTTTTAGGATTTAAGCGACCCAAGCCGCCCGGGCTATTATTAAGTTAATCATGAATATTACTGTTATAAATATTTTATTAGTTTATATTAAAGTGAAGTAATATATTTTTTTTTCAGGTAACTGAACTTAGATGATCACTTATTTTTCGTAACTTCATTCCATCTGTTCAGTTATTCCTCTTTTGAATGGCTTAAGTAAGCAATCAAGATTATTAATTATATCGAATTTTGATATTATTTCCATTTTAATTATTATTGTAATTATTATTTGTTCCTACTCTCATTATTATTATTATTATTATTATTATTAATTATTATTATTAGTAGTAGTATTAGCAGCCTATTAAAATTTGTATTATAATTAATTAGGATAGGGTTTAAGAAGGTCTCAGCCTTTGGCCACTACATTTATTCTTTTTAAAGCTCGTAATCCTTTATTTGCCGCAAGCAGTGAATTCTTTATCTTCTAATAATAATTTTCCGCCTGTATAAATATTTTTATTGAAGTGGGGTTAGAATTTAAGACTCTTTTAGTAGATTTTTTAACCGATCTTTTTTTATGTATTTACTGAGATACTGTCCATGTTTTCTCATTGCTTCTTTCTTCCTGGGAAATTGTTTTAAAACAGATTATATGCAACGTTATGATACTAAAGCTCGCTTTGCTACCTGGGGTTCCATTCCCAAATATCCTGCACCTGGATGCTGATTAATGTTGGAAAGTCCTTGACCAACACTCTGGATGATGTCATTCGAAATTTTCGGATGGTCTTAAGAAAGGGCTCTTAAGGGTTCAACAGGCTAATAACCTTACCAGTGGAACTACAATTGCCCACAGATTCACTCGGCCAGTTACGTGCTTCATAAATTCGACAAGTTCGGTTCATGTTACCAATACCGAGGGACCTGTGACTATTCCAGTCTAATAGAGATATAATATTAATGAATTTCATCTTTTATTTGAGGGTAAACGTAGTATATAATTGTTTGGAAATATTTTAGCCTAAACCCTCAAAAAAAATGTTCAACCATGAAGCGAAAAATCAAGAATCCTGCAGATATATATATATTGGTAAGCTTATATTATAAACTCAAGGATTTATATGATATGGAGCGATGATTCGTACAAGTTGCCAAAGTCCAATGTGAGCGTTAGGTTAGAAGAGCATAGCATATAATGTGTGTGAGTATAATATTTTATATTTTATTCAAGTATAGCATAGAATATCTATTCTATAAATATGAGATATATTATCTAAACAAGATACTAAAAACTTATTTGGTTTTGATCGAATGCTATACAGGAAAATTTTTTTTGAGGGTTTAGGCTAAAAAATTTCCAAACAATTATATAGAGATCTAATAGATACAGTCTTTAGTTCATTTCTAAAGTCAGTGTCATTAAAGGGTTCCCAAATCATCATAAAATTTTCCCTTCTGATTCTCTTAGCCTGGTGTTCCCCTCCAGTTTGTGACAGACGCTGAGAGACGTTCCTTTCTTCATCCCATTCCATCTGTGCCTGACGCACTTTCGGCGTCTCACAAAATCGGTAGTAACATCGTCTTGCAGCACAATTGTAATGTCTGTCGCCTGGCTTGATTCAACTCACATTGTTTCACAGATGACGCAAGTTTTGTATAAATATTACCACACAGTGTTTTGTTTTGTTTATGAAAAACAATGAACAAATGTATTTTACAACGGTCGAAACTTTTATCATAAACATCGGTAAAAAATATTGGTTGTTCCACGTACCTTTAAAACGGGCACCATCATGAAAGGAAGAAATATTATGAACCGTCTATGGTCCTATGTTCTTTCTGGGTATAAAAACTATTTTTAAAAACAATTTATGGTCTATCAGTTTAGTAATTTTTGCGGCAAATCGGAACGGACAGGAACAGTTACATTTAGCAAAACTAGCTGGACCATTTGTTTGACTTACTCAGAAATATGTAGTCCAATTAATATACCTGTTATTGCTATTTCTCACTCTTACTAAGCAATTTCATATGTGTAAATTTACGACCAGTAAGTTTATTCTCTAATAAGTAAGGTCTGCAATGTCCATCATATTGAAAACCTATCAGTATTGGTACAGTGGGTGAGTCGGTAGCACGCCTGCCTTCCACTCCGGCGGCCCGGGTTCGATTCCCGGCCGGGTCGGGGATTTTTCAGTAGTGAAAGATCCCCTCCCCGGGTTCAGGACTGGGTAGGTTAAGATAATGTGCGCGATTCCTTAATTAAAATTACAGTAATGAGAGCATCATATGTAGTAGTGCTATTCCCCCAAAATGCATACACCAAAAGACATTATACTATTGGATTAGGCATGCAAATCTTGAAATTCATGTAAAATATTAGGGGATCTGATACTGAATTATGCCCCTTCAAACAAAATTAAGGTATAATTTGACAACAGGGAACATGCATTAATTCGATTACAATGCATTAACGTTTTGTAGGCACAGCAAAATATACTGGTATTTTCAATCAAGGTATTCATGAAAATGGCCGTTTCATTATGTTCGTTCAACGGGGATGATACTGATTATTAATGCAGTTCACGATCCATTAATCATTCGGAAATGTGCGAAGATATCAAAATTGTCTATTTTTCAACTTCTTGCTGATGGTACTGTAGGAATTGGTACTGGATTCTAGTAGTTGATAAGGAGGCATTATCTATGCATGTTCGTGCTGGCGAAATGCTTACTTGTCACGCTACCGTATAAACATCTGTTGTACTACGGAATTAGGAGGGATAACCAAAACTCTGAAAAATTGTAGAATACATCTCCTCTGTGGTCTTTACAAGACACACATCTTCAGATTGTCATTCCACTGATACCCGTCGTAATTTGATCTATTTAGGCTGTTGTCATACTGTGCTGACTATCAGTCAACCGTGTTAGTTAAACTTAATTAAACACGATGCGGTGAAATAGGTAGTCAATAGTCTTAAAGTACTCAATAATGGCGGCCGTCACGGTGGCTCATGCTTAGCGCGTGGTCCTGGCTTACTAGCGGTCCCGAGTTCAAATCTCGGGGTTGGCGGGCGTGTCATTTGTGGTGGACAAAGCCGTGACCGTGGGGGTTTTTCTCGGGGATCCTCCCGTGTCCCCCTCCATTCATTCCATTAACACTCTCCAATTCAACTTCCTCATTATCATCCCGTTCCCCTTTACTAGTTTTCGGGCCAGCCAGCTCCTGCTGCCGACTTTGCTGCGATCCTCCCACGTCTGCCCCGTTGCTTATGGTCAAGAGTTGCTGGTGGTGTACCGTGCCTCTGGGGCTCTCAGAGGCACCCTGGGTATGTGGAGCACGCCAGGGTGTGCCGTGCCCTTGAGGGTCTTGTACGAGGGACCCTGGGTTCGGTGCACGTGGAGTGGTACCTTGTCCTTGTTGGATGTAGGGTAGCTCCGTGGGGGCTCGCGATGGGGTCTGTTCACAGAGGGGCCTTAGGGCATACACACAATTCCGTCTCCTAGGGGGTGCACAATGGGCCCCCCTATGTGGCCTACGTGCGCGAGCCCGTCAGGGCTCAGCCCCTGAGCCGACAAGACAAACTCAATAATAGCAGACATTTGTTCGAATTTAATGTAAACAACATTACGCGTGGGATGCTTTTCGCATGGTATTCCCTTGCCTCTTTCTCTGTTCTGCGAAAGAGTATTAGGCTACCAGCTCACTTAGCCATTATCATGTCTTCTAAACAAGTGGATATTTTTAAAAATTAATTCTGCGACATAAATTATTTTATAGTGAATTTTATTTTCATGGTATAAAGTCTGTTTACAAAATTAAACTTTTCTGTGATTGAAAACAACTTACCAGTTAAGATAAAGTTCATTCGAGTGACTTGTACCACAATTGCACCTTCTTCCTATGAATTACTAAACCGTTTCAATAGGACATTTACAATCGACTTGACTTATTTTGGGCATGTTTTAAAAGGCTGGTGCGCTGGATTGCAGTGTGTCATGGAGTAATTTCCCGTAATATAATCTAACAGGATTTCAGAAAATTGTGAACTTAATCCATATGAAATCATGTTCCTGGGCCTTACTGGATCAAGAGGTAAAATGTGTTGATTTTATGTTAGATATTAAATCAAATTTCGTTTATGGAGTCGCATATTTAGGAAACAACATTATTTTAATCCGACTAAATAAATAATTAGGTTCTTCATTTGCAGGCTTAATTTGGTTTTGAAGATTTATAATTTGGTTTCGTGTTTTTAATTTTTTTAACGCTTGCACAATACAAGTATAAATATATAGGGTTGCACATAGTGTATACCTTTGCAGATTTTGACAGCTTATTCCTTCGGTAGAAACATAAAAAGTTCCAATACCATATTTTTCCTCTGCGACTAAGAAAAAAATATCTCTAAACTGTAATAGTGCTTTATTCGATAAGTATTATACGTATTGCTCTGATCTTTTCATATAAGCAGAGAAAAGAATAAGGAACACATTTTCTCTTTGAGGGTTTTCAATAAATTGGCAGTTTTCGTGCAAATTAAAAAGAATGATTATTGCGAATATTATTTTACGAAATGCAATAATTACATCCTTATTTAAATAACTCATTTCAATACTAATTATTAAGTGCCAGAATGGTACTTTATGAGATTGTGTGAGGGACGGGAAAATGTCTGTCCATCTGTCCGCGTGTCTATACGCGCGATAACTCAAATACGCTTTATCGGATTTCGATGAAACTGATATACGCATTTATAACGTCCATGGGAAGAATCGTATTGATATTGGACCAAATCGGTTGACCGGTACTGGAGTAATGCCTAATTTAATGCCTATTTTATGGTAATATATTAGAAAGAAATTGTCAAATGTAAATTAGTTAACATGACAACATCACAACAGTGTTCATATACGGGTTTGGAAGTTGCAGTACATTTAGCTTTGACAAATAACACTACCCACATATTCCTTCACAAATACATATCAAACTAGACCGGAGGACCGAGCGAGGTGTCGAGATGATAAACTTTTGGACTCGATTTCTGGAGGTCCCTGGGTTCAAATCCCGTAGCCGGCCAATTTGACATTTTTTATTTATTTGTTTTTTTATTTTTATTTTTATGTGAGTGTTCGATTGTCAAGATATCACAAATCTGTATAGTTCTGCTGATGCTGGACGATTTTAATCTGATTAAGAAACCAGGCATTTGTTCTTCCGTGAGCCCTTCTTAATGAATCAATCTGGCGCTTAACTCGGAAATTAATTTTAAAAAAAATTTCTTTTCTGCATATCATAATTCCAATTATCACTGATGATTAAATTAAAGCATTCTGACTTTTTGTTACATGAGTTTACCTGATTTTATTAATTATGTACCAACATTTGATTATGACACACAGCTTGAATTCCACGTTCTCGAATATTTCGTTCAATTAATAATAATCATAGTGACATTTTCCATGCCAACTTCAAGCTCCTTTGCCTCGCTATAGATCCTTAGCATTTCAGACATGTCATTGTCAAAAGCCTTCCACGTGGTGAAATCTTTTCTACGCAATCATGCATGTAATCTACGTAGGGGTTCCTAAGGACATTGCTGGGATATTTGCCTAAGATTATTTCCTTCCCCATAGAAGCGTAGGGAAAAATTGTAATTTAAAGGATGAGTTGTGTATAGATAAGAAGGCTACCCAGTAAGGGCGTTGATGAAGAGCAGGGGCACTCGATAATCGTGTCTTGAGCACGCGAGCTGACCTTGCACGAAAGCCACATGTATCACGTTACCGCGAGCCCATTCAGAACACTCAAGCAAATTCAAATATACAATGGTACTAACATTTAATTTAGTTCTAAGAATATAGGTTTTAAATCATATAAAATGCAATGTTGATCAAACAAATCATAGTGTTCGTACCTTTAAAATTCTTAAACTATGGCAAGTAAATGGATACAATATTAAAGACCGTTAAGTTTAAAAGTATTTTGAGAATCTTCAGTCACTTAAAAATTTAAGATAAAAAGATAGAAAATGATGAATGCAAATTCTGATTGATAATGACCTTCTTTCTTTCTTATTTTTCTAGACCACTTTCTACAAGTTAATTTTAATTGTAGTTTTAAAACGATGATAATAGACACGTTACTAGGAAAAAATTATAGCTTCTCATATAAAGCTTTGAAGATCCGAAGTTTTTCGGCTCTTAAGATTTTGTATTAATTGACCGTTTGATGTTTATTAATGTCCTGCTAAGGGGTATTTTATTATGAAGTCTTTAATCGTTTTTGTGCTTTCTTATGTGCTCCGTGAATTTTGAATGTGGAGAATAATATTAGTGAATAAATTTGTGCGATTGAATGGAAAGAAGGGAATGCAAAAACGTGACTTAGAATTTTAAGTTTGCAGATAATCAAAAAGGATATTATGAGTAGCTATTTCTTCAGGGATTTTGTGAAGAAACCATCATGCATACCAATAAGCCAGCATCTATTGAATTTAACATAACATGAGGCTTTATATTTTGTAGCAATGCAATCACAGGAGAGATCGTCAATGTATTGATTACTGAATACCATCTACTGCATTAATGAAGGCACAACTACAAAATAAATTTCAGTCTACTGCCTAAACCTCAGCTCTGTATTCATTATTTACTTGAAATATATATGAAGTAATTTAATGTTCGCGAAACAAACCAAAATTTGCTTATTCTAATCCGACACATCCTCAGGAAACTAAGTATAACCTGCCTTAATACAGTGTACATTGTACATTGTAATTGTACATTATATATATGCTCACACACACTCCTAATTAGTCTTTTGTATACCATATTAGAATATATAAACCAGGGGTGCCCACAGGGGGGGGGGTTAAGACGCAGACTGCGTCATTGAAATTTCTGGGGGGGGGGCAAAATATTAACATTTATGAATTTTCTGGGGGGGGGTTGAAAATTGTTGCAAAATTAGAGTTTTATATGTTAAAAATAAAAACAGTCAAGTTCTATAACTTCAAAAGGTCTATTCTAATTCTTTATAAAGATAAAGATGAAGAATTTCGACAGCCACGGGCGCCCATACCCGGGGGCGTGGGGGGGCGCAAGGAAAAAATGTATGTTAATAATTATTATAGTCAGGTGTTTTTTCTTTTAAGACAATTATTTGAATTGCAGAAATTTTACCAAATCAACAACATGGAAGTAGAATCCACAGTGAATTAGGAAAGGGGGGTTCAGGGGTTTGGACCCCCCAAAAGTCAAAACCTAAAATTCTATATTTGTATTTTAAAAAAATATTTAATTAAACAAGATTTGTTGGTGTGTCAAATAGGATATAGCAGTTATTTTCTTTTCATAACATAATGAGTAGGCCTATTATGTCCACTGTTCCATGTGTTACTCAACTTTTCTTATAACTAGTAATAAGTATTATAACTTAGGTAACAATTTCTTGTATAAGTTGCCATAAGATCTCTCAAAAAATAATGAAGAAACGTTTAAAGTGAATTTATTAGAAGATATTAGCATTCGCGAATTATATAGAAACAGAATTTCCCAATTAACTAAATATATGCCCATAAATATTAATATAAATAGGGAATGGGAAGAATTGAAAAATATTTTGAAACAAGCAGCTAATGAAGCTTTAGGTAAGAGGAAGAAAGTAAAGAATAAAAGATGTTTATATTTCTGGAACGAAAATATAAAGATATTAGTACAAAATAAAAAACAACAATACTTAAGGTACTTAAATACCCGTTCTGAAAACGATTACAATGAATATAAAAGACAGAGGGCAATAGTACAAAAAGAAATTAGAAAACTTAAAAGAAACAGCTGGGAAAAATTAATCTCAGATATAGAATATGATGTGCATGGTAGGCAAACCAAGGCATATAAGATCCTTAAAAAATTAAACAGATCCGAAAAAGATGACTTACAACTTAATTTAATTACAGAAGAAACATGGCTTAAATATTATAAAAAACTGTGGACAGAAAATGAAAATAACATAACTATATTACCAATACTAACAGATGAGAATGTGGACCCTATCACCATGGAAGAACTAAAAGGAGTGTTAAAAACAAGTAGAAATAGGAAAGCATCTGGTACAGATGGCATCAACACGGAACTAATCAAATATGCCCCAGAAGAATTCTTACATAGATTTCTAAATTTTATAGATGTTTGTTGGAGATTTGGACATATCCCAGAAGAGTGGCAAGAGGCAATTGTTGTCCCAATTTTTAAGAGAGGTGACAGAAAGGATGCCGCTAACTATAGAGGAATAAGCCTATTGAACACAGGATATAAAGTATACGCTAAAATTGTCGCAAAACGTCTGTCTGCAATTGCAGAAAAAATTCTCTTAGAAGAACAAAATGGTTTTAGAAATAATAGATCATGTATGGATAGTATCTTTCCACTGAGCCAATTAATAGAAAAGAATAGAGAATATAATATTCCAACTTGCATAGCATTTATAGACTATGAAAAAGCATTCGACACTGTCAACAGAAACAAATTATGGGACGTATTATTCAATAGAGGTATTCCAAAACACCTGATCGGAGTTCTGCAGAGTATGTATAAAAATACAAAAATTAAAATAAAAACTGAAAATGGAATATCAAATAATGAAAAAGAAATTTCAAGAGGTGTAAGACAAGGGTGTCCATTATCACCCATTTTATTTAACTTTTATATTGACGAAGTCACCAGAAAATGGAAACTGAATTTAAATTTAAGACAAAATTTTAATACAAACGCCTCCACAAATACTCTAATGTTTGCAGACGACCAGGTAATATTTACAGATTCAGAAAATAAATTACAAAAAGCCATTCATGAATTAAATAAAGTTGCAAAAGAATTTAATTTAAACATTTCTTCAACAAAGACCAAAGTAATGGGGTTCAGAGGAAAAATGCCATTAAGACTGAAAATAGTAGTAGAAAGCAAAATTATAGAACAAGTGAATAGTTTCAATTATCTAGGCTGCACATTGTCTTATAATTACATATCTGATTTTGACAGTAAACTACCAAAATATCAAAGATTAATTGGGACAATGAAAAGAACTTTTGGAAAGAAAGTAAGAACTGAAACAGCCTTAAAATTTTATAAAGTCATGGCTGTTCCAACGTTAATTCATGGATCCGAAATTTGGAGCTTAAATAAACAGCAAAAAAAGAGAATGGAAGCAGCGGAAATGAAATTTCTGAGACCGCTGGCAGGATATACCTTAATGGACCACAAGCAAAATACAGAAATTAGAGAAAAACTAGGAATAAACAGCATCTCAGAAAAAACACAGGATTATGTAAACAGATGGTATGACCACATAAAAGGAATGACAAAAGATAGAATCCCAAATATATTATACAACTACAAACCAAGAGGAAGACGAGATGTTGGAAGACCCAGAAGACGTTGGACAGACCAGTTTTAATTCAACACTAATAAATATTCTTACTATTGAGACGGAACAGGCCACATGGCCTAAACCATGTTTGTTAATGATGATGATGAAGTTGCCATGTCTTAGAGTATAGTAAACAAATTTTCTAACTAGTTTTTCAGTGCTAAAATAGCGTAAAATGTGATTTTCATTAGTTCAACATTTAAAAATTTCCCAGGGGTGGACACCCGACTTAGGTAACATTTTCTTGTTTACATTGGCATGTCTTAGAGTATGGTAAACAAATTTCCTAACTAGTTTTTGAGTGCTAAAATAGCGTAAAATGTGATTATCATTAGTTCAATATTTAAAAATTTACCGGAGGTGGACCCCCCACTTAGGTAATGATTTCTTATTTACATTGGCATTTCTTTGAGTATGGTAAACAAATTTCCTAACTAGTTTTTCTGTGCTAAAATAGCGTAAAATGTGATTTTCATTAGTTCAATACTTAAAAATGTTCTGGGGATGGACCCCCGACCCCCTTTTCGGGTGGTATTCCAAACCCCCTGGCACTTCCGACCCTCCCCGCAATTATTTTCTGGCTACGTCATTGTTGCACTTATTATATTATTAATATAATGTTACAAAGTGACCCAAGAAGTTAAAGCGACAAAAAATTAATTTAAAAAATTGCCCCCCCCCTTGTTGACTGCCAATTGGGTTGAGCAATGAAGTTTGGGGCGAGATGAGCAATGAAGTTTGGGGGGTGAGCAATCAAGTTTGGGGGGTGGGCACCCCTGTATAAACAGCCTTACTAATATAACCTGCTTATATTTGCGTTGAACGGTTGTTTGGTTGCCAATAAACGCAGTATAACTGCCAAGGGTTGCATCGGGTTTGAACATGAAACGTCATCAAACACGTCACGCTAGTCATGACGTTACTAGCCCCTGACTGTGAAGGACTGCTGAACGCCCTCTGTCGGATCAGGGAACAAACAGCATTACGTCGTCTGCCGAGAGAAAATCTAGTTTCAGTATTTCATTATATTGCTTTCAGAAAGCTGTAATAATGAGTACAAGTATGGAAATATGTCCCGCAAACAAAGAACAATGTGCAATATGCATAGCCTCAAAATTCAATCTCAGACATCTACGAAACGACCGGTTGTTACGGATATCGGCCATCTTGATTATTTACGTCAAGCTTATAAAAGGGTGTCAGGATGTGTAAAGCGTTGCACACATTCAGCCTTATGCAAGGATTATTAGTACATTTTTCTCCTCATCTGTGTATATCCCTGGTATAAATGTTATAACTGGATTATTAGTAAGACCGTAAATGTTTATCCGTTGGTTCAAGTTCTCACGGGTCGTATTAACAATGCTATTCATGAGTTAGATGTATCGAGTAGCAGCGACAAGATGAAAATAAACTGAGTTTACTGTTAGAATTAATATGACCTTCATCATAATCAAATAGATTTTTCGTTTATGCCTGTTGACATATTTTTCGTCATAGCAACCTGTTCAGTATTTCGAAATGGTTAAATTCTATATCTATATGTAATTCGCTCTCAAAAGTCAAGTTACCACACTAGACCCGGTAATACTAGAATTTGTCATCCGATCTTAACGATTGCCTCAAGTTCAGAAATCAAGATAAAAAAGATAGCTGTAATGATAATAAATATTGAAAAAAATGATTGTCGTAAGAAAAATATTAGATGCTTGGAATAGATCTCAGGAAAATACAGAGTAAGGTTGTAAGCAGAATGGAAAGTGTTGGTGATATGGGATTAGTTTTGTCGAGCGAATCAAACTTTTGTAGGACAATAAAAGCTTTCGGAAACAACTTTCTACAACACAAGGGAGTGCGCTTGCAGGAAATAGTCTGATGGTGTAATACCGACCCTTGGATGGCTACTTTGCAATGCACTGGCAAACAAGAATTTATGTTTATTCCTTTACAACCTCACAACAAAACAGTAATGACATCAATCATGGCCAAGCAGCAATAATATTATTGGTACTACAATTCTTAATATTATTATTATTATTATTATTATTATTATTATTATTATTATTATTATTATTATTTCATAACTATTATTATTATTATTTCATGAGTATTATTATTATCATCATTATTAAGTGTCAGAATTGTCATTTCTGAGATTGTGTGGTGGACGGGAAAATATCTGTCCGTCTGTCTGTCCATGTGTCTGTACGCGCGATAACTCAAATACACTTTATCGGATTTTCATGAATCTTGCTATACGCATTTATAACGTCTATGGGAAGAAGACAGTTTAGTTTGAACCAAATCCGTTGACCGGTACCGAAATAACGACTAATTAACGGTAATGTAGTCTGCATTATCCGATCACCCGAAGCATATTGATTGGTTTGCGGACGGCCAATCAGCGGCCGAGCTCCCGTAACCAATATAAACAAGACACGATCAGATCTATCAGTTTCTGTAAATAGTATTAATAGGCGAAATTACTTATTAAAGAGCATGATTTCGTTTCCAGAAGTTCTATCCAGTTGGTGCTTTACATAAATATTATATTTCCCACTGCCTTCTAGAGAGACTGTATTACTCGTGTATATACTGCCTGTCCTATAACTTACGGCTAAATTTGCGTACGCGGCGAAATTACAGAAGGCAGCACCTACCACACCCAGCTGCAATACCCTTTACATTACCGTATGCTCTGTGTTGCCCTCTGAAGTATAAACTCGTAAACTGAAATATGCTGGAATTTCATGCTATCTGGGTGTGAACTGTGTCGCCTCTACTGGAGAAATTAGGCAATTTAACAATATTCTGAACTCCATGTTAAAATTAAGCATAGGACAGGCAGTGTAATTCTCGAGACGGCGGTGATATTTCCATTTAACAAGCATACAAACACAATATTAATTGTACAATGTTACAATAATATTACATGGCCCACAATATACTAAACATAACTATCACATTGTCGATCGCTTATCTAGGCGTTGAATAATTAAACGCAGCTCCTGATGATATAAGCATAATAGAGTCTATCGTGCATTCTATCGAATTGTATATCTACATTATATTTTAACGTATTTTTCAGTTATAGCGCTCCTGTGCAAGCAATAGTCCTAATGTGGACCTAATTCCTGACAGATTTATTTCAGATTGATTTTAATTCATTCATAACCTGTACGGCTGGTTTAAACCTGAAACATACATGTCAGCTAATGTCACTTAGGCCAGTGCATTTTGTGAAATGTTGACATATTTTAAAAATTTCTTATATCAGTGTATACGAATATGAATGAAGGTTAAAAATCAAACTTTAGACCAATGTTGTTCCGCAAGCTCTGGTTAATGAATCGATCTGGAGCATAACTCGGAGATCATTTACAAAAATAACATTTCTGAACAAACGTTTGGGCATGCTGTTGTGGCATTAGGTTGCCAGTATTAGTACAAATGCCACTGAAACTTTTAAAGCAGGAAACAAACGAGTCTTTTTATTTTATTTCGAGAGATTTCACTTAATTCATTCTTCAAAAAAATGTTTATCTGCGTATGATGATCCAAACAAATATAAATTAATACATGCAGCTCGGCCTAGAAAAATCCATTTTATCTAAAAGCACAAAAATACACGACTATATGCAAAACAAACAGTTTCAATTTCCTTATGCTCTACAGAACCTTTCGTTGAGGATATCTAATTGTTTGGTTCCAATTTTAACTTCAGCGGTATAACTATCGCACGTAGCCTACTGCACATGCCCATGCAAGCATAACAAAACTTATGTTAAATTTGTTGCGGAATATTTTCCTGTAGCATTCATAATACACAGGGCTGTTTAGGTATTTCTCGAAAAAGAAATCGAATGTTTTATCTTAACTGACATACTGTCAGGCAAGTAAACTCTCTGTGAAGCATGCTGACTGTAAAACTCTGACTACATCCATAGGATCTTACCTGATCCTTAATAGACCGAAGTATTGAAACTGAATGTTTTTTTTTCCTTTCTTTTTGTATCTGCCAATCTTAAAATTTATTTTTAAAGTCTCCAGCTATTTCCTAGATATACCAAAGATGGGCAGCAAAGCTTTGTAATATACATATTTGTCCAACATATTCCCTCTACTGGTATCATGAAGTTGTACTTCTACTTACTTCAAATTCTGTTATTATCTGGAACATTTCTAAAACATTGTAGCCTCTTGCAATGTAATCTTCATTTTTATGGGAGCGTACCTTAAGTTTCTTGGCTCGTCAGTCACTCGACCGAAACGTGATCTCTTCTTCATTGAAGTACTTGCTTTACTGCTCTTTTCTTCGAACTTAATTATACACAAAATAAGCTTTAACCTACATACATCAGCAAAAACATAAATTAAAGAACAGGACATCAGCTTAGAATTCTGTAAGACTGTTGTACCACAATACTTCCAATTATTGTGCTACATGATCAAGCTAACATTCCCCTTTCTTCTGTACTTCAATCATGAAGCTGTCCTTTCATAACGTTTACATGTTTTGTAAAAGGTGTTGTATTTAAAAGACAACTCCCTCTTTCTCCTTGGATACGTTGTCCAACAGCACTGATGCCCATCAGTTACATATTGGCAGTGATGATAGTTAATTTTTCGTCTTGCACACTGGGTTTCCCTCTTTTTTCAAGTATACTCTTTATATGTAGTTAAAAAAATGTTTTGATGTACCGGTAGTTTTGAATGAATGTATTCTGTTTTTGGGTTATTATGTAAAAGTATTGCGATTCCGGTATACCGTTGATTGGTGGTTAGTGTTTGTGTATATGTGTCAATAAAATGGTATTTATCTGTAACACAGCCACCTCGTTGCTAAGCCCACTTTGCAGTGTAGGCCTACTATTTAAAAAAGTAAGATGGCGTCCTCGTGAGGGGAACTTAATTTATTTGTCTGATTCGCGTCCTACACATATAAGCTAACATTCTAATCTGGATATCTGAGAAACACAGCATTAACAAAGAGCAGATTGAAACAAACCATGAGATTCCCCTAATACATTACACAACTCATAGCCTACCGAGGCACAGCTTGTGCAGTTGACAGGGAAAATTTCAAATGAATTGAGTTAGTTGACTGTATAACAAGGCCTTGGAAGTAAAAAACCACCTGGGGTGAATTCATATTTCTCACAGAGGTTAAAAACTAACTTTCATTTCAATTTATCTTTCAGTGCTGACTTGATTTGATAGCGAGAGACAAATTACCAGAAGAATTATGAGCCTGCAAAGCTCATACACTGGAACTCTACGCAGTGTTCTCTGCAAGGGTAGTCGACATGGGGCACAACATTCCTTGGATTAATTTCTTGTTGCGATACCAGAAAATAATCTCCTAATGTGCTGTAACGCTCAACATGAAGCGTCTAATCATAGCAAGCCCATTACCTTTTTACAACACGCCTAGTCTTCAACTTTCTTGTTTGAACGTGAAGATGTATAGGATCCCGTGATCTGATAAGTACCATGCTTTCGTGTTATCCATTACTGTACAGTCATCTCAGTAACCGTCAAGCTTTTGAGTTCTTAAGTAACCGTGGAAGTAAGTATCGTAAAATGGAGGAATATTCTGTGTGTGACTTTCTTGCTTATATTTATTACTAGCATGTGCCCGCGGCTTCGCCCGCGATAATTATTTCAAGAATCAAAAATTAAAAATTAAGAGCATAATAGTTAAACAATATTTATTAACACCTAAACCACATAGAGTGCATTCCACGATTAGGTAGCGTCACCTGGTAAAAGCGACCTCAGATTCGAATTCCTTGGCCCAGAAAACCCCTGTATAGCGAGTTTCGTTCAAATCGAACGATGTTTAACCATATTTAGGTCTATGTTGATTACCCCTCTTCCGTGTAGGTTGAAAATTTCATATGTCTACGGGCCTTGACATTCTAAACAAATGAATCGACCAGCGTGGGCTTACAACATTCTAGCGATCGCGATGCTTTTATTACCACGGTATGACAAAAATAGCCAAAGCCAACTGCAATTGATTTGACAGTGAAATGTATTACTGAAATCTGATGCTTCGACAGCGCTAAAATCACGTTTTCTGCCAGTTTTTCACTCATAACTCGCGAATGAAAGCTAAAATTAAAAATTCGGCTTCGAGGTGCATTCGCCCACCTTTCAGTCCATCTATCTTTAAAATTTCAGATCTCTGCGTTCAGTAGATTTCGATGGGCATCGCGGACAGACAGACAAACACGTCCTTTTATTATTATAAGATAAGATAGCATGTGCCCCCGGCTTCGCCCGCGATAATTATTTCAAAAATAAAAAATAAAAATTAAGAGCATAATAGTTAAAACATTATATTTATTAACACCTAAACCACGTGGACTACTTACCACGATTAGATAGCGTCGCCTGGCAAAAGCGATCTCAGATTCGAGTTCCTTGACCCAGAAAATCCCTGTATAGTGAGTTTCGTCCAAATCGAACAATGTTTAATCATATTTAGGTCTATGTTGATTATCCCTCTTCCGTGTAGGTTGAAGATTTCGTATGTCTACGGGCCTTGATATTCTAAACAAATGAACCAGCGTGGGCTTACAACATTCAAGCGATTGCGATGCTTTTATTTCCACGGTATGACAAAAATAGCCAAAGCCAAATGCAATTGATTTGACATTGAAATGTATCTGATGCTTCGACAGAGCTAAAATCACGTTTTCTGCCAGTTTTTCACTCATAACTCGCGAACGAAAGCTAAAATTAAAATTCCGGCTTCGAGGTGCATTCGCCCACCTTTCAGTCCATCTATGTTTAAAATTTCAGATCTCTGCGTTCAGTAGATTTCGCTGGGCATCGCGGACAGACAGACAAACTCGTCCTTTTATTATTATAAGATAACATGTGCCCGCGGCTTCCCCGCGATAATTATTTCAAAACTTAAGTGCATAATAGTTAAATCATTATATTTATTAACACCTAAATCACGTGGAGTGTATTCCACGAGTAAGTAGCGTCCCCTGGTAGAAAAAGCGACCTCAGGTTCCAGTTCCTTGGCCCAGAAAACCCCTGTATAGCGAGTTTCGTTCAAATCGAACAATGTTTGACCATAATTAAGCCTATGTTGATATCCTTCTTACGTGTAGGTTGAAAATTTCATATATCTGCGGGCCTTGACACTCTAAACAAATGAATCGTCCACGATGGACTTACAAAATCAAGCGATCGCGATGCTTTTATTCCCAAGGTAGGCTATGAGGTATGATGACAAAAATAGTCAAAGCCTACTGTAAGTGATTTAACATTGAAATATATTACTGAAACTGATGCTTCGAAATCGCAAAAAATACACGTTTTCTCCCCGTGTTTCATTCATAACTCACGAACGAAAGCGAAAATTAAAATTCCGGCTTCGAGGTGCACATTCCGACCCTTTAGTCCGCCTATGTATAAAATTTGAGATCTCTGCGTTGAGTAGATTTCGCTGGGCATCGCGGACAGACAGACAGACGGAGGACAGACAGACGGAGGACAGACACTTCCTTTTATTAATATAGATAACTAAATCAATTTCCAATTGTAACAGAAAGTTCACAGTTACTTTATTGCTACCAAACGATCGTGATTGTAGAGAAACGGTGGAATGATATATGGCAGTGGAAACACGAGCATCTCGATAAAATCTGCCCGACAACCACAACTTCCCACATGGATCCAGCGAAATTCCATATTACGCCAGAAATTAAACATATTGAAATGTTCCTTTCCTAATCAGCTAATTTTTTTAAACTTCAGTTCCTATTTATTAAAAAATAATGTTTTCAGGCGTGAAGTAGCATCTTGGCCAATTGCTGATAGTGCCTAAGGTGGTGAACCTTTAACACAAAAGTGCCTGGCTTAAAGTTCAGTCTTCATTCCATAACAATCATCGGTTTAATGACTGGAGTGAGGGGACAATCACTCAATTCTTCACTAAATTCTGCATGTAATTTAAACCCCCGAATACCTTTATAAAAACAGCCATTACTGTACTTAAAGATTCCATTATAATATTCAGGAAATGTTACATGACGTTCTTTTCCATTATGTAACACTTGATAAACTTCTATATAACTATATACACCTTATCTATGTGTATACTGTATGCGTAATCTTTGTTTGTATGGCAACTTGCCTATGCAGCAGGAAGATTATATATATATATATATATTTCTGTGTGTGACTAATGTATTCCCATACCCACAGTGTATACTTGGTTAGGTGAGTTTGATTCTCATAGATTAAGAATATAAAGACAACTTTCATTTTAATGTTCATTTTATCATAGGTAATCCCACGAGAGTTGACGAGTTTATCGATAGATTCGCGACTGCGCAGCAGGAGCGAATTTATCTGATGCAACTCGTCAACTCGAGTTGGATTTATTAAGACTATTCAATGAATAAAAATCCACCAGATTATACAAATAATAATAACTTTCGTGCTTTGTTCTACAAAAACAAAACTAACAGCTGCGAGATCACGGCATACTATGAATCAACCGTCCATGAATCGATTCGAGCTGTTTTGGTGTAATCAGTGCTACCACCAGAGCATATAAGACATAGTTAACTTCATTCAATTAAGCTAAAAGCAGAACAGAATAAACGCACACGAACTGGCTTGCACAGAATCGAAATTGTGTTCTTAATCAATGTACATTTCTATTATTTCAATTTCCAAACAAATTATGTTGTATAAAATAATATGTTTTCGTGCCGCTTAGTGGCACCATCTGACTATTAATCACTGCACACTGATACTTGCGTCTCCAGTAACGACCAGACCACTTTATCCGATAAAATGCCATCCTCGCGATTCCTACAAGAATATTGTAAGATAAACGGCCGTGATTGGTCTATATCCGAGGAATTGCTAAACGTTATTGGTCAATATCAAACACGCGGCGTATGAGTTGAATAGTCAATTATAAACAACTCATAAGTCAGCCTGGGTCGCGCAGTCAGTATGGAGCTGGCTTTCAGTGCACAAGGTTGCATGTTCTATCCTGGCCCAAATCGAAATTTCGCCACACTGGCGACGGTCACTGGTCTAATTAACATTACGCCCCCTCGTTAAATAATCATTAAACCAACTAATTACAATGGTGACTTTGAGTAAAGTGCATATTTTTACATGATCTCTTTGGGAAGACTTAAGCCTAAATGTATAAACAGAACGTGCTATAGTATTCTTGACCTGTTCCGAAATCGGACTTGAACTTTAAACAACTCTAAATTGTGTCAAAGGATGTTCATACTAAAAATTAGATGGATATTGTTCACTCTGTTATTATAGATGATAAAATAGTGCAATTAAATATTCGAGGTTAACATCCAAAAAGTGCCAAAGAGTGTACATACTACAAGCAATTTTTCTTCGCTTTTAGGTCTTACCAGATGTAGTGCCATAAAAATGGGCATTTTAGAGCATAATACCTATACAAGTGCCAGAATCCCTTGGGTCGTGTATGAAATAAGGGATTTAGTGAACGAAAGTCAGTTACTAGTTGCCTCAATAGATGCTTCGTATATAGATAACAAGTGGTTATAGCAATAAAGAAAATGCAGAGTTACAATTCGTTCAGTTATATGATTGTGGTTATGAATGCAGACGAGGAACTGCTATTATCTCATTCATATTCCAGAATTCTTGATGATAAAATTCCCTGTTATCCTTCAAAATCACGAAATATAGATGTGGGTTAAAGCAGAAACAAGTGTAGTAAAAAATAAAAAAATTGCAATAAATGGTAGCGAAAGCTATCGTTTTATTGTTACGTGAAATGAAAATTATGGAATATAATTGAAGAGGGATTATTTACGCGAATTCAAGTACTGGATTAATAGGGTACAATGCATTTTGTGGCTCTTTAGACTTCACGGTCATTAAACTGTTCTAACGAATGCTTTTGCCACGCTTTGCTTCAGCCGTGAGGATTGAATGCCTCTTGTTTAATCATTCCTGGTTTCCAATCTGTTTACAAAATAGCTCAGATTATATTATCCACGAGCTTTTGGCACTTTTGCTAGTGTTACCATATCACATTTAAAACTTTTTAGAGCTCATAATTAATAATTCAATATACTATAATTATAATCTACCTTTTGAACTGTACGAGTAATAAGTACGTGTCATAGTGGAAAGATAATGATGAGCAGTGGAGGTAAAGGACAATAATATTCAAAATGTCATGGAGTTGACCATTTTCAACAGATATGCTCAGATATGCTCAGCTGATAATAACCCTTCCATATCTCCGAATGCTCTTGCCTCGGAATTTCTTGTTAGATGACAATTTCCAGTTTAGCGTAGCAAATAATTTAGCATCTAGTGACTATTTATAAGTGTCTCTGTGTAAGCATAAATTAATGTTGAATAGTCCAGAAGTAAATGTTCAATGTCCCAAACAACGAATATCGATTAGAAAACGGCATTGTAATAAAGAAGTCCGTAGAATTAATAATTTATTAAAACATTGGCTCCATACACCTATAAGCCTACGCAGTGTTGTTATTTTAGGGTTGTTGTTATTATTTTATTGGGTATTACCGTACATGGTAATACTAAGACAGGCCTAATTTACTGGGATAATTTATGACTAATAATGAAAACTGAAATGATGTTTTGAACATGAGAAAAAAAATATGAAAATCGTTACTTTATTAAAAAGACAGTGTCAATCTATTGTCCATCTTATTTTGATTGCTATTTAAAATACTGTCACAAAGCCCAGGATTCGCCTAGAAAGCGCCAGAATTGACAGACTTCTAGGAAGATCGCGCTCTCCTATTGGACGGGCGGGAGACGAGGCGCTAGTGGGCGTGACAACGGCGCAGCGATTGGGCCACGCTCCGTGGGGGAAGGCCTGTAGGGAGGAGCTGCGTGCTAAGGGGTGGACGCGCGCCGCAACACGCATTCTAGACCATGCGCAGAGACTTCCAGACCTCGACTCTAGAACATTCGTCAAGACTATATAAGCTCGTCAGCGGACAGCGAGAGGCAGTCAATTAATAAGAGTAACAGCGACAGTCAGTCGAGGAGAGAGCCCGTGAGTAGCAACGGTCAGTCAGAGGGAGTCAGCCCGCGAGGAGTGATGAGCCAGCCAATGTAGACAGGGAGTCAGTCAATGAAGGAGAGGACAGTCAGTCAGTGAGAGGCAGTCCGTGAGTAGGAACGGTCAGTCAAAGGTGAGAACAGTCAGAGTAACAGTCGGTAACAGCGAGAGAGAGAGTCAGCGTCAGAGTGTGAACTGGACGGTGAGCACTGATCAGCACGACCTCAAGTAAGTGTGACTTGAGGAGCTGAGGACCTGGACGGAGTGAACCGATCAGCGCGGCCTCAAGTAACTGTGACTTGGGAAGCTGAGGAGCCAGTGACCGGAGGGACTAGTCAACGGAGGGACCAGCGAACGGAAGACCTAGTCAACGGGGAACTAGTGACCGGAGGGACTGGTGAACGAAGGAACTAGTGAACGGAAGAGCTGGTGAGCTGATCTGGACTGGACTGGGACAGTGCTGTGACGTGGAAGTGAGCACCGAACGGAAGAGTGAACTGGAGAACATTCCGGAGTTTTCTGGCTGTATTGACCACTGTTACAGGAAATAAAGGAACCTCCATCCTTCAATTAGAAATTACGTGTTCTGATTTCGAACCCCGACGAGCCCTTGTTACAATACTAACAGGCATAACAATTTTTAATATCTTAATTTTTATATTAGTAGACTATTGCCATTTTGTTTCCAAATTCTCGAAGGTCGAGAAAAATTCTCATTCAGCACCAAATATTTAGCCCGACTAAATTACCTTTTTTCGCTTGTATTTGTTCAGATGTATTTAAATTTCAGAATGTCTTGTTCGCCGTGTTCGGTAAGCATAAGCAAATTATATATTTTAAGCCGAAAGATTCTGTTTGTAGTTTATTCCTGTTGAAAGTTTTGATCAATTATTCTAACTAGCTATAGTGCTTTCACATTCGCCAGAGGTTTCAAGGCCAAATTTAGCACGCTTTCCCCCACTGATCAGAAGTCGACAGTATTCCCCTCGGCGCGGACGAGCTGCGCTGTCGCACACACTCATACGACATCCAACCGATAGGGGGGGGGGTTACGATGAAAGATTCTCTCTGTGTGGGTGAAGTTGAACGTATATAAAATAAACATTATAAACATGACCTGTAAAGTACGGGAGCAACGAATAAATAAATAAATAAATAAATATTAATACATTATAAAACAGAAAAAATGGCTTACCAAGTAGAATACTCAGTTTTCGTTGCTTTCCACTCCATCAAGGTCATCATCGTCACTGCTGTCATCACTGCTTTCATCACACAAACGAATAATGATATTTTCGATGCAGTTATCTCGTAGCCCTTCTTTTACAAAATCCTCTTCTTGCAGTGCTTCGGTATGACGAACGCAATTCTGCCAGTCTTCCACCGACACATTATTTATGCTGTCGTGTAATAATTTTCGGACGTCTTTAATTTTAAAAGTACAATTTTTTTCGGCCACTTCACCCTTTACTTGCGCCCATATGAGTTCTATTGGATTGTACTTGCAATGATAAGGGGGGAGACGCTCAACTTCATGTCGCATTTGCAAGGCCAGCTCATCAAGTTCATATGTTCTGTAGTTACTACTATGCTGTTTGACAATAACGAGCAACTCAGCAATTGTGTGTAAAGGATTATGGGGTATGTTTTTACTTTGAAGCCATGACACAATATCAGCTTTTTTAGTATTGGTACTGGGAATTTTCTCTTTAAGCATAGAGTGATAACTCGCATTATCCATCACTATTACAGATCCCTCATCCAGACTCCTTAGCAAGTTTACAAACCATTCTCTAAACACTTGGCTATTCATTTCTTGGTGGTAATCAATAGAACTTTTGGACTGAAAAACTAAATCTGCCCCTTCAATAAAACCATGACGAGCTGAGCCTGCATGACATACTATTAAACGAGACCCTTTACCCAAAGGAATTCTGAGGCCACCGTTCTTTGTAGAGTCCTGCCAGATAAATTTCCTACTATGATTTTGATTTACCCACGTCTCGTCAAGGTATATGATAGGACGGGGATTATTTTCATTTTTGATATCGTGCATTTTCCTCAAAAATGCAACTCGTTCAGTTACGATATCTTTCCTTTCCATTAAGAAACGCCTACCATCATTACATTTCCTGTATCTAAAATCAAGATCTCTAAGTATTTTATGTATAGATGTAATACCGCCCTTGAAATTGATATTTTCTTTCAATATATCCCTTAGTTTTTTAAGAGTAGGATATTCACCATGATCATAAAATTCTTGTACAGAACGGCGAATAACGTCTTTCTCGAAATCGTCCAATTCTGTGACCGGCTTTTCTCGAATTAATTTTTTCCTTGGGGAATTAAAGGACGGGCCAGGGGCCGGGGCTTGAACCTCTACATCATCAGGCGCACTTTGCTGAGCTTCCTGACAAATGCGTTGCACTGTACTTAATGATACGCCACACGCTTTCGCCACTACGTTTTGCGTATCTCTAAACAACACATTTACTTTTTCTTCACAATTTTCAAGCGACTTGAAGTAATTGTACACATTGTAAATCACATTTTTAGACTGTCGTCTCATTCCACCCATATGTGAAGCCATATCACTACAAGAAAACACTTCTTCACAAAATAACAAACCAGAGCCGATAACCTGCAAGGTTGGACACCAAGGGGAACTCCCTACTGGCTTGTCATGTGACTGGCATTGGAGGGGTATGATGTCATACGAGTTCGGTAAGTGGGGGGATCATAGGCAAGCTACGTTTGGCCTTGAAACCTCTGGTGAATGTGAAAGGAGTATAATATGGCAATCTATTGATGAATTTGATAATAGTACCGGTACGCCCATCAGTAAAGAAAAGATAGTCAAAACTTTTTATGTGGCCGGTTTCAACAAGATGTGCAGTCGTCTAGAACGGATCCATATAACACAAACAAGGAAATGAAGGGGTCTATACGTAGTTACATGTGCAGCTAACGCATGGACTCCTTCATTTCCTTGTTTGTTTTTTTATGGATCCGTCCTAGACGATTGCACATCTTATTGACACTGGCCACGAAACAGTATCCATGACTCAACGCGGCACACCGTAATGTTAGTCCCTTAAAAATGTGGGACAATGTAATGCAATCAACCTATTATTATTATTATTAATTAGCTTAATTTATAACTATAACAATAAGCTCTTTAGGTCATATTACGTGTTTAGGACCATTGGGTTTATCAGTAAGCCCCTATGATAACATACACGAGTGCATAGTCCATGTTTTTACTACTATGATGTCTCTTTCACAAATATTAAGAATAAAGTATTATATTAGAAGACATAGCAGCGATGCGTTATGGGAAGTAGACCTACATAGCCTACAAGTCTTTTTTTTTGTTTTGTTTTGTTTGTTAATTCGAATAAGTAAATTATAAAAAATCCAAGTCAAATTGGCAGGCGACGAGGTTTTGGGTTTAAACCCGTCACCTCTTACATCTGCTACATTGCTGAAAGTGGTAATAGTGTGCATTACGTCACAGATATGCTACATTTCGCAATAAAAAATTAATCTTAGTTTTCTTGTTACTATATGGATACAAACGGATAACGTTATTCATATTTTTAATAAGGCGTGTGTTGTGGTTGATTATTGTGCATTGAATTGATGCCTATTTCGTTTCTATTTCGATACCTATTAATTTTATAAAGAAATCAGTTGGCCACAGGATGCTAAATTTTTTGTCTCAACTTGACTGCGCTAGGGTTTCATTTATCTTCTACTGTATTGGAGAAAGCGTAGAAAAATTGAAAGTGAGCACGAGTAAACTGCCCCAAGTATTTTAATATACAGTTTTATTAATGTGGTTAGAGCCGCTTTTTCAAAAATAAAAACTTTGAAAAGAAATCTCGAAAACTGTCTTTAATATATTAGTAGGCCTAATATAAACCGAATATTAGGGGATTCAATAAGAGTCCAACAAAGCTCATAATCAAAAAAGAGAAGTAAATAAAATCAGGTAAACTGATGTAACAAAGTGCCAGTATGTTTTTGTTTAATCAGTTATGACTGCAATTATGATATGCAGAATATGTTTTTTTTAATTTATTTCCAAGTTAAGCTCCAGATTTATTCATTAAGCAGGGCTTAGGGAAGAACAAACGTCTAGTTTTTTAAAAAATCAGATTAAAATCTTCCAGCATCAGCTGAACTGTACAGATTTGTGATATCTTGACAATCGCACACTCACATAAATATACAAAAAAAAGTCAAATTGGCCGGTTTCGGAATTTGAACCATTGAACTCCAGAATGTGAGGCCAAGACGTTGCCATCTCGGCCACCTGGGTCAGTTTAACGGTCTAGTTCGATAAGCGCATGTAAAACAATAACGTTTTTTGTCATAGCTAACTGTATTTTAATTTCCAAAGCTGTATAAGATCACAGTAAAACAATTGACTATGTTGTCATGATAACTAATTTGGATTTCATAAATTCTTTCGAATACGTATATTACCATAAAATAGGCAATAAATTGAGCATTACTCCGAAAAAGGTCAACCGATTTTATTCAAAATCAATAGACGTCTTCCCATGGACATTATAAATATGTACACCAAGTTTCATGAAAATCCGGTAAAGTGTATTTGAGTTACCGCGTCTTTAAAATAGACACTAAATTCGGTTTTACTGCGGTACCGGTCTACCGATTTGGCCCAATATCAGTAGACGTCATCCCATGTACACTATAAATGGGTATACAAAGTTTCAGGAAAATCCAATAAAGCATATTTGAGTTATCGTGACTTCTTATATATTAACATAAAAGGCACTAAATTGGGCATTACTCCGGTACCGGTGAACCGATTTGGTTGAATATCAATAGGGTTCTTCCCATGGACATTATAAAGGTGTTTTCCAAGTTTCATGAAAATCCGAAAATGCCTATTTGAGTTATGGTGCGTACAGACGCACGGACGGACGGACAGACAGACAGACAGTCAGACGGACAGACATTTTTTCGTCCCCCACACAATCTCATAAAGTACCATACTGGCACTTAATAAATCAACCATAGGCCTATACTCTATATAGAGGCAGATCGTTAGACATCCGTTCTTCAATTCGGCTTCTAGGCCTATGCATCGTGAAACATGTATTCCTTGCTTCCTGTTCTATTACTATACTTTCTCCATATGTGAGAAAGCAAAATAAAATTAACATTCGATTAGTTTGTTCTAAAAATAAAATAAAAAACAGCTTGATTAAAACAGTGCTTTGTTTTTTTATTTGTCGTATTAAAATAACTGAGCGAGACCTGTACTAATATTCAAGTGCACTAATATGTACATATTATGTATTATTACGTATATGTACATATATATAATAATAATATTCAATTGTTGATTTGAGTTTTTTGCATTCAAAATCTCAAGAAAGGCTGATACCTATCCCTATTTTGTAATGCAGCAATAGTGTGGGATAAAATTACAGAAAATGGCTACAATAAGCTAGCCGTTCCGTGTCCTCAAGCTTTAAAAAATTTATGTTAGGCCTATCATCTCAAAAATTAAACTAAACTAAACAAAACTAATCTCTTATATATCCAGGCAGGGATATCATAAAAATACACTTAATATTATTAGCATATTTTAATGGATTCATAATGTGTTTGTTATATTTATCGGAGCCAATATATATTATACCTATATGACCATCGTAGTACTTTCGTACTATAGATTAGAGCGATTTAGTGACAAATTGAAAGTTTTTCTTGGATGTTTTCATTCTCTATATAGGTTACAGGCAGAATAAATGGATTTGCAGTGACTGAAGCAAGCCATGGTATATTGGCATAAGCATTTGATTTGTTTTATAATTATTCACATTACTTTAATTATTCGTTAATTACTAATTTTTTCTGTACTTATTCATAACAGTCACAGTAGTCAGAATAAATATAATTCGAGGTCTGGATTCTTTCAACATAAAAATCTGACCACTCGATGAAGTACCTATGCTAATTTTTCTCCTGTGTATAAATAGTACCATATCTGAATGCTGGAAAGTTTATCCTGTGTGATTGAATGTAGGTCAGGAAGAGTTTGAAAAAGCAAGTGCGTCCAGTAGTTACTGGTAACAGATCGGACGACTCCATAAATTTATACGCTACATTTCCTCCTCACATAGTATGAGTTAAAATAACCATAAATTCATGCAGCTAATATACGGTACACGAGAACAAAGTACCACTCATTTCAATTATGGATATCATACTGCACAAAACAATAGAGGAGTGAGCTTTGACGTATTTTCGGAACGCCCTCTTCATTTTACTATGCTGCGTTAAATCCGTGTGATGGTTCACGCGTAAGGAAACGAAATTATCCATTTTTAAATATAAATGTGTAGAATACTTCTACTCTTCATATTTTAAAAATAATAAACTGAACTAAAATTATCCAACTAACCGAATTAATTTATTTATAAATACCAAAATCAGTGTATTTTGTGGTTTCCATTCCTCATTCTTATAATGACATGTTTGTCTTTATCGGTTTAACTATATTAAGTTACGGTACCACTACGGTTCACGTTAAGCTCGCACATGTTAAAATTAGGAAAAAATATTAATAAACTTCATTTCTGATTTGATCAGGGGAAAATATTGAATGTACCACTAGTGCTATCAGAATATTGCCATGAAAGATCTATCCACCTTTAAATACTAGTATAAACGTTTTACTTATAGGCTATGACGGGATGCTTGTTTCGCGGCAATAACATTTACAAATTGTAGCTTCTGTGTTATGTAGTGTATTTCAACTATGATAGGCCTATGTCATACTCTCGACATTGATCAAACTTAATACACAACTAGTTTATCTTGTTAAAAAGTTAGAAGATAGGTAAAGATTTCAATTTTAAATTTAACTTACATAAATATAATTGGTGTTGGAAATTCTTCAGCAACATGAGAAAATTTGTGAATATTGATTGCATTAAACCTTAGAATACATTATCATTGAAACTGTGATAAAATATATCTGTTGTTAAAAAGCTTTCAAAGAAGCAAACTCACTGCATACAAATTGTAACATGCAAATACTATTCTATCCACATTCATTCATGTCTTTTAAATTGAATCCAGTCATGGAGACTTTCCAGTTAGTTTTAAAATTGATCAAAAGGTATTAAGAGACAATTTCAAAATATTAAAACTAAATATTGCCAATAATTGTAGAAAACTGGCTCCTAAGGTCTCAAAAATTGATAGTATGCACAGTGTTATTCAACATTTAATATAGTTCACTTCGACAAAGATAATTCATATTACTTTACCTAAGATATGATTGTGTATTGAGATGTGTGTCTAAACTAGCTAATTCCAACTGCCTGGTAATATGCAGTTCCTTCTTGCAAAGCTAATCCATCAGTATATGTGTACAAGCTAGTTTCTTAATTCGTGATTCATTTCGCTACATGGACAATATCAGACAATAATGGGCAGTAAAATGTATGAATTATGTATTATGTAAATGCTGTTTCCTTCAAACAAAGCATCCCATCATGTAGGTTTAAACGTTTATGCTAGTATTTAAAGGCGGATAGTTCTTTCGTAGCAGTATTTTCAAGAAAAGTGTTGATATTCCAGTATTATAAACAAAATAAATTACTGTAATATGCTGTCGCTCCTGTCATAAATAAAACGATATCTTACCAGTGATTAATTACAAAGAGCCAGTTAGTTTAAATTATATTTATCTCCATTTATAGTGCAGATTTGAGTTCAAACTCCAAATAAACCAATTAGCGTTGTGTGTTGTGGACTGGTTGAGGGCAATAGTAGTAAAAGAGAAATATTGAAACGCATCCCTTCACTTCAATCAACTTTGTTAATATAGCACCAAATACAAAGAGACAAACACACAACCCATCTGCTTACCGTATAAATTATTAAAATGTAAGCCTGCTGCTTCAACCGATGCATCTGCGAAAAATAAGTCCTACCCCAAAAAGTAATATTCCGTGTTTTATGTTTATAGTTTCAATTATTAGATTATGCTATCCAATCATACCTATCAGCAATTAAAAAACCTTAATGATGCTCTTTACGTGGGCGCTCATCTTAGACCATATTTTCTACATTCTAATGTAGCCTACAGCTTTACAAAACATTCAAAATGCTCCTTGTGCCAAAGATTTTTATGTTTTTAGTTGAAATTTCAGCAAAAATTCATAAATAAAAGGCTTATGGAGTTACCGTAATCTTGGAATGCTATTGTAGGTAAAATTTCACCTGGGCCTTTCTTCACATTCCTGCTCCTTCATGGCAGTTCATCTACGGGAATGTTGTTTCTGTATACTTAACATCGAGCTACTGGCATGAATGTCACAGTTACTGATATCGGAATTCCTATCATGTTTGGAAGAATTTTCAGCCAATGTAGTTTAGGTACTATTTTCATTGAGGTGTATTTTATTTTCTTGTTCCTTTTTATTGATCGTTAATATTTAAAAAAACTTTCACATAAAAATGAAAATGGTAGGGAATTAAATAAGAAATAAAATCACGTAAACTGACGTAACAAAATGCCAGTACGTTTTTGTTTAATCAGTTATGATTGCATTATGATATTCAGAATACAAAGAAAAGTCAATTGGCCGGTTTCAGGATTTGAACCATGGAACTCCAGATTGATAGGCCAAGACGTTACCATCTCAGCCACCTGGGTCATTTTAACGGTCTAGTTGGATAAGCGCATGTAAAGCAATAGTGTTATTTGTCATAGCTAACTATTTTAATTTCCAAAGCCTTATAAGATCACAGTAAAACAATTGACTATGTTGTCATGATAACTGATTTGTATTTCATAGATTCTTTCGAATACGTATATTACCATAAAATAGGCACTAAATTGAGCATTACTCCGAAACAGGTTAACCGATTTTATCCAATATCAATAGACGTCTTCCCATGGACATTATAAATATGTACACTAAATTTCATAAAAATCCTGTAAAGGGTATTTGAGTTACTGCGTCTTTAAAATAGACACTAAATTGGGTTTTACTCCCGTACCGGTCAACATATTAGGTTAAAAATCAATAAGGTACTCCTCACGGATGTCGTAAATGCGTATACCAAGTTTCATGGAAATCCAATACAGCGTATTTGAGTTATTCTAATAGAAAGGCGCCATAATCTATTAAAATAGGCACTAAATTGGGCATTACTCCGGTACCGGTGAACCGATTTGGTTCAATATCAATAGGGTTCTTCCCATGGACATTATAAAGGTGTTTTCCAAGTTTCATGAAAATCCGAAAAAGCGTATTTGAGTTATGGCGCGTAAAGACACACGGACGGACAGAAAGAATTTATACAGATAGCTATGACTAAAAACACTATTGCTTTACATGCGCTTATCCAACTAGACAGTTAAACTGACCCAGGTGGCCGAGATGGTAACGTCGTGGCCTCACAATCTGGAGTCCATGGTTCAAAACCCGAAACCGGCCAATTTGGCTTTTTTTGTTTTGGTATTTTTATGTGAGTGTGCGATTGTCAAGATATCACAAATCTGTACAGTTCAGTTGATGCTGGAAGATTTTAATATAATTAAAAAGCTAGACCTTTGTTCTTCCGTAAGCCCTGCTTAATGAATAAATCTGGAGCTTAACTTGGAAATCAATAAAAAAAAACATATTCTGCATATCATAATTGCAGTCCTAACTGATTAAACAAAAACATACTGGCACTTTGTTACATCAGTTTACCTGATTTTATATTTTCGTAATTAGTTAATGCATAAACTCAAATTTCATCAATTTAAAATGTGAATTATTTAGTGTTATTATTATTATTATTATTATTATTATTATTATTATTACTGATAAAGAGAATGGTAGTTTTACTCATCAATATTGTAATGAATGCTATTTTCTTAAGAACAATTTAACACAATATCCATTCTCGATTGCTCGGCAGACCACCCTATTTCTGTACTCACTGAGTAAAATATGAAGTGACATTATTTGTATTTACAGCTTTCCCAGAAAAAGATGAAGGATGACTTGAATTAATTTTACTCATATGAAATTCCTAGTGCTGCGGTTATTAAAAAACCTCTGATTTAATATAGTGTTGAGCCACAGAATTATACTTGGCATGCCACGGTTTTATGTATCTGTGTCGAGGTGGGCATTATGATATGTTCTTTACGTCACAGTTGAGTTGAACAAAACAGGGACTTGTGAGCCCCATGCAGCAAGCTCTCAAATCCCAGCAGAACAGCAGCGCGTTGTTTGTACTCTACCTGTTCTTGTGCTGAACAAACACAGTTTATAATACCAATTGTGCTACTCGCTATATAGACCGCCACCCACCAATGAATTGTTGCCTACACACAAAACTTTCCTCTCGCATATACAAATATATCATAACCGTTTTACAGAATTTTATCTACGTCACCATTAACAATGTATGCAATTTATAGTCTCGTTCGCAAGCAAAATAACTTTCAACTCCCGAGCTATACCCAGTGTATTTTTTTCTTATTTATAGCAAAGACCTATTGAAAACTTTAGCATGAAATATTATACGCATATTCTAGTAACAGGCACTGGTGTTGAAGGGATGTTCAGATCAACATTCTATTAGGAAACAGCATTCTTCATTATTAAGGTGGAATTGTACTAAACCTCTCGGCTGTCCTCTTTAGTAAAGGGGTGGAAATGAAAAGATCCATTGTAGTGATATTGGGTAAATTTAAAACTATTCTACTTGCATAACATCTACATTACACTAAACTCCATGGTGCTACATCCTTTGAAGGACTAGGCCTGTCATCACCTACTATTGGCAGAACATAGCATCTAGAAGATAATGTTCATCTAAGGATATGATGAATATAAGCTAGTAAATCTGCGAGAAAGGGAGAATTTCAGCATGCTAACAGCTAACTCGATAATCAAATTTGAATACGTTGACGACCATATGTCATCCTAAACCAACAAGTAGACTTTAAAAAATCACTCTCTTGCTATGAACTGTCTTTTCCGTGCCCATAAAATTTCTGTTTCAAATCTCAATCCTAAAGTAAAATTTTCTAGGACTTCACTTAGACTAGCTTAAGAACTTGACATGATTTTGGATCCCACAGTATAATTGCTATTACGTTAACTATAGAAAGTATCAACCCAAAACCAATCCAATACAAAAATTGAAACACAAGTGTCAATGTGAGTAACCCGTACTAAGACTCTTAAGATTTTGTGTATCTATAATTAATTCATATCCTTCAACTAGCATCATTAGTGAATTCACTGAGGAAATTTTCAGCAAGTAGTCGTGTTTCATTGATTAAATATTCAATATAAGAATAAAAATCTGCACGGTTTAATATAATTATACCATTATAATCTATTGATATATAAATTTTTTTTAATTTATATGGGTATAATATTAGGTCAATTTTACTCGCCCTTACGTTGACGCCGATAGCAGTTAAAGAATAAACCGGAGTATGGCCTACTAAGATTCAAATTAAGGAAAAGTTTTGTCAAACACAACCAAAGATTGAGCTTGTGGCCATAACATTTGACACAATACATACACGACAAATCAAACGTGAGAATACAAACCACAACGATTCTACACCATGCAAGCAGGTTTCAGGAATATCTTAAATAAATACCGAAGACAGGGGATCAGCTAATTAAATATTCGGAAATTAATTTTAAACAAAGTTTGTAAGTGTTTTTTAGAGAATTGTACAGGAAAGAGAAAATACCGCAGTACTTAGGCCTATAACTGAGTCTGCAGCACTCTTCATCAGATCATGGTTGTAGCAACTACTATAACAATGGACGCATATATAGAACTTACATGGATTATTTGCGTTGGCACATGGAACAACAAGGTGCAAAAGAAAATTAAAACATGGCACATAGGACCTTTTCAATTTCCACTCAAATGTAGATTATCCCCCATACTATGAAAATTTCATTGGAGGCTTATGAAATGGCAGGCTATATGTAGTATGTCGGATTTAGAATTGTAGACCTGTTTTGTAAACCCTAACTGGTAATATTATTATTATTATTATTATTATTATTATTATTATTATTATTATTATTATTATTATTAGGCCTATAGGTATGCTCATGGGAACCCTAGGCTACATGTCTGCAGGCTTCCCACAAGTAACATATTTATTGTTATTATTGTTATTATTATTATTTGCTGAGAAAGCTTTGGTTTTTACATAGTTCTTTCCTCAGTTTCAAATTTCTGTTTATAATAAAATATTACGCAAAAATGCAAGAATTTTATATTGTAATGTACCTTCAGCATATTATGTCTACGACCCTATACATGTTGTGATATTGCACGTGTGCTAACTGTGGCACATTGAGCACGCAGTGCAAAGCACACAACAAACATAAATGCACCCTCCATATGCTGTAATTCTCATATTGATTATTGTGGATTTCTGAAAGTAGGAAAGAATCAAACCGATGAATGTCCTATGACAATGTCCTATGACATTGTCAATATTGGGCAAAGTGTTGTGCTTGTGTTTACCGTCAGTAATTGGTTCATTTGACACGAAGCATCAGCATCAAACAATTCTATGTGTATGTACACAAGAGAACGGGGCCCGCAGCCAAGTGGCTAGAACCCCTATCTCATCTACTCAAGGCACTACTTATTTCTATAACAATGAGCTGCATGCAGTTATATATTTATTACAAAGAACAGGAAACGTTATAAAATGTCAGACTTTCATTTCATAAAACCTTGGTATGATTACAGCACAAAGAATAATACTGTTACCTTCATCATCATGACGTTGCCTTTTCATTTTATGTTACTGGCGACCCACAGAGCTCCCGTTCTTGTTATCGCGCAAGTTTAGAAATGTCCCACTCCAAGAGTATGCTGTTCGTATGTTGAGATTCTCGAAATACAGACTATGTTGGTTGGGTGGTATAAGGTTATTTAACGACGGGGTTTAACTTAGACCTATGACCGTCGCCGGTGTGCCGGAATTTTGTCCCGCAGGAGTTTTCTTACATGCCAGTAAATCTGGGCATGTCATATATTTTATGCACACATAAATGACTTCGAACTGGACCGGGATAACACATGACCGAAAACGAGCGGCGCCATTGTACTTGTGTTCTTTTTCACCGGTCACTGTGAGCTTAATTGTGCATGGAAATGGGTGTTGTAAGGTATCAAATTAGAGCTTAAGAAACGTACTTTCTTTTTTATTTGAGAAAAAATTACGACTACTCACTTTCTGAAAAACTGTAATAAAAATAAAAGTGAAAAGAAAAACTTTTTTGCATTTTTTAAATTTTTTAAAAGTTTCCACTTTACTTACCTAAAATGTCACTGCAGTATCTTATACCACTTAACTTCACCTTTAATTTAAAAAATAACAATGAAATTAGACCATCGGGACAGGATCTAGAGGCGATTTAGTAAGTGACTGCAGCCGCCATTTTGAACCCCCCTCTCCCCCCACCGCCGCAAAATTTGCGTTGGCGCTCCTTCCAAAAATACACCACTGGGGTCAAGGAAGATGTGTGCGAAGTGGGACCTCTTAAAGTAAAAGTACATAGTTCGTAACTTTTTTTGTTCTTAACCACCAGAATATTACATATATAACAGTGATTTTACTTAATTCCTCGTCGTAAAAGTTCAGAATATTTTTTTTATTTACAGTTAATTTACAGAGTTAGAATTAGCCTATATATGATTATGAATGTGTGTTATAACCTGCAAAAAATGTTTGGTTCTTGAAGATTTTCTGGCATATGGGATCACACAGTCTGCAAAAAGTATGTTTAGTTGGAATCCTTTCCTTTCAAATATAGAACAATAAAAGAAAACGTGCTTTACAGGTAGTATTGATTCTTGACACGATTATAGCCAGTCTAAAAAAATATATGAAATTTTAAGAAATAACTCCCAAATTTCCCTGGCCTGTCATAAATTGTGCAAAAATGAAATTGGGAGTAAAAAATGTATTATTTAACAGAAAGTGTGCTGTAGGAAAGAAACGTTCTTTCATTCTACTTCTTATCCAAAAGTCACTCCAACAATCGAAGATATAGATCAATATTTTATTTTTAACGTAAGAGTATGAATAATGTAGATTGAAGGATGCTGCTGATTTAGTTAACTGACCCGCACGTTCATTACTTACATTTCTCTGGTGACCCCTTATCCAACACAGACATAAATGTTTTGGTAACGTTTAATATTATTTCTGATCAAAACTCAGTTTGGATTAAAATTTAATTCATCAGTGATAGACTTACAAATATATTTTTAAAACTAATAGTAAAAGTAACATAATGTGTTTTAATATGAACATTGAATCCGGTATATTAATTCGTATTTGCCCTTAAACTTTCTTATAATTATTTCAATATTTTATTATCTGCAAACACTGCAGAAAAGCCTTAGTGTAATGTGTAAGTTTCCTTTAAATCGTTGAATTTGTTATAATTGAATATATTATTGTATTTAGGCTATATAGGCTGAACTTTAAGCTTCAATTATGGAAGTTATGGATGGATAAATGGAATGTTCAAGTAGAATATGAATAATCAATTTGATGGAGTTTTATGGGATGATATGTAAGATCGAACATAAAATTAATACACTTGTTTTATTTCCAGTTGAATTTTATTTGTATAAGCCTGTTGTTAAATCTGCCTACAAGAATATAGAATTAACTTTTTGTGTATAAAATTATATATATATATTGTGACAAAGCCCAGAAAAGACTCTCTGCTAGAAACTGCTAAAAGGAAGAGTCACCCAGAAAGAACTAGAACGACGGAGTCTAGAAAGATCGCGCTCTCCTAGTGGACGGGTGGCAGACGAGCGCCAGTGGGCGTGACAGCAGCAAGGCTATTGGACCATGCTTCGTGGGGGAGAGGCCGGAGGAGGAGCTCGCGCTAATGGGTGTGCCCGCGCAACGCAGCGCACATTCCAGATTCCGCGCGGGCGGAGAGCTTTCCAGACCTCGACTCTGGAACATTCGTCGAGACTATATAAGGAGTTCGAGCCGAGCCGACGCAGTCAGTGAAAGTTCAGGTCAGTGAGAGTTCAGTTCAGTTCAGTACAGCGAAGAGTCCGTGAAGAGTTAGAGTCAGCGAGAGGCAGTCCGTGAGTAGCGGCGAGCGTCAGCGTCAGAGGGTGAGCTGGACGGAGGGAACCGATCAGCGCAGCTGAGGACTTGGGAAGCTGAGGAGCCAGTGACCGGAGGGACTAGTGTGACCGGAGGGACTAGTGTGACCGGAGGGACCCGCGAGCGGAAGACCTAGTCAACGGGGAACTAGTGACCGGAGAGAAGGGTGAACGGAAGAGCTGGTGAGCTGATCTGGGCTGAGGCAGTGCCGTCCCGGGGAACTCTGCGCGACGGGTGGATCGTACAGCGGCAGCGAGGACTGTGGAGTTGACCGGCGCGACGTGGAATTATCTCGACTGGGAGTCCGCACAGTGTGTGCGAACGGAACAGTGCTGTAATTAGGACTGAGCACAGTGAGTGTGAGCACTGAACAGGACAGTGAACTGGCGAATAGTCTGGAGTTTTCTGGCTGTATTGACAATTGTTGTAGGAAATAAAGAATCCTCCATCCTTCAATTATAAACTTGGTGTTCTGATTTTGAACCCTGACGAGCCCTTGTTACACTGGTGTCAGAAGTGGGATATAATTGAAGGAAGGCAAGATGGAGAAACGCAAGATGGAGGACCTGTTAAAATCGTTCTTTCAACAACTGAACGAGAAATTGGACCAGCAGTATGACCGACTGAACGAGATAATGGACCAGCATCACACCGAAACGAGAGAAATTATAAGGGACTTGAAGAACCTGCAGTTACGCCCTAAGGAAGAACTCGAGCAGGAACTGACATCGGCCAAGGAAAGACCGAATGAACCGGGCAGCGAACTGGTGGCCGTGAGAAGTGAACCGGAGAGACCGGCCAGGGTGGAAGAAAAAGAAGGGCAGGAAGAGAACATGGCTATCACCGTACCACCAGCTACCGAAGGGGAAGATCACGCCCTGAGTAAACCACAGCGGGACGACGTGGACGAAGGACAGACACCGCGGAACGACGTGGATGTAGGAGAGACACCGCGGGACGACGGGGATGTAGGTAAGACACCGCGGGACGACGTGGACGTAGCACAGACACCGCTGGACAACGTGGACGTAGGACGGGCACCGCGGGTCGACGTGGACGCCGGAGAGACACCGCGTGACGGCGTGGACGTGGAACAGACACTGCGGGACGTCATGTCGGGTACGGGACCGACGTGGGAAGAGGTAGCCAGTCGCAGCGCCATCTACGAGGGCTATGGGGCCCAGCAGGACGCCCTAGTGGTCAGGGACGGGGTCCTGAAAGGAGTCTGGGAGCCTGCGAATGGGAAGGCGACAGCGGAGCACCACTAGTCCAGTCGCCAGGTACTTTTGCCTGGAAAAAGGTCCGAAGTTAATGATTTTTTAGTATGTTGTATATGGGTATTCTGAGGTGTAGAATCCAAGTTTTCCAATTCGAGAACCTTGTGCTAACTTCAGGGCAGCCGAAAAACCCCGAAATTTTTGGGCTTTTTTCAATGTTTTCCTTATAACTCCTAAACAACGCGTTTTATATGAAAATACTCCATTATAAAAATTAAAGGACAATAAATTTTCTACAATTTTCACTGTTTAAACGTTTTTTAAGTCGAATACGTACCAAGATGTGGAGCTTCGAAGTTTCGAGTTATTTTTCAAAATATTGAAAAACTGCAAAAAATGCAGGATTTTCCCTAGTAACTTTCATCTTTCAATATTGCTATATGAATAACGTCCAATAACCTACACAATAGAAACCCCACCCTTAATGAGATGTTCTTTTCTCTTTGGTCCCAATGGCAAGTCGGCATCATCTCTCAGTGATTCCTCTTCCTCCTGAGCAATGGTCTCATCGATGACGTTATCCTCCTCGTCGCACTCAATGTCTGTGTCTTCCTCGTTGACATCGGTTTCAGGCGAATTCTCGCAAGCATTTCCTGCACAATTCTTGCAGATGGTTGAGCATCGGAGTCCTGCTTTTTTGCAGCTGCAAGCCCCGGTGCTATACCCTGTCATACACTTGCATTGTATCATGTGCAGCAACTTTTCTGGAGCTGCATCCATGGTCGTTGTTATAGGGATCAGCCCTCGTTTCGTTAAAGTCCAACTCCAAACTGACGGTAACTTTTTGTAGCCCAGCCACGTCTGCACTTGCAGATAGGTACGAAAAGAATGGTACCTGGCAGCGTCTCGTGTAGGGGGCAATCTGCCAAGGTTGAATTTGGATTTTGACACGGAGTTGGAAAATATTCGGTACCGAAGATCATCCAGAGTATCTGTATCCATGTTACCACCGTACAGTATCACAAGAAACTTTTCCCCTGCTTCCGAAATTTGGCATGGTGTTGCTTCGTTATCTTTGAAAACACTAACGATGTCAGACAGAAAACGGTTTTTTTCATACATAGTGAAAACTTTCTTCTTTCCTTGTCCAAATGGGTTTGATGTAGTGTCACACCCGCTTGCTGCATGAAGGAAAAAAATATCCTGGGATTGTATTTGCACGAAGCTGGCGAATACAAAACACTGGGGTATTACCTCTCCCACTCTTTTGGAAATAAACGTTCTTTTGAGAAGAGTCTAATGCAGTCAGCAATACTAAGAGATCGATGTCTTCACCTGCGATAGTAACACTATCGAAGTCAGAAGCCTTAGATATTGCAGTTTTCAGTATCATGAAATCAGCAACTTCTATTGCCTGCTTAACTTCGATGCCCTTTGCTGCCATTTCAGTCATCAGCATTGAAATAAAGTTTCTCTTGTTCGTGTCATTGGACAAAAATTTTTCTTACGACAATGTAACGGCCGTTGTTAACGAAAATACAAATTTTCTGGACGATTGCAGCAAAGCCCGGCGATATAGTTCAGCTGCTTTCGTGCTCTGATAAGCGATCGAATATTACTATGGCATTATAGAGCGAAGGCTACTGTATACCCCCCATCCCCCCCCCCGTGGGAATTTCCGACACATATTTTTTTTTGTTGGTATTGCCATCTAGTTTCAGTTTTCAGTTGTTTGCCCCTTTTCAATTACAGCATTTACCCGGAAACCCCGGAAATCCGGAGAAAATGAGTTTGCTTTAATTTTTCTTTGTTCTTTGCTCCTAATATGCCCAGGGAATTTCTGGCTTACATATTTTTTGTTGGTATTACCATCTAGTTTAAGTCTTTAGTAGTTTGCCCCTTATCAATTACAGCATTTACCCGGAAACCCCGGAAAACTACGAAAATCTGGAGAAAATTAGTTTGATTTAATTTTTCTTTCTTCTTTGCTCCTAATATGCCCAGGGAATTTCTGACTCACATATTTTTTGTTAGTATTGTCATCTAGTTTAAGTTTTCAGTTGTTTGCCCCTTACAAATAACAACATATCCCCGGAAAACCCGAAAAACCACTTTTATACGGAGAAAATGACAATGTTTTATTTTTTAAATCTTTGTTCTTTGCTTCCAATATTCAAAGGGAATTTCTGAATCATATGCTCTTTTGTTGGTATTGCCATCCAGATTAAGGTTTCAGTTGTTTGCCCCTTATCAATTACAGCAAATCCCCAGAAAACTCCGAAAACCACGGAAACCCGGATAAAATTACTTTGTTTTAATTTTTTTAATCTTAGTTCTTTGCTCCTAGTATTCAAAGGGAATTAGTGACTAATATGGTTTTGTGTTGGTATTGCCATGTAGATTAAGGTTTCAGTTGTTTGCCCCTTATCAATTACAGCAAATCCCCAGAAAACTCCGAAAACCACGGAAACCCGGAAAAAATTACTTTGTTTTAATTTTTTAAATCTTAGTTCTTTGCTCCTAGTATTCAAAGGGAATTAGTGACTAATATGGTTTTGTGTTGGTATTGCCATGTAGATTAAGGTTTCAGTTGTTTTCCCCTTATCAATTACAGCAAATCCTCAGAAAACTCCGAAAACCACGGAAGCCCGGAGAAAATGACTTTGTTTTAATTTTTTAAATCTTAGTTCTTTGCTCCTAGTATTCAAAGGGAATTGGTGACTCATATGGTTTTGTGTTGGCATTGCCATGTAGATTAAGGTTTCAGTTGTTTGCCCCTTATAAATTACAGCAAATCCCCAGAAAACTCCGAAAACCTCGGAAGCCCGGAGAAAATGACTTTGTTTTAATTTTTTAAATCTTAGTTCTTTGCTCCTACTATTCAAAGGGAATTGGTGACTCATATGGTTTTGTGTTGGTATTGCCATGTAGATTAAGGTTTCAGTTGTTTTCCCCTTGTCAATTACAGCATATCCCCGGAAAACTCCGGAAACCTCAAAAATCCGAAGAAAATGAGTTCGTTTTAATTTTTTAAAAACCTTTGTTCTTTGATCCTAATATTCCCAGGGAACTTCTGACTTACATTTTTTTGTTGGCATTCTAATCTAGATTAAGGTTTCAGCTGTTTGCCCATTATCAATTACAGCATATCCCCATAAAACCCGGAAAAGCACGGAAATTCACAGAATTTCTAGAACTCAGAACTTTTGATCTACAGTCACTGAAACCGTTATTAAGAATTAATTCTGCATCAGGTGTGTCCTTTGAAGGTTCAAAAGAGTGAGTATATGGACTACGAGATATCTACCATAATTGTGATGGTCACATGCAAAGAAAAGGGGAATCATATATTCTAAACATTCCAAGTGTAAGCCAAAGTTGTTTTCTTTAGTTGCCCGCTGAAATCTCAAAATCAATGACACTTTGTCCATATTACCATTCCAAAATTGTGCTGTTTTACCGAATGTCCCTTCTCTAACTCCAGTCAAGAAAGTTTGGTAGTGACTGTGGAAGGTTTGGTAAGATAAATTATCATTCACAGATGTCAAATTAGAATATGAAGTGTGTTCTGCCAGGTTTTCAATCGCCTTCATCCCTTCAGCATCACGATTTTTTCCAGTATTCTTTGTCATGCTGTAATTGGTAAGGGGAAAATAACTGAAACCTTAAACTACATGGCAATAGCAACAAAAATTATGTGATTCAGAAATTCCCTGGGAATATTAGTATCAAAGAGCAACGATTTTTTAAAAAATTAAAACAATCTCATTTTCTGCGGATTTTCGTAATTTTCAGGGTTTTCGTGGATATGCTCTAATTGATAAGGGAAAAACATCTTAAACCTTAAACTAGATGGCAATACCAACAAAACGACATACGAATCAGAAATTCCCTTTGAATATTATGAGCAAAGAACAAAGATTTAAAAAATAATACATAGTAATTTTCTCCGTATATACGTGGTTTTCCGGGGTTTCCGGGGATATGCTGTAATTGGTAAGGGGCAAACAACTGGAACCTTAATCTATATGGGAATACCAACACAAAAACATATGATTCACCAATTCCCTTTGAATACTAGGAGCAAAGAACAAAGATTTAAAAAAAAAACGAAGTCCCTTTCTCCGGATTTCCGTGGTTTTCGGTGTTTTCCGGGGATATACTGTAATTGATAAGGGGCAAACAACTGAAACCTTAATCTAGTTGGTAATGCCAACAAAAAAACATATAAGTCAGAAATTCCCTTTGAATATTAGGTGCAAAGAACAAAGATTTAAAAAATAAAACATAGTCATTTTCTCCGTATATACGTGGTTTTCCGGGTTTTCCGAGGATTTGTTGTAATTTGTAAGGGGCAAACAACTGAAACATTAAACTAGATGCCAATACCAACAAAAATGTGTGAGTCAGAAATTCCCTTGGAATATTAGGAGCAAAGAACAATGAAAAATTGAAACAAATTAATTTTCTCTGGATTTCCGGGGTTTTCCGGGGTTTCCGGCTAAATGCTGTAATTGATAAGCGGCAAACAACTAAAATCTTAAACTAGATGACAATACCAACAAAAAAATATGTGTCGGAAATTCCCACGGGGGGGGGGAGGGTTTCATATTGGTAGCCCATGGTCTATTATACCCAAAGGGTTTCTGTACCTAGTCCACGTAGGTCTTGCAGACTGACTCGAACGTGCGTGATGTAGTCTTACCCCATACAACCTTATGCAGTCACTTACTACACATTTTCTGCTGCCAAGGTCTTCATCCTGTAAGAAGTGAATGCTGAAATGGCAGCAAAGGAGGACATCATCGATAAGATCATTGCTCAGGAGGAATTACTGAGAGATGATGCCGATTTGCCAATCGGGAGCAAAGAGATCAATGCTTTTATCAATCAATATCAATGGAAATTTGTAATAATTTACATATTTTCTACTTAGTTAATATATCCACATAATTATGTAGTATAAATTTTTATAAAATAAATTTTTATGTATCGATTATTGTGTACTTTATTCTTAAATGAACATCTCATTAAGAATGGGGTTTCTATTGTGTAGGTTATTGAACGTTATTCATACAGAAATGTTTAAAGATAAATGTTACTAGGAAAAATGCTCCATTTTCGCAGTTTTTCGATATTTTGAGAATTTTTCAAAACATTCAAGCGCCATATATCGATACACATTTGGTTTTCTAAAACATTTAAACAGTTCAAATAATAGGACATTTCATGCCCTTTAACTTTTGTAATGGAGTGTTTTAGGCTAATATGCATTGTTTAGGAGTTATAAGAAAAACACTGAAAAAAGTCTCAAAATTTCGGGGTTTTTCGGCTGCCCTGAAGTTCGCACAGGGTTCTAGAATTGGAAAACTTGGATTCTACACCACAGAATATCCACATACAACATATTAAAAAAATCATTAACTTCGGACCTTTATCCAGGCAAAAGTACCTGGTGACTGGACTATAAGCCTTTCCACGGCCTTCAAGGAAATCGCCCAACAGAACGTCCTGACGGGGGGAGGGAGGGGGATGATGATGTTAAATTTATTAATTTAGATTCACCTACCATTACTACTATTATTATCCATATAGAAATGTTGGAAGATGAAATTTACTAGGGAAAATCCTGCATTTTTTTGCAGTTTTTCAATACTTTGAAAAATAACTCGAAATTCGAAGCTCCATATCTCGGTACGTATTCGACTTAAAAAACGTTAAAACAGTGAAAATTGTAGCAAATGTATTGCCCCTTAATTTTTATAATAGAGTATTTTCAGATAAAACGCGTTGTTTAGGAGTTATAAGGAAAACATTGAAAAAAGCCCAAACATTTCGGGGTTTTTCGGTTGCCCTGAAGTTAGCACAAGGTTCTCGAATTGGAAAACTTGGATTCTACACCTCAGAATACCCATATACAACATACTAAAAAATCATTAACTTCGGACCTTTTTCCAGGCAAACCCAATTTTCAGTACCTGGTGACTGGACTACACCTAGTCCTTCCGAAAGCCAGAGTCAAGGAGGTCCTGGAGGAAGTACTCGCAGGAGCGACAGGTGACCGCTTGGGAGTGAACCGGATCCCCGACAAACTGCGGAGAAGGTTCTACTGGTTGTACCAATGGAGTGACGTCGAGAGGTGGTGTGAAAAATGCGACACCGGCGATGCCAGCAGAGGGTCTAGAACTCGCAGCCGTGGGGCCATGAGGCAATACAACGTGGCAGGTCCATGCTCCATTACTGATGATGGAAATCGGTACCGTTGTTGGCCATGGAATAGTTCACCAAGTGGCCAGAAGAAGTCTACCGCATCCAGCTACAGCCAAGAGTGAAGATGCTGGTAGTTCACTTGGACCGTCTGGCGGCATATCATGGGGCACTTCGGGACGAAGGCCCTTAAGGAGGGGGCAATGTGACAAAGCCCAGAATAGACTCTCTGCTAGAAACTGCTAGAAGGAGGAGTCACCCAGAAAGAACTAGAACGACGGAGTCTAGAAAGATCGCGCTCCCCTAGTGGACGGGTGGCAGACGAGCGCCAGTGGGCGTGACAGCAGCACGGCTATTGGACCACGCTTCGTGGGGGAGAGGCCGGAGGAGGAGCTCGCGCTAATGGGTGTGCCCGCGCAGCGCAGCGCACATTCCAGATTCCGCGCGGGCGGAGAGCTTTCCAGACCTCGACTCTGGAACATTCGTCGAGACTATATAAGGAGTGCGAGCCGAGCCGACGCAGTCAGTGAAAGTTCAGGTCAGTGAGAGTTCAGTTCAGTTCAGTACAGCGAAGAGTCCGTGAAGAGTCAGAGTCAGCGAGAGGCAGTCCGTGAGTAGCGGCGAGCGTCAGCGTCAGAGGGTGAGCTGGACGGAGGGAACCGATCAGCGCAGCTGAGGACTTGGGAAGCTGAGGAGCCAGTGACCGGAGGGACTAGTGTGACCGGAGGGACCCGCGAGCGGAAGACCTAGTCACCGGGGAACTAGTGACCGGAGAGAAGGGTGAACGGAGGAACTAGTGAACGGAAGAGCTGGTGAACTGATCTGGGCTGAGGCAGTGCCGTCCCGGGGAACTCTGCGCGACGGGTGGATCGTACAGCGGCAGCGAGGACTGTGGAGTTGACCGGCGCGACGTGGAATTATCTCGACTGGGAGTCCGCACAGTGTGTGTGAACGGAACAGTGCTGTAATTAGGACTGAGCACAGTGAGAGTGAGCACTGAACAGGACAGTGAACTGGCGAATAGTCTGGAGTTTTCTGGCTGAATTGACAATTGTTGTAGGAAATAAAGAATCCTCCATCCTTCAATTATAAACTTGGTGTTCTGATTTTGAACCCCGGCGAGCCCTTGTTACAATATATATAGTTTGTTTATTTAACGCTCTAATAGGTGAGAATGTGTTTTTTCAATTTCCTAGATTTTTACAAATTAAACAGTTCAAATTAATTTAAAAATATCTAAAAATTTAACATTTATGACTTTGCGCAATAAATAAATAAATAAACCATTGTTTCGTGAAATGACTGAATTATGTACTTAAATGGGTCTGTCATAGGCGTAGAAGTATAAACCTGTATATCCCTAAGAGTCGAACTTAAAAATTTCTTAATTTCGTTCCACTGTGAAGATTATTTATCTGAAGATAAACCTAATGTATTGTTCTTTTGCAGGTATGGCAGTTTGGTCTATGTTGAACACCATTTTGAGTTGGTACGTAAGTGCACACTGCTTGGTATATTTGGAGATATTAATTTACTAGCTTAACTAGATTCTGTATCAGCTTCTATTTTGAACTCATAAGAATGTTGTGATCCTTGTGCATCAATTAGAAATATCTGCACTTTAGAGAACGTCTGGTTCACCTGGAGCACAACTTCTTGAAAACACGGACGAAACTTACACACATTACCGCAATTTCTTCAAGAAAAGTGGGGTTCATGCCCATAGTGAAAACAGCATTGTGAGCCAGTTTCTTAGAAAATTCAGGGAACTGAACAGTGCTGTTTTATTGTAACGGAATGAGAAAACCGTTTATTTGCGTCAGCGTACTTCGTTATTGTATTCAAATACCTGCATTACGTCTAGAATACTGAGTTTTGTGTGAATTAGTTTACCATCCAACTTGGAATTGAGAGGCAGCTCAAAAATCAGTCTTCATCCATTGGTTCAGAAACTTATAAAAATAAGACTTCACAAATTTTAATTTTAAAGAACTTAATTTATTAGAAATAGGTCTAAATCAAATCCGTAGGACTGTGTGAAATTAACTTTAATAAAACCGGAAAACTTGACATGTTAAATAAAATTTAATTCGCTAGGCGGAATGGTTCAATAATTCTAAACAATGCAAGGTGTAATACTATGAACAACTATGAACAACTTAAGATTTTCAACAATCTTAAAATTACTGGCTAAGTGATACAATGCAATAATTCTGAAAGATCTATAGTGTAATACTATAGAAGTCCAAATAGTAGACCCAGATTTTAAAATAAAATTATTGCGAAATTTCCATACCTTAATACTGCTAATATTATTTTAAGAAAAAGTAATACAATTCTTTTTCAAGCTCATTGAATAGATATAAGCTATTTTGTTCCATTTTCATATTTTCAATTTTTCATCTATATACTAGAGTCTATTGTAGTAATTATCATAAATGTATAAATACATTTCTAATATTTTTTTTAATGTTATGGATCTATTCGTCCAACCATTTGGTTTAATATTTGCTGCGATATCTATATCCGAAAACTGCTCAATCGATAGGTTATACATTATTCACTTATGCTATTGTGCATTTGTGTTACACATAAATCCTATTTCATCTTGAAACAATTCCGATTTATAAAATTAAACTTCTACATAGTACGTTTAAATTTACAAACGGTACATTTTTCTTTCATGAGTTCTTCAGATTGCTTTATGAAATTAAATTAATTGGAAGGATATACCGATAGGTTCGGAGAGGAATTCTAACCCACCAAAGTGTGAATTTTCCAGTTTGCGCTCTATTGCTGATGGTGTGAAACATTTCTATAAATTTATGCATGGTTGTTGTTGTTATAGTTTCTTGTATAAGCTTAATGGTCCAGTTTTCGAATAATGATTTTCTTGCTGCTACTGATTTCCAGAGCATCACTGCCATAATCCTCGGATACTTAATCGTATAATGGATAATATATTATATTCAAATACGGGCAAAATGGGATTTTGAAGTTTATTGGGCTATTTTAAAACTTTTTCTCAGGGTTAAGCATGGAAAAAGGCATCAGCCTAGAAATAAGATTTATGTAACATAAATAATAGAACTTTTATTTAAATCATGACTTGATGGGTTAGAGCACTTTATATGTGCATATCATATTGTGGAGAATAACGTTTCTTGAGAGTTCTCCTTCAGGATGAGATCGTTGTTACTTTGGGGGATAAAGTTACAAGGTCGCTAATGAGTGAAGCAAGTCACTAAATCAGGTTGCATGGAGCAAGGCTCGTCAGAATGACATCCCCAACAACAAATTAGATTATTTTCACAATTGCTTGCCTTCCGTCATCGGTATTAGCATTCCTGTAAGTGATCGAAGATCCTACTCTCTTGTAACGACATTCTCAGATTACTCGTCTCTCTGGAATGACGCATAGATTTATGCTTTAATCAGTAGATAACAAATTCAACCGAAAAACTTCACATACAAACGTGTGGCATGTACCTGTTTGCAAAATGATACTAACCGTATGTAATAAGGCGTACAGAGGTTTTTTAAACTGAAATATGGGCCTTAACCTAGATTAACTTACGATGACCAGTTGCCATTGAAAAAATCGTAACATTTAACCATTTGTCGTGAAAAAATCGTAAGAAGGGACGAAATAATCAAGAAAACTGCTAGTTCGTGAGATCCTATAACTTAGGCCTACGTCCATTTTATGCATCTGGTCGTGCTTCATTTTTTGAAATCATGGACTGATAAGAGAAATGATTTATACCCACTCACCAAACTCACAATTCTTATACTACGTTGTTCATTACTATGTTATGTTGAACTTCATAGTCATCATAGGATTTTATTTAATTGCAAAAATAGTAAAATTTTAAAATAAAGCGGCATAACGGTGGAAAATCTCTTCAACATTTATAAATCGGGACAAAATCTGTACCGGTACTTCTTTATTTAGGAAAGAACTTTTTTCTATAGGCCTACCGACGAGGGATAAATTAACAGCAGGATAGCTCTTTAAAAATGACTGTCCCGGTCAAATCCGGACGTGGGTCTTAGGCCATGTTGAATATTTTCCTCACAGAGGATCGCAGTAATTCATTAAACTTGAGAATTGAGCCTCTGATCGGTCCTGACCGATCCTGAAAGTGCAACGTCAGAGTTCCTCCAGTTAATAATCTGTTCAGTAGCGCGAGGAAATAATATTATACATTATGAATATCAAGAAATTTTAGATTAATATAAATAACTGTCATATTAATGGTAATTTAAGATTCCAAATTTGCCATATGATGCATTAGTTTATTTTTATTTTAACGAAAGCGAAAAGGCTACATGCATTATCAGTTATTATTTTAACTGTTGTGCACTATGGTAGTGGCTACCTGGTCCCCTACAGAAGAAAAAGAAAGAAAGAAAGAGGGAGGGAGAGAGAGAGAGAGAGAATACCCCACTATTGTGAGGTTACTATTCCAGTTGCGGAAACTTAAAACTTTATGAAAAATAGCCCGACAGGTCCACAAAGAAATATGATTTGAAGGTAGGCATAGTCAGCCATCTAAGTTTAATTTTGAGCTAAAGTTGCTTAATCGGGTACATATACCTTCAAGGGCGAAAAAAAAGATATGTGTTATATAACTGACAAAGTTATGGACCGATACTGGTAAAAAAGTGTCTTTTAAGGAGTGCGTCCACAATTTCACGAAAGTATATATTTGGGGCTTATTTTATCAAAGCCGTATACTTAAAAATTGTTTAAATTATAATTTCTACAATATAAATGTTATTTACATGAAATTTCGCAGAGATCTTTTTTATTGAGCGATCACCAAACTGTACTTATATTTTCATCTTTACAAGAAATTAGCAATGAAAATAGTTCATGAGCAAAATAATAAAATTTAAAAATATAGGCCTACTATATTTTTCTCTGATTTCTTTAAGAATAAAAATTCAGTTGTATAAGAGATTTTTCTCCTCTTTCAGTCTTGATATTTGAACAAATGTGCTACAACTATTTGACTTGAATATTTTAGACTCCAGTGAATAAAGTTTTAAACAGAAATTATGTTCATAGCTCAAAACAAAAAATTAGGAATTTCAAATTGGTAATAAGGTATGGTATTTTTTCCGTTTAGCGTAAAGAGTAATAACATTTTATCGTAGTTGGGCTTAGGAATGTGGAAGAAAAAATAATGAAACATGATGCTATGCTTTCAATGGTAAAAGGTGTAGGCCTACATGTCTCCTAATTCAATGAACAGATTAGAAGTACAATGGCCCTTGGTCCACAGGAGATCCTGAAAACATTGATGTAGGAGTACAACACACATATTAAAACATAATATTCATAAGTAGGGCACGGATTTAAAGCAAGATAAGCAAGCAAATAAACACGAAAAATGCAATAAATAAATGCCAAAATATGCAAAAACAGATTACATGAAAATCAAGTCTCATAGAAAGCTTATCTTAATCTTGGCTGTTAGGGAAGGTAATCCGCAGATTTTCTTCTGTGAAGTACCTGCATCTGTCAGTAAAGAACGATTTATAAAGTGAAAATGTTCTTCACCGTCACAGGCGCCGCATATGAAAAGCAACACAGTTTTACGATGAATTCCTCTTCAATACCTGTGTCTTTACCGAAAAGCTTTTTAGAAGTCTGACGGGGATCTACAGGGTAAACCAGATTTTGCAGTAATTTGTTGTAATTAGCTGACAAAAGAAATTAAACCGGTGATAATGACGTCTAGGAGTGAAAGGAGCTCTTTCAATGTGTCAGTTTTTAGTAAAATGTGCTATTTCGATCCATGTGCTAGGAAGCAAGCAATAGCTATTTATGTATCAAGTACGCAAAATAAGGCTTTAGCGGACCTAAAAGACAAGAAAACGGGAACTGGAGAAAACTGCATAAGGACGCGCTTCATAACCTATACTCCTCACTAAATATATTAAGGGTAATTAAATCTTGAAGAATGAATTGGGCTGGACGTGTTGCGCGCATGGAGGAAAAAATACATGTCTCAAAAATATTGACTGGTAGACCCGAAGGGAAGAGACCACTTGGAAGACCTTAATGTAGATGGGAGAAGAAATTTAGAATAGATTTAAGGGAAGTAGGATTTGCAAATAGATAATAGGATCCATAAAATGTATAATATTCACTTAACTTACTTAGGAATAGTGTATATTGCCATTGAGAAAATAAGTTAAATATGTCTTAAATTTTTCATGTGGTATTCAGATATGGCACTATTAGAGTCCCGAACATACTGTAAAAGCAGCACCTCAAAAGGTAGTTGTAATCGATAGAGTATGAAATTTAGGAAATACATATTTGATGTATCTATATTGAAGAATTTCGTCTCTTATTTTATTTTGTGAAGATTAGTAGCTTCTGATATTTACTTAAATTAAAAAAGTAACACTGAAGAACTTAATTCTGAATTCATTAACCGTCTGAAAGGAACTGTTCATTTACAGAGACATTTTTGCGATGTGCCACTGGAGCGCGCTAGTAGACCGGCCTCCGACTTGGTTCCAGGCCGCCGCTGGGATCGTGCGTTCTCGGCACATCGCAAAAATTATCTCTCTGTATGTGTAAACAATAAAAACATTTAATTTATACGGTTTTCATGTAATTGTAACACTCATATATGTACTAAATGTAATGTTTTGTGGAAGACATAGTTAGCACGATCCATGAATTCTACCTGTTAGCCGTAGCCTTTGTGAAGTCACATAGTGGGGTGATGGGTTGCATTTCAATCCGTGAGAGCATGTGAAGCAGAAACCTATTGAACAAGAAAGCATTGGCACTTTGCATAGAGATGATCTGCTTATTATGTCGTAAGGAGTTATTCACGCCTGCATATCTCTTGCCGACACACCCTCAAAACACACATGTTGGAGAAGTGGTCTGCATTGTAGGCAAAGCTGAATCATTCCGAGCTCACAAATAAAACAATATACAGGTCATACAGTACTGTAACTGTAGTATTCCATTATTTTATTGAACAATACATTCTAACTGGTCAGACAATTTCGAATGGATTATCTATGTATATGTACAGCTTTCAGTTCACAATAATTATACTAATGTTCCAGTTAACTAGTCTACAGGAAATAAATAAATATATCTTTGTTAGGCACTCAAGCCCTGTTTTAATTTACTATTTATTATTTACTATTTATTACTTTCAACTTCATATTAGATATTTATAACTAAACCTTGGACATTAGCTCAAGTTACGTGAAGTTTTACTGTGTTGATGGTACAAAACGAGAAATAGCCTATTTGGAGTGTAGCTTACTATAGAGTTTGTGTCGTGCTAAGCATTGGAACAGGTGGGCCCTGAAATACTCAGGCCCATATTGCTAACCACGTATAGTAGAGTTTTTTATTACATAACCAATCGGCTTCAAAGGAATAAACATTAAAGTCGGTGTTTCTTCATGTTCCTTGATCTGGCTAAGTCGTTCTTGATTTCCGCTTTCCAAAACAAAAGCAACGTTGCAATGTTCTCTCACTGTTATCACTGATCTCAGTTCTTCCCTCGCTCTAATCAGTTCACACGTGTTATTGTTTACTGTAAAGAGATATTGCAACACCGCGTTTGGCTCCATGCAGAGTAGACGAGTAGCTGTCACCGCCGTCACAGGGCAGTCTTAGATTTTGATTGGCTGAGGTAACTAGCTGATTGGTGCGGTAAAAATAAAGATCATAAGTTAAGCTGTCGGCAAACTATTTCTCCTAAAAAAAGGAAGCCGCCTGGGTATGCAATGAATAACTGGACTATATAAATGCTTCACTTCAAGAATTATATAAGTCAAAAGCATAGATGTCAAATTAATAGAGTAATGCTTTAGGTGAAATGCATGAATTTTATTCAAGTGTTATGTTTGTCATTCATGGAAACCAGCTATTCTATAGAAATTTTCCCCAGCGATTTCGAACTTAGAGCCCACTGATGGCTTTACCTGAGATCGGAAAGGGTTTGTGATCAAATGAAAACCATTTTCCATATTTTTCATTCCGTTTAATATGTTTTTATAACTATTATGCAAACCGGGTCAATCCTCTCATCCTGCAAATTGAGAAGTTACACAGTACCGGCATTTTATAGGCTAGGGCCTATGTCTACTGGGTAAAGATAAATTTCAAACAAACACTTCTTGCGTTCTATTACTATTAATGGAATTGTAATCACTTCAGATGCTATTTATAAGATTACTTGTTTGAACAGGATGCGACTGAATAACACTTGGAATTAACCCAACCTAACCTAACCATACCATATTGCGCATGTCCAGACCCCTAATAAAGCAAAAAGCCAGCTTTACCCAGAGGCATGAGGGTAGTAGGTCGTGCTTTAGGAATTGAAGGGTGTTTTGTTTATAATTCTTGCTTTACACAAACCGATCGCTTAATGCGCACATTATCCAGGTAGACCTAGTTTATCCAGATTTCAAGCTCTACCCGCGACACATAATATTCCGCATGTGTTTCTACTTTAATTTTTAAATAAGCAGTGTGCATTTAGTAACTACAAAAATATTCTTTCAGTCACAGACAAATTAGAATGCATGTGTTTTTTAGATTCATAAACGTCATCAATTTTTTTAAATTTCTTATGCTTTATTTTTATAAGTGGTATGTTTGTAGCTATGTGATATATGGCCTACTTAGATAATGCTTAAAATAAAACCAAGGAAATCGAAGTAAAGAATACCAGATTCTCCAAATGTGAATATCGAATAATTGTTTTTCGTGCTTCCACTCGGTTGAGCATTGGTATTGTAGACTATCTGGGCTTTCGGCAAACTGGCTCCGCTCCCAGCAAATGGCCATAGGAGTCAGCTTCCAAAAGCTACAATTATAATTTCTGTCGCCCAATTAGAAGCTCAAGGATCAATTACTAGACAAAATGATCATAAAATGTCGAGTTCAAGAAAGAAATGATCAAATATATAGAATTTATTATTTATACCACTTAAACGTAAAAAACATAAATATATAACTGAACGTGAAAGTGTAATAGATTAAATGTGACTTTTGAATCCAAAAATAAATAAAATGATATGAGAAAAGAAAATGATGTATCAAATGTAAAACAAAATCACAAAAACAAAACGGCATGAATTGCTAAAAAATGTAACATAAATTGGCAGTGAGAAGAGAGACAATTAATCTGATGTCGAATGCCTCTGCAAATATCATACGCCCAGTCCTGAACCAGGAAGGACATTCTTCATACCTGAAAAATATCATACCCATCCGGGAATCGTTTCCGGACCGCCAGTGTGAAAGGCAGCCATGCTACTAGTTATATTTACAATTATGTCATACAGTAAGTATTTTTTAAGTTGATCTTTAAGTCGAAAACTCCCTCACATATTGTTATTTTAATTTTGTACTGAATAACGCACCTCTCTTATGCCTGGTGAAATACGAAAAAAAACCATCTCTCGGAGTGTGAATTTGAAGCAAAAGAAGAGTTTATTAGTCCAGTCAATAAACGTCGAAAAACACCGAATAGAAAAAAAAATCGTGTAGTTTTGAAATTTTGCAGAAATGTCGGAGGGAATCTCCTGAATAACATACTAAAAGTCCCCGAAGGTGGGGGTGAGCGGGGGCCAGGGGGGCCAGCAGAAGGTCCCAGTTTTAGGTTTTTCGCTTATATCTAAACAATGGTGCATCGTTTAGAGGGAAAATTTCTGTATACAAAATTAAAGCTGATAACATTTCCTACAAGTTTGATTCAGCACATTTCTACCTACTTCCAATAGTTTTCGAGATTCCCGCCAACGAAAATAAGAAATCTTCGAAAAAAGCTCTTTCGCCTCGCGCTTTTTGACACACTTTGTCTTCTAGCGCTTCAGCCCTTAGGTATACAGCAATGTTCTCATGAAAGAAGTTGTAGGGAAATAAATTCACTTTAAAATGAGTTGTCATTTGTTATTTTGTCTTCAAATGTTCAAAAGTTATAACAATTTAAGTTTCGGTCAAATTTCGAGATTTCGAAAGAAAACCGTACATCGCACTTTCTCTATATTTAGGGATTATATCTTTGTATATAAACTGTATATTGTGTATTTACACCATGAAACAAGTGGAGAAATATGACACAACCATAAAAGTTGAATTTATTAAAAACCCGATCGCGGTACAAGCACAGGACATGTAATGGAAAATACATTATATTCCAGGCAAGAAAGGAAAAACAAGGACCAAAAAAAATTATGTAGTTTTGAAATTTGGCAGAGATGTGGGGGGAAGTGTCCTAAACAACATAGTAAAAGTTCCCATGGAAAGGGGGGTGAGCGGAGGGTAGGGGGCACTTTTGAATGCCATTTCTCGCAGTTTTCCCTAAACACACAAAAGCTATGGGTTCTAGCAAAAAACAGTTTATGCACAAAATTAAACTACATAATAGTTCATATAAAATTGATCTGAATGATACTTTTGTGTATTTAATAGTTCAGGAAATAGATGGATATGAATTATGACATAGTTCTGGAAATTCTGTTTTACTGTACCTATTTACTATTATATTTTTTAACGAAAATGAAAGCAGATGATAAAATAAATTAGCATGTTGCCAAGGAAGTTTACTAGTTCTTAGAATAATATTCGTACTAAAGGTAAACACCCAAAATAAAACTCATTATTATTATTATTATTGTTATTAATATTATTATTATTATTATTATTATAAAGCTTTCAAAAATCTCATGGTATGAGTGTACGTTATAAGAAACATAAACCAGGCCTATCATTTGGAAAAATGGTGAATAGTTAGATAGGCCTGTATTTAGTAATTATAAGAGGCTATATTTAGTAATTATAAGACCTAGTAGGCCTATATAGTACTTTAAATAAATGTTTAGTTGTCTATTTTTTTCAGTCTCCAATCCTGGAATCCTAGTACATCGTATGATAAGTTAGGGTTATATTGTTCTATCTACCGAACATTCAGTATTTATACACATATACAACATTAATTAAAGAGTGCCTGAACAACTTATTTTGCTTGGACATAATCAATTTTAAACTTTTCTTCTCCTTCTAATGGTATACTTGTTGGTGCACGTACCATAACAGGTTCCACAAACGGATAGGCATTTAATACCAGCTTTTCTGCATCCATATCTTCCACCACACCGAGTTGCACAGTGACAAAATATGATGTGCAAATATTCTCAGAAGCCACATAGACAAGTAAACATTTATTTAAAGTAATAGGTAGGCCTACTATTCTTACAGTATCTAATAATATATCTAATTCCTTACCATCTTTCAAAATACTGGTAATTTGTTTAATGAAACATAAAACGGCTAAGCTTTACAACAAGAATCTTAATAATGATAATAATAATAATAATAATAATAATAATAATAATAATAATAACGATAATGAGTTTTATGTGTAACGTCACCATTAGTAAGTGTATTTTTCTAAGGACTAGTTTGCTTGCTGGGCGTCATAATAATTTAATTATCATCTGCTTTCATTTTCGTTAAAAAGTAATATATAGGCGTATGTAAAACAGAATTTCCAGAACTATGTCCCACTCCAAATCCTTCTATTTAATGAACTATTAAATGCACAAAAATGTCATTCAGATCAATTTTATAAGAACTTTTATGTAGTTTAATTTTGTGCATAAACTGTGTTTTGCTAGAACTCATAGCTTTTGTGTGTTTAGGGAAAACTGCAAGAAATGACATTCAAAAGTTCCTCCCACCCCCCCCTCACTCCCTATCCATGGGGACTTTTACTATGTTGTTTAGGACACTTTCCCCCACCTCTCTGCCAAATTTCAAAACTACATGATTTTTGTCCCTATATTCCCTTTCTTGCCTGGAATAAAATGTATTTTCCATTACGTGTCCTGTGCTTGTACCGTGATCGGATTTTTAATAAATTCAACTTTCATGGTTGTGTGATATTTCTCCACTTGTTTCATGATATTAATACACAATATACAGTTAATATACAAATATATAACCCCTAAATATAGAGAAAGTGCGATGTACGGTTTTCTTTCGAAATCTCGAAATTTGATCGAAACCTAAATTGTTATAACTTTTGAACATTTTAAGACAAAATAACAAATTACTACTCACTTTAAAGTGAATTTATTTCCCTACAACTTCTTTCATGAGAACATTGTTGTATACCTAAGGGCTGAAACGCTAGAAGACAAAGTGTGTCGAAAAGCGCGAGGCGAAAGAGCTTTTTTCGAAGATTTCTTATTTTCGTTGGCGGGTATCTCGAAAACTATTGGAAGTAGGTAGAAATGTGCTGAATCAAACTTGTAGGAAATGTTATCAGCTTTAATTTTGTATAAAGCAAGTTTTCCTCTACGTTGCACCATTGTTTAGATATAAGCGAAAAACCTAAAACTGGGACCTTCTGCGGGCCCCCCTGCACCCCGCTCACCCCCCACCTTCGGGGACTTTTAGTAGGTTGTTCAAGATACTCCCTCCAACAACTCTGAAAAATTTCAAAACTACACGATTTTTTTTTTCTATTTTTCATTCGTTGCCTGGACTATATTGCAATGATATATGTAGAGCGGAATGCCAACTTTGCATTTAATTATATTTTAATGCCTAGTGCCAACTGCCATATATTCTTGAATTCAGCGCAATTTCAACTTAAAGCTGGTTATTCACGAAATTTGTATTAGTATCCTCTGTTCCCTGGTCTTTGCTTTGTTGAACATATGACCCCATTGTTTGCTATTGCACATAGGCCTAGTTGTAGTTGGGGAGCAAAATAGGGTTCTACAAAGCAATAAAGACATACAGAGCTACCGTTATGTACAGAAATAAAGGGAAGTCACTAGAGTCCGATTATTGAGTAAAATGCACACAAATATCTTCAGTATGTCAGGGTTCTCCTTTTTATTGACCTGCTAGTTTCTCATCTTGTGTAATTAATCAAGGACACATTTCATGTAAAGCACTGTTCCACACATTTTCACATTAATTATACTTCGATAATGATTAGTTCCATAATTCCCCCTTTTAGCCGCCCCCTACTGTCCTGATGCATACAGTTACACAAATGGCACATTAGTATGTCCCCATGATATAATGCCTGTTCAAATGTTTATTGGCCCACATACCAATTCAAACGTAACAATCATTTGTAACTGTCGTTCATAGCGTCCCCCCCTCTCTCTCTCTCCTAAAAAGTTCGGAATGTTCATGAGAAAAATTGCTGGTCGTGCATTTTTAAAATCGTTGTAGGTACAGTCCGTGGCCATTACCTGTTGCTTCAGTGTTGACATTTTATAACCTTATCAATCATCAAATCCCCAATTGATTTTGCTTAAAGTGTCATAATGTTGGATAGCTTTACCCATTAATCTTTGTGCCCTGGATAGTTCATTTCTCTTATAAGAATAATTTCTATTACTACTTTTGATAGAATAAACTAATATTTACTTTAACCAGCCGCGAAAGAGCAGACTTGTTTTGTTGTGAGTACCATAAGTATAATAAAATAAATAAAATACTACAATCCTTAGATAAAAAAGAAGAAACATTAGGCATTTTTCTTGAACTGACAAAGGCTTTCGACGTTGTCAACCACAAAATTTTATGTAAAAAACTGGACAGGTATGGAATCAGAGGGGTTGCAAACAATTGGTTTATATCTTATTTGCAAAACAGAACACAAATTGTTCAATAATCAGCTAAGTCAACTACCATGCTTCTCAAAGATGGAGTTCCTCAATTCAGTATTCTAGGGCCTCTGCTTTTTTAATATACATAAATGATCTTCCTTCTGAATTACCTCATGCTCATACAATATTATTTGCAGACGACACTAACCTGGTTTTTAATGACGCTGACTCAACTACACTTCTAAAAAAAGTGGATTTGACAATTTCACACTTACAGTCATGGCTAAAAGATAACAAACTCCACCTCAACGTAAAAAAAACAATACTAATGCGATTCCACCAAAAGTAACTTGACAACCCTTTTACTATTCATATTAACGGAACAACCCTTGAGGAAAGTATAAATACCAAATTTCTGGGAATTTGGTTTGAATCAAATCTTTCTTGGAATACGCATATAGACTACATAGCAAATAAACTGAGTAGACTTTACTTTGCCTTCCGTATTCTTGCTAGAGTAGTCTCTCTCGAAACTATTAAATCTGTATACTTTGGACTTATATACTCACAAATTACTTATGGTATCTGTATCTGGGGTACATCATCAAAAATAGCAACCATTTTCAAATTACAAAAGAAAATAGCAAAAATTATGTTGAAAGTGCCAGTCCGCACTCCTAGTAGAGAAATTTTTAAAAAGTTGAAAATTTTACCAGTACCCAGTATCTATATTTTAGAAACTGTATGTTTCGTACATAAGATTAAAGAATCTTTCACAAAAAACTCAGAATATCATACTCATAATACCAGAATAGCTAATCATCTTCATCTAAATAAACATAGGCTCACAAAATGCCTAAATAGTATAACATATCAAGGAATAAATATTTATAATAAATTACCCGATGGGTTTAAAGCTCTTTCTAACAATGCTTTTAAAAATAAAGTTAAAAAAATCCTGTTATTGTATCAACACTTTTCTGTCCATGAATTTCTTGATATACAGATGGTAGACTTACCAATTTAGTTATGCTTAATTATGCTTTTTGAAGGAGAGATTTCCTCTTAATCCTAATATAAGTATTTTATATCTCAGTGTTAACAAGTTGTATCATATATTGTATTAGACTTAAGTGACGAAACCATGAATTTTGTAACAAGATTCTTCTGGTGAATAAATTGAAATGAAAATGAAATGAAATAATGGGTATAATCTAATATATGCGTTGACTATACACACTTTCCACTATTTTGGTATAATATGTTATACGAGGATCCTTGAAACATGTAATACCAAAATAGAGGTGAAGCAACAAAGTCTATAGTCATCATCTCATATAATATATTAAATTTATTATAGTCTCTTCACTTTGCAAGTTCCATAATATCAATATAATATAAGAATGGGTGGTACTCGCAAAGGGAATACATACCCAAACAGTGAGTAAGCTTATGTCTGTATTCAAGGATAATATGCTGGAGAAATTTCGGAAAGCCATTAATCGAGCAATCAAAGATGTGGAGAGTCAACTTGTTGAATTAAAGAACCAGTTGAGTTCTTGTTGGAGAAATTCGATACAGCGACAAGTGAATTGGGGGAATGAACAAAGAAATATTTGATCTGAAGAAGGAAAGCGACTCCCTAAAATAAAAATACGTGACTTTTACGAGTACATAAGAAGAGAAAACGTAATAATCCACGGGATGCCTGAATCGCGTTCTGAATCTGTGTACGATGTAGCTAGTGGCATCTCTGCAGCTATTGGGGGAGATAGCTGGAATAGTGTCTTCACTGTGACAGAGAGAGCAAAGGAAAGAATAGGCCTATTGTAATTCGATTTCGTAAGAGGAGGAACAATGCCGATTGGTTGCAATGCTTCAAGGAATAGGCTAAAAAATACGTATCCGGCCCAGGAATTCCTTCAGGTAAAATGAATCCTCAACTCCACCTTCCGCTACGAAGAATAACTGCCAGTGACCGTTGATCAGATTAGAAAATTGTAAATGTAGATAATGATGCACCTACCATGGATACTGAAACTCTTGTCATTGGATTGGACAGTCATTGCGACGACCACACGTTAGTTTTTCAAGCCATCATTTCTTGCGATACTTATCTTTGTAATTCTTCTGCCAATCTCAAGATGACGTTATAACAGTTTAGTGCAGGAAGTTGGGATTTCTCAAACATCACTGTTAAGGAGAATTACAATTCATAAAAATAACAAACAAACGTTTACTCTGGGTATTAGAACGTAACAAATTCTTTACTCCTATACAATTTGGTTTCCGACACCACCACTTTGTTATGGATCGTCTACGTACTGCTCATTGAATCTCAAATAAGGGATTCGTTGCAAAGTCACAATATCTATTTTGGTCAGTGTCGTTCTTGGAAAAAGTGAAACTTTATTAATTGTCAAATAAGTAACTAAAAATCCACCCAAGTCTAAAATTGTTAGAATGGAAAATGGATCTGAGTTAAGTGTCACTGTTTTCTTCATAGCAATCAATAACGTTCCGTCATATATTCGCCTACCTGTTCAAATATGTGTGCTCGCTGATATAGATATATTTTCTGTAGGGTATATTGAAACCCCGGAAGAACCCCTTTAAGAAGCCCTTAAGAACTTTTCGAACACCGATTATAAATGACCAGACAGACTCCTAAAAACCAACACTATATTTGGACGAACATTTGATAGAAAGAATAAATTTGTTAAAAATTCTTGATTCAAAACTGACCTTGATTCCTCATCTAAAATCTCTTAAAGGAAGCTGTACCCTGAGTTTGGACTTTATTAATGTAAAGCATTAGCCTAAGAAAACTGGGGTGTGACGTCACGGTTCTTCACATAATATATAAAGATATACTTCAATCGAAGTTAGATTACGGATCCATCTACTCGACTCTCTACAGTCATCTCCCTTAAACTCCAGGCGCTTTTCCCCACAAGTCATATTAATAACCCACAGGTTGATAATATTGAGCCTCCACTTTAAATCAGAGATCTACAAATCTGCTTCTTCTGATTCGTCTGCTTTTTGAAACTTCTACCAAACAGAACTAAGTATGAGTTAACAAAACGAGGGCAAAGTACTCTTTTTCATGCTAGAATCTCTAAATACCTACAAGAACTCAATGCAACTTTACCGATGGTATCATAAATTCCCTTCCTTGCATAGTGTGCTTCCAGGGTTAACGTGATGCCCTTAATAATACAGAATTAAATAATAAACCTCAAAATGACCCATAGTCGTTCAATGTTTTTTTCAAGAGCTCTCCTCATCATATCCGAATTATACAGATATGTACGGATGGATCAGTACCACAAGACCGACGAGTGTATCCAATAATTGCACAAATTATTTTTTATTTTTTACCCAAATCACATAGTGCTCGACAGACTTCCCAAGTTTTTCTCCGTATTTTCCTCTGACAAAACGCTCGAACACATTCCAGACAACAGCTCATTCAGCTTATTCAGTACTTTTAACAAAATCATTCAGAGCTCCTAAGGCCATCTGAAATAGATCAATTGGTGGTACACGATATTCTAAATACCGTATTTTACGGATCATAAGACGCACTTTTTTACCTTGAAAACAGAGCCTTGAAAGTTGGGTGCGTCTAATGGTCCGAAGTACACTAAAAAATTAAAATAATGGTAAATATTGCCGGAATACCATAATTATAAACAAGGTGACACAGACTGTACAACAATGCACTTGTCCCAATCGTAAAACGAGGGTAGCTGGAAGCCAGGTAAACAATGCGAAAAGAAAAGAAATGTTGATTTCTTTTATACAAAAGGAGTTGTCTCCGCCAGGTGGTTTAAATGAAGGGCATGACCTCTAAACAGCCTTGTCCCGTTACACTAACTGTGGCTGAACTGGGGGTGAGAGGGTGTATAGGTATTTTCAGTGTATCATGAGAAATCAGTTCAGTTAAAATTTACACAATGCCACCTGTACAGTAGAGATTTTTATACAACGCATGTTTTAAGTTAGAAGTTATTTACACTGATTCCATTGTACAAGGTTATAATTTGTTTATCCAATCAAGTATTTTATTCCCTTTAAAATTTTTCGTTTAGAGTCACATTACATTTCTTTTCCTTTAAAAATCTGCCCTAAAATCAAGGTGCGTCTTATGGTCCGGAGCGTCTTATAGTCCGTAAAATACGGTACGTATAAAAGTATACAGCGTAGTAATACAAAATTGTACTTTGTTGGGGACCGTCGCTTGCAGGTATAATGGCCATAAATTTGCGGATATAACTCCCAAAGAAACCAGTAATCTGCCAGTCAGCGATTATACTATTACCGTACTACATACTTACTGACCTCTGCTACCATGTGTCAAACACCAAGTTCTATATCTGTTGTATATAGAAACAGATAACATATTGTACAGCCCGATATTTCTTATCGGTCTTATTAATCGGTCAGTATTAATCCGTGCTAGTTTAGGCAACCCGCATGACGGATGACTTGCTCGCTCGTTACCCGTTACCACAGTAGGAGCGGGTACAATATGGTTTCATCACAATGTAAAGGTTTAATAAATAAAAAATAAGTAAATTATCCCTAGGAGTAGTTTACTATCTCGTGAATGTTAGAAGTGGAATTTTCATTTTTATGTTTTCTTCCATGCGAGCTACGCTTTCACATACAGACGCGCACGCACACCCTCACATACATGAAACATGCATATATAACTATAATATATAATAAACCGCCGTGGGTGAGTCGGTAGCACGCCTGCCTTCCACTCCGGCGGCCCGGGTTCGATTCCCGGCCGGGTGGGGGATTTTTCAGTAGTGAAAGATCCCCTTCCCGGGTTCAGGACTGGGTAGGTTAAGTCTTAGGTTAAGATAATGCACATTGTGCGCGATTCCTTAATTATAATAAACTAGACGTTTTGTATTCTGGGATGTAAAAAGTCTATTAATGTTGAATACTCGACATCAAATTTCAGTCTTGAATTTAATACTTTCTGTACCTTAGTGTCAATGGTATTTTAGCTAGGCTACATCTTCCACCGATATAAGAATTATCGTTTCCTTCTGAGGCAAAATAGAGCCCACGATCACGAGCTTTATGGCGCGGCGTTCGAATTGACATTTGTAAATATTTTATATTTTAATTTATAGTAATGAATGTATTATTGTTATTGAACGCCTTACATTCTCCGAAGAAAATTTAACGAGTCGGTCATTAATATTAAGAGGCATGATGTAAACCTTACCATCAAAATTAATCGTGATGGGTTTCTTCCACCTTACATTCTCAATAAGATTAGTAAAACACTGTTTTATACAACACGTAATTCTTATACAAGTGCAATTATTATAGTTTGTAATTGAGTAAATGATGCAATAATTCAGATTATGAATTAATATAATACGTTTCACAAATGTTTAAAATGGAGAAGTGCCAGTTCATTTTTTTTAAATTTAGATTACTCCTCCATTTATCATTTGTATTATTGAATCACTATTATTCTTTATAATTACCGACAACGTTCTAGCAGATAGTTAATTAGATAAAAAGTAGAATTAATTGAAACCGATTACTGCCTCTGGAGGTGCAGTGCAGCCAGTACAAGTGCACCTTTGAGATTCATGCATTTTAGCTGGCGATTACTACTCAGGCAAGCCCAAGTGCCGAATCAACAATACCACTCCACGAAATACTAATGGAGCGGGCGATGCTGCAGCAGCAGCAAGTCTCCGGGTAGACATGCAACCAGCAGCAGCGCTCTAGTCATGGGGATTGATGATTTACGGTCATTAGCAAGGGCATGTCCCAGCTGTTACTGATGACGGCGTCCTTCCATGTTCCGCGTGTTCATGCGAATGAAACGGACAGAGAGGGAGAGATGCAGCCTCCACCTCCTCTTTCCATCTCCGATGTCGACGGCAATCGTCCCCCGATCTCTCGACGTTATATAGGGGCCGCACTCAAACTCCACCATACACTCGAGAATTACGTCATCAACAGAGCCAATACCTGAACGTTATCGGTTGTAAACTTTTACGTCTCCACTAGAGTTTAAATTATTAATCAGTATAAGTCCGCTGCCTCGCCGTGGAAATGGGTTCTATTCATTAAATAATACGACTGCCAAGGGAATTGCAATAGGAACATTTTCTATGCTTAGAAGTTTTATGATCAATTAGTTGTGACAGTAATGGAGATAAAACTGAGGGGGAAAAGTAACTTACATTTTACTATGTCACATGGTAATGAGCACGGTAATGGCCTCCGGGGACCTCAGTGAGTACAGTAAATACAACGATTGCGGATATAAATATGCCTAGTATTACAATATAAATACTTGCTCATTATATTATAGCGCTTCATTGGGAAAAGATTCTTTATTCATTGGCGACTAGAATAATATTTGTTAGTTCAATTACATGTACTCCATGAATCCTTGTTCATTTCCCTTAGTAAGGGTAATTAAATCACGGAGGATGAAATGGGCTGGACATTTTGGGCGCATGGAAGAAGAAAGATACATCTAAAAATATTGATTGGGAGACCCTTAGGGAAGAGATCACTTGGAAGACCTAGACGTAGGTGGGAGGACAATATTAAGATAGATTTGCAAGGGATTGTTGGATGGAGTTGGTTGAGTGGCGGGTTCATGTAAACGCGGCACTGATCCTCCAGGTTCCATAAAATAGCTAATACTTCTTTAGGCTCCTTAGGAATTGTCTATTGTCATTGAGTAAGTAAATGTATTTCTGTAGCATAAGAAACAAATATATTTTAGCCAATACAAGTTAGGCTATGACTAGGGCCAGGAAGTTAGGCAGAATGTTTTTCTTTTTGGGTGGATATATTAAAGAGTTAAATAGAGATAAACATGTTTCCGTACATTTAGAGATGATAGGGTCAGTTTTTATTTTGCCTATTTTGGCTTCTGTTGCCTATTTTAAGGTTTAAAGCCTTTTTGCCTCGTTTGGATCGTTATGTTTTTTCTATGATTATGTACACATTTTAAAAAGCACATAATGAATTTCGATGCATAAAAGTGAAAACAGTTACATTAATAACGGGACCACGGGTTCATTCCCCATTGAAGTTTTTCGTCGTTTCCGGATCTGTTTCGGGTTCCCTCAATATTTCATCATCACCATCCTAAGTTACACATAAATTTATCTCGCATCTGAAATTATTCTAGCACTAACTTATGATAAATCCCACACATTCCATAAATGCACTCACTGTGATTGTCAATAATTCCTGGCTGGTCGAGAAACGATGATCCCGTGAGAGTTATTGCCTTAGCGCAGTTCATCATACGGTATACTTTAATATCATGTGACCGATGATGTAGCTTTTGCCGGCTTAGTTTGATGTGGTGTGGTAAAGAAAATAAATAAAATGGAAAAACTCCTTCACATCAACGTATTTTGAGAACTTGACGATGGTTTACACGCGGATGAGATACTGAGTTGTCTTAAGTGAAGAAGAAACACCCAGCAATGAGCCAGAACAATCCAAGGCAGGATTTAAACTAGTTATCTCAAGAAGAATGCCGACTCTATTATTTCCGATTTGAGAAAATATATCTACAAAAGCTAACAGATCTATTAAGTTAGCCAATCGTAAAGAATTACAAGAGACTAATGACTTTCTGTTACCTATAAACCTAAAAACGCTAATATTTTGAAAGTAATGTATCATCTTATACAACATGACATTCCGGGAAACTGACGCATGCGCAGAGCATCAGTAAAGTGACATTAGCGTTTACGGTAACTCAAAGTAAACTTGGCAAAAACTCTCTAATGGCTGTCAAACAACGGTCCTTCATATGATAACAAGTGGAAAGTATGAAGTCATGCGCTTTAAATTGAGGTACCTATATCCTCTATTATTTCGATACCAATTTGATGCCGCACAGACACTTAACATATTGTTATAAACCAACTGTAGCCTGAATATTAACCTATATTGCATATTGGCATCAGTGGAAGTCGTGTGAACTTTTCACGTCATTTTGTTTACAAATTTGACATTATAGAAGTGCAGTAGGGGTTTGTAGTAACTGTATACCTAATAAAGAATTGAAAATAGGAGTAAAAAAAATATCTTCCGTATTTAAACTTTGTTTATCGTTAATGCCATCAATTTAATCAAGTGATAAGACCACCACATGAAGAGAATGTCCATGTCATAATGGAGAATTGGTAGAAAGACAATTGCCAGCGAAATGGCTGGAACTGGCACAAACTGTTTCGCTTTCAAACCCACAAATCCCTTGAGGACCATTCGCTGTAATGCTGGAAGTTTCCATTTAACAGCTACCTACTAATAGACTACTAAATTCACAAACAATCTAATAAATAAACTCTGACTAAATGATGCCAGGTATTCACACAATGAAATCATAGTTTTAGATATTCATAACTAAATTCTCGTTATTGTATTTTAATTAAATCATTGTTATTCAGTTATAAAGAACGCTTATATGGTGTTTAGCGTTGCTTACAACAGCTCAGAAAGCCCGGATGCGATCAACGGTAAGGCTTCTCGGATTTTTCGAGGTAGGAAGCACTGACAACACTGAGAAGCTACTAGCTAAATAAGTGGTGACTTCGGTCATGGATACCACAAAAAAGCCCGTGCTGAAAAGATGCCCCCAATCCTGCCATCTACTGATGTTGATGGATGAAGGCAGATAACGAAGCAGTCGGATGGCCTTGTCATACAGAGTTATACACTTCCACTACCAGTATATTTTGAGAGGATAATGTTTCTGCGAACAAAAATAACTGTTGGCTTAAAGTTAACGCAGATTCCAGCAGGGTGAATCTAACAAAGAGTTATTTAAAGCAAATTCTCGTAGTGGTAAAGGATGGACGAGACATTTTCAAAAGTATAAGGAAGTAGAGGAAGGGAGGATCTAGGTTTGAAATTGTATGTAATTTTCGCGAGACCCTTCTTTTAGAGTAGGTATGGGTTTTAACATGGTGTAAAAATATGATCAACGAATTTCCTTCCTTCAGAAAGGAAGGCATGTTGTGTTTTTTGAATATGCTATTTCCCCACAATAGTCCAATAGATGCTAAAGCATCCCACATGAGTAAAATAAAATTTAAAAAATGATATCATCTGCTCAACTTAGTTTTATTTTATGAATGCTTAGGCATTTCGATGCGTTTGCACCATTTTCAGAAGATCTTGCTTTTTATTCATGTAGATGAATTAATAATTAAGAAAGTCATTTCATTATGATACATTAATTCAAAGTTTTAAATTTTTTCAAACTCTAGCACTCTTCGTTTCTTCTTCCTTTTTGTGAATATATATATATATGGATTTGGGCTAGGTAGGAGTCTAGGATCCCATACATATAATAGATGAATTTCCCCTACTAAAATATTCCTTCTGGTAGCTAGTTGAGCAGTGGATGATATGAAATAATATCATAATAATTCAACAACAGAGGTAACAATTTATTTGGTCATAAAACCAATGTAATACAACATAGGTAATTATGTAAGTGGTCCAGGTCTGGATGACCAAGAAAGATGTAATGGACTGTAGATTTATTTTGTTTATATTAAGATTAAGTATCTTAAACCTTTGCTTAAATGTTCTAGCTATTTTTAGCTGAACTCAGTTTAAGTACATATAAAGCGGAGGTGGCAAATTGCCCAAAGACTACGGAAAATTATACATACAGAATTACAATTATTGCTTCTAAAATGAGAGCTCATCACATTTGAGCTATTCATTGGAAATGCGAATCCTGCACCAAGTGCCAAATGATTCGATACAATTATAAATACTGCCATGTTATGGACCAATTACACTGCCCAACAAAAAACATTTTTTAAATGTTTCCTTCACTTCATGAGTCAATTCTTACTAATTTTGGGTTGAGAAAAACGAATATGACAAAAAGAAAATTTTTTATTACCTCTAGTTTCTGAGATAAACAATAGGTGAAAGTTTTTAATTTTAAAGGATTAAGAGAAAACAGTAAATTTAACATTTATAAATATTAATTAAATAATGTGCTAACAACATTAAAAGTGTGGCCATTCTTCTATTAATGACAGTTAACATCCTAAATTGATTAAAGAAAACCTACCATGCCGTTGGATCTACAGAGAATCAATTGGTGGCTTCATGAGATCGCTGTCTTTTGGCTTTTCTCTTGTAATTGAGTTCTGGAGCATCCCTACACACTAACCAGCAGTAATCCACAAGCATTGCTTCATTCCAGAGGCCCTGATATCTCCGTTCCATCACAGAAATATCCTCATGGAACCTTTCTCCATGCTCGTCACTGACAGCTCCCCAACTAGGTGGGAAAAAATTGAGATCGGAGTGGAGAAAATTAATTTTTAGGGACATGTTGCATCTGAGTTGATGATATTTTTGTAGATGTACTGTCACCAACTGAGTGTAGTTATCATCTCTTTTATTCCCTAAAAATCCCTTGACAGCTTCCCAAGCTGCCTTTTCTTCCCCTTCCAAAAGTAGGTCGAACGCAGGATCCGCTACAAGTTGACCTATTTGTGGCCCAACAGAGATGCCTTCCTTGACTTTTGTATCACTTAGTCCAGAAAATTTCTCTCTCAAATATTTAAAATCCTGGCCTTCTTGGTTCATACCTTTGACAAAATTCTTTATCAAACCCAGCTTGATATGTAGAGGTGGAAGAAAAACATATTTTGGATCCAGAAGAGGCTCGAATGAGATCACACAACTCCGATTGGCTCAATCTGTGCGGTTGATCATCTTTCACTTCAAAATCAGGGTCATGGGATGTTGAAGGCTTGTTGAGTTCTTCTTCTTCCACACTGCCTTCATTTTGTACTTCCAACTCATCATTTTGGGGTGGAGTAGGAACTGGTAAACTGTCTGAATGTGGAATAGGTTGAATAGCAGATGGAAGATTGGGTACCTTCATACCAAAATAATCTTGGTAGGCAGTCTTCACAAGAGGCGTCACTTTGCGTTCATGTGACGAAAATGTTATTTCACCACAAATGTAACATAAATTTTTCACTAAATTTACACATTTCCGTGGCATGTTGATGTAACAAATTTTGCTTTTTAAAATCCTCCAAAACAAAAATTCTGCACTAATTACAACAGATAATACGAAATTCACTGTCAAAACAATAGTGTTTACGTTTATAATCTACCCACAGCTAGACTACTGTTGTATTTTGACAGTTGACGAGTGTGCCAACATCCAAAAACAAATTTTCCCGAAACTGAAAATGTTGACTATGGAGAATACTAAAGTCACTGTATCTCCAAAACAAGAGCTAATCGGTAATTTCTATGGTGATTTCTGAATTCAGCAGGTGGAAATACATAAAAATCAGCTATTTTTTAGCCTGAAACATTTCCATTGTTGGGCAGTGTTATCAGATTTAACCTTTTTTACTGGTTTACATTGTGCGTACTTAACGTTTGATTTGTAGAGAGTATGTAGGTTGTCCTGGACTCGTTTGAAAGTACTAATGAATGGTTAATATCCCATCGGTGAGGTTTTAGAGAGAAGTCTGCCATGCTGAAGTTGCTGCTGGAGGCTGTGGTTAAAGGCTTCTTTGCCTTAGAAGTCCAGGTCTGGAAGTTCTGGTAGGCTACATCATCTGCGTTGTGTAGAGTAGTACCACGAAGTCTTGGTACCCAAGTATCGGTACTGGGATAAAGCTAAGGTGCTTGCCTTAGTAGAGTTCGATGAAAAGTGGATACGAGTCAAACAGGTTAGCCTACGTACCCCCTCTAGATTACATTAGAGTGCTTTCAGTTTCTCGATCGAAGTAGCGTAGAAGCTTCTCGAGACTTCTATCATGAAATACGTCGTATTTATGGCATCTTCATATTTCACAAGATCTGTAAAACTGAGAAAAACTATTTAGCAAATTGTTGTAAATTAATGTTTAAAGAATGTCTGAAAACTTTGTAAAACATAGAGTTTCGAGATATCGATACAGTGTTTTAAGAGTGCGTTCATCGCATTACAGTACTCCAAAGAGCATATTTACAAAGTGCTTTCAGTAAAGTTTAATAAACAAATATATAGAAAAGAAAATGCACAATATGAAATGTTTAATATTTCTCCTGAAGTGTTACAATATATATATATATATATATATATATATATATATATATATATATATTGAGCTGATCGTATCACTTGTCTATTTCATTTCATTGATCGAGTTCCACAGTACCCTATAACATGGAACAATATTGTTGCTTAATGAAACTTTCTCAGAAATCACGCACATATTTCAACGAAGGGACAATTTGTTGTCGGCTTCATTGACGTTCACGAACACATAAAATATGTGGATAATTTATTGTAACTGAAATGTTGCCAAAAAGTACGATATTTACCCTTGGTGAAAAGTGTGCAGTCCGATTACTGGAATACTGCGGTTCGTATTATGGATTTTGCCTTTGTAGGCCTATATTGTTCTATCATCTTTATTATAATAATAGTTATGTTTGAAATAAAACTACATTCTCTTTAATATTTGCTTTATGGATGCAACGAAACTGTTCTATAGTTCTACTGTATTGCACAGTTTATTCTCGATAAGCTGGGGAATTGAAAATGAAGAAAATGTTGCTTCGAAACATCATCTAAAAATTCTAATAATATCAACGAGACAATCTAATTCATGAGGTATTTCTTCAACTATTTGCATTAGAGTACGCCAAACCTAAGTAGCAGTTTTCAAATTTTTACATTTCATTCTGGTCATTGCATTTTAATTTAAATGTTGGGACACAACACGTTTTGACAGGTCAAACCAAATTGCATGCGCTGCATACATGTCTACATTCATTGAGATTCCGTATATTTTATAGCTGATTGACGATGGAATGGGGCAGGTATCGGTAATTGTATGTTCACCGATGCGAGACGGAGCATCCTAAATTATCTCGCATCCTAAATTTGCATGATTTTCATTTGTAGCGGTTAAACATCACCTGGGCATTATAGGACTTTTGGGAAACCCATCGTTTGTACTGATGCTTGTATGACCACCCAGTTATATGAGATAATAGGGTTACGTTTACATTTTCCGTGTCATTTGGTATGAAAGCAGTATCAAAATGCTGATATGTTATGTGTCGATTTTTGGAGCCATTTTGCATATTTTATGATGAATGGGAGAACTGGAGTGTACAGTGGAGTTATAACGCTAAACAATAAAGCCATTATTTTTGTTGAAATCTATATACATTATAGAGCATTTGTATGTGATCTGACTCTGTATTGTGTTGTCACCGTATGGTTTTGTTAGAAGTTACACTATAACAATATATTGTTGCCTACGATTTGACATATAAGGGTTTTACATTATTTTTGTTTTCACCTACCATATAGCCATTTATTGAACAACATAGCCATTTATTTTAAAAAGGCTGTGCTATTACTTCCACACACTTCTGGGACCTAAGACCATCTTATTGTAAATTTCATTTAAGATAAAAATATTCTAATTGTGTTATGGAAAAATTTCTAAACGCTTAATGCTACCTTGGAATTTTATTGTAGATATTTAAAGTCTTACATGAATTAACTTGTTGATAACAATAACATATTGTGCTAATAGCATTATTAATAGATGGAGACAGGCTTTAGCATGTCCTAGTTCTATGGCACACTATATGAAAAGAAATGTAGAAATTCTTATTTTAGTATATTATTACTTCATTGTGGCTGTACTTACATGCCAGGACCTAGTTGTAATCAGTCAGTAGGCCTACATGTAGTTCTGTAAAGCCACCACTGTTTGTAGAAACTCAATCTTGCCTAGTGAACAATTATAGCTTTGCGTCGGGTTGAAACACTCGAATGCGCGCTCTTTGCAATGCGGACTCTTATTCTACATCAGAATGTGAAGTGAGAAAGGTGTATTGACCTTGCTTATTATAAAGAAAGTTACGTAAGTGCATTAATAAGGTGTTATTTTGGTTTGCATCCTTCGGGGATGCGATGTTTACATGAAGAGAATTTCATACGTAAAATATTATACTCAAAACTTTCATTTGGGAAGAGGAAATTGTGCGTTTCACATAAAATGTTTGTGTAATTGTTGTGTAAGCAACTAATATAACTTGTTCTCATCAGAAATTGTGATGACCATCAATGTTTTTTGATTTCTCTGCATTGATTCCCATGTCTACATTTAAAATTACATTTTGTTGTGCTATGTTTCATAGAGATATTATACAGGCTGGACATGAAATGAAGTGACGGGAAAAACAACATAGCTTATATTACATTCATGTTACGTATCTTACACACACTCCTTTAAAACAGACAGGATGAAAACCATTTTCTCATAGCGGAAATATTATGACAAAGACAGATTTTATGAAACTCGGTGACATAGACAATGACTTTATTAAAGCATTTTTACTTGTTTATATTGCACACAATGTCTTTCACAGCATAGGATTTGCTGAAAAACATTGGTTTCATAGAAAAATAATGGATTGTTATTTCTGATTATACTACATGTCGGCGAATAGGAATCCAGTCGACTCTCTGGCCACAATATCAAATACTACGCCATCGATCAACGTACAGATTCGCTTAGAACCAGCAGAAAATTTATGAACTTATACATACAAAAAAAGAGACGTAGACTGGCGAGGAAGGACGTGATTTATGGATACACAACATATACATAATACATTGAAAATTTAAATAAAATTGAAAATTTAAATATTCAAGCTGGAATCGTGTTTAAAGAAGCCAAATTGTGGTTTTGTGCTAATGAATTGTTTTTAAATGAAACTAAAGACACAGAAAATAACCTTTTCTACAAATAATGAGCACAATGATAATGCTAAACTCCTTGGTATATTTATTGATTCTAATCTGACTTGGGAATGTCATGTCAACTATGTAATGGCAAAGTAATGACAAAGTTATCGAGAGTAACTTACCTATTAAGAAGTTTAATGAGAGTTCTGAATATGACATATATCAGAACAATGTACGTGTATTTTGCATTTTTCGAATCGAATTTAAGATATGGTATAATATTGTGGGGAAACTGTAGTAAAGTAAATTCCGTTCTAAAACAACAGAAGCACGTACTAAGGTTAATGAACGTGTCCAATGCGAGAGAAAGTGCGAATCCTTTGTTCATAAAATACAGAATATTGACTGTGACTAATCTGTATATATTGGAATTGATAATGTACATAAGAACAAACGTAGAGTGCTAAAAATGTAGAAGTAATACCACAGTATAAGTATTAATACAGTAAGGAAACTGTGTGTTAAAAGTCCTATGACAACTTGTTAGCTGGGCGACACTAGGGCCCCATGCGGCGATTAAGTAAAACTGCATTCTCATCATATAAAATAACTTGGGAAAATGCATAATCACATCATAAAATATGTTATAATAAGAGAAAAATCTTCTTTCAAAATTTAATTTTAAATTTAAAAACAATGAAGCATGTATTATATTTTAGTTAACATCAGGCACAATTTTTAAATGCCACTTACCTGTGACAGATAGTTATCTTGCACTGCAGTTCCTAGGGCTATTCTCATTATAAGTTTCAATAACTTCAAGATGATTCTTGGAAAACCAATTATAACTCATTTTTATTTTTAAAAGTAGCCTAATATTACATTAGAATATAAATGTCATCATTTTACAATTTTTACAAAAATAATACAATATTACAGAACACACAATACAAAATTCAAATAAAAATATAGGTTTCTATCAGTATTTCTCTACACACAAAAATACTTCAGGTCCAAATGAAATTTTTCACACGCACCCTCTACAACCTGGAAGGAATGACAGGCAACATTAAAATTCAAACAAAGCACCCCTTCCCTTACCAACCTCCGATCAGTAATATTTTCCCTATAGCCTACACATCTATATACTTCGACAAATGTGTACAAAATTAAACACATGCACCCTGTAGGATAAAAGTTCTACGATGCAATAATATTTAAAAAAAAACACACCTTATTAAATATTCAACCCCTATTGTGTGATCTGTATACAATTCTACATTTTTGGCCGATTCTTACTAAACATTAAACACAGACCCCTCAGAACCAAGAGAAACTTGAGGAAAAAAGTAATTTTGGAAGCAAGCACCCCTTAATTGTTTCAACCCCTGTTATATGAACTTTAATTTAATCTACATTTTATGACCAATTTTGAACAGACTTTACACACAGACCCTACAGAACCACAAGACATTTTTAGCCATTACTAATTTTGGAACAAACCACCCCTTAAATATTTCAGCCCCTATTTTGTGGTTATTATTTATATCTACATTTTTCGACCAATTTTTACCAGACTTTACACACAGAACCTATTACACCAGGAGAAAATTTTAAACAACATTAATTTTGGAAGAAACCACACCTTAAATGGTTTAACCCCTATTATGTGATCTATATTTAAATCTACATCCTTTGACCAAATTTTATACACAAAAGCTTTTACACGAGGAAAATATTTTAAGCACAACTAATTTGGGACAAATCATCCCTTAAATGTTTTAACCCCTATTATGTGATCTATATTTAAATACATTCTTTAATATATTTTTGTCACACTTTACACATAGAACCTATTCAATCAGGATAAAAACAAAATTCATTTTGGAAGGAACCATCCCGTAAATGTTCCAACATGAACTATGTAGGCGTAAAGATGACGAAAACATAATCTTACATCATAAATTCTCGGATGCCTGTGCCATTAAGGTGTTTGCGACTGTAAACTAACATGACATCATTAAACCAAACCTAGGCAAGCAATAGGCTTAATAAATTTCATATTTACCGCAGAGGGAGAATTATTTTGAGTAGTATTTATCTACCTCCTTATTCCCTCTGATATTAAAATAAACATACAACACACTGTGATATTCATGTATAGAACACTAAAAAACACTAAAAAAGATCATTAAAAATATATGTACAGATTAAAATTTTTATCAGAAATTACACAGGTCAATGTAGTGAAAAATACTAAAAAGGGCAGAAAATGGATTTCCCTACTGCCGGGAGTCTTTACACCATGTATAAAACGGTGATGTCAAAATCTTGAGGGTTGTAGATAGTTCTTTTCTTGATTAGTTTGTAAAAAGATAATTAAAAATATATATACAGATTAAAACTTTTTCACAAATTATACAAGTCTATGTAGTAAAAATGCATAAAATGGATTGCCCCACTGCCGGGAGTCTTTACACCATGCTTTAAAACGGTGATGTTAAAATCTTCAGTGTTGTAGTGTTCTTTCTTGAATGTTTGGTAAAATTTTTCTTGTAGAATCGTGTGCCCAGTGTGTTGTAGGTTGTTTAAAATTGAATATGCATTTCGGCGCAAAGTTACGCCATCCTCAGTTCCTAAAAAATCAGAGTAAAAACTAACGTAAGAGGTAACTAGTATTTATAATGTTTTTAAATTGTGTATGGACTATTACTAACCTTATGTTGTGGTGCCGGAACTTGACTATGAAGTAACTGATTGTGGTGTAAGGTGCTGATATTTATGGAGGGTGGGTGTGTTCATAAGAGATTTGGAATAGTGGGTTGTATTCAATTTGGTCTTCGTTTAGTATTATGTCCTTGTGTTTATATATTTCGAGTTGTTCCAGAGTATTTAGTCTATGTCCTTTGTTTTGTTTGTGTAAAATTTCCATTGTGTTTTCAATATTGTTATGTTGGTGTTTTTCTGTAATTAAGTGTTTGGCATAAGCTGATTTTTGTCTGTTGTTTTTAAAATCTTGGGTGTGTTCCCGATATCTGGTTTTGAATTTACGGCCTGTCTGCCCTATGTAAACCTTGTTACAGCTAGTACATTTTAATTTATATATGCCATTCTCATTAAACTTTTCGTTGGTGGCGTTATTATTGTCCGTGCTATGTAAAACATCTTTTAGTCTATTGTTAGTTTTGAATGCTACTTTTAGATTATTCTGTTGTAAATGCTTTGTTATTCTATGTACACGGTTATCTGTATAATTGAAAGTTACGAATTTTTTATTGGCGTTCTTTCCTTGTTCTATGGGGGATAATGTAGTATTATTGTGTTTTTTGTTGTATAAGTTATTTTTTGTTTTTTAAGCAATTTGATGATAGTATTCTTCTTATATCCGTTATTGGTTGCAATCTGTATTATTGTGTTTGGTTCTTCGTTATAATGTTGTTTTTTCATTGGGATATTGAGAAGTCTGTAGATCATGCTGTTAAACGCTGCCATTTTTTGTGTGAAAGGGTGATTAGAGCTATTATTAATTACCGTGTCTGTGAAAGTTGGCTTTCTGTAGATATTGAAGTTAAGCTTGTTATTGCTTCTAGTTATGTTGATGTCAAGGTAGTTCAAAGTGTTGTTTTCCTCTTTTTCTGATGTAAAGGTCAAGTGTGTGTTTAGTTTGTTGAATTCTTCAAGAATTTTTTCTTTATTATTGTTCTTACATATAATAAAAATGTCATCAACAAATCTTCTGTAAACTTTTATGTTGTATTTAGTTAATATATTTGCTATATGTTTCTCTTCAATGTGCTGTAAGAAGATTTCGGCCAGGATGCCTGAAAGTGGGGAACCCATAGGTATACCTTTGTTTTGTATAAATATTTTGTCGTGGAATTTGAAATAGTTTTGCTTTAGAATTGTCGAAGTTAGGTTTGTTATTTGTTCAATGACTAGGGGGTTTTCATGTTTACGGGCTAGGGATTGTCCTATGATATGTATAGTGTCTTCTATTGGTATATTAGTGTACAAATTTGTACAAACGTGTTCATAGAATAACAAAGCATTTACATCAGAATAATCTAAAAGTAGCATTCAAAACTAACAATAGACTAAAAGATGTTTTACATAGCACGGACAATAATAACGCCACCAACGAAAAGTTTAATGAGAATGGCATATATAAATTAAAATGTACTAGCTGTAACAAGGTTTACATAGGGCAGACAGGCCGTAAATTCAAAACCAGATATCGGGAACACACCCAAGATTTTAAAAACAACAGACAAAAATCAGTTTATGCCAAACACTTAATTACAGAAAAACACCAACATAACAATATTGAAAACACAATGGAAATTTTACACAAACAAAACAAAGGACATAGACTAAATACTCTGGAACAACTCGAAATATATAAACACAAGGACATAATACTAAACGAAGACCAAATTGAATACAACCCACTATTCCAAATCTCTTATGAACACACCCACCCTCCATAAATATCAGCACCTTACACCACAATCAGTTACTTCATAGTCAAGTTCCGGCACCACAACATAAGGTTAGTAATAGTCCATACACAATTTAAAAACATTATAAATACTAGTTACCTCTTACGTTAGTTTTTACTCTGATTTTTTAGGAACTGAGGATGGCGTAACTTTGCGCCGAAATGCATATTCAATTTTAAACAACCTACAACACACTGGGCACACGATTCTACAAGAAAAATTTTACCAAACATTCAAGAAAGAACACTACAACACTGAAGATTTTAACATCACCGTTTTAAAGCATGGTGTAAAGACTCCCGGCAGTGGGGCAATCCGTTTTATGCATTTTTACTACATAGACTTGTATAATTTGTGAAAAAGTTTTAATCTGTATATATATTTTTAATTATCTTTTTACAAACTAATCAAGAAAAGTACTATCTACAACACTCAAGATTTTGACATCACCGTTTTATACATGGTGTAAAGACTCCCGGCAGTAGGGAAATCCATTTTCTGCACATTTTAGTATTTTACTACATTGACCTGTGTAATTTCTGATAAAAATTTTAATCTGTACATATATTTTTAATGATCTTTTTTAGTGTTTTTTAGTGTTCTATACATGAATATCACAGTGTGTTGTATGTTTATTTTAATATCAGAGGGAATAAGGAGGTAGATAAATACTACTCAAAGCAATAGGCTTACCTAAATAGGCTACTGTTAAGAAGCGAATCTAGCCCAAGGTTTTTCCCATCTTTAAAATCAACGTTTAAGTTATACATTATATTAAAGAGTGACCTTTGAATATAGGTTTGTCACACTTCTCGTCCTCAACTTTATTGTTGAGATTGTATTTTGTTTCTCTACCTTACGGCTTCAATAGGTCTACCTACCTTCAATTATTGACGGATGAACTTCATTAAACTAAACAAAGAATTCTGTACACCTCAATGCTTGCATGACCATTTAAAAATCTAGAGAACCCTCCCTGGCAACAATACTAACTGAATACATTGAGGAATACTAATTGATACTGAAGCCATATATATTAAAAGATTACCTTCCTAACCTACTGAAACAGAACATACTTTTCAGCCTGGGCTTTTTAGGCTCACTAGTTGTATTCCTTAAAGCTGGAGGCTTCCGTTTTCCTGCTAGCAGTTTTGGAGTATTTGAAATTAAGAACACCGTCGGTACAGCAGTTTTAATTAAAGAGTTCTTATTGGAATTCATAAACTGACTGTTTTCGAAGTGTTCCAAACATAGGCGGCAATTTTCATTTAAATATTTTACATTTTTGGTTAGTAGGTCTTCTCGCAGACTATTGATGACCCATTTTTTACACCAGAAATCGTTACAACGTAATTAAAGATAAGAATATTACATTAAAGTAAATTTAAACATAACCACACCAGAACATGTGTCAAGAGTAAGCCAGTAGGCATACAATAAATATTACATATTTTTCTTCTTACCTTTCTGGATCTTTTGGGAAAGTGAAGATATGCAATTCAGTATTTCTTCCTTTATTGTTACTGCAATTTATAGCAGAACAATAAGATCCTTTCGAAACACGGATTGCTATAAAAATTCAAGACTCCTATTTATTTAAATTCTTCCCGCAGTAGTGATTGTAGTATTACTTCATGGCCGGTAGGATCGCTAGGTAATCTGCGCGCGCATGTCCGTCTGGCAGAAAAACGGACTGAGTTTCTTTACTGTGTTAATACGTAGCCCATACTGTGGTAATACTCACAATCATAATACCAGATGTAAGGATAACCTAGATGTTCCCTTTTGTAGACTGTCAAAGAGAAATGGAAATTTTTTTATGTGCATGGACTGCTACCGAAAGATTTAAAAGAGCTCCACACAAATGTTTTTAAAATGAAATTAGAAACCTGGTTGCTCAATGGGTGTTTAATGGCTCAGGATAAATTTGTAATTTGTAATTTAGCCTACCAAAAATCCTTGTTTGGTATTCTTTGAAAATATCCTATAAAGGAAACTGATATTCTCAGGATTTGAATGCAAAACAAAACTAAATAATATAGTCCTTCCTAATAAAGTTAACATGTTCTCCGATACACTTTAGAAGTATTCATTAATCATTAGCTGCCCCATATTCAAAATCATTAAAAGAAACAGCGCCTTTCCCTTCCAACAGTTCCATTTTCCTTGTCAATTAAAATGAATGTTTACTGAGATAATGTTACCTGAGTTTACTGACTTCTACATGAGATAGCAACTAAGATCATTTCAAATCGATAAATAAACATGTTTATTTCAACAGCAGATTTAGAGCGGATCTTGTATTCATTCAACTAAACTTTAATAACAAGTAGACCTACTGTGATATTCAGGGATCAGATTTGAATAGTTAATAGGGATTTTCGAAATTCATAGCTGAGGTTAAGAACTGATAGGCCAGGAATTCTGCCTAGGTTATTAGTACCTCTTCTCGTCCGCAATTAGCACGCTTTTTGTTGCGTATGATCGGTAGGGTCATGGGCTTGGTTCTGCATTAGAAGCAAAGCTATAATAAACTATATGGAAATAAAGGATGCTCGGAAATTCCCTTTAAAAACTCTGTATAAAGCGAAATCGGGTGGGCTTTAGCGGCACCCGCCTGTGCGAGTAGCGAATGATAGCGAGGCAACGTTGCCCTGTTCAGATATCTCCGCGCCTATACAGAAGCGGCACGTTGTCCAATTTCAAATTTTAGATCATGGAGAAGTCGGTAAACATTAATGTCAGTGAATGGGTGATTTAGACTGTGCTAGATGTGAATGACGTTAGGCTAAACAGTCAGCTACTTCAAAGCTTCGTCCTCCATTTTGAAGGTTTTTGAGGGTTATAAAATAATAAATTTGAACTTTTCGTAATTACAGGCTAAAGGCTATAAGTTTGCTAAATTTCAAGTTTCTAGCTCATTTGGAAGTCAGTAAACATTAATGTGAGTGAGTGAGTCACCCATGTGGCTTTATATTGTACGGATACGATACTGTCTTATAGGACCGTGTGCGTGGTCTCGTGGTTAGCTTCACTGGCTATCGATTCACAGGCTGGGTTCGACCCGGGTACCTACTCGAATTTTTCTGAGGTAGGGAGGTCTGGAGCTGGGTGTACCAACCTCGTTATACAACCTGAGGAGCCACTTGATTGAGAATTAGCGGCTTTTGTCACGGAAAGCATCATTAACGATCGTGGGTGTCGGCATGTTGAACACTGCCCCAATCCCGCTATCTGCCTATGGTAGATGACGCAGATCCCTCCATGTATGTAGAGTCACGGAGTTTAGTGTCTAATAAAATGGTAAAATTAGCAATGTAGATCTCGCCACAAAGTGATTACATTGCAATAAAATGGCATCTCTATGAGGAACTTCATGGTTCGCGCTGCTTGCAGAAAGCAACCGATGCGACGTAGAGAAGCTCAAGTGCTTGAGGACGCTCTAGCGGCGAAGACAAGAATCACACCTTGTAGTTGCAAACTGAACGCAACACCCAGAACCCCAAAAGTCGGGAGTGTTACCAAGTGGTCAAGCACCTCGCATACGCTACTCGCCCGCAGGATGAAGCTGGAAGTCGTTGCAATTGCATTGGAACGACCAACGCGCATCTACATATTTAAATGATTTAAATTTGTAAAATATCGTGTGAAACATGTTTAATAGTATAATGTAATAAAAGACCTACATAATCTTTACATTAAAAACCTACATAATCTTTACATAAAAACTGGTCGTTGTGCAACACTGCAACATGATATGAGGCCGCCACTGGTTTTGAATGATAAGTAACATAGTTGATCAATCACGCATCTTCCGGGAGTTGTCGCAGGAAATCCATGCTCTCTTTCTTTCTTTCTTTCTTTCTTCTGACTCGGCATCAACGTTAAAAGAGTCGGCAGGGATTGGCGCTCACCATTTTCCTCCCTATATCGTGAGCCATATAGTAGAGGGTACTCAGTAGACAATATTTGTAATTTGTAACGTACATTTTCCGCGTTAGAACCATTAAAACGTGTCGGACTTCACATTTGACTTTCGGAGTCATCTGAACAGAAGATTTTGCCGGGGTGGTCCAACTGCGTAGCCCCCATTAGACTTAACTCCATTGGACTATTTCTTCTGGGGTTGTATTAAGAGTGTGGTTTACGAGGCTCCTGTACAGGCACGAGAAGATCTGTTGGCACAGGATATGGTCGCTACACAAGAGTTTGACACCAGGCATGATGGAGCGTGTGTATCGGATCATGATTCGTCGGTACAATGGCTTGTAGCCAGAATTCAAAATGTTTCTTAGGGTTATGTTTTGGAAGAATATTGAATTTGGGCCCGTTAATGTTAACTAAAAATTGTTTGTTCTGTGGCACTCATGTAGATACTGGAAGTACTTCAGTTAAAAGCATAAAAAGTACCTTAAGTTTTAATTTAAACAAAAGGCATTCAACCAAAAACTTCTTTTAGTACAGCTGAAACTTCTCCTGGAAAGGTTTTGATTTTCTCTTATTCTTTTCTATTTTCATGTCATTTCTTTCTACTCTTCTCAAATGATAAATACACTAAATTAGTAATTCTTGAGTGAGTTATGGTAAATCTTTGCGGCCTGTTAATTCTTGTTAGGACAGAGAAAGTAGATTCAAAAACTGTTGTACACTTCTTGCCTAAAATCTGAAAGCTTCGCGACCGTTATGATTTGAACATGTCATTGGCAATGTGCATGCGTGGAGTTCTTAAGCCCACCATGAAAATATAGTCCACTCGCTTTAGTTAATAACGTGGATACTAGCGTGATACCGTCAAAGGACGTTTCGCTTGCATTCCAATTCCCGCCGCCTGTGCGAAGTCGTCCATGCTTTCAGTTGAGGGCGAGTACTGTACTACATACATCCTCAAAGGCATACCTATTCTTGTCACTTGTATCTCTTTCAAGTAAAGAGAATATTTTTCAATGTTTTTCTTATGTAAGAAGTTCTTCGCAACTTTTGTGTCTTCTACATTTGGAATGCTAAGCTAATCTAATATAATATTTGAGCTTTTGTTTCCGTGTAGATCCTAACCAATTGTGAAATTAATTAAATGCTCGTTTGCCATAGCAAACTTCTTTTTACGTACCGGTAGGTGGACGGAAGAGGGGTCATGAATGTAATCATAAATAGTAAAACATAATGATATGGACGAAACTCACTACGGGAGTTTTTTGGGGGGATAGGAAACTCGAATTTGAGGTGTTTTCCCCGGGCACCGCACTTTAATCGTAAAATGCATCCCAAATCCGGATTTTTAGCTCTTCATTTATCAACCGTTTGAATTGTTAATGTATGATATGCGAGGAAGGTTCGTGAATCTATGATTCGTTTTAATCATTTCATTTAGCATCTTTATGCCTATATGGCGGCACAAGATTCCGTTTATTCGTTTTAACTATTTATATTTACTACGTCAAACAATACACTTAAAGATTAAATTATGTTATACCTTAAATTTATGCAAAAACGACGTTACTATTAATAAATATAGTCTTCTAATCATTTTTCTGGTAAATAAATATTTAAATAAAACATCTATCAGTTGGTTAAATAAATCGCGGACACTTGCTAGTGGACAAATAAATTAACTGATTGAAAATGTGACTTTATTATATGACTTAATTAGTATAATGCCGAAAAGAAAGATTAACGGTATGCAGGGTATGAATTCGGGTTGGGTTCTGCCCCCTCTGGTTTCCGGCCTATGATTACATTTTAGGTAATCAAGTAATCTGATGTCAAGTACTGTCTATTCGGTTGCATACTGACATAGGCACATCCGAGAACTGCAATGATTGTATCACGGTAAATGTACGTTTCCGGACATAGATTCCTATTCAAAATGTCTTCTACACAGTAGCATGCCCTGAACTAGGCTTAGGAGTTCGTAACTGTTATATACTGTATAGATATATGTATGTATATATATATATATTAGGGTGGTCCTTATTTTTGAAGTTTTGAAATGTTGTTGCCTGACCCTCTTATTTTATTCTATGATGTAAAAAACTATGTTGTGAAAAGTTTTGTTCAGATCAGAAATTATTTAGAGGTCGCTCAATCAATCTGAAATAATGACTTTTTTATACTTTTTTAAATTTTTTCAAGAATGGTGAAAACTCAACATGGCAGCAGCGACTAATTCTGGACGGGCCTCCACAATTTGCATAATGAGCTCTGAAGAAAGTGAACTGAAAGGATCCAAGTTGCCCTTAAGTAAACAAGTGTTAAGTGTCTGTTTTCACCACCATAAAACCTTCAAGAAAACAGTTCGTGAGAGCTGTTGGACCGTTGTGAAGGAAACTTCTGTGTTTTGAGAAAAGGCTTGCATTCCCATTCGACATGAGCAGGATTGTATAAAACAACTGGAGAAGCTTCATGAAAAGTGAACTAAGCTGCAGAAAAATTTCCAATAGGAACACAGCTGTGCAGCAAAGCAATGAGACCCTGTTCTTAATTGACCTAGACAATTTACTCGATATTGCTCATCAGGAAGCCCTGCAGATGATCAAGATTTCAGAAGACAAGGATTTTATTCTTGCATAAAGAGAACTTGGTCACCATGGTTGCTTTGGGCAAATCGATAAAGGTATACCAAAGTTGCAGTCAGGTACTGAAGTAGTAGCTACTTTGCTCGAAGAGTGGGGACTTGTTCATCAAGTAAGAACAATGTGCTTTAACACTACTGCCAATAACACAGGTCACAGAAATGGAACTTGCATACTTTTGGAACAGAAATTGCAAAAGGACCTTCTCTACCTAGCATGCTGTCACCATTCTTGCAAGTGTGTTCAAGGAGGCTATGCAATGTACATCATCTGGCCCTGTTGTAGCCATTTTTAAACATTTTAAACAGTCCTGGAATGAGATAGATCAATCACTTTACGAAAGTGCAACCAGTAATGCAATGCTTGCAACAGTTTTGGCAGCAATTACTTTGCAATTAACCAGCTTGAGGAAGATAAAGTATCTTTCATACATTATTTGTATCAGTGGTGCATATCTACCGCAGGTAAATATAACACTGTGTTTCTCATAGGAGAACCCAATTGCATGAAAACGAAGTTCGCTTCGTGGATATGCTCTAGTTTTCTCCAATGTAAAAAAGTAACAAAAATAAATCGTTACTCCGGCACCTTTTCCATGCAGCCTTTTGCCGAAGGGAATTGCATCCTGCTTGACGATCCCAACCTGGATCCGGGGGCTATGCAATCTTTGCTCGCACTGTTTAGCGGCGACGCTATTACGGTGGACGTAAAGTACGAGCCTCCGAAACAGGTCAGGAAATTGCCGGTCTTCGTATGTGCCAACGAGGACATATTCGAAGGCTCGCAATGGGATGTCAGAATAAAGAAATTTTATTGGAGACCGATTCCCTTCGGTTCCTACGTTCCCGTTCTCCTCAAAGAACTCAATCCGTTTGCTGTGAGAGGATTTTTCAGGACTTATGGTCTCATGTTACAGGAAGATGAAAGAACAACAACAACAACACCAGATATTGTTAATCTGTATGATTCCATGTTTATTTAAATAAATAAATCGTATTATAGGATATATATATCTGTCTTTTACATTACAACATAATCATGATGATCGTCCATTTCCACCTCCTCTTCTTCTTCTAAAAGATTCCTTGCAACACCTCCTTGCAATGTTATTTTGTTATGGCCCTTTCCCAGAGTGAAATAAGTCATGCCAAAGAACTTGGGCAGAGCATACAGTTTTGACCTGGTCATAACATTCAATTCCAAAGCCGACGAACCTAGAGTTGCCTTGTTTAAAGGAATGACTTGTAACATAGGGAAATACGAATTTTCAAAACACAATAATTTAATGTGAAACTTAACATGCCAATCGGTATGGGAAAATACGTAGTTATTGATCTGGGAAGGAGATGATGCGTTCACGGGTTGCTGGCCGAAAGCCAACACCGGAACCGGCCTGTAATTCATTTTGCTCTTGTACGGTTTTAAACTGGATTGGCATTTTTCTATGAGCTGTACATTGTCCTTAAGTTCGTTGTTGACATCGCCATGGTTAAGTCCCACGAAATCGCTTTTACCTGAAATAAGCAATTCTCCATTTTCCTTAGCTGTTTGTCCTGTTCCGGCGGTTTGCGGAGAAGTCTGTATGAATGTTGGATCGCCAGACCTCACACCCCTTGACTTCTTTTTGTGGGGTTATGTCAAAGATCTTGTGTACAAGCCACCTCTTCCACAGACCATCCTTGATCTAAGAGAACGCATCACAGCAGCCATTGGAACAGTTGACCATGGCATGTTACAACGTGCCTGGGCGGAAATGGACTACAGGCTTGATGTGTGTCGTGTTACCAACGGAGCTCACATTGAACATCTGTAAGGTACTATAATCAAAACTTTTTGAGTTTCTCTTTCCATTAGTACCAGTTACATGTTTGTAAGTTTATTTAAACACAAGTTACACATTTTCGAAACCCGAAAGATCATTTGTGGGAACCCTGTATATATATATATATAAATATAATGTGCAGTATTTTTTAAACTCTTTTGATTGATATAAAAGAGGAATGCAATTACAAGAAAAATTTTATTCTTTAAATTATCGTATCTAAACCAGCAAAGAACGTAATATTACTGCAATACTTATTTATTAAGAGTGGTAACCATACAAAAAGTAAAACCACGAACTATGTAGAAGTAACACAATCAGCTATCTCTATCTCTAGCTCCATTATTTTTTGTATTTGTAAATAATTCGTAAAATAAGCAACATGAAGGTATAGTAATTTAAGAGTAATTTATATTCCTTTGTATTTCACTAATTACATAAGCAGGGGTGCCCCCCCCAAACTTCATTGCTCAACCCCCAACCCAATTGACTATCAACAAGGGCGCCCATATGATATTTTCTAGGGGGGGCAATTTTTTTAATTAATTTATTTTTTGTCGCTTTAACTTCTTGGGCCACTTTGTAACATTATATTAATAATATAATAAGTTTGTAATACCCCCCAAAAAGGGGGTCGAGGGTTAATCCCCAGAAAATTTTTAAATATTGAACTAACGAAAATCACAGTTTACGCTATTTTAGCACAGAAAAACTAGTTAGGAAATTTGTTTACCATACTCTATGACATGCGAATGTAAATAAGAAAATGTTACCTAAGTCGGGTGTCCACCCCCGAGAAATTTTTAAATGTTGAACTAATGAAAATCATATTTTACGCTATTTTAGCACTGAAAAACTAGTTAGCAAATTTGTTTACTATACTCTAAGACATGGCAACTTAAACAAGAAACCATACTTCTTACTATTTATAAGAAAAGTTTAATAACGCATGGAACAGTAGACAAAAAGGCCTACTCATTATGTTATGAAAAGAAAATAACTGCTATATCTTATTTGACACACAAACAAATCTTGTTTAATTAAATAAACATTTTAAAAAAAAATACAAATATAGAATTTTAGGTTTTGACTTTTGGGGGTCCACACCCCCTGAACCCCCCTTTCCTAATCCACTGTGGATTCTGCTTCCATGTAGTCGATTTGGTAAAACTTCTGCAATTCAAATAATTGTCTTAAAAGAAAAACTATATAAACTATATAAAATCTATAATAATTATTAATAAACATTTTTTCCTTGCGCCCCCCCCCCCCGCCCCCGGGTAAGGGCGCCCATGGCTTTCGAAATTCTTCATCTTTATCTTTATGAAGAATTAGAAGATACCTTTTGAAGTTATAGAACTTGACCGTTTTTATTTTTAACATATAAAACGCTAATTTTGCAACAATTTTCAACCCCCCCCAGCAAATTATAGAAATAATAGAAAAGAAGACTTAGAAAATGAATGGTGAAGAATGGACACGTTAAAGGAATGGTAGAAGAAAGGTTCCTACGAAGATTACTATCCTTTCAGCGCTGAATTATTTTATATATTAATGTAAGCATATAACTGAAATCGTCAGTGTGCTTTAGTTTGAAATCATTTAGGAACATTTTGGCAATATATTTTGCGTAACTACGAGCTTCATAACCTGTACTATTCACCAGATATAGTAAGAGTAATTAAATCACGGAGGAAGAGATGGACTGGACATGTTGCGCGCATGGGGGAGGAAAGACATCTAAAAAATATTGACTGGGAGACCCGAACGGAAAAAAACCACTTGGAAGACCTAGACGGAGGCGAGGGAAGAGAATATTAGGATAGGTTTAATGGAAGTAGGATATGCGAGGGATGATTGGATGGAGCTAGCACAGAATATGGTTGAATGGCGGGCTCTCTAACCACGGCAATGAACCTCCGGGTTCCACCTAATAGATACTATTCCTTTAGCTTGCTTAGGAATTGTGTATTGCCATTGAGTAAGTAAGTAAGATGGGTTTTTATGGATGCTATTCTATCATGTGGATAAAAATCCACACATTTAAAGGAAAGCATTATGCTGTTACATTGCATCTCGGCTTTTGTACAATCGTTTGAGGTGACGCAAATATACGTCAGAAGCAGTGAAATGGATAACTGGGAACCAAAATGAAAAAAGAAGAAAAGGAAGACATAAAGAGTGTTAAAAGACGGTGTAAGGCGAAGCATGGAGTGTCGGGAGTTTGAACGAGGAAGATATAATAGACACAGGAATATAAGAAGCAAAATGGTATAACACTGGGCGAAGGAAAAGCACTGTATTGAGCAATAATCCTTTTAAAAAGTCATCCGTTTCTATTTCCAATACAATTTGACACATACTTATTTTCCTAAGAAACCTTACGATTTTTGTGAGGATGTCTGCATTTGATTACGTACCCTAAACTCACCTATTAGAAGCTGGTGAATTAAAATTAAATCTTCTATCTTAACTCTCACCTGAGATTTCCCTCTGAACCAGTGAAATGAGTATTGGCATGATGAGTCGCTGATTCGCAGGGTTACCTGTAATGAAGTTTTGATGCCGGATATTACGGCTGAGATGTGTAATGCATTTTCCTCATTTTATGATGAGTATCTTTATAAGTTAATTAATTAAGAGACTATGAATTTGTCAGACGTAGTCTAACCCTCAAATCCATATTACTTCATTCATCCTTATTTTCATGTACGAATTTCTCATAAGATAATTATGTTTGCTTTTAGAACAACATCGGCTTAGACGTTGATAACACAATTTATATTTACAATTTTACAATTATGTATGAAGCATGAATGTGACATTCCCGAATAAGCCGGTGATTAAAAACATCTTAAATATTTGTTATAAGAAACTTCATGTAGTTTTAAAATTTTTATAAGACATGCTGTTTTTGCTCCACCGCTGTGGCTCAGGGGATGCGTTCAATCCTCTCACGCAGCGGGCCCGGATTCGATTCCTGTTCGGGACAAGTTACCTAGGTGGGGTTTTTCTGGGGTTTTTCCTCACCTTTGAGACAAATGTCGGGTAATTTTAGGCCCCTGTGGTCCCCAGATATCATCTGGCCGTCATTATCATCTTCATCCCATCCTCGCCTTGTTTGGAGTGAAATGGTGTGTCTCGTCCTATGTGTTCGTGTTGTCTCGGAGGTGGTCCCGGCATTGGGCTGATCACTCATCCGGGGGGCCCTCAATGTCCTTGTCTGGTCAAAAAAGTATGTATGTGATCCAAAGATAATCCCTCTCCCGACAGGTCGCGGCCCTGTAAGGCCCGGGCCGCTTGGGTCGCTTAAATCCTAAAAGGGAAAGAGAAAGAAAGAAAGAAAGAAAAGAAAAAGACTGTTTTAAATATTTTTCTTGACAAATTAGTGGAGTACCTAATGAATTTGTCTCAATTTTGAATGCTTTTTCAAGTAATTGATTATTTAGTGATGATAGTTTTGGGCGTTGTTTGATGAAACTATTAGGTCTATGCAATCTCATGCCAGAATTAGAGCTATGCCTTAGACTTGTTTCAGCATTACATTTAGGATTCAAAAGCGAGCATGAAGTTTTGCGTCTTCTGCAGCTAAGTTCCATAGTCCAATAATTTTAAGATAAAACTTTAATAATAAGGTTTATTAAATAATTTCAAACTTGAATGAGTTTGATTCGTTTATTTATTCCATTTTCAATACGCTAAATTCCTTGCAGTAAGATGAGTATTATTCACAAACTGTAAACAGCGCTGTTTAAATAATTATGTAGTCATCTAAATTACTAAGAATTATGAAAGCAATTCATGTCTTCACTTGAAAATGTCAGTGACAACTTTTGTTAAATTAAACGAAGTTGCTCTAGCACCGTAGATATGCCTTTTTTACTTTCCAAGTACAAATTTTTGTCCTTGTAAATTAATTTTTCTTTTACTGTATATAGAATCACAGTATTACATTTAAAGGGACACTGAACTAGTAATATGATTGATATTTTGGTAACTATTTGTAAACAAATCTGTGTAAAAATCTGTTACTTATTACCATAAGCTTTACCTAATATGGGACCAATTATTGCATGCTAGTATAATAGGTACTTGCGGCATGAAAATTGATATATACCCCATTGCTGCGTTGAATAAATAATTATTTTTGATCAAAGAAGCTAAGGGTATTTTCAGTCATTACGAATTTATATAAAAACTTATGCGTGTAGGTGCGATAAACTGACAGATAAAAAGGAAACGGTGAAAGCATGACAGACAATGCGATTGTTGAAATTCCAGACATTCTTATACTCGATTGGTCACTGTTCCATGAGCTAAATACTCTAATATTTCACTGAAAGACAGACATTTATCGACACTAAACTTGTTTTTTCTTAGTCCCATACTTTTTCTTAGGCATGTTATTTTGCTTTTACTCTGCTTAAAATGAAAAAAAAAAAAAAAAGGAACGCATGTAACACTATGTATGGATGTGATAGAAACAGCGGATTGCAGTTGGCTTAATGTCTTAGATAAAACTGCCTGAGAGCCCTTTCTTCTGACTAAATAGCCTATCGCGTAACACAAATACCCAAATACAGACATTCGTGGGACGGTGCCTTGATAGTTATGGTTGTTACTGCCCTTCGAACAAGCTAAAGTGTTCAATGCAAGCTGTTACCGTAATAAATTATTCTATGTCGTTGAAACTATTTTTTAAAAATCAGTTTTCTCTAACTAAAATGGTAATAAAAGTAAGAAACGTTCGCGGAAATCTTCGTGTCTTCACATTTAAAGACGTGTGTTTAGAATATAAATTTTTATTTTTATTAAACTGTTGTTTATTTGCTATACTGTTCACAGCATCAAGAGCTATACTTGTTCTACCTGTAGGACCAGTTCACTGTAAGGGTGAGAAAGGAAGAATACGACCGTTAAAAAGCACAGCCAACGTGGAAATATCTATTTGGATTAGTAAGATAATGACATTTAAATGTGTTCAATACGTTACTTAGCTTAACCGATAAATTATGCACATACACATATAGTATACACATATCTTACCCTTCATACTCTTTTATCTAAAAAGATACTCTAGAACTCAAGGTACTCAAGAACTCAAGAACTCTCGTAGCTCCACTCTCAATGCAAGCGCGACTTTGCCTTCTAGGCTGAGATCGAGAACATGCGAATAAATAAAATATGTGTGTCATTATGCTCAGTAATTATTGTGTAATTATTATTGTGCAAATTAAATAAATGTTTAGAGAAAGTTTGGATAAATCAGAGCAATAAATTTCAAACCCGAAGGCAGTACTTAAACCAGAAATTTTAATTCCCTCTACTTTTACATAAATGGCAAAACACTACAGCCTATTCAGAATTATGAAAAGCTACCCTCCCTCCTTTCATAACAAAATATAAAATAGGCTAGTTGCATCCATTTTAATATAATTCTTTAGAGTACAAAATTAAATACAAATAAAATATACACATACAAACAGTTCATGTTGGTGTACTCTATCCTTCTGAACTGAGCTGCCGCTTTATCAATTTACTGCAGCTTTTGGATATTACTCTGACAATATGAGTCCATTTACAGGATTCCTCGTCAAATCATCTAACCCTAACAAGTCAGTCTTTAGTTGAGCTAAAATGAACTCTTTTTCTGCAAAGGTCGTAGATAACAAGACGAGCCAAGAATCAAATAGGCCTACATTGATTGCTACTAGAGAAGCCAGAGCATCGATTAGCTAAAGCATAAGGTGATTAGTGATGAGCGAGACCAGTCTTGGTCTTGTAGTCTTGGTCTTGGTCTTGCAGAAAATGCAAGACCGAGACCAAGACCAAGACCGCATCAGCGTTAGCAAGACCAAGACCAAGACCGACCAAGCAAGACCGAGACCAAGACCAAGACCAACCCTGCAAGACTCTGGCAAGAACAATACCAAGCTGCAAGACTCTTGCAGTCTTGCTACTTGAATTTTTTTTATAAAGCTTCGTTGTGTATGCGGTGGAGGGCGAGCGGTCTAACCACTCAGCCATGGGGCGGCCTATGACTGAGGATTTGAAACTTTAAACAGTATCCCCGTAACTTAAAACGCCTATTAACATGTTCAGTACCCTATTTCATTAACGATGACATCCTTTTTTACACCTAACATTAATATTCATAGCCTACTCTCACTTTTAGAATCTTTCCTGTCTACTTCAACAAAATATAACACAGCTATTCAGCTCATTCCATTTTCCTTGCAGAAAATTTCAAAATAAAGTGAAGTCTAAAAAAATCAGGTTATACACCCGGCATTCTTCATAATTATTCAATTAAACACAATTAAACCGTAGATTAATTAAAACAGGAACTTATTTGACGGGTATTTGCTAGTTATTACTTTACAGTTACGTATCTGATTGTACTGTACCTATACAGGCCTACATTTTGCTGATGATAGGTAGGACATCCACTGAAAATCTTTTTTACTACTACAATTTTGTTATTGACACAACAGTGGCGATGTTTTAGTTATTGCTGCTGATTTATATTAAGGATGCATATGGAATGGGAAAAGATACTAAAAGTAGAAAATGGCTGGTCTAGAAATATTTGCTTGCATGAAGAATAGTTATGATTAATTATGACCCAATTAGTTGAAGGCCCGAAACTTGAAAGCAAGTAGAAAGTAATTTATGGGGGGTAGCGGAAATCTTTAAAGTGCAGAAATGATCTGTTCACAATGTGTTATAAATTAGAACTAGGGTATATGCAAAGAGAAATATTATTTATTGCAGCCTATGGTTTGGGTTTCGAATGGACATTGTGTGATTTCCTATAGTTTGCACAATTTCTAAAGCATCTGCTTCAATGCCGTTATGTTTTGTTACTATATTATACAGTTTTAAACATGTCAGATAGAACCTCTCTCCTATGCGGAAATCTTTAAAACATTTCATACACATCCTGTTAATTTTACTTCTTGTCTCCGCAGCCTTTCAATTTGAAATTTTACAATATAATATTCATAATTTTACACTCTCAAATAGTGTATAGCATCTCTTGGATTTTGAGTTTAAAGTTCTGCAATAGGATAACAGAGAATATTTAAATGAATACTCAAAGTTTACTGTTCTAGCCTATATCACCATGGACGTTTCGGCAAACAGCATGACGTCACATTACTGTTTACGTGGTCAAAGGAACTAAAAGCAATTAGCTTTCGTTACTTTCGCAAGCAATAACACACATGTAATCGGTGTAACTTTAAATCATGTAAACGCCAATGATCACTGAAAGATGCGTAAAAGAAAACTGCAAGACTCTTGCAACAAGACCAAGACCTAGTATGCAAGACCGAGACCAAGACCAAGACTACTGATGCAAGACCGAGACCAAGACCAAGACCAGGGTTACCTATGCAAGACCAAGACCAAGACTGAGAGTGCAATACCAAGACCAAGACCAAGACCGCCTTGGTCTTGGTCTTGGTCTTGCATTTGCTCATCACTAAAGGTGATATGGAACCAAAAACAATCATAATTGCGTGGGAAATTTAAAGTTATATTGATATATTTCAGATATTTCCGAATTTTTCCAAGTAAATAAGAATATTCGGCAGTTCTGTTCATGCCACCAGCGACTGTCTGTGGCAAAATGGTGACCAAAAAGTTCGTGTCCTGCTTAAAGAGATAAGTGAAGTGATGATAAGTGTGAAAATAACGAAAAACATTCAAATTTACAAACACTCAAGGATGTTTATTTTACAGTGATATTATTTATGATCTCAAGTGACCTCAAAGCTATATGCTCCCGGTTGAAATTCGACATCGCAATTTTGGATCAAGTGCTATACTTTTTCTACCTGCAAGACCAGTTCATTGTAAGGGTGAGAAAGGAAGAATACGACCGTTAAAAAGCACAGCTAACATGGAAATATCTATTTGGATTAGTAAAATAATGACATTTAAATGTGTTCTATACGTTATTTAGCTTAACTGATAAATTATCCACATACACATATAGGTCTATAGTACACACACGTTATTCATTTAATAAGTTACTACTTATTTTAAACATCAGCTATGTTACTGATTTCATGGAATACGTATTTATATCAGGCGGCCATATCTATTAGCTAAAATTGAAAAAAGTTGGGATTATAAATTCTAATTTTGTTAAGAATTTCCTCCTTTGTCAAATATGTACGGCATCAACTATCAAATCTCCATTTCATATCATTTCGCGTGGTTTTTCACACACCAGTGTGCATCATAAATGAGTTAAACAAAGGATTTTTTTTTCTGCTCATATATCCGCTGCCTGTATTCATTCATATATATGTGAGAGAATTTTTTTTTCTTTTTAATGCTCATCATGTACACTTGATGTGGCCATCTAGCATTTAGAATTTAACATTCTCCCTCTCGCTTTCTCCTCCCCTCCGCACTGGTATCGCATAAAGGCAGAGCAGACATGACGCACAGACGTACTGACTTGTATGGAATTATTATTAATCTCTGCTGGACTCCCAACTCTGTTTATTTGTAGGATGCCTAATCTCTCACCACAGAACCAACTCATCATGAATTTTGAGTATTTTTAGTTAACCTTTCTTCTGAAATTTTTACTTTATAAAATTAATATTAATATAGTTATTTTACATTTTACAATAATTAATCTGAGCTCACATCTAAGCAGAGATGCATTGTTAAATTATGAAGTCATACTTTTAAGGGATTTCTTATTCCACTAAAACTCTAAACCTTTAATCTTAAACAGGATTACCTTTATTAATCTTCTAGGTACACAGACTTTATAGACCATTTGAAGATTTAATTCTCTCATAGCACAGTTCCTGCATTCTTAAAATGAACTTACCTGAAGCGCGATGTAGCTTCGTTTGAAGTTCTATGGGCATCAAAGAAAACGTCAAAGATTATTATTGAAGTACAATTAATTTCAGAATATTAATAATTGGAGCAAAATATGTTATGAAAAGCTTTCTCTTATCTAGACTATTTCTATTTCATTTTTAGGTAGAGGAAATATCTCTATATGTGTGGGATTTTAAGAAATTCATTTTACAACCTCTGTTTATTTACAGAGCCCAAACAGAACTTCTTCCAAATCCCAGACGGAGTCCAAACAGAAACAAAGCCAAATAATTATTTTATATTACACACATATCAATCAAATGGATTTTTTTCTTTGCCCATGGACTGCTAGACTCACTCTCCCACAATCTACCATCCTAATGTTCATCCTATTTCCATGGCTTCATGTATTCGACACAGCTGTAGTTTTCTGGGTCCCTCATGTTCACCTTCGCGACACACTTCATGGGGTTTAACCCCGTTTTACTTTGAGCCTGTCGGAGGATGGTACGTTTCACAGGATGAATTTACACTTATTTTTCTGTACTACACAACATCTCAGTTCTACTGGGAAACGACTGCTTTACAGCAAACCTATTTATGTTTAATCCAGCGGAGAATTACCTCTGCTACTGTGAAAACTGTGAGCCTGATACAATACATCACGCCCTCTATACATGCGCGAAATAAAGTTCATTGATTTTTTGATAGATCATATCCCAGACCCTCAAACACTTTATTATGCTGGTCATGACCATGGCCATATACATAACATCCCAATACCTTAAGCCTAGTACGTTGAACCTGAATTTATAAGCAAAGTAAAACAGTAAAATAGGAAAGCAAATAAGTACGGATAATGAAAGAAATAAGCACAAAAATAAGCAAAAACAAACTACACGAAAATCAAGGCAAGATGGTAATACGAGTCACAACCTGCTGCCCCTTTCATCGGCGCGGCCGCTTTCCCCGCCTGGCCGCTGCTCAACGCCGGTAATGCTGCTTAATATTTCACACTTAAAAGAAAAATTACCCTTCACCAACGCCAACATAATATTTCACTATTATAAAATAAACATAATATTTCACAACGTTAGAGAGTTGGAGTGGGACTCGGTTGTGGCGTATACTACCATTTTCCCAAAATCAAATATATATTTTTTTACCAGTTTCGTAGAAATTTCCTCTTATTGGCCGCTGTTACAGCAGGTAAAGGACATCTCAGTAGATTTTCTTGGTGTGAAGCTCTTGCGTCTGTCAGTGAAGATGGATTTGTAAAGTGAAAATGTTCTTTCCATATTGCAGGAGCATGGGAAAAGTAGCACAGTTCTTCTTCCATGAATTCCTCTTCAATGTCTTCAATATATTTACCGGAAAGCATTTTAGAAATCTGACAGTGTTTTATAACCCGGGTTTTTTGGTAATTCTATTAGCTGGCAAAGAAAGGAAACCGGTGATAATGACTGGGAATAAGCACTTTTAAAGTGATTGTTTTGAGTAAAAAGTGCTATTTTAATCCGAAATCACATAATATAGAAGAAAAATCTCTCAGAATAAGCAAAATAAGCACTAACAAAATAAAGTTAAAATTGCTTGTCGAGGAGTAGGCCTATATTATGAAATTTAACATTTCTCATTTTATTTAGGAGTCTCAAAATAAGTATGCATTTTGCTTATAATAATCCAAACTTTACTAATAACGACATATTTAACATGCTTCTGATATATACTGTATGTCACAGACTGAACTATTAATATTGTTATATAGGCCTTTCGAAAACATAAATGTTTACTATTTAAATATTATAATATATATATATTATTATTTATGTATTGTATTATTAATATATATATTATTATATTTAAATATTATAATAATATGACAGTAAGCCATTCATTAGCAATGATGTAAATAAATGCCCTTCACAAACTATAAATCACAATTACTACCAGCGTATGGTTTTTTAAAGTACTGAAAATGTATCATTAACGTGCGTTTACTTACCATGAGTTATCTGATGGTATAAAATTTTCTCTGTGAATTGCAGATATCCATTTAAGCCGTCTGCATACATTTTTGGGAAATTTAAACACTTAGACAGACCTTCCGTTAGCAATACTAGGCCTATTGCTATAGTATAGCCTGGAACACAACACGTATTCTTAACCTTAATTCATATTCCTATACACTGACATCGGGAATTGTTAAAATATGTCAACATTACACAAAATGCACTGGCAATAATTTTAATGATGTAAGTGTAGGCCTACGATTTGCTGACATGTTTGTTTCAGGTTCAAAGCAGTCGTATAAGTTATTAATGAATTAAATTCAATCTGAAGTCAATCTGTTAGGAGTTGCATTAGGTCTGTTGCTTGCACAGGAGTGTTTAAACTGAAAAATACTTTAAAATATAATGTAGATATCGGTAGCCTGATAGAATGCACGATTTTATATCACAGCAGCTTGCGTTTAATTATTCAAGGGCTATAGGCTTTTCAAATCTTTCATTTATATTTATATACATTGACATTGTTACAAAGAAATAATCATCAAGTGGTAACAATATCAACAATAAGCGACTGACAATTTCATGTGTTACGTTTAGGATATTGTGGGCCATGCGATATTATTGTAGCATGTTATACTCATTACAAAATTAATATTGTATTTGTATGCCCTCAAATGGACAAATAATGTTATTTGTGTAAAGTACCAGCTGGATAGAACTTCTGGAAATCAAAGCATGCCCTTTAATAAGTAATTTTTTTCCCAAGGACGGTATAATTGCGTATATCCCGTTTAATGAAAATCCGAAAAGGTGTATTCGAGTTATCGCGCGTACAGGCACGCGGACAGACGGACAGATATTTTCCTGTCTAGCACACAATCTCATAAATTACCATTCTGGCACTTAATAATTGTTTCTATACGGAGTGCGAATATAATTCAAAGAAATAACGTGATTGGATTCCTCCCATTTCTAGTTTACTGTACGGTACATGCAATAAGTTACTGCCTGATTATAATTATAAAGTCTTTGTTATCGAACGACCAAATTGCTCAAGGAATTATGGAAATATGCTCATGCTCATGATTAATACTATGAATGGACTGCAGCGTTCATATAAATTTCCGATACAGGCTATTTCATCTTTGTGGGCAAAACAATACCTGCAGCGTATTTATATGAAAACATTTTACTGTCACTGGGATTAGAGCAAACAATAGGTACAATGAGTAGTACTACAAGCTAATCACATAAAAGTTTATGAATATTCATATATTCTAAAAAAAAATAGAATACCGCTGCTAACCAAAATAAACAATAGGCTGGTTACAAAATGAATCCGTCCAGTACGCAAACTCCTTTTATAAACAAAATATCATTGTAAGGTCAAGGACAATACTTTTCCGCTTGCTGTTTTTCAATTCAGTTAGAAAATGAAAACATAATGCAAGTCATATTCAATTCTCTTTGTAATTTCCTGTTAGATATTGTTTTGATTTTCTGCCTGGTGGCATTTTATCAGTTGGTAGAATATCTTAGTTATTCTTAGAACGAACTTGAACGATTACTTCTTGTCCATATTACAGGTCTATGCAGTTTTCTTTCAGACTTCGGGCGAGTTCATTCGAGTGCTGTTCTAAACAAGGTTACAGATATTTCACCAATCTCTGTAGATATAAATATAATTTTATATTATAATAGTTTATTAAGTGCCAGAATTGTATTATCTGAGATTGAATGGTGGACGGGAAAATGTCTGACCGTTTGTCTCTCTGTCCGTGTGCCTGTACGCGCGATAACTCTAATGCGCTTTATCAGATTTTCATGAAGTTTGGTATACTCACTTATAACGTCCTTGGAACGAAGTCTGTTGATTCTGGGACAAATTGGTTTACGGGTACCGCAGCAACGCTTAATTAGGGGCCCAATATCTGAAAATATTGCACCGAATTCGTCAAATGCAATTCAGTTCTAATGACAACAATGTTGTTTCCAGTGTTCATAAAGGCTTTGGAAGTTTCAACACCCTGTTGTTTGGCAAATAACGCTACGCAACATGATTTTTGCGGAAAATTATCTATTAAGTGTTTTTAACTAAATGAGGACTCCTGATTTTTTGTATCACATCTAGTTTTCATGTTTGCTGTCTGATAATATGTCATGCCGTAGACAACTTTAAGGTTTGTGTAGACCTCCTTGGAGACTTTTTGTCGCTAAACGTAAATCGTATTAAAAAACACTACAAATTTGGCCCTTTGGCTTTTTGTCATATCTCCATCGGTTAAACCTTAGATTGAGTTTTTTTTATTTTTTATTTCAAGTAAATTGTGTGTATTTTCCTCACACAATGTAATTTTTGACACATACAGGACAGGTAGACGCGTAACATTTGGCAGGAATATTGGCACATACAACAGCCATAAGCGTGTAAAATTGATGTTTCTAGCTGTTCTATAAGGATGGAAAAACTGGCTGGGTAGCCGTAACGTCATTCACATCTACGACAGTCTAATCATGCACTTATTAACATTGATGTTTACTCACTTCCAAATGACCAAGGAATTTGAAATTTGGGAAACTTATAGCTTTTAGCCTATAACCGATGGGAAAATTCCAAAATGTTCAATTTTTAATTTTTTCCTCCAAACTAAACTTTGAAATTTCTTTTAAAATTTTCACTGTGTATTTGTACGTCTTCATTTGTTTTGGCAAAAATGAAGGAATAGGACTATTGCTGACGTAAAGATTTTGCAGTAAATTCGTTCTGTTAATAAAGAAATAGGACTATTGCTGACGTAAGGGATGTGCTGTAAAATATATGCTTATCTAACTTTCTCCACAAACCATAGTCTAAAACTCAATTCTTTCTGAAATATGTTCTATTAACTCCAAGTGATACCTTTTAATATTAGTTTACCTGATTTTGTTCTATTATTAAGTACTTTATGAGATTGTGTGTGGGGACGAAAAATGTCTGTCCGTCCGTCCGTGTGTCTGTACGCGCCAACACTCAAATACGCTTTTCCGGATTTTCATGAAACTTGGAAAACACATTTATAATGTCCATGGGAAGAACCCTATTTATATTGAACCAAATCGGTTCACCGGTACCGGAGTAATGCCCAATTTAGTGCCTATTTTAATAATTATATTAGAAAGGCGCCATAACTCAAAAACGCTGTATCAGATTTCCATGAACTTGGTATACGCATTTATGACGTCCATGAAAAGTACTCTATTGAATTTGAACCTAATCTGTTGACCGGTACCGGAGTAAAACCCAATTTACTGTCTATTTTAAAAGCGCAATAACTCAAATACGCATTATCGGATTTTATATGAAACTTCGTATACGCATTTATAATGACCATGGGAAGATGTCCATTGATATTCGACCAAATAGTTTGGCCACTACCGGAATAATGCCCAATTTAATGCATTTTATGTTAATATATAAGAAGTCGCGATAACTCAAATATGCTTTATTGGATTTTCCTGAACCTTTGTATACCCATTTATAATGTACATGGAAAGACGTCTACTGATATTGGACCAAATCGGTTGACCGGTACCGGAGTAAAACCTAATTTAGTGTCTATTTTAAAGACGCGGTAACTCAAATACGCTTTACCGGATTTTTATGAAACTTGGTATACACATTTATAATGTCCATGTGAAGACGTCTATTGACATTGGATAAAATCGGTTGACCTGTTTCGGAGTAATGCTCAATTTAGTGCCTATTTTATGGTAATATACGTATTCGAAAGAATTTATGAAATGCAAATCAGTTATCATGACAACATAGCCTATTGTTTTACTGTGATCTTATAAGCATTTGGAAATTAAAATGCAATTAGCTATGACAAATAGCACTATTGCTTTACATGTGCTTATCCAACTAGACCGTTAAACTGACCCTCGTGGCTGAGATGGTAAAGTCTTGTCCTTATATTCTGGAGTTCTATGGTTCAAATCCCGTAACCGACCAATTTGACTTTTTTTTTTTTTGTATTCTGCATATCATAACTGCAATCATAACTGATTGAACAAAAACATACTGGCACTTTGTTACATCAGTTTACCTGATTTTTATTTTTATTAATTGCCAGAATGGTACTTTCTAAGATTGTTTGGTGGTCGGAATAAGTATCTGTCCGTCCGTTCGTATGTCTGTACGAGCGATAATGCAAATACGGTCTATCAGATTTTCATGAAACTTAGTGTACGGATTTTAAAAGACCACAGGACGCACGATATTGATTTTGGACCAAAGGGGTTGACGGTACCGGAGTAACGACCAATTAACGGTTCAAAATAGCAAATCATCAGTCCCGCGTCATTGTAATATTTTCAGAAATTAGGCCCCTAATGGGGTGTGACTCCGGTACCGGTCAACCGATTTGGTCCAAAATCAATATGATTCGTCCCATGTAGAATGTCGAAACCATTGCCTCAGATGTTTGTAAATGTATTATATCACGCCTTGTTTTAGATGTGACGCATTTGTAGTAATTTCGTACCGTTAATATTCTAGTTGTCCCACTTATTCCTTCATGTATGGTTATCAAACTTGCCCAAGAAGCGTTGTTCTTAAACTAATTTGTTTCTGAAATGTGGCCTATTAATTCCATCTGGAACTTTGGTTTATCAGTTTGCCTGATTTTTATTTTGCGGCACAAAAGGTTACCCGTCGATGTCAGAAAAACTCAAATTTTGCAAAGGTCTCCTAAGTGCTATTTCAGCTCAATGCGAAGTATGAAAAGGATGGTAAGTGTAATATTTAGCTCTGAGATCTACTCTTAATTTATTTTTCTGGTTATTATATTTATTTATTTATTTATTAAATCAGAGTAATTTATTGTCACGTGTGTCAAATCGAGCTATCTCATTTTACGTAGCATTAATCGTACTACATTCATGCTTTAGCGTTATCATAGGTATGCCACGAGTGACCTGATATCGCAGTTCAGTAGTTTAACTTATGACTATTTAACGAGTAATATGTGTTAAATACTTAATAAAATATATTGAAATTGAATTAATTTTATATTCAGATAATGCTATATAAAGACATTCATGATATGTAGAGTTCCATGATAATGTTTTAATTTTAAGCAACATTTGTTTTAAATACATATATATTTTTAATATGCTCAATAGACCTGAATTTTAAAATCCATTAATTATCATTATCATGAATTAGCCTACTAAAAGCCAGGTATTCTTATTGGCGACTTCATTAAAACTTTCCCCGCTTCTATCTTCATTTATTGTAGGAAATATTTATTATTTTCATAACCTCGTAATTGGGGAATGATATCTGCAAGATTTTAGAAAATAAACAATTCCTAAAAGCTGAATTGAATTTGTATTCCTCCATACAAAGATAGGAAGCCATAGAGAAAAAGATAGGACGTCATAAAGGTTTATAATTTATGGAGATGCCTATGTAGCCAATTCTGAATGTGCCGCAATATGCGTTGCATCGCAGGTTGATTCTATGGTACAGTAGGCTACTTCCTCCTTGGGTACATTTATGTGGTTTGGAGCGAAAATTGCCTCTCCTTGAAAACATGGCCAATGCATATATTTGTTAACAAAGTCAAAGTGGAGGACATTATTGAAATGTTCTTTAAAAGTGAATTCATCTTAATATTTCCTCCATAATAATATTTTTTTCTGGAATTCGTTTAAAAATGTATTTATTTTCACGATGCTATATGATTTCGAATTATTTCGTGATTTAAAAGTACGCTTTTTGCAAAATGGTGACAGGAAAAGAAAAATTTGCAAATATTTGTAGAAATGAGAACAGTTCATGTTATCGCGACTCGTGAATTCTGTGGATCTCTAATTATACATAGGGTAATCAGTGTCGCTGTTTTCTCTGAACAAAACACTTAGGGAAGAAACATAAATTTCTTCAAATATTGTTTGCTGAAGTATTGAAGGTACCTTTGCGTAAAACATCATAACCATATTATTGTTGTAGTTCCTAGGGATGCACACTGCTAAGTAGCCTACTCTTTTTTGAAAGATATTGCGTAGCAGGGACAAAATACGTTTCATTCAAGCTGTTGAGGTTATGTTGTTATAATGTTTACAGAAAGCGATGAAAATAAAAATCCAACGTTGCCGAACTATGAAATACATTTCCCTTAAAATGTATCTTAAAGTATTATAATGCTGATTCCTGAGCGTAGGCGTAAATAACTTTATTTTCAGAATAAATCTTAAAATCCCACGACAATGGTGACTTATGTACAAATCACTGGCTAGAGGTTCTCCGGCCTGATTTGGGTACGCAAGAAAAGCGTAAGTGTCTTCATTACTTTCATACGAGATGATAAAACGAATTTCAATAAAGACTGAGTGAATCAAGTGATGTTTTCAGGCTCGGTCATAAAAGATATTGGTCCAAATCCAAAGAATGAAATAGGAGCTAAGCAGTCAAAATAATTTAAGATTTTCTAGATACATTGAAGTACAAAATATTCAAATAAGGCTTGAAGAGATGATTTTTATGGATTCTAATAAATGGATGTTGCTTTACAGTTATTGTAGTAAATTATACGTCAATAATTTATTATTCAAGTACATAACCTTATGATGACTCAAATTGCTACCAAGAGACATAACTTCATGTAAAATAGGATTAAGAAGCAAATAATATATATTCAGCCGTCCAGTAGAGACAATTTAGACAGGAGTTGAAATCCTGGTCGGTGCGGACTCTTCAGAATGAATGAGATTAAATGAATGAGATTAAATGCGCACAAATGTGCATACGGTGAGTTATTCTGAACAAAACTTATGAAGTGATAAATGTCTTTCTATACACTTTTCAACATGGTACCGACCACATGGTTTGTTGCACAATTCACACACGCATTCCGGGTTCGGTTCATGGAAGCTCTTCGTGCAGCAAACCTTGTGGTGGAATCCATGGATTGCATATCGCGTTAGGATGTGTCTCATGTCGTAATTGGGTTGTCTCCACTCTCTTGTACACATGGCCTCTGTTGTGTAGAACTCGCTGCAGATGTCGTTTCTCTTCTCCTGTAGCCCTTTGAGCGTTGCCTCATATGCACTGGTATTCGGTAGGAGTAGCTGCTGTCTAATATCTTCAATGAAGAAGGTCTCTTTCATTAGGACGTACGTCATTCTCGATGGTGCCGTTTTTCCGACTCCCATCACTCTCTTCATGAAGAGAGCTTTCACCGTTTCTATTTGCGCCATGTCTCTGTTTTTAAGTTTGTCCCATATTATATTCATTCCATATGTTACTATTGGGGTTATGACTGTCTTGAACAACGCCATTGATGTTTCTGTAGATAGTTGCTGAAGGTGGTTGATGCTGTATATTGCTCTAATTGCTGCTGCTACTTTTTGCTGTACATGTATTCTGAAGGATTTTATGGTTGTTTGGAGTGTGATGCCTAGGTAGGTGAACTGCGACACGACTTCTAGTGGACTCTTCAGAATAAACATCCTTCATTCACCGCTTTCTTAGATATGTGTAGTGGCGAGGCGTGAGTTTTGAAGTTAGGGAAGCTCCAGTATTATGTTTCGTTCTTACCTAGGTCTATATAGGGTAAATACTGAAAAAGGCATTTAAACTAGGGTGTAATGGCCTGACCCTCCGAAATAAATTAAATGATTAGGTCTACTCTACAATAAGGCGAGTAAATAATAAATTAGCGGTAACTAACAAATATGAAAAAATATATATTAAAGAAAGAAAATAAGATTTTTTGTTTGGTTCTCTCAATTATATCTAGCTTTTCTTCACAAAGGAGTGAGCTAGTCCTGCTTTTGAGAACCCTTTCAACAATACAATCACATGTAGTCCCTTTTCGCACTGCATCGACGCTGAAAACATTAGGATTAGCCATGCTTCCCAGACGGTTCAAAATTTCGTGAAACTGGCACTCGCCTATCACTGCAATTTATAAGCGAGTGAGCTTGTGTGAATTGCGTTCACCTTTCCTGATGTCTATAAGTAGTGAGAAAAACCTGATTTTTATATTCCAGTTATGTCATTTTACACATCTTAAGATAATCTCTAGTGCTCTGTAATTAAAAATATAGTTACAGTCCTTTTTTGACAGTAAGTTCAATAAAAACGATCACTATTCTCTATGAACACTTTATATAACACTGTTTCTCTTACGGTCTTACTAGTAATGCAGCTGAGGAGAAAAAATGTACTAATAATCTTTGCATAAGGCTGAATGTGTGCAACGCTTTACACATCCTGACCCCCTTGTTTAAGCTTGACGTAAATAATCAAGATGGCCGATATCCGTAACAGCCGGTCGTTTCGTAGATGTCTGAGATTGAATTTTGAGGCTATACATATTCTGAGCTTCTTTTGCGGAATATTAAACAGTGTTCCTTATTTGCGGGACATATTTCCATACTTGTACCCATGATTACAGCTTTCTGAAAACAATATAATGAAGTACTGAAACTATATTTTCTCTCGCAGACGACGCATTGCTGTTTGTTCACTTCTCCGACAGATGGTGTTCCTCAGTCATTCATGGCCAGGGGCTAGTAACGTCATGACCAGCGTGACGTGTTTGATGACGTTTCACGTACAAACCCGGTGTAACCCTTGGCAGTTATACTGCGTTTATTGGTAATACGGCTTATGTAGAACTAGCGCGGAGAACAACCAAACAACTGTTCAACGCAAATATAAGCAGCTTTTATTAGTAATATATATATGTAGATATTTTTAGCCTAGACCCTCAAAAATCACAACTTAAGAGCGAAGGAACTAAGATGCCTGAAAATGGGGAATAGTTATAGAATATATATGAGGTAAGTTGTAGTTAAAAATGTTAGGTTAGAAGAGCAATTGTACAATTAAATATATGAAATGTTTACTTATTTTTTTATTGTTAACAGTATAGAGCTTCATAAAGAGATATTATAAATTTGCATAATAGATATATAATGTCAATTTATTACTTGTTATTTCAAGGTCAAGAAGTTATAAATTGTATAGCATTAACATTCCTATCTACAGTATAAGAGAAAATTAGTATTGAAATGTTATCTGTAGCAGTTCAATGAATTGTACAGTAAAGATAACAGCTATAGGTCTATTCAAAATCGTTTACATCATTACGATTTTGAATACGCTACAAATTCTTTATGGTCTCTTTTTATATTATAACCAATCTTGTGGTATGTGACGTGAAGAGTAAAAAATACAGTAAGTCATAAATTAATATAAGTTATATAAATTAGATAAAACCTTAAAAAATATTAATAAGTTTCTGTAATATGAAACTGACAATTATATAAAATGTCATTTGACCATTTAATATTAATATAAGTTATATAAATTAGATAAAACCTTAAAAATATTAATAAGTTCCTGTAAAAAGAAACTGTCAATTATATAAAATATCACTTGACTATTTAATGTTAATGCAAGTTATATAAATTAGATAAAACCTTAAAAATATTGATAAGTTTCTGTAATAAGAAACTGTCAATTAATATAAAACGTCATTTAACCAATTTAATATTGACTATTGGTGATTTAATACAAAATATTGTATTTCACATATATTCTGTAACAAGTAGTTATCTATCTACCGGTTAAAAATTTTTTTTCATTAAGGAAATTGTGGTACAATTAATATATGTGATATTCATATTACAATTGTTAAACACTATTATATGATTTTTTGTTCTCTTATGTGTAGGTTATAAGTTTCTAAACTTCTTCTTATACTCGTAGTCTTCTTTTTATACGTATTATTAATTTCTCTAGACCTATTTTAGTGAGTTATGATTCCAAATCCAGGATTTTTATTAATGATGTAGATAATAAATTATTTATTTAGCTCTTCTTGTGGATCAAGTTATTAAATGGAGATGGTAGGCATTTGTTCATTTGCTCATATGTATGCTGGTGGATATGTACATTTCGATATATGATATATCATCTTCAGTCCAAGAAATCTTTAAAAGAACAATAGGGGAAGAAATTAATTCAACCACAAAAATATCAAGAACAAAATGTCTAGTACGTAAAACTAATATCAATGTAGTTTTAGAACAGAATTAATAGAACTGTACTAACCTTAAAAAACCCACTGTGGATTTAAATAGATGATGCCATGATGAGTGTTTAGTAACTACTGATTTATGGTGAAAGCGTGTGTGGAAATTAGGTCGCAATAGTAAGTTCAAATAGTGGGTTTTGTTCAATGGTGTTCTCATTAAGGATGTATTCTTTGTTCTTATATATTTCTAAGGATTCTAATGTGTCGAGTTTTCTATCTTTTTTATGTTTATGAATAATAGATAATGTGTTTTCTATTTTATCGCTTTTATGGTTATGTGTAAGTAAATGTTTAGCGTAAGCCGATTTGTGTCTTCTATGTTTGTAGTCAAGCATATGTTCTTTATACCTTGACTTAAATTTTCTACCCGTTTGTCCTATATATATTCTGTTGCATTCGGAACATTCTAATTTATATACACCACTATTGTCATAAATATTTTCTTGATTGTTTTTTATGTTATATAGTTTATTCTTAAGATTGTTATTTGTTCTGTATGCGACATGAAAGTTGTTCCTTTTTAGTATTTTCGTTATTTTATGTATATTGTTGTCTGTATAGTCAAATGTAACGAAGTTAGATTTTTTATTGTTTTTTATAGGGGTTAACTGGCTATTGCGAATGAGATTGAAAGAAGCTTTTCTTTTGACTTTGTCAACTATTCTGTGGATTGCTTGACTACTGTAACCATTGTTATGGGCTATTTGTATAATAGTTTTGTATTCTTTATCATAAGCTTTTTTGTTGAGTGGTAGGTTTATCATTCTATATACCATACTATTGATGGATGAGATTTTTTGTTTAAATGGGTGATTAGAGTTTATATTTATCAGAGTATCAGTAAATGTAGGCTTTCTAAAGACATTAAATGAAATTTTATTGTGTTGCCTATGCATTTCTATATCTAGGTAAGGTAGCTTGCATTCATGTTCTTTTTCCAGAGTAAAAGTCAAGTTTTTGTTCAATTTGTTGAAATCTTGTAGTATTTCTTCGGGTTTGTTTTTGTTACAAATGATAAAGATGTCATCTACGTAACGGTAATATGCTTTAATGCCATGCTTATGAATTATTTTATTTACAAGTGTATTTTCCAAATTTTGGAGAAAAATTTCTGACATAGTACTAGAAAGGGGTGAGCCCATAGCTAGACCTTCTTTTTGGATGTAAAACCTATTGTTAAATGTGAAATAATTTTGTTTCAAGATGTGTGATATCAAATTAATTATTTGTTTAACTACTAGTGGGTTCTCTTTGGCTATGTTTAAGTTATTTTGAAGTATGTTAAGTGTCTCATCTATAGGGATGTTTGTATATAAATTTTTTATGTCTAGTGATATTAAAATTTCATTTTTGTTGAGTGTAGTATCTTTTATTTTATTAGCAAAGTCTATTGAATTTTTTATTGTGTATTCATTTGTTAGCTTGAGTTTATCTTTAATCATATTTGACATCACTTTAGCTATTTTATAAGTGGGTGCATTGGTAAAATTTACTACCGGCCGAATGGGGTGATTGTTTTTATGGGTTTTTATTTGGGCTTTTAAACAAGGAATTTTGGGGTTCATAATAATACTGTGTTTTTTGTCTTGTTCATTGAGAATAAGGTCTGAATTTTTTATAACGTTTTTGATTTGTGTTTGAAACTTTTCTGTAGGATCTTTTTCTATTTCTACTATGTTATTGGTTGTAATGAATTCTATTGTTTTGTTAATGTACTCATCATTATCGATTAGAACTATGGTGTTTCCTTTATCGGCTTTTGTATGTTTGATGTTATTATTTTCTAATTTACGATTGATTCCTTTTAAGCTTTTTAGGTTATAGATTGATGTTTTATTTTGATTAACTGTATTATTTATGTATGTTTCTTTTATCGCTGTTGCTAGTTCATTTCTTAGTTGTGTTTGTTTCTGTAATGGAGCTTTAGATATAGCTGTCTCGGCATCAATAACTAATGTTTCTATCTTCTTTTTGGTTGGCATTTCAAAATTGAATTTATATCCTTGTTGAAGGGTTTTTGTTTCTTGTTCGCTAAAGTTAATTTTCGTCAAATTGAGTACTCGAGGATAGAATTTGGTATCTGTAGGCGTAGAGGATTCTTGATTTTTTGCTGTGTTGGTATTTGCTTGCTTCTGTTTTTCTAAGTTTTCTATCTTTTTGTTCAGAATTTGGTATTTCTTGTCAATTTCTGCTTGGAGTCTAGTATGTATGTCATTGTGAATATCTGTCCATTGATTTTGGAAAAATTTTTACTTGCTTGTAAATGTTGGCTATATACTATATTGGTAAGATATTCTTTCTTTTTGTATAAGAATTTTATTTCATTGTTTAGCCATAATTTCTTAGCTTGAGTGATTGTTGTGCGGGCTGTATGATGTTTGAGGTTGGTTTTTAAGTTAATAAATTTAGGTGTCAATCCTTTTTGTTTGCAGGTCTTATTGAAATATATATTAGCTGTGGTTTTCATTAATTTCCTCTTATTATTGGTAAACTTGTTGATGAGTTTAGCTTGGCTTGCTATATCAGTATTGATGAATTTCATCTTTCTTATTTGAGGGTAATATAGAATATATATATGTAGATATTTTTAGCCTAGACCCTCAAAAATCACAACTTAAGAGCGAAGGAACTAAGATGCCTGAAAATGGGGAATAGTTATAGAATATATATGAGGTAAGTTGTAGTTAAAAATGTTAGGTTAGAAGAGCAATTGTACAATTAAATATATGAAATGTTTACTTATTTTTTTATTGTTAACAGTATAGAGCTTCATAAAGAGATATTATAAATTTGCATAATAGATATATAATGTCAATTTATTACTTGTTATTTCAAGGTCAAGAAGTTATAAATTGTATAGCATTAACATTCCTATCTACAGTATAAGAGAAAATTAGTATTGAAATGTTATCTGTAGCAGTTCAATGAATTGTACAGTAAAGATAACAGCTATAGGTCTATTCAAAATCGTTTACATCATTACGATTTTGAATACGCTACAAATTCTTTATGGTCTCTTTTTATATTATAACCAATCTTGTGGTATGTGACGTGAAGAGTAAAAAATACAGTAAGTCATAAATTAATATAAGTTATATAAATTAGATAAAACCTTAAAAAATATTAATAAGTTTCTGTAATATGAAACTGACAATTATATAAAATGTCATTTGACCATTTAATATTAATATAAGTTATATAAATTAGATAAAACCTTAAAAATATTAATAAGTTCCTGTAAAAAGAAACTGTCAATTATATAAAATATCACTTGACTATTTAATGTTAATGCAAGTTATATAAATTAGATAAAACCTTAAAAATATTGATAAGTTTCTGTAATAAGAAACTGTCAATTAATATAAAACGTCATTTAACCAATTTAATATTGACTATTGGTGATTTAATACAAAATATTGTATTTCACATATATTCTGTAACAAGTAGTTATCTATCTACCGGTTAAAAATTTTTCATTAAGGAAATTGTGGTACAATTAATATATGTGATATTCATATTACAATTGTTAAACACTATTATATGATTTTTTGTTCTCTTATGTGTAGGTTATAAGTTTCTAAACTTCTTCTTATACTCGTAGTCTTCTTTTTATACGTATTATTAATTTCTCTAGACCTATTTTAGTGAGTTATGATTCCAAATCCAGGATTTTTATTAATGATGTAGATAATAAATTATTTATTTAGCTCTTCTTGTGGATCAAGTTATTAAATGGAGATGGTAGGCATTTGTTCATTTGCTCATATGTATGCTGGTGGATATGTACATTTCGATATATGATATATCATCTTCAGTCCAAGAAATCTTTAAAAGAACAATAGGGGAAGAAATTAATTCAACCACAAAAATATCAAGAACAAAATGTCTAGTACGTAAAACTAATATCAATGTAGTTTTAGAACAGAATTAATAGAACTGTACTAACCTTAAAAAACCCACTGTGATTTAAATAGATGATGCCATGATGAGTGTTTAGTAACTACTGATTTATGGTGAAAGCGTGTGTGGAAATTAGGTCGCAATAGTAAGTTCAAATAGTGGGTTTTGTTCAATGGTGTTCTCATTAAGGATGTATTCTTTGTTCTTATATATTTCTAAGGATTCTAATGTGTCGAGTTTTCTATCTTTTTTATGTTTATGAATAATAGATAATGTGTTTTCTATTTTCTCGCTTTTATGGTTATGTGTAAGTAAATGTTTAGCGTAAGCCGATTTGTGTCTTCTATGTTTGTAGTCAAGCATATGTTCTTTATACCTTGACTTAAATTTTCTACCCGTTTGTCCTATATATATTCTGTTGCATTCGGAACATTCTAATTTATATACACCACTATTGTCATAAATATTTTCTTGATTGTTTTTTATGTTATATAGTTTATTCTTAAGATTGTTATTTGTTCTGTATGCGACATGAAAGTTGTTCCTTTTTAGTATTTTCGTTATTTTATGTATATTGTTGTCTGTATAGTCAAATGTAACGAAGTTAGATTTTTTATTGTTTTTTATAGGGGTTAACTGGCTATTGCGAATGAGATTGAAAGAAGCTTTTCTTTTGACTTTGTCAACTATTCTGTGGATTGCTTGACTACTGTAACCATTGTTATGGGCTATTTGTATAATAGTTTTGTATTCTTTATCATAAGCTTTTTTGTTGAGTGGTAGGTTTATCATTCTATATACCATACTATTGATGGATGAGATTTTTTGTTTAAATGGGTGATTAGAGTTTATATTTATCAGAGTATCAGTAAATGTAGGCTTTCTAAAGACATTAAATGAAATTTTATTGTGTTGCCTATGCATTTCTATATCTAGGTAAGGTAGCTTGCATTCATGTTCTTTTTCCAGAGTAAAAGTCAAGTTTTTGTTCAATTTGTTGAAATCTTGTAGTATTTCTTCGGGTTTGTTTTTGTTACAAATGATAAAGATGTCATCTACGTAACGGTAATATGCTTTAATGCCATGCTTATGAATTATTTTATTTACAAGTGTATTTTCCAAATTTTGGAGAAAAATTTCTGACATAGTACTAGAAAGGGGTGAGCCCATAGCTAGACCTTCTTTTTGGATGTAAAACCTATTGTTAAATGTGAAATAATTTTGTTTCAAGATGTGTGATATCAAATTAATTATTTGTTTAACTACTAGTGGGTTCTCTTTGGCTATGTTTAAGTTATTTTGAAGTATGTTAAGTGTCTCATCTATAGGGATGTTTGTATATAAATTTTTTATGTCTAGTGATATTAAAATTTCATTTTTGTTGAGTGTAGTATCTTTTATTTTATTAGCAAAGTCTATTGAATTTTTTATTGTGTATTCATTTGTTAGCTTGAGTTTATCTTTAATCATATTTGACATCACTTTAGCTATTTTATAAGTGGGTGCATTGGTAAAATTTACTACCGGCCGAATGGGGTGATTGTTTTTATGGGTTTTTATTTGGGCTTTTAAACAAGGAATTTTGGGGTTCATAATAATACTGTGTTTTTTGTCTTGTTCATTGAGAATAAGGTCTGAATTTTTTATAACGTTTTTGATTTGTGTTTGAAACTTTTCTGTAGGATCTTTTTCTATTTCTACTATGTTATTGGTTGTAATGAATTCTATTGTTTTGTTAATGTACTCATCATTATCGATTAGAACTATGGTGTTTCCTTTATCGGCTTTTGTATGTTTGATGTTATTATTTTCTAATTTACGATTGATTCCTTTTAAGCTTTTTAGGTTATAGATTGATGTTTTATTTTGATTAACTGTATTATTTATGTATGTTTCTTTTATCGCTGTTGCTAGTTCATTTCTTAGTTGTGTTTGTTTCTGTAATGGAGCTTTAGATATAGCTGTCTCGGCATCAATAACTAATGTTTCTATCTTCTTTTTGGTTGGCATTTCAAAATTGAATTTATATCCTTGTTGAAGGGTTTTTGTTTCTTGTTCGCTAAAGTTAATTTTCGTCAAATTGAGTACTCGAGGATAGAATTTGGTATCTGTAGGCGTAGAGGATTCTTGATTTTTTGCTGTGTTGGTATTTGCTTGCTTCTGTTTTTCTAAGTTTTCTATCTTTTTGTTCAGAATTTGGTATTTCTTGTCAATTTCTGCTTGGAGTCTAGTATGTATGTCATTGTGAATATCTGTCCATTGATTTTGGAAAAATTTACTTGCTTGTAAATGTTGGCTATATACTATATTGGTAAGATATTCTTTCTTTTTGTATAAGAATTTTATTTCATTGTTTAGCCATAATTTCTTAGCTTGAGTGATTGTTGTGCGGGCTGTATGATGTTTGAGGTTGGTTTTTAAGTTAATAAATTTAGGTGTCAATCCTTTTTGTTTGCAGGTCTTATTGAAATATATATTAGCTGTGGTTTTCATTAATTTCCTCTTATTATTGGTAAACTTGTTGATGAGTTTAGCTTGGCTTGCTATATCAGTATTGATGAATTTCATCTTTCTTATTTGAGGGTAATATAGAATATATATATGTAGATATTTTTAGCCTAGACCCTCAAAAATCACAACTTAAGAGCGAAGGAACTAAGATGCCTGAAAATGGGGAATAGTTATAGAATATATATGAGGTAAGTTGTAGTTAAAAATGTTAGGTTAGAAGAGCAATTGTACAATTAAATATATGAAATGTTTACTTATTTTTTTATTGTTAACAGTATAGAGCTTCATAAAGAGATATTATAAATTTGCATAATAGATATATAATGTCAATTTATTACTTGTTATTTCAAGGTCAAGAAGTTATAAATTGTATAGCATTAACATTCCTATCTACAGTATAAGAGAAAATTAGTAAGGCTGTTAGAATTTAAGGGGAAGCTGCGCTTTCAGCGCATACTCTGGTTATGTGAAGCATACTTCGACCATACTTTGACCGAATCAAGGTAGCTTGGATCGGATTACTCATTACTCTGAATGTCCCCCCTTCTGTACCTAATTCTTAACCCAGAATATTGGAATCACCCTAAGGCCTAATGCTTTAAACCAACATGCTTTAGGTCTGTAAAAGAGGAAGAAAAGCATAAATTAAATAAGTTGACCTAATATTTTAATGAAAGAGAAAAGAATTACAGTATATGCCTTTTAAACACCAGCCATTCCATAGCACAGAAAATAGAAAATATAAACTCTTCAAACGTGTTAAGAAATAACGAACCTCCACAACCTTTACTCAAAATAAGTTATGAGAAGTTATGAAATCAAGTGCTGTTAGTGTATTTGAAGAAGTTGATGTTAAAATATGAAAGATTATTTGAAACAATTTACTACTTTAATAAACCCGATTCAACAATATTAAATTATAATATAATTTTATGATATGCAAAGGACATTGAGACTGAATATCATTTACGAGAATTATTGGTGGAGGTCCAACTAATTTTTTATACAGGGTGTTCAGAAATTCATATTACAAACTAGGGCTAGTAGAGGGGACTTAGTAGACAATATTTCGAATAGGAACCCATGTCCGGAAATGTACCGTTTCCGTGCTACAGCCATTACAATGTGTCGGATTCGCTGGTGTTGTTTTGCAACCGGAGAGGCAGTACACGACGTCAGAAGAGCACCATGTGAAATGAGGTGTGACGTAAGGTACAGAAGTAAATGGCGTTTGACTCATTACAGACGATAGTCAATTTTTTTGGTAACAATACCAAAGTAACAGAAAAAAAAAACTTTCATTGATCAACACGTCTTGTGTCAACAGTGCAAAAACCAAATTTGTTTCTGTATTCTGCACTGGATGTGTCCCATAAGAAACTGCCCACTACAACAGAGGCTGGATGTGACACACATTGTACTGACAAATCATGTTCCGGTACACTCGTCCCATGACACCTGGTGTCCCGTTAATCTCTTGTGCAGCGACCATCACTCGTGCCAGCAGTTCTTCCTCGGACTCTACAGGAGTCTCGTACACCATACTCTTCATATGACCCAAGAAGAAATATTCCAATGGCGTTAAGTCCGGCGATCGTGGGAGCCATGCAATAGGAACCCCCCCCCCCCCGGCCTATCCATCTTTGCCAAAATCTTCGGTTCAGATGTCCCTGGAGATGCATAGGCACGTGAATGGGGCTCCAGGCATGTTACCACAGCAGGGTAAACGTCACGTGCCATCAGGTGATCCTCACCGGAAAATCCGACACATTGTAGGCCTAATGGTTGTAGCAGGGAAACGAAATATTTTCTACTTGTCCCCTCTACTAACCCTAGAGGTTTTTAATATGAATTTCCGAACACCCTGCATTTACACAATAATCTGACATATTCTAATTAAGTTTTAAATTTAAATTTATATTACCGCAAACTCTCTGTCAGTAATGTATAAGAAAGCCGTGAATGTTACCTGAATTTACTTAGCCTGTTTCATAAAGTGCACCTAATGTAGATAAATTTCACATTGAGAGCACATAATGTGGCAACCAGCTTACCTTAACTCATGAAAGCAGGGATATTAAATATGTTCAGCAGATAATGCATCGCATTCCACAGAACTAGTGTAATACGAAATGTATGCCAGAGAAACTTACACAAATCAAAGTTGCTTCCTACAAAATGTAGGTCATCCTTACTTCATTAGAGTTGGTCTAGAGTAGCTTGTTAAATTATTAGCCCACACAAATTTCACTGCTACTCAGTGGAGTTGATGAATGAGTGCAGAGGCAACATATTTTACGACAAAATTACGAGGAAGGTTCGTGTGCTTTATTTTACCTGAACAGCCTGACATAATTTAGACTGTAAAGTACACCCCAGAGTTCACAGAAACTGATCCAAGGGATTTATAAGTTCGAACAATTGTACGAGTTCTAGCTGTGAGATTCAGTCTCAATTAGATTTGTAAATTATCGTAAACACTGTTACACTGCTTAGTAAAATTTGTCTGTTGTTGTTGGTGTACAAAGAATGTTGTAATCCCAATACATTCATAGAGTACTATACATTTAATCCTTAAATTTATCATTTATCCTTTAGGGTACAGTAGTTTGTCTTCAATTTGAAATAAAATGGTGAAATGAAATTCCAAGAAACATTTTAAATTCCACATAATAATATAGGTCTACAAGAAATAAATGTAGGTGCTAATCGTTGTGTTAACTGTTTTTCTGTAGTCCGGGATGGGTTTACAAGTTTGTTTTCGAATCGAGTCTTTTGAGTTAAAAGGAAAAGTCAAAATCTTTAACTTAGCACGTCAAGATTCACTATCAATATTTTCTACATTCTTAAACTTTAATGAAATAGGTTCATCAGATTAGAACAATAAAAATAGTAGAATATTGACCATTGGTTTTTTCATAACAACAAGTTATATAAAAAAGGTTGATGTACCTATTAAAAGTGCAATGTAATACGATGCCGAACAGCTTATCTGCAACCAATTTGAAATAGCCGTGCGTCTGGAAAATTATCTCCAGGCTGAATTTCTTTCTTAATTTCATATTTTCCAGTTTTCAATTTTAAATTACCAATATAATATTGAATACAACTTTAACATATCAACTTACAACGTTTATGGAATATGTGCTAATGAACATTTCTAGTAGGATATTTTTTTACAGTTACATAACTTTAAACAGCTTGAATTAAGAATAGAACTTCTATTACAAGACACACGAATTAAAAGTAGCACATTATTGCACTGGGTTAAGAAATCCATTGTAAACAACTTCGATTTCAATCACATGGAAAATACTCTTTCAGAAAAAATATTTGTATATGATTATTAAATCGTCCCAGTTTGATAAATATTTAAATCGTTAAAATTCATTACGCCGTTTTAAATGTTAAATTTTTTACCTGGTGGTTGAAAAATGTTGGTGACTCCATTCCTTATGTTGGCAGCCGAGCATCAAAAAATCAATAATCTCTGTATCGGCATACCTGCATGTGCATGTGTATATGTGGCTGTAGATGACAGGGCAGCCCGAGCCTCTAACATGGTTACATGGCACGTAGTTCATTAGAATAAATCTGATATTTATTATTACTATTATTATTATTATTATTATTATTATTATTTCACAAAAGTCAACAGCTTTTTGAAAATTATTTATGGTACACGTGGTAAAATGATCTTATTTTACTTGTAGGATTGCTATGCTCGTCCTTACGGACTCGTTTCGAAAAATAAAATATCTTTTTTGCCACTTGTTTTTTTAACAACTGTTAAGATAGCAGAATAACAATGTCAGAATTTTTGTTTAATCAGTTTGAAATCGTCCAGCAACATCAGTGCTTTACAGATTAGTGTTAACTTAACAATCACTCACATACACACATAAAACAAACAAACAAACAAACAAGACCTGAGGTCAGCCAATGGCCCCTCTGTAACAATATGTATATTTCTGGCTTAAAGATGCTTCAGGTACTCTCTTCGATGTTTCTGGTGTTGATTGTCCTGAGGTAGTCGGCTTTTAATTCTAGTTTGGCCATGTACTATGGCCAAGGTTGAAGTGTACTGCTCCTGGAACTTTATACAAATTTGCGAAGAACTTTTTAGCTTGTTTGCGAATAAATTCATGGATACTGAATTTCTTAAAACCATTTACCGAAGACTCATAACAAGTTGTTTCATATTTCATCCTCGCCCCTATTCTACTATGTACATTCGTCGTGTTTGCAAAGAACGGGTCTCCTAAAACTGAAATCAGTGCAGTAATCCGTATATGTAGCCTACTTTAACTAATTTGAGCATGGTCATTCATCTCAAAATCTGCTATAAAAATCATTAAAAATTAGATTATTAAAGGATCTCCTTAAGGGATGGCAGTTGGTTTAAGCATTTTGATAAAATAATCGTAATTTGGGATTTGATTTTTAAAGAATTCAGCACGCCCTGAGGTATAACCATGTAAACTTTATGCCGTTTGGGCTCACGGGAAGGTGTTGCTGACACCACATTTAAAATTCCGGGCGCTTTTATCTGCCAGTGTATGCAAACTTTGATCGCTCGTTTTTCAATTTCAATTTTTATGTTTTTTAGTCAAATTCAAATTTGTCTTCTCCCATAAAAGTAGAGTTCTCCTCTGAAATTGTTTTCACAATGTACATTTAAGTATGAAATGGATACTATGTGTGTGTGTGCAACGAAATTGCTAATGATAACTTTTGTATAGGCCTAGTTATTTAGAAAAAATGTAGCTTATAATACACAATGTATTATAATTAATACCATTATGCGTCAATATTTTTCAGATCGTTATATTCTTAAGGATTGATGAGTTGCATGTTCAGAAGGCAACTTCGAACTATTCAAGCAGCACCATTTATTATTAAAAATAGATACTTTCCTTCTAAAGTATTTTTAAAAAGTATCGATACAATTAAAAAATACGCCAATAACGTCGTAAAGCAAGTGCCAAAGAGTGTTACATAAAAAAATCAAGTCCATATTTTAATAGTTGTCGCAGGGAATAGATTTCAACTTTCATTTGATAATCAAATAAATTATTCTGTCTGTAACCCTATAGCCCCTATGTTGGGGTGAAGGGGCCTCCAAGTGGAGGTTTCTGTTACCTATATGAATTTTGTTACGCTTATTTTCCGAGAGAGGGCAGAGGTACAGGTGTTAAGCCCATCGCCTTTAACCCCCCTCAGAAACTATGGTATTACTTGGACGTGAAAGGGCCGAGAAATTTTGTTCAGGGGCTCTAATTTAGGCTTGGAGTTCTTTTACGTGCTGTAAATCTACGACATGGACCCCCAGCGCCCCCCAGCTTAGAGTCCCTCCCGGAGGACTCCGTGCCCAGGATTTTTACGTCCTGAAAGACCCATCGACCGCGGCCGGGTTTGGTTGCGCGACCTTCGGATGTACAGTGCCACCACGTTAACATTCAATCGCTGGAGGGGAGGTAAGAGCGCTGTGAGCAGTGTGGTCGGGGGCGATCTGGACTAGCAAGGAATGAAGGAGATACGACAGTACAGTCACGTTAATAATACTGTAGAATATCGCAAAACATGTAGACTACTAATACTGTTACATATCTTCAAGTTACTACTATGCCTGCTGGTGATAGGCGATGAATGTGTATGTCTATAATAATCATAATAATAATAATAATAATAATAATAATAATAATAATTTCGTACTTCATTAAGCCCAATGTAAATTTAGGCTGGAAGAGGATGATTCGCTATCAGAATCGAAGTCACTCTCGGAATTCAGTCCTCCAAGATTAATGACAAGTTGCTCAATTTCGTCATCCATCAAGTGATCACGTTCCCAATAACCACTTTCCAGTCGTTTTGCATGAGTTACAGCGTTTTTCAACTCCTTTGCTGTTATACATGACACTGCTTGTATTGTGCGATTTCTTATTTCAGCTGCACTCTGATCCACATCACGATCCGCAATTCTTCGTTTTATGATGCTCCAAATGTACTCGATGGCGTTTGGGTCGCAATGGTACGGGGGTAATCTTACATGCCCGTACATTTCGAAAATAGAGTCTACGCGGTACTTCGGCGGTGGACGTCGAACCCGCACAAGTTCCATTAATTCTACTTTCGTCATGTCGGCTTCGTAAGCAACGTTGTGTCTGTCCAGCCAAGATTGAATTTCTGCCATTCTCGACGCCATTGTTGGAGGTTTATCATACTGCACGGAGTGATATGGAGCACTATCCAAGACAATGAGACAGTTTGGTGGGAGACTGGGGATGAGCATTTCTCGGATCCACTTTGAAAAATTCTCAAAATTCATTTCATCGTGATAATCGCCACTCTAGGTCTTCGACTTGAAGATTAAAAATGCTCCAGGAACAAACCCTTCTTCACTGCCAGCATGAACAATTATCCACCGTTGGCCGACACTGTCATTCTTTAACACACCATCCGTTGCCAACATTTGTTCACGGTGTAAGTAGGGTGAATCCACGTCTCATCCAGAAATATCACTGTTTCTTGTTCTCACCAGCGTTGTCATTGTTCTTTCTTCTTCTGAGGTATTTTGTACTCCATTCAATAATATCATTCCTTTACATTAAAAATAATCTTCTATTCTTGCATTTCTTAAATCCAATATCCCGAAACAATGTACGCAAAAACTTTCGTTCTCCTGAGAAGTTACGTTCACTTTTTAGAGTGGCTAACACTTTTTTTTATTAAAGTTGGGACCTCCTTCTTTATCGCATAATAATTGTGAACTGTTTCTCGAATACCATACAAATCAAAGGCATCGATGTCGATTTTCTTTGAACTGCATTTTCGTTTCTTACCCGGGGATTGTAGTTTGTGACCAGCAATATAGTTTGTGACCAGCAATATCTCAAGACAGATATATAAGCCTTTATGAACCACAGATTATTGTCTCCGTTGGACATTACATGAGAATATTATAGGAGAAAAATTCCTCCGACACTGGGACTCGAACCCAGGACCTTGGGCCATTCGCGCCAATGCTCTACCAACTGACCTAAGCCGGAGTTCAACTCACAGCGCCAGGCAGCGCCAGACAATAATCTGTGGTTCATAAAGGCTTATATATCTGTCTTGAGTGTTAACTGTACAATAACAGGGGGAGCCCGGTCACAAAAATCACTAATATAATTAACGAATCGCGCACAATGTGCATTTCTTAACCTAAGACTTAACCTACCCAGTCCTGAACCCGGGAAAGGGATTTTTCACTACTGAAAAATACCCGACCCTCCGGGAATCGAACCCGGGCCGCCGGAGTGGATTAGTGTGCCTCACAGTACTGCATATTACATAACTTGTCTATCTGTGAGGTAGACCATTAGGGCAATCAGTCATAGGAGAGAGGTTCCATCTGGCGCTGTGAGTTGAACTCCGGCTTAGCTCAGTTGGTAGAGCATTGGCGCGAATAGCCAAAGGTCCTGGGTTCGAGTCCCAGTGTCTGAGGAATTTTTCTCCTATAATATTCTCAGCAATATCTGCTATTTTCGATTCTTTTCTGATATTACTTATTGTGGATTCAGACTTCCCAGTAAGAGCTGCAGCACTTTTAGTCACATTTGTGATAGGATGTTTCAGTGTTCCGGAAGACTTTTCTGCATCACAACACTCTATCACACGTCCGATGATCTCACGGCCCTCGCTGTGTTTAATTGGTTTCACTTTCGAAGACATTATACAATCGTTATCGTTAAACAGCCACTTCAATAGTACACTCATTGCCCAGACTGTACAAATACCCAGGATATCAAGAGAGCATGAACTGAACGTAAGCGGAGTATCCTCTTACCCTCCCTCTCGTCGCATGTGTTAGTTCGCATATTTTCCGCAATGATTGTTAATGCGGTCGGACTGTAGAGGCGGGCACGCTACCTCCAGACCACCGCGGCCGACAAGTAAATTAATCAGTATCTCAGAAACAAATGAAGATAATGAATTAAAAATTGAAACTGTAATTTATTTTCAGATTTTAGTTAAGTAGGCCTATCGAGTAACGCTCCGAGCTAACCCTGCTATTGGCGGGAGGCCTTTGCCCTTATGGGATTAATGAGGCTTATTTATTTATTTATGTCAAATATTAAATTTATGGCTTGAATAATTTATAAAATCACACTCAACACTTCGGTCATTCCTTATTGAATTTATTTATCGTGATATACCTACTATGTTTACATTTATTTTTTGTTGTTGGTATAGGACACTAGCACACTGGGTACAGAGTGCCATGAATCGCTTGACTTACTACACAACATATTCCGTCTCTCACATTTATTCTCATTCCCAACGCTAACAGATTCACTGTCTTGTTGAAACAATTTGCTTGCTTGGTCGCCTTCCCATATGGTACACATGCCAGAGTATAAATTCAGAACCCCAAACTTTACCAAAGTCATGCACAAGTTGGATTTCTCCATTGCAGTTAGAGGTTGCTTTGAGGAAACTATCCGAAACTCGTTTAACAACTATGCATGCAGATAATATATGCCCGAATTTTGCCTTTGTAGTAAGCTGTTACAAAGCTACATTTACCAAGTCTTAAGATTAATTGATATATTGGAATGGATACTATGTGAAAAATAATCTTGAAATAACAATTAAGTTGCCATCTGCTAAGAATAGACTACGGTATTCTGATGGAATTGCTAGTTTTTGTTAAACTCCGTTCTATGCAGTCGTATCATTCTTTAATACAGGGAATGTACAATGAACCAATAAACCGAAAATTTAAATAAACAAAAACTCAGGTAAACCTGATATAACAAAGCGCCAGAATGTTTAAAAAAAAATATAATTGCAATTATGATAGGCCCATGCAGAATATATCTCCGTTAAGTTCCAGATCGATTCATTAAGCAGGGCTTGCGGAAGAACAATGGTCTGAAGTTTGACTTAATTCATACTCGTATAGACTGATATAAGAAATTCTTAAAATATGTCAACATTTAAAAAAATGAATTGGCAATAATATTATAATGATGTAGGCTAAGTATAGGCCTACGATTCGCTGAGATGTTTGTTTCAGGTTTAAAGCAGCCGTAGGCCTATAGGTTATGAATAAATTAATAATTTAGGAATCGCGCACAAGTGTGCATTATCTTAACCTAAGACTTAACCTAACACCCAGTCCTGAACCCGGGGAGGGGATCTTTCACTACTGAAAAATCCCCGACCCGGCCGGGAATCGAACCCGGGCCGCCGGAGTGGAAGGCAGGCGTGCTACCGACTCACCCACGGCGGCGGACTTATGAATAGTATTTTTCTTAAGCGCTCCTGTGCAAGGAATATGCCTAATTGTAATTCCTGACAGATTGATTTCAGATTGACTTATGAATAAATTAAATTAAAGATTGATTTCAGATTGACTTATGAATAAATTAAAGTCAATCTGAAATCAATCTGTCAGGAATTACAATTAGGCATATTCCTTGCACAGGAGCGCTTAAGAAAAATACTCACATTAAAACATATTGTAGATTTTTGGTACGGTACGTTTCGATAGAATGCACAATATTATTCCAACAGCAGCTGGGTATTATTATTTAACGTCTAGATAAGCGGTCGACATTGTGATGCTTTATGTTTAGGTTATTGTGGGTCATGCAATATTGTCGTAGCATTTTATACCCAATATAAAATTACTATTGTGTTTGTATGTTGTCAAACGGGAAAATGATAATATTTATGTAAAATACCGACTGGAAATGAAAGCTTGCTCTTTAATAAGTAATTTCGCCTATTATTTCTACTAAAAGAAACTGATACATCTGAACATTTCTTGTTTACATTTGGTACGGGAGATCAGCCGCTGATTGGCTGTCCGCGAGCCAATCAAAATGCTTCGGATCTTCGGAGAATGAAGATTATATTATAATAGATGTGACCGTTAATTAGTCGTTATTCCGGTACCGGTCAACCGGTTTTGTCAAAACTCAATAAGCTTCTTCCCCTGGACGATATAAATGCGTATACCAAGTTTCATGAAAAGCCGATAGAGTGTATAGTATTTGAGTTATTGCGCGTACACTCACGGACAGACAGACGGACAGGCATTTTCCCGTCCACCACACAATCACTGAAATTACCATTCTGGGACTTAATAACACGTCGAGTAAATGAACCTTTTAGAATGATTGTTCTATTCCTCTAGGATTTAAAGTATGGGATTTCTGTGCTAGAGTACAGTTTTCGTATCCCAGTCAATTGCGGTGAGGTCAATTCCTCCATCACCTATATGCTATAGCTTGGTTCGGATTCCACGTTACCGTGTCTTCCGGATTTTTACCTCTGTGATATCTTGGGCAGCTAGAAATTTCCCTCATTACTATTTGGCAAAAGATGCATAGTTATCAAAAAAGAGTATTCTAGTAAAAAAAATATTCAATCGAAAAATAGTAATAACGGAAGAGTGAAGAAAATACCAAATTCTTACATTTATTTTTATCTCCCATAATTAATGCACTTTGTTATGGATGCCGTGTAAAAGAAAGGCTCCGTATTGTGTAAGGCCGTGATAATCCTAAGAGCGGAGCGAAAATTTTCAAGGATCACCTCTGAGCTCAGCTGACATTCTTTAAAATTATTGTTCCGCGCTCTGTGTGGTAGTGACTAAATCCTCAGTCACTACTGAAATCAGTCACTACTGAAATCAGTCACTTGTTTCTTCTAAACTGGTATTCCATTAGAATCTTAGATATGCAATAATTTTATATTGCGATACAAGTGCCGTAAGGCACGTTTACGGGTCGAGGAAACAGATTGAAAACCCGAGGCGCAGCCGAGGGTTTTTAAGTTTTCGAGACCCGTAAATGCCTTTACGGCCCGTGTGTTGCATGCTATTTTTTGCACGACGGTTACTTATATCAATTTAATTATATTAATTGAGATATTACCTGAAAATATTATGTGTATACATTCTTGAAGAGAGATGTTTATTTCAGAAAGTGATTCGCATGTGTTTGTTGTTAAGGGAACCGAATATTTGTTCTGGGGGCCTTGTTCATAAAGGCATGTATTATGAAGTGTATCGTAATGAATTATGACGTAGCGCAAGGACCGTAAGTAATTTAACCTCATCGCAACCGCCCTTAGCAACAAGATTGTGTGGGAATGTCAACTTACGATCCATGTAAACAACGTTCGTAAGTACCACTTACTAGCTAAGGAGTGCAAAAAATATATTATAACCACCATTAGCTCACTTATTATTTTTTTCATATGTTGGTGTAGGCCTATATAAGTAAAGTGACACAATTTATTCACATACTTTTCGTGCATATAGTACTATAAAATATTAATCACAATATAGGTAAAACGGATAAAAGGAATAAACAATAAAAAAAACATGTTAGTGTACAAAGTGGTCTAAACGTAAAACGATTTTTTTGGGTCCACGATAACATGTCGCATCAGTTTTCACACTAACCCTTTTTTTAAATTTGTAATCTGTGCACCAAACACAATAGTGATTCCTACATATTTTGTATTTAAGCACAATCGGAAAAGTTACACTTATTGTAGAATTGATATGCTGTTATGATTTTCCTATTCATTCTCTCTCCGAATTAAAACTACAAATTCAGCCTAAGACTGCTATCTGCTAGAAAACAGACACATTTAATTCTTGAAATTAGGAAAAGGTTAGTTATTTGAAGGAGATGACATCAAAGTGTGTGTATTATTATGGATTGTTTTGTCATCAAATAATCCCATCTTCTGCATTTAGGGAGGTCGTATTTTTATTTTAATAACGGGGCCAAACAATAAATTGGAAGACCCCCAACAGCTTTATCGGTATATCCTTGTTTCAGCACAATAATTATGGTGGTGTTGGATCTGTTACGTAACTTTTCTTAGGATTACACAAAAAAATGTTAATTGTATTCCAAAAAACTTGAAATTATATTGAATTTCTCCTGATGAAAGCATTTTTGAACTTGAACAATAGACACCTTTACGAGGATGTAGACCTTGTTAACTAGGAATGTCTTTATCCAATACTCCAATTCAACACGGCCTACATCCCGGAAAAGACGTAGTATATTAATCAATATTCCAGTCATGAAAGCCTAAGAGAAAACTTATTCCTGCAAATTTTTCGCGAACAGGGTACAAATCAAAACACGAAAAGAAATACGATACTAATGATACCAGAAACTGATTTTGCAATCCAGGGGAAAGAGGGTTGCTAAAAGATAAGTGTAATTCTGAACTTGTAATAAGGTATTTAATTACATAGTGCTCCGTTACTTTCAGATGTTCTTCTAAGAGCACGAAATGATATGTTATTATGTCCGAAATATTATCCTCTTGGTTTTGAAGTTAATAAATCGAAGCATTACAACTGGATCTCTTAGTGCTTCCTCTCAAGTGGACCAATATTTTTATTGTATAAGGGTTCAATCTTACTGTCGCTAGAAATCGTTTTGCGAATGTCAATGTTTGCTGTATTTACTTTAGAAAGCTGAGTGGTCTATTTCGCTTGGGAATAAAGACACGTGGTTACAGATAATATCCTTCTGCAAACAATAGAAATGTGTGTGCAGATATTGCAATAAAATACCTCGTAATTTTAAGCCAACCAAACCCACATGGGAGCAAGGAAAACCAACTTCATGGTCTAGAAAATTTGTTCCACGTCTTTCATTCCAATATTCTACCTCCTATATTTCAAGGAAGTGGAATTACGGGCTAGAAATCAATAATTCAGAATCTGAGATGAAATTGTTTTGAAATAAGACGAATTTCTGTGTGTGCGATAAATAAAATAAGTAGACCTATACGCAATTTTGTTTGTACCGCAATAACATGAAAACTTGACTAGTACGGTATTTCTGTGAAGAGTGTACATCGCGTTAAAAAAATGTTTGCTCTTGCCAAAACGTTTCAAATAAACGTTTTAGCTTTTAGTATAAGCAATTTATATACAAAATTTGGGAAATTCGTACATTGCGACTCGCCCGAGTCCCCCACTTCTACTCTCAATCCCTCCCCTAGCTGTGGCATTTGAACTACTAGAAGCGACGGTAACGCCATCTCTTAATGAACTGATGAAACAGAAAAAATAATTTGTTTCTTCTTTATTCTCTTCTTCTCTTCCTTTCCCGTCTCCTTCCTCTCTTCCTCTCACCTCCTCTTCACCCAACCTATCTATTTGAGACCTATTCCTAATAGTAAACTTTGGATCGACCGGGATTCGACCTAGCATTATAGGTAGGAGCCTTGACCACTACGCTACGAGTGAATGTTGAGCACTGAAGGAAGCTTTCGTATATTAGAGTTATGTTAGGGGGATTTCATGAGTTTTAATGCAAGAATCGGTTTTTATAAGTAGTGTTGGTACAAGGGAATTTTCCTGCATCAATTAAGCCACATTTTATGTTATAAAACGGCGTTTTTCATAATTATGAAATATTATGTATGGTACAAGGGTATTTTATTGTATTGTGAAATAGCCTATTTTGTTGGAAGGGTCGTTTTTATAATTGTGGAATATTATGTAGAGGTGCAAGGGGCTTTCTTTATTGTGAAATATTAGGTGACATATCAATTGCAATTATGCATTACCGGCGTTGAGCAACGGTTACAGGCATGAAGGTATGCGTTGTGGGGAAGCGGAGCATGCGGCACGCGGGCAGTAGCCGAGAGGGGTGGAAGCTGCGAGGTGAGTGGCGAGTGGAAAGAGGGGCAGGGTGAGTCGTAAAGTACTAACTTGCCCAAAATTTAAAAAAAAAATCGTTAGAGCCGTTTTCGAGGAAATCGCGAAAAACGAAATGTAAAGAGGCATTAATTGTAAGAAAAAGTAATCTCCAATCTTCGTGTCACATCCCCAAAAGGTACCTAAACCAAATACAAAATTTTGTTTTCATTCGATTTTTCGTTCTGGAACTAGGCTGTTCACAGGCACACAGACACACAAATACATGTTTCAGGGGACCTGGAAACATGTATTTATGTTAAACAATCAACTTCGAATTTGGGGGTCAGGGCAATACTTCCTCTACCTATAAGTATCTATGGTACGGGTAGAGGAAGTAATAAAAGTCCTTGCACACGTCTTTTTAAATAACTTTCATGATAAATTGGAAGAACACCGATCCACGCGTTTGATCGTGACTGGGAAATAAATAAATTTGCAAACATATCAAATGCCGATAAACCATTAGAGGTACGTCAAAAATCTGCTAGAACAAAGTTGTAGACAATTTTACAGTCGAGAGTGAAAGTTGTCTTCAAATCATTGTATCATGAACCGTTTGGCTAGAATCGTTGAAAGAAGCAGGACATTACATGAAACGGAACCGTAAAATGGCCACCATCTTGAAACGGAACCAAAAATAAAAATCCTTACACATACTTCTTCTTTAATGATTTTAAATAATATTCATGCCAAATTAGTAGAAAATCGAACCACGCGCGTGGTAGTAACTGCATAAAACACAAATTTACATACGAGATACCGAATAGTCTCGTTTAAACAGATCATCGCTTTGCTCGGTTAGTTAAGCTCACTAAAAAGCAAAGTAAAGTAAACTGTTCGCTATACAGGCCATGAAGGCCCTGAGGGTTCCAGGAAGTTCAAGTTCTCACATTTTAGATTTTCGGCACGTGGAGGTGGTAAAGTTCTCAACCTTACGTTCCGGCCGCCTTTACCCGCAGGATTGCTTTGTTATAGACTGAGTCGACCCCCGGACCATAATGTTACCAAAAGCTCTAGGTGGGTCTAGCAGGAAATTAAAATTTCCAGATAATAAATTGGAATATAGGTTTTCAATATTCCCTTTTATCATATCCGGCATTTGAAAAAAAAAATGGTTTCGGTGAGAAGAATTTTAGCGTCTAAAAGAACCTTTGGAATTATTAAATGGATATTTATTGTTAAGAAGGCACAACGAAATGACAATAATACACCTGAAATGGATTTGATTAGGCTAATATTTAAAACTATTCTCTGTCCCCATGACCTTTTGACACTTTTATTATTTTAAAATTACTTGGGAACGCCCACTTGTGATTTCTCTGTGTGCCGGTACATAAATTTGTTTATGTTTTATAAACTTTTCGATATAATGTTATTCTCCCTCATTATAAACCTGCTTAAAGATGCATATGGGTTTTAATTTTAATTTATCTTTCCTGCAGATAAGATATTCTAAAAAATAACTCTTGCATCAGACCAAAATTGCTCTCTTAATGTGCATAACGAATGGTTGGTCCTAAAATTGAAATGTTTATTATCGTGAATTGTATGATATTATAATGTGATCATGCATTAAAATATCTTCTATGCAGAAAATGGTAAGAAAATAGGATTTTCATAGTTTCCTCCCTAATAGATTTAACATTAGAGACACTTTGTATCGTTATACAATGCTTCTGGGAATGTCAGTGCTTCTCCTTGCGTATTAGAGGCCTACATGAAGGTATCAGCTGTTCTGTATTATAGCTATATAGTACATGTACTAGAAAAACTGAGTATTCTGGATTGAAATGTTTCGATTTTCTTTTCTTGTTCCCGTCAGCGAAGCCAGTTATAGAATCTGAAAGTAGGTCGGTATTGAAGATAAAAAAAAGTTAATTCCTTACAAATATTGGGGTTAAGTCCATCACAGAGCGCTTCGCTTAATGAAAATGTAACCGATACAGAATAAATGGCGTACGTGAGCGTAGAACAGATCTCTAATAAGGCAGGTTATATGACTTTATGGAAGATAAAAAAGAAGAGAAGGAATAATAGCATTAGTATATTTAAGGAACTTCATCGAAAAATCATAAAAATGATTTAAAGAGTATTGCACCTGGGAACATATAGATTTCGTTTTGAACTGATGACAATAAAATTATGTAGCCTTTTAAATATAAGTTATTATATACTGTAATAAACATCATCTTTAAAGCTCACACATTGTTTTGTTTACATTATAAAATCTTAAGTGAGGTACGTTAAGCAGTATGCCTCTTACATAGTAATTATATGAAACTACGAGTATATCAATAATAATAATAATAATAATAATAATAATAATAATAAGTGTAATTTAATGAAAGTTTAATGATGGAAACATTAGAACTTAAATAACTAGAATATGTAACGTCACCTAAAACTAATGGAAATTAAAAACAGATAATATTATGATGATTGCTCAGAGTTGTATGAGAGAACCTCGTTAAAATATAGGGCACTTACTGAAAAGAAAAGCCTACCTATTAGAAAATTAGATTCCAAATTTCTTATAACAAGAGTTCTTGTTAAAACAGTTATTAGTTCTTTTCTAGTAAATCACGTAATAGCTCAAAAGTGTTCCTTCTACCGAATTTTTTCAAACTATTGAGCTTGTGGGGGAGTTTCTTTAAGTGATTTTTTCGGGTTTATGTGGTTCCTATAACCAGTTTCAAAAAAAAGTGTTTCTGTAATAAAATTTGGTAGAGGTCATTCGTTTCTGACTTTTCTGTATTATCCTAACCTAACCTGTCCTTGCTTTCTTGTACTCGCATCTGCAACTAAACCATTTTTTAGGTAGATTTTCGAAGAAAAATCTACCTATTGCAATGGATACCACTTTATGATTTTCGAAAAATTCTTTCATATCTTTACGTTTCATGCTCCCCTAAGTACGAAACCACCGCCCGTTCAAAAAAAAATTTTGTGATATTTATATATATATATATATAGGCTATATATATCTTTACACGATAGCGGCCGTAATTTTGAAGATATTTGAACCAAATTTTATTATGTTATTTCTAGGCCCAATAGTTCGGACAAGTTCGTTAATGGGCAAAATTGGCCCAAGGGGGTGGTCGGGGGAGGGGGTTGAAATTTTAAAACATTTATATCTCGGCCCCTATGAAGTATAGAGGGAAACTTTGTTTGAATAAATTAGAGTACTCCCTATGGAGTTCACAGTGACACCAACAATTCGGGGGTTCGAGTGAGGGTGGGGGTGGGGGTGGGGGATGAAAATTCGAAACTTTTGAAACCACGTCTTGTGGGGTATCGTTGAAAAGCTCTTGATGAGTACTCTACAAATCAATAAATAGTTTCTTGATAGCTCTCATATGACGCGAGATTTTAATGTTTGAAAATAATAACACTTAAAAGATTATTATAATATCATAATTTTGTCTTGTTTAGCGGCTTTGCTAATTTTATTCATTGCGCACGGCCTCCCAGAATATTATATCCTATTCTTGTTGTCAAAACAAATGATTGTAGGCTCTTCCTCTTTACCGAATTCAGTTCTTATTACTGCAGGTTTACCATGCCAAGGCTAAAGAAAAAGAGTGCTATGCAGCGACAATAAATTAAACCAAAAGCACTTCGAAATCTACCTCCGCCTGTAGGCCTGCCTAAAGGGATTTTTTTTTCATTGCCTTTCTATAAGTTTTTGTTTCAATTACAATCCTGAGTGCCTTGCCTTTTACACTGCCAAGTCTAGCAATGAACACCAAAATGGCCACATCGTTGTCTATATTTCAACGTTACAAGTGAAATGACGACACACCGTATCCTTAAAGTCCAATTTAGAATATTTATATCTGGAGTAAAATGTTTTCAGATTCATTGTAATACATTACTTGGAAGGTAAGCTGTACAGAAAGAAATTGTGTGCGCAGACATTGTAGAACATTGGGCCATATTTTCAAGAAAGTTTGTGTCCTTAATTACTTTCCATATCTTAATCTTTATTCATAACTCTCTGAACGATGCTGTAACGTCCAGAAAATATAAGTAGAGTGTTGCTGTGCCCTTTCATCGTGTAGTCGAAATTATTATTTTTTATTTTTTTTTTAATTTAACTGGGCTATAATTATGGATGAAAATTATATAATAATTACGTTTATATTGTAAATTAAAATAATAAAACACCATGTTATTATAAAACGTTGTGTTATAGAATATCTCATATAGGCTACGGATGTTCGTCCTGAAGATTGAAGCTCCGTTTTGTGATACTGGTTAGACGGATCGGTATTAACAGGATCCAGATCTATTCACAGTGTGTTCATCCCATCTCCTAAATTGACTACACCTGATCCTTCCCCTGGGCTTTCCGGTATTACGGCTGTGTGCAGCAAAACAGTGAATTGTAGTAGAATTCTATCTTCTTTCACAATACTAGGACTGATACTGTATGTACATTATCAATTACCAGGCATAACTGAACTCGTTTGTAGGGAAGGTATAATATCCCACATTCTGTTGATTTATCCTTGTATGTAGCGGTCCAATAATTGATTAAATAGTTACTGCAGTTATTTTAGGGTTTAGCTTCCGTTCAATGTTCAAAACTAGTAAATAACTAGAACTACAAAATAATCGGATTCGCGTTTCATGTGAAGGAGCACGGTAGCTCATCAATAATAATTAATCGGTTACTTCAAGATTATAATAAAATGTTATATAATGGTTTTTGCGCAAGGTTTGCGTCACATATCTACAGTTCTATCCCTGCTGAAGCTTTATTTTTTCCTGCAAGTAATATTTTGTTTACATTCCATGGATTTATTATTCTTGGTCTGATACTTTTTTCTAACTTGTTTACTTAAGCAGTTCCACGAGATAATTTACTCTAACAATGCACACTTCCTTAGCAATAATTAGAGGTCCGGATTTCTGGTATGAACAGCCGCGAAATTCTCAACTGGCACATTTAATGTTACAAAAAACACATATTTGTACTGATGGACTTTATTTTTGCAAATTAAAGTCACGAAATATCGCGAAACGTTTTAATTGTCGAAACCTACTTTAAAACGTACATGTGAGCGATTTTTACTCGAAGGACAACTAATTGAAATTGCGTGAACCATTGCTCCGGCTGTAATTATACTCTTTATTGCAATCCCATCTCTTCATCTACTCTATTTAATAGATGAAGTTAATAACCCAATGATAACATTAAAAACAATTGGACATCAATGATATTGAAGATATGAATATTCAGATTTTCTCAAAGTAGAATTTGATTCATACATAATTCCACAAGATGAATTATCAATTAATACTTTTCGTGGCTTCGTTCCGAGGCTGGATTTGCCTTCGGGCAGCACACTCATCTTCTTCATTATCATCTACGTATATTTAGGTTGTGTCATCCGTTACTGCAAGTTCGAAACATATTCTAAAACAATATCTTGGCGAACCTGATTGAAGTACCATCCTTTGACCGAGAGTATGGATTGGCCGCGACATGTACAAGTCAGTTTCGCCGGACCCATATGCTCGGGGCGATCTGCATGAAATGCTGTGTATATTAGTATCAGTCAACTGGATTCTGTGAAGTTCCTGTTGGGAAAATAAATTCCTTATGTCATTTTAAAAAGCATATGGATTCTGTGAAGTTCCTGTTGGGAAAATAAATTTCTTATGTCATTTTAAAAAGCATATAATAATAATAATAATAATAATAATAATAATAATAATAATAATAATAATAATGCTTATGGTTATGATAGTAATAAAATATATGGTTTAATAGTTGATTATTAAAGTAACTTATATTGAATTTTTTATCACAAATAAATAGAACCAACACCACCTAGGAACAAGGCCGTAATATGGAACGAGTGACGTCACGGCTGGAGTACGACTAACTTCGCGATACCTACAAAGATTCTAGATAAATTTTTGTCTAGGGGATGAGTCATTTCACTAACATTTATTCATGTTGAATATAAATGAAGCACTTTCATAGAATTTTAGTTTTCATTTTATGGAACTAAAAAAATTTGCTGCGATGAATGTTATAAATTATTTTGCAAGTTTCATCTACATAACATCAAAATATTCTGATTAGTTGTATTAAATAAACATTTTCAGCCATTTACAATTTTACTTTATCAATTTTAACTATATTTCTCGCAATTTATTTTAACCTATCAGAATGTTTAGAATATTTCGTGCTTCTAAATGTGGTAAATATTAAAAATACTTCAAAGGTTCAACTCATCACAGAATTGGGGATGTGGATTAATTTACTTCGCAAGCTGTCACATGTTTTATGTATTTATGGTTATAAATACTTATTTAGATTCCGTACATATGTACCACACTCACTCCTGGGCATTTTTCTTGAATCTGGAGGCAATTAAAATCGCTTAACCATATAAAAGATCGCAGTGATGTCATAGCTGTTCTAGTCATGCGTGTGGTGGCCTTGTTCATAGGAAGCGTTGATAGAACACTATCTACGAGAAGCATTTATCTAAGTTGTGATTATGAGCAAGTAAAAGCTGACAAATAAACGTTGAATTTGTGTAATGCAGAATATAATTCAGCTACCCTGACAGTTCTCTGGTTTACATCTCTTTATCATGTAGAGGATCTATTTGAATTGCAATATCACAAGATAAGTGCTGTTATGAAGACAGAGTAAGATAACACAAATTGCCTATTCAGTATTTATGTGATTACGCCCAATTCAATGTAAACTTGAAAATTCTCCATGCGGTATACTGACTTCTGAATACCCTGTGATATATTTTATGACCCTGAAATGTGTGAATCCAAGTGTATGGATATCTTCTTTTAAAACTTTCAAATTGCTGATGAAAATCGATAGATGATTGGATCCTTTTACCTCCACGTAGGCTACCTCCATCATTATCTCTTTAGAATACTCTTCTTACAGCATCCTCATAGACCTTCCCTCTCTTAATTTTATGTCCCCCATCATGTAAAAGAACCTTCTTTTACGCCTAGCGCTTCTTCCAATGCATACTTCGTTTCAGAGAGTGAGAAGCGAGATTATAACTTTTCTCAACACCGATCAGCAGAAAAACAGTAGGCTAAAAAGGTATGTCTATGTATGTGCATAGTATTAAGTTAAGACGAACAAATCTGAATAGGCTCGAATTATCCTACACTAGAAACAATGTACAACACACCGTTAACCGTTTGAATGGACTTGTTCCAATAATATCTGATTCATTATAATTCATAAGACAAGAGAAAGCATTTCAATGGATGAATGGATCGGCTCGAAATCTTCATATTACGTACGGCTAATACCATAACCGTCTCTAGTAATGGCCTGGCCGTGCTACATATGGCAACGTTGCAGCCCGTCCTATGAGACGAGCCACGTGCCATGCGCAGCAATGTAATACTCTCTTTCGCTTGTGCATTTTTGTGAAATATTATCATTGTTATGGTGTAGTAAGGTATTGTAAACATTCTACAACCATGCCAGATAGATGTGTAGTGCCCGGGTGCGTAAGTAACTACGACAGGACAATAAAAGCAGAAGGATATGTAAGTTGTTTTAGATTTCCAAAAGATCCCGACCTGCGGAATGCATGGATTCGTTCGGTTCCACGTTCAGACTGGTCACCAACCAACAGGTCAGTGGTTTGCATGAAACATTTTCAACAAAGCGACTTGAGCTTTGTTGAGAAGTACATTGATAAAGATGGAAATACGTGTTTTCGAAAACGCAATCATCCAGTTTTGTGTGAAGGTGCAATTCCGAAGATATTTCCAAACCTACCTTCATATCTAAGTACTCTTAGTGGAACCAAGCGAAAAAATCCGCAAGAGAGAAGAGATGAAATTGACGTACGCCTTAAAAAGCAAAAGGAGGATGAAAAGAGACAGGCAGATGAAGAAAATCGTGTGCAGGATTTTCCTAATTTTTTGCAAAATATACCCAAAAAACTACCTAAAAAAGGTTGGTCAGTGTTTAGAAACGAAACCTGTTGCATAGTGTATAAACTAGACATAACTCATGTTCCAAAAGTAACTTTCAGCATTAGAATAAACAGTGACTTTAGTGTGGAAGTGCATAAGGACGGTGGATGTATACCGAATGAGGTTTTAAAATGTGAAACCTCTAATTTGCCAATCTGTAGAAATTCTACTCTGACTGAATGGAGCCAACTTTCATCCTTAATAGAGTTTTGTGATTCTTATGTTTCACCAGATATCAACAACAAACGCACTCTTGTATCTCAAATTGCTGCTTCACTAAAAAGTCTAAAATTGTTATTGGAAAATGATGATAACTGTGATGAAAGCAGCCTAAAAAAGCTGGATCTTTTACGTAATCAGTTTGATCTGATATTTACGAAAAAGCCTAAATATGATGTATCCACAATTATAAACTCTTTCTTCATTTACGTTCAGAGTGCGAAATGTTATGATGTCATTAGATTGAACAATATCTTGTCATTGCCGCATCCTCGATATCTGAGAAAACTGTCTTCCTCATTTGAAGTATCTCCTTCTTCAGAAAACGAGAATGCGCATTTTTTGAAGCATGTTGTTAAGCAGCTTTCAGAGAATGAAAAAATAGTGAATCTTCAGGTTGATGAAATTCATGTAAAATTAACTTTAGACTACACAAACGGGCGGTTTTTTGGGGTTGCAGAAAACAAAACAGACGACCTTGCAAAAACTGTTGTAGCTTTTTTAGTTAGTTCTGCATTTGGGAATTTCAAAGAGGTGATAAGACTAGTTCCAGTTAAGCAACTTACAGGTTCATATTTAGCAGCAATGTGTAAAGATGTCTTAAAAGAAATACATGTATGCGGATTGCAAACATTATGTGTCATAAGTGACAATAATAGGGTGAACCGCGTAATGTTTAGCGAGCTCACTAAAGAATCAGGAAGTGATTACTTTTTTCAAACTGAAAATTGTCCCATGAAAACCTTTGTTCTGTATGATAGTGTGCATGTACCGGTATTTAAAAACATTCGCAACAACTGACTCAATGTTAAGAACCCACAAAAAGCATTTCAGGCACCTTTTTGGGAAAATCTTGAAAATCCTCTGACTAGTGAAAAAGCAGACAAAGAAAGTTCTGAAATAAAACAGGCTTCTTTTTCAGATATTCGAAGCTTATATGTTAAGGAATCTGATATGCTTGTGAAATCAGCCCCACATCTGAAACACAAAAGCCTTTATCCTAACACATTTGAGCGGCAAAAGGTAAATTTAGCTGTAGACATTTTTAATGAGATGACCGTCTCAGCTTTAAGGAAATATGGTTATGAAATACGGCATATTTTGTTCATGTGATTTTGATTTGGTGGTCTATTGTGAATATAAAGAGGCCTCTGATTTACATTGTGACAAACAATCCTTTAAAGAAACCATTTGAAAGCAGTGATGATATCAGATTAGTCTTTCTTGCTAATTTTTTGGACTGGCTTAAGGCATGGAAGGAAATTAGCAGCAAAACCCCAAATATGTATTGTTTGACAGCAGATACATATAATGCCTTGTATCATTGTACTTAGGCTATGTGTTGAGAGAAATTATTGTATATGCTCTAGATAATGTAAATATTACGTATGTTTTACCTGCTAAATTTCAAACAGACAATCTGGAGTCTAGATTTGGCCAATACAGACAATTAGCAGGTGGCAATTACAATATAAGCGTCACACAAGTAATGGAAGCTGAAAGAAAAATTAGGGTTAAAAGTGTGTTAGGCTTTCATTCAGCAAGATACGGGCAGGTGAAGTTTTCTAGTGAAATGTTGGAGGAACATTCTGGAATTCAGAAACATGACAAAGAAATAGATAAAGAACTAGATAACGCCTTTTATGACAATTTAAATAGTGACTATTTAGGGAATTTAAAATGTGATGAATCAGGATTTCTCTACGTCTGTGGATATGTTTCATTCAAAGTTAATGCAAAAATTAAATGTAATGCTTGCAAGTGTGCCCTGATAAACACAAATGCTTGTGATGATGCCTATTTTAATGATATAAATAGGGGTAAATTATGCTTGCCTTCTGACTTTGTTTTAGGTGTATGCAAACATGTTTTTGGAATTGTGCAGGCTTTGGTTACTAAAGAGTACGAGCAACAGTTTTTGTTAGCAAATCACCAAAAGAAGGTTGTTCAAGTTCTTGGTAAACTTGCAGTTTTAAAAGACGATAACTTGATTGCAAACCTACGTGAAATCAAAGAGGTTTGTGACCATTTCAGTGAAATTCTAATTGAGAACATTGTATCCACTGTGAGTAACATACTGTTGAATAATTATTCTAGAGCAAGGAAAGAATTCTCAGACAAGTATAACAACAAAAGGAAATTGCAAATATTGTTGTAAATTCGCCCTATGAACTACACTCCTGGTACAATAAAAATGTATTTCATTAGGGTATTAATTTTCTTTGTTTTGTTTCATTAACTTACTCCTCAAAAACGAAATAAAAGCAACGCAGGAAATGTTGTCAGTGCGACAGCTTAACAATAACTTAGTGTGTAATCTGTAACTGTAAATAATTTTCCCTTTAAAGTGAGAAGAGAATCATATTGGTTCATTTGCAATTATTAACAGCTATGTAATAGGACGGCAAGTGCCGTGCGGTGCGACGTTGCAACGTAGAGAGGGCCGGGCCATCACTAGAGACGGCTATGCTAATACACATTCCATCCGTTAAAATAAATCGGTGTGTTACTTAGGCCTTTCTATATGAACAACTCTATAATTGTAGAAATCGCATCATACGTAAAATATTCAGTTCATGAATTCTACTTCTTAATTTTGCATGTTTTATGTGTGTAAAGAGAACACAAAATAAATTATGAAAGAAAGAGATAATGAAAAAGAAAGAAAAGAATTAAAGAAAAAAGAAAAGAGTGAATGAACCAAAGAAATAGAACGACACGGGACCTACGGCTTGTATTCCCTCTGAGGTTTGAACATTCTTCGGATCCGTAGAGGGCATGCTAACTCTGCTTCTCAGCAGCTGACATTTTTACTACCGGTTCTGTATTAGAAAATACAATGTTAAAACTTCTGCAGTAAGCAGAAGGCCTACTCAGATTTGAAAACTGTGTTCTATTTGCAGTTATAGTTACGTTTTAATTAGGTTGTATATTTTCCATTTTGTCAAGTAGGCTACCAAGCACCTATGTGTGATCAAATTATATGTTAATTTTATTAATGAAAATGTAGCCTATTTGCTGTACTGAAATAGCAATAAATTACAATAAGTGTTTTCATAATCTCTTCCCTACTATTACTTCCTGAGCCTCTGAGCCGGCGTGATATCACTAGCTGCAGTTAGAATAACATCTACACCCAGGTCACATTTTCTTCGGGAAGTCCCCTGATGATGGCAACGGAGTGTGTTACCGAAAGGTCGGGTGAAAAATCTCAGTATTACAGTTACGAATAATGTCTTGGGCTAGCATCTTGGTCACTTTTTTTTCCCCTCGGAAAGTCCTCTGATGATACCAACGGAGTCGAGCCAGAAAGATTTGGAAAAATAATTCTCTCCCAGGTGCAGTCCAAGAGTTATTCTTAACAATACTCGCCGGAAAATATTCAAATCCCTCAGGCCTATATCGCAATTGCAGTTGTTCGGATCTAAAATAGTAAATTGCTTAACTTATGTTCAGACGCTGTTACTAAGTAGACAAATTGAAGTTTCACGATTTTATTTAATTTTTGTTTGTTAATATGTACTAGAACAGAAACAGTTTGAAGGACATTTTCCTTCACAGTCATAAAGAGAACTGTATTCCATTCATAAGTATAACATACTAGAAGCCGTTTCATCGTTTCATGAAACAGGACCCTGGATGCGTAGTGGAGGAAATTGCTCCACTGTTGGGGGGAGGAATTTTCAAATCCACACGCTTTCTATGTGCTTCTACTGCTCCGTATACTCAGTATAAAAGATATCCTCCCTCCCTATCCTGCGCGAGATTTCTAGGTCATGTTTCAACTAAAATGGGACAGCTTCTAATTTTCTTCAAGTAAGTTTGAATGAAAATACCTAAATGTGAAACAAAAATAAGTTCATAGACTTAATTATAGCTAAAAGTTTTTGCCGGACATGACAATAAAGTAAACCTAATATAGTAAAACATTGTTACTTGATAGTGTTCCGTGCTAATTGAATCCCTACAGCTCCTCCCGTCTTTTTTTCTCGTTCACTAAATATATTTATGAGTGCAAGTGTAACCCCCTCCCACACCTCACGGTCACCTAGACAACAACATTCTTCTTTACTCTGCTGGGCACCATCTTATTTCTTCCAGAGGCTCTGAAAATATGACCGAGGGAGAGGGGAACAAAGAAACGAAGAGTTTGGAAGTGCCTTCCAGCCTCTTCGCCTAAAAGAAGAAAACTATTATTTAAAAAGGGAAGCTAAATTAAAATATATTCAAATATTTTCCTACTAAAATAAATCTTGCTATTTCATAATTGTTCATAAACTTAAATATATGTGACAGTGGATAAAATAGAGATGTGTGCACAAAAATCCGAAATGAGTCAAATGATATTTACAATGAACACTACAGATAAAATGGACTGAAGGTCCCAATGCAAACATTTTAGGGTGAAACCCTCTTTCTTTTACAATAAATAAATCCTGAAAAAGAAGTAAATTATTATACATGCAAAATATTTCCATTTATAAACAATTAGCATATTTCGGTGTGAAGCACCACAATAAATGTTATTAGTTTAAAGCTGAAAGAGAAGACATAGTAAAATTTTATATACAAATTTCATAATCCGGTGTGAAGCACCTCATTAACGTTTCAATTACATTACAATTTAAAATTTATAAACAATATTACTCTATACAGAATGACCTAAAATTCAAACAACACACCTTTAAATCATGCATCCAATATAATCTGCGCAGACACATCACACATGCCCATCTTCACATCATGCACCAACAAACATGGCCTAAAGAAAAACTGCTTTCACCTAGGCTAAGGATGAAAGTAGGCTCAGATACTTAAAGGAGCAAAAAAACAAAACGGGGACCAGGCAATTAAACACAAGAGCAATAAATTTAGAAAAATTCACACATGCTACGAGGTAAGTGGAAACACGTGGAAACTGCAAGCATATTAAATATAATGACGCCATGTCACTCAACTAAAAATCCCAGCATGCCCAATTGACAATAAAATCATAATTGCTTTAAACAGGAATGGTGGCACCACAATCTAGTTTTATCAGAACCATCCTCCAAGCAAATTCATTCAAGAGAATACTATTTAAAACATAAAAGGCCACCATAACCAAATACCAATACAAAATGCACAACGCATGCTTGGGATACAAGACAAATAAATAATTATGTTACACCACACATGCAGTCCCCACAGTACAATAAAAACTTAAATACATTTAAACACAATTTTCCACGTACCTCTTAAACATGGTGAAAACAAAAGGAGAACCCAAAAGGCAGGCTTACATATTGCCGCCACAATACACCAACAGCTACATCTACGTCCCCGAGTCCATGTTAAGCAAATGGGAACGAGGGAAAGGTGCTATTCCCTTTTATAGCAAATTATGTCTGACGTCACGTCAGCGCATTCGCAATGACAATTTATTTCCAAACACACCTGTTATACAAAACCATACACGCTCAAACGCAATACATGGCCGACTGAATACAGCTCACTGCCACGCAGATACAATTACAGTGTTGTGAATCGGTGCAGACTATGATATCTTAGAGGAGAACCGGAGAGGGAGGAAGGAAGGAACAGTTGAATAACCTGACCACGCTCAGCTGATGGACTGGCGGGACCTTAATTCTTCCATCTGCCTATGCTTACGTCATCCACATTATTGCGACATAATTCTCAGCTTGACAAATATTCCATTATTGCGTAGAATCCACAAGATATGATATTATAAGACATGTAGCAATTAAAAGTCAATTTATAAAAAATGAATTGCTACATACTCCTGCCCCAATGAGTTGGAATATATGGTGGATATATTCCAACACAAAATCAGACTGGATATGAACTATAGCAAAGTCAGATCTCAGCGACTGACCAAATGTGTCCAAGACTGAAAAGGCATGCCACTAAAATCTTCCTGACCTCTCACGAGCACTATCTCAATGACGTATCATACCTGAAAGCAAGTGTCCCCTTTACTTACATAACAGAGATCACGTTTCACTAGTGTCCAGACTAGGTGCTCACCGACAGCCACTGAAGCATTTACGGAGACGAGACGTAGGGCGAGATACATCTGCAAGTCTCCTTCAGCAGACAAGTCAGTAGGTCAGGAACCAGACTCCGGCAGCAACCCACAGTCAAGGCACCGTCAGTGACATCAGCATCTGCTTAAGCGAAACAGTCCTTCTTGTGAACAGAAACTTAGCGGCAGATAACTGAATTCAAAATGAAAGAGACATGAGAAATAACGCTTCGTAACCTCTCTGCTAAGAAAATCCAATTAAAACCTTTGAAATCTTTTACCTAATAAATTTACAGTGATCATGAGTGCGAAAATTAAATAAATTTTACGGTTTCTAACAATTAAGAATTTCCCAACCTTATTCCATTCATGCACTCTCTATTCTCACAAACTTCACCCAAAATTTCATCCAGCAATTCAATTACAAGTTATTCTAACCAACATAACTTACAAAATAATTACATCTGACATAACCTATAAATAATAACGTAACTTTACCAATGGGTTTGTTTCCAGAAAAAAGGAATAACTTATTCTTGGGTTTACTCCAGGGTCATAGTTTACCTGGTACTTATATACACTGTCAAATCGGGAAGTTACTTTGGCCCAAGAGATGCAGAAAAGATTGCAGAAAGAAGCCCCCATATGCCTCCTTCTACTAGAGTACTGCACGGCTTACTTGTACTGAAAATCTCAACATATATTATGGCCAAAGAACATAAAAGTCATTATCAAGGCTGTGGAGAAAGACAAGATTAAGATGATCATTTATAGTCTCGCAATAGTTTCCTTATGATTCGCAGTGGCATCACCAACTACGACATGACTAAAGTTGCTCATGATAGTATCCTTCTAACTATCGAACAGAAACACAAACATCTCTAAGAACATAACTACAAGATGCTAAAGACAAAACGATCTAGTCCGAAGGACATAAGAAACAGTAGGGAAGTATTCCACTCGGTTCTAGGCAATACTAAATCCTACAGTTCGGTTAGTATTTACGCTTAAAGCAGCAACAATATCTCAAGAAAGCCTAAGAGGGAGTTGTCCCTACAAAAGGCCTAATTGGAGAAAACTCAGATAGCCCCCCATAAAGCTACTGAGCCAAGGTCTCCCCTCAAGAATTGTCTATAAGGCTGCGTTCAAAGAAAACTCATTCCGAGCATCTTTGAACAGAAACAATAGAAAAGAGTGCTCCTAAAGTCACTGGCGGCCGACCATGACCCGACTGGATCCTTCAACAGTCTAAGCCACTCAATTCTACAGTACTGTAACACTTAACTGCAACCCATGCAGTTCTTCTGCATCCTTCACTACTCCAGATGCAGGCAAAAAAAACATAACCTAACTCCTGACTCCTCGTTTAGTATTTACATTACCACACTCCTCACTTTATTTTTACAAGTTTGTTTAGACAGAAAACAGCTGAGCTGTGTGTGATCCACCTCGGAAACGGAATTATAAGTCACACAGTCAGTCCTTAGTCAGAAACGGCCAGTAAAAAGTCTATTCCTCAGCTTTACAACACACAAAACAGATGCAAACTATAGTCTAAACAAACTCCAATTATATATAATTCTTTAATTATTTTAGTCAAATCCGGTATTTAAATTTTACTTTAAAACTCCCCTGGCAAACAGATCTGGCCAGGAACAGCAAGCCTTATGCTTAGCTGCCTTAGAGCAAAGCCTATCATGAAAACTCAAGAAAAATGCACCATTTAGAGAAAAAATGTACCAAACACAGACAGGCAAAACTACACAGGGTTCCTGTGGAACTTTCACAGCAACCGAAGCGGCCATAGAACACACAGTTCTAGTCTGTACATCACTTCCACAGGCAATCCCTCCTACAAGGAACTACCTGACGGTCTACTCTAACCTCACATTCACCATTTAAGGCTACACAGAGTAAAATATTAGAAAAACAAGTCCACTGGCACCTTGAGAAACCTTAGGCCTATTTTTAAGTTAAAACTTTCCTCATTTAAAGTTATGCGTTGACAGAAATATAAACAGAGTGACTACCAAGAAGATGGCACACTACACATCTGCCACGACACTGCAGACTAACATTTAACACTGGGAAAGCTAACTTACTAACAGGTATAGCCTACACACAAATAATAAAAAAATAAGGAAACAACTCACCGAATAGGCTATTACTGAAAACTGGCTGAACCAGATTACTCCTACAGAAAATCACAATCTACAGGAACTTCATTTTCCCCTAGAAAATACTTCACAAGCTGCTCCAAGCTTCATCCCTGATTAGCTGCAGGCTACTGTCTACTGGTGCCTACTGACAGCTAGCAAGCCTCCGGAAAACCTCACACCATGGGCAAGGAGTGACATGAAAAATAATATATACAATATTCGTTCTGGTACATGGAAACAAACCCACAACAGAAAAATAAGAAACCTCCTCATTCTTATATAAATAAAATCTCTACATAAAATGAAATTCAAATTTGCAGTCATAAAATTTTTATACAAGAAAATGCACACAAAATATCCACTGTCATGACTACTAGTTAACAAAAAGGCCACAAGAAAGCAGCAAACGTGGAGAATCGACGAACCACGCTACTGTTTACCATTTTGTAACCCCCTCCCACACCTCACGGTCACCTAGACAACAACATTCTTCTTTACTCTGCTGGGCACCATCTTATTTCTTCCAGAGGCTCTGAAAATATGACCGAGGGAGAGGGGAACAAAGAAACGAAGAGTTTGGAAGTGCCTTCCAGCCTCTTCGCCTAAAAGAAGAAAACTATTATTTAAAAAGGGAAGCTAAATTAAAATATATTCAAATATTTTCCTACTACAATAAATCTTGCTATTTCATAATTGTTCATAAACTTAAATATGTGTGACAGTGGATAAAATAGAGATGTGTGCACAAAAATCCGAAATGAGTCAAATGATATTTACAATGAACACTACAGATAAAATGGACTGAAGGTCCCAATGCAAACATTTTAGGGTGAAACCCTCTTTCTTTTACAATAAATAAATCCTGAAAAAGAAGTAAATTATTATACATGCAAAATATTTCCATTTATAAACAATTAGCATATTTCGGTGTGAAGCACCACAATAAATGTTATTAGTTTAAAGCTGAAAGAGAAGACAGTAAAATTTTATATACAAATTTCATAGTCCAGTGTGAAGCACCTCATTGACGTTTCAATTACATTACAATTTAAAATTTATAAACAATATTACTCTATACAGAATGACCTAAAATTCAAACAACACACCTTTAAATCATGCATCCAATATAATCTGCGCAGACACATCACACATGCCCATCTTCACATCATGCACCAACAAACATGGCCTAAAGAAAAACTGCTTTCACCTAGGCTAAGGATGAAAGTAGGCTCAGATACTTAAAGGAGCAAAAAAACAAAACGGGGACCAGGCAATTAAACACAAGAGCAATAAATTTAGAAAAATTCACACATGCTACGAGGTAAGTGGAAAAACGTGGAAACTGCAAGCATATTAAATATAATGACGCCATGTCACTCAACTAAAAATCCCAGCATGCCCAATTGACAATAAAATCATAATTGCTTTCAACAGGAATGGTGGCACCACAATCTAGTTTTATCAGAACCATCCTCCAAGCAAATTCATTCAAGAGAATACTATTTAAAACTTAAAAGGCCACCATAACCAAATACCAATACAAAATGCACAACGCATGCTTGGGATACAAGACAAATAAATAATTATGTTACACCACACATGCAGTCCCCACAGTACAATAAAAACTTAAATACATTTAAACACATTTTCCACGTACCTCTTAAACATGGTGAAAACAAAAGGTGAAGCCAAAAGGCAGGCTTACGTATTGCCGCCACAATACACCAACAGCTACATCTACGTCCCCGAGTCCATGGTAAGCAAATGAGAACGAGGGAAAGGTGCTATTCCCTTTTATAGCAAATTATGTCTGACGTCACGTCAGCGCATTCGCAATGGCAATTTATTTCCAAACACACCTGTTATACAAAACCATACACGCTCAAACGCAATACATGGCCGACTGAATACAGCTCACTGCCACGCAGATACAATTACAGTGTTGTGAATCGATGCAGACTATGATATCTTAGAGGAGAAGCGGAGAGGGAGGAAGGAAGGAACAGTTGAATAGCCTGACGACGCTCAGCTGATGGACTGGCGGGACATTAATTCTTCCATCTGCCTATGCTTACGTCATCCACATTATTGCGACATAATTCTCAGCTTGACAAATATTCCATTATTGCGTAGAATCCACTAGATATGATATTAGACCATGGGCTACCAATAGCAAACCCTCCCCCCCGTGGGATTTTCTGGGACACATATTTTTTTGTTGGTATTGTCGTCTAGTTTAAGATTTTAGTTGTTTGCCCCTTATCAATTACAGCATTTACCCGGAAACCCCGGAAAACAACGGAAATCCGGAGAAAATGGGTTTGTTTAAATTTTTTATTGTTCTTTGCCCCTAATATTCCCAGGGAATTTCAGACTCACATATTTTTGTACGTATTGCCATCTAGTTTAAGGTTTCAGTTGTTTTCCCCTTACAAATTACAACATATCCCCGGAAAACCCGGAAAACAACGTATATACGGAGAAAATTACTATGTTTTAGTCTTTAAATCTTTGTTCTTTGCTCCTAATATTCAAAGGGAATTTCTAATTCATATGTTTTTTGTTGCCATTACCATCTAGATTAAGATTTCTGGTGTTTGCCCCTTATCAATTACAGCATATCCCCGGAAAACTCCGAAAACCAAGGAAATCCGGAAAAATTGACTTCGTTTGAATTTTTGAAAATCTTTGTTCTTTGCTACTAGTATTCAAAGGGAATTGGTAAATCATATGTTTTTGTGTTGGCATTGCCATCTAGATTAAGGTTTCAGTTGTTTGCCCCTTACCAATTACAGCATATCCCGGGAAAACCCGAAAAACCACGTTTATACGGAGAAAATGACGGATTTTCGTGGTTTTCGGAGTTTTCCGGGGATATGCTGTAATTGATAGGGGGCAAACAACTGAAACCTTAATCTAGATGGGAATACCAATACAAAAACATATAAGCCACCAATTCCCTTTGAATAATAGGAGGAAGAAACTTAGATTAAAAAAATTAAACAATGTAATTTTCTCCGGATTTTCATGGTTTTCCGAGTTTTATGGGGAAATGCTGTAATTAATAGGGAGCAAACAACTGAAACCTTAATCTAGATGGGAATACCAATACAAAAACATAGCCTATAGGTCATCAATTCCCTTTGAATACTAGGAGGAAAAAACTTAGATTAAAAAAATTAAACAAAGTAATTTTCTCCGGTTTTCCGAGTTTTCTGGGGAAATGCTGTAATTGATAAGGGGCAAACAACTGAAACTTTAATTTAGATGGCAATACCAACACAAAACCATATGAGTCACCAATGCCCTTTGAATACTAGGGCAAAGAACTAAGATTTTAAAACATTTAAACAAAGTCATTTTTTCAGGGTTTCCGTGGTTTTCGGAGTTTTCCGGGGATATACTGTATTTGATAATGGGCAAACAACTGAGACCTTAATCTAGATGGCAATACCAACAAAAAAACATATGAGTAAGAAATTCCCTATGAATATTAGAAGTAAAACCAAAGATTGAAAAAATAAAACATTGTCATTTTCTCCGTATATACGTGGTATTCCGGATTTTCCGGGGATATGTTGTAATTGGTCAGAGGCAAACAACTGAAACCTTAAATTAGATGACAATACCAACAAAAATATGTGAGTCAAAAATTCTCTGGGCATATTTGATGCAAAAAACAAAGACAAATTAAAACAAAGTCATTTCTCCGGATTTCCGTTGTTTTCCGGGGATATGCTGTAATTGATAAGGGGCAAACAGCTAAAAACTTAATCTAGATATCAATACCAACAATAAATATGTGATTCAGAAATTCCCTGGGCATATTAGGAGCAAAGAACAAAGAAAAATTAAAACAAACTAGTTTTCTCCGGATTTCCGTAGTTTTCCGGGGTTTCCGGGTAAATGCTGTAATTGATAAGGGGCAAACAACTAAAATATGAAACTACATGTCAATACCAACAAAAAATATATGAGTCGGAAAATCTCACGGGGGGGGATGGGGGGTATACAGTAGCCCACGCTCTATATTATAAGACATGTAGCAATTAAAAGTCAATTTATAAAAAATGAATTGCTACACAAGGGACAATTTAATAAATGGATTGTTTGCGGTCACCCCTCTCCCCATACAGGGTCTATCATTCACAAATTTCATACAGAAAATGGCAGGGGTGAATGTATTTTGTAGTCGTTTTCTTCGAAGACAAATTGCCTCAGTTTTTTAAAGGCACTTTTTTTAGATTCGATCATTTATAAGAAGACGTACCAATGAAGATTTATTGCTGCAAATCTGTATCAGGAGACAGTATTTGTAACATTATGTTTATTTGAATATTGAAGCATTACACAACACATTTTTGGAAGTTACGGTCTTTTTCGGAACTCAGAAAGTGAGAATAATATTGAAAGCTACAATCAATTTCCTTTATATGCGGTTTTTTTATTATTTGAGGGCGACTATTAGTTGTACAAAAGTTCACAATTCCTTGTATGATTGTACTCGATAAAACTGACATAGCCTATGTAAGTAATTAAAATAAAAGTGACTTTTCTTTTGTACTTTAGACTGACTAAGATAACGTGTTTATTAATTTACAGTAGGCCTACTTTTTAAATATGAACGGTTATAGTAATTAAAAATACAAAAAATAACCACTGACCCAACTGAACACAATCAGAACCATCTATTCAAGCTATATAATTAGTTAATGATCCATGCATTCCTGATTTCAAGGAGACGGTTCATAAAGACTTGCAGTTGGCTGAAATACTTTAATAGTGTAATTTCTGTACAGTTTACATTTTAACGTGAGTCCAAAGACCGTTCAATGGGTTTGAACATAGGCTATTTATTTTTGCGTATATCAGTAAACTAGTTAATGTAAATATAGATCGCATTCATAAGGAAAAATGTTTATACATCAAGGAGGTGAAGGATAATTTTTAATGAGAGGAAAATAATAATATACAGTGTTGCGAGAGAGAGAGAGAGAGAGAGAGAGAGAGAGAGAGAGAGAGAGAGAAAGAAAGAGAGAGAGAGAGAGAGAGAGAGAGAAAGAGAGAGAGAGAAAGAGAGAGAGAAAGCGAAAGAGAAAGAGAGAAAGGGAGAGAGAGAGAGAGAGAAAGAGAGAGAAAGATTGAGAGAGAAAGAGAGGGAGAGAGAAAGAGAGAAAGAGTGAGAGAGAAAGAGAGAGAGAGAGAGAGAGAGAGAGAGAGAGAGAAAGAAAAACAGGACGGAATAATGTTTCGCCCTTAATGCGTATACTATTTTTGACTGTATATTATACATTTATAACTATATATGGGTGATTCTTCAAATACGGGAAAATTTCGAGTGTATAAATCCAAATTTTTTACTTTGTTTAAAAAATGTAAAAAAATCACAAAAATACTTCGGGGGTTACTTGATTATAATATGACACCAGCAGAGCTTAAATGTTTATATTTTATTTATTTTAATTTCTTTATTTTTTTAAAGCCATGTGGATGACATCCGTGTACCTGTGGATGGCAGAAGGCCGCATTAATGACTAACTTTGGCAACAATCTGCTTTTCTTTATGTGATTTCATATTTTTCTCAGCATACTTCAGTTGATTTTGCATCAAATTTGCAAATTTGTGTGCATACTCCGGAATTAATGTAATTTTAACGAGACTGTGTTTTTATGGTTTTGGGGGAGGGGGGAATCAAGCAGAAATTCATTTAATCAGTTTTAAGATCTTAAGTAAAGGTCACAGACACTGCAAACACAATAGTATCCTACATTTATCATCTACATGACTTGAGAGTCATCCACATACCCCTTCATGAGACATGTGGATGACAAAAAAGGAGTTTAAGTGGTCTCAGCAAGCCATTTCTAAACCTCTGTAGGCTCAACTTCAGTCAGGTACTTTGAATTGGAAGGTTTATCATAGTGCATAATCAAAATTAATTAATATTCACTTTCTGCCTACTTTCTAGAAGCCATATTAATGACGGGGAATAAAAACGTTTTCCTTGAAAATGATACAAAGTCCTTTGTTAATCCCAAACTGTTTGTAAGCAAGCAAAATTCAACCTTACAATTCAACCACAAGCTGCCCTTTTGACTTTCTAACACGGTTGCCAGTTTTACAAATTTCTCATTCCTGCAGAAAAAATTCCATTCTTTTCAGCCATGTGGATGACCAAAAACCCTTGGGACATTCTTTATGTTCATTAGGTGGGGTGACAATTTTATTTCATTTTATTTTTTACTCATTGACAGGAAAAAAGTTGAAAAGGAAATAACATTTTGTTTTGTGGAAAAATGCATTAGAATATACAAAACCGAGGTTTGGGACAGGGCATGTGGATGACATTTCATTGAATTAAATTCGATTTTGGAATATCAGAATTTAAAGTTAGTGACATTTCAAACTGATAGTTGTAGTATGGAAGTAGTAGAAACAAACTTTTATTTTAATTTTTTTAAAGTTGAAATTGAAGGGAAATATCACTCCGGAACGCAAATTTTCCCGTATTTGAAGAATCACCCATATAATAGATTCCGTACTATGAAAGGAAAGCATCAGAAGCTCTGGTAAGGCCCAAGGTTTCCTTGACTTTGAAATTTACCTACTTTTAGAGGGTAAAGTCAGATAATATGCCATTTGGCGGACCATCTTTACCAGGATTTACCACATTACAATTTCGGTTAGGTTTAGTGTCGAGTTTAAAGTTATACCACCGTCAGAATGATTAGGTCAATGGAATCTTTCATTGGGTTGATAGGAACTGGAATCCTTGACCATCTGCCATACGGCTATGGAGTATGGAGAGCCTCAACAGTATGTTCTATTTCGTAATTAGGAATAAATATTGTGCCGCAGTTGATGGTTTCGGAGGGATGCACTATATTGAATAAGCTCGGATCCATTCAGCTATATTCACTTATGTGATACATTCCTCAAACGCAAAATTATACATAAGTGTAATTTAAATAAAATATTCAATACATTCTTGTAATTCATAAACCGAAACATTTTAATCCCACATCATAAGAGTGCACTACAGTCATACTACTACATTGCTCTTTACTGTGTATGAACAATTTTATTGATATATTTCTTATTCAGTGTGTTTATTATTATTATTTTAAAGTGTCGATACGGTATAATACTGTTTGATCAGTAAACGCAGTTACTTGGTTCTAAGTGGTACCGTGGCTCAATCTTACAAAAATATTATAAAATGTTTCTCCCAGATCTTTTGGCTATATGTAGAGACATCTTCAGTATCATCAGACTAAAATAACATTCATTATGTTATAAATTTGTCACTTTTAAGAACATTTAACAGGTAAAACATTAAACATTAACACATAAATCACTCTATAAGTCGTCTTTTAGGGCAAGAACTATGGTTCACTAAGAGCCGTTTTCTCCAAATCCGATTGAACTTGGCATAAGCCAAACCCGTTCAATTTGGGTATTGAGTTTAAACAGACTTTCATTTTCTCCAAACAATTTTGGCGGACGTTCTGTTTAAACGAAATGCTCGCGGGTTCAAGCGATGAAAGAGTAGTAGTACCGTCTTGACAGTTTACAGGCTTTGGGTCTTGAGTGTATCTGACCAATCAGGAACCAAGGACACCGATTTCCAATATGTCTGCCGTTTGTGAAGAAGGAGATTGTGTTTTTATTTTGTTAAAGAGAACTGTGTGTGTTAAGTGTGGTCTCTAGTGAAAATTGTAGTGTAATTATAGCGTAATAATAATAAATTATAATTTAAACATCTGAAGTGTTGTGTAGAGTAATTTGTTCAGTTGTTTTCTTGAATTCATTCGGAAAGCTTTTTGCGTTAAGAATATGTCTTCCGAACAGCTTCCTTCTGATTTGTCGCGAATTCATATTAAATTGAAATTAAATCGTATATAAGGTACCGGGTCTTGTAATGTTTACATTATGTTAAATATACTATTTGACATGTTTCTATATAATAGCCTATAATATGCCAAATTTGTTTTAATATAACAGTTTGGGAAAAAGGTATTTTATGCCGCGCACGAGTTTTCCACTCCCACTTCTGTAATATTGTGAAATATAATTTTTGGTGCAAGGGTCTTTTTTTATTATGAAATATTATTTTGTTGTTTATAGTTGTGACATATTATGTTTGGTGCAAGGGACTTCTTATTCAGTGGAACGAAAACCTGTGCGCGGCATGAAGTACCGTTTCGCCGAAATTTCTCGAATCTGTTCCTCCCTGAAAGTCTTACCGTGGATTTCAAGAAAACAACATTTAAATTTAATCTATTCGTTTTACCTACAAAATAAAAACCTGTTTACCCTGGAATGATATTGATTTGGATTATAGGCCTACCGTACTGAATTTACTGATGGGATGCCACTGATTGATTACTTTGATTCTAGCAGCTATTTATTGTTAGGTGTAAGGGTATCTTCTATAGCCTATGTCACCAAAAATAGTCAAACGAGATTTTGATAAAATTGAAAACATAGGCCTATATGCCCTGTAGCCTAATCAGAACCTTAAAGGTCACATATTTAGAGGCAGGATGATTGTCCAGGTAGGATTATAATTTATTTCCTATATAATTCATGTTAAAGTACCAGTAGGCCCATTAGTGTTGGCACTGAAATTGACGAGAGTTTGTGAATAAAATTAGCATTTTGTATATTGCAAGTTGTTCAATTCAAATTATTAGAATTAATTTAAAGGGGGGAATTGGCACATTTTATTCCTCGGGGCTCGAATTAAGGACTGTTAGGTCTCCAACAATACAGACCTCCTACGCAACAATGGAGTGAATGTGGTTTGCTTGTAAGCTGACGTAATAATGTGATCAGGTGACACGTTTAACATCACTGAGAATTTTCTGTGTTGACTTGTTCGGAGCCTGAGATCTGGAATCTGCCCTCATGTTTGACCTCTCTATACACCTTGTCATGCCCTAGTATCATTCCAAATAATTTCTTGGTTATGTTCCTGGTGAGGGGGTCTCCAGTTTGACTTTTACAGTGATTCCTTTATTTCTTGGCTAAACCAGTGAAACATAAATACTATCAGCAGTGTATAACTAATCAGGCTACATTTCATCGAAACTGTGGATGCTCTGATTACATATAGTGGTGGTAATAGGCCTAGTGTTAATATGCCAATTGAAATTAAATTAACACTCCTTCCGGCTGGACCATCACCACCATGAAAGCCTGATGTATTATGGATACCTCTCACAGATACCTCTCACAGATGTATTATGTAAAGTAAATTCTCTGACACCGACCTGAAAGATTTATGTGATATCTTAAAATAACACTTTGCAAACCAATACGGCATTAGACAAGTATTTCCAATGAACAACAAGATGTGATGTGATGTTATTTCACGTATTTCAATTTATTTACTGAAATTATTTTATTACCGTATGCTTTCCATTGGTGCATATAATTAATATGGCTTGATTTTTTTTTACAAGGGATTCTGTTTTAAAAAATTTAACTGTGAACCCATTCCCATCCCATCTTCAAACTTGGTACATAATTTAACATTGGTGTAATCTATTTCCTAGAGTTTTTTTGAAAATGTTTGAAGATGCACTTTTTTTTTAATTCAAAATTTTTACTTTGAAATTCGAAAAAAACAAATTTCATCAGAACTATTATGTGTTACATATAATTGAAAAACTTGTATAACATGCTAAAAATGACACCTTTCCCACTTCTGAAGGAATTAGAAGAGTTGCTATCTCAGTTGAATTTACATGTCTGAATTTTCAAAATGGATTGATATATTTCAGTAAAAGTTAGTATTTCTCTTAATATAGGCCTACATGAAAACTACCTCTCTACAAATTTTTATCCAAATCTGGGATGGTGAGGTTAAATTTTAATCAAAAGTGTGTTGATTCAACACAGAATGACCCTTGTAGAAGGTGTGAGTACAGTAACTAAAAATTTCTTGATACCGTACGTCTTTTGAAAGATTTAGGCTATGCCTACAATCATTTGTTTTGAATACATAATAATTTAATTTTGTTTGGAAACTTATTGTACCCTATACAGTATCTGTATTGCAGAGTAGTATGTAGGCCTACCCTTCTGGAAGAGTTATAGTGAAATAACTGGTCTATGTAAATCGTTCATGCTTCCGGTTGTTTGCCCATGAACACTATAATTAGTTTTTAATCTGACATTTATCAATATTATCTCTAACATATAACACATAATAGATTATATACAGTATATATAGCCTATACCCCTGTATATCTTTTAAATTTTCAAGAACCGGTTTACAAGATTTTTTTCATTCTTTCTACATTATTCTCATTGCTCCTTTTTGTAATTTAAATATTTCTCCCTATGGGAAGAGTTGCCCCAGAATATGACTATACTTCATCACAAAGTAAAACATGAAAAATATACCATACGTAAGGCATCCTCTTGTAATATATTCAAACCTTAAACCAAAGTATGCTGAACTCAGTTTTGGAATTATTTCATTGTGTGTTTTCCAGCCTATTTTGGTCAATTTCTAATCCTAAAAACTTTATAATACTAATTTCTTCTATGTCTTGTGTTTGGTAATTATTTCATTAATTATAAGACCCTCTGTAGCAACTCGGTGATAAATATCAACAATTCTTCCATTCTGTGAGACCACATACCGGAATGTAATTTCTCATTGCATTAAGTCCAAAATTTTAGCAACAGTAGTACTGTAATACAAGGGTAATGTAAATGTAAAATCATTAACATTTCATCAAGTTAGTAGAGTTATTTTAGGTACCAGTTTTGTCAATGAAATTAATTACATTGTGAATATTTAGGAGAATTAGGCCTACAAATGGAACCTAGGTAAGGAAACTGGTTGTAGTGGTTTTATTTAGGTTTATTATTTTTTAAGTTGTACTAGATTGGGGGTTTATACAGTAATAATTGTTGGTTGGTCATCAGATTCTAATTATTCTATATTGGGGGATAGCATGCTGTAGTAGCTCAAACTATTTCTTATGGGAACATTGACATTCACAGTATATTTTTTTTTTTTACATCCATTTGGCTGGAGCAGTTATATTTGCTGTATAGCCTATTTGAGAATTATGAAGTAGTAATTCCAAATTTTAAAAGTGATCTACCCTTGTAGGCTTACTGTTCTTAGTCTCCCTAACCTCATTTACGTTCATTGGGCTATAAACATCATCTATCTCATCAAAGATTTCAACATATCTGTCATTCTATTTCACCACTTGTGATTTCCAATTGTAAAATTTGAAGTGAACAATAATAGAAGGTTAATTTAAATATAATTGCCATAAAAATTGAAAAATTTGATGAGATATTGTCAAGGAATTCACAACAAAATATCAATTTAAACCACATAACAGCAGTTTAAACCCTCAACATTGAGGGATTAGCTAGATCCCATGTTTAAACTTGATGCAAGGCTTAAACTAGTGTGGGGAAAATCACTTTTACTTTAAACTCAGGATTAAACTAGTTTGAAGTAAATCCAGGTTTAAACTGACTTGGAGAAAACGGCCCTAAGGTAGACTTCCATTTTGATGAGGATTGTAGCCAGGAGGAACGTTAATAATAAAGGTGTTATGCGAAGACTCAGAAATGGATACTACTAACACATAATTATGAATTGGACAGATTAGCACAGCTTCGATTCTTAATAAATTATCCATATACATTGTTTTGGATTAATTGAGGATTCTTATTTGCATTATATCGATTAGTTAAACACGTCTTGCACAATTGTATAAAATTTAGGTTACTTAAAAGAGTTTTTAGTGAGAATTTCACAGCTCTGGATGAGTGGGATGAAGAGATTCCCCAGTAAACAAAAAGCACCAATCTATCTTTGTGATACAACGTGTCTTTCTGCTTTTCCATCTATTAATCTCTTCTCCTTTACTGGAGTGCGGTAGGAAAGTCACCGTCACTGAGTCAGAACCTTTGCAATATCACTTTTCCCTTGATCTCTGGCGTTCGTTGTGTAGAGGAAGATATTCATTGACCGTTTGCCAAACTTATTTAGAGCTGAAAAGAAAGTAACAGAAATGGATAAGTTGAAACTCGATCTAGAACAGAATCAGAGTAGGTTTATGAAGAAAAATCTATCCCTATTTGTGAGTGAAGATGGAGCCCCTTTTTTTCCCTATAGCTGGCGTAGAATTATAAAGATATGCCTATGCTATATAAATTCATGAAGTAGGATTTTCTCCGCTTTCCACTTTCGAGAGTTATAGAGATGCGCACCCATACCATGACGAAACATTCTATTTGAATGTGTGGTTGGGGGGTTGGATGGATTTTGTCTTCAAAACAGTGACGTATTCAACCAATGCACTGGAAAAGACTGTCACGCCCAAATTAAGAGAGATACGTTTTTACGCATCAGATATTTCTAGAGCAAAATACCTAATTTTATAGTCTTGCTGTCGCTAGAATGTCTACCCTTTTATAGGTCCGCATTAAACTCCAGAGGGAGTTAATTCTTGCTCTCCAACATGAAATGAGAACTTCGCTGTCAGCCACTAGCCAGCACACGAGGGTCGAGAGCTCGTTTCGTGAAATGCCACCTCCTCCTACAATCTCAACAATTATTATCCGACTCAGCGGTTCTCACTTTTGTTCCTGATGCTGTTTGTTTCGTTCTCTGCCTTCTTTTTTGTTCTCTTTAGTTGTACATTGTTTCTTTTATGGCTTTCCCCTCTTCTCGCTAATCTGTGGATGAGAAGAAATGAATAGGGAGGTACTAAACCATCATTATGTATGGTTTTAAAGTTCTGTAATTTAAGTAGGTTGAAGGGTTAGTAGTTCGTAGTAGAAAGAACAGTGGGAGATTATTGGTACCTTCGTTGAAGTTCTTAAGCATTCAACTTTCTTGCTATTGAACTGTTAACCTTAAAATAATGAAATACCCTTCTTATATTTTAAGTGACACTCTTATTTAAATATATGAAAATTTACAGAATTTATTCTTCTCTTAAAACACCATTCCTTTAACTCTGAAATTAGTGATGTTTCCTGTTGGATAAACTTTTTTACCTTGTATATTTTTAAAAATAACGGAAAAACAAATTAATTGGCAATGAAATTTAAATTCCATGAAAAATTACACAATTTTTACAGGAAATATAGTAAGGGACTAATCACGTGGAAATGATTTTCTTAGCAGTCCAGTAACATATGGTTTTAGAGTATCGTGTGCAGGTGAAACGTCTTGTGCCTGCAGACTACATCTAGCGCTACATCTACATCTAGACGTATACGCTCAGCCGTGGTCAAAGGAGGTGGCCGAGGATTGGCATCCCTCTGTCTTTCTGCCAGTCTCTTCACGCCATTTCTCCGTGACAAACGCGACAACCGATGTAACGTTACATGCAGTTTAGCAAGTGTTCCTCTTTGTCTATGTGATGTTTTCATTACAATGTAAGATTACATGCAATTTTAGTAAGTGACCTCCTGCAGTATGGAACATTTCTGTTACATGTCCACAGTAGCGCAACATAAAATAAGTCCAGATCTATCTGAAGATATGAATGTTGCATCTGGTAGAGTGCATTATTGCTGATTCAGAGACAATCATATATTACAATATAGTATACTAACACATAGTGCAGATGAAATGTCAAAACTTTTATTTATATTTGAATATTATACTATAATATATTTTAGGACAATAGGTATTTTATTGTGTATAAAACTTCTCAGGATCTAATTGATTGGTAAATTGTGTCACCTAGAAAGTTGGATCGAATAGTACAGTTATCATTTTTAATGAAATTATTATCCACCTCTTATAAGTTGGTTGGAAAATGTTTACTTTGACCTAATTGCGTTTTGTCTATAAGCCACATCCAGTTTTTTACTCTTCACTCTTGCTCGGGTTATCCGTATTATTATTATTATTATTATTATTATTATTATTATTATTATCGTACAAGTTGCTTTCTGTTGATAGATATAGCATATATTACGCTCTGGAACTGTTAATTTTTGTACGACCATACTAATAGTACAGCACAATAATAATATAGCAATCTCCTAATGATATCCATTAAAGTACAGAATTTCATTATAATACTTTGTGATATCGATTAGAATCGAACGCGGAACAGCCTTGGAGCCATTAGAGTAGCAAATCAAACCGATTCAAAATAAAATAAATACTGTTCGTGTTAATTTTAATATTATATTAAATTAAGTTTATTTCGTGTTTTAAAGTCCAAGGTTTAAGGTTAAAACGCCAAGAGAAGCTTCGATTTCCCCGCATGCCATCACCTGCTCGTTTCTTTGATGAATCTAAAACTCAAAACTTTAACATTTAATTATAATTGAACAAAAACACTCATTTGCAACTTATCTGTCATAGAAATTAGACACATACTCGTGTCTTAATAAATGTCATTATAGGCTCTTTCCATAATCAACTGTTATCTAACGACAAGGAGACTGGTTGATTAGGTAATTTGATTACTGATATTTTTTTTCGAAAAATATTGAATATATTAATAAAATCAGGTAAACTGATGTAACAAAATGCCAGAACATTTTTGTTTAATCAGTGATAATTTCAATGATGATATGCATAAAATAAGTTATTTTTTTAATCGATTTCCGAGTTAAGCTTCAGATCGATTCAGTAAGCGGGGCTTACGGAAGAACAAAGGTATAGTTTGCTAAGCATATGTGAAGGAATTTGTTGGTAGTGTTATTTGTCAAAGCTTCCTGTATTGCAACTTCTAAAGCCGTATATGAACACTGTAAAACAATATGTTGCCATGAGAACTGATTTGCATTTGATAAATTCTTTCTTATATATTACCATAAAATAGGCACTAAATTGGACATTAATCCGGTACCGGTCAACCAATTTTGTCCAATATTAATAGGCTTCTTCCCATCGACGTTATAAGTGCGTATACTAAGCTTCATGAAAATCCTATAGCGCGTATTTGAGTTATCGCGCTTACAGGCACACGGACAGAAAGAAAGACGGACAGACTTTTTCCCGTCCCCCACACTGTCTCATAAAGTACTTCTGGCACTTAATAATCTAAAGATTACAATCTTATTGCTTCCGGCGCTGGGTAATTTTAGGGGGCAAGTTTCAATATGAAAAAACTACACTAGTTTAGAAAGATCATTATACGTAACTTACATGTTTCTTTTTCCTTTTGAACGTACGTTTCCCTTTTAATATTTTCCGATCATAAAGACATCTATACTTAAAAGAGAAAACAAATTTTAAAAAAATATGAAAAATGTAAAATAATTAAGAAAATTACTTTCTGAATATTTTATTAGTAAAATTTAAAACAATAGTCTAATTCTCACAAACTAATGTTCTTATTAACTAGAGACTCATCTATAAAAATTACGTAGATGTTTGATTTTAACTAGAATATGAAAGTGGGCCTTCTGTTTTGAAATACCGTATATTCATAATGTAATAAAAAGTATATAACCTTTTTTTTGGCGAGACTAATTGAATTGGTGAAACAGAAGTAGGACTAAATATTCCATAAACCTTAACATTTTGGAAGCAAAAAAAAAAATCCCGCCAAGTAGGTCCTACATGTTTTACAGAGAAAACCTGGTATTGATGATTTATAACTTTAGGTTAGTAAAGTAGACTGTGATATGTTAAAATAGCTTTTTATGTAATAAGTACGTAAAATAACACTTTTGTGGGCGAATCTAGTATAGCCGCCGAAGCGTAAGCCGAGGCTGAAATACTGGATGAGTTTTTGCGTACTGCATTTTAAATGCAGGTTTATGCAATTTTAGGTTGCCAAAATGCAATTTTTCGGCGTGTTACCAGTCCGACAAGCAGTTGTTTTAGAGAGCTTGTACTAAAAAGTATATATTGATTTTTATACCGGAAAAATTGGCATGAAAGTCATGGATTATATCCGTTTATCCACTCAAACGATAAGAAATTGTATTTTAAAATTTATATTTTGATAAACAGCATATTAAAGATGAGAATCTTTAATGAAAAACCTTTATGAATTATGCTTGATTTACATTAGTTCCATTACAATAACTTTACATGGCTTTTAGAGGGGGAGTAAAACATTATTTAAGCTTTGTAGTGTATACTTGTAGTGACACGTTATACAAAACCTACTGGATACATAAATAAATTGTCAGAACATTTTAATAGATGAATCTTTTTCTGAACTAATCTTATACTTTTTTCTTTTACTTTCTTTGCAGCGCTCGGTATAAATAAAGAGCAAATTGATTATCTCAGTTCAATTAGCACATTTCGTGGAATATGTACCTTTTTCTTCTCACCAATTTTATTCTCTCGTATACTCAAACCAGCTAAGAGAGGCACAAATTGCTGTTTATGTTTTTATTTTTGTCGAATAAATCGTTCCAACCAAACCTGAGAGAATTTTATTTATCCACGGCGCTAGGAAAAACTTCAAGGTATATTTCAAGAGTAAAATATTTTGGTGATTCTAGTAATCATTTAACAATCTACTGCCAATTATTGAGAATGTATTGAACAACTTCGAAGGAAAACAGTTTCGATTAAACCAATGAGAAGAGGGTGTATGTTTGTATTAACTGTTGTGGCATTGATTAATGGCAACTAGGTAAGTGGTATTGTAAATTATTCCCTTGCTGTGATTAATAATATGTTTCGGTAACAGAACTTCTTGTCCACAGAAAAATACTAGAATTTAATAACCAAATTATACATACAATGGCAGGCCAAATAAGAATTATCACACGGTGGCTCGCGTTTAGCGCGTAGGCCTGGCATGCAAGCTGTCCCGGGTTCAATTCCCAAGGCAGGCGGGCGTGTCATTCGTGGTGGATGAAGCCGTGACTTTGGGGGTTCTTCTCGGGGATCCTCCCGTTTCCTCTTTTCATTCATTCCACCAACACACTCCACTTCAACTTCCTTTCCCCCGTTTTTATCATCCCGTTCCCCTCTATTGGTTTTGGGGCCATCTCCTGCTGCAGACTCTGCTACAGACCTCCCCCGTCCTGTCCCGTTGCTTGGGGTCCGAGAGTTGCTGGTGGTGTACCGTGCCTCTGGGGCTCTTGATTAGAGGGACCCAGGGTATGTGGCGCACTAAGGGGGGCCTTTGGGGATGCACATCATTCCGTGCACAATGGGCCCATCCTTGTGGCTTACATGCGCGAGCCCATAAGGGCTCAGCCCCTGAGCTGCAAATCCAATCCAATATCACACAATCTGCAGAGACAAAGATAGGCACAAAGTGGTTCAGAAGTATTGAAGAATATTAATAAGAGATCATCCATCATCTTGTATAGAGAGATAAATTTATAAGGCTAGAATCTAATACCACAACCTGATGACACAGCATAAATAAAGAACGAAAAATATAATTGAAAATGTTTTTTTCGAAAACAGTAATTCTGTTTTCCGCCGCATATTGGATATTTTGGTAAGGAATGTAAATTTGATATTGAAGATAATTATTTTATTAACACGTGCTCTTAATTTATCTACTTCTTTCTGCTTTCGGAGAAAATCCATAGATACAAGCTCACTGATTTCACCCCGGTAACAAATCCGCTGTGCATATCCCCTTACGGGATCACCAGGGGTCGCTCGCGAACCTGAGGAATACCTTGATTTCAATCCGATATAATTTTCATTGTTATTGTTAATTTAATTATTGGTAGTCGCTTATAAATTAATCTTTATTTACATTCAGAATAGTTAGAACATCTTTCCACTGTAAACACTTCGATGACTTTATTTGATTGATTTTCAACCTTCTTATGTTATTTATTACTGACCTACTTTATCTACTTAAGAGTATTAGAGTAATCGTATGTACCTCAAACACTGTGTTACTTATGTAGGGGTTAATTTATAACTTTCTAGTTTTAAGTATGTATTTTTCTTATTATATATTCTATGTGATTTTTTTTGTATTATGTTTGTAAATGTTCCTTGAGTTTCCATAAAATTCTAGAAGTAATTTAGGCTATAATTTGACTTGCGTTGCTACAGAAATAACAAATTTCAATTAATTATTATAATAATTAATATTAAATTAAACAATATTATGTCATATATTATATTAAACATATTGTAATAAATACATATTATAATAAATAAATTACAAAACCTTTTAATAATTGCAGGAAATCTAAGACATTCCAAAATCTAAGAACACTGTACAATGAAGTGTTAGATTAATAATTACTCCGCAGCAGAACATACGATTTATTTTTAATTTTTCTAAATTTTCATGTGCGCTGTATTGCCTGGAGTAATCAACCATAAGTTGACATGTTTCATTTCAGTAATCGGGATTATATCACGAAATCATTATTATTTATTTAAACGTTGAAGAACTGAAAAAAGTAAGGTAAACCAGGTGTTAGAAATTTTGAAATAGAGAAACGAAAATAATTATGTACTTTAAGAATATAAATACGTTACATATTAATCCTAGTACTGAAGTGTATGTTTCACGATACCTGTCCAATAAACTTCTTGTTAAGAGTTGCAAATTGTGGAATCTGAAGTGTTGCGCACGTTAGCAAGTACCATGTAGACAGTACATGCTAAAGTTAAGTGTGATATCGATTTGCTTTGTAGCAGATAGGCATTCAAGTTGAAGGATGAAATTACAGGTTGTACGGTACAGGGTCACCGGATTGCACGCATGTGCACACTCAGCCGTGCAAGTGTGAACGTGCTACACGCAGTCATTAGTGCGTTATGAGTGTTTTGTGGTTTGTAAAATATTATACCTGGCTACTCCATAACCATAGGGTGTTATTAAAGAGTTTTCATTATGTTGATATCTCTCTGGGCCTTTTCGGACTAATCAAACATTTTCTAGTACTTCCCGAACATGTGATAATAATTATAATAATAATCTTATGAGATACAGTAATATGATTTTCTTTTTCATGTTCCACTTTAAAGTGTGCGGCTGAATTGCGGGATTGAGAGCAATCTTTTGTGTAAACCTCGTTTAAAGCCGTTTCATTCCCCAGGCAAGACATAAAGCCTTTGTTTGTTGGTGATATTAGTTGCTGTAAACATATCATACAAAAACAGGATTCTGAACAAAATTATCTAGTGCTTCAACTTAGTCAAAATCATAGCCGTTCATGTATGTGTATAACATTTGCCTGTCCATTTTCATATGTTGGAAAGGTAAATATAATATGTTCAACTGTTTCTCCTTCTTATCCTCCTTTCCGAATTTATTAAAAACATATAAAATAGACAGCAGAAGTTCCATGGCCTGCTAAAAATTGAGTCAAATCTCTTTTAAGGTGTCTGAAATCTGTAAAGAATGTGAGCAAGAGTTGATATTCTTGCAATTGAATAAAGGTAGTTCGTTTTCAGATGTTGGTATAAACGGAGTCATCTCCATGAATTAGCAACTGATATAAGAATAATATAAATAAATTGATATTAATTAAATGTTGAAGATCATAACACCTGAACTAATTATTCGATATTATTATAATTTATAGGACAAGAATCAGAATAAATTAACAAATGACATTATATTAATATGAAATTAGTATCATGAATACATTAATAAATATTAAACATTTTATAGCAAGAAATAAAATATATCAGAACTCAACAGAAGCTAGCAGACGGAATACTAGGAAAGACACAATACTGCTCTAGTAAAATGTATAGCGACTCTGTTGGAGATAGGTGCCAGTCTTTGTTAAAACTTACACTTCTATTCTGTCAAAAAGTGAGAGAAAGGAAGAATTACTAGCTGAATAGAGACTTCACTAGAATTTGAGCTGGGAATTGCAAGTTGTATAGAGGGTCCGAGAAATAGACAGTAATACGGAGAATAGCCTGAAGGGGGGACGCCGAGAAGCATTACTCCCGAACGAAACTGAACTCTGAAATGAGGAACCAATAGAATTTAAGTTTAGTGTAAGAAACACAGAAATTAGCTATAAGAGGGTACATGATTGGTTTTATGATGTGATGGTAAGCAGTGACAGTTGAAGGGGAGTTAGTATCACGGCTGGAAACGGAAACTTACTTGTGTGACGACGAGAGGACCGGCAGGTCGCTTTCTCTGCGTAGCTGCCACGAGTAATTCACACTTTGTCGTATTGGCATTGGGGCCAATCCGACTGTTTATTTTAATATAACTTCATTAATTAGGCGAAGCTATATTGTAGCTTCTTGCAAGTATAAAATCTGTGCATACGTCATTTTGTAGTAAGAGCTTTATTATAGCTACTTACTGTAAAGCCAGTGAACTTTATTGAGTAAGTACAACCGGTGACGAGTACGTCATATAAATAGAAGATTACGTAAGCATATCTCATCATCACGAGGTAATATTTACGTCAGAGCTGTGATTGCCAGAACTAAACTCCCTTTAATATACACTGAGTAAAATTAACTATTACATTTGATATTCAAATATAATTAAATTCCACTGAGTAATTAAATAAACTTGACAAGTGATTTAAGAAACAGTATATCATTTAAATTATAGACATAAGAACCTCAGTAACCCAATTATCCCCCCAGAACTGAGAGAGCAACCTTGTCGTATACGGCTGAGCTACCCGAGGTATCCATCAGGCTGCAGAAGAAGAGTTTTCGCAGTAAGTACAATATTGTGGAGGTGGACCACAGCACAAGTACCGCCTCATATTAATGACTCTCATAACGTGGGCTGCATCATATTAATGGCTTCCCAACTTAAGGGGCTGATGTGTACTGTATCATATTAATGGCGCCCAATACGTGAAGCTATTGATACACTAGAACGGTATCATATTAATGGACACCCAACTTGTGGGGCTTGTTAGCGATATGAACGGTATCAATGTTTAAAATACCGGTAGTGACAAATTTGCCACTTGCCTTGTCCTTACGCTATGAAACGAAATATCGCTACACTAAGGCCGGGCGCAAGTTGAGACGCAGTTTGGTGACGTGAGGTGACTCACCGTGAGTTTTGTGAAACACACAGATAAATGCAACAGCGAATGTCCGCACGCAGGGTGAGGTGACGCAATATCAGCGCGTCCGTGAGCTGCGAAGGTTTGTGACCATGCGGGCTGTGCGCAAGTTGAGACGCAGTATGGTGAGGTGAGGTGAGGTGTCTCACCGTGAGTTTCTGTGAAACACAGGATTAAATACAACAGCGAAGGTTCGCACGCAGGGTGAAGTGAAGCAGTTTCATCGCGTCCGTGAGCTGCGGAGGTTTGTGATCGTGCCACAGTTTCTCACTAGTGACTTTTCACTGCGCGTGAAAAGTTGTTTGTCCACCATGGAGGAGAAATTAATTAAGACAGGTCGAGAGAGAAAAAATTGTACGATACGTCAAATTACAATTTCAGATTTGAGAAGAAATTGCGAAGGGCATTGGAAAGAAATGTGATCAGTTGTTTATATATATATTTTTTTTTCACTTAAATAACATTAATTTATTTGAAGGGAACAAGGGAAGAGCGGTAGTAGTCTCAGTTTATACGGACTTGGAGATAATAGTGCCTTCTAGTAGTGAATTTGGAACTTGGTATAGGCAGAAAGCGGTAATATTATAGGGGAAAAAGGATCGTACTCCATGCAGTTTGAAAGATTGATGTCCGCTCTGAAAGTAAACAAACCTCTTTCTTCATATTTATTGTTTATCAGTTTGTTACTATGCTCTTTTCAGTCAAAAGCGTTTCTTGAATTAATTTCTATACAATGTGTTCAATTTGTTCTCCCATAAATTCCTTTATGTTTTCCGCTGTACCCTTCATTTGTTTTAAATAACATTTTATATGCAGTAGATTTTCGACGAAAAGAAAAAGTTGCATAAGAAGGTATAAATGTGTATATTTTCTATACAGATGTATATCATAACTAGTATAAACTATAAGAATATATGACAAGAATTAATTAGTTGGGATGTTTCAGATTTGTAATTAAAAATAAAATGAAGGAGTCATCTTGAAATTTATTTTCAATTTACTTTCATAAATGTTTTATAATTATGTACAGTAAAATTGCTCCATGCTCCGTAACAAACGTTTCTGAAATGAAACATTTTCTCAAAATGATTTTACCAATTAGTTACCTTTCGCTTTATAATGTTTTCCCGTTCAGAGTTAAACTTAGTATCTCACCGGAATTTGAAAAGTAACCTTAATTTAAATTGCATTGAATGATTGAGTGTTATAGTGTCATTAAAAATAAGAAACTAAAACGTATTATATTTATTAAAAATTATATATTAATTATGTCTTACAGATGAATTTTCATATCATAATTATTAATTATATACGTATATATGATCGCTGATTGTAAATATTCGCAACATAACATTAAAAAATTTAATTTGTAGGAAATTTAATACATTCCTCCCAGTGTCGACTCGTAGCTAAAATTAGTGTGGGTGTTGCTCCAGAAAATGTTTAGCCCTCGTTTTAAATATTGTGCAAAAGGAAACATACATATTTAAAAAGAAAATTTATTCAGCAACTTGAAAAGACCCTAAAAGAACAAAATCAATCTTTTTTACTTACTGTAATTTAAATTGTTACAGCTCAAGCTTGATCTATTCGTTTAAAAATTAAATCGATTATTCTTGTTTTAATTTCCGCGAAATGCATTTCTCCTTGACCTGCCATGTTTCAAGTTTTCTGTTTATTTCTGCCGAAATAAATGAATCAAATAGAATAGCTGGAAACAAGATAATTATCTAATTCTACACTTTATCACATTCAAGAATATGGTACATGGTTCTTAAGCCCAACACAAGGTCACTATGGAAGTGACAGTGCTCTCTCTTTCTCTCTCTCGCAGCCTGAGCTCCAGACGCAGTCTTCCCCTTCCTATGTGGGCATGCGCAGAACAGTCAAACACCACGCTGCTGGAACTTCGGAGCGCACTATGCTACTGGCATGAAGCTGAAGGGTTATATATTGTACAACTATAAAGAAGAATTAAAGTAAAAAGGACTCATTATATTAAATGTTATCGATAATATCATGTAGAAATAGGGGTGCTGCAGTTCTACAGTGCCTATTCACGAATCGCCACTGTTCCTCACCATACAAATGCGGCTATATAGTTTTTCTTCAGTTCCAATAGATCTTGACGCATTGCATCCTTCAGCATCTACTGATTCATTGATGAAGCCATGCAACTCAGAAAAATGTTCAGGGTTACATGGTAATAATTCCTAAATTTTTCATTACAAAAATCGTCCGTGCGTCTTTCTTTTCTTTAAACAACGCTTTTCGGAATCTTTTCGTTTAATGACGTTGAAATTATTTGTTCTTAGAGTTCACCTGACTATGATTCCGAACTTTGTCAAGATTCTCTGTACATGGCAGTCATTGTGCACATTGCTCACTACCTCATACACACGCAGTCGTGATAGAACTGCCTCTCAACTTTCGCTCTCCCTGCGCGCAGTTGATTGAATCCTGCTTCCGTGCGTCACTCTGCGTCACCTCACGTCACCAAACTGCGTCTCAACTAGCGCCCGGCCTTACACAATGGACTTCGTAGTGCATCTAGAACAGAGGTTCGCTAACATAAAGATCTTAAGCACGAAATCCTCCGGGTGGACAAACCGCGAATATTTTGTCATAGATATTGCACGTTACAGAACTTATTAGACCTTTAGACCAAATTAGACCTTCTGGTAAGAAATTCCCTACCCTTTCAAGTCTTAGTAAAACCTTAGTTTCCCCCTAGAGAGTTGTCGAGTCTATGGCTTACTCTTCTTTCTACAAGAAAAAAGCATAACTAAATCGCTTTCAACATTGAAACATCCCGTGGGTAATCCCTATGCACCGGACACAAAATTCGAAGTGATCGATTTTCTAGGCCCGCCTTCCACCCCTGGGTTATCTGAGTCATAGGCTATATCTCCGGTCCAACAACCGATTTCGCATATGTTCTAAGATCGTCGCGTCACCTTCTCTTGATCATAGAACACAGGGAAAATGTTTGGTGAACTGACTTTGGCATTTTATTCAGTTAATTTTACTCTTGTTCATCTGTCTGTTGTCGCGGATGTCGCCGATCTGGTATTCACCTGATAGAGTGAGGGGAACCTCGCGAAAACCTCACTCAGATCGGTTGCTTCGAAGCTGTCTCTCGGCTTCCGAGGCAAGTCTTGGACAATCTGCCATATCCGTCTTGCTCGGTAGGGCCCCCGGAGATCTAAGAATTCCCCCAAGGTGGATTCGTATCAAATTCGATGTGTCTTAGGCATTATCTTCTTCTCGTTCTTTTCTGCTTTCTATCACGTGGCGTTTAAATGTTCTGAAAGCAGCGTTAGCTCCCTTTGTCGTCCAAAAACTAAGTTCTGTTGGCCATACTTCGCCTGCTCGTTTGACTACCTCTCATAGGCTAATGCTGCTTCCCTATATCTCGCCCCTGTATAGAGGGCATGGTACATTCTACCATGCTCACAGTCTTCACAGTAGCAGATGTAATCCTCCAATAGGTTAAACGTAAGTAGGTTTGCTGTGAAGTAGCCGTGTCCCGAAGAGAACTGGGACGTTCAGTAATGAGGAACGATCCATTTTTTATTAAGTCGTCTGCGGACGCTAGGGAAATAGTCCTTTGATAGGAGACCTTCCAAATTCGTTGCGCTTTTAAGTTGCTTCATTAGTTCTTAATAATTATACTTTTCGTAAATGTCTCTTGATTTAGTTCCCGGTCTCCAATTGGAGTAGAGAGGTGCTTTCTTATTTTGTAAGCACTTTCTTCTTCCTCTAGTAGCTAATGCATCGGAATTTCTCCAGCAATGACCACTAGCGCGTCATTTGATGTAGTCCAATATGCTTCAGACCACTCCGCTGTACTGCAGAGAAGACGTCAATCATTGTTACTGCTGTTTGTCAGCATGAACATGCTGGTCATATAGAACAATTGGTACAGATATTAATACCAATTAAGCAATACGTGTTGAAGTCTGTTTATATTTGTGACATTTCTTTGTAACTGTTCATTAAGAAGCAAAATGCATTTCATTTTTCAGTCCGAACTTGTTTAGGCATTTAACGTGAATTCCGTGTGCATCAACATTTGAGTTGCTCCATTCAGCATTTGTACAATACATCAATTAAGTTCGAACATAAAATGTTTAGTTTCTCATTGGTACTAGTACTGATACTGTACCCGTCTATAAAGTAAACACAACTGACCACTTCACAGCTCTACTCAAACCATCACAGTTACCTCAGAACTGGCTGATGTAACTATGTGAGGACGTGACCTACAAGACGAAGTAACAAACAAATTATGGCCTCTACAACCAATTGAACAGCAAGATGTGCAATTGGTCCTCAGGACTTAGAAAGAAATAAGAAGAGTAATTACTACCAAAAACATTCAACATTTCCAAGGAAGTTATATAACAATATAATTGATGGTGTAGAATTATTGTTAGGTTTAAATATAAGTTCAAATATTCGGGATTGTTAACTTGATTAATATTTTACATATTTTCTGCATTATTAGAATTTAAATGCTTGAATTTTCAAGAGTGAAGTGAGAAAACAAAAGTTAACTTTCTCCGACGAAGACGACTATTTCATTAGAATCACTCCGGAAAGCTTGGCATTAAATTAACTCTCTGAAACTGACATCAAACTGCGGTCTCTCATTAGAATTATAATTAGAATTGGTTTATTTTACCTGGTGGAATTAAGGCCATTAGGCCTTCTCTTCCATTCAACCAGGATTAATACAAATGAACTTTACAATATTACAATAGAACAAGTATGTTATAAGTTCAATACAAAGTTACAGATACACAAAAACATGATTGCACTATTATTATTTAAGGCTTAGGCCTAAGAACTAGTTCTCTAGAGATAATACAATAAACAAAAAAGAATATGTTAAATAGTTTGCTACTTACTAAGATTTAAACTATTACTAAAATATTAACTACTAGCATGTGCCCGCGACTTCGCCTGCGATAATTATTTCAAAAATTAAAAATTAAGAGCATAATAGTTAAATCATTATATTTATTAACACCTAAATCACGTGGACTACATACCACGATTAGATAGCGTCACCTGGTAAAAGTGATCTCAGATTCGAGTTCTTGGTCCAGAAAACCCCTGTATAGTGAGTTTCGTCCAAATAAAACAATGTTTGACCATATTAGGGCTTACAACATTCAAGCGATCGCGAAAGTTTTATTTCAAGGTATGACAAAAATAGACAAAGCCAACTGTAATTGTCAAACTTCCAATTTAATTTAATTCCAAACCCATCTGAAACCCAATGGCAACAATATGTTTTAATGTCAAATGTGATTCGGATTCGATAATTCTGTGTAAGAAGGGATTAAGTATTCTCAAAAACATTTGATTTTTGGCATTTAAAATCAGAATTTTTCAAAACCTTTCTTAGTGAGCACCTACATTATGAAACGAAGGTACTGTCAAAATTCCAAGTCCCTACCTGTTATAGTTTAGGCTCTACGTTGATTCCTGTCAGTCAGGACAAAGCCTTTTATATATAGAGAGAGAGAGAGAGAGAGAGAGAGAGATTACCAAGAAATATAATGAGAAAGCAAAATTAAAAGTTCAAAATGAAAAGTTGTGGATAGTTAGAAACACTTACAGTATTTAGATATGATATGATATATTGTTATTAATGTGAAATCAAGTCCTTAACTATGGCATCATTGGTCAGCTTACGTAAGAATTGTATTTGTGTTTGACAGTTCCTACAGTTCTCAGGTAAAGCATTCCAAGATCGAGATATGGAGACGACAAAGGAGCAAGAGTAATGGGTTGTTTTATGACGAGGGATACTTAGAATAGAGTTTCTTTGTGAGCGAGTACCGAGATCATGATAAGACGATAACCCTTGAAAACGTTCATACAAATAAGTTGGTGTAAAGGTCTTGAGGATGTTAAATAGTAGAGTGATGGAATGTGTCAGTCGTCGTTCGTTTAGTCTAGCCCAGGACAGTATTTCAAAAGAGGGGGTGATATGTTCATATTTACGGATGTTGCAAATGTAACGAACGCATAGATTATGAGCCCGTTGCAGTCGTTGTCCCAAGTCGGTGGTTAGGTCTGTATATAGTATGTCGCAGTAATCAAAATGGGGCATGATTAATGTTTGCACCAGGATTTTTTTTTGTCGTTTGAATGGGAGGATATTCTTGAGTCGCTTTAACGAGTGTAATGTAGAGAAGACTTTTCGGCTTATCTCAGTAGTATGTATTTTGCAATTCTCATCATAGTTTGTATCCTCATAATAACCTATAAGCTTCGAGCTACCCACGATTAATTAATCAAGTTGATAATCCGGTAATGATGAAATTAAAACAAAACCAAGAATTAAACTTCCTATCTCAAGCTGGAAAAAGTTTGACTTACAACGAGCTTTCCATCATGGGCATAGTCCCAGTCTGCAGGACCCATTCAAGCGATACCGACGTTTGCACGGACGAAGTGTTGTTTTCTTGTTTTTGAGCGAAACAGGCTGACTAACTGTTCTTCTTGTACATCGCTTATCAGTGCCATCGCAGCAGACGGCCATAAAATTGTTAAGATGTTCTAAGTATTACATAATACTATCCACATGGTTAAGCAAACGGAGCGGAGGCGGGAGCCGTAGTGGAGCACAAACGCAATTTTAGAATAATGTAGCATGAACTGAGTCAACAGCTTAGTAGTGCATACTGAATTATCCCTTCTCCAAAACGTGCAATATTGTATCTCCCGCGAGGTTTGTCAACCTGATAATCCAGAATTCTAGCTGCTCTCATGGTGTGACGCCAAGCCTGTAACATGTACAAATTTAACATTATTTCCGACACTCAGCCAAAGCTCTAAATATATTTAAATAAATAAATGTCCTGTGGGAGCTAGTCTTAAAACAATTTCTATCTGAAGTGTTTCCCACAGTACAATACGTGCCCCCTTGTGTGAATAAAATTTTATTTTTACTGGCATATGAAGATGTCTCATAAAGTCAGATTTCAGTGCATCCTCGATCCCTTATTACTATCCTCAAAATGCGTATTTTGGTACTGCCTTTCAACTCTACAATTTTTTGCACATTATTTTTCCACACCCAGTATACGATCATATACCTATTCAGAGCTATTTCTTCATACACGCCCCTCAATCTTTGTTGAAAACGATCTATAATTGCGATAACTGTATCCTAAATTTAAACTCTTCCTTTGACAAAATAACCACAGAAATCTCAGTATTGATCGCATCACCTTAAATGAACAGTACAGATTACATACCTAATGAATAAATTGATCCGTTGTATACTTTATTTTGCAGTAGGCCTATAGTTAAATCAATGCGCATTCTCACTCTTATATTCTAATGAGCAACAGTATTATGCTGTGCAGTGGAATATAAATTTTAACAACATATTCTTGCCATTAATACTTATGTAGGTCCCTGGGTATAGAAACCATATCTTGGATGTAGTCTTACCTGGGTTCGATAATATAATGGTTAGCTCTACTTCGGTAAAAGGCAAATATAATATTTATAACAGTTATGATTATTAAATTTACGAAGAGAGGTCTGCTGTGAGCACTGTAACAGGATCTCGGTAAAATTCTAAAAGTCTTCTTGGGAAGTATTACAATCTGGCTATGCCAACTCTATTGCTCCAAAAGCAAATGCCGTAAATTAATGCGTTATAAAAAAAAGCATAATAAGCACTCTTTTGAGGCCATTCATTTGTAGGTCTATCAAAATGAATAGGATATTCCTATGACTTTTTTCTTCTAGGGATTATTTTCAGAGAAGTGAGTTGATAAATTTGACTGAATTTCTACTGGTCTTAAATAAAAACTTTTAACAATGCCCCATCCGGAGAAGGAAGTCCAACAATTGATAGCTGGTGTCATTTTACGAGACCACTGTGAGTCGTTCAGTGACAAAAGGGAGGCCGGTAGTTAACGAGAAGCTGGAGTTATGACTGCGGTTTATATTAGACGTCTGAATTCTGTAGCCCTCAAAATACACTATTCTACTTACGTACAATTCACCCTTACATGGTTTACATCGTGTTACTCTGTTCTATCCTTTCCACATTTCAGGCCTTTTTAACGCCGCATTTCATTTTTACCATAGGTAAAGATCCGGATTTTATTGATATCTTGAGAGAATCCGGACCTCGAGTTATATTTATTGTGACTATTTAGCGAGTACTCACAGAATTAAGCTCGTAATGAATAATGAAAATCACAAAAATGAACAAAATACATTGCTATTTGTTTCACCGTAAGCAAGATAGCCTATGGCGAGACAATCGATATATTACAATATATTTATTAACTATATTGTTCGTTTCGCCATCGTAAATAGTCTTGCTTCGTGCTCCCTTTTATCGCCTGTTTTATTTTACCCGTTTGCTATAAGAATGTCATGTTATTAATAGTGTATTTAATATTATACGAGATTATAATGTTTCACCACACACACATATATGTATGCATATATATACACACATATATATATATATGTATATATATATAATCATTATTTTCATATCTCCTTTTATTTATATGTTTATATGTACTCAGCTACTGTGCTCGATGAGTAGCCTAAGTTAATTGTTTTTATTAAAGAAGCTACAGGCTTGACGATGTATCAGTGTTCAGTCCTCGTGAATTTACATTAAAAAATAAGTGCAAATATGCCATGTATGCTATAGATTGAAAATGATAAAAATAAAACTATAAAATTATTACGTTACGATTGGTTGAAATTCCGGATATACTTATGCTCAATTGGTCAATGATTCATGCGCTAAGGACTCAATACAATTTTTATATAATAGTAGGCTAGATTTCAAAGTAGGCCTAGCCCTAATTTCGCAGTATCTTATTATTTTATTTATTGCGAAATTGGAACATTAATGGAAGAATGAAAAAAAAATCTGTCAGATAGACGATCGTAAGACGGTCTATTTCCATTACTATATCCAATTTCGCAACATATGAAATGAGACACTGAAAAATGAGGGCTTCTGCGGAAATAGGAACTTTTGCTAGGCCTTGACTTCTTAATATTGTCCTGTATTTGTAGTCGTGATCATCGTCAATAAATTGTAGCGAAACTTTCAAGTAGCTGTAAGTTATTCTCCTCGGTTTTAGGTGATTATATTGCACTAGACACGGAAATTCAACAGTCAGGAATGTTGAGTATCGAATTAGGAGTTTGGAACTTCAATATCGCTGTTCGCTGGTGCCTGTAAGCGACCAGTATAATCAAGTAGCCTAAACAAAAACGTAAATTCAACTTATTTTGCAGTCGTCGTGGAAAGTTCAGTTATTTAAGGTTCAAAAAAGTTGGCGTAGTGTGAACATCAAGGACAATTTCCAAACAGAAAATAATAAGAAAAAGAGGAAGGAAAGGTGATCATGGTCATAAACGATAATTAACAATGAAGTGTGTAGAGGCATAGAATCAAGACTGTATTCTCTAGATAGCTGTCTTTGGAGAAAACGTAAATTTCCGTAAATTATTTTAACTCAATAACTGACTCTAATAATGTATTAGCCTTTGGTCAAAATATTGGCCAATATTACCTTTTATTCCAAGCTTAAATTAGCGTTAAGATGTTATTATGTAATGATTATTAGCCTATACAGGTATAATACACATGCCGCTGAAGGATCAAATCAAAGATCGATATTATAGCAATTGATCGGGTAAATTACGTTGCATACCTACTGGATCCGCCTTTCAGATGTGAAATCGACTTCAATAAGCCAGAAGAGGCACAAAAGATCTATAAATGAGCCAAGAATACCCTACTTTAAAGAAAAATATAGTCACTAATATTACTGCCATATGGATATGCATAGGAGCCTGTGAACAAGAACAAAATTTCAAGTAGATTTATTGAGGTATTTCAACACGACTAAACCAGTACTTCTTTATGTAGCCATTTCAGCTATCAAAAATTCTGTCAAAAATTATTAATTATAATTATTGTAAATTATCTCATTCCACATTGTTCTACAAATGATTCTGGTATTCATATTTCTTCACATTCGTGAATTTATTGATATTTCTGGTATACTTTATGAATTCAGGCAATGTACATCCTAAAGGTATATACAGTAAACAATATAGGTACCTATTATATAATCTATATAGCTTCTTTTCTTGCAATCGATATATTCATGGAAATAATTTTAAAAGTACATCTCTAGGGGAAATATACCTTTCTAAATGGTAATGAAATTGTAGTTCAATATTATAAGTTAGGAAATGCTTAACGAAAGTCAATACAGGTTTATTTGTGTGTTATAAGTTAAAATTATTCGTTATAAATAATTCACAAAAATGTTTACTGACATAGAACTGTGCGTATTTCTTTTCATACACTTCAAATTCGGTCTGGATAACATGGAGATATAGAAATCCGAACATTTTATTTTACCGTATAGTGAATCTTCATCTGTTCACATCAGAATGCATACCTCAAGCACAGGCATATTGTATTTGTTGCAATATGTGCAAAATTATAGCATTGCTATAAAACGTATACTAGGTCCACAATTTGTTCCATAAGGTTGGTTATTGTATACCTGTAAAACGTAGAGTAATGTGACACCTGTTTCCCATATCGTTATTTCAATTGGGCATCTGATAGCATAATTTTGTTATGTAAACATTTTAAAGCTGTATTCTAGTTTAGCAATCACATTACTTAATTATAAATTTAAATCTTTAAGTTATGTCATTCAACATTATCATTATTAAATGTTTACATCAGTAATGGCTAGCGTCTGGCGAGATTTATGCAATTGAAATGTGGTTATTAAGTGTAGGGTGTTAGAAGAGATCCATCTTAAAAAGTATTGTAGCGCCGCCTTTTATTACTCCTAGAATTCCATCGATCTGCGAGCACATACAGAGGGAAATATTCATGAATTATTGATAGTGTGTTGGCGTGGAGAGGAGTATAGGGTGGGAAATATTAAAGTGAGAGATAACAGTTCGAGAGAGCGAGTGATTGAGTAAGAGGGAGAGAGAGCAAGAGCTAGCCTATATCGATCTTGCGTACAGTAGTAGAAACTCCATTTGAACGCATTCATTTAGACTTAGAGTATGAGTGAAAGAATAGCTTTTTTCTGCTTGTTGAGATTTTTAACGGGATGCAACGAACAATAATGACAGTCTTGAGTGCAGTTCTCAAATAGCTTTAAATGACACTTCAGCTGATGTTAAAAGAAAATTATTGTCCCTATTTCATTCATGTGCTACCCACCAATCGATTGAAAGAATTTGTTGAGTCAGTCCCAGTAATCTATCATTGTACTGTTGCCTAAAAATCTTGTCACACCTAACTGATGATGAATTTCCTGCATTTTGTCATACCTAGTTCGCAGTTATTCCGATTAACTGCGGGAATTTTATGAACTTTTAAAGGAAACTTAAGGTGGTACAGTAGGTATAATTTGTTCATTAGAGTGATAATTGGGTTTTCTTTTTTCTAATTAGTAATTCCTGTCTTTTTCAGTGGGGTTTAACCGAAATTAAAAAAAAAAAATATGCCCACGAAAAAATTTTAAGACAAAATATCCGGGTTGAGAAGGGGGATTTTTTTCTGAAAATTCCTATGGACGAAGGGGATTTATTGTCCAGTATGAATGTTCGTTTTGTTTTACCCGCAGTTTAACATAGTTTCGTAATCAGCTAAGTAAAAAGTATAATATTAATTTGAAATCTGATTAAACATTTTGTTGAGCAAGTTCAGAATTCAGATTGTTCTTGTCGGTCGTCCCATGGTTAGTGTGAGTTGAAGTATCCATATCTGTCATGGTCATAGTTCTAATGTGATAATCCTATACTCACATAACTTACCTTTCTTTGTCATAAGCATGGGCAATACAACTGTATCACTTTAAATTCTTAGGTAGAATAAAAAACCATATTGCAACGAGTGCATTCTCAGTTATTTCAGCCACGCAAGTTGTGCCAACGGTTGCTACCTTCAGAGAATTTTTAAGAAAAATGTTTAAACAAAGCTTTAGCTCTTAGTATTAGCACCTAGTGTACAAAATTAAAGCAGTTTTTGATAAAATCGCTATAAATAAAATATAGCCTATATTTTTTTCATGCAGTGTAGTATGTACGAAGTAAGAAAAAGTGTCAGATGTTTCTTTCTTAAACTGTGCTGTTCACTGACAAACACAGACCTGAAATTTGTATTTTTGGATTCAGGGAATCTCAAAAACGGTAAAGAACTTTATAGTCAGTACGCTACGAAGCATTGGCCTGACAATCGATGTAATGAATTAGCTGGAACCAATACAAATCATGTCAAAATTACGCTTCCTCTCAGTAATTTTCTCTCAGTACACAAACATATGTTTTTGTTTTATTCATTTGCGTAACTGCTTTGAATCCGATGTTTAAATTCTTTGCGCTGCGAATTAAGTCCCTATGAAAATTTGTTCTCGAATCCTGTACCATATTCACACACAAGAGAATGGGAACTACATTTTTGCATATACTTGTTACTTGTAGCAAATTAGGAATCTTAGAATATGAATTAATTCCAATAAAAATTATTTAGAAAGTATTAAAAACCTTATGTAAATTTAATACTGTATATTCGTAATCGTACATCTTTGTAGCCCCTTGGTTGAGGGAATATGTGTCATTACCTACAGTTAGACTAACTTCGTTACGCTTATTTTCCGAGATAGGACAGAGAGACAGGTGGTAAGCCCATCGCCTTACAACTCTCGCAGGAAACTAAGGTATTATTTGGATGTGAAAGGGCCGAGGAATTTTTTTCCAGAAGATTCAGTTTACGCTTGGAATTCTGTAGCGTGCCTTAAAGCCACGACTCAGGCCCGTCAGCTTAAACTCCCCCCCCCCCGGAGGACTTTGTGCTCAGGATTTTTACACCCTGAAAAATCCATCGATCGCCGACGGGTTTGAACTCGCGACCTACTGATCTAGAGGCCGGAAGGCTACTTCTAAACCATTGTGGCCGACTAAATTTAATATGTTGCCTACAATATTAACTTATTTTCATCTCGTTTGCCTTGGCCCAATTCATATATAGTTGTGCCGGATTTCATACGTAGTTTTGTCGGCACAACTACATATGAAATCCCGCACTGTATGTAAGCTAAGCTAAACTAACTTAGCTTAGCTCTTGGTCGACAATCGGCATAACAGTTATAACTCCGAATTCTTGGAACCACTCGGCAATCAGAAAACTTCTGTAACAACTTTACTTTCCTGTGCTTTATATGACATACATTGTTATTGTTATTGCCATTATTATTATTATTATTATTATTATTATTATTATTATTATTATTATTATTATTCAAGTATAAATGATATTTGGTTTTGAAATGAATGTATGGTTTGTAGTTGAACTGTTTGTTACATTTCATTATCAGTAGTTCACTAACATAATTTTATTATTAATCTTTCAGGTAACGTGATGTTTGATAGCAGCTATAATGGTAGTCCAGTCATCCCGTTCCGTTTCAACACATACTGGTAACGTAAATACAGTAGTTTTATTACACCTTGTATATGAGTTGCAGTGCCGTAGGAAATCCACTCTCCACTGCAATAGTCGTGTAACTTGGCGATTAACAACCCTAGGGAACAAATTTAGGGGGTCCATGAAGAAGCAAGATAATTTTTTTAAGTTACCGGTAATTAGTCCAGGACCTGGCTGCAGTCCTGGGGGAAAATTTGCGTAGGGAGAGTTTCTTTTCAGGAATGTTTAGTAGGTACCCTAGTAAGTATTTTGGGCTCGGGTGGACATCCACCACCTGGTACATTTTCCAGCTATGACGTCATCAAGTATGGCGGCCGCTCGATCGCAGAACTGCTCATATCTTTGTTAATACTTGATCGATTTGCATGAAACTTGCACTTTTTGTGCTATTTTGTCCTTTATAAACCTAATGGAAGGGGTATTTGGTCCAAATAATTAATGTAAATGCTCAAAGTGTGTAATTAGGTAGAAGAAGTATGGTTTTCGACCCCCAAATTAGAAGTTGAGTTTCTAACATAAATACACGTTTGGACGTCCCATGAATCCAAAAATACTATTTTCGGAAACATGTCTATGCGTCTCTGCGTCTGTGTGTGTGTGTGGCTGCGTGGATGTCTGTGAACAGCCTAGCTCCAAAACGAAAAATCGTATGAAAACAAAATTTTGTATTTAGGTCAAGTACGTTCTGAAGACATATCTGGAAGACATGAGAAGACTACCCAAGACAGCCCCGAAATGTTCATGAAGGGGAAGCATGTTGTTAAGCGGTTTGACCATAAATTTTCAGCTGTTGCTGCGGATATGGCATTGGAACAGACCATTAATAGATCCCAAAAGAGCTCATCGGGCATCGTAGGACGTACTAATCAAAAACAGTTTGTAGCAGAATGGGAGGTTACACATCATGAGCGTCTGATAATATCCAATCTATTTCGGGAAGTAACAGACTCCATTGCTTTTGTCAACGGTTTGAACATCCACCATGAGTTTTCTAAGAAGCAAACCCAGTTCTTAGACGCAAAGGTGACCTCAATGTTTACATATATTCTAGAAAAAGGTAACCCATTTGATATGCTTCCTAATCCATTTCACAATCTAGTAACAAAAGCACTGGTTTCACAAGATGCCAAGGAAAAGATAGTAAACGTATTTAAGACTGGTGACGATTTGTATTCTACCCTGCGCAAAACACGGTACGAAGCCAAAACAATAAGATTCTCAAGTACCATCTACAAAGTCATGTTATCAGCATTTCATAGCATTAAAACACCAAGTGCAGAGGCTACTGTGAAAGTTACCAAAAAGAAGTCCAGTTCATCTCACCGCATGATACAAATAGCTCAAGCTCGTGCAAATGACATGCAAGAGCTCTTTCGGTATGATCTATCTGATAACTGCTCACTGCTTAATGAACACGGTTTAATGGCTAGACCACAAAAAAGTGCATTGTTAAAAGAGCTTGAAACATCTTATAGCAGCACCAGCGACTACAAATTGTTCAACTCTGATGACAGGACTTGCTATGTAGTGGATGTAATGAATTCCATACGAAAAGTTATGACAAATGAAAAGAAAACCTTTGGCGGTGCAGTTTCTGTTTTTTCGTCACACATTGGGGGTATCACAAAGAACTGTAGCAGAGTCGATTATGTTTTTGACAGTTATCACACACTATCACCTAAAAAGCCTGAGAGATTGCAGAGACAAGTAGCAGCATTGTTATAGATATCGCCCACATATCTGAAGATGTTCCATTGCCCGTCCAACTCAGCAGTTTCTGGGGATCGTCAAGAAACTAACTGAACTTACAACTGTTCATTGCCAATACAGTGATAGCTTCTTTGACTCAAACTCCATGTAGTACCAACCACGTCTTTAGTGCCTTTCGTGGTGACGAAGAAGATGAGGTATCATTTAATTGTACATCTGTGCAAAGTGGAAGGCAAGTAAACCACCCAGAATTAAATTGTTTGTCAGTACAGGAAGCAGACTTTAGAATGCTGATCCATTCAAAAAGTGCATCCCTGTGTGGGCTTAATAAAATCGTCCTGGTTAGTGCTGACACTGACATAGTAGTGTTAGCTTTGTTTCACTGGGCTACTCTTCATCGACTTGGCGTTCTGGAACTTTGGGTGCGCACTGGAGTTGGTGATTCCACGCGACTTTTGTCTGTTCACAATCTTCACAAAAAATGGGACAAAATGTATGCTCTTTGCTTCCAGCCATCCACGCACTATCTGGATCAGATTATACGAGTAAATTTGGCACAAAAAAGGCAGCTCTTCATAGTGCATCTAAGGCATATTTGGAACACTTTGGCATATCATCTGACTGGGATGACGTAGCACAAACCTTAAATCTGCAGAAGAATACTTAGTGCTGTTATTACGAAAAGGGTCATCTTGTAAATCTTTAGATGAACTTAGATTGTGGCTCTGTCATCATGCGAAGAATATAGACATTGAAGATTTGCCGTCTGCAAGCAGAAGTGCTAAGGGCCATTTGTTGAGATCATATTTCTACACATACCTTCAGCGACACTGTATTAATGATGTGCTTGTTGGCTTAGATATATGTGAATTTGGTTTTTCAGTGATAGATGATGATTTAATGCTAGAAAAAACTTACAGAAATATCCCACTGATTTTATTGGGACATGTAATTGTTTAAAATCTGCCAAATCCTCCTGCATTTGTAGGGAAAATGAAGTAGCCTGTTGCTCCTTCTGTAGGTGTGGTAGTAAGGGGTTAGACTTAACCTGTAATAATCCTATTCTGATAATTTGAACATGTTTCAATATAATAACTGTTTGTAATAATGATATTATGTATTTATGTAGTAATAAAAAATAATGAAAAATTTACAAAATTCAAATGTCTTATTTTTATATATACACATATTTTTTAATTTGTGTTTATTTATTTGTAGTGACAGTTAAAACCCTGCTATTTACCTTAAAAATAGTAATTACAACATACTTGCTCAATTTTCATGCAAATCGATCAAGTATTAACACAGATATGAGCAGTTCTGTGATCGAGAGGCCGCCATCTTTAATGACGTCATAGCTAGAAAATGTACCAGGTGGTGGATGTCCACCCGAGCTCAAAATACTTTCTAGGACACCTACTGAACATTCCTGGAAAAAAAAGTCTCCCTACGAAAATTTCCCTACAGGACTGCAGTTAGGTCCAGGACTATAATGGCTCATTTAAAATATTTAAAAAAAAGTACACTTTGTTTGAAAGTATTTTGTCATTACCTACATTTCTACCACATATCTTTGTGAATATTTTCAATACTGTATTTCGCTTTTATATGTTTGTGTATAGAATTTATATAATGCTTTCGGAGATGATTTGATATTATATTAATATAAGTAATTATCAATTAGTGAAATTCTACAAAGAAACGTATACATCGCCTTTATGTTAAATTCTGATTTAAAGCCAAACAGATACTGAATCAGATGTGGAAAGAATTGTCCCATTATGATATTTGTATCTCATATTCTTATAATATAAATAAATGATGTATCGACGTGTAGTGTGTGTATAGTGAAAAGCAATATAGTAGTTCATTTTAAAACATGCAATATTTAATTTCCGTTAGCATCCATTAGAAACTCCCTTTTTCTCATTTTTATAACTAAGTCTTCTGACTGTACATTTAATAATCTTTGTTCTCTGTTCATAACAAGAGTGCAGTAAATGTTGTCGTACAGAATATCCAAAATACGAGTATTAGTACTAGTATTAGTATTACTCGTACTAGTATTAAATATGAAGGCAACTTTACCATGAAAGTATACCTTTTTCCCCATAACCAATAGAAATTTTAAACTTAGGCCGATTACTTTATAACCTCCACATATAATTGTGGAACTAAAAGTTTGCAGGTTGAATTATTTGGGACTCAGAGTTCAGTTAATTATAAACTTGTTTAGTTTATTCTAGTTTCTAGAAGTCAAATCAATGCCACAAATAAATCCTGAAATTCCCAAAGCTCTAGTCCCACTATTCCAGAGGAAATGTACACTTATATTTTTAAAATGTCATTCCGAGAAAAAAAAAAGAAGAAGAAGAAGAAAAATTCGAACTTTTCTCAGCGCACAGTATGGTAGTCCTATGGTCCCGATGGACACATTTCGAGTGAGTATATCTTCGGCGAGTTAAAATAGACACTAGGAATAGAAAATCGGAATAATATATTTTTCCATTATTATAGCCTATATAATTTAATATACCGCTAAATAATAACGTAACTTTAATGTTCTTCCCATATGCATTTGTTGAAAGTTGGTTTATTATCTTGGATAAATCTTACATATGAACTTTTAGTTTAGAATTTTTCTCTACATTATGTGTTCATTTAGAAGCCACCGAATGAGCACATGGTCGTGATTGGAGCAATTAGAAATGAATATAAATACGTTAAATGAAAAAACAATAAAGTTAGCCTACAATATATAAAAATAATAGGTCTAAAAATAGCAAAGAAATTTTTGAACAAGAAATAAAAGAAATATAAAAAATACATGTTTATATAATAAACTTAATAATTTTGTTAAATGTTTCATTATGAAGGTAAATTAATTTTGGGTTACTCTTTAGCAATGGAATTGAATAATCTGGTACCAAAACCAGAGCTGTATTTTGTAATAGGATAATTATATTCTAACTTCTAAAATAGTTCACAATATATTTTAGCCCAGGGTTTTTACATGAGAACATGCTGAAATGATCATTTCCCATACTATTCATACCGTAACACAGAGATGGAAATTGATTCTGTGGGAGTATGCCGGGCTTGTTCCACTTTCTGCTTATGCGGCCTCTCATCAAGGTCCTCTGATATCGGTCCCAACCCCTCCCTATATAGCCTATGTTACAGCTCACCCCATCACGATCGGGATTGAAACATCAAGATACGATCGCAAGATACGATTCCAACCAGTTACAGCTAATTAGCAATCCAATCGTATTAGTTCAGCGTTTGTCACTCTTTATCTTGAAATCATGAAAAAGTAGAGATTTCGGCTTAAATTTTCCACATTGATTTAAAACGTAAGGCCCACTGAAGGAGTTTGCTCATATTAACATAATATCAAACCAGCTCTGATAGGATTCTATAAATTACTCTTAGATAGTGTCATCATTTTAATTCTTTGATACGAAATATGAGTACAACAGATTAATGTAGGCCTAAAGTATGTATGAACGATAGAATCATTATTAATTAAAATTCCACCTGCCTCTTATAATTTCTTCAATGCTTTCAGAGGTGATATTTTTTATTAATATAAGCGAACAGCAAGTGAACACATCAATAGGCTGTAAGTTTGAAATACTTAACGTTAGGCAGAGCAGGGAATCATCGCTTCATGATGGCGGCTGGTTGCCGAAATAAGCCGAACGGGTACGATTGTGAACGACAGTGATTGGCGGGTGTTTTCAAGTTCATTCATCAGTGCTATCGTGACTACAGTAGCATTTATTTTAAAATAAGAAAACGCCATTTTCACTTAGGTAATAAAAATGAAATAGAACGACGAGTCCTGGTAAGTAAATATCCAAACGGCACATTTGACTGGAGAAACCACAAATAACAAATTAAAAAATAAACCGGCGACAGGACTTAAACATTGGACTTCCCTTCTGCGAGCCCAAGACGCTACCATCTAACTCAGAAAACCAATTTTGTAAGATTAAAATAATTTAAAATCAAATAGACAATGTAATTTAATATAAAATTAACAACATAATTGCATGGGATACTCTTGAATATGCAAATCAGTTTTCATTTTAGCCTCCTGCAGGCCCGACGAGAGGGAGGGGCAGTCGGGGCTGCAGCCCCGGGGCCCGAGCTCCGAGCCCCGAAGGGGGCCCGGCAGAACAGTTTTTATTTTTGAAGTAAAACTTCTTTTGCAGCGGTAGGAGTAAATCGGGAACTTGTGTCACGCTAAAACCGTCACGAAATCAGTGTCACACTCAAATTTCTATCGGATCGGAATCGAATTGAGAATATACCGAACGAAATTGACTAGAGTGTTTTGGAGCGGACTGCACAGAAAACAAACTCAATGATTAGGAGTAATCAAAGGAAATTTTTCAGACCTAGTACGAGGACCTGCAAATGGTGGTAGTAGTAGTAGTAGTAGTAGTAGTAGTAGTAGTAGTAGTATTAGTAGTAGTAGTAGTAGTAATAATAATAATAATAATAATAATAATAATACTTACTTGCTCAATGGCAATAGACAATTCCTAAGCAATCTAAAGGTATATCATCTATTTTATGGAACCCGGAGGTTCATTACCGCGCTTAAAGAATCCGAACAATAAAACAAATCAAAGATCCAAAATTTAAAAAATCCAAAATTCCAAAATTAAAAAATCAAAGATCCGAACTTAAAAAGTCCAAAAATCCAAAATTAAAAAAATAAGAATCCCAAAAATTAAAATCCAAGTATCCAAAATTAAAAAATCAAAAATTTAAAAAAGAAAAAATGCAAAAATAAAAAATCCAAAATTTAAAAATAAAAAACTTAAAAATTAAAAGTAAAAAATACCAAAATTAAAAAAAAAACAAAATTAAAAATTAAAAATCTAAAAATCCAAAATTTAATAAATAATAAAATCCAAAATTCCAAAAATCCAAAATTTAAAAAAATTCAAAGATCGAAAATTTAAAAAATCCATTATTAAAAATTCAAAGATCCAAAATTAAAAAATCTAACATTTAAAAAAGTTCAAAAACCCAATATTAAAAAGCCCAATAATGCAAAATTGAAAAAATCCAATAACCAAAAATTAAAACAAGTTTTACTTCTGTTTACTTCGGTTTAAATGAAGTTGACATTTTTCATGAACACATTATTTTTTTCATTATTACCATCTAGTGTTCGTTCGTTGAATTAAAATACTATATAAAAAAAGAATACTTGTACAATTAAAGGGTAAATATCTCAATTGTTTATGCAATTTTTCGAGTGCCGATATAATAGTTACTTGTTTATTTTCTAAAAAAATCTAGAATAACGGTGTCAAAGTAATAACACAATTTTCGGTATTAATATTAGTGTTTTATTAAGGGGAGTAAAATCTTGTTTAAAACCTAAAACGGGCTATTCAACTAAAATAAAAAGCTAAAATACCTTTTATAAAAGCCTAAAAGCCCGGACCCTATATATTACCATAAAATAGGCGCTAAATGGGGCTTCACTCTGGCATCAGTCAACCGATTTGATCCAAAATCAATAGGCTTCGTCCCATGGGAGTTATAAATGCGTATACCAAGTTTCATGAAAATCCGATAAAGCGTGGATTAATCTTGTTTATAAAACTTGGGCGCCTATGCAAATCTTGTTTTAGGTCATCTCTTCATAAAACGCCTCTGTTATGAAATTTCATCTTTATCACAATGTAATGGAATTTTTAGGCACTTCTGCTCTTATATCTCGTGATTCTTTTTTACTACTCTGAATTTGTCACCCGTACACAGAAGCGGGTTTGTAGCAGGGACGTATCCAAGATATTTTTTCGGGAGGGGCTATATAAGTCTAACACTGTTATCATATCACTAGAGCCCGGAAATTTATGAAAATCATATTTTTAATAATGCAAATTATTATTAAATATTAAGAAATTGATGGTTTAATTTTGCATATTTTGTTAGTTTTGCAATGATGCATCATTTGCTCAATATTAAAATATTTGTGCATACTTAACCAATTTGTCACATTTATAACAGCATATTATGAAAGATGTCAAATATTGTGCATATCTCTGTTAATTTAAAAAAAAAAGCTATTTGGCTAAGTAAATGTTTTGGAAACCGACTATAAAATTTGTTGATAGTAAATAGACTATATTTTTTTGTAACCGATTATATAATATTAAAGCAACGTTATATTCATTACTTTTCAATTTACTAAAATTTATTGCAGTAACTTAACCTTGTTTTATTTTAATTTTTATTATGTGATTCATAAGACTTATACTATCTTTTAAAATTCGTGATGTAATTCAGCCAACAACAGAACGTCTAGTACAGTATTAAATTTACTTAAATAATAGAGCATACCTCATTTTTCCGGAGCATATTTTACAAATTTCAGGTAAAAAATCGATGTTAGGCTGAATTTTGTCAGGATGTGCAATTAAACTGTCTGCTAGACCTATTTGTCAAATTAAAATGTTCTTATGTTCAACACATTAGCATTACTTAACGTTTCGGGGGGGCTGTAGCCCCCTCAGCCCCCCCCCCCTCTGAATACGCCCTTGGTTTGTAGTATGCACCACAACCAAGTCCCCGAGCGGAAGGCTCGGCGTGGCCACTTCCCCGCCTGGCCGCTAAACACTGCTGCGTCTGCGTGAAGCCATGATTTCCTCTATCCGTATGGTCAAGTGTTTGAAATCCATGAGGAAACTTACAGTAGAGTAACCAATCTCCAAAAATGACAAAGGTAACACGTGGATAAAAAATATCCCACATTTTACGTCAAGCAGTGCTCTCCCTGCTATTATACAATCCTTTTACCTGACGAATTTATAGTCGGTAGCAGTGAAAAATTTATTTCATATATTATATATTTTAAGTACAATAAACCTGTCATGTTTGAAGATGCCTTCCAAATAAACATGACATAGCAAATTTTATATGCCAGAAATGCTGTCATTCACGATTATTTTTACGTCTAAAATAGATAGGAATTTACAGTGTTACGTATTTCTTAATTTGGGGTATTTATTTTATTCTTGGGACTGAATTTCATTTATAAGAATGCTATTTAGTGCAATATTTCCATTAAAGTTGTTAGTTCATTTTTATTAAGTGCCAGATTGGAGCTTACTAAGATTACTTGGTTGGTTGGTGTATAGTTATTTAACGGCGGGGTGTACTGCAACCTGTGACCGTCGCCGGTTTGCCGGAATTTTGTCCCGCAGGAGTTCTTTTACATGCCAGTAAATCTATTGGCATGTCACATTTATGCAACCACAAATGCCATCGACCTGGGCCGGGATCGAACCCGCAACCACTGACACAGACACAGAAAGTCAGCGCGATACTAACTGCGCCACCCATGCCAACCATGATAACATGGTGAACGGGAAAAATGTCAATCTGTCCGTGCCGCATGATAACTCGAATACACTTTATATTACTTTCACGAAATTTAATATTTACACTTACTGAGTCCATAGGAAAAACCCTATTGATTTTTGATCAAATCGTAGACTAGTACCGGGGTAACTACGAATTATTAACTGTCATAAGCTTTTTTAATAGCAATTTTTTATTGCATCAATCGATAAGACTGAATATGCTGTTGGGAACTGAAAAAAAGTGGCCACGTATTTGTACGTCTTCAGATGTTTTTGAAAAATAAAGCTGTATAGTTGATGTGAAAAATTTGTGGTGAATTCGATATGTTAATATTCCACTTAAGCCTACTACTGACTAGGCTACTACTGACTCTGTCACATATGCTGATCACACTTTCTGAAGAAAACACGGCCTAAAACTCAATAGTTCCTGGCCCATTAACTCCATCTGGCGCTTTGTTTTATCATTTTATTGGATTTTATTAAGTTGGATTTTATTTCATTATATCTGACAAAAAATGAATACTACACCTTTTCAACCTCAATTTCGGAAAAAGTAATTTCAATTTCGGAAAAAGTAATTCCAATTTCGGAAAAAGTAACTTCAATTTCGGAAAAGGTAATTTCAATTTCGGAAAAAGTAACTTCAATTTCGGAAATGCGAGGGCTATGAAGAGGGTATAGTAAAGTTGGTACCACGCTAAGACAAATGACTCAATCAGAGCGAGATTATGTAGAGAAGTAGCTAGAAGGTGTACCTAAATGTTCCAAATAAAACCGTTTTGATTTTCACTGTGGTTTTCATTTCATGCCCCATCGAATGCTTTAAAAAATAGCCCTCGTATTTCCGAAATTGAAGTTACTTTTTCCGAAATTGAGATGACTTTTTCCGAAATTGAAATTACTTTTTCCGAATTTGAAATTACTTTTTCCGAAATTGAAATTACTTTTTCCGAAATTGAGGTTGAAATGGTGTAGTCTAGAAGCTATCCAAGGGGTAATGGTGCCGGTGCGTCAGGCTGACAACCTTACCACCTTCGTGTGTCATATCTGTAAGGTCTGGGGCCTTCTGGAATCCCTATACATTCTGTACGGGGACCATTTTAATTTATCTCTGACAAAATTTCTTGTTCTCAACAGGATTTTCAGTCCTGCGTCGAGAACCATGCAACTAATATTACAAAAGCAATGGAGTATAAACAAGTAACTGAAATAGCCTACAAATGCTCATGACTGGCTCAAAACTACTTAGGCCTACATAATTTGTTTTCTTAACTGTGCTTTTAAAAAGAGGTCAATATTTCAAGCAAGTTTTATCCATCGAACTTATTCTCACTTCTTGTACATACGAATCTTAATTTGAGTTTGCTTTATTAATCATACTTATATAATTTATATATATATATATAATTAATTTATATCAATAATTTTATATATAATTTATTTGGGAAATACCTACTCCGATAGGTGCCAGTACGATAGTTACCTAAGTATTACATTTGGTATAACATATTGAAATTTTTCCCTTATCTTCCACAGTACAATCTATCTTAATTACCTTATATTATTTATATTTTGTATTTATAATTTCTTCCTTAATTTATTAGTCCAGTCAACGATGGGTTTGTAGAGGACATGGAGAGAGGGAGAATTTTTTCTTCGGGAATGTGTTGGGGGTAGTTAGGAGGTAAACATACTAAAAGTCCCCACACCTACCCCTTACGCTTCATGGGGGAGGGGGTGGAAAGGGCCCATTTTTTTAATTTTCGCTTAAAACTTGAAAACGGTCCGTCGTAGGGAAAAACTTTTTTAAGTACCAAATTAAAGTTATAATAATTCTCTACACGTTGGTTCATATACACTATTGTTGTATCTATGATTGTTTTCGAGATATAAACTGCTGGATATCACGAATATTCCAAAAACTAATTTTTACCTCACGTTTTTCGCTACATTTGTCTTTCTAACTTCTCAGCCTTTCATTTTACAGCAAAGTCGTCAGGAAAATAGTTGTAGAAAATTAAATTTCCTTTAAATATATATGTATGGATATTTAATTAATCTTCGACAAAACAAAAGTTACAATAATTTGAAATTGTCGGGTAAATTTAGTGATTTCTCAAGAAATTGTAGCCTACATTTGCTATTTCCTAATTCAAGAGCCATAACGGTATATGTATGTACACATATATACTATATATATAAACAAAACTAGTATACACACATTTATACATACGTTTACATATATATATATATATACAGGTATATTAGGAATCCACATTTAAGAACCCTGTAATCTTCCATCACCTTTTTATATCGGAATCAGCGTCTACAGGGGATGTTTTGAGGAGCTCCATTTCTTCCTCATCGTCGTCTTCGTTCATTACAGGTATCTTGTTCAAACAGTTCCCCTGGAAGTTTTATCATAAAGGGGAACAGTTCAACGAAACTTTCTTGCAGTCACATATAAGACTGCTGCAATCCTTTGTGTGCTTACAAAAAAATCTTGCCTAAAATTCCTTGTGGTTATGCTGGGTCTTTGGTCTTTGCCGAAAGGCATGTTATTTTGTTGCTCCCTCGCTTGGTGGAAGTGACGAGAGATCAGGTTTTACATTGGTCATAGATTTTAGAAATGAATGGGTACGTGGCGAATACGTGAAATTTGTCAAGACCCTCTACCCAGGGAGGAGATGATCGAAATAAACTCACCAAACAGCACTAAGGTGGCCGAAAAGGGAAGACGCTACCGAAGGAGAAAGTCCGTAGATATATATTTCAATCTGGACACCGAAATAACAGTGAATGAAGAACTATTCCTCCAATCTGGACAATCAAGACAGACTGATCAAGCTACTGAGGTCTAAACTCGAGGAAAACGGCATCAAGCATCAGACGATGCTGACGTGCTGATTGTCAGTACACCTAGTGAACAATCAACGAGAGAAACATCTAATGTGGCTGTCACTGGGGAAGATGTCGATCTAGCATTGATATTTACCGGAGATACTTCACCTGACCACATTATTTTACTCATCAAACCAGAGAGCGGAAAAGTTCTAACCAATGTTTACTCCACACACCAAATGCAGCAGTGGGAGTGAAACAAATTCTGTTCCTGCATGCTTTTATTGGCTGCGACATTCCGAAAGAGTAAACTTGGTTTTGTCAAACTTTACAAAAAATACCCAGATATTCACAGAACAGCCCCCTCCTCTTCACAAGTTGATGTTGAGGAAACTGGATGAACATGCATGTTAAGATGGTATGGCGCCCCAGCAAAGGAGAGCTCCCTTAACACCTACCGTTACCATTTATTTCTAAAATCTATGACTAATGTAAAACCTCGTCACTTCCACCTAGCAATAAAAGAATATGCCTTTCGGACATACCACCAGGTGCAGCTCTGGTTAGGAAACCAATTACCCCAAGAGTTGTGGGGTTGGGAACGCAAGGAAAGTCATCTTGCTCCAGAGCTGATCAATTACCCAGCAGCACAACAAGAAATTTTAAGCAAGATTTTTTTGTAAGTGCACAAAGGATTGCAGCAGTCTTAAATGTGGTTGCAAGAAAGTTTCCTTGAACTGTTCCCCTCTATATGCCAAAACTGCCAGGGGAACTGTTTGAACAAGGCACCTGTGAACGAAGACGACGATGAGGAAGAAATGGATCCCCTCCACACATCCCCTGCATCTTAACAGTCATGGAAGATTATGGGGATTCTCAACTCCTGCTATCTTGAGTTGTGGAGATGCAGCCAGAAGCTGGACCTTCTCGTCCCAAGAGAGCTAGGACTACATCAGTTTTTAAAATATATGTCTTTATTAATTTTTCTAAATGCACTTTGATTTATTTGTTTACTAAATACAGCGTTTACAAATGTTTGTTACTATACAATCACCTTCATAGATTTTCAGATTATATATTTTTAAAACCTGGAATTTCTTCCCAGGTTTTCGTTTTTGAAATTAATCAACTATTTTAAAATTTATATAACTGTATAATTTGCCCATTACTAATCATCAGTACAAACTTTTTGTAGAATTTATACACTATCTTTACAGGGATGAGGAAAGTAGTTTCTTGGATGTAGGGTGTTAATATATATATAGTATGTATGAGTGTGTGTATAGGGCCTATATGTATATATATATATACTGTATATGTAGTATGTATGCATGTAAATATATGTATATATATAAGTAAAGCGTTCCCTATTACAGGCCACGGAGGCCCAGAGGGTTCCAGGAGGTTGAGGCTCCCAGATTTTTAGACATCGGCACATGAAGGTGGTAAGGTTGTCAGCCTTACGCACCGGCCGCCTTTACCCCCAGGATAACTCCTGGTACTCATTTCTGAAAGAGGCTGAATCAACCCCAGGGCCATAGTGCCACCAGAAGGATTAGGCCAATTGAAAAACTCCAACGGGGATCGAACTCGCGACCTTCCCGTTTGTAGCGCAGAGCCTCAACCACTACGCTATAGCTAAGCCTCTAACCGAAATGAGTACCAAGAGCAATCCTGGGGGTAAAGGCGGCCGGTGCATAAGGCTGACAACCTTACCACCTTCACGTGCCGAATGTCCAAAATCTGGGAGCCTCAACCTCCTGGAACCCTCTGGGCCTCCATGGCTTGTATAGGGATCACTTTACTTTACTTTTATATATCATTATAACCCTTGAATTAGAAAATAACAAATGTACAATTTTGTTGAGAAATCACTAAATTTATCCGACAACTTCAAATTGTTGTAACTTTAGTTTTGTTGAAGATAAATTAAATATCTATACACATATTTAAGGGAAATTTAATGCTCCACAACTCTTTTCCTGACGACTTTACTACAAAACGAAAGGTTGAGGAGTTAGGAAGACAAAGTTAATGAAAAACGTGGGGTAAAAATTAGTATTTTGGAAAATTAGTCATATCAATCTGCCTATATCTCGAAAACAATTATAGATACGACAAAAGTGTATATGAACCAACTTGTAGAGAATTAAGTCTGTTTTAATTTGGTACATGAAAAGTTTTCCTTATGACGGACCGTTTACATGTTATAAGCGAAAAACAAAAAAATGGGACCTTTCCACCCCCTCCCCCCGTGAAGCGTAAGGGGTGGGGGCGGGGACTTTTAGTATGTTTACCTCCTAACTACCCGCAACACATTTCTGAATAAAAAATTCTCCCCCTCTCCATGTCCTCTACAACCCTTTTTAGGGCATTCATTGACTGGACTATATTCAATATCATTGAAATAACAGAGTAACATTGTTACCGTCGAGTTCCAAGAATGTTCAGAGCAAACTTACTCTATATTTGTTCGTCTAATAATTTAATATACGAATAATAAAAATTAATTCCTTAGTGTGCTGTATCCATATCAACCTCCATTTATAAAATTAAGTACAGCACAATTTGTATTCCGCACGCAAAGAAAGTTTATATTGGTACACTTGCGGTTCCGCTATTTTCAAACACCCTGTTCCAGCGGTTGGTATGGCTTATGTTATGTAACCGTTTCCTCCCCCTTAGCTACTTGCTTGAGCGAGTACGGAGGTTATTGCGAGCTGTTGTCATTAGGCAGTCGTCTTTCAGTCTGTATGGTGTTTGGCTGAATACATATTGGACGGAGGAGTCTAGGTGTATAGTATTTTCTGCATACTTCTGTATCCTGGGCGAGTACTTGAATTTTGCTTCTTAGTAATATTGTAAATTAATTCCATTTTGCTATGAAACTACGCATTGAGGCGTAACTTTCTTTTCAAGTACTCACCTAGCGTGCCGTTGTTTTAAATAAATATTTTTTTTGGCATTCTTTCTCCATGTAAGTTCAAAATTCATATATTATACCTAGGCTTCTCTGGTGTGTTTGTGTGAGTGAATGCGACGTATGTTTGAATTTTAGACTGCCACGTAATAATAATAAAATTTACCGAACTACTGACCAAGAAACTTGTTAATTACTATAGATATGTAAAGTATATATTTAATACTAACTTCAGATAGTTGAGTAATATCGTATTTGTAATAATAAAATACGTAATATGATGAATTCATCTTCCGAAGTCAGGAAAATTATACCAGATCTCTCATATGACGATAGAAGCATAAGCCATAGTAATTGCTGCGACAGTGTAATGATTGTAAATGCACCATATTGAGCCTTTCTTTCAATACGTAACTTATTCATTATTAGAAGTTTGCTAACTTCAGTACGTAATACTTAACCTTTGAGCTGACTTTTCTGGCTAACAAACAGATCTTATATTTGTATATGTGCAAGTTCTTGTTAAGAGATATGTATTTCTTATTCATGATGTTGTTCAATAAAATTGTTTTTAGAATTTACTTCTACATAATTATACACGCTCTGGTCTCCTGTCTCCTAGAAGTTACTTTGGCATATGTCGAAGGACAGAGCTAGAGCATTAGGAAGTATATCCTCCTGTAAAACCAAATAGTTTCAAGTGTAATCATTTTCACAGTGATAACGACTTGCAGGTTTTTGAAGCCAATATCGCAACACTGAAGGAGATGTTTCGAATATATTGACATAATGTTTGTACACTGTACACACATGTTATAAGCGAAAACCCAAAAAATGGGACCTGATACAACTTCATTAATAGCTAACAATTTGATTTGTAGTCAACCCTCGATATAGTGCCACCATCTGTTCTCTAATATTTAGTGGCACAAAGCGAGAGTGGCACTAAAACGAAATTTAGTTAACGGCATAATACAGTGCTGTGTTAATTTACTGCACTGTATTATGAAATTAAAAGGCAAAATATATTAAAATTAAATTAAATAAAAGGCAAATAGAGAACTTTACCAGAATATAAAGTTCTGTACAGTAACTCAGCATTACGGTAGATGTCCAGTGCTACAGTACACAAACGGGTTAAAAATCGTGTTGGGTCCGTGTAAGTGATTAACTGTCACTAGCAGCTGTAGTGTAGTGTTTAGATCTGAATGGACACTAGGCTAAAAGAAGTGAAACTTTGGAATGTCTCATTGTATGAAGGGCTTTTTCTACCTGGTTCACCCTCCCGCAGGCTGTCTCTTCCGACTTCTTAACATAGCTTCCTCATTCCACCGCACTACAGTTAAAGTTAGTGGAACTACAGTACAATATGTTTCTTAAATAGTCTTCCTAACATTCACGCCAGTTATAAAAGAATTCTGCAACTGAAAGAAAAATCACTGCTAGCCATATTATTTTTGTAAAAATCTTGTATTAAATTCACTGGCACTAAATGAATTGGCACAGTAATGAGGTCAGTGGCGTAGCAAGCTTAGGTGGTACCCGGTGCGGAAAATTTCTTGCCCCCCCCCCCATTTAAATTATTAAAAGATGGAATAGTTCCGAGTGTTATTTTTTGGATAGTGAAAGGTAATCCCACGAGAGTTTAAGAGTTTATCGATGGATGCAGCTGCAAGGAATTTATCTGATGTAACTCGCAAACTCAACGGATTATGCAAAATTAGTAATAATTACTTTGTTATATAGAAACAAAACTAAGCTCCGAAATCATGATATACTATGAATCTATGAATCGATTCGAGTTACCATACTGTGACCAGTGCTACCAATGGTGCATATAAGACATAGTTAATCTAATTCAGCCAATTTTGTTAGAAGGAAAGACATACATATCAAGCATATTATGCCGTACATTGTACATTGTATTGTTAAACGACAATAAATGCTATTATTATCATTATTATTATTATTAATAATCTAAAGTACGTTATAGACAAACATATATATTGTTTTCGTGAGCGACAGACTGTAGGTGTTACCGTTAATAAAGCGAACATCTAGGCCAAAATACACTCCCGAAATTGTGCAAACTTTTATTTTTTGAGTGATTTTTTTATATTTTGTTTTCCAAGCGAAATCTCGAATTTTGGAAAGATGAATTTTGATAAAAAGAAAAAAAAAATTATTTATGTCAGATACCTTTTAAGATGTGAACCGAAGATTGGAGAGAAGTTTTCCTTATTTTTACATAAAGAAAGTTTTCTCGAAAACGGCTTTGACGAATTTCTTTGAATTTTGCCCGTGGGTTTCGTATACAAAGAGCTAAAACTTTTATTTGAAACACTTTTTCGTAATAATTCTCTGAAGGGTAGTTATAAGCCACCCATTCTGAATACGGGCTCTTTGCAATACGCCCCCTTGCAACGGAAAATCGTAGGAAAACAAAATTTTGTATTTGGGTTAGGTACCTTTTGGGGATGTGACACGAAGATTGGTGACAACTTTCTCTTATTTTTCAGGGGAGGCTAACTTTTATTTGGGCAGAGGAAGTTATGTGAATTATACATAATTCTTTTAGGTTGATCGTAATAAATTTCATAAACAAGTAATGTAACTATTTTACGGAACTGTATTATTAATAATCTATTCTTAAATATGCGCACATCCCAGTTCAAAATCTAGATTGAAGGAGACTTCGGAGTCAACTCACATTGGAAGTTTATTTTCGTCAAAGTCATTACGAATTGGTTGCGGCTTAAGTGATATAAAATATCACCGATTGTTGAAGAATCATTTAAATTAATAAAACTGCAGAGACGAGCATCGACAGAAATAAACACCCCTCCCCTAACCATAATATTATTGTTCGTATCAACACAGCGGCCAGTTCAGCCGCTTTTTATTACCTTTGTTGGCATAATTTAAAACTAAAAGAAGTTTCAATACGCATGTTGACTTGTAGAAAGTTGTTAAGCTTATTCAATTGTTGAAAAAAATATTATTTTCTTTAAATTCCCTTGAGCGATTTTTTACTTACAGAGACACATTTTAATTTTGTCACCCCCTGGGTGACGGCACCAGGAGCGGCCCGCACCCCCCTACCTACGCCACTGAATGAGGTCTGTTATTTATATTATATGGAAGAAGATCCTTTCACTTACATTTATTGGCACAGTGCGAGGGTGGCACTGTAAAGAGGGGCATTATATCGAGCGTTGACTGTACATGCATTTTGTATGCGTATTTGCGACATCTTTCATAGACACTTTTAAAATTTAACGTAAAACAACATGGTACTTTCGTAATTTATGTAAAGAAAATTGGTGATCATTAATACCGTACAGTATTAATGAACTATCAGTCCAAAAAAATTAGTTACTTCACATATTGGTAGATTATGAGGCTTGGTAGATTCTTCAGCTAGACTAAATATTACTGAACCAATTAAGTTAATTTATTTGGTTACAACTGAACTATTTAAAATTCATTTAAACGATTTGTCCACTTTCGTAGTCAGGAAATAATTATGTTTAAGTTCTCTCATTTTATGTGAATTCCTAACACCATTATCGATTTAAAATATAAAACAGGTTATAATATTAATGCAGTGGTATACCTTTCAAAACTTTTCTATGAAAGCGGATACATTTGAGTGTTGATGTAGGTCTCAGTAATATTATAATATGAAGTTTGAATCCGGAGTTAGCAACTCACTTAATTGTGGCTAGGTTAGTTATATCGGGTTATATCAGATTAGAAGTTCATAGCGATGGTTAGTTCAGCACCTTCCTAATCTAGATGTTGGTGTTCAAATGAAGCTCAAAATTCTGTTCGTATAAGTTACGCTTTAAGGTTTATCAAGCTAAATGGCATGCACATTTAAATGTCCTGGATTTAAATATGTTTATGTGTTAGAATTAAAACATTCGAGTTATGGATGTAATAAAATTCCACAAAAATGATGATGATAATAATAATAATAATAACGATAATGGTAATGATAATGATAATAATAATAATAATATTAATAATAATATTGCAGATGCTGCTCGCAAAATACTTTGAAGGATTTACAGATAAAATGATTATGAAATCCGAATTAAAACATATTACTGAAACATATTTTTAACAGTCGGCATTTTAAAATAATATAACTCTGTACAGGTTCCAATTCCAAAGAAGTAATTCCGTCAATATCGGTTGATGTATACTTTAGACTGCTGTGGGTTGTGTCGAATTTGAGCACAACAGTGGCGGCTCGTGGCCGGAAAATTAGGTGAAGAGAAAAAAAATTCCACATGCTTATGTTAATAACGGAATTCACCTATGTCTTGTATACCAAAACAATCCTTCGGTAGCCCTTTAAGGCTGCAAACTTGTCGGTGGTATCATCATAGAATGGCTGCGTTTCTTCTAGCTGCAGTAGAAGTTCTCTCTGAATTGAACTATTCGCTAATCAAGATACTTGTCAGATTAGTATCTGGCAATATGTTTTATTCTTCATTTAGCAGGCCTGCGTCGTGATCTGACAGCTGACACAATGATGATTTGATTTTAAACAATGAGGGTAAGAATGTAGTTATTATTTATAAAATCTGATACATTTTATTCATGGAATACTCTTAATAAATCCCACTCGGGATTAAGAGTTTCATGAGATAAATTCGATCCCGCTTCTCCGCCGCGAATCTTTCTATGTTTATCGTAATTATTATTCTCTTAATCAGATTATTCAGAATATTCCATTCATGCGATGCGGACTTGGTATTGACTAATAATCTTTAGCAATCGACCAATTACTGTTGTTTATCTTATAAGTTATTATGCTTGCTAGGGTCGGAAAGACGCAATTTTTTATTTAGATGACACACTAATGTTTCTTCCTGGATGAATACTAGAAATATGTATATTTAAATTTAATCTTCTTTTAAATGTCTTATAAATCACACAAGTCACAAATAAACGAAGGTGACATTGTGGCATAAAATCTATACTTAGAAATTACTAATGAATGAGGGCGTATAACCTAAATAAGTATAATTTTAAATTTATACATAGCTTACTTAATATTACGGAAAATTACTCACAGATGGAAGTCAGAAATATCAATAATGAAGACACTTGTAACTGCATTTAGCTCCCGAACTACTAACAATAAGCGAAATTAAAATCACACAAATTAAGAAATAAGACAAACATGACAACTGCACCTGCACTTTTGCGCCAAAACTGCATCAAATTAGCTAAAAGAGAGGAAAGATTCGGGAGGACATCGGAAACAAGGAGTCCACTGATCGGAAACATTCGTATGATCAAATCTCAGACAGTTGCGCAGTAGAAGTGCGCAAAGGAAGAGCCCAACTGTCTGGAGATTCTTGTACTGGCGAAGAAAATGCTTGAACAAGAGGGACTGCTTCATGGGTAGTCTGTTCCCGTCACCACGAGGCTGTGGTTTAAGCGAGAAAACTGCTGCTTTCCAATCCTCATTTTTAGTGCAACAGACTACCCATGCAACGGAGGGAGTGGTTTCCAGTTCACCTTCGCCACGGCCGACTTGAAACACGCTGTCGCTTGCAGGATCTCAGTGTCTCCTAGCTTTGACACCAGGTGGTGGCATGGCGGGCAATTCAAAACTACAGATACATTTATAGTAAAAACCAACATTCGTGATATTGAAAATAAACTTTAAAAATACGTATTGTAAAGGAAAAATACTGGTGAAGTGCTACTTCACCTACTTCCTCTGAATAGCCGCCACTGGAGCACAATGGGTCTCGGTAATTTAAGGTGGACGGGACCGATACGATTTCGAAATATAAGGAAACTCGGACTTACAAAATCACAAGAAAATGCCTGTTGCAAAGAAATTACTTAAGCCGATGTCCCATGATCCAATTTCTGGTCCAAACAGTCAAACAGTCTCTACAAACAGTCAGATTCCATCATGTGACAAAGACGACAATCGTTGCACATAAATTCATCCTATATTTTCCATACAATAAAATTGTATTACATACAAGGAATAGAAATGTTTCTAATTTTCTATAAAAATATATTAAATCAATCATTCTCTCCCCGCGTGACCCACATGGCTTAGAAACATGGTAACTTCCTCCGTACAGCTGATGATCTCATTCTCTGCGCTGCCAGCGCTTGATCAGCGAACATAAAATATTAAATGATATATTAGAGCCAAGAAGGCCAACTTTAAATTTATAAATTAAGTTTACAACAATTCTAACTATAGAATGATAATTCTTGTCCGTGTGTAGGCTTAGGTGAAAAGGTTGATTCAGACTGAAAAATGCAATGCCATAGCCGGGATTTGAACCAGAAACTTCGGCTCTCCATGCCGCTGCTCTACCGTTCAGCTACCATGGCAACATGCCGGCACAACATTAAATTCTCAAACTCACATATCCCAGTATACCACCAGCAGGCGTTCTCAATATGAGATAACAACCCAGAGTGGTGACTTACAACCCTTAAGTACTTTAACTCGCACACCCACTAGAAGAGTGGTACATCTTCAAATATCTCACTTTTGGGAAATGGAGATTGAAGTTTCGTCAAATTTCAAAGCATGCTGGTGAAAACAGGGAATACTTTTTTGTAATATTTTTATAGCATATAGTTTGGTCATAACACTTTATCCCTTTTTTTGAAAGAAAGTGCTTTTTAAGTGGATATTTTACTATAATTTCACAAGATGTAACTATATTCGAGGAAGGCTCTAGTCGCATTGCCGTGAGATGTAACGTTAATATTAAAATTATAATATTAATTTTAAAATACCTTTTCGTTTATACTAAAGAAAATATTTGTTTTGTTATGGTTGATACAAATTAATTAAGTCAGCAGTAATATAAATTGAACATTTACTTGTATTCTCAAAGTTAAGAATATATTACAATTATTTATCAATATCATGAAAACCAGTGTTTTATACTTATGTAAAATAGAGTTGTAATAGATTTTAAAAAAAGAAAAGAAATACTGCCACATATCACAGCCGCAGTCCCTAAGTTATTCATCTTAAAATGCTTTCCTTCATAACTGAATACAAACTGCATGTTCATTGACAACAGCAATGGACTATTAGATTGAATAATAAAAAAAATGAAAATAACAAAACGAACACTGAATCGGGAACTATTTTGTAAGTACATTGGAAAGAGGCATAGTAACTGTAATAAGCCCGTGGAATAGTTTTGCAGGTCCAAAGAGTAATCAAACTTTGTTTCTTTCGAGCAGAAATACTAGGCGAGGAATTCTAAATTGCCCTTCCTTCCAAGTTTGGAGGGCCTCCATTTAATCGGAAACACTCACAGGCACTGGAAGATTCTTCTGGGTGGTGCGCATCATTTCATCCTTTTGCTTGTGTTGATAAATAAACATTTCCTCGAAAGTATTTGATTTAAGAAATGTCTTATAATAACATTTTATGGGATTGTATTTCCAAAGTTCGAAAGTTTGAAATTGATTGGCTGCAATTTACAGTTGACATTAATTTTTTCCCTACTTTCTCAGACAAATCTTTGAAATTTATGAAGTCCTTGTGGCCGTATTCAACAACTTTGAAGTAGGGGTTTATCTTTTTTTTTTTGCAGTTCTAATTATTTGGTAATATTGTGAAGGAACGTAAATTGGTCCAGCTTTTCGAACCCTCCTGTTTTCTTTCTCTATTAAAGAGTGTACTGCATCATCCTCATTTTGTGTGACCTTTTATGAGATATTTTTTGATGATGCTGTTCACGTTTGTTAACATAGAAAAAGAATGCATGTACATCATAAATAATAATTTATTCTTCTGCTGACCCCCACAGCTGTCTGAATAAAATATAAAATCAACTGGATTAGAAGATTTTTTTTTTTCGGAAACAGCCTGCATGTACTTGAGATCCCCTGTTGCTTTTTCTATCGTGCCAAACTTTGCAGAGAGTTTCTTCATATTTCAAATTATAAATGGTAAAATCAAAGGTGGACAGCTTAGAGTTGTATTAAAATGTAACGTTACTAATCATCATATTACATCGGAAATCAACGTAACTTACTCAAAACCGAAGACCGTTATATCTCAAGATGCAACACTACTAACTGTCTCGCCACCTTGGAAGCCAGCACCAAACTGAGTTGTTCCGAAATGTAACCCTAGTCGCCCATTCGTAGGTCCGTAACTACAAAACCGAAAAGCGTTACAACGCTACCAAGTGGCTATTTGAAGAGCTAAAGTTACAACTCTTATCGAGATTCTAGAACACATATTTGTGCATCTGGGTATGGTATTATCTCGAAATGGATATTTTCAGAGATGTAACACTCTTCTAGTGGGGGTGCGAACTAAGGTCCGAGTTTCATAGTAAACCACTTAGTAGGTCACAATGGAATGATAATTCTTTCACACTGGCCATGTGTAGGCTAAGGTGGAAAGTTTGAGTCAGACTGAAAAATTCAATGCCACAGCCGGGTTTTGAACCAGGATCTTTAGTTGTCCGTGCCGCTGCTCTACCGTTGAGCTACCATGGCAACATGCCGGTACAACCTTAAATTCTGCAACTGACTCATCCGGACCTTAAGAAACTTGCGGGTAGTAAGTCGCCACTCGGTTGTTATCTCATATTGAGAACGCCTGGTGGTATCCTGGGATTTGTCAGTCAGTTGCAGAATTCCATGTTGTACCGGCATGGCAGTTCAAAAGGTAGGGAAGCGGCACGGAGAGCCGTAGATCCTGGTTCAAATCCCGGCTGTGGCATTGCATTTTTCAGTCTGACTAAACATTTCCAATACTAACTATAGCCATTATTACAACCAGTATAAACGTTCATAATTATGCTCTAGAAATTAATTTATTAAAAAGATTCCTCAAAATATTTTACCAATGTCAAGTGTGTATCTATTGACTGCCAAGTCGATTGTAGTAACTATCGATTTTCGTTGTGGGGGAACAGCTGACGGTTGGACCAAAACGTACTAGAACTAGGGCAGAACTAGGTCTATTTGTATAGAAATGCTACTTGAAGCAACTTTTTTTAACCAAAAAATTGGATCGTGAGACTCGGGTTTACGTTAGATAATACAGCAAACATACAGATTGCCTTGAACTAAAGGAAATTGCCAAGCGTATTTTTAAAATAAAACCTACCACATTTAAACAAGGTAGGGTCTGTTTCAGTAGTGATGAAAACTGTATTTCGTTGGTTAAGTTGGTAGACCTCGTGTCTCCAAAATTGTACCTTTTCAGGAGAGCAAAAAATTGAATTATGAAGGATATGTGACATCACAATATTCATTACCTCATTCGATAAATGATTTGAAATTTCCGAGTTCACCGCAATCGATTACAAAGCGATCGATGTTCTCATACGGGGCTTTACCGGAAACATGAGCTGTTTTTCTGAACATTTTACCTAAAAATGGCTAATTGTCAAGATACGCTCTTAACACTGTCACATCCTCGTCAGTGTCTAGCCTCGTATAAAACATTCGCACACCAAAAATGACGATTTACTATTTTTATTAAGTGCCACAATGGTACTTTATGGGATAGTGGGGTAGACGAGAAATTGTTTGTCCGTCCGTCCGTCTGTACGCGCGATAACTCAAATACGCTTTACCGGATTTTCATGAAACTTAGCATATACACTTTTAACGGGCATGGGAAGAAGTCTGTTATCAAATGCAAATCAGATATCATGACAACATATTGTTTTACAGTGTTCATATACGGCTTTGAGGCGATGGGCTTACCATCTGTCCATCTGCCCTCTCTCGGAAAATAAGTGTAACAAAATTCACATAGGTAACAGAAATCTCCACTTGGAGGCCCTTCGCCCCAACATAGGGGATATAGAAAATCAGATAAGACTGATACCATACAGTTGCAATACAGTTAGCTTTGACAAATCACTATCTCTTCACATATGCTTATCAAAGTAGCCCGTTAAACTGAGCGCGATTGCCGAGATGGTTACTACTTGGATTCGGCATTCTATAGGTCCCTGGTTCAAACTCCCAAGCCAGCCAATTTGACATTTTGTTTGTTTGTATTTTTATGTGAGTGTGTGATTGTCAAGATATCACAAATCTGTATAGTTCTGCTGATGCTGACGATTTTAATCTGTTTAAAAAGAAACTAGACCTTTGTTCTTCCGTAAGCCCTGCTTAATGAATCAATCTGGAGCCTAAGACGGAAATAAATTTATTTAAAAAGATCTAATTTTCTGCATACTATAATTGCAATTACAACTGATTAAACAAAAGCATTCTGGCATTTTGTTACATCAGTTTACCTGATTTAATTGAAGATTGTGATACATTTTAATGTCATGTGACATTACGGTTTAAGTTGGTACATAGACCCTTTTGCGGTTATTAAGCTGGTACAAAGAGCCTTTTGTTTTCACATTCTTTAAAAATACTGTAAGTATTGGCAAATATTAATTTTTGTAAAGGTTATTATATGGATTATCTTCAAATGTATTTGTCACTTAACAGAAGAAATAGCATGATTAAATGCCCTAAATAAATGTCTTTAAAATTTGCATTTCAGTTCTTTTTTTTTCTTGTTTTTTCTGAATCATGACTTTGGCACTTAAATCCATTAAGGATGTGTTATTGTTATCGCACTTTTGGAATTATCATAGTTAAAGTCATATATATACATATTTATATAATTTAATTCATAGTGTTAATAGTTGCAAAATTACTTCGAGTACTTTTTATATTTAATGTGTTGTCGTTTTACTAAATTTCAAGTTACCATATGTATTTTTGATATTCACTTTCTGTACCATTTACTCAATATTATTGTAAAAATTGTTGTGGTCGCAGGTGACCCTCGTTGTTAAAAAGCGACCTTAAATAAATAAAATAAAAACAAGCTAATCGCTTCAATTATTGTTGGTTTATTGAACCGGAGCCACTACTCCTATATCAAGCAGCTCTTCAGTTTGAAACACGAGGCTCAGTGCCTACTGTTCCAGACCTCCCGCCCTCAGAAAATGCAGACGCTAAGCACTCAAGGTACGTAGATCTAAGCACTAATAACAGGCATCCGCCACCATGCAGACAAACCGTAAAAATATTTTGCACGAAAACATTTATATATTGCGTTTAGCAATCGTGTGATGCCGGTTATGATTTGTACATAATTTCTCAGAATTTCGTCAGGGACTTTTAGACTATCATATTTTGCAGCTAATTTGTCCTTTAAGTTTCATTAAAATGTTTTAATTTTCCAAAGATGGTGTAATAATTACCATATAATTAACCCCAAAATGCAATATATGCAAAAAGTTGTAAATTATGTATTAGCTAGCTGCCGTCTCCACGATATAAGTTTATTAATTGTTAATTCAGCTCAAATTTATGGGAATTTCTAACTATGGAGACTCGAAACACCGAGACTCATACTATACTATATTTATACTGTATACTATATCCCAGGAAGGGATAGTGGTAACTTTATTTGGCTAATCGGACACGATAACCGAATGTCAGAATATCGGTGCCTCCGGGGAAAGGTTCCATTGCGGAAGAACATTTTTTACGTTTATATTGTTGTAGAGGACATGACATAGACTGAAAACTCTCTTGGAGGAAATTGAGGTATTAATAAACCTGAAAGTGCCTTTAAAAATTTTCCAGAGACTCTAATTTTTTTTCCCCATTACTTGCCGTAGGCCTATATCTATGACACGGGACCCACAGTTTATATTTCATCCCATAGGATGTCGGCCCAAGTATTTTATATCCAGAAAATACTAAGTGTGAACTCACAAACGTATGCATCACCGAGGTCAACCTTGTAAAATAATACAGACATTATGTAGCTAATACAGAACTCCAGGAAAATGTGTAATCGAATTCTGTAAACTATTCAGAACTATAAAGCAACTTTAATGTGCATTTTATATTTGCAATACATGACTTACAAGTGCATCCAAACAAGTTAACTTTGCAATTATTTGTTAAGTAAGTAGACTGTAGAGGATGTCGTTCTACTTTCTACAGTTTTATAGTTATGTGCTTGATTTTCTGCATATAGGCCTATAATTATGGTTTAATATACAGGGCGCGCCAATAAAATGTACCTGTTTTTAAATGCATGGAGAACAAAGATGGGAGAATTATCTGTTAAGAACAACATGTTCAATATGTCCACCTGCAAGGTCCATACAACGATTCAAAGGAAACCCAAAATTGTGTATCACTCTAGCACACATTTCCACCGGAATTGCATGGATAAATTCTTCGATTCTTCTCTTGAGCAAGCAGATTGTGTTCGGGTGTCGTGTATACACATTGACTTTTGTGTAGCCCCACAAGAGGAAATCAGCGAATTGTCTTTGGTGTTGGAGCCTCTCGAACATGGAAGTGATTGCGGAATCTCCTCTGTGTCTCTAGTATACATTTTGTTTCCAAATAAAATTTGACTATTATAATTCTCTCGGGCGTAGTGAAAACCAATGTGGAATTTTCTCCCAGGCTTGCACAACAATGTGTACAAAAGAACAGAAAGATATATTACTAACTTCACGAAATATTAAACGAGAAAAACAGGTACATTTTACTGGCGCGCGCTGTAGTATAGTAGTTTATAAGTTTTTAGTAATTAATTTTTTTAACATTAAAATTGCAAATATTTGAAAATACAACTTGTGGAACATTTTCTCAGTACAATGTCTAATTTTTATTTAATATGATCTGTGACATATTAAAACAAAACACGTTAATTTTACAAATCTTGATTAATTTATTATAACATGAGAAGAAATTATGTTCAGTCTATATGTAAAATTTACAAATAAATTTATAGTACGGACACATATTTAATTTTTTTATTCAAAAGTATTGATTTTAAAAATGTCGTGCGCTATTTTATTAACCATGCCTTGTAGCATTTCCGGCTCACCATCGTTATTCAAACTCAGGAGCTATTTAATAAAAAAAAAAGTAGTGGATCCGGTCACGGAAAACATAATTAAGGTAGTGGATGCCGGCAAGATGACCATATGACCCCAATCCTTCCGTCTGCTTATGGTAGATGACGCAGCTGTCGGATGTTAGGCCTAGCCTCTTCATGGCTGCAACGCCACGGATTGCACTTACGGTAAAAATGTCAGCCTCGTTGCATGAAATTTGCAAAACTCATTTAGTTTTGAATATATAGAAATATAGTGAAAATAAAATCAGGTAAACTGATATAACAAAGTGCCAGAATGCTTTTTAATCAGGGAAATTGCAATTATGATAGCCCCATGCAAAGAAAACGTTATTTTTGTAATAGATCTCAGAGTTAAACTCCAGATCCTTAACCTCTAGATCCCGAATCCACATCCTTAAACTCATTAACCTTAAGTCATATTCGTATTCACTGGTATAATAAATTCTTAAAATATGTCAACATTTTACAAAATGCACTGACAATAATATTAATGGTGTAATAGGCCTACGATTCGCTGACATGTTTGTTTCAAGTTTAAAGCAGCCGTATAGGTTATGGATTAATTAAAGACAATGTGAAATCAATCTGTATGGCAATAGGTAACTTATTTTGCTGCACAGGAGCGAATAAGAAAAATACATTAAAATATAATGCAGATATCGGTAGCCATACATATCGATAGAATGCACAATATTATATCAATATTCAACGTCTAATTGTGTTTTAAATCTTTTATTTACACCTAGCCTATTGTGGTCCATGCAATAATATTTTAGCGTCTTATATCCATTTCAAAATTAAAATTTATAGTATATTGGAAATTAAAGCATGCTCTTAAAAAGTAATTTCGCCTATTATTTCAGAATCGTTTAAGTATCAGTTACTGGAACTCGGCCGCTGTTTGGCTGTCCGCGAGCCAATCAAAATGGAGAACGAGATTATATTATAATAGATGTGACTGTTAATTACTCGTTATTTCGGTACCGTTCAACCGATTTGGTCCAAATTCAATAGGCTTCTTCCCATGGACGTCATAAATGCGTGTACCGAGTTTCATAAAAATCCGATAAAGCCTGTTTGAGTTATCGCGCCTTTCTGATATTTTACTATTAAAATAGGAACTGAATTCGGCATTGCTACGGTACCGGTAAACAAGTTTGGTCCAATGTCAAGAGACCTCTTCCCATAGACGTTATAAATGCGAATACCAAGTTTCATGAAAATTATGTAAAGCGTATTTGAGTTATCGCGCGTACAGGCACACGGACAGACAGATAGACGGACAGACATTTCCCCATCCCCCACACAATCTTATAAAGTACCTTACTGGCACTTAATAGAAGTATAGGGATTTAAAATTTGCACGTATTTAAAACAAAAGGCTGCACGTACAGTCTCCTTAGACATGGCCAGCCTTATAACTGATGCCTCCTTAAAGTAAATTGTACTTGAATATTAGGCCTAAAGTGTATTTCTTTATAGATAATCATTTGATGGCGTTTTATTTTTTAATATTTCATTTATTTATTCATTCATAATTTCATATCTTTGAACGTCCCTGAACTAGTGATGACGTGGTCATATAAACAAGTCCTACAACTATTTTAGCCAATCAAAATATATTAAAATAAGAGAGAGGGAGAATTGTATCCGCCCTCTCAGGACAGTTGCAGAAAGTCAGGACTGTAACAACAAGACTTGCTAACTATTCACTGACGTGAATAGACGCGACTTTTCTATTTTGCTGAATGGCAAGGCAGCACTGCTAGGAGTTTTTCCTACATTGATGTAATAATGTAGAAGCTTATAATTGTTATACCGAGTGTTTGTATTTGCTTGTGAAATGTAACTTCTGAGCTTTAAATTTTAGATCTACGATTTAACCAATAAAGCTACCAAGCTTATTTTAATATTCCTTTTGCTTATTCTTTGTGTGAGAGCGTGTGGCTATAAAGTACCCTAACTCCAACAATCTACCAGTTTCAGAGGTATTTTATAGGCCATTCACTGCAACCAGTAAAACACGACCTGAGACGACATTCTGAGCTACACTGATGACTTCATCGCGTACAAGATTCTTCGAAGGTACGGTACTCTAATTATTAATATATTAGATCTGAATCCTATCCTCTGGCGCCCACATTCCCATATAGATGAAGTTCCCCAGTACCCGTGACGCCACTTCCGTTACACAATACACTGTTGTCATGTGAACTGTGATTTGGATTTGATAATATTATGTGTAAAAAGAGATTAGGTATTCTCAAAAACATTTGATTTTTGGCATTTAAAAATCAAAATTTTGCAAAATCCTTTCTTAGTGAGCACGTAAGTTATGAAACGAAGGCACTGTCAAAATTCCTAGTCTCTACTTATTATAGTTCAGGCTCTACATTCATTCTCTGTCATTAAGTCAGTCAGGACAAAGCCATATATATATATATATATATATATATATATATATATATATATATTTAGCTGAGAAATGTGGTTGTTTATCATATACCCTAAGCATGTAAAATGAGACAAAATAGGGTGGAATTTCTTTTTTATTTCAGCCCCGAAATGGTTGTATGGTAACATGAGAGTGGGAAATAGAATAATCCGTAAAGACAGTACAATTTTATGTTACCGGAAATTCTGTTTCTTCTTATTTGAACCCCTACCAGGCATGGTGTGTAAAAGCAATGGGGTGCAAAATTCTACATCCTCGATGAGCCAAAAAAATCTATAGCAAGCGTTTTCTGAGGGAATAGTGCGAGTGTGATAAGTCGTTCTTCCTTATTTCAAATTCTACATACCTGTTTATGGACCTAGAATTTGAAAATTGAAGGTCCTTCATAAGTTAATTTCGAATGCCAAATTACAAAACCCGAGCGACGCCGGACCTTTTAAGTTAGTGTTAATATTAAAGGAGAATGAATCTGGGCAATAATCATGCTAAGAATTTTCTCACAGTCTTATCATAATTCATGAGTGGCTGCATTATGACATTTCTATATTCTCGTAACGTCATTTATGGAGTTACACATACCATCTGAAATTCTAAAATATTGTAGTATTTTCTGTCATTAGTTATTTAAAAGGAGGTATTAATCATGTCACGTGTAAAACTATATTCTTGAATATTTTTACCATTGGTTGATTGGTAGTGTTGAATGTAGTGTTCAATGCCAACGAATCAATGTATATTCAGTTCTGTCTATAGTTAGAAAGTATAGCAGTTTATTTTTAAAAATTATGAACACACCTTATTGCAATTTTATCACAAGAATTATAAAAGCTACGAAACCAATGATGCAATTCAATGATGCAATGCAATTCTGAAACAGGTCTAAGGCATAGCTCTAATTCAAGCCCCTGATTGTATAATTAACTTGTCAGTAAAATGTCAAAAAATATAAATACAACTTTAATAATTTTAATTAATAGTTTCTTTACAACAGACGTTTGAATAATTATGTTATAAAGCTTTTATTTATTATTATTATTTTTTTTTGGCCCTCCAACACCCCCGGAGCCCTCTACCATAGGCCATATTCCGGTCCCAACAACTTTTCGGCGCATTTGTTCTAATACGGTACTTCATTTCCGTTAAATCAATGGGGAAATTTGTGTTGAGCTAGCTGTTGGCTTCAACAATAATAGAACTATGTATTCTCTTTATGTTCAGTCATCTGTCTAACGGGGGTTGTAAATCCCATCCGATATTCACCTGACAGAGTGAGGGAAATTATGTTATCAACTACACTACATTCCCGGCCCCTAACAGATTCTTGACTTATTTACCTTATGAGACCTACAACTTCAAATACTAAAATGAACATTGCAGATGCGGCAGATTAATCTCAAGTTTCGCATTGATCATTGAAAACTGTTATAATTTTTTGTATGGTGAATTCTTATTATTTTTTAAATTTCATAAATAAGCAATCAATTCAGTGAACAAAATTCCAAGCATCCAATTTTAATTTGTAACTTCATTCACGTCAAGTTGAAGTATGAAACTCATAATTTGTATGTGAAATACAGGTTCATTAAATAAGCAAAATAATAGGAAAGTTGAAACTTGGTTGCCTTCAATTACTGTTACTTATGAAAGGTTTGTTTACAATTTTTCCATATTTTTCTATATTTTTCATTGAGCACATGTTTTGGTCGCGGCAGTTCAAAAGTGGATATAAATATTAAACTAACAAGTTATTTGAAATAAAAACACAATCAATTACATACATTAAGCAGTAGTAGTCAAAATAAATTTAAGAAAGAAACATGACAAATAAATATTTATATCGTAATAAACTTAAATATTTTTTTGATTTGGTAATTGTTCAGATTAATCCAGGGTTATTTTTAACAGTGGAATTGAATAATCTGGGACCAAAACTAGAGCTGTGTTCTAGACCTGCAGATGTGAAACGTTTAGGTTCAATTAAAGGATTTGTATGGTTTCATCTTTAAGACATATTTTCATCTAGTTATTTACAATTCAATCTCTAAAATTATTGTGCGGCCTGCCATTACACTCCTGGACATAATACTGACCCTCGGAACTCTTGAAGTTGGAATCACCTGCTGGTTTTTTTTAACAATAGATACAGTCTGCTAATATGGAGTTGCATCACAGAAAATTGGATGAATGTGTGGCAGTACTTTGTAGAATACTGAATACAATTAGCCTAATAACTTACACTCGAACAATAAAAGGGCAATTTCTCTACTGTGTTACAGGGCAAAGAAGGATTCTAAACTTATACATCCGTCGAATTAAAGTTAGTTTAGAAATTAGTTTATGAGTTGTAAAGAAAAATAGCATGATTTGTGCCTTTATGGCCTGCATGGGGAATAGTCTAATTTTATTTTATACTAAACATATTGTATTATATCATATGGTCAGATTACTTGCTAAAGGCATATTAAAGTCTGAACCCCTAATAAACTTTAGTTATGATATTTGTTATTATCATCACGTTCGGTCCTGTAAATAGCTCTCATATAGTACATAAACCCGAAAGCTAAATGTGTTCTAAATAATGGCACTGATAAAACAAGCCTAAGTGTTCTTTCTAGGTGCTACCGGTCCCTTGAATATATTATGAAAATTTTTTCATATCACAACCCTATGACCCCTAAATGTCGCATTTTCAATCATATAAATGTAATAAGTAATTAATTGAAGACGTTGATGGATTGATACAGTATTTTTTAACATTTAGGCCTATTTTTCAACAACTTTCCAGCGATATTTTACTAATGTGTGTCTCTTGTGTATGTGACTCAGTTGCTAAAGCGAAGTAAGTTGCGAACCCCTGATCTTTAAGGATTAACAGTACGGTATTTCCTTTTTTAAAATTCATTTTATTTTAAACAGGGATGTTTGCTTCTTCTATTTTTCTTAGTTTAACCTCTCCCATGGTAAGGACGTTTATGCGGCCCACGCCGCCTGGGAGATTAGTCGTCCGTGACTTGTCGAGTAAGGGATTACCTTTGGATCACATTTATACTTTATTGACCGGACAAGAATATGGAGGGTCTCTCTGGATGACCCAATTCCGGAGCCACCTCCCATACAACAAAAAAACAAAGGACGAGACACAGTACTAGTACACACACACTTGTTCCGAACAAGGCACGGATGAGATGAAGATAATAATGACGGCCAGATGATATCTGAGGACCAGTAGATCCTCAAGTTTCCCGACATTCGTCTCACAGATGAGGAAAAACCTAGATCATTATTAAGAGTAAATATTCTCAATTAAATATAAATGCTCACATTTAAATAATATTTTCTCAATTGGTACAAACAAAGTTTGAAGCACCATCTTAATTCAGAGTTAAGATGCTCCCATAGGCGCCGACTTTGGGGGGAAGGTATTTTCTGCCCCCTCCGCAATGTTTAACATTCATTGCACAATTAAGGTCTATCATATGCTTAACTACAAACGGTCCAATTCCTGCCCCAAGTAACATTTTCAAGTCGGCGCCTCTGGATGACCCCTTCGAGAAACAAATTGCCTACTAATCAAAATTCCATAGACAGGGAAATGAGGGTAGCCTAAACATTTTCAATACTGTATTTTATATTCAAGAAAGAACGTGGGATCTATACACATTATGCAATCTTGCGGTTTGAATTACCCACCGGTCGTAGAATCGAAACACTAGTTTATCTGACTCAGTGATAATAATTCAACACCACATAATAGGCCTGCATTTACATAACAAATAATTCAGAGGACACTTTAAAATTGTTGCCTTTTATTATTATTTTAATACGGTATAAATTATTTACAATTAATTTGCATTAATTTAATGTATAAAAATATCAGATTATGTTTGATTGGTAAACTGTGTCAACTTGCATTGAAGAAAGCTGTTAGTTTAAAAAATTATGTTTCCCTTATATTATTTATTGATAGCCCTAATTGAAAATTTTTTGAATGCTGCAGCTTTGTATGAACCTATGCGCAATTTTTTTTAAAATAAAAATTACGTAATATGGGAAGAAATAATTATTTTCGCAAAGGTCCCGTACAGTAAAAAATGTAAGAAAAGTTTGCACTAATTTTTTTATTTTTTTATTTTTATTTTTTATTTTTTTAAATTTATGGAATTGTAGAATAGCCCAGTCAAATGTTACATCAGAAATTACATTAAATGTATATTAATAATTTTTAGAGAGGTGTTTTGGACCATGACTGGGACTACAAATCCAGATTTGCAACCCTCAGAAACCAGTGCTCGCTGAATGGCGGTCGAAAACCACGATTTTTCCGGACTATTTTCGGATTTTGGACAATATCTCCTAAACTATACTTTTGTTGGAAAAAATCTTTCATAACTTTTTTAAATTTTCCAAAACAATGAGATAAAAGTCGTTTTTGTAAGTTATGTAGTTACCGAGGTACTGCTTTTCAAATATTGACTTTCTTCATGTTTCGAGTTGAATACCGGCAAAATGACATGTCCTACAGAAAATTCAGGAGCATGAAAGATGCAGGGAATTTAAATCGTTTTAATTTGACCTAAAGCTGGTCCTTGCACCATAGATAGTCTCGTCAGAAGTGACAATAACCGAAAAAATGAAAAAAATGCTGAGTAGTATCGTTTCCTCCACCAACTCCTTAATTTTTTTCAGAACATGTTGCCAGAAAATGTTCTAAAGTATCTATGCATGTATATAAGCATTCATGAACCACAGATTATTGGCTCTGTTGGACATTACATGAGAATATTATAGGAGAAAAATTCCTCCAGCACTGGGACTTGAACCCAGAACCTTTGGCTAGCGCCAATGCCCTACCAACTGAGCTAAGCCGGAGCTCAATTCATAGCGCCAGATGGAACCTCTCTCCTATGACTGATTGCCCTAATGGTCTATCTCACAGACAGACAAGTCATGTCATATGCAGTACTGTGAGGCAAAGGGACAATAATCTTTGGTTCATGAATCCTTATGTATCTATCTTGAACGATAACTGTACAATAACAGTGGGAGCCCGGTCACAAAAATCACTACTTAGTGTGCCTCACAGTAACTGCATATGACATGACTTGTCTGTGTGTGAGGTAGACCATTAGGGCAATCAGTCATAGGGGAGAGGTTCCATCTGGCGCTGTGAATTGAGCTCCGGGTTAGCTCAGTTGGTAGAGCATTGGCGCGAATAGACAAAGGTCCTGGGTTCAAGTCCCAGTGCCGGAGGAATTTTTCTCCTATATATGTATATGTTTATGTATGTATGCTGTGGTATATATACATATAACCAAAATTACAGTCTATGGGAGATGGGATTTTGCCATAAAAAATATTTAAGCAGAATATTTCATAAAAACTTATTTACATTTGAACCAACAAGTACATTATTTTAAGCCAACAATTATGAGGTTCCTGGTATGGGATCTGGGGGACCTGGGAAGTCGAGGGCAGGGAGAAGGGGGATGTCTTCATGCTCACTTGAAGAACTGTCACTGCGGGGTGTGAGCACATTGCGGCAGGATTTCCCCTTGAAGAAAGTGCACAAAACTGAGCATTTCAGCCCAGCTTTGCGGCATGTGTAGCCCCCAGCCCTTCTTGCACTTGCACGAGATCAGTTGCAGAATGATTTGAGGTGCTGGTTCAACGTCCACTGTGATTGGAAGCCCCAACTCGTCCAACTTTCACCCCAATCCGTGGGCGTTTTCTCCACCCCAACTACTTTTGTACCTCCAAAAGAGTAGAATGAAAATTCATTATTGTATGCGACTAATATTTCAATGGTGTACAATGAGAGTGTATTAGTGAACAACAAAATGTAAGAAAATAATGATAGGAAATGTATATAGACATGCCCTACTTCTGATATACACGATAAGCATGATGTTTTGGTTGGTGGCGAAAGGGCGAGGTTGATTTTGGCTGTAGCTGCTGACCTGACGAACTGGAGGTATCTCAGGTCTTTGAGGGTTGTGTCAGTCTCTCCTCCATAAACTGCGTCGAGGCACTTCTCCCCAGCTGCAGCTATTTCATCGCGACTCACATCTGGGTAGAGGAAGACTTCTGCTTGCCTGAATAGTGCTGGGTTCTTGAGAAAGGTGTTGACAAATTTTGTTTTTCCCTGCCAGAAAGAGACAGAGGTCATGTCGTACCCGCTAAATGCATGAAGAAACATAATTACTCTGAGAAAATAATCAGAGGTTCCGGTGGTGAACGATGTAGATGAATATTGGACGTCCCTTCTTCTGCCTTTCTGGAGGTTGATGTATTTTTTGGAACTCGAACAAACTAATAACACAAGCAGGTCCTCATCTTCCCCGATAATTATAACTCAAATGAAAGCTTATTAAATTCCCTACAACTTTCATGCTCTAAACTTTTCTGTAGGACGTGTAATTTTGCCGGTATCCACTTTTGGGGGAAAAAAAGGTTAATCTTTGAAAAGCAGTATCTCGTTAAGTATATAACTTACAAAAACGATTTTGATATCATGTTTTAGAAAATTTAATTTTCTTTAAAAAAGCTGTAAATAATTTTTTCTAGAACAAACGAATAGGTTACGAGATATTGTCAAAATACCGAATAAAGTTCGAGGGTTGCAAATCTGGATTTGTAGTCTCAGTAATGGTCCGAAACACATCTCCAAAAATGATTAATACTCCATTAAATGTAAGTTCACGCATTTTTGTGTAACATTTGACTGGGCTAGAAGTTTTGTTTTATTCTTTGTGTTGCAATTGTCATTTTATTTTATTTCCTAATATTAGCAGAAAGTATTGTTTTCTACTGCGTTATTTAATTGTTGAAATGTTATTCATACGGCTTTTACAGTCCTGTTGATCTCTCAGCCTTGTGGTAATTTCCTTTTTTCTCCTCAGGTGAGACAAATTAGATCAGACCCCTTCTCCAGCTATCTTATCTAACCTGCAGTTGTTTCCTTTTCCACTTCAGAGATACGGCGTTTCATGACGCCCAGGCTTCACCAGATTCAATCTCTGTTCCACACAATACAACCGCCTTACATTTCCAAGAAAACGTTTGCAGGACTGTGGCATCGCTTTCTCTGAATTCAGGAAGCACATTGCTTTCCTCTTACGTATTTCCCACAGGAACATAATTTCACGCTACCAGTTCCCACTCAACATGAAATTAATTTTACTGATGTTATACAATTATTTTTATCAATATGTAATACAAGATTCATTTATACATCTTATGTAGCATAATGTTTCTTCCATCCTTGCTTTCCTGCACTTACATTGAGTTATGGAACCTTTTTTTGTTTTGAAACTAAAATAAATTTATTTACGGCTTGCAGTAAGTATTATTAATAATTTTTCTTAACAATATTTAATAATCATGTATAATCTATTTAAAGAGAGTTGAGTGAATTTCCTATCTTTTACAACTTTTATGGCGATAGTTCATTTTTGGCACACACATTCTTTCTGGAAAAACTTAAACTTAAAAAGATTTATAATTATGGTCTTGAATGTTTGTACATAAAAAAGTAAAGAAAACATTGAACGGAAATATTTTAGAAATATGCCCTGAGGATAAACAAAAATACTATTTTTTAAAAAATAGGAGAAGGCCTATTTTATTGTCTCGTAAACTACATTTTTTTTTTAGAAATTACCTTTTAAAAGCATTAGAACCAACATCCTCAAAAACAGTAAGAAACGAGAAAACTTCAACTTGATGTGAAAATTATAGCTTTCATCAAATTCTTGAAGACATCTACTTCGTTCAAACAGCATAGAACAGAAATGAAGAAGCTAATTTTAATAGTATTTGAAGAACATTTTAAATTGTAGTAATTTTGATTTAAAATTACATCAAAAATGAAATAGTTTTATTCTTCTTAAAATTTACTCTGCAAAAAAGGTAATAAAAATTACCATTATTCAACAGCATATAAATGTACATACCCTATAACTTTTAATATTTAATAACCATAATTAAATATTTTACACCTAACGTTTAAAATATACTAAAATACCTAATATGAAGACACAACCTAATAATATTTAACGACGGCAGGTATAACTACCTCTGACATGTTCTGTTATTTCCTAATAATAACATGTTTAAATTTATGACAGTATACAACTTGAAGATACAAGAACATAATACATTGACAAATCAGAATAACGTACTGGATTCTAATATAACAATTTAAATGTATATCTAAATAAAGCAAATAATGTATGTTAGGTAAACTTTCAACACATAAAATATGATAGATCATAAAAGCAAATACAGATGTCGTAATGATGGGCCTAGGCATCATAAAAGAAGTTGAGAATAAATATGTTAAATAATTATTTTATTGATCAAGCTCAACGGTATAAACATATTTGAAACACTTTGTAATGTAGAATTATAATTACAATTCTTTCAGTGTAAAAACAATATTATCATATTAAGATATTTAAGGCTTGAAAGGCCGTAAGAATATTATTTTTTCTGTAGATATCCGAATGAAGTAACAGTAGTAGCGCAGGAAATGAGAATTCTCAGTGTTTTACGTATAGAATTTGCACTAAAATTTTAACATACGATCATTCGAAGTAATTAGTTCACTATTTATTCCTATTTTTGTTATTGAAGTGGCGTTATAAGTTGAATCGATGTTTCTACGATAAAGATATGGTACATACACCTCCTTTATATTATGTGGATTAAATTCGTAAAACTATTATACTTACTGCATTGCTATACAAGTGTGGAATGTGTAAAACCCATGGCATGAAATATTTTACTGCTAAAACAATGATTAACTATAAACATTTTAAATGGACATCAATTTTGACGACAACAGCATTTACTAGAGTCATGAATTTATGTGTATTGTATAAACATTTTCATTTTTGCTCCACTCTGTGATACTAAAATATTATGCCATTATGCATTCGCAAACAAAGAATGCCTATGAATTGCTCGCAACATGGTAACTGCATTTGATCACATTTTTGGCTTACATTGTCTCTTTACAGTTTACTCTTTACAGTTTACTATTCTTGTGAAATAGGATTGCAATGAGGAAATTTACGATTTTGTTATTGTTTTGGATTAACCCACAATGACTGCTAATACAATGTGATTTCCTGAATAGGAGCAACGTATTACCCCTGTATTATAATTGGCTGTTGGTTTGAAATATACTAATTGATATTCCAGAAATCGCTGATTCGTTTGACAGGTTTCCGAAACTTTGAATTTGACTGATATTAATACTGATAGAGTAATAGTTCCATATTTTCATTTTGCAGACATAGTAAACTTCTAATGGCACATATAAAATCATGTATATCAACTAAAATTATCAACAGAACCCTATGTTGTGGTACGCCGGGGGTCATTTTGTTGACATAATTTACTATAGACCGAAAAGTCAGGGTTCCAATTATTTTTAGGATCTTCTCAGCCTCTTACAAAACTAGTACCAGGATCAATCCTGGGGGTAAAGGCGGTCACTGCACACCACCTTCATTTCTGTGTGTATAAAATCTTTAAGCTTCAACAATCAAACTTGCTTAAGACTTATAGTAAAATAATTTAGATGAAATTGGTGATCTGTTTTGAATTCCATAAAACTCAGATCATAGTGACATGCGGTTATAGCCCTACGAGTTCCAAATTCTACTCTAAATTTTGACCCATGTTGCAGTAAGTATGTTATTTTATAAGAAACTGAATCGTACACTAGCCTATAAGATTATTTTTTTTGTTTGTATTTCTTAAATATTATTTTGAATTTCTGTACCTGGCTTCCGCAACCTGGCCCATGCGTTCCAAACTTTGCATGGGAAACTTTTTTCATGCGAATTGAAATTCAGTATGGTTGTATGAGCTCATAAAAATCAAGCCTTGTAATTGAGTAGAAGCATTATTGACATTTTAACCGTTCCTCCTTTTGATCGTTCAAAACGGAATTGTTACATATTATAGGTAAAATTGTGCGATCTCATTGGTACTCAGAAGCCTTGTTTCGAAATGAAAGTAACCAAATACGCTACAGACACTAAATAGACAACAAAGGAAAGGCAAGGGCAAAGTCCCATTAATTTATTGAGTCATGCCAGCCTTAAAATGTGACCTATTAATCATAGTATAATTCATTAGTGTTTTATATTTAGGCCTACTTGATTTGTTTTTCAGATTATTGACCTTTTTTATAATCAAAATTATAACTTTACATTTCAAATTTTATAACGAAACTTAAAATGATCTTAATTTAACTTTAGCAAGAGATAATACTGCTTTTTCCTTGCTATTCAAATTGAAAAAAGAATATTTATTTATTATATCAGAAATATTTTAAGTCTATGGAGCAGGTAATACGTTCGCTCCTCTCATGCAGCGGACCCGGGTTCGAATATTGGTCGGGACATATTACATAAATGGGGTTACTTCTGAAGTTTTTCCTCATCTATGAAACAAATGACGGGTAACATTAGGCCCTTCTGGTCTGCAATAACATCTGGCCATCATTACCTTCATTCCATCCTCGCCTTGTTTAGAGCGAATGTATGTGAGGATGTTGTGTTTCGTCCTATGTGTTCGTCTTGGCACGGAGGAGACCCTTACGCGGTTTGGCCTACTATGTCCTTGTATGGTCAAAAATATGTATGTGTGATCAATAGCTAATCCCTCTGCCGAAAGGTTGCTACGCTGTATATCGGTGCGTAATTCCTAAAAGGGAGAAGTAAAACTAGGAGTAAGAAAGACAAAATAAAATTTTTAACCACGATCAAATTAATTTGCTTCAGTGCTTCTTAAATGTAATTTATGCGCAGTGGGGTTGACGTGCTAAGCAACTTAGATTCAACACTATTTGTATCCTCGATTATCAACCTCCCGATTTATAGTCCACTTCGTTTAACCGTTAGACAATGCACGTGGTCCGTGGGGAGATTTCTCGAATAATTAAATAAGAATAAAAATGAGCAACACAGAATCCATTGGAGTCAATATTTATTATAACTTACGGACACGTATTGTGGCTTTGCTACTTTAGTCCAGGCAACGAATGAAAAATAGAACAAAAAAATCGTGTAGTTTTGAAATTTTGCAGAGTTGTCCGAGGGAGTGTCCTGAACAACATACTAAAAGTTCCCGAAGGTGGGGGGTGAGCGGGGGGCAGGGGGGCCCGCAGAAGGTCCCTCTTTTAGGTTTTTCGCTTATATCTAAACAATAGTGCATCGTAGAGGAAACGTTTCTATATACAAAATTCAAGCTGATAAAATTTACTACAAGTTTGATCCTACACATTTCTTTCTAGTCCCAATAGTTTTCGAGATACCGCCCAGAGAAAATAACAAATTTTCGGAAAAAGCTCTTTCGCCTCGCGCTTTTCGACACACTTTGTATTCTAGCGCTTCAGCCCATGGGTATACAGCATTGTTCTCATAAAATAAGTTGTAGGAAAATACATTCGCTTGAAAATGAGTAGTCATTTGTTATTTTGTCTTCAAATGTTCAAAAGTTATAACAATTTTAAATTTCAGTCAAATGTCGAGATTTCGAAAGAAAACCGTACATCGCACTTTCTCTATATTTAGGGGTTATATCTTTGTATATAAGCTGTATATTGTGTACTCGCTTCGCTCATTGGGGGCTCCGCCCCCAAACCCCGCTGACGTTCTCGGGAAAGGTTTTTTAAAAGAACTATGGGAGATAGTATTTAGTTTGCTGTATTGGCTACTACCTTTTTTGCCACATTAAACCTGAAAAAATTAGCGTGGGAAGACTTTGGGATTTTTTCGGAATTTTCCTGTCGGTTGCAAGCTAATATGTATCAGTTTGCCAAGTCTAAGTTTTCTTGATCAACTGGAAGTGTACGTACATTTATGGTGTATTTTATGGAGTAAATTTCAACTGATATTAATTTAAATGGGCATTATACAAGATGAAATTGAGAGTAAGATTCATGGTATGTAAATATTCAATTTGGCATTTGGCTTTACGACCAGGGAAATCATTGAAAAGTACAAGTAAAATTTGTTATACTATGTTGTAAAGAATGCGGGACTTCATCTCCGAGGTATAATTAAAGAATATAAATTAGGAAATTTCTTTAAAAGATAGAAGAAAATTTTCTTGGTTCTGGACAAAAATTTGTTAATTGGATTTAATTATTATGAACCTGAGACTTCAGAACGCTAGTCCAAGACGTTACTATCTCGACCACACCGTTAGGTTTCCGGAAATAATTATTTCTAAACTTTCAGTGCTATACGTGAACACAGTTTGATAATACCGTTGCCTTGGAAACCGATACTTTTTCGGGGGTTTTCAGGGTTAAAAATTTTAAAAAATTTACATTTTTGAATTTTCTTGTGGTTTACAGCCTAAAAGCTATATGTGTACCAAATTTCAAGTTTCTAGCTAATCTGGAAGTGGACAAACATTAATGTCAGTGAGCCGAACCGAGCCCCTTTTCAGGAGTGTTTAGGGCTAAAAGTTAAAAAAATAAACTTTTTGGAATTTTCCTATGGTTTACAGCCTAAAATCTATATGTGTACCAAATTTCAAGTTTCTAGCTCATCTGGAAGTGGGCAAACATTAATGTCGGTGAGCGGAGCTGAGCCCTTTTTCGGAGGTTTTTAGGGCTAAAAATTGGAAAAAATAAACTTTTTGGAATTTTTCTGTAATTCACAGCCTAAGCGCTATAAGTGTACCAAATTTCAAGTTTCTAGCTTATCTGGAAGTGGACAAACATTAATGTCAGTGTGCCGAACCGAGCCCTTTTTCGAGAGTGTTTAGGGCTAAAAATTAAAAAAAGTAAACTTTTTGGAATTTTCCTGTGGTTTACAGCGTGTACCAAATTTCAAGTTTCTAGCTCATCTGGAAGTGGGCAAACATTAATGTCGGTGAGCCGAGCCGAGCCCTTTTTCGGAGGTTTTTTAGAGCTAAAAATTTAAAAAATAAACTTTTTGGAATTTTCTTGTGGTTTGCAGCCTATAAGCTATATCTGTACAAAATTTCAAGTTTCTAGCTCATCTGGAAGTGGGCAAACATTTTGTCGGTGAGCCGAGCCGAGCCCTTTTTCGGGGGGGTTTTAGGGCTAATAATTTAAAAAATAAACTTTTTGGAATTTTCCTGTAATTCACAGCCTAAGAGCTATAAGTGTACCAAATTTCAAGTTCCTAGCTCATCTGAAAGTGTACAAACATTTATATCGGTGAGCCGAACCGAGCCCTTTTACGGGGGGTTTTAGGGTTAAAAAATAAAAAAAAATAACTTTTTGGAGTTTTCCTGTGTACCAAATTTCAAGTTTCTAGCACATCTGGAAGTGGGCAAACATTGTCAGTGAGTGAGTCAGTCAGTCAGCCATATGGCTTTATATTATAGGGATTTACATCATGAAACAAGTGGAGAAATATCACACAACCATTAAAGTTGAATTTATTAAAAATCCGATCACGGTACAAGCAGAGTATATGTAATGGGAAATACATTATATTCCAGGCAAGAAAGGAAAAATAGGGACAAAAAATCATGTAGTTTTGAAATTTGGCAGACATGTGGGAGAAAGTGTCCTAAACATCATAGTAAAAAATCACTATGGATAGAGGGTAGGCCGGGGGTGGGGAGCACTTTTAAATATCATTTCTCTCAGTTTTCCCTAAATACTCAAAAAAACTATGGGTTCTAGCAAAAAACAGTTTATGCACAAAATAAAACTACATTAAAGTTCTTATAAAATTATTGATCTGAATGATATTTTTGTGGAATTAATAGTTCAGGAAATAGAAGGATATGAATGAATTATGACATAGTTCTGGAAAATCTGTTTTACATAGCCTAAACCTATCTATTATATTTTTTAACAAAAAAGAGAGTAGATGCTAATTACATTTTCATGATGCCAAGCAAGCAAACTAGTTCTTAGAAAAATATACTTATTAATGGTTAACGTTACACATAAAACTCATTATTATTAGTATTATTATTATTACTAATAATAATAATATTCTTGTTGTAAAGCTTAGCCGTTTTATGTTTCTTTAAAAAAATTATGGGTTTTTTAAAAATGGTAATGAATTAGATATATTTTGAAATTGTAAGAATAGTAAACATACCTATTACTTTAAATAAATGTTTATTTGTCTATGTGACTCCTGAGAATATTCGCACATCATATTTTGTCACTGTGCAAATCGGTGTGGTGGAAAATAAAAGTTATTCCTTAGGTTCGCGAGCGACCCCTGGTGATCCCGTAAAGCAGCGATTCTCAACCTGTGGGGCGCGACCCCTAGGGGGGGGCGCGAGCAGACTAGAGGGGGGCGCGAGAATATCCAAGAGAAAATATTATTTAAAAAAATTATTAACTGACAGAAAAACATACACATAGAAAACAAAATGCATTTCGACATATTAAAAAAAGTAAAACAACTTACTAAATAAAAACTAACTTTATCAAAACATACTGAATTAAAAACAATTAAATAATTATTAGTGACTTCCTTGGGCCTGTCTTGCAGAGCAAAGTTTTTCGAAGGAAGGCTCAATATTATAAATAGTCACTCTCAGTTCTGTTTCTATATTTAGCCGAGATCTATATTTTGTCTTTAACGAAGCCAAAGCAGAAAATCCAGTTTCGCAAAGGAAGGATGTTTAAAATGGCAATAGAATGCGAAATGCCCTGGTTTTTAGTGCAGGAAAATCATCATCTACTGCTGCCCAAAATTCAAATAGTGATTTATCACTAAATTGTTTTTTGGTTTCGCCACTTGTCGTGAAGTCTATGAATTTTTCTTCTTCATCAATTGAAAGTCCTTCGGGAGTCTTATGAAATGGATCCCTCACCCACTAGCAACTTTCTATCAAGTTATCATCTGCAAGAAAATACTTTTTAAAATTCTTTTCTAGCGTGGCTAAAATGATTTTCAATGGTTACAAAAACAACTTTTACATGTTCTTCTTCAGCCTTGTAAGTTTTAATACAATCATCCACATTTGCAAACATTGTTAGGATTTTTTGCTTTAAATTTCTGCTCCACAAATCCAATTTTCTGCAAAAAGCATTAACTTTATCACTCGTATCCAACATATGTGTATTTGCTCCTTGGAGTTGAAGGTTCAAGATATTTAATTTCTCGAATATGTCGACCAAGTAGCTTAATTTAATCACAAATAAACCATCGCGAAAATTCTCGGCTTCCGGTCTGTTTTCTTCTTCTAGAAAAATGGCGATTTCTTCTCTTAATTCATAAACACGTTGTAAAAATTTCCCACGTGATAACCATCTTGCCACGCAATAAAATAATAACTGCACTACTTAAACCTAAGGACACACACACACACAGTCCTGGACCCGGGAAAGGAATTTTTCAATACTGAAAAATCCCCGTAGGCCTACTAGGTCGTATAATATCTAAATATATTTAACCCTTTACTAATTTTCCAAATGATATTTTAAACGAAAAATATAACGGCTAATAGGCCTGATTTATATTTCTTATAAAGTGCACTCATACCATGTGACTTTTATAAGCTTCATAACAATAATAATAATAATAATAATAATAATAATAATAATAATAATAATAATAATCGTAATGAGTTTTATGTGTGATCTTTATCTTTTGTACGAATATTATTCTAAGAACTAGTTTGCTTGCTTGGCATCATGCTAATTTAATTATCATCTGCTCTCTTTTTTGTTAAAAAATATAATATATAGGTTATGTAAAACCGAATTTCCAGAACGATGTCATACTTCATATCATTATATTTCCTGAACTATTAATTCTATATAAATATCATTCAGACCAATTTTATAAGAACGTTTATGTACGTTAATTTTGTGCATAAACTGTTTTTGCTAGAACCCATACTTTTTGTGTATTTAGGGAAACCTGAGGGATAAGACATTTAAAAGTACCTCCCACCCCCCGCTCACCCACTATCCATGGGGACTTTTATTATGTTGTTTAGGACACCTTCCCCCCCCCATATCTCTGCCAAATTTCAAAACTACATGACTTTTTGGGCCTTATTTTTCCTTTCTTGCCTGGAATATAATGTTCTCATAAAAGAAGCACGGTACAAGCAGAGTACATGTAATTTCCCATGCTTGTACCGTGATCGGATTTTTAATAAATTCAACTTTAATGGTTATGTGACATTTCTCCACTTGTTTCATGATGTAAATACACAATATACAGCTTATATACAAAGATATAACCCCTAAATGTAGAGAAAGTGCGATGTACGGTTTTCTTTCGAAATCTCGAAATTTGACCGAAACTTAAAATTGTTATAACTTTTGAACATTTGAAGACAAAATAACAAATGACTACTCATTTTAAAGCGAATTTATTTTTCTACAACTTCTTTTATGAGAACATTGCTGTATACCTAAAGGCTGAAGCGCTAGAATGCAAAGTGTGTCGAAAAGCGCGAGGCGAAAGATCAGTTTTCGAAAATTTGTTATTTTTGCTGTCGGGTATCTAGAAAACTATTGGGAATAGAAAGAAATGTGTAGGATCAGACTTGTAGTAAATTTTATCAGCTTGAATTTTGTATACAGCAACGTTTCCTCTACGATGCACCATTGTTTAGATATAAGCGAAAAATCTAAAAGAGGGACCTTCTGCGGGTCCCCCTGCTCCCCGCTCACCCCCCACCTTAGGGGACTTTTAGTATGTTGTTCAGGACACTCCCTCCGGCAGCTGTGCAAAATTTCAAGACTACACGATTTTTTTCGTCTATTTGATGTTTTTCGACGTTTATTGACTGGACTACTTCAGCAATCTAAGTGGCTAGTCCGAAAATAGTTGACCCGTGAAACTAATGAACAATACTGACTGTACATTTGAATCTCATAGGAAGTGAAGAAGATACTATTATTATAATAACATGCCTTTTTCTAGTCCTTAAATAGTTGACCCGTGAAACTAATGAACAATACTGACTGTACATTTGAATCTCATAGGAAGTGAACAAGATACTAATATTATAATAACATGCCTTTCTCTTCGTTTTGGTTATGGCATTTGTTTGTTTCTGCGTTAAGAAAAATAAAATCCATTTATTGTAGTTCTTTTCCAGTAATGTTTTTTTACAAGCCCATGAACAGCCTACAGTATTTTTAATATACCAGTTTAACCCTGTTTATTAACGAATTAATGGGAAGCGAACTCATAGCCTTTGGTACAGAAGGCAGAGACATTCTGCCATTGAACAAATATCACAGCAATGACTTAGTTCATTTATTTGTGAAGCGCTCCATAGATCTGTATTTTCTAACCGTCAAGATTAGGCCCATCTCTTTTGTAGTCTGCTATACATACGTAAACCTACATTTTTTTTTTAAATGTGTTGTAGATATAGTAGATTAGTTTAGTAAATTTTTAAAATACATGTGCTTTCACAATTGAAATTCTACAATTTTGAATAGTGATTTTTTAGTTTCTTGCTTATCCGTCTTTTCGATTATCCGAGGTTCTACTGTATCAAAAGTTTACCGCTACCTGCAGAACATATTCGTGACACATCTTGATGGAGTTATACTTCAATTATTAAAATTACAATATATCAGTAGATCCCACAGAATAAGCCGAAGCATGTGCATCATACTGGTGAAGTGAATTGTCCCTCCCCTTCCCTACTATGAGGCTTAGTGGTCAGCACTGCCACTTCTCTGCAACTCTGAGAATCAATTATGCGCCGGTTAGGGTGCATGGGAAATGGATTAATGTCCCACAAGAGGACGATCTGTTGGAACAACTGGGAACTTGAGTGTCTCATTAATACAGCTTCCCGGGATCTTTATCCTCGGCACGAATTTCAAAACTTGAATGTGCATTGTTTTGTGGATTACAACGTGAATAGTTTGCTCCTATCAAATACTACTAAATACCACAATTACATCTACCCACCTTATGATTTTACTTAAGCCTATTTAAGGGGCTACGAAACAGGAAGGCAGACCAATCAGCGTGCAGCAGTGAGCTATGTTGCCATAATAAAGTATGTGTGCCCGGTAGGAAGAGCAAATACGCGCATTATGTAGTATTTAACAGTGAATGATATGAACTAGTGCAATGGTTTACATTGTGGTATTTACAGTAAACAAATTTACTTTACGCAGACAGTAAAATATAGTAATGGGTACATTCCTGTACTATAGCGTGTCTTGTCTGACAGTAGTAGCCTAAATCACAATCTAAATGGGGCTTGCATGAACAAGAGTGCTTTTAAAGTTAAAGGCAAGATTTTTAAAAAGTATAGTATAGAGAAAGTGTAGTAATCGTGACAAAAATTGAATTCTAGGTATCACCCGGAAAACATATTTCCTGACGCCATGAAGCCAAACAAATTTTTCTTAATGTATCTGTGAAGATTGTAGCTCAAAAACTAAACATTAAGTCTATATTTAGTAATAATTTGGGATTACTTAGTTGTAATTTGGTTTCTATTCTCAAAACATGTAGTTTTCATTAAATCTATTTTCCCAGGTTATGATTTTGAAAAAAATGGTTAGTTACTAACAATTTTAAACGAAAATTTAAATTTTTAAACTTCTAACTTTGAGTATTTAAACTATTTTTTTTTTAATTTTTTTGTATGAAAATAATTTACGGGTAGTTTATAGTGGCTATTTATGCTGTTGTAGAATACCATGATGAAGTTTTATGTACATAAAATGAAATTTTATATTAAACACATGTCGAACAGTTATTGAGAAAATTATGCAATTTAAGCTGCAATGCTCACAATCATAAGATATCTTATGAAAATAGCGTCAGTCTTTGTTTATGACTTGTAGTAACAACAAAGCTATACAGGCCAGTTTCACATCCTTCGCACTTGTAAAAAATAATTTGCACTGTTTTTAGTCTTACATGAAAATGTTTTGCAAGGTTTTTATCCTTACCCGAAAATATTTTGTACGGTTTTTAGCCTTACCCAAGAAACATTAAGAGGAAGTAACCATGCACTTTTTTAGTGTGCCTGACGTTCTTCCAGAATGTTAATCAGTTTATTTGCTTATTTTTGCTGTATTATTTTAATATTTGACCAGTGTGTATGGTATTATGAAACATTCGAACAAAAGCCATAGCAATGTCGCCTGTGGTATAAAATGGGTCTGATTAAGCCTGGCAACAGAAATTTTACTTAGGTGCTGGAAGACATATTGCCCAACGCTCCAGCGAGATTGGAAATGATAGTGGGAATTCGTACCTTAAACGTATGTTTCTATTAAGTGTATATTATTATTTAAATGAGTTATAATATTCAAACTGTTTTGACTAAGACCATCAAAATATATTCGGAGCGACATGACATTATACTTTGACGGCACTCGCTCACTTATTGCTATTAACCAATTCTACAGCGCAACACTCAAGGTTATAGGGCTCGCACACCAAATCAGCAATATTACAAATTCCTTTACGTTAGTTAGGCACAGCATATCTAACTCCCTAAGGGTTTTAAAGCAAATATAATGTTGAGTAACATAGAACATATCTTTATACTTGACCAAATAGTATCCCATACATAACTGTAACCATCGTAAAATTAACTATAATTGCAGTATAATCGCGAATTTGTGAAATGTTTACTTAAATTTTTTTGTAATAAAACCTGAAAAGGCTCCAATAATATTATTTTATGATTTTATATTTCTTCCTGACCATAGTACTTTCACACAGTTATACTACGAGCTTTATGAAACAGGAACTAGAGAGAAAAAATGGGATCTTTGGTTTTACCAGTAGGCCATGACAATTTGATGTGCATCTGTTTATTATGACGTGGCTTGTGTTCATTTTAAGTGATTTTGGAATGTTAATGATGATGATATTGCGTTCAATAGCGATGGTAAGTAAAATACTCAATTCTTATAATCTTTCCGGATATAAAAAAAGACTATGTTCGTGAATTTCAGCTATATCAGTTTAGCAGTTTTTGCGATAAATTGGGACAGAGATGAATCATTACATTTTTATATAAGTATATGCCTGAAATGCAATACACCCGTGACGCACACAATAGATTATGGATGGGTTTTAAGGAAGTTAATTTGATACTATTACTGTTAACTTCATCAATCTGGTTCCAAAGAGATTTAAGCTTTGAACCCTTTCCTATTTTATATAATATCTCATTTCTTGAAAATATGGCTGTTTCCGAAAACTGTAAACCTATTTTAAATAATAAAAATTGAAGCGTTTAGTTTTATAGGGGTCTAAGTGCAAAATCATTATTTTCCAGCTGATAATTTTTAATGGATCTATGTACCCAGCCCAGCAAAAGGGTCCAAGGTCCATAGTAAGCCACGTTAGTAGCAATAAATTTCAAGATCTAGCGCTGGGTATATCTCCGGCATATCTATATCTTGTTTTCTATACACTCATGATTTTGTCACTTAGACCCTTATAAAACTAAACGCTTCAATTAGACCCTTAAAATATGTGAGATGGTTCATGCAACTTGCTTTCAAACATTTGTTCTGCTATGACTCTATAGGTACTTCGTCAGTGAGTATGAGAATAAGATCGACTAGCTATATTAATTTATTATAAGTCAATCTAGTGTTGTTGGAAGATGTAATGCATCATGTGAGGTTAAATCAGTTATTGTGTTGCAGTTTTCATTCCGTTATAATTTATTCCTAGAACCAAAAAATAGATAGATAGATAGATATATTTTTATTGCAGAGACACTTGCGTACTACAATCGTCAAAATCAAATAAAAACACAGATAATCTCCTGTTAAGTGTACAGTACATACATAATTAATTAGCTCACTGATCTTAATAATTCAAAAAATTCATTAAAACTATATATACAATTACTAGTAAGCAAATTCTTTATTCTAAGTTTAAATCGATTAAAAGGTAACGATTGCATAGATTCAGGAAGTGCATTAAAAAACTTAACAGAAACGTAGTAAAAAGTCTTCTGTGCAGGGCCGTATTTCTAAATAGGCTAAGTAGGCTGCAGCCTAGAGCGGCAAATTTTCCGGGGCGGCAATTTATTCAAAATTAAAATGAGGTATTTCAGACGTTAATAATATTTTCCGTACGAATTCAAGAATACAAGTTACATCAAAATATGTTTTAATCCTTCTACATAGCCTACTTTCTAAAACTATTACATAATACAAATTCACTACTTTGTATTGAGGGAAATACAACAAAAACAATTTCATATAAGGACATTATTAACGAGTTTGCCATTAAGAAATCCCGTAAGAAAGCTATGTAAATTTGAACATGAAGATTACGTGGGGTGAGTATTTTAGAGAAGATTGTACATTTTTTCAACAAATAAACCAGTAATTAGCTACATTTTCACCGTGTAGGACAACTTAATTCAAATTGAAAACAGTTCTTCAATTACGCAAAAATAGTCATTAGCATTAAAATATAAAAATGTTTAAAATAGTGATCACTGATCTCCAAGAACAAACTAATTAATTAATTTCGAAACCCATTTCATTTTTTAACAAATCTTAAAAGAAGTAAGTAAAAAAAAAATAACCAATCTCATTATATAATTTATTATGTAAACCATTTAAATTGTAATTTTACCTAAACTAAATGAACTTTGTTTAAAAAAGATTAAAACACCAATGAATTCTATCCTTTTGTTGTATAAAACAAATGTATTAAGCAAATATGAACTATAGAGGGGGCGGCAAATGGACTTTAGCCTATAGGCAGCATACTCTTAAATCCGGCCCTGCTTCTGTGTCGTGTTATAATTGCATTTAAATAATGCTAGGTTGTTTCTGTACCTAGTACCATAATTGTGTGACATCCCAAGTTGATCATAGTTAAAAACATTTTCTTTCATGTATAAAACACACTGATAAATAAAATCAGGTAAACTGATGTAACAAAGTGCCAGTATGTTTTTGTTTAATCAGTTATGATTGCAGTTATGATATGCAGAATAAAAAAAAGTCAAATTGGCCGGTTTCGGGATGTGAATCATGGAACTCCAGAATGTGAGGCCAAGACGTTACCATCTCAGCCACCTGAGTCAGTTTAACGGTCTAGTTGGATAAGCGCATGTAAAGCAATAGTGTTATTTGTCATAGCTAACTGTATTTTATTTGCCAAAGCCTTATTAGATCACAATAAAACAATTGACTATGTTGTCATGATAACTGATGTGCATTTCATAAATTCTTTCGAATACGTATATTACCATAAAATAGACACTAAATTGAGCATTACTCCGAAATACGTCAACCGATTTTATCCAATATCAATAGACGTCTTCCCATGGACATTATAAATGTGTACACCAAGTTTCATAAAAATCCGGTAAAGTGTATTTGAGTTACCGCGTCTTTAAAATAGACACTAAATTGGGTTTTACTCCGGTACCGGTCTACCGATTTTGTCCAATATCAGTAGACGTCTTCCCATGTACATTGTAAATGGGTATACAAAGTTTCAGGAAAATCCAATAAAGCATATCTGAGTTATCGCGACTTCTTATATATTTACATAAAAGGCACTAAATTGGGCATTATTCCGGTACTGGCCAACCTATTTGGTCGAATATCAATAGACGTCTTTCCATGGATATTATAAATGCGTATACGAAGTTTCATAAAAATCCGATAAAGCGTATTTGAGTTATTGCGCCTTTAAAATATACACTAAATTGGGTTTTACTATGGTACCGGTCAACAGATTAGGTTTAAATTCAATAGGGCACTTCTCATGGGCGTCATAACGGCGTATACCAAGTTTCATGGAAATCCATACAGCGTAATTGAGCTATGGCGCCTTTCTAATATAATCGATTAAAATAGGCACTAAATTGGGCATTCCTCCGATACCGGTGAACCGATTTGGTTCAATATCAATAGGGTTCTTCCCATGGACATTATAAATGTGTTTTCCAAGTTTCATGAAAATCCGAAAAAGCGTATTTGAGTTATGGTGCGTACAGACACACGGACAGACGGACAGACATTTTTTCGTCCACCACACAATCTCATAAACTACCATACAGGCACTTAATAAAAACAGCATATACAGTCATAATACCAAGATTAATAAAGCTCTGCCTGCAATGACTTTGTGGAGAAAGGCCATACATTAATCTTATAGCTTTTTTCTGTAATTTGAATAGCCTTATTACAGAGGGCTGATGACCCCAGAGCAAAGTTCCATATGACAAATGACTATGGAACTGACTGAAATAAACAATTTTTAAAACACCTAAGCTAACACATGTTCTCAGTCTTCTTAATAAATAAATTCCTGTGCACATCTTGGATGCTAAGCAATCTATATGTTTGTTCCAGTCTAATCTAGCATCAACTGAAAAACCAAGAAAATTTACAGTTTCAGTATTTAAATGTCCTCCATTACCATACTCGATATCTAAATTCTGAATTTTATCGGTATTAATACAGATCAGATTAGCTGTACACCAGTCTTGTACAACGCCTGATACATTTTCAATTAATGAGTTAATTTCATGGAAAGCTTTTGAATTAAAACAAATGTTAAGGTCATCAGCAAAAAGATAACTTTTAACAGATGGACAAGATATGTTATAGGGCAAGTCATTAATATAAATTATGAATAAAATAGGACCAAGAATCGATCCTTGAGGTACTCCATGTTTTATGGGCAGAAAATTTGACTCATTGTCATAAACCACTTTTTGAAATCTATTGCTTAAATATGATTGCATTAATAAAACAGCCTCTTCTTCAAAACCATAAAATCTAAGCTTTTCAATAAGTTAAGCAAATTGTGTGACACTGTGTCAAACGCTTTAGATAAATCATAGAGTTTGAGATTTACTAAATTCCTATTATCTAACAAGCTAATGCAGTTTCTTATAAGTGCAGTTGCAGCTTTTCCTGTACCTAATCCAGCCCGATAACCAAACTGGGAGCTATTGAATAAATTATTTTTCTCGAAGTAGGTCACAATCTGATTATTAATAACTGTTTCAAAAACTTTTGCAATAGCAGGTATTATAGAAATGGGTCTATAGTTTTCATACTTAGAATTGTCGCCTTTCTTAAATATAGGCCTTACTTTAACAAATTTTAGATCTTTGGGAAAAACAGATTGTAAAATGAATGTATTAATAAGATTTGTAAGAGGTCCTTGAATAAAATCTATACCATATTTTAAGATTCTTGGACTTAAGCTAAAAACATCCTCACAGTTGCTATTTTTCATATTTAAAAGCACTTTTCTAACATCATCAACATCCACTACCTGAAAATTGAACCTACAAAAATGTAAAGCAAATTATTCATATAAAACTTTACATCATGCTGATGCGCAATAGATCCCACTTTGTTCAGGATTTCCTCCACCGTATTTACAAAGAAATTATTAAAACCAGTAGAAGATAAATTGGAGGAATTGTTGTACATCTTCTTTCCAAACTGACCACTTTCATTTTTAATTATGTTCCACATGGCTCTGGACTTATTAGGAGCATTGCTTATTATATTATCATTTATTTTTTTCCTCGTATCATTGACTAATTTTAGAAATTGTTTCTTTAATTGATTATACCTTGCTTTTATTTCAGTTGATCCTGTGCTAATAAAGTAATCATATAACATTACACATTTTTCTTTCAGGTTATCAAGTTCTTTGGACTTTATTCTTGTTGCTTTGTGTAGCGAAGATTTCTTATTTAAAGCTTTTAATGGGAAAGCTACACTACTTAACTGCACTAGTTTAGTGATTAAGTATTGTGTCTTGTAATCAATGTCATTATTGTTGCAATAAAAATTATGCCAATCAATCGTGGACAATTCTTCAACGAAATATAATGCATTCGCCTCATTTATTGCTCTTGCTTTATTTGTTATATCCTCATCTTTGAGAAGTTTTCCCCGGAGAGACACAACAGATTTCAATAATATAGCCCTGTGGTCTGACACAACAGTTTTAACAATTTGGCAATGAATAACCATATCTTTATAAGTTACAATATTATCTATACAACTACCACCTCCTACCCTGGGCCTAGTTATATCTGTAGATGAAGTAGTAAGGTTAAAAGATGTAAACAAATTTTCCAACTCAGTGCGTTCCGAGCAATTAACAACATTAAAATCAGCACATAAGATTACACCGGCATTAAAACTATGTACATATTCAAGAACAGTATTTAACTTATTTATAAAAAAATTAAAATCTTTGTCGACTCCATTTGGTCTATACGCAGAAACTATGACAGTGTTAAGGTCGATTAGATATGAAGCAGTGACTTCAAACACCATTTCTACTGACATTTCGTTTACAATATATAAAGGACTATGAGAACATCCTTCCTTTACATATATAACACAGCCTCCATGTTTTCTTGTACTCCTGCAGTAGCTATTACTTATAACATAACCAGCAAAGCTATACAATTATATTTCCTTGGGCTCAAGCCAATGTTCAGTAAGACATACAACATCAACCTCTAATTGTAACAAATAATTTTCAACAATAGAAAATTTATTCAACAAACCTTGGACATTCCAAGCAAGAGTAGAGTTTTCTTTTTGGGGACAGAGACATTTAATACTGGGAACTAAGTTTCCTTTGTGATGTTTGCTGTCCGCTTTAAAAAACACCTTGTCACAAGTGTTCCTGCTGGCCAAAGCTTTGTGTCCAAAGCTTTATCTAAGTTGTCGATATCAATAGTAACTTTAAAAGATGCGTATGAGTCAGGATATTTAGATTTAAGAGGTTTAGTCCAGTCAAATTATCACAAAAAAGTCATGTGGATGCAAAATTTAGGGTAGAGCTAATTTTTTTATATGATGTCTGGGATGGTTTTGAGAGTAATTTCTGACATTTTGCCAACAACATTTTTTGCCGCCGGAGCCGCCATCTTGAAAAAACTTCAACATTTTCTATTTTATTTCTGTTTTTGCTCATTATCTGCCAAAATACGCACCTGACAAAATATTTTATTATTTATCCTAAAAGGTGATTAAATTTTACACAGTTTGAGATCAAATTGAGTTTTCTACCATGAATAGTTTCGGAAATACAGCTCTCCGAATTTCAGCAACATTTTGCAAAAAATTAAAAATCTGAACTTTCAACTAGTTTTTGCTCGCTATCTTCTAAATGACCAAACCTTGAGTAAAATTTCGAAGGATAACTTTTAAAGTAGAGTAAATTTGCAACAAGTTGAGTATTTAATGTTTTCATACCTATTATAGGTCACCAGATACAGAGGTATCTACAACTCCTCACATTTCAGAAAACTTATCGAAGGTACGAAAGTCTAGATATATAAGCTTTCATGAACCACAGATTATTGTCTCTGTTGGACATTACATGAGAATATTATAGGAGAAAAATTCCTCCGACACTGGGCCTTGAACCCAGGACCTTTGGCTATTCGCGCCAATGCTCTACCAACTGAGCTAAGCCGGAGTTCAATTCACAGCGCCAGATGGAATCAGTCATAGGAGAGAGGTTCCATCTGGCGCTGTGAATTGAACTCCGGCTTAGCTCAGTTGGTAGAGCATTGGCGCGAATAGCCAAAGGTCCTGGGTTCAAGTCCAGTGTCGGAGGAATTTTTCTCCTATAATATTCTCAATATTCTTACGAAAGTCTAGTTTTGCCTAGGATATTCTAAATGGCGTTTATCAGTAAAAAGCCTGTGTTGTCTTATAGTTAAGTTTTACATTGTAATTAACAACCAAAATAGTATTTCCAACAATTTATAATGATAAAAGACTAAAAAAAACAATGTAAAAAGAAAATAAGAAAAGTTGGTGTAGGTAGGCCTACAGCATTTTGATTTGGAGAGAACGACGTTTTATTTTAGAAGAACACTTTTGCAGTGTCCTCTGAAAAAAAATTACTTCCTATAGCATATACAGTTGTCCCAAAATGGAAACATGTTATCGGAGGAATGGCGCTAAGAGGCTCTTTGTCACTGCTCCGCATACCGTTCTCTCCGGATACATCTGTTTTTATGTGTTTGTACCAGGCAACCTTAGGCATTTTGAAATATTTTCAGACAAATTATGACTCAAAGGTTTCAGTTATCTTCAATGGTTATCCTTCTGACGCTAATCAAACAAGCACAAAGAATTGTGAGACTCCGACGGGCTACGAGTCCATCTCCTGATGTCGTCTTTGATAGAACTACTGTTTTGAAAAGTTCACAAGAAACTTTTCTCACCAATGAAAACAACAAGAGGCGCTTCGTAGAATTGGCAAAAGCTGGAATAGGCTGTTAAAGATGCAGATGTCTTGATTGTTAGCACTGCCTTCTCAAAAGCATCTCAATACGACACTGTCTTTGTAGTTGGGGAGGACATAGACCTTCTTATTTCCTCACTACATTACCATCCCCTCATATAAAGAATACATATATCCAAAAGTACGGAAGAAGCAAAGCTGCAGACATCTTCTATTCAAGGCAGTCATTTCGCCACAGCTTCTCCAACATGCTGCTGTTCATCCATGCTTTCAGTGGTTGTGACACAACATCTGCAGTTTTTGGCCACGGGAAACCCCACTTCTGTTCGCCGATTTTGAAACATCCTGAATTAGAAGAGGAGGCTAATGTAATTCTGAACCCTCAAGCTACGTCAGGAGAAGTGGCTGAAGTGGTCCAACATTTTTTGGGTCACTTATGTGGAGGAGACCCTGCTACACAAACACTTGACGAACTTCGGCACGGATATTTGTAAAAGCTGCAGGAAGAATGAAATTTAACTTAGCGAACTTGCGCCCAACCAGTGATGCGGCTCAACTTCATGCCATGCGAACATACCACCAAGTTCAGGCATGGCTCAGTGAATACAAAGACCCTTTGAAGTGGGGCTGGGTGAACACACCAAGAGGCCTCTTTCCCCTTAAAGCCAAGAAGTAGCCAACTCCAGAATCAATTCTGAAAAGTATTTCCTGTACCTGCAAGAAGGGGTGTTTAAACGCTTGTGGGTGTCGTAAAGCTGGATTAAAGTGCACAACGATATGCAAACATTGCAATGGGCAGTCGTGTGAAAACATACTAATAGTCCTGTCCTCCGACAGTGAGGATGATGACACTCCTGATGAGCCAATTAATTCGTTTTTGGATGAAGGCGCTGAAGAGTACTTTATCAACACTGGCTAGATTGTGAACATCATGGACGAAATAGCAGACGTCAACTGCCCAAGTCCCTCTAAGTGCCGAAGACTATGAACAAACAAGTTATTCAATGGAATGTTTCACCAGAACTCCAGCTAAATAAAATCTTTTTGTATATAAATGAATGTTCTGTGCCGTTATTGCTCCTAACTTGTACGCACATGCATTTATTCAATCGTTGCTGTACATATATATTTATAAACCTCTGTATTTTGTGACCTGAAAGAGGTAGGATAAGTTTAAAGTACTCAATGCAATGTTTCACCAGAACTCCAGCTAAATAAAATCTTTTTGTATATAAATGAATGTTCTGTGCCGTTATTGCTCCTAACTTGTACGCACTTGCATTTATTCAATCGTTGCTGTATATATATTTTTAAACCTCTGTATTTTGTGACCTGAAAGAGGTAGGATAAGTTTAAAGTATCCGACAAGTTTCAAATTACCTCTAGTTTAAGTTTCCATATGGAGTTTTACTATAGGTTTGGACATTTAGAAGATAGCGAGCACAAACTAGTTGAAAATTCAGATTTTTTATTTTTTGCAAAATGTTGCTGAAATTTGGAGAGCTGTATTTCCGAAACTATTCATGGTAGAAAACTCACTTTGATCTCAAACTGTAGAAAATTTAGTCTACTTTTAGGATGGGCAATAAAACATTTTTGTCGGGTGCGTATTTTGGCAGATAATGGGCAAAAACAGAAATAAAATAGAAAATTTTGAAGAAAAATCTACCTATTGCAATGGATACCACTTCATGATTTTCGAAAAATTCTTTCATATCTTTACGTTTCATGCTCCCCTAAGTACGAAACCACCGCCCGTTCAAAAAAAAAACTTGTGATATTTATATCTTTACACGATAGCGGCCGTAATTTTGAAGATATTTGAACCAAATTTTAATATGTTATTTCTAGGCCCAATAGTTCGGACAAGTTCGTTAATGAGCAAAATTGGCCCAAGGGGGTGGTCGGGGAGGGGGTTGAAATTTTTAAAAATGTATATCTCGGCCCCTATGAAGTATAGAGGGAAACTTTGTTTGAATAAATTAGAGTACTCGCTACTGAGTTCACAGTGACACCAACGATTCGGGGGTTCGAGTGAGGGTGGGGGTGGGGGTGGGGTGGGGTGGGGGATGGAAATTCGAAACTTTTGAAACCACGTCTTGTGGGGTATCGTTGAAATGCTCTTGATGAGTACTCTACAAATCAATAAATGGTTTCTTTATAACTCTCATATGACGCGAGATTTTAATGTTTGAAAATAATAACACTTAAAAGAATTATTATAATATCATAATTTTGTCTTGTTTAGCGGCTTTGCTAATTTTATTCATTGTTGATCTTGCGCACGGCCTCCCAGAATATTATATCCTATTCTTGTTGTCAAAACAAATGATTGTAGGCCCTTCCTCTTTACTGCAGGTTTGCTTAAAAAGAAGAGTGCTGCGCAGCGATAATAAATTAAACCAAAAGCACTTTGAAATCTACTTCAGCCTGTAGGCCTGCCTAAAGTGATTTTTTATATTAAAACTATTTGATTCTTCTCTGCTGTCACAGTTACCTTATTTTAAAAATCGTAGGTAACTGAATAATATCGAAAGATATCAACATAAATCTTTATTGACAGTGGCGATTATGTTGAAAAATAGGATTAGGTACTGTATTTTTTGGTAGGATTTTGAATGTACATAGCATAAGTTTAGAGATAATCGGTAGATGAAAATTTATATTTTAGAATAAACCTAGCATATGGACACAAGAAAATATCTTAAATAAAGGGTACAGTTTTATGGACGAGGTAGTGTTCCCCTCAAAGAAGTATTCAGAACCTTAAGCTTTTGTCTGTGTTGAGGTGCCCGCTTGCCATAAAGTTTATAACATACACTTGTAGATCGTAGAAAATTAGACTTTCCAGTAAACAAGATAGTATATAGAATTTGACATATTTTTCCCTCATTCAAAAGTGTTCCGACCGTGTTCGGAGCGTTTCCCTAGGAACGTCTGTGCGCCAGGAAAAACATGCTGGTTCAGTGTGTTCGTCAAATCAAACCAAAATAAATAACTGAATAACATCTATTAACATTTATTGAACTGTTGGTTACACTCATTATAATTAAACACTACTTCTTGCCATGATGACTCTGGAAATATTCAGCTATGACATGACCCGCGCCATGTTCTGTGAGATGCACGCTTGGACTATAGCGTGGCGTGGCTTGTAATGCTACTAACTCTCGTCAAAGCTGCCACCTGACAAGCACCACTCGGGAGCATGTCCGACACGTGGTGCATCCGTGGCTACCTACTCACCAGACACGTGGACAGTCCTCGCGGCTGCTTATCCGAACAAAAAGAGTTATAAATATTGTAAAGCTTCAGAGGCATAAACCAAATATCGGGTGCCAAATAGGCTCCGCCCATCCCGCATTCCGTTGCTATGGCGACGGCAGCTGTCGGCCGGCCGGCGAACTCTCGCTCGGCTCTCGCACCGATCTTCCGACCGTTCCCGAACGCACTCCCGACCGTGTCCGCCTTCACTCGACACTCAACACTACCCCTATTGAAAATACGATTCCCACGATGCGAGAGTGCCCCTTGTACCAAATATTCAAAATACGAGATGCCCCTTGTACCAAATATACCCACCTAAGTATTTACAAATTATATTTACGAATTACCAAGGCACCATTAGGATATATGTTCACCAGAGCCTCTTTAGCGTAACAGGACTCACCACGTGAAGGTAGAGGTTGGTTTGGGAAGGAGCCCATATCATTCCCAGAACTTCTCTAGAACCAAAAAGGCTCTTTTCAGAGCCAACATAAAATTTCACAGTTATACAGAACATTATCATTCTTACTACTCGTCATGTATTACACGTCTCCGTAGTACAAAGGCTAGAAGAATTCTCGATTTTTATTGCATCGAGCACTCATGGTGTAGTGGTTAAGGCGATGGACTATAACGCTAGCGGTCCCCGGATCGAATCTCCGTAGGTGCGAAAATTACTAGGATAGGAATAAGTCCCAAATAGGTAGGTAGGGTGAAGGAGAGAAGGGAGGTAATAGGGAAAAGAGGAGGAGAAGAGGAGAATAGAGATAAAAGGGGGAAATAAAAAATTAATTTTCTTGTGTTTCTGCTATTTCCGCCAGATGTCTCTGCGCCGCTACTACTAATTCCACCATTACCTACTAGATGTATCCCACTGTTTCATTTAGTTAGTCCCCGCCCTAAACCCCTCCTTCCCGGGCGGGTCCCGATAGCGATTATGGGTGGAGCCTATTTGGCACCCGATATTTGGTTTTTCCCGCTTCAGATTTTAGCGAAGGGTGGATACATACACTACCGTAAAAGTGAAAGTTGCAAGTAATAAACCCTACACCCTAAGAGAAGAGAAGTATACTCACCCCCTTTTTACTTATGATTAGCCAATAAGAATATTCCGTATAACCGTAAGTAATATATATATTAACCAATGAAAATCAGTGAAACTTCAGTAGGCGTAATTATAGAATATTTTATCCACGTCTTGCATCCGATAAAAGTATCATGAGTCTTCAAGCAAGTACCGACGAGTAAAGTCTTAAACAGTGGACATCAATTATGAATATTCTAGTAGCTGCCGTTGAGTAAATTCTGATCATGTAGATTCAAATGCCTATAGTATCCAATTAACAGCCGGTGAGATCAGACTTCAACTGAATAGCATATAGGAAATAATAGATTACTAAACAATTAGTCGTATAAAACAGTGTAATAGTGACTGACACGTGTGCTGGAAAATAAATATTGATGTAATTAATACAAATAGGTGTTATCGTGTGAACTCTATTTGTAAAAACCTGTAGTGCCCGTCAACCTCCCTGAGAATAAAGACCTCGTTGCATCGCTAGCTGGAGCAGACCTAAATCATCGAAGTCAGGAAGAAGATAAGGTACTAAAAAAAAACAATTATTCAATAATGGCGCCCACCCTGAAAGATTGTACCCTATAACCGTCGACCTTCTGATGAGACTGGGACTGCATCACTTTGTAAAAGCTTTGTGTTGATATCCTTCGTGATTATTTAGTTAACTTATGCCAAATAGTTTTTTACTTTCTGGACGACTCTCGTATTTCACAGACTAAGCTTAATAGATTCTATCTTTAGTTAACTTTTGGACAATGCGGTTGTAACCATTAAGGTTATTTTCTTTATACCGTTAAGAATTCAGTTTAGCTTGTGGTTAAATTAACCGAAGGTTAACCACATAGTTAATCTGATGAGAGGAATGACGTTATTTTCACAAGAACTTAAAAATAAATTCATACAATAAATAATGTAGAGGTTTGGTCCATAACTAGTTTTTCTATTAGGGGTTTACATTACAGCTTCAGAATTTGGTCTGGAATATAATGTAGGCTACAACAGTTTGCTTGGTGTCCATGACAATGTGCAGGTGTGAGCTAAATGAATTTACCGGGAGCGTTGTCATCCTGTCGCACACGCTGAGACCGCAATGTATGAAATGCATCACGTATCTGCAAATTGTGTGCTCACTAAATGTGCTCTGTTCACTATTTAAATACCACACTTCCCAAATCCATCCGACTGCCAACATCTAATAAAGCTCTGATATTGTTAAATTAATAATAATAATAATAATAACAACAAAATAATAATCATGTTTCGCTAATATTTATTTAGCTGTTAAACAGCATTAAAATTACTTCTCCCCAGTGAAGTGTGGATTTTACGACTTCCTTACTGTAGAATTCAGCTTAGAGTAAGCGACCTCTTAGAAATGTATCCCCTACGTTGATAAATTTCAGTAGGAGTATCATTGTAATATATGAAATAACTGAATTTACCATCAGTACAAGTAAAATACAAAAACTGTGGAAGCCTACTGCGCTTTATTATTATTAATAAAATATGTCACCATACTTAATCTCCCTGGAAAATATAGTACATTCTAACATAACTGCTGGTAAATGTACAGTAAATATGAAATATTCAAACATGTAGATGACTGCCTAGTAGGCTCGTGGTAGGGTCACTGGCTGCAGATCCGCAGGCCCATGTTCAATCCGCGCTACCTTCTCGGATTTTTTGAGGTGGGAAGGTCTGGATCAAGGTTCACTTAGTCTCGTGATACGAACTGAGAAGCTACTTAAATGTGAAGTAGCGGCTTCGGTCACGGATACCATCATTAACGGCCGTGGGTGTCGCAGTGCGGACGATATGCCCCCTATCCTGCCATATTCAGACGGTAGACGACGCAGCGATCGGATGGTAGGCCTAGTCCCTTCAGGAAAATAGAGCTATAGAGTTTAGTTTAGTTTAAATATGTTTATTATTTTTTTTTCACCCTGGTGTAGTGGTCGAGACACCGCGCTGCAAACCGGAATTCTGCGGGTTCGATTCCCGATGAGGTATTTGAGATTTTTCAATTGGCCTAATCCTTCTGGTGGCACTGTGGCCCTAGGATCGACTCAGCCTCTAACAGAGGAGTACCAGGAGCAATTCTGGGGGTAAAGGCTGCGGGTGCATAACGCTGACAACCTTACCACCTTCAGGTGCCGAATGTTTATAATCTGGGAGCCTCATCCTCCTGGAAACCTTACGGCCTCCGTGGCCTGAATGGGGAACACTTTACTTTACTTACTCTACTATAAAATTGAAAGAGTGTCCGCCTTAGAACCCTTGTCGTAGCACTTATCTGGGGCCACTTATATAATATAAAATAAAAATAATACAGAAGTCACAAGCACACATTAAAAACAATGTTTTCATAGTATTAAAATCTTCTTCTTGATCCCAGATGCGTCCATTATTTGAATATGCATTTCGATGCAAATTGCATCATCTTCAGTTCAGATTTGGAGATAGTTGTATCTCCAAATCTGAACTGAAGATAGACAGAGTGACTGTTGTATCTCCAAATCTGAACTGAAGATAGACAGAGTGACTGTTGTATCTCCAAATCTGAACTGAAGATGATGCAACTTTCATCGAAATGCATATTCAAATAATGGACGCATCTGGGACCAAGAAGAAGATTTTAATATTATGACAACATTGTTTCTAATGTGTGCTTGGGACTTCTGTAGGGCCTATTATTTTTATTTTTATTTTATATTATATAAGTGGCCCCAGATAAGTGCTACGACAAGGGTTCTAAGGTGGACACTCTTTCAATTTTATAACTATTTTAACCCTGTCTGAAGATGAAATTAATTAATAATTACTTTACTATATTATTTTTGTTTAAAATATACATTTTGTTATAAGTATCATGTCTTTGTTTTAGTCTATTTATAGAATAATTCTGCCAAGAATACCAAAACTTAGTCTGTCGCATTTAGAATACTGGGAACTAAATCAGCCTTGAAACGGATTCAAAATAATTAACCATTTTTTACGGAAGCAGAAGCCCATGGGTCATTGGTGTTTTTAGATTAACTACAGCGTATCGTTGTAATTCGATTGGAAATCAGTGGACTGGATTCCCGATAGCAACCGATTTTTTAATAGTGAAATGAGGTTACAAATTCGAATCCCGCTGGAGGCAAAAGCAACGTTTGTCACTGCACTTTATTGGAATATTGCCAACTACAGGCAAGAATACCACGAACACGAGATCGCTGTATTTCTGTTGGTACCTTCGGCGTTATTAAGTTCTGATTTTTTTTAATTTTCGGCCTAAAGCCCAACATCGATTTCATTGCTAAAGTGATATTAGCCATCTCGCATGTTTTTATAATAATTGGTTGAATTGTTTACCCCTGAATTGGTTCAGTACTATTTGTCAATTTTATAAATATTGCACTTTATTAAACTATCCATTCTCACGTGATTAACAATTTTGTTTTACGATATTTGCATAAAGGTTCCCAGCACACTCATACTGAATCCTAACTAAAAATTAAGATATAATAAAATAACCGACTGAAACACAGCTCGTTGTGAGAGGAAATTCAAATACTTTTTAAAGTCAATGTCAGAGTATGATTAAAGTTACATACAGATCATTTATATTTTTATATAATTATTTAATGATTGTTATGGAGGACACTAAATAAAATAAACAATTCTAAATTATGGATGTTCAGGATCTTCGTCCCCTAACTTAATCGTTCGACTTCCCCAATAGCATAAGCATGTAGTCAGCTTACTGACGCATATTGAAGGTTTTCAAACCCGAAGATGACGCTTATTTATTCACTTTTACATGTCTTCAAGAGGCTTGTTGGTATGAGATTAAGTCATTCCTTTCATTAAATATTTAGGCTGATGATGGGGATTGAATCTGTACCCTAGCTGTATTTATCAAGGCTAATGAGCAGGGAAAGAAGCGCAATATAACGTTAGGGCCAATTTAAATATATACGAGCCTATTTCATATTCATAATTCACTAAACTGTGAATGTATTTGTTTTGGAAGTACGAGAGTTCCATAATCATATTACTGTTTTCGCCGTCTTGGTCTGATGGTTCAGTACATTTCTATGAAAGATGTTTGTTTTGTGTAGCGAATTAGTCTATACATGTGCGTACTCTCCAGCTCGGAACTGTATTCTTTCATAGAATCATTACGATATTAACGTACTAAATAAAGAAAACATTTGTTTCTCTTTAGAACAATTGATTAGCTAAAGATTGTTAAATTGAAACTTTCCATGTTGTTCACTCGCGTAATATAAAATCGAAAAATAACTAAAATACTAGTTAATTTGTTTTAATACTAACAAAATGATTCAGATGATTTTGACAAATAGAATAAAGTTATCCGGCCTGCTTTCTATTTAATATATTATATTAGAATTATTGAAAACATCTGTGGTAATGTTTTGTGTCATTGTGAATGTAAAGTGAGTCTCCAATACCAATACCAATACCAATACCAATGCCAATAAAAATCACATTGACCCCTATTTGGGAAAGTAGGTTCTTTCGAGTGGCGCCACAAAAAACACTTGGAAATTATGTGAAAACAATTCACGACATATTTGATACGCAATAATGAAAGACGAATGAATTTTAAATTGCATTGAAGACGAGTACCTAGATTAGCACCCATTTTACCCATCTGCTTGAAAATACTGGGACCTATTTCACGTAAGCGTTTCAAACTGATGGTACGCATTTTACGTTTTAATGAATTTGTACATAACTCTTAGGGCCTAATTTACGTAGCCCCGTAATGTTCGTGAAAGGGGTCCATTTTGTAGTGATGCAATAACTTGCGGACTTAAACTACTTATCTTTTTTTATTTGACACTCATTAATGTGATTGGGCAATATTAATTAGCTCGTTGAAGCGCCATCAATTGCATTAAGCAGTCATCTTCAAGAACTAACTCCCATACTGGAAACGTTGCGGCCAGGAAGAAGGTTGTGTATGTTTTTGTCGTACAATGAGTGTAATTTGAATTGTAGTCGTCATCTTCCTGACCGTAACGATGGCACTATGAGACTCAGTTTCTGAAGATTGCTGCTTAATGCAGTTGAAAGCTCTCCAAAGAGGTAATTAACATTGCCTAATCTAAGTAGTGAGTGTCAAGTAAAAAACAAGTTAAATGTGGTAGTTTAAATAAGTTCATAATTTATAATCTTATTCAGAAGTTGGAAAATATTGTGAAGTGACTCGTGGCAAATTTGAAAACTCGGCATTTTGTTGAAACATATGTTGCCGGCAATGTCGAAAATTAGGTATCGCAGACAATGTCTAGGCAAAGTTGGTAATGCACGTTAGTGTTAAAAATAGAAAGTTTTCTTGGAATTTTCTTAGTCCCATTGTGAATGAATGACTATCTACTAGCATTTCAGGATAACTGTACATTCATTATTTTATGGTATGACACCTAACAGTTCAAATACAGTAGCCTTATGTGAAGTAGGCTAAGCAACACTGCAGGTATGGGGATAATTAGTATTTTCATTAGGCTTGTTAATAACTAACTTGTTAATATAATCTAAATAAATAGCAATCATCCGTATTAATGAGAATATTCCTCCGACACTGGGACTTGAACCCAGGACATTTGGCTATTCGCGCCAATGCTCTACCAACTGAGCTAAGCCGGAGTTCAATTCACAGTACCAGATGGAATCTCTCTCTCCTATGACTGAATGCCCTAATGGTCTACCTCACAGACAGACAAGTTATGTCATATGCAGTACTGTGAGGCCACAGATTCCATCTGGCGCTGTGAATTGAACTCCGGCTTAGCTCAGTTGGTAGAGCATTGGCGCGAACAGCCAAAGGTTCAAGTCCCAGTGTCGGAGGAATTTTTATCCTATAATATTCTAATGTCCAACAGAGACAATAATCTGTGGTTCATGAATGCTTATATATCTATCCGTATTAATATTCGAGATTTCGAATTAGTTCATATTAGTTCCATGATATACATTATTAATAGGTAGATACAATTAATTTCCAACAGGACTAAACAGAGTCTTAAAAACATATAATTTTAACATGTAAGTTATCTATTTTCGACTTTTTCTGTAAACTTTCTACAATACTTTAATTTACCTCTTTTCCCATGACATAAGCTCCAATTTGATGCAGACAAGTCAATACGTTCAAATCCTAAAATATAAGATACACAGGTCAGACTTATGTTGCAGTAATGCTAAATGTCACTGTTCGAAAGCAATATTGTTTCCACAATGTATAGAATCTATACACGAAACACACAGCATTCTATTCACTGGGCCGCAATATGAAAAGCCGCTTTTATTGTGTAGACCATGTACACAAATCATAACGTCTCTGAAGTAGAAGTATCTTGGTTATTCCAGAAGTTTGGGTGGAAACATTGATTGGCATTGAATTTTTCATTCTGACTTCACGTGTCCATCTTAGCCTACACACGGCCAGTGTGAAAGAATTATCATTCCACTGGGACCTACTAGTGGTTTACTATAAAGCCCGGGTCTTAAAGTACTTCCAGGTTGTAAGTCGCCACTGGGTTCGTATCTCATTTTGAGAACGCCTGGTGGTATACTGGGATTGTGAGTCCGTTGGAAAATTTAATGTTGTACCAGCACGTTGCCATGGTAGCCCAGTTGGTAAGAGCATCGGCACGGAGAGCCGAAGATCCTGGTTCAAATCCCGGCTATGGCATTGAATTTTTCATTCTGACTTCACGTGTCCATCTTAGCCTACACACGGCCAGTGTGTAAGAATTATCATTCCATTGATTGTAAAGTTGATTTCATTTAAATGTTTAGTAAAATGAAATTGTATTTATGAGTTATGGAGGGACTAGGGGAGCTAGGAAATCCCATTAGAAGGTCTAACGGGACGAGGCACAGAGCCGAACATTATCCAGGTAAGCTGTGACCGTGATTTCCCAGATTGATATCAAAGGGTATTGATACACTCAGCTATTTTGAGAAATCGCCTATTGTGTTAAGGATGAAACTTCTGATTCGTATCAATGATACAAGAGCTAGGTGGTTTCTCCATTAAAACCGTTCTTAGAAGTCCGAAATGTTAAGATGTAGATAATGAAACACAGAAAACCCGGAGTCGCGATATGTCCACCTTTTTAATTATTCTTAGAAGTCCCGAATATTAAGATGCAGGTAAAAGAAAGTAGGAAAAGTGATTTTATACAAGACGTAATGGACCTTATGGTTCCAGGACGTTGATCATCCCAGATATCTAGATTCTTAGATCTTTTGCACGTCGAAGTTGTAATAAAGTTTTTACCAATAATATCCGCCGATAAAGTTTAAAATCATATGAAGTAACTTAAAAAGAGCATTCAATCATTTTAAAAATGGTATTTAATCACAACAGGTTGAAAATATTGAAAATGGCAGGTAAAGTTGAGACTAAGGGCTAAGAAGGGATGGATAAATTCTTCCTCGGGTATGTTATGATACAAACAGAAACGAACGATAATAGTTAATGTTATTAATATCGTAATAATAATGGTAGTAAAGTAGGTATAATAATAATACAAAATAGTAGGCCTAAGTGCTACATTTGATAACTTCTAAATTAATGACCACAAAATAAAAATATGACAATCCTGAATTTTCATCATCAGCTAGCTGCCGGAGAAGAAATGCTACTTAACTCCGTGGTGCTAATATCTCAGAAGGGATAAGGCCTACCACCCGACCGCTTCGCCATCTACCATAGGCAGACGGCAGGATTGGGGGACATGTGGTTAGCATATCGACACCCACGGCCGTTAATAGTGGTTTCCATGACCGGACCCGCTACTTCTCTATCAAGTAGCTCCTCAATATTTGAATCACGAGGCTGAGTGAGCCCCTACCAGACCTCCCTACCTCAGAAAAATCCGAGGAGGTACCGGGGATCGAACCCGTGCCGACAGATCTGTAGTCAGCGACGCTAACTACAAGACCACGCAGGCGGTCAGAAAAAATGCTACTCTAAACTTGAAAGTAGTGTTTATATAGTACACGTGGCAAGATAAATTTAAAATTAATCATCACCATACCTTCGAATAAGTTAAATTAAAGTAAGAAATATAGCATGATAACTACACCGTATCAAAGATGGCGTATAGATGCCAACTTATTAAGAACTTAAATAGCTTACAGTACAATACAGTATTAATAAGTGGTAATAATAGGTATTAATAAGTGATAAGTGGTATACGATAGTCTCAAATTATTTATTTCCGCTAATGTCAGATATAAATATCAGTATTATTACAATTTCTCATACAGTATTCATGTACATTCATTAGATTTATCTTCGTCATATAGGCCTACCCGTAACAGACAACAAGCAAACGTAGAGGAATAACTAGACAGTCGTTCTGTTTCTACCTTATTGAAAATAGGATACATTTTATATATCACTGCAGGCAAAGAAAAAAAAAAAAGGAAGTGTTCTCCCAGTCCAATCATTAACCACCACACTCCGCGAAGGATCTGAGAGCCTCCTGAATAGGCCTATAATAAGTTGCATAATTATTAACGTAATTAGTATAGCCCGAAGAGGGTAGAAACGCTTTTAGCATTACAGGGTGTTAACACTTAGGGTTGTTAAGCTTCAATGAAAGATGGAGATCCATTTTCATAGATATTTTGTATTAGAAGAGTTGATATGAGCTTATTGAAAGTGATTATTCGACAATTATTAGAGGAATGAATTCGTATCAAGAAAAAGGGAAAGCTATATGACTGCATAGTAGTAATATTTTCTTTCCTGAAGATGTCCAGGGTTCACACAGTACTGTATGGTATATAGAGGAAGGTTTGTCTGCTTACGAACGTAAGTTACATATAAATATATACATAATTGATAATGCTTATTTTTTAAAAAGATTTGCTTAATTTTTTATATTATTTCTTCGTAAAAGCATCACCCGAGAGGGACATGCTCGTAGTCGGGGGAATTCTGAAATTGATGTATCTACATTAAATTAAAATACAAATGATTTTAAACACAAATAAAATAAATTACAATAATATACAGTAATAATAAGAATGGTATTTCAAAAGGAAGGAACGTAAAAATTTAATATTTATATAATAAACGTAATTATGTTCTTAAATTCGTAATTGCTTAGATTAATTAATTCAGGGGTTTATTTAACGAAGAAAAATTGAATAATCTGGTGCCGGATACTAAAATTAGTGCTGTATTTTAGACCTGCAGATGTAAAGAAACGTTTAAGTTTAATATGGATTTGTTTGGTTTCGTGTTTTATCTTATATATAAATCTAATAACATTTATTTATACATTTCAGAGATACTAAGTACGTCGAATTCAAAAATGTTAATTTAGACGGATAGTCCAAAAATCTTAGATGAGGACAAATTTTAATATGTTTTAGAAGCAAAATGAGTGGAGAAAGATAAGTTTTCAAAGCTCCTTCTCATTTAATTATGCCATGCATGATAATGGACTGTATTGAAGGTAAGATCTTATTCTGAAATCGCGTACATACATACATGCATACATACATACTTGCATAAATACATGCACACATACATACGTGCATATATATGCATACATACATATATACATGCATATATGCATACATAAACTTACATACTTATATTATATAATATATTCATGTGTAAGCTGTTTATTCCAGTAAATCACAACACAGGACTCTTACTGTAAGATACTAAAGATCATAAAACCCCTTCTGTATAAAAAGATGTCTCGTAAACTGAATTCGTTGTCTGGATCCAGGGATTGGTAGTAATGTGGTATCAGTGCTTCGCCAAAGGTAAGGGAAAAGACAAGGTGAAAGGTTTTGGCTGGAACTTAGGGAACGGGGGATAAAATCTGATTTACTGCCTGTGACTTCGAACACGACAGACGGCAGCCATAAGGAGAAATGAGGCGCGCCTCTTGTGAGCTACCCTCCACCAGATTGATTCAGCACATGGATCGACAAGGATATAAATGAGTCTCGCTCAACATACGTTTACTGCTCCAAAAGGAAAAGCATTTACTTTTTTCTTCTTTGCAGAAAATGTGTTGTCACATACGTTCTAAGTAAACGGCTCCCTTTATACTTTATGAGAAGAAAACTAGAAGAGAGAAGTTAGTTAAGCTGTAAGAGTGGTTTTGAAATTGGTTCTATATCGCTGACCCTAATGGAAGGCCTAATGTTGTGTTACTGTAAACGGTTTTCCCTTTTTAGCTTAAGGTTTAATATTTTTGCAGGTCTCGTTTTCAAGCATGTTGTTTTAAGTTAGTTGTACTGCTAGGTGATGAATTTTATGAATGTGCCACAAAAATAAGTGAAAACAAATTTAAATTTAGTATTGCCAATAATCAGAATCTATATTAATTATGTATATTAATTATTGTCTATCAGGTTCCGAATTTTAGACCAAAGTCACTTCGTTAATGAACTACATAAAATTGTATTCTTAAATAATCTCATTTGCGTGTTTATGTACTTTGACAGACTGCTATTTTGTTTCAGGTAAATTCGATGGTCTTCTATAAGCCAATAAGCTTATGTAAAGCGACTTCCGTGTTAATTGTGAGTCACATACTCTCCACTGTTTAGGCCTATTATAGGTATGCTAGTTTAATCTCCTTTTCGTCTGCAATTGACTAATAGCAAGTGTTAGATCAAGAGTCTATAAGTTTTTATGGTTTAAATTTGCCCCTGCAGTAATTGGCGCAACCGCCAATTATTTGCCGCGTGAGTTAGTCATTTCCTGTGCAGGCTCTGGCTTGTAGCTTGCCATGCCACGCCAGTGCTAGTCAGTTGAGATCCAGATGCAGCAGTTACAGTCACGCGTCACAATTGCTTCTAATTTTGGGACAATTTTCGCTCTGTATACTTAGTGCTCATCTTCAATTCCACACCTATTGACTCCTGTAATTGAAGGCAGCTTGTGTGTAAAGTTCCGGGAATCAGATTTTATTTTTAGTACAAATTACAATTATTCCATTGTGTTCTTAGCCTAGCAGCCACGTGCAGTGAAACAAATAACTGGTGCTAGCGCTTATATAATCCAACTTGGCGGGAGTGTTGTATTGCTCCTAGAAATAGTAACTGTATTTAACCACATCTATCATAGTCTTGTTAAGTGTTTATACAATTTTCATTATTCAGAGTTCAGGCTTCCTGAAAATATATTATTGCAAAACCCTCATACTTAAATCTCTGTTCCAGCTGACCTACAGTCCTAGCTTCCTTTTGTTTTAGTCTTAAGTGGTGTAAAAACACCTGGTCCTCCGAAAACCTATCATTTTGTTCCTAGTTACCATAACTAACATGGTCCTCACGGGCAGGGTTTGATTTTTGCAATAATTTCTGAACATTGAACATTGTGAATCTTGTGGTGGACCTTTGTGTTACTTCGTGTTGCTCGGGTCGCTTCGTGGCGCGCTCGGCTGTCGACCTTCAAGCCGCCTCCAGAGCTCCAGACGGCTGTGCCTTCCTCTGCGCGCGTGGTTCATGGTCACCCACCGCTCCTACGAGAAGCCGCCTTCCAGCAAGAAGCTAGCCGCTTCCAACAAGATTGTAGCGGACTGCCTAATCACTTTTCTTCTATCAATGTAAAATTAACTATTTCATCTCAACATGGAACAAAAAATTAAGGCTTTAGTTAGACGTCGGGGTGTAAGTAAAAGAAAGTTTACACTGACACAGAACTTTCTCAACGACATACCTGAAGATGTTAGTGTATTTGTGATCAAAGCACATTATGAAAAGCTATTGAATGAAATTGATAAGTTTGAAGCTGTGCAAACGCAAATTGAATCTATGGTGGAAATTGATACAGAACCTGATAGTCACATACAATATGCAGACGAGGTATCAACGCTGTGTATTGATCTAAAAGCAAGGTTAAGTGAGTTAATGCATGCTCGTGAGCCTACATCAGTTAGTGTCAATTCAAACAACAGTGACACACGACAAACAGTGAACTCCAGTGCTTCGCAGGCAAACAATATGATAAAATTGCCAACGATTCAGCTTCCAGTGTTTGAAGGCGATGTAACTAAATTCAAACATTATTTTGATACATTTTCAAGTTTGATTGTATATAATAGTAATTTATCACCCATGCAAAAATTCCATTATTTAGTTGCTTCTGTAAAGGGCGAAGCACATATGTTATTGGAAAATTTGGCAATGACAGGTGATAACTTAAAAGTTGCCTGGGATATGCTTTGTGCAAGATACAACAACAAACGGTTGATTGCTATAGCCCACATCAAGCATCTTCTGTCCCTACCTGTAGCGCGACAAGAAACAGTTGCAGACTTGAGAAATTTATTGAATCAATTCCAAAACAACTTGCATGCTATTGAAGCGTTAGAATTAGAAGTGCCACTTCATGAAGTCATTCTAATGCAATTGTTATTGGAGCATCTGCCAGACAGTGAATGGGAATCCAGAATCGATTCTCAAACCTTTACTTCGTTAAGTGAGCTTGTGTTATTTCTAGAAGCGAAGTCTCATTCTCTAGAGGTGCTGTCGAATAATTCCTGCAACCGGTCCAGCCCATCAAAACCTAGAAGTGAACGTCGTGAACCTAGGAATCAGCATAATATCAGTCGTCAGTCATATGTGTCGACAACTGAACAGTTATGCCCTCAGTGTCAAAGCGGCCATAACCTGTCTAAGTGTAAACGGTTCCGTCAGCTGAGTGTTGAACAGCGATGGAAAGTTCTAAAAAGTAAAAATCTGTGTTTCAATTGTTTTTCTAATACACATCGAGCGAATCAGTGCAATGTATCTTCATTCTGCAAATGTGGTAAACTGCATAGCAAGATGTTGCATAACAGTGATCACATGAGAACGGTTTCTCACTCCAGTGAAGGCAGTGATACAGTGAATAACAGGACTGAAGCGCCTGCGAGTTATTGCTCAGTGAAAATAAAGCCAGTGCTTCACGTCTTACTTGCGACTGCAAGGGTCGAAGTGCAAGACAAGCATGGTAATTATATCCAGTGTAAGGTCCTTCTAGACTCTGCCAGTCAGGCCAGTTTCGTGTCTGCGGATCTAGCGAGGCGTCTGCAACTTCCTACGATGACAGCTGATACGCCTGTCAAAGGTATAAATGGTACATCATCGAATGCCAGTCATAGTGTGAACATTAATGCGAGATCCATGGTTTACAACTATCGGAGAAATCTAGATTGCCTAATCCTTCCTCGCATAACAGGGAAGCTACCTGCAGTCCGAATTGACCGATCCTCATGGAACATTCCCTCGGGACATTCCATTAGCCGATCCTAAATTCCATATCCCTTCTGAAATTGATTTGCTTATTGGAGGAGCATTATTCTTCGAGCTTTTCCATGGTAAGATCTTGACAAATCCTGGTTTTCCTGCATTGATTAGTACAGAACTAGGATGGATATTGTCTGGAACCATTCCTAAATCCTCTGTGAAAGGCAATCTGGATGCGGGTTCCCAGCACAACTTTTTCATCTCTACGGACAATGTGGACAAGCAGCTGCGACGGTTTTGTGACCTCGAAGACTTTCCACAACACATGTTAACACAAGAAGAAAAACGGTGTGAACAGCATTATGTAGAGAATACCACTCGCAATAATGATGGTAGTTTTATGGTACGTCTGCCAATGAAACAGGATATAACTTCATTGGGTGAGTCCAGACAACAAGCAGTTAAGCCTATTGAATCGTGGCCCAAACAGCCTCAGCAACTTGAGCTGCAGGACATGGGTGAGCAGCGTGACACAGTCTGCCTAGTCACACATGCTGCAGAAGATTTTATGCTACGCTTTTCCAAGCTGACACGTTTACAGAGAGTTACTTCGTATATGCTACGCTTCATAAACAACTATAGAAGCCAAGCTAAACGTCACGGCCCTCTCACAGTTGAAGAAGTACAACAAGCTTTGTTGCTTTGTATAAGAATAGCTCAGCAAGCAGCCTATTCTCATGAACTGTCTGATCTTCAGAGTAAGATGCAAGTGAATACCAAGAGTTCTCTTCATTCCTTGGTGCCTTTTGTGGACAAGGATGGCCTACTCCGAGTGGGTGGACGTTTGGAGAAAGCTGAGTTACCACATGATGCACGACATCAGCTTATCCTCCCTCCAGGTCACCACCTCACTAAGTTGATAATTGAATCCGAGCATCTGCGACTGCTTCATGCATCACATCAGCTGCTTATATTTTCTCTGCGAGAACGATATTGGATTCCTAGTGTACGTAGAATTGTTAAGTCTACGCTACACAGATGCCTAACTTGTTTCAAGTTGAAGGCCAAAGGTGCTCACCAGCTGATGGGCAGCCTACCTAGCTACAGGGTGACCCCTACTAGAACATTTCTACGTTCTGCGGTTGACTATGCCGGACCGCTCCCCCAGCAGCAAAACTCAGGTCAAAGCATACATTGCTATCTTCGTATGCTTGGCTACGAAAGCAGTTCACATCGAGCTGGTTTCCGACCTTACTTCAGATGCCTTCATCGCCGCCCTGCGCAGATTCACATCTCGTAGAGGACTTTGCAAGGAAATATTCAGTGATAATGGGACGAACTTTGTTGGTGCTAACAACAAGCTCCGCGAGCTGCGTCTTTTGCTTCAGTCCAGCACCCATCAACAAGTTCTCCAAGACTACGCATCCTCTAATGAATTCACATGGCATTTCATCCCTGCGAGCTCCCCTCATTTTTGAGACCTCCACGAGGCGGCTGTCAAATCCATGAAGTTTCATTTACGAAGAGTGATGGGTAGCCAAGTGTTTACTTATGAGCAGCTTTCTACATTTCTCACCCAGATTGAACTAAACTAAACTCCGTGGCGCTACATCCCTGGAGGGACTTGGCCTACCACCCGACCGCTGCATCATCTCCCGTAGGCAGATGGCAGGATTGGGGGGGCATGAGGTCAGCATGCCGACACCCACGGCCGTTAATGGTGGTTTACTGGACCGGAGCCGCTACTTCTCTATCAAGTAGCTCCTCAATTTGGAATCACGAGGCTGAGTGCACCCCTACCAGACCTCCCTACCTCAGAAAAATCCGAGGAGGTACCGGGAATCGAACCCGGGCCGACGGATCTGTAGTCAGCGACGCTAACCACAAGACCACGCCGGCGGACAAAAATTCCTCTGACACTGGGATTTGAACCCAGGACCTCTGGCTATCCGTACCAATACTCTACCAACTGAGCTAAGCCTCAGATTGAGGCCTGTCTAAACTCTCGACCTCTCCTACGCCTAAGTGATGATCCCAGCGACTCATCCTATCTATCTCCTGGACACTTTCTCATTGGTGAAAAACTCACAGCCCTTCCTTCTCCTCCTAAGGCAAAGAATGTCTCTCATGTTGCTAAATGGCATCAGCTACAAACCTACATACATCACATATGGCAGCGTTGGTCAGCTGTCTACCTACATTCCCTGCAGCAGAGGCAGAAGTGGTCTGCGTCCAGCGAAAACATTCAGATTGGTACTCTCGTCCTCCTGAAAGAAGATAATTCTCCACCGCTACAGTGGAAGCTGGGAATCATCTCATCAGTGCATCCTGGTGACGACGGTTTAGTGCGTGTTGTGACAGTGCGTACATCCAGTGGTGAATACAAGCGACCCATTGTAAAAGTGTGTCCCTTGCCCAATTTAGTAAAGTGCAAATCTATTATTAAAGTGTAAATCTATTAGTAAATCTTGATCTATTCGCAAAGTGTTATGTAAAATCTGTCGATTTTAGGCGGGAGTATGTTAGATCAAGAGTCTATAAGTTTTTATGGTTTAAATTTGCCCCGGCAGTAATTGGCGCAACCGCCAATTATTTGCCGCGTGAGTTAGTCATTTCCTGTGCAGGCTCTGGCTTGTATCTTGCCATGCCACGCCAGTGCTAGTCAGTTGAGATCCAGATGCAGCAGTTACAGTCACGCGTTACAATTGCTTCTAATTTTGGGACAATTTTCGCTCTGTATACTTAGTGCTCATCTTCAATTCCACACCTATTGGCTCCTGTAGTTGAAGGCAGCTTGCGTGTGAAGTTCCGGGAATCAGATTTTACTTTTAGTACAAATTACAATTATTCCATTGTGTTCTTAGCCTAGCACCCACGTGCAGTGAAACAAATAACTGGTGCTAGCGCTTATATAATCCAACTTGGCGGGAGTGTTGTATTGCTCCTAGAAATAGTAACTGTATTTAACCACATCTATCATAGTCTTGTTAAGTGTTTATACAATTTTCATTATTCAGAGTTCAGGCTTCGCGAAAATATATTATTGCAAAACCCTCAAACTTAAATCTCTGTTCCAGCTGACCTACAGTCCTAGCTTCCTTTTGTTTTAGTCTTAAGTTGTGTAAAAACACCTGGTCCTCCGGAAAACTATCATTTTGTTCCTAGTTACCATAACTAACAGCAAGGCTTGTGTTATGTATTATCCTATTTTCATATTATAATACATGGATCTTTTCTCTGTACTTTCAAAATTAATTATCTTGTTCAACTTCGAGGCGCCTGACATCCGCCTCTTCTCAATTTACAGGGAACTGTTGTATCAATGTATAATATTTATTTCCGGTGAGGATCAGGAATGTTCCATTTGTAGAGTAAACTAAATAGTTTTAACATTGTCATGTTGAGAATAAACACTTTTCGAGGGTTTGGGAAAGACTAACACAAACCATCACATATTGATACAAAGAGGGGAGATAAAATACGCTTATTGTTAAGTCAGGGTGCTCCGCCCTTCATGGCAAGTATAAATAGGTATGAAATTTGTAAAGGCTTGTATTCTACTTGTGTTGGCAAGACGACTCTATGTCCGATTGCGTTGTACTTATATTCATCTTTACTTAATAAATTTAACTTTAACTTCTGACATCACATCGAGTTATTGTTCAATTACTCCAGGGTAATTGCGAATCCAGTTTTAATTTAGAAAGCCAGTGGAGACTACTACACGACATCGCTTTCTTGGTGGCAGCGGTGCTGGATGCAATAACTTCAATTATTTTCGCTCATTACTACAAGACTGCAATACATCATATTCGCTCATCACTACGAGACGGCAATACATTACACCATCATATTCGCTCATCACTACGAGACTGCAATACATTACAGCAACATCATATTCGCTCATCGCTACAAGTTCGCAATACAATTCAACATCATCATAATAGCGAACATCTGCGAATTATAATAATAACACGTCAGAAGTCTACTATTCTTCACCTAAAGAACTTATCAGGAAGCAACAACCAGATCGACGGGGAGCTACTGGAATCGACTTTCGACCTCTAGGTCCAGAAGATCATCGATCGACCTCTAGGTCCAGAAGATTCGCGACTGCAGCCTTGGTCCTGAGGGTTCTGCGGGAAAGCTTCGTGGTCCTGACCCCACCGAGGTGAGGCAGCAGCACCAGGCACCACTCTTCCTTCCTCTACGGGGCACCCGTAACCCCGGTGTCTCCTGTCGAAAACGTTCACCGTTGGAACACCCCTGCCAGGTCCAACTGAGTCCCGAGGGTAGCAACCAGTTGGAGAGCTCACCTGACAAGCGGGCTCTATCCAGCTCGTGGGGAACGTCAACCCAGCCAGCGTCGAGGCGCAGCGTTTTCTCTTCAAATCTTTCTGTAAGTAAAACTAGAATACCGGTTATATTTGCTATCGCATTTGCATTTTTGCTCTATCAATTTGGCAGACGAAGCTGCTCAAGCTAAAATAGAAGAGTTAGAAAATCAAATTCAAACTTTATTGCGTGCTAATACACACCAAAATTCATTATCGATCACTGCAGCTGCTAAACTTTTTGAAAAAGGATTTAATGGAGAGCCTAAGGAGTTAAATGATTTTATTGACAATGTAGAGTCAGCTTATGCATTGGTTGATGTAGAATTACACCCTACTTTGCTAAAATATGTACTTTCCAAAATTGTGGGAGATGCGAAACGTACTTTAAACATTAGAGACTCCGCTAATCTCAAGTGGCAGTATGTAAAAGAGAAACTTGAAACTCATTATTCAGTACAGAGAACATTCGAATTTTATACTACTCAATTGTGCAACATTAAGCAAAGACCTAATGAAAATGTTACTCAATGGGGAACCAGAATGGAGCAGCTCATATCTAATGTAATTACAAGCATCAACAAGTTCACTAAAAATTGGTCGGAAGAAGAGGCTTCTGGTGGTAGAAAAACCATGGCTAGATTAGGGAGAAACTTATTTGTGAACGGCATTGGTAATGATGCAGTAAGAGAAGCTGTAAACTTACATGTGGGGAACTTAAGCATGAAAGAAACTATTGATAGAGCAGCGCAAGAAGAATGCGACAGAAAATATAACGTAGGCTTTAATAAAAGCCAATATCCGAGACCAACACGTCTCTTTACGAACCAAGTTGTTGTTAAGAAAGAACATGTCAATGCAGTAAGTAATGTCAAGTGCTATAATTGTTTGAAGTTCGGGCATATCGCTCGTGATTGTAAGGCTATGCAATCTAAGAAAGGAGGAAGGCATGCACCTCCTAATAAGGGTAACGACAAGAAGTCGGGAAACTGGAATTAAGTCATTCCAAGCAGTCGGGAATTGACGGTGAAATTAAGGGCTGCGATACTAACCCCTTTGCTTTCTACGTAACCTCCCCAGAACTAAATAATGGTATAGGCCTAACATTACTGGATACAGGATCCGCTGTATCGCTAGTGAAAAGAAACAGTGTAGGAGAATACGGGAAAATGATAAATAAGAACAGAAAGATGGAATTCAAATCTATAACAGGAGAAATATTTAAAGTTGAAGGTAGTATCTATTTAAAATTGCAAGGCAACGAACCTCATGAATTTTATGTGGTAGAATACTTACCTCAGGATTATGACATTATTTTAGGCAGAGATTGGATAGAAGCTAATGACGTAAAAGTCTCTCTTCCGTTAGAAATGCATAAAGTAAAATTGAATGGTTTATCAGAAACCCTAACTGAATTTCCTACTAGTGATCGAGGTGTGAGGTATTGTGAAAAGCAAGAATTGTCTGAAAATGTATATAGTTGTGCAGGAATAGTTAATTGTGAAGATGGTAAATTTTGCTGTTTAGTAATTAATCTAAATGAGAACGAAGTAGAGTTGTGTAGCTCTCCAAGATTAGGGTGTTTGAGTATCAAACAGTCAGCTATAGTAAAAAACCCCCATGACAGAAATGCGTTATTAATGAGCAAGTTACGCTTATCACATATAAAGGAAGGTAGCGAAGAAATAAAAGCAATATATTGTGAATACAACGATGTGTTTAGATTACCGGGTGATAGGCTAACTGAAATAAAAGGAGTTAAACATCACATACCGACCCCGAGTGTAGATAATATACGCCCAATTACTCTAAAGTCATATAGACTCCCGCAACATCATCAGGAAGAAATAGATAGACAAGTAGAGTCTATGCTAGAACAGAAAATAATAAGACATAGCGCTTCCCCTTGGAACTTCCCAATTTTAGTCGTGCCTAAAAAACTAGATGCGTCTGGTATTAAAAAATGGCGTATCGTAGTGGATTTCAGACAGTTGAATGATAAAACTGTAGGAGATTCTTATCCCCTTCCTAATATACAAGACATCCTATTGTCCTTTTCACGTCGTGAAGGCACTACAGGTCTTATGGAGAATCCCCGCGCTGTTGCCACATAAATGCCTATTTTCAGAATATGACCAAAGTGAAATAGCAACATGCAATTCTGTTTGAAATTTTATGAAGAATATTATGGTAGCCACGAAAATCTTATATTTTCTTTGATTTCTGTTTAAATAATAAAAATTTGAATTTTTTTCTTTGAACGAAAATTTTAACATATTTTTCGTTCCGAACATTAAATCGTACCAAAAAATTTCAATAATTGCGACAAAAAAATCTCAATTATTCGTTTGTCCTTATAGGCAATGCTGGTTCTTAGAATTTACCGATATTTTAAAGGTAATGATTATAAAAAAATAATTTGTCAGAGAGGGTAAGAGTATTTTTTCATTTTTGTATTAGAAAATGTCGTCGCTGGCTAAATTTCGTTCTATAAGTCCACATAAAAACTTCCAGCGACAAAATTGTAGAGAAAAGTGTGAAATTGAATTTTATCAACATTATTAGTTTCTTTCCCAGGATAACAGCGCGCGATGTAGCTTGACGTAAGCTGAATATTGAAATTGGGCGGTTAGCACAAACTCTCTGTTTAGTTCACTTTTGAGTCATAATATCGCGATTCAAATTATATATTATTATTATTATCATCATCATCATCATTAATAAATTATTGTTATTATCATAATCATCTTTATTGCGATCATATTTATTAGTGATTTTTTTTTTAAATTCCGTTAGGCTACATCACATCGAGTGACAGGGCCAATCATGCAACCGCTGTTATTTACCTCCGTCTAATGACTTCATTCACGGATGGTAGGATTTTTCTTGCCGGAGTCGCTACTTTTTTAGGAAGTAGTTATCAGTTGCTACTTCGAGGGTGATTATTGACTTCAGAAAAAATCAGGAGATATCGGATATCGTACCCGTACTTTCGGTCTTCATAGGATATCAGTAGTCAGCAAGTCAACCATTGTACAATGCAGGTGTTCGCTTATTATTATTATTATTATTATTATTATTATTATTATTATTATTGTTGATGTTATATAATAAATTTATTGGTTCAATATAATAAACAAAAGGATAATAAATTATTACTCTTTTATAAACGCAATCACAAAAATGCCTATTGTTTTTTGTGTCTTCAAGTGATGTTCATTCTTTCTCGCATGGAATTAAATCTGTTAATATGTATAAATATTATACCTAAACCTTAAATAAATACACAGTAACAATAATAAAAGTACCTCAATCGGATATGGGTTCAACTCCCTCCATTGCCGAATCCTGGGGCGCCTCTTCACTGTAATCACTGTTTGAAGAACTACTGGAACTGCTGGTTAACCTAATGACCAGAGGTTCAATGTCATCCTGCAGCTGATCTGCTTTCCACATATCGTCCTCTACGCCTTCAGTATGTTTACAGTAATTTGTCCACTGATCCTTAGTAACCGACGAAAAAGCATTTTCTATCAATGGTTCCATTTCCTTCGCCTTGAAGTTAATATTATGACGTCCAACATGCCCTTTTACCTGACTCCATACCATTTCGATAGGGTTTAGTTCACAATGGTATGGAGGCAGCCTACAAACTATTACTCCCTGTTCTTCTGCAATCGAGTCTACGACTCTGCCATTGTACTGATCTCGTACAGAATTTACGATATTAACTAATTCTCTTTTAAGGCAATCTTCTGGATACGGAATATTTTTTGATGAGAGCCAACTTTTTATATCGTCCTTGCGGGAGTTGGAGCTGGGGATTGTTTCTTTTTTCCTACCGTGATAGGATGCGTTGTCCATAACAACGACTGTTCCTGGTGGAATGTTGGGCAATAATTGATCCCTGAACCACTGTTCAAACCTATCACTATCCATTTCGGTATGATAATCAGAAGAATTTTTTTTCGCCAAGAAAACGTGCTTCGCTCCCTCTACAAATCCCATCTTACCACCGGCATGTAAGAAACCAAAGCGTGGTCCTCGAGCTGTAGGGCTCTTAAGACCAGTGGACAATCCTGCTAAAAGAGCGTCTTTTGGAGTTTTTATTGTTTTATCCTTCCAAACCATTGACACACTGTGACCTACATTTACCCAACTTTCATCTAAATAAACAATATTCTTTCCCTCTTTCCTGAATTGTTTCATTTTTCGTAAATACGAATGTCGCCACAGTAAAATATCGTTTCTTTCTATCATCAGCGATTTATTCCCTCGGTTTTCAAAAATAAACCCCATTTCTTTCACCAAACGATAAAAAGTTGAATATTTAAAATTTGGTAAATCTGTATCATCATTTACTGCTTTCATAACAGACATAATTGTAGGAGGGATGTTCTGAAACAGAAACCCATGAAATTTGCTGCGTATAGCACTGCGTACAAATTCGTTGTATTTCGCCTCCCTGCTGGTTTTGTATTTCATCCCAGTTTGCCTTTTTTTCCGCGGTGTGGTGATGGGCCCTTCGTTGTTTTCCTTTTTTAATCTAAAGAATGTACGCCTACTGACGCCGGTAGCCTTAGAAAGTTCGCTAACAATAAACGATTGACTCCGTCCGGGGTTTTTTTCCTTCAAATACTCGAATACACTTAAAATTGTTTTTCTTTCACCACTTCTGATGGTATCACCTTTTTTCCTGCGATCCATTGCGCTCTTTGAAAACTTAGTTATATTGCACACGGTTATACGCGGGATAGAACACTTAATTTCACTTAACATTCGGGTTCACTGACAAACCGAAACTGAAAACATCCACGACATGATATGTTCAAGAAAGCCTTATTTCTGTCGCATGTTAATTTAATATGCTGTGAAAGCATTCTTTATGAATGTATCCTCTATCGAATGTTTGACTGTAAAGCTGATGTCGACTAATAACTCTGAATATAATGGTCACACTATGCTATGTCTAACATCATCAAATAATTGATACTGGCGGTGTTATTTCAAGGAATTAAACTCTGCTGCAACACCTTAATTTATTAACTGAATGAAAATAAAATATTACAACTCAAAAAGTTAACTGAACAGAAAGAAACAGCTAGCCGGACGCTTATAGTACGTCACTTTTTCACAGCACGCTGTTCACCCGAGAAAAAAACAGACGATACATGGGTAATATTGTTCTGGGGACTTTCGAATGATAATTAAATAAAAATTCACACTTCTCTTTACAACTTTGTCGCTGGAAGTTTTTATGTGGACTAATAGAACGAAATTTAGCCAGCGACGACATTTTACAGTGCAACATCTAAAAACACTCTCACCTTATTTGACAAATTATTTTTTATAAACAACATTTTTAAAATATTGGTGAACTTTTCAAATGATCATCATCGATAAGGACAAACGAATAACTGAGATTTTTTTCGTCGCAATTGTATCGATATTTTTGTACGTTTTAATGTTCGGAAAGAAAAATATGTTAAAATTTTCGTTTAATGAAAAAAATCCAATTTTTAATATTTAAATAAAAGTCAACGAAAATATGAGATTTTCGTTTCTACCATAATATTCTTCATAAAATTTTGTACAGAAATGCATATTCCTATTTCACTCTGGTAATATTTTGAAAAACCAGACCGATTTGGCAACATAGTGCCCGTGCGCGCTTGATTCTCCCATATGAATAACATGGCCATAAGAGCCCATTGTGCCTTCACGATGTGAAAACCAGTTTAGATAGATTAGGAAGAGCCAGATATTTTAGTGCCTTAGATTGCGCCAGCGGTTATTGGCAGATACCGCTAGCAGAAGAACACAAATGTAAAACAAGTTTCAACACTCGGAAAGGAAATTTTGAGTTTGAAAAAATGCCTTTTGGTTTAAAGGGCGCACCAGCATCCTTTCAAAGAGCCATTAACACTATTTTATCGGACATGATAGGTAGTAGAGCTCTTGTTTACTTAGATGACGTCATATGTTATGGAGAAACCGTAACAGAACACAATAATCGATTGAGAGAGATATTGCAAAAATTCAGAGAATATCAGGTACAATTAGAGCCAGATAAATGTGAATTTTTGAAGTCATAATTAAAATACTTAGGACATGTTGTAAGCCAAAATGGCGTAGCACCAGATCGCGACAAGGTAGAGGCTATAGAAAAATTCCCTGTTCCTACGAAAGAAAAGGAAGTAAAATCATTTCTTGGTTTGGTAGGATATTATAGAAGATTCATTCCAGACTTTAGTAAAATTGCGAAGCCGTTAACTGAATTATTGAAGAAAAACAATCCTTGGAAATGGACGCAAGAAGAGAAAAATAGTTTTGATAAATTAAGACAGTGTTTAATGACGTACCCAGTGTTACAATTTCCTGATTTTAGTAAAAATTTCATTCTGACCACTGACAGTAGTAGCTATGCTATAGGTAGCATTCTCAGTCAAGGAAAAATAGGAGAAGACAAACCATTTGCTTATGCTAGTCGTTTATTGCCATCCACAGAAATGAATTACAGTACGACAGAACAAGAACTTCTGAGTATAATTTGGTCGTGTAAACACTTTACACCCTACCTCTTGGGCCAAAAGTTTGTTATAGTAACAGATCATAAACCCTTAAAATGGCTTATGAACGTAAAAGATCCAGGTTCGCGCATTTTAAGATGGCGATTACTATTGGAAGAATATGATTTCGAAATAGTGCATCGAGCCGGTATAAAAATACCACACGTAGATTCCTTAAGCAGGTACCCAATCACTGCTATGGTAGAAAACGTTTCCGATATATCAGAATATAGGAAACAGAGGATTTTAAAAGAATTTCATGTTTGTCCAGTTGGAGGGCATAATGACATACAACGTACGTATGAAAGGATTAAACTATACACAAATTGGACAGGCTTGTTCCAAGATGTAGAAAATTACATTCGTAAATGTAGTATTTGTCAATTAAACAAACACGCAAATAGAACGGTAAAACTACCATTCGAGTAAGTATCTTATCGGAGTTCCTATGAAGGACGAAACAGCTGAAAGTGTAGCTTCCGCCCTTATGGAGAATATTACTTTTATTTACGGGATCCCATGTAAAATTTTAACAGATTTAGGTACACAGTTCACAAGTGATTTGATGAATAAATTGTGTAAAATGTTAAAAATAAGAAAAATGAATACGAGTATTTACCATCCACAGTCAAACGGTAGTCTAGAGAGGTCACATAAAGTGATAGTAGAGTATTTAAGATGTTTCTGTAGAGAAAAACAAGACGAATGGGACCGGTGGGTACCCTTTGCAGTTTTTAACTATAATACAACACCTCACACCCAGTCAAAGTTCACACCGTACGAAGTAATGTTCGGTAGGAAGGCTAACATACCAGGAGTATTACAGAAAAAACCATAAGTGTTATATAATTATGAAGATTATGTACGAAGTGTAAAACAGAAATTTCAGCGGACTTGGGAAGAAGCAAGGAGAAATTTAGTTAAGAGCAAGGAGAAGACTTGCGAATTAAGTAAGCAAAAGGTGAATGATCCGCAATATAAGATAGGGGATTTAGTCCTAGTAAAAAGAGAGAAACGCCGGAAATTGGATTCAGTCTGGTATGGTCCGTACGAGTTAAAGAAAATAAAAGGAGTAAATGTAGAGTTAAGAAAGATGGGTAGTGACGGGAGAAAAGTTCTCCATACTCATATTACGCGGACGAGACCTCATGTTGCAGGTCAAGTCGTGGATAATTAGTCGTTAGGACTAAGAAGTGAGAGAACTAACCACTGAGGTAATTAGTGAAAGAAAGTCCAGTTTCAGAGAAGAAAATCAATATGCATATTGTATTGTAAAATGATATGTAAAGTAGTAATTAAAGAAAGGTATAGTGGACACGTGTCGTAATAGTAAGAAGGTTGCAAAATATAGAGTAAGAAGGCTGCAAAATAATAAAGTGGTAACACAAATGTATTGTGTTGTTGTGAAAATGACACATGGGTGTCATTGTAAGAATACTGCATAAAATGTAACACATAAGGGCAATGTGTTGTGTGATTTAGAACTCCTTGTGCTGTAAGGTGTTCTGTGTGTTGGTCGAGGATAGAGAGGATTTCATTGCTTATTGTCTGGGACGATAACAAGAAATCAAGGTAAAAAGTAAAGGGACATGAAGTAAATATTAAGTGAGTCGAGGATAGAGAAGATTTCATTGCTTATTGTCTGGGACGATAACAAGAAATCAAGGTAAAAAGTAAAGGGACATGAAGTAAACATTAAGTGAGTTGAGGATGGAGTTGATTTACGATAAAGAGGTAAATCAAATTAAGTGAATATTGTCGAGAGACATTGAAGCAAACATTCAGTTGAGGTTAGCTTGAGAATGGAGTTGATTTACAGTAAAGAGGTAAATCAAGTTAAATGAATATTGTCAAGAATAGATATCGAGAATAGAGAAAAAATTGGCTGTGATATTACTAGGAATATTAACAAGATAAAAGATAAAGAAACGCGAGTAAAAGCATAGAAAATCAAGCTAAAAATTGAAAATTGCAGAAATAGTGGATAGATAGGATTTGCTGTAATACGCAAATAAGGTAAAATATAAAGGAAATATTAAGAGGAAACTATTCAATAAATTAGAATAATAATTCAATAAATACTGTGTAAGGATGATTTAAATTTCATAAGTAATAAGTGTCTATTGTAACAACATTATTATATGTAATGTATAAGAAAATAAGTTTAGTTCATAATATATAAAGAAAATACTTAGATTTAATAATAGTAAGAGCAATGGTAGAATAATTGGGAGTGACCCGATAAAACCTTGTGTTGCAGGGTCAACTACGAAATGCTATTATACGGGGGAATAATAATAACAGTAATATTGGGATTTCCAAGCAATTTACATGCTGAAGAAGAGGTAAAAATACAACCGATAGATGGGAGTGCAGGTATATATTTTGATTATTTAGCAGAAATGTGGCTGTACTCTAATCAATGGGAAATTATCACTTACGTAGATGTTAACAATGTTAATATATTATGGAATAACATTCGGAAACAAATAGATGTACTGAAGGCAAAATGTCAGCAATTTAATAAAGAAGAGTGGTATCCTTTGACAGATTGCGAATCGAGTATGGTATACATAGAATCTAAAAGGGTATTAGTTGAAAGAACTGTTCAAATATTTTCAGAAATTTCAGATATTAAAATTAGAAATGACAAACAAAAAAGAAGTGTATTAGGTTTTGTTGGAGAGCTGTCAAAAATATTATTTGGTACGGCAACTGAGGCCGAAATCAAAAAATATAAAGAGCAAATAAACAAAGTAAGAAAAGATCAATCACATTATTTAAAAATTAGTTCTAATCAAATTACAGTTTTAAAATCTACATTATTAACTGTAAACACCTCTTTAGTAGAATTGGTGAGAAATGATAAAGAAATGTCTGATGAATTTAACAAATTTCAGCATGAAATAAATGAACATCTTTCTAAGTAAGAGCTTGCATCTAATGTAATTAATTCTCTTAATATTAAAATTAGATATATAGAGATTGACAGATATATAAGCATTTATATATTCTCATATAGAGTGTAATGAAGCAAATAGCTGCGTGCCAAATAGACGGTAGAAAACCATTCCTAAACGAAGGAAGGGTTGGGGGACCGCAACTAATGGATATTGAACGTTTTCATGATTATCGATACTGCCCTGAATTTATTTGAATTACAGAAAAAGGAGAAGTGCGCATGCGTGGACGGCGAATCGACGGGAGAGGAGTGGAACCTGAAAAACGGTTAGGGAGTACGTCTCTGACTACGAGAGAGAAAGGTTGAAGAGAAGGAGGTGAGGAGACGAGATTGGAATGTGTGACAGCGGTAGAGGCGCCCTGGCATGATGGTTTGTCAGACTTTCATCTAATGAAATTCTGAAGGGGAATTTATATGGAGATAGTCGTTAGTTGGAAGAACACATCACGTCAGCCGGTACGAGAGACCGCTACAGCGAACACCAGCTGGGGAAAGAAGAGTGGGTCACGGCTGCTTAGTCGGGAATAAAGGAAGATGTGGACATCAGAAAGTGGATGGAAACAACTCAGGATCAGAGGATAAGTTGGTCACCACCCGTTGAGTATAATCACATAAACATTCTTTTTGTTGTTTTGGGAAGTGGAAAAGATTTTGAGGCATTGTTATTTAAAGCCGGTTTCTAAGAAATGTGTGGCGACTAGACGCCGTAATGAAAGGTAAAAGAGTAGGGTTAGAAGATAGATGTGATTAGTCTAGGGTGAGGTAGTAAATTACAGTAATCCAATCAGTTTCCACTTCTGGTCTAAGTTAATTACAAAAAGAGCAGTCAGGAGTAAAACCGTGAATAGTAAAGATAAATCTCTATACTTTAGGTTGCTATGGGTAATTGTCCCACGAATGAATACATAGCTAGGGGCAATTGGTGATGCTCATACAAACTTTGTTTTCTTATAAGACAGGACGCGAGGGGAGTAAGGAAGAAGGGTAATAGGGGCTTACTTAGTATTGCTTACGAGGGCCTCTCCCACTTGGTTTTCGTTAGGTGACAGGTGATTATCTATAAGTGGATTTCATGCTGGCCTGTAATGTTGAGTTGTTTTTTTTTAGATTTATCGAAGAGCAGGAATTGTATGGAATATGGTAGAAGGAGATAAGAAGGTGAATATTGAGAGGCAGAAGAGGGCCTATGAGTAACAGTACATTAGGCGTATACCATTGGAAGATTTACATGTTAGGATAGAAGTAGAAGTTCACTCAAGGGTTATAAAGAGAGAGAGTTACTGACCTGGGGCGTGAGTTAGTTTCAGTTAGAATTCTAGAGAAGTTAGAAACAAGAAAATTGGGTGCCCATGGAGTAGAGTAGTAACCTGAAAAGTATGGAAACCCGAGTAACATAAAGGAGGTAAACTAGAGCAATGGTATAAATTAAAAAGGAACTCTGCTTAATGGAAAGGAGATAAAAGATAATAAATAATAACTGGTTAGGTTAGACTGGTTAGGGTATAAAGAGGAGAATTGGTAATTCTGGGTAGTGAATAGATGATAAGTGGTTTCAGTAGCACGTACTAGAAATTACTCCAAAAGAGAAAAAAAAGAGAACAAGGGTGAGGTGAGGGAGCGCCGGAAGTGTCCCAAATAAAGTAAATGTAAATTTAGCATAAAAAGATTTATGAGAAATTGTGAAAGTCATCGGTGTTGGAGGCGAACAACGGCCCCACGTGCCTCTAGGAGAGAGAGTGTCAGGGACCTCTGACATCGATTGTCAAAATTGTATTTTTGTTTGCGGCCCATTAATATTTTCCCGGTTGCAGGAGGGGAGTCAGATTGTTTGTAACTCAAGATCTAGACGCCGCCCCTGTATCGGTGGTCTATCACCCCAGTCACTCTGTGGGTATAGGCCTAAACTTCCGTTTCTTTCTTCATAACATTGTCTTTCCTATTTATCTTTGAGTACAATTCTTCATAGACTACAATGACTAGTGGACTGGTATAGGAGAAATAGGTGGAATCATTGAGTATGATAGGTCAAGTCAATGACTGAATTATGAATTGAAAATCTTTATTCATTCGGAAGAAAGTATAACATATATATTGAAATGTTTTGAAATTGCAAATGGAAAAGATTACGCAAGTTAGTAGTAAAGTATAAGGGTAAAGTGAGACGTTCTAGTAGACACTTGGAAATAAAGAAAGGAAAGAGATTAAAGTAATTAATTAAGAATTTGTCTTGTATAACAAGGAACACATTCATACAGTTAAACTGGGCTACTAACCTGGTAGATAGGAACTGAATACTAATCTTTCCAATAAAAGTGTTGAATGGTTAATGTTGTTCGGATCTGATGATCTGAAGATTTTAAGGATGAGTAGTTGTTAAAAAGGGGAAAACCCAAGAGTAAATGTAATTTATTGTAAATCAGATTGTTATTGTTGAAAAAAAAAGAAAACAGAAAAAAAAATATTAAATAAATTATGGTTATTGTTATGCAAAGTAAATTATCGTGAAGTTTAGATTTTTGACCCCTATCCTTGTAATGGTTTGAGAGTCACGGATTTTTGGGCTAAGTTACATAATAATAAAAGGACAGAGCCGAATCCATTCCCATCTCCACTGTTAAAATAAAAAAAAGCTAGCCGAGAGGCCTGTAGGTACATAGCCTGTGTATCTATAATTTAAGTTGTGACTGGGCTGATGCAAAATAAAAAGAAGAGAGAAGAGTATTGATGATGGCGCCCTTAATATAAATTTTCATCAATATTATTAAACTTAGTAAATGGTTAAAAGAAAGAGAGAGTAAACTGGGTGTAGGAAATTTGCAGTCACCCGAAGAAGTCCATCACATATTTTGGCGCCCATAGCGTGGGGCGATAGTTTGATAGTAGGATAGTTTGATATCCCATAACGTGAGGCTCGATAGTGTTAAAACGAAACAGTAGAAATTTAGGGCTTGGTTAAAAAAAAAAAGGGAGCATAGTTTGATATCCTATACGTGTGGCTTTAGGAGAAATTTGAGGTCGTAGTGGTTGCCCAACGTTACTGATTTTGACGTTAGCAGGGATAGAGGTTATAGAGATTATAGAGCCTATTACGTGAAAGAAACCTGGGAGTTAGGTTAGTATAACTTGAAATTTATTTTCAAAAATAATAACATATTTTTGGGAGAAGAATAATGACTGTTGACAAATTAAGGACTTCTATAGATGACTAAGACAGACGACTGAACTACTGTGTTCTAATCTTTTTTTTCAGTCAGTGGAATTGTTAATATATAAATATGGCTACTTATGTTGATCCGTTGGCACAAATGAGAGCAGCTGAGTTAACCCAAGCTATTAGGAAGTTGAGAAAGGCGGATCTGGAGGCAGAATGTGATAGAGTTAAGTTACCGACCACAGGTACCAGGGATGAGTTAAGACAACGCTTGTTAGATTATGCCCGCAAGAACCCTCAGTCATTTCAAGTGCTAATTACGGCTTTTGCTCTGAGTCAGGAAGTTTTGCAAGAAGACTTAGTTGAACATAATATAACGGTTCCACAAGATTCATATGGAGATGTAGTGTACACATGGGTTAAGTTAATGCGTAGGAAGGCCATGGCGATAGCTGACTCAGAAGAAGTTGTACCAGTAATACCATCGTTTACAATTCAGTTAGAGTCGCATAAACCAAATATTTTGGATCTGGTTCGTAAATGGAACATTAAATTCAAACCTGGGGATAGTATTTACTTATTTTTGGAGAGATTGGAAGATTTAAAACAAAGTTCTAAATTACAGGGCGTAGAGTTATTGTCAGTATTACCCGAAATTTTACAAGAGTCAGCTTTACTTTGGTACAGGAACAGATTAACAGATTGGCCTACATGGGAAGCTTTTTTGAAAGAATTTAGGGAATATTACTTGCCTAGTGATGAGGAAGACTCGCTTTTGGATGAGATTAGACAGAGAACGCAAGGTCCTAAAGAATCGATTTTTGATTATGTTAATGCTATCCAAACGTTAATGAGGAGGCTGAGTACTCCAATGAGTCCTCAACAAATGATGAAGAATGTTATCAAAAATTTGCGTCCTGACGTAAAATTGTACATTAGACCTGCAGAGATTCAAACTATAACAGATTTAATACGTGTAGGTAGACAGTATGAACAAATATTGTTAGATTCTGAGAGATATATTCCTCCTCCAACGCAGGTTAGAGCTACAATCAAAGAAACGGCTTATAAACCTCAGAGACAAGTTGTTATACCTTCAGTTCATACCGCGTTAGGAATTCAGGGAAAGCAGGAACTTCCATCGTCCGAGTTACAAAAGAAACCCAATGTTAGTTTTTCTGCAAAGACGTGGGACAAAGAACGAAATTCAAGTCATGTAAATAATTCTAGAATGGTTAAAGCAATAGAAAATAAAGAGAGACAGGATGAGTTGGGGGAAAATGGTAAAAACACCACTTTGCATTTTCCAAATAACCAGCTATGTTGGAACTGTGATAAAATAGGACATAGGCAGTTCGAGTGTAAGGCACCTCGTAGAGTTACTCCACGCACTACGATTAAATGTTATAATTGTAATAAGCTTGGACATAGGTCTATTGATTGTAGGATGCCCCAAGAAAGAAAAGTTAGGCCTACAAATTCTTTAAGACAATTAACTAAAAATCAGGCTTGTGTGATGCTAAATATAAATCCCACAGATTTAGTTAATGGAGACAGATGTTTTGTTGAAATTTTGTTGGAGGATATTACATTTATTGCTTTAATAGATTCAGGTTCAGTTAAAACTTATGTGGGAGAGAAAGGTGACTTTTTGTGTAAAATGTTAGATTTATCAGTAGAAGAATCTGAAGTTAGGGTAGTGCAACTAGCAGATAAAACTTAAAGTTCTATAACAGGAGAGAGAACTTTTGAGATGAAATTGCAGGATAGGATCTTTCAGATAAAATGTAAAATTATGCCAAATTTAGCAGTAGATATGATTCTGGGCATGGACGTTTTGAAACAAATTGGGTTAGTAGTAGATTTGCAAGATGGGACTTGGTATTTCAAAGATGAACCGACAAAAATTTTTCAATTTGTTAAGGCTATAGATTTGAAAGAAGAAGATCAACTACATAATATTCTTACTTTACCTACATCTCAGGAAAGGGACAGATTAAATGTATTTTTGGAAAATCAGTTACAGAAATTTGATCAGTGCACTGGACTTGCAGATTTGATTTCTCATGTTATTGATACAGGCGATGCGAAACCTATAAAACAAAGATATTATCCAGTATCACCTATTCTTGAAAAAATTATACACGCTGAAATAGATAAAATGTTATTGGAAAAAGTTATAGAACCTTCAAATTCACCTTGGTCTTCTCCGGTAGTTATGGTAAAGAAACCAGGAACATGGAGGTTTTGCGTAGATTTCAGGAAAGTAAATAACTGTACTAAAAGAGATAGTTATCCTTTGCCATACATTGAACATGTTTTGAGTAAATTACGACATGCTAGGTATATCAGTACGATAGATTTGAAAAATGGGTATTGGCAAGTTCCATTAGATGAAGCAAGTAAAGAAAAAACAGCATTTACCGTACCTGGTAGAGGATTGTATCAGTTTCGAGTTATGCCGTTTGGAATCCATAACGCACCAGCCTCATTTCAAAGATTAGTTGATACTATATTAAGAGAAGAGATAGGAGAGAAATGCTTTTGTTATTTGGATGATATAGTACTTATTAGCGAGACATTTGAAGAACATTTGTCCTTGTTAGAAAAAGTCTTAGAGAAATTAAGAAAAGCTAACCTGAAAATTAATAGGGAAAAATCAAAGTTTTGCAGAAGTGAATTAAAATATTTGGGTCATATCATTACTCCATTAGGAATTGCTGTAGATTCAGATAAAATCTCGTGTATCCTTGAGTATCCAGCCCCTACAAAAGTCAAGGAAGTACGAGCATTTTTAGGATTGGCTTCTTGGTACCGACGATTCATTCCATTTTTTTCTGAAGTTGTAAAGCCCCTCACTGCACTTCTGAAAAAGAATCAGAACTGGCGTTGGACTAAGGAATGTCAGGAATCTTTTGATGGATTAAAATCGAAATTATCTAGTAGTCCTATATTAACTTGTCCAGATTATACTAAACCCCTAGTGCTACTGACCGACGCTAGTTTTTCAGGACTAGGAGCAGCTTTAATTCAGACAGGAGAGGAAGGAGAGGTAAAAGTGATAGCTTATGCTAGTAGAACTTTAACGGTAGGTGAGCAAAAGTGGGCAATAATCTAGAAGGAATTGTTAGCTATATTGTGGGCAGTTCAAAAGTTTCGTCCAAATCTGGAAGGTTATCATTTTAAAGTATATACTGATCACTTTGCTCTGAAATGGTTGAATACATTACAGAATCCGACCGGACGATTAGCTAGGTGGAGTTTATTGCTCCAAGAGTATGATTTTGAAGTAATACATAGGCCTGGTAGATTACAAAAAGTTTCGGATGCTTTATCTAGAATACACGAAGGGAAAGTTCAAGAGAAAACGGTAGAGGAAGAATTTTGCCTCTTGTTGACTAGTAACTCTGAAGTAGTGGAATGGGAAAATATACAAGATGCTTGGTATATTAAGCGGAAAGCGCAAGTACAGAGTAAACCTAAATTTTGGCCAGATTGGAAGGTCGTAGATGGGAAGTTGTACCATTTAAGATTAGATCAGTTAGAACAAACTTTAGAGGGAACAGTGAATAGGTGGAAATTGGTTATACCGCAAGATTATAGGATTAAAGTATTGCAGGAATGTCATGATGCACCTACTGCAGGGCATATGGGGATAGCTAAAACTTTCTTTAGAATAGCAAACAAGTATTATTGGCCGGGAATGTTTAGAGATGTTGCTAAGTATGTTACTGCTTGTGAAATATGTCAAAGACAGAAAGTGTTACAAACGGCTCAAGCAGGACCAATGCATTTTTACCAGAAAGAGAAACCTTGGATGACTGTAGCTACTGATTTGTTGGGACCTTACCCACGTTCCAAGAGAGGAAACAGGTACATTGTAGTATTTCAGGACACCTTTACAAAATATATAGAATGTAAAGCGTTAAGGAAAGCAACCAGTAGGGCAGTTACGGAAGCATTTTATGAATTGATTATCCTTAAATGGGGAATTCCGGGATATTTATTGATGGATAATGGACCGCAATATACTAGTAAATTAATGCGTGGAATAGCTAAAGCTTTTAATATAACTCCTTGTTATTTACCTGTGTATTCGCCACAAGGAAATCCGGTAGAAAGAGTTAATAGAGTATTGAAAACCATGATTTCTAGATACATTAAAAAGGACCAAACAGTTTGGGACGTGTATTTGAGAGAATTTAATTTTGCTATAAATACGGCTAAACATAGTTCCACTGGATGCACTCCTTATATGCTAAATTATGGGAAAGAGCCTGAAATTATCAGCAGAATTGAGAGGGTAGAAAATCAACCAATACAGAAAGAAATTCCAAAGCTTTGGATAGAAAGATTTGATAAATTAAAAACGGTCCGTCTAATGGTCAGACATAACTTAGAAACTGCTTATAAGAATTCAAGTCATTATTATAATCTTCGGAGGAGAGAGGTGAGATTTTGTCCAGGAGATCTTGTGTTAAGAAGAAACTTTAAATTAAGTGATGCCTCACAAGCTTATGCAGCAGGCTTAAGTGCAAAGTTCGTCGGCCCCTATATTATAAAGAAAAAGCTTAGCGAGAATAGTTACGAACTGACGAACCGTTTTGGTAAGCAGTTGGGGAAGTGGCACGTCAAAGACTTGAAACCCTTTGTACCTGGATAAACATTCTTTAAGGCTGGTAAACTAAACACACAAAAAAAAAAAGAATGTGAACAGTGTTAACATTATTTTTTTTTATGGTGAGTTTGGCAAGAATGTAATGAAGCAAATAGCTGCGTGCCAAATAGACGGTAGAAAACCATTCCTAAACGAAGGAAGGGTTGGGGGACCGCAACTAATGGATATTGAACGTTTTCATGATTATCGATACTGCCCTGAATTTATTTGAATTACAGAAAAAGGAGAAGTGCGCATGCGTGGACGGCGAATCGACGGGAGAGGAGTGGAACCTGAAAAACGGTTAGGGAGTACGTCTCTGACTACGAGAGAGAAAGGTTGAAGAGAAGGAGGTGAGGAGACGAGATTGGAATGTGTGACAGCGGTAGAGGCGCCCTGGCATGATGGTTTGTCAGACTTTCATCTAATGAAATTCTGAAGGGGAATTTATATGGAGATAGTCGTTAGTTGGAAGAACACATCACGTCAGCCGGTACGAGAGACCGCTACAGCGAACACCAGCTGGGGAAAGAAGAGTGGGTCACGGCTGCTTAGTCGGGAATAAAGGAAGATGTGGACATCAGAAAGTGGATGGAAACAACTCAGGATCAGAGGATAAGTTGGTCACCACCCGTTGAGTATAATCACATAAACATTCTTTTTGTTGTTTTGGGAAGTGGAAAAGATTTTGAGGCATTGTTATTTAAAGCCGGTTTCTAAGAAATGTGTGGCGACTAGACGCCGTAATGAAAGGTAAAAGAGTAGGGTTAGAAGATAGATGTGATTAGTCTAGGGTGAGGTAGTAAATTACAGTAATCCAATCAGTTTCCACTTCTGGTCTAAGTTAATTACAAAAAGAGCAGTCAGGAGTAAAACCGTGAATAGTAAAGATAAATCTCTATACTTTAGGTTGCTATGGGTAATTGTCCCACGAATGAATACATAGCTAGGGGCAATTGGTGATGCTCATACAAACTTTGTTTTCTTATAAGACAGGACGCGAGGGGAGTAAGGAAGAAGGGTAATAGGGGCTTACTTAGTATTGCTTACGAGGGCCTCTCCCACTTGGTTTTCGTTAGGTGACAGGTGATTATCTATAAGTGGATTTCATGCTGGCCTGTAATGTTGAGTTGTTTTTTTTAGATTTATCGAAGAGCAGGAATTGTATGGAATATGGTAGAAGGAGATAAGAAGGTGAATATTGAGAGGCAGAAGAGGGCCTATGAGTAACAGTACATTAGGCGCATACCATTGGAAGATTTACATGTTAGGATAGAAGTAGAAGTTCACTCAAGGGTTATAAAGAGAGAGAGTTACTGACCTGGGGCGTGAGTTAGTTTCAGTTAGAATTCTAGAGAAGTTAGAAACAAGAAAATTGGGTGCCCATGGAGTAGAGTAGTAACCTGAAAAGTATGGAAACCCGAGTAACATAAAGGAGGTAAACTAGAGCAATGGTATAAATTAAAAAGGAACTCTGCTTAATGGAAAGGAGATAAAAGATAATAAATAATAACTGGTTAGGTTAGACTGGTTAGGGTATAAAGAGGAGAATTGGTAATTCTGGGTAGTGAATAGATGATAAGTGGTTTCAGTAGCACGTACTAGAAATTACTCCAAAAGAGAAAAAAAAGAGAACAAGGGTGAGGTGAGGGAGCGCCGGAAGTGTCCCAAATAAAGTAAATGTAAATTTAGCATAAAAAGATTTATGAGAAATTGTGAAAGTCATCGGTGTTGGAGGCGAACAACGGCCCCACGTGCCTCTAGGAGAGAGAGTGTCAGGGACCTCTGACATCGATTGTCAAAATTGTATTTTTGTTTGCGGCCCATTAATATTTTCCCGGTTGCAGGAGGGGAGTCAGATTGTTTGTAACTCAAGATCTAGACGCCGCCCCTGTATCGGTGGTCTATCACCCCAGTCACTCTGTGGGTATAGGCCTAAACTTCCGTTTCTTTCTTCATAACATTGTCTTTCCTATTTATCTTTGAGTACAATTCTTCATAGACTACAATGACTAGTGGACTGGTATAGGAGAAATAGGTGGAATCATTGAGTATGATAGGTCAAGTCAATGACTGAATTATGAATTGAAAATCTTTATTCATTCGGAAGAAAGTATAACATATATATTGAAATTGCAAATGGAAAAGATTACGCAAGTTAGTAGTAAAGTATAAGGGTAAAATGAGACGTTCTAGTAGACACCTGGAAATAAAGAAAGGAAAGAGATTAAAGTAATTAATTAAGAATTTGTCTTGTATAACAAGGAACACATTCATACAGTTAAACTGGGCTACTAACCTGGTAGATAGGAACTGAATACTAATCTTTCCAATAAAAGTGTTGAATGGTTAATGTTGTTCGGATCTGATGATCTGAAGATTTTAAGGATGAGTAGTTGTTAAAAAGGGGAAAACCCAAGAGTAAATGTAATTTATTGTAAATCAGATTGTTATTGTTGAAAAAAAAAGAAAACAGAAAAAAAATATTAAATAAATTATGGTTATTGTTATGCAAAGTAAATTATCGTGAAGTTTAGATTTTTGACCCCTATCCTTGTAATGGTTTGAGAGTCACTGATTTTTGGGCTAAGTTACATAATAATAAAAGGACAGAGCCGAATCCATTCCCATCTCCACTGTTAAAATAAAAAAAAGCTAGCCGAGAGGCCTGTAGGTACATAGCCTGTGTATCTATAATTTAAGTTGTGACTGGGCTGATGCAAAATAAAAAGAAGAGAGAAGAGTATTGATGATGGCGCCCTTAATATAAATTTTCATCAATATTATTAAACTTAGTAAATGGTTAAAAGAAAGAGAGAGTAAACTGGGTGTAGGAAATTTGCAGTCACCCGAAGAAGTCCATCACAAGAGATTGGTTTAAATGAGTGTAAGCAAAGTTATGATTTGTTAATAGATGCTTATATGAATGCACAGAATGGTGTGATACAACCTCATATCATTACTTATAAGAGTATTAAGGATATTTTAAGAAAAGAAGTAAGTCAGGAAACTATTATCCCTCCTTTCTCTTCAAGTCAGGCTATGAAATTGATGGAACCAGTGGTGTATACTCAGAATCAAATGTTAGTTTATGTGATCAAGGTACCTTTGTTAGCACAACAAAAGTTTCATATTTATCAAATTGTTCCCTTTCCTGTTGTAATGCAAGGAAACATGACTGTAAAATACATACAATCTCCCCATGACTATATTGCTACTGATTTAGTTAAGACGAAATATGTGTATCTCAATTTCGAGAAATTTCATGAATGCAAAAAGCCAAATTCTTTTACATACGTGTGCAAAGAGAATGTACCAATTTATAATTATATTCCGGAGAAGGAATGTGTTCCGACTCTGCTGCATCCCTCCACACAATATGTGCCAGAGGTGTGTGACTTAGAAATGTCTTACTTACCCCTCACACAGTCCATGTGGATACCACTAAAAGAAAATAACGAATGGTTATTTGTAGCTCCTCAATCTGAACTCTTCACAGGCATCTGTCCTGATCAGAGATGTCAGTTAAGCATTAAGGGTCGAGGAAGATTAATAATGAATGAGCAATGCAAAGGCATTACTGTGTCAGGAATGATACACCCCCTTCAAACAAAAACTCATAATAATTCAAAACTAGATATTATCCCTGTAGCACCACTAAGTAATGACTGCTGCTTGGATATAGATGATCAAATTAAGTTGGCAGATCACGCTATCAATTTGCCATTTAAAAATATACTATCATCTTTAAATGATTTTAAATTTGCTGGTTATAAAATACAAGAGGTAAATAAAATGATTGAAGATGAAAAGGAAAGGATACACAATAACAGTGAATGGTCGGAATATTATTATTCAATATGGTTTTATGTAAGTTGTATGGTATTTTTAATTGTAATTTGGATAGTGTCTTGCTGCTGTTGTACTTGTTGCCGAAAATGTTCTTATAAATTATTAAGTAACATTAATCCCAAGGCATGTTTTGATGATTGCAAGAAATGCTATCAACACCCTCAAATAATAAATAAGAATAAAATAACTATAACTAAAGGTAATAAAAGAAGAAATTACGTGGAATCAGATGATAGTGATTACGAACAAGGTGACAATACAACTCAACAAGAAGCTTCCAGGAAGAGTATGAAAGAGTTTGATTCATTATTGGATCTTGCTATGAAGGACAGGGCGAGCAAAAAGAATAAGACCAGATCATTAGATAGCATCTCACTTGTGTTAATCCCTACTGGTAATAGCTCCGTGACAGACATTAGTTCTTCTCGCTTTGATAAAAGGAAAGGCCTTCGGTCATTTCAGAAAGTAAATACTGGGCCAGATTTTGCAAACTGGCAAGACGAAAAAGTTTAAGGTTATTACCTTGCATGTACTTTATCGTATGTTCAAGTCATTGCCTTGAACATAAAATAAAGGCGGAGGTGTTAAGTATTATCCTATTTTCATATTATAATACATGGATCTTTTCTCTGTACTTTCAAAATTAATTATCTTGTTCGACTTCGAGGCGCCTGACATCCGCCTCTTCTCAATTTACAGGGAACTGTTGTATCAATGTATAATATTTATTTCCGGTGAGGATCAGGAATGTTCCATTTGTAGAGTAAACTAAATAGTTTTAACATTGTCATGTTGAGAATAAACATTTTTAGAGGGTTTGGGAAAGACTAACACAAACCATCACATATTGATACAAAGAGGGGAGATAAAATTCGCTTAAGTCAGGGTGCTCCGCCCTTCATGGCAAGTATAAATAGGTATGAAATTTGTAAAGGCTTGTATTCTACTTGTGTTGGCAAGACGACTCTATGTCCGATTGCGTTGTACTTATATTCATCTTTACTTAATAAATTTAACTTTAACTTCTGACATCACGTCGAGTTGTTGTTCAATTACTCCAGGGTAATTGGGAATCCAGTTTTAATTTAGAAAGCCAGTGGAGACTACTACACGACACTTGGTTTAAAACTTAGTATTAATAAAGGAGCTACAGCACCCACTAGTGGGTCGCCGAAGGGTTACAGGTGGGTCGCGACTCGATCCTAAAACTATCAGAAACCATCGAATAAACCATCAGAAAAGATAAGAAAAATCGAAACAAATCAAATTGCGTTTGGTTTTCCTAAAAGAAAAATACAGAAATCAACTCAATGTTGAAAGTGACTAAAGATTAAAAACATCTTCATTCAATCCTGATATTGACGTGTTAGTTCAATCGAAACAGTCTCAAAAATCTCGTTAATATGGTATTCTTACTTAAAAACAGCAATTTTGCCTGAAAAATTAAAATGGTCTTTGTGTACTTTTATAATTGTAGTGTTTATCTTCACCTAGGAACACGTGTTAGTGAGTATGAAACCACTTGTTGCATATATTGCAAACATATATCTATTGTTATATAAATAACTATTTTGCTACAAAGTGCTTATATTTTGTCAACCATTTTCAAATCAGAACACAAATTGTTTATCAATAATCAATCTGTATCTCCAAAAAAGCTTATATAAGCTTTTGCAATATTTGATGGTAAATTATATATATATATAGGAAGGGAAACGATTCAAATAAGGGTTTTTAATCCACCCTGGACCGATGGACCGTGGAGGTATTCCGATAAGGAAAGGTAGGTCACCAGCTGAAAAAGGTTGGGAACCACTGAGCTAGAGTATTTCAGAAGATAAAAAAATCCTTACAAAATAAGTTAAAGTCTCTTTTCTTATTGAATAGCCTTTTATGCTAAAAAAAATACATTATCACAGATACTGATTTTATTGCTCCCCACCGCACTTTCTTTGCAGTTAAAATGTAATGCAGTATCAATAATAATATTCCTTGTGTCGCAATAAATTATTTTATTAACATATTCTTTATACTTTAGAATTGATAATTATAACCTCTTTAGGAGTGTTATACCCTGGTATCAAGGAGCTGTTTTTAGTTTGAAACGAATAAAAATATTTAATGAATGATAAACAAACTGAATACTATTAATTAAAATCTAAATACTTTAACTCTCTCTCTCTCTCTTTGTCGTAGTTTTACCTCTCCCTTTTAGGATTTAAGCGACCCAAGCCGCCCGGGCCTTGCAGGGCCGCGACCTGTCGGGAGAGAGATTATCTTTGGGTCACATAGGCCTACATACTTTTTTGACCAGACAAGGACCTGAAGGGCCTCCCCGGATGAGTAATCAGCCCAATGCCGGGGTCACCTCCGAGACAACACGAACATATAGGACGATACACACCATTAACACACACACTCACTCAGAACAAGGCGAGGAAGATTATAATAACGGCCAGATGATATTCCGGGGGCCTAAAGTTACCTGACATTTGTCTCACAGCTGAGGGAAAACCCCGGAAAAAAACTCACCTAGGTAACTTGTCCGGACCAGGAATCGAACAATAGTTTAACTAACATACTAAAACTAAAATGTCCAATAATTTGCTACAGATTAACAATGCGTGATAATGGAATGCTAAGTGATGAATATTAGTAGAAGCTTAGTATCAAATGCTCGGTAATAAACCCATCTTACCAGGCTTCTGGTCCATGCACTTCTTTTATTATAGGCGGGAGCGATAGTTGGCTTACCCCACAGGACATGCGTGTGCGAAACCATTACAGCTCCACGCAGATCATCATTCTTACGGCTCTGCTAAAACTGAAGTCTGTGTGAGTTGCCGGCTGACTTCAGCTTGGACGTTCGCCTGTATACTCGCGCAAATTATCTAAACTTTTATATGATTACCAGAAAGGTTCAAGTTTTTATCTAAAGGATTTTACTCTCAAGAGCCTCTTCAATTTGCTTCTGGGATAGCTCAGCCGATGAAGCCTCTCACAGACACGTGCATACATTACTTACTTACTCCTGGGCTTTACGGTCCTCTGAGAACCTTAGCCTCCTTTATGACAGCAATCCAATCATTTCTATCTTCTGCTTTTTTTCTCCATCTCTTAATTTTCAGAATTCTCAAGTCCTCTTCTATTTCGTCAATTGTTCTAGGTCGTCCTGTCCTTCTTCTTCCCTTTTTTTCCTTTAAAAATTGTTTTCGTCAGTCTATCTTCATTCATCCTTACAATATGACCTATCCATTCCAATCTTTTTCTCTTAATATCCGCAACCAAATCAAGGTCTTTATAAAGCATTCTTAATTCGTCATTTGTTCTAACTCTCCATGTATTGTTTTGTAGAACTGGTCCATATATTTTGCGCAATATCTTCCTTTCCCAGGTGTTCAATCTCAATGCATCTCCTTGTGTAATAGTCCATGTTTCGCTCCCATAAATTACGACTGGTTTCACCATGGTTTTATAAATTCTGATTTTAGTCTTCTTACTTACAGCTTTTGATCTAAAAATATGTTGCAATCCGTAGTAGCATCGGTTTCCTGCAGCTATTCTTGATTTTATTTCTTCTCCTACTTCATTTTTTTCTGTTACTAAAGCTCCCAAGTATTTAAAGGTGTTAACTCCCTCAACTTCCATTCCATCAATTTTGATTTTCCTTGGTACTATTCCCTTTCCATTGATTCTCATATATTTTGTTTTCGTTACATTTATCTTCAACCCAGCTTTGGTTGCTTCTGCTTTTAATTGCATTGTCACTTCTTCAATCGCTCTCACTGATCGTCCAAGTATCAATACATCGTCCGCATATGCTATATATTGCCTTGACTTGTTGTAAATTGTTCCATTTGAATGCAATGTGATATTTCTTACTACTTTCCCTAATACAATATTAAACAGTAAGGCTGAAAGAGAGTCTCCTTGTCTTAGACCTTTCTCTATTTTAAATGGTTCTGATAAACGTCCCTGTATTTTAACTTTACACATTGTGCTTTCCAATGTCATTCTAATTAAGCGTATTAGTTTAAACGGAATACCAAATTATTTTAAAACTTCAAATAGATAGCCTCTATTTATTGAATCATAGGCTTGTTTAAAATCAATAAATAAAAGATGCAACTCTATGTTAAATTCATAAAATTTCTCTAAAATGTTTCTCAATATATATAAATTATATCTGTAGTAGAGCGTCCTCTCCTAAAACTATTCTGATATTCTCCTAGAATATCTTCAGCATATGGGACCAGTCTTTTATACAAGATGTTTGTTAAAATTTTATAACATAGATTTAGGAGTGAAATTCCTCTGTAGTTAGCGCATTTCAATTTATCTCCTTTTTTATGTAGAGGACATATAACAGCTGTATGCCATTCCTCTGGCATTTCTTCTTTCTCCCATATCATTTCTATCATTTTATGGATTTCGTCTACTATGTTTTCCCCTCCATATTTTAAAAGCTCTGCATTAATACCATCTTCTCCTGGTGATTTGTTGTTTTTAAGTCTATTAATGGTATCCGAAATTTCATCTTTTACTGGTGAGATTATATCTACCTCTATACTCTCGTTTAAATCTACCCTTTCATTGATTGTATTCTCTTCCATAAATAATTCCTCAAAATACTCTTTCCACCTGTCCATTATTTTCTTTTCATTTCCCAGTAAATTATTGTGTTTATCTCTAATCATTGTTGTTCTTAGTTGAAACCCTGTTTTCATTTCTCTAGTGATTGTGTAAAACTTTCTTATTTCGTTATTTTCTGCAGCTTCTTCTAAACTTTCTATTATTTTCCTCTCATAATTCCTTTTCTTATTTCTACATACTCTCTTTGCTTCGCTACGCTTTGTTTTATATTCTTCTCTATTTAATCTTGTATTTCTGTTCATTAATTTATTCCTGGCCTTATTTCTTTCTTCCACTTTATTTAAACATTCTTCGTCGAACCATTAGCTCTTTTTGTTCTTGGTTTCTTATCCAATTTCATCTTTAGCTGCCTCCCTTATAACTGTCCTGATAGTTTCCCATTTTCCTTCGATTGAATTCTCATTATTTCTTCTACTGGTGTCTGCTAAGTGACTATGTATTGACTGTATGTATTTTTGTTTGATTCCATTATTTTTTAAACTTTCCACTTTAAATTTATTCTGCTTCTCTCCTTGTAGTACTCTATATTTTGAGATCTTTTGTTGATATTTAACTTTTACCAAAAAGTGATCTGAATCGCAGTTGGCCCCTCGATAACTTCTTACATAATTTATACTGGACATATGCCTTTTATCTATCAAAACATGATCTATTTGATTTCTAGTTTCCTTATTCGGTGATTCCCATGTTTCACTATGTATTCTCTTATGTTGAAAACACTTCCTTTTAATATTCATATTATTAAATGTCGCAAAATCAATCAACTATTATCATTGGATATTTTATGTAAGCTCCATTTTCCTATAGTGGGTCTGAAACATTCCTCTCTACCTATCTATGCATTAAAATCTCCCATTATTATCTTTGTGTCATACTTAGGGATCTTATCTACTTGCTTGTTGAGTTTCATATAAAACAGATCTTTTATCTGTTCACATTTTTCCTCAGTTGGGGCATGCGAGCAAATAATTGTAGTATTATTAAATCTTCCTTTAATTCTCAAGCTACACAATCTCTCATCCACAGGTTCAAAATCTATTATTGCATTTCTTAATCTCTTTTTTATTAAAAATCCGGTACCAAAAGTATTACTATCATCTTTTCCACTGTAACATAAGGTGTATTTTCCAGTGTCCATAATTCATTTTCCTCTCCACCTAATTTCTTGGATTGCTGCAATATCAATTCTATATTTCTCTAACTCTAGCATCAATTGTTTTAATTGCCCTGTTCTGTATATTGTAAGCACATTCCAAGTAGCTAAATGCAAATCATGTTCCTTTATTCGTTTACCAGGTCTTATTTCCGTTTTATCCATCCGATTGCTGCCATTAGGTTTCTGAACTATGTCTTTTTCCGAAATGGGGTTGTCAGCCCCATGTCCAACCCCCAACCTGGAGGACCAGGTATTTTTCTTTCTGGGTTTTCTTCCCATAGCCTTTAGAAAACCAATTCTCAGCCTGCAAGGCAGCAGCTCCCTAACCTTGATTGGAGCCGCCCACTCTGGGTCAGACGCTCCAACTGCAACCATTTCCTCGTTCTCCGACATTTTCAGAGTTCCTGTTGGGCCTTCACGGTTACCGTAGCGGTTCCGGGGCTCATATATCCCCACCGTACTTCACCCCGACAGGCAATCTCCTACTTATCGTTGCCCAACCCCCGCGACATGGTCACCGAGGTTGGATTTTGGGGGGCCGTGCATGCATTAAACTTATTCTAATTTATGATTTTAATATTATGGGTAAATTATCCTTTTTAATTTTAGTTTTTTTAGTACATTTATCAAAGGTCGTAATCTAAGTGAAATTTTACGTAATTTTACCCAAAAAATATTTTCCCTTACAAGTAAAATTTAATAAAAAGTACTTTAAGGAAATCGTAATAATTTAAGATACCGTAGGCTGTTTCTACTTCATTATTTCATCTCATTGCCAGATTGAATTCTCGACTTTTGTTCACCAAAACGAATACGATACGATGGAGACTTTCTGCATAACTTTGCATCGTTTTCTTAATGAAATATTTCCCTCTTTCTTCCAAGCATCGCATTCTGTACTATTCATTGCATTTCAGAGAGATACCTTCTTAAAGGATCGTGTTTCTACGACCTAGAAAGAATGATTTTTTTTATGAAGCAGAATACAAGGTTGCTGATAGATGAACTGGTTCAGTTACGTCGTAAGCCCCTCATATATCCTGCGGCAATTGCAGATTGTCTTCCATAACATGTCCCAGTACAGCAGGGACAGTGTTATATACTTGCTCATCCAGAGCAAAAGTATTCACCTCTTCAATCTCACGACTCTGGAAAAGGTAACTTTATTAAGGCTACATTCAGACCTCACCCTCTGATTTTAACCTAGACTTCTCACGTCACATTCGTGCAGTTTTTTTTTTCTGAGGTACAAGCAGTTTTAAATAAGATTATATGACTAGTTTTCCCCCCTTTATTATCGGAAGGGAAAGGGATTATAGACGAGGCCAACTGATTCATAATAAAAACGTTAAAGATTTCTTAAAATTAATTTTAGCCGTCTAGTCGCCAATTTTCCAAAAATCATTTTCTGTATTATTCTGTTAATTTTTTTATCTATTGTCTTTAACTCAACGTCACGCCCATATCCGCGGCGGGACTTGAATACGCAGTCTTTTGCACCACGACTCCAAGTTGGCTACCGCGGCTAAGGGACCTTCTCTTTGTTCGATCCCTGGTGCAGGTCGACGTTTCGGAGGATTCACATAGTTGTGATGATAATAAAAATAATAATTATTCAAAAGAAACCGTCAGAAGTGTACAAAAGGATTTACAACCTCCCTGACACATAATATTAGTTAAGGAAACTGAAGAACCGGACAGGCAGGATCCCTTTTGCAAACAAGAACGGTTGTATGGTGAGATTCTTGAACGTCTTAAGCTATTATAGGCTAATAATGTGGCTGTTATGCCAAAAATGTATCAATATTGATTAGTATTCTACTCAGAAATTATTCTCAGAAACAAATAACTGTATAGCCTACCTCATTAAGTTTCCTTACATATCCAATCCACATATCACACTTTTTCCAGTCCTATGACACATAATTTCGGAATCGAGATATTCTGAGAAACTAAATCAAAGGCTTTCGAGAAATCAAATACTTACAGCGTCTTTTCTTCCACCTGCATCTTATTCTTCACCCAAATCTTTGAATAATGACTATCGCAGGAACTTACCATTTTAAAATGTTGTTGATTTTGACTGAACCTGTAGGTTCCAGTTCCTTCCGAATGTACTCTATTATTACGCTATTATTCCATTCGTTTGCCTACCTCTGATGTAAGACTAACTGGAATGTAATTATTTAAATCCCCTTTATTTCCATCCTTGTGTGTTAGAATGACAATGGCGGGTTTCCAGTAAGATGGAGAAAAAAAAATTATTATTAATTTTATAGAAATGTGAAATAGCTGCATCAGGTATTATAAGAAGTTATGGTTTCACCAGTAGCGTATCTAAGAATGGATGGACCTCCCCACAAGAAAATTATTTGGGCTCCCTTCCTCAAACCATGTATCTTTCGTAAATTACTTCCTGGATTATTTACTAATTGCTTAGTTAATGCAGATATGTAATTCACTAAAATTCTCCAGAACTGCCTCCATCACATTTCCGAAGCGGCGTTCTTTCGTTGATGGGAACTCGCTGATCACACATTCCACATACATATTGCTGCTTTCTTCATTTTAAATAAAGAATGAACTAAGTCTCTTTTTTGACACGATACTGCACAGATAATTTTAATAAATTTGAGTTTTCTGAATGATTGCTCGGTGGACGCTGCAGGGACCTTTGACGTGAGAATATTATAGGAGAAAAATTCCTCCGACACTGGGACTTGAACCCAGGACCTTTGGCTATTCGCGCCAATGCTCTACCAACTGAGGTAAGCCGGAGTTCAATTCACAGCGCCGGATGTAACCTCTCTCCTATGACTGATTGCCCTAATGGTCTACCTCACAGACAGACAAGTTATGTCATATGCAATACTGTGAGGCACACTAATTAGTGATTTTTGTGACCGGGCTCCCACTGTTATTGTACAGTTGACATTCAAGATAGATATATAAGCTTTCATGAACCACAGATTATTGTCTCTGTTGGACATTACATGAGAATATTATAGGAGAAAAATTCCTCCGACACTGGGACTTGAACCCAGGACCTTTGGCTATTCGCGCCAATGCTCTACCAACTGAGCTAAGCCGGAGTTCAATTCACAGCGCCGGGTGGAACCTCTCTCCTATGACTGATTGCCCTAATGGTCTACCTCACAGACAGACAAGTTATGTCATATGCAGTACTGTGAGGCACACTAATTAGTGATTTTTGTGACCGGGCTCCCACTGTTATTGTACAGTTGACATTCAAGATAGATATATAAGCTTTCATGAACCACAGATTATTGTCTCTGTTGGACATTACATGATAATTTTTCTCCTATAATATTCTCATGTAATGTCCAACAGAGACAATAATCTGTGGTTCATGAAAGCTTATATATATAATTTGACGTGAGACAAAGTTGTATCCCTGTACACAAATCAGGGACACTACTAGCAATGACGTAGTTTTCGACTATCACTGTTCTTTTACAGTTGAAAAGTTAGGAATTTTGCCCATTATAGAACGAACATTTCTAATCTGTTCAGGAAGGGTAGTAGATAATCAACTGAATAATATTCACAATGTTTCTTTGCTTTCTCAGCAGTTTCCCTTTACCTAACCTGATGAGATCTGATTGATAGCGGGAGTAATGAAAATTTTGCCGCGATGTAATTCATACTGTCATATCTTGCTCCAAACTGCTGGATTATTATGTCCAGGCAACCGTTAAATGTAAATATTAGGAACATTTCTTTTCGGTTTTCTATTCTTTCATCAATTGTCAACTCGTCAAAGAATAACAATGGTAATAAAATAATAATATTAAATACCATTAATAATATTAATAATACACAAACAAACTTTAACAAATTTTGTCTTATTAATTCGTCTAAAAATATTTTTGGACCCCTTGAATACGCGGGCCCTTTAGTTTCGCCACTGGGTTTTATCCCATTAATTCAGCAATTCCATAGATATATCGTCAGGCCCCTTGTTTCTCTGTTTTTCAATTTATTTATCTTCCTTAAGATTTAAACGAAAAGTTTACATCGCTAAGTTGATCATTTTCGAATTTTTCGCTATTATTCAATGATTTTCATAGAAAAGGTGAAGTTATGCGGTATGTTCATACGTTTAGAAACATGCACTGTACAGGAATTTTCTTACCCTTAGTGATACTAAACTTTCTGGCTCGCTAGACTGTCGCTTCTCTTTAATTTCCTTTCAACAGTTGCATTTGAGGGAAAAAATAAAACATCCATTCCATTGGTAGAAGGGAGTGGAGGAGGCTGGGGAAGAGGTTTTTCTTGGAGAATATAGTTGCTGTAGTGAAGAGTTTTCAGTCACCATACCAAGAAGTCCTGAAGTCTAATTGCTCGTAAAAAGAAAGAGTTGAGAACTAGTTTTGCAGCTGTAGTCAGCACTCGAGATGAGTGGAGGAAGGAATTGGAAGCATCTCCTGCTTCTCAAGTCAATAACTGCAGATCACTCATTGTGTTCATAAATGAAGCTTCAAGGTACGAATTTCTTGTGGACAAAACTTTGATAACTGCCCTTTTTCACTTGCAAATAATTGAACATTGAATTCATACACAATCATCAGTTCATTCATAAAGTTAGGTCTAGTGTATAATAGCTAGTACAATAATAATAATATAATAATATTAATAACAATAAACAGCCAAGGTGGTTAGGGTACTGGTGTTGATACATTATTATTATTATTATTGTTGTTATTATAACTGAAAAGTCTTTAGACCACAGCATATTATCCACCCCAAGTGAAGGAAATTTCTCGTTATCGATAAACAGTTGCTAAATTATGTCAGATATGTTATCATTACTTATTTCTGTAGAGTGGTTGACTTTATAGTTCTTAATTTTTAAAAATACCCATCTCGTATAAAATTATTTACGAGTAAATTTTAATATTAATATTGTAATAATTATTATTGTTATTTCATTTTATGAAAAATGTGACCACTTTCCATAGAAATCACCATTTACTGTCGGGGAAAAAAACATAGAGACTCGAGTTTGAAGTCTAAAATCTCAAGAATGGCTCATCCGATTACGTTAAAATAAAATTTAAACTGAAGCTATTTTAAAGCCATTTTATCTGATAACAATACAAAAATTTTCGGTTAAGCGAAAAAAATGTTAGGGATTAAAATCCCTCAAAAGTACCGGTTTTCTTAAAGGTCCGGACTAAAAGTAAAGTTTAAACTTTTAATGTAAACAAACCGCTCGTGCAATCGTTTTCAAATTCCAATAGGGCACGCACAGGTTTCTTGTAAACATAATCCTTGAATTTCATAATTTTATTTTGTTTATTTTTTATGTTATTGTCAATTTTCCGAACCTTTGCTAAAACCACTGTTTAAAGCCTAAAAATATCGTTCAAATCACCAATGTGGCTGTCATTATTCAATTAATACTAATCAAATATAGTTTTAAACATTCCATGCCTAGTTAGAATGAATCTTCGCGTACAATACTCATAGCCTACGTTGTTATTATTAGGGACCGGGTTCTTAGGTTTTTACCTACTTTTTCTCTTACTACCAATACCAGAAACGCGCTCACACTTTCTCGAGGCATGTCCATAGGATTGACACACATTAATTTTGTAATAGCCTACCTAAAATCACCTAAATGGGACATGGAAACGTAAGATAACCTAATTTATTCCTAATTAATTTAATTAATATTTTCTGTTTAATCTGCTTGAAAAATCGATAATTTACACAGACATACAAAAAAATCCTCTTGTTGCAAGTAAAACCACCGTTCGTAGGCTTATTATTATTATTCAACGCATTGGTGTCTGGGATGGACGAGGACAAGAGAAAAGGGATTGAAGTAATATCACCAGCGTATTCCTTTTAAATAGTTCAATGTATAACAACCAGTTTCACATTATCCACAGCCAACCATAAAGCATATTTTATTAATCCAATTAGAAGCATTGGGTTCGAATCCTGAAAAGGCTAGCGTTTAATAGATAGGCTACAGTATTAACTATTTTGCCCTCTTGCGCTTAACTTTTCCGGGGTTTTGAGGTTTATTTTTATTGTACAGGTGAAATGCGAGCAGAAGCCTCATTTGCGGCGCTGCATTTGATTCTTTTGGCTTTCTTACTTAAAATTCAGCAAATTTAACTGAATTTTTCAATTAATTTTTATAAGTAACATATGTGTGGAATTCTATGTAGCATTTTGAAGGTTCATTAAATCTATTATTATAACCTAAAACGATAACTTGGAAAAAACCTAAAAAATAATTCCATTAATGAAAACTTTAAAAAGTGTTTTATAAAACCTAAAAATCCAATTCCCAGTTATTATATCAGGATACAATAATGTAAAACACACCAACAAAAAAAGGCACAGGTTCTCACAAAAATGGAGTTCGGGAGGTACTCCAGGCAAAATTTGAAAAATATGCCTTTTAAAACAGCATTTTAAATTATTTCTGGGGTAATAAGACTGGAAAATAAATAAATAAATGTTCAAGTCTTTGGTAGTGCAGATTATTATTAAATGTGTCCTTAAAATAGATGGAAGAACGGTTCTTCCATGAGTCACCGCACAATCCGGAGGAGAAACATACCCACACATTCCTTTACGATGTCATATACTTATCAAACTTTAGATTTTTTTCCGTAAGCCCTGCTTAATCAAACAATCTGGAGCGTAACTCGGAGATCGACTACAAAAATAACTTTTTTTTTGCATATCACAATTGCAATTATCACTGACTAAACTAAAACATTCTGGCAGTTAGTTATTTCTACTAAACATGATTTCTCATTAGTTATTATCCGTAATCAAAGTAAATAATCTGCCCAACACTTGAACATTTATTTATTTATTTATTTCAGTTTTATTACCACAGAAAAAATATAAAATTCTGTTTTAAAAGGATTTTTTTCAAATTTTGCCTGGAGTACCGATAATTCCCGAATTCCATTGCCTGGGGGTACTCCATTGCTGTGACCTTCTCCAGAATGAGATCCTGTATATTTTCTTGTTGGTGTGTTTTACATTATTGTATCCTGGTATAATAACTAGGAATTGGATTTTTAGGTTTTATAAAACACTTTTTAGGGTTTTCATTGATTGATTCAGTTAAATTTGCTGAATTTTAAGTTAGAAAGCCTAAACAATCAAATGCAGCGCCGCAAATGAGGCTTCTGCTCTCATTTCACCTGGTAGGTAGGTAAAAACCTAAGAATCCGGTCCCTAATAATAACAACGTAGGCTATAAGTATTGTGCGCGAAGATTCATTCTAACTAGGCAACGTCGCGCCTTCTCCCACCCGAACCGCTCGCCAGAGAAGCGGTGGTCTCTTGTCTCCCGCGGGATTAAAACTTGTTGATAAATAAAAATCAATTTTAAAAACAGCTGCTTTGGAATGTTTGAAACTATATTTGATTAGTATTAATTGACTAATGAAAGTCACATTGGTGATTTGAACGATATTTTTAGGCTTTAAACAGTGGTTTTAGCAAGGGTTCGGAAAATTGACAATAACATAAAAAATAAACAAAATAAATTTATGACATTCAAGGATTATGTTTACAAGAAACCTGTGCGTGCCCTATTAAAATTTGAAAACGAATGCACTAGCGGTTTTTTTACAATAAAAGTTTAAATTTACTTTTAGTCCGTACCTTTAAGAAAACCGGTACTTTTGACGGATTTTAATCCCTAACATTTTTTTCATTTAACCGAAAATTTTTGTATTGTTATCAGATAAAATGGCTTTAAAATAGCTACAGTTTAAACTTTATTTTAACGTAATCGGATGAGCCATTCTTGAGATTTTAGACTTCAAACTCGAGTCTCTATGTTTTTTTCCCCGACATTAAGTAGGTACTTGAGGGGTTAAATATGCAAAAGGGCCCAAGTGACGATTTCTACCAAATGCTGTGGTTATCACAGATTCAGTCAATAACTGCAGATCACTCATTGTGTGCCATGCCAGAATTGCAGCTAAAGCATTAATTATACTAGTGTTAATATTGGTGGAAATATTTCAAATCTCGATGAAACCGCCCAAGTGCCACAACAGTTGCACAACCTGACTTTTAATTTAATCAAATTTTGTTACTCTGTGGATGGTATTCACAACTGAATTGAATGTTAAACTGGTCCTGTATCTTGTCTTCTCTATCTTAGTTTTACCTCTCCCTTTTAGTAGTTAAGTCAATAAACGTCGAAAAACACCGAATAGAAAAAAATCGTGTAGTTTTGAAATTTTGCAGAGATGTCGGAGGGAGTCTCCTGAATAACATACTAAAAGTCCCCAAAGGTGGGGGGTGAGCGGGGGGCAGGGGGTCCCGCAGAAGGTCCCTCTTTTAGATTTTTCGCTCATATCTAAACAATGGTGCATCGTAGAGGAAAAATTGCTGTATACAAAATTAAAGCTGATAAAGTGTCATACAAGTTTGATCCTACACATTTCTTCCTATTTCCAATAGTTTTCGAGATATCCGCCAACGAAAATAAACATTTTTCGAAAAAGCTCTTTTGCCTCGCGCTTTTCGACACACTTTGTCTTCTAGCGCTTCATCCCTTAGGAATAAGCAATCTTCTCATGAAAGAAGTTGTAGGGAAATAAATTCACTTTAAAGTGAGTAGTCATTTGTTATTTTGTCTTCAAATTTTCAAAAGTTATAACAATTTAAGTTTCGGTTAAATTTCGAGATTTTTAAAGAAAACCGTACATTGCACTTTCTCTATATTTAGGGGTTATATCTTTGTATATAAACTGTATATTGTTTATTTACATCATGAAACAAGTGGAGAAATATCACACAACCATTAAAGTTTAATTTATTAAAAATCCGATCACGGTACAAGCACAAGTCATGCAATGAAAAATACATTATATGCTAGGCAAGAAAGGAAAAGTAGGGGAAAAAAATAATGTAATTTTGAAATTTGGCAGAGATGTGGGGGAAAGTGTCCTAAACAACATAGTAAAAGTCTCCATGGATAGGGGGTGAGGGAGACTTTTGAATGTCATTTCTCGCAGTTTTCCCTAAACACACAAAATCTATAGGTTCTACTGTAGCAAGAAACAGTTTATGCACAAAATTAAACTACATAAAAGTTGTTATAAAATTGATCTGAATGATATTTTTGTAGATTTAATAGTTCAGGAAATAGAAGGATATGAAGTAGTTCTGGAAATTCTGTTTTACATACACCTATATATTATATCTTTTAACGAAAATGAAAGCAGATGATAATTCAATTAGGATTATGCCAAGCAAGTAAACTAGTTCTTAGAATAATATTCGTACTAAAGGTAAACATCAAAAATAAAACTCATTATAATTATTATTATAAAGCTTACAAAAATCTCATGGTATGAGTGTACGTTATAAGAAATATAAACCATCCGTTATATTTTTCTTATAAATATCATTTGGAAAAATTGTAAAGAGTTAGATATATTTAGTAATTATAAGACTAGTAGGCCTACATAGTACTTTAAATAAATGTTTAGTTGTCTATTTTTTCAGTCTCCAATACTGGAATCCTAGTACATCGTATGATAAGTTAGGGTTATATTGTTCTATCTACCGAACATTCAGTATTTATACACATATACAACATTAATTAAAAAGTGCCTGAACAACTTATTTTGCTTGGACGTCATCAATTTTAAACTTTTCTTTTTCTGCTAATGGTATACTTGTTGGCGCACGGACCATGACAGGTTCCACAAACGGATAAGCATTTAATACCAGCTTTTCTGCATCCATATTATCTTCCACCACACCGAGTTGCACAATGAAAAAATATACGTGCAAATATTCTCAGAAGCCATATAGACAAGTAAACATTTATTTAAAGTAATAGGTAGGTCTACTATTCTTACAATATTTAATAAATGTATCTAATTCCTTAAAATCTATCAAAATACTGGTAATTTTTTTTTTTGAAACATAAAACGGCTAAGCTTTACAACAAGAATAATAATAATGATAATAATAATACCGATAATAAGTTTTATGTGTAACGTTAACCATTAGTAAGTATATTTTTCTAAGAACTAGTTTGCTTGCTTGGTATCATAATAATTTAATTATCATCTGCTTTCATTTTCGTTAAAAAAATAATAATATATAGGTGTATGAAAAACATAATTTCCAGAACTTCATATCATTCTATTCCCTGAACTATTAAATCTACAAAAATATCATTCAGATCAATTTTATAACAACTTTTATGTAGTTTAATTTTGTGCATAAACTTTTTTTTTGCTACAGTAGAACCCATAGCTTTTGTGTGTTTAGGGAAAACTGCGAGAAATTACATTCAAAAGTCCCCCTCACCCCTATCCATGGGGACTTTTACTATGTTCTTTAGGACACTTTCCCCCACATCTCTGCCAAATTTCAAAATTACATTATTTTTTCCCCCCTATTTTCCCTTTCTTGCCTGGAATATAATGTATTTTCCATTGCATGACTTGTGCTTGTACCGTGATCGGATTTTTAATAAATTAAGCTTTGATGGTTGTGTGATATTTCTCCACTTGTTTCATGATGAAAATACACAATATGCAGTTTATATACAAAGATATAACACCTAAATATAGAGAAAGTGCGATGTACGGCTTTCTTTCAAAACCTCGAAATTTAACGGAAACTTAAATTGTTATAACTTTTGAACATTTGAAGAAAAAATACCAATAGACTACTCACTTAACAGTGAACTTATTTCCCTACAACTACTTTCATGAGAGCATTGCTGTATACCTAAGGGATGAAGCGCTAGAAGACAAAGTGTGTCGAAAATCGCGAGGCGAAAGAGCTTTTTTCGAAAATTTGTTATTTTCGTTGGCGGATATCTCGAAAACTATTGGAAATAGGAAGAAATATGTATGATCAAACTTGTAGGACATTTTATCAGCTTTAATTTTGTGTATAGCAATCTTCCTCTACGTTGCACCATTGTTTAGATATAAGCGAAAAGCCTAAAAAGGGGACCTTCTGCGGGCCCCCTGCCCCCCGCTCACCCCTTATCTTCGGGGACTTTTAGTATGTTGTTCAGGACACTCCCTCCGACAACTCTGCAAAATTTTAAAACTACACGACTTTTTTTTCCTCTATTTTTCATTCGTTGCCTGGACTATTAGGTACATCTAAGCGAACCACGCCGCCCGGGCCTTACAGGGCCGTGACCTGTTGGGAGAGGGATTATTATCTATGGATCACATACTATTTTTTTACCGTACAAGGACATGGAGGGCTTCCCTGATGAGTGATCAGCCCAATGCCGGAGCCACCTCCGAGACAACACGAACAGATAGGACAAGGCACACCATTCACACACATTCCCTCTGAACAAGGCGAGGATAGGATTAAGATGATAATGACGGTCAGATGAACACAAGGGCTTAAAGTTACTCGACATTTGTCTTGCAGGTGAGGAAACCCCGGAAAAATCCCCGGTGAATTGTCCCGACCAGGCTTCGAACCCGGGCCCGCTGCGTGAAAAGAGTAAACGCATCTCCTTTGTAAAATGTTTTTTTTTCCTATCCAAGTACAGTAATTTAATATGAATGACAGAAGACAGAAAGCATACAAAAAAAGGTGATAAGAGAAAGAACACACACCTAACTGTGAGAACTTGAATCATTAAACTGTTAGCGGCTTTATTGGCGTATATATTATACCTGATCGCTCGGGAGTTAGAGTTGTGGCCTCCGCGACGCAGAAACCCGCATGATTGGCCAACTCGTACGTGAAACCCACTGTACTATGCACTATGTACTGCAGAAACTTTCTTCTTCAGGTTTGCAAATTTGAGAACAACATTTTTAACCATAGTTGTTTGAGAAGGGCAAACACGGAAGTCCACCCATTGGCTTTTCTCCCTAGTCAGGCACATTACTTTGTATGCACATCTTTCGCGTGGCGTGGAAGTTAAAGGGTGGGATAAAAAGGGGAAAGGATAATAACATCGCTGATACCGTGCAACCAGGGCCTTGATGAGGTGAAAATTGATGGATACTTGCGTGTACGAAAACTTGGCCCCGCGTGGCTTTACGAAGTCGTTAATACGTCATCTGTCTCTGTTTGCGTGATACTCTGACATACGTGTTACTTCTTACTAGGGATAATGCAAACCAATTACTGTATGAGATATGCTGGATGAATGCCTAGCTACATCTTGAAGGCAGCAACTGACAATACGCATTTATTTTGGAAAGTCGTTCTTAAATACATGGAACTGTACTGAGTCATGTAGGTTGTAGACCAGGTTCCAAAATTATGACGTAGCATACAAAAAGAGACTCTTTCGTTTTATCAAAAGTTATTTTCAGTGGGATTTATTTAAAACTATTTCATGAATAAGTTACAGGCGAATCAGAACTTTATCGACAAACTTTCATAAGTTCAGGGATGATTTCAGAATGTTTTTCATATAAGGAACCCATGGTCTCTGGTAACTCAGTACCGAGTATTTGCATTGCTTTCATCTATAACCTAGCCACCTTTGTACAACCTAGATTAGACGCTGTTTAAAGTAATTGTTCAAAATATCGACCCCCAATGATCACGACAAACTTCACAGCGATGCCTCATGAACTTCTGTTCACGCTCTAGCATCACAGGAGATTGGCGCACATCGTCAGCGGTTGACAATGTGCGCCAGTTTCCTGGGATGCTAGAGCGTTTGAGACAATCCATGAGGCATCACTGTGAAGTTTGTCGTGATCATGGGGGTGAACATTTTAAATATTTACTCTAAACAGGGTGTAATTTGGATTATACAAAGGTGGTTAGGATAGAAATTAAAGCATTGTAATTAAGTTACTCGGTACTGAACCACCGGAGACCATGTGTTCCTTGTACGACTTATGAAAGTTTGTCGGTTGAGTTCTGATTCACTCTGTATATCAGATTATATAATTAATAATTACTTTCTTACTTGTTTTGTCTAAATTGAAATAACCACTGGATCATCTGTCAGATCGCAGAATACTAAAAAACTGAACAATCGAATGTGTTATCAGATTATACTAACCAATGCTACCAGTTGTGGGAATGGCAAATAGCTAAATTTATATGAGCTTCTTTTGATTTTTATATATTCATTTTAGGTATGACTGATGATGACGCCTTGTTTCGTCGAAATGCATCTCATTACAACATAAACAAATAAAGCTGAAGATTATTGAGAAAATTCACTACATTATAATACATCAAGTTCTACCTTTTAATTTAAGAAGAGGAACTTTTATTATTATTAATTAATCATTTTACTGACTAAATTAATATTGAATCCTACAATAACAATAACCGTATTATCTAAGAAGAAAGTAGCAAGTGTACCTTTTCTAAAACTTCTACTAACCTAACTAGGGCCTACAATTATTTTGATTGACATTATCAGAATTTACTTTTATAATAGTTATAGCTACGCCATCACAAGAGGAAGGGAGCAAAAGGCAAACTGTATAAAAGACATACATCGGTGACAAAACTTATATATCAATAAGTCATCTTCTGATTTGTGACAATATTTGAATGTTTTAATTCAAATATGCTTATATTTTAATCCAGTTACATTTTAATCCAATAAGTGACTAGATTATTGACTAAGAGAATAACAATTTTTTATCCAATTTGACTATTCATTGAGCTCAATGATATTTTAATATTTTAGATTGAATTGATGTACTTAATATATAATACTTACCTTTTAAAATAACTTAATAAACCCACATTATTTCATAGTTTATTCAATTATTTTTCCTCTCTCTCATATAAACTTCAGCTTATTGTTATATTTAGTGGTATATAGGCGGATTTTACAAAACTACAATTTATAGTTTAGATGGCTTTGATTTAATTTTATTTTGTCACTTGCAAAGGCCTCATAGTTTTAATTATCAAGGTATGTCTTGACAATTATTGATATTATCCTCAACACCATTTTATTTCTTAATACTTTCTCATTTTAACATTTCTTTATTTATTTTATTTTATTTATCTTGCGATTATATATTTAGTATAGTGTTTTCATGAATTGATTAATTATTTCAACGTTCACATCGAGCTATTATATTATTCTGTTGTTCTAATTCCATTCTTCTTCAAAATGGATAACTTGAATGTTCCATTTTTTCCTATCCAAGAGCAAGAAGCTCTTCTCCAACCTATAAAGAGTTTATAGCATTCAAAGACAATGTTAGTTTCGGGCGGAAAGCCTTTCTTTTCACCTTATTCATGAATGAAGTAATCCATCGACCTTCAAGACTGCACACAACGCAATTTTCAAGGACCTCAAGGACTCCTTTACGAAGATAATAGTGCTTCGTCAATTATCAGGATATTTAACTTATCAAGGGGAAATCATTCATTCTGTGAGTACTTTCATCAATTACATACCAAAGGTACGTTCCAAGGACCAAAGGATTGGTTAACTTCATGAGATTTCGCAGTTTCAAAGGAATTTATGTAACTGTGATTCACAATAAATGTAGACATTTTATCATTTACGAAACAAAGTGTGTAAATCACTCATTGCAAATCCTCGCACTGAACTGCATGTGCTGTGAATATTCAAATTCGTCATTTTCACGAAACATTAACATACAAATTTTCTAGCTGGTGAGCTAACAATTTCAACAAGCTATATTGTTCCTACGAATAATATCTGGTCCTCCGGTTGTATACAGTTTTCCGATACATTTGTGTATTCGGATAGATTCATAACATCGAGATTTAAGATGAACATTTTCAATCAAACCTCACGTTTATGTTATCCAAGCAGCATCACTCTATGTGCTCTATGTGTACATAAACTGTTCATTATTCTTCATCTCTGTGTGGTTGAAATGCAATAGAGTTTGTGTTTCGAACCGCAAACTTCGCCCAGTTCTTTCCTATTCAATCTATGTCGTCGCCGGGAATTGCACCCGGAATTCTACAGTCCTCGCTGCATTCAGAGGCAGGGTAGCCAGGCGGTGACATAATTGCTGGTCGCTCCGGCTGGATTTAATCAGCGCATTTGCTTGGATTAACATAAATAATTCATCATATATTATATATTAAAGTCTCTCCAGGTATTGCTAGCCTGTTTGAATACATGCAAAGTTCTGCATTTCGGCAACAATTAAAGTGTTGTCATCTTAAAGATATGTATTAACATCACTACTATTAGCAAGTTTAAATAATTATCAATCATATCTCCGTGTCCTCAACACGTTTGAGATCTAGGTACGGAGCTTCCAAACTTTATCATTTATTGCTAATACTTGTTAATTTGTGAATATTGTACAATTTCACAGACCAATACAAACACCTGATACAGATTCTACACAATTGCAAGGGTATTTTAACTTTTATGTCTGTTCAACTTAATTACGACTAATTGTAAACTTGTATTATAATTCCCGAAACGCGGGCATTTAATTTAACACTGAAAAATTATATATTGTAAAGACTTCTGCAAATCTCACCAAATATGGCTAATCCGGGTCCAGAATTTGCGGCCCTTAAGGCTAAACGAACCCCTATTAAGAGTCGAATTACCCGCCAAGCCAATATAATAGCTGATCTTACTAACTCTAGTTAAGTTTTTATTCAAGACCTGCTTAGGCGCAAAGATACTATTACAAAATTTAGCAATGATTTTGAAGACATACAATCTCAAATCGAGCAGATAGAATTTTCAGACGCCAAAATGGCTTATAGGGAGGAAGTCGAAGAAACCATTTTCCAAGCTCTCTCTCACTTAGATAGGCTAATTTTCCAAGAGCAATCTCAACATGAAGCTGAGGCCAAGTTAGTTGCGGCCCGAAAGGAAGCTCAGGCTAAGTTAGTTGCGGCCCGAGAGGAAGCTCAGGCTGTTAGTTGCGGCCTAGCAGGAAGCTGAGGCTAAGTTAGTTGCAGCCCGAGAGGAGGCTCAAACTAAGTCAATTGCAGCCCAAGAGGAGGCTCAGGCTAGGTTAGCCGCAGCTGAGGCTAGTGTCGATTTTATAAGGACACGTTTTTTCAACTATGTTCAGGCTATCCAGACACTTGTTATACGGTCCTCGCTTCATTCCGAGGCAGGGTAGCCTGGCGGTGACAGATACCTTGACGTATCCAGTAACGAGTTGATGCCTTATTAGATAAAACTACAGCCCTGCGATCCTTTCAAGCATCATATTATGTGATAAACGACGATGACTGATCCATATCCGAGACATATATTTATGGTTACGGTCCGTAAGAAATACGCGTCGTATGAATCAAGTAGTCTGTATAAATTGAATGGTTTAAGATTGTGAATAAGTGATCGGCAGATGTTATGTACACAAAAAGTAATTTCTAATACAAAATGACGTTTGTTCTTACTTAGTCCAATCAAATTGTCAAGAATAGATGCAAAATTTAGGGTAGAGCTAATTTTTTATATGATGTCTGGGATGGTTTTGAGAGTAATTTCTGACATTTTGCCGCCGGAGCCGCCATCTTGAAAAACTTCAAAATTTTCGATTTTATTTCTGTTTTTGCCCATTATCTACCAAAATACGCACCTGACAAATATGTTTTACTATACCTCCTAAACGTAGACTAAATTTGCTACAGTTTGAGATCAAATTGAGTTTTCTACCATGAATAGTTTCGGAAATACAGCTCTCTGAATTTCAGCAACATTTTGCAAAAAATGAAAAAATCTGAACTTTCAACTAGCTTTTGCTCGCTATCTTCTAAATGACCAAACCTATAGTAAAACTCCATATGGAAACTTAAACTAGAGGTAATTTGCAACTTGTCGAGTACTTTAAACTTATGCTACCTCTTACAGGTCACAAGATACAGAGGTTTAAAAATATATATACAGCAACGATTGAATAATTACATATGCATACAAGTTAGGAGCAATAACTGCACAGAACATTCGTTTATATACAAAAAGATTTATTTAGCTGGAGTTCTGATGAAACACTGCATTGAATGACTTGTTTGTTCATAGTCTTCGGCACTTAGAGGGACCTGGGCAGTTGAGGTCTGCTATTTCGTCCGTGATGTTCACAATCTGGCCAGTGTTGATAAAGTTCTCTCCAGCGTCTTCATCCAAAAACAAATTAAGTGGCTCATCAGGAGTGTCGTCATTCTCACTGTCGAAGGACAGGACTGTTAGAAGGCAATGTTTTCACACGACTGCCCATTGCAATGTTTGCATATGGTTGTGCACTTTAATCCAGCTTTACGACAAACACAAGCGTTTAAACACCCCTTCTTGCAGGTACAGGAAATACTTTTCAGAATTGATTCTGGAGCTTACTCCTTCTTGGCATTAAGAGGAAACAAAGTGTTCACCCAGCCCCACTTCAAAGGGTCTTTGTATTCACCGAGCCATGCCTCAACTTGGTGGTATGTTCGAATGGCATGAAGTTGAGCCGCATCATTGGTTGGGGCAGCCTCGCTAAGTTAAATTTCATTCTTCCTGCAGCTTTTACAAAATATTCCGTGCCGAAGTTCGTCAAGTGATTGTGTAGCAGGGTCTCCTCCATATAAGTGAACCAAAAAATGTTGCCCCACTTCAGCCACTTCTCTTCTCCTGATGTAGCTTGAGGGTTCAGAAATACCTTAGCCTCCTCTTCTAGTTCAGGATGCTTCAAAATCAGCGAATCATTGGTTTTTCCCGTGGCCACTTCTTTATATGAGGGGATGGTAATGCAGTGAGGAGAATAAGGAGGTCTATGTCCTCCCCAACTACAAAGACAGTGTCGTATTGAGATACCATTGAGAAGGCAGTGCTAACAATCAAGACATCTGCATCTTCAACAGCCTTTTTCACTTGTATTCCAGCTTTTGGCAATTCATTTTTTAGAAATTCTACGAAGCGCCTCTTGTTGTTTTCATTGGCGAGAAAAGTTTCTTCTGAACTTTTCAAAACTGCAGTTCTATCAAAGATGGCATCAGGAGATGAACGCGCAGCCCATCGGAGTCTCTCACAATTCTTAGTGCTTGTTTGATTAGCGTGCGCCATTTTCGGAGAACTGTATCTGCTATAGGAAATAATTTTTTTCAGAGGACACTGCAAAGTGTTCTCCTAAAATAAAACGCAGTTCTTTCCAAATTAAAATGCTGTACCTACACCAACTTTTCTTATTATTTTCTGTTTACATTGCTTTCCTTAGTCTTTTATCATTTTTATTTTTTATTTTTTATTGGCCAATGTGAAGTTATCCAGGGTCTCTGAGCCATAGGCTATTCCCCTAGACAAGCCTCGAAGTTGTTCTTCCTTGTCCAGAAGGTTAAGCCCGGGGCCCACGGTTCGTCTTCAGTCATCGCAGCCGCTCTGAGCCGCCTCATGTCTGGCACATGTAACTTATATAAAACATGGTACATGGAATCATCTTCACAGTTCTCGCAGCAACATAATGAATCTTCTGCTAAATTAAATCTGGCTAGATATGCTAAGAATGATCCATATTCCGTCAGAAACTGCAATGTGGCGAAGTCCGGAGTTATCCAGGGTTGTTTCAGTCGTTTGATGACACTCGGGAAGAAGTCCTTAATAAATTCTTTGAAATACTGTTTTGGTTGTTAATTACCATGTAATATTTAACTATAAGACAACACAGGTTTTACTGTGAGAAACGCCATTTAGAATATCCTAGGCAAAACTACCGTAGACTTTTTGTACCTTCGATAAGTTTTCTGAATTGTGAGGAGTTGTAGATACCTCTGTATCTGGTGACCTATAATAGGTATCAAAACGTTCAAATGCTCAGCTTGTTGCAAATTTACCCTAGTTTAAAAGTTATCCTTCGAAATTTTACTGAAGGCTTGGTCATTTAGAAGATAGCGAGCAAAAACTAGTTGAAAGTTCAGATTTTTAAATATTTTGCAAAATGTTGCTGAAATTCGGAGATCTGTATTTCCGAAACTATTCATGGTAGAAAACTCAATTTGATCTCAAACTGTAGAAAATTTAGTCTACTTTTAGGATGAATATTAAAACATATTTGTCAGATGCGTATTTTGGCAGATAATGGGCAGAAACAGAAATAAAATCGAAAATTTTGAAGTTTTTTCAAGATGGCGGCTCCGGCGGCAAAAAATTTTGCTGGCAAAATGTCAGAAATTACTCTCAAAACCATCCCAGACATCATATAAAAAAATTAGCTCTACCCTAAATTTTGCATCCATATGGCTTTTTTTGTGACAATTTGACTGGACTAACTGGAAAATATCATTTAATGTTAAAATTGAAAATGTATCAACGAATTCAATACACTTTTGAGGATTCTAAAAACAAATTATCAGCAATCTCAAACATTAACAGGGCCTGAAATATCTTACAGATTTCATTACCCGAAAATTCTATTTTTTAAATTCTGAAGTAACTGTAAATATAAGATTATTCCTCACTCAACTGGTGGAATTGTCACTGAATTATTTTTTTTAAATCTGTAGGTATGTTAAAAGTATGAAAACTTCTCCTTTAATTGGGTCGAGATTTGTAATACATTAATATTAAAAAATGTTATATGAAATGGCAGTTTATATAACATTTAAAATTCTCCGATATTATAGCCCATATAACTATTTCACAAATGGGTTGAATAAACTTAACCTTCAACTGAGTGTTACAATGTTTGATCATTCACGATTTCACGATAATCCTTTTTCGATGTGATGAAACCTAATATTTAATTCAACAACTCGTCCGTTCGCATCATCAGGTGAGATCTTGGCAAAATGATTAGTTTTCAGTAATATTCTCCCCGAAAGTTTTCTTTATGATGAAACCTGTTGAGTGATATTTCGCTTTAACGATAGCTCTGCATTTTGGATTTGTAGTTATACGATCTTTATGAACACAGACCTAACTGTTTTCTGATTCAGCGTAGAGCAACAGGACTGTTTAACTCAATTCCATTGACATACAACATCTGATGTTCTGCAGTAATGCGATTCTCTCCCAGTCATGGACGTTTAATCGCTTATTAACGATAATTTATATCCGCTAAATGTACAGATTGCAGCTGTGCCATTATCTTTGCCAGAGTCCATTGTGATTTTCATCTGGTCAAAAACTAGGCTACATAAACTTAGGTATTAATGGTCATCAGTGACATGAAGCTGCACTGGAGTGCATTTACAGGTACTTATCTTTTCAGTAATGTAGATACAGTATTGAATCTCAATTTGTGCTAATCATCCATGGGTGTCCATTCCACTTATTTTGTGGAGCTATGCAATGTTCATATTCCATTTTTAAACTTTTTAATATTTATTTTATTTACATTTACGATTTAAAATTTTACGTAAGACACTACCGAGTAAACCAGTGTTTGTGGTCGGGAGTGTAGTCCATAATAACTTTAAATATTTGCTATAAAAACTTGATATTTGAAAATTAATAATTTTACTTTTAATATTCTTCACTTTTGAATAATTTATTATTTAGAAATAATGATTTTGGGCTTTGTTTAACGAAGCTATTACACAATCACGGGCCAGAAATAGAGATATGCCTTAGGTCTGTTTCAGTATTATATTTAGGTTCAAAGTGGGACAATAAGTTATCCGTCTTCGTAGTATTAAACCATCATTATTAGTTTCGTAGTTTTTCTAATTATTGTGACTATTCCACTCATACGCCGCGTGTTTGATATTGACCAATAACGTTTAGCAATTTCTCGGATATAGACCAATCACGATCGTTTATCTTATTATAGCCTTCCTCGGATCGCAAAGATGCAATTTTATCTGATAAAACGTCAGATCCTTACTGGACACATAAGGCTGATAATTATTACGTGCGATGATTAATACGTCACATGCTGGCATTGGGCAGAATGAAAACGCATTATTTTATGCAACAATACTTGTTTGGAATTGAAATAGTATAAATGTCCACTGATTAAAAACACAACTTTGATTCGGTGCAAGCCAGTTCGAGTACTTTTATAGTGTTTTGATGTACCCAACTACCACGACGCCCTCCATCTTGTTTGCGCACTATTGGTAGTATTGGGAACTTGGATCGATTCGTGGACTGTTCATTCATCTACAGTGCGTCTTTCGGGCGGCCGGACCGTCGCGCGGCGGCACCGGACTGGGTGAGGCTTGGCGCATCTTCCGCCATGTTACACGTAAAGGACCGGCAAGTCATGGGTACGGAACACTAACTACTGTACTAACTTACATTAGGCTTACCTGCATCACAACAGATGTTGAAATTGATGACCTTGAACGCGAACACATTCTCTATATCTCCGAAAACAATTCTGGTTTATTCACAAAAGTTCATGTTGACTGATTGCCTGTATTTCTCTCGTGATGCTGTCCTTCAATTCTTGTAACGTGTGCGGATTTGATGCATACAATTTATTCTTTAACGTTCCCCATAAATAAAAATCGCATGGCGACAGGTCAGGGGAACGAAGTGGCCACAATCCTCGACTAATTATTCTGTCACCATACACACTTCGCAATCCATGCATAGAATTTTCAGCAGTGTGCGCTGTAGCTGAATCCTGCTGAAACCAGCAACACAATCTTTCATTTCTTGTTAGTAGCGGAAAAAATTATTTAAAATAGAATCTACATAAACGTGTGAAACAACTGTTGTGTCGTAAAATATGGGACCGATAGTTCTAAGCGCACTCACTGCGCACCAAACCCCAACTTTTGCAGCGTGGTCAGGAACTTCATGAATCATATGGGGATTTTCGGTAGCCCAGTATCTATAGTTCTGAGTAGAAACGTGACCTTGAAGATAAAACCACACTTCATCAGTGAAGAATGTTAAAAGTGGGTCCACTTCTCCATTATGAACGGACTGCAAAAACCAATTGCAATAATTAACCCTACTTACAGGATCTTGTGGTTGTAAAGCATGAACTACAATTACCTTGTACGGCATAAGTTTCAGAAGTTTTGTTGCCACAAAAGCTGCCGACTTGGAAATGTTAACCTCTTGTGCTAAACGTCTGAGTGATTTTTGGGGTTTGTGCTCTAACCGGGCCCCTACTTCATCGAGCTTCTCTTCTGTCAGCACACGCCGTTGTCGAACATGTTTCTTGTTCAAAAAAGATCCTATACGCCTGACGTTATTAACAAGGTCATGAATAGTTGACCGGCTAGGAATTCGAACACCTGCAAATCGTTGCTGAAATTCTCTACAACACCTTCTTGCAGAAGAGTATTTCACATACGTATCATAAAGAAAAATACGTTGCTCTAAAGTGTACTCAGCCATTATCAATGGACAAATTATCACCAAGAGACAACACAATATTTCACTAAACACGCGATCAGAGAAGGGACATTTTTACTGTAAACACACAAACAGAGACAACGCAATTTTACACTAAACACTCCCATAGAGTTTCTCACTCGACAGATCCAAGCTGACTGATGCGTGAAGCCAGCGGTAGCTATAGCTACTGTCTGGCCGCCAGCGCCCCACTCATCACCGAGTTCAAGGTCGCCGCGGAACGGTCCGGCCGCTCGAAAGACGCACTGTAGTATGCCGTGATTTTACGTCTGTCAGAAAATTGGCAACAAAGTAAGAAAATAATTATTTACAATATCCATTACTTTATTCATGGAATAGTGTTAATAATTCCTAACCGGGATTACGAGTTTCATCAGATAAATTATATCGACATAAAATATATCGATATAGACTAAACTCGTAATGTTTCGTGGGATTACCTATAATAAAATGTTTATAAAGTGGATTCATAATTTTTTTCAATATGTTAAATTCCTTAAACAGAAAGATGAGTCTGGCATTAAAATTATCATTTTTCAAACGTATTTTTATTACTATTTTTGTAATAATATTATCAGTGGCAGGAATGTTAGTCCTCCCCATCCTATAATTCCGTATTACAAAGTGGACTAAACTAGACGTAGATATATTAACCCTAATATCGTTTTTGGCATGAAATGACTTAGGCCTACTTGAACAAACACTGATATATGTTTTACAGTTATGACATTAAGAAATTAGTATAATTATCCCATCGCATATATTCATTTACAATAATACCAAAATATTTGGATTCATTGTTTTAAATTTGGACCTTTAGCCTACAGAGATTGGGTTCTGAAAAATCATTAATGTGGATAATTATATTATGAAATATATCTGGTCGATTGCATTCCAGGTTTTTTTAATGAAAAGGGTGTGAAGGTGTATTGCCACTATTTAGAAGAAGAACATAAATAATTGATATGAAGATGATAATTGTTTAATTGCTACGATTATAATTATTAACCACATATTAACAAACTTTTGCTTGCGTAATCAATGCAAGAGGTCATATAAATATATTATGTGGATATAATTATGATCTACGGATTGTAAGGGAAGCTTTATTAACTTCCTCCTCAGCATTTTCCAATCGTGACATACTTGCCACTATAACAAAAATAAAATGATTTATAATAAATTTCCGGTTTTACTTTAAATACAGGTTCGTTTTCGAAAGAAACATTATTAAAGATGTATCTAGTGAAGAATAATATACCTATTTTTAAGAAGCAAAAATTTCTATCATTATTAAAACCCCGAAAAACATTTAACATTTATTATAAATTAGTACTGTAAGCATTATTAGGGTTAAAGCATTGTGTACGTACGGCTGAGAATTCTAACACCATCACTTAGTGATGCTTGAAAATTTAGCTACTTTATTTAGTTAGAGAACTAACCAGGCCTTTGCGCTTCGTGAAAATCACAAGAAAACTATAGGCATTAAAATAGTTTAGGACATTGAAATTGCTTTTGATTGGGATATTCGCAGCTTCTGTCTGTATTTACATTTTTACGATTTAAAGTCTACCGGCACTAATCAATTATCATTAAACACAAACTTCGTTTAGGGGAGATTTATCGCTAGGCCATCCTAGGCTCTGGTCAAGGGCCACCTGAATCCTAGGGGCCCACACAGAAAACTTACACAGTAAAAGGGGAATTTACAAACTTCCTTCATTACTGCAAGGGTAGCAAAATAAAAATATCTTAACAATGCATAATGAAGTCGTTCTATTACTCAGCGAAAATAAGTTCCTGAAAGAAGCAAAAACAAAAGGTTTATACTTCTAGCATTTAAACAATTACTCAGATAGAAATGTTATTAGTGTCTTAGCTGTACCATTTGTATGGGAGACTGCTGTCGGCCTATGCACATGTCAAGTATGGTAAAAATAAATCAAATACCCAATATTAAATGAATTAAATAACACTTATTAATACTGAATGTATAATTTTTTAATTAAATAAAAAATAATACCGGTAAATTTGTAAAAATGTGATAACCATGATTACAAAAATCCTATCTAACCTTCTTTTCTGATAATTAAAATTTTAAATTCAGAACGTCAAAAAGTGAAAGCGCGTTATTTACGATGGGACTGCCAGACTGATTTGTGTGCCATTCATACTCAGTTCCATGAGTCTGCTTTAGACTATTCATTATGACATTGTGCCTTGTGAATTTTTCACACACAGTTTTTTTTTCATTGCGTGCTATATTGATATTAGTGCGGAGAAATGTATAGTGGAAGTGATGGGCATAAACAATAAATGTGATGTGAAACACATAAGTTCCTCTACCCAAATAAAAAAATCCTCCTAGTGTATGTGTTGTGTATGACATTCTCTTCATGTAAATTGGTTGTAAAGATGAAGAGAATGTAATTACCACATCGTATCCCCAAGGAGACACAACTTAAATAAAATCTTAATAACGCATTCACGTAATTTTCTTTACATAGGCCTAAGCATGGGAAATACACCTTTCTCACTTCACATTCTGGTGTAGAATAAGAGGCCTATTGGAAAGAGCTCATATTCATTTGTTTTAACCTTTATTGTTCACCAGGCCAGACTGAGTTTCTATAGACAGTGGGTACCTTTCAGAGAGTTCCAGAGCTCTTAGTATAAGCACCTTATGTACAAATTTTAAACTAAATCTTTAGAGCCCATTCGAGAAAATTGCTAAAAACACTTCTTAATGCAAAATGGCATTAATTGTAAGAAAAAGGCTTTACCATTTATGTCACAACCCCAGAAGGCACATAACCCAAATACAAAATTTTGTTTTCATAGGATTTTTCGTTCAGGAGCTAGGCTGTTCACAGATACATGCACAGACACATTAGCCAGCCTCCCACACAAGCATTTTAGCACACTCCTGGGAGCATACGTGCAATATCGGGGGAAAGAGCTTGCAGGCAATCGCGCTCGGTGAAGCCTAAAATGCATGCACGTTCTTCTTCGCATGATAGAATATCAACAAAAGAGTACGCGCGGAAAATTGTGTATGTAATTGCCAAACACGCTCGGATTCTCTCTCAAAAGAACGGCGCGTGGAGTGTATGGACTTTTGCGTCCCAAAACCACTAAACTAGGACTTTTGCGTCCATAGATCCTGAGATCCAATGACCCGTTTGCGTCCCGGGTCTCTCTAGAGCAATGACCAAAATACGTCCCATGGAACACAGGTAAAATTAATAATTGGTACCATGCAGTTCGTTTAGCATTACCCAGGGTACACCGCGAGGAGGCGAACTGCTACACACCCCCAAAATTTTAATCCTTGCATTACTGTCAATATTAAATAAAATTGAAGCGAAGAATGAAGTTACTCTTCGTGTTTTGGCTACCAGTTTACTTTCTTGTGGTTGGTAAGAACTTGAATGATACTGTTCACACATATTACAGTCTGCTGAGTGCTTCAGTTCTATATTCAACCATTTTTCTACCAAGAAGGCCTCTTTTTCTTTTTTCTTGGCATTGACAACGGTTGTTGAGCTTCTTTGAATATATGTTTCTGCTTGTATATTCTTCAAGGCTTCGATTAACTGAAATAGGTGTGGGTGTGAGTGATAAAACATTCTATTAAATTTTGAATGGAATGATTCACAGCTGTTGTTGGTTCTAATGGAAGTAGCAGAGAAATCGGCCCATAAAGATGGAGGATACGTTGCCTCTGTTTTAATGTCGGTTGTTCAAGACGGGACGCACGAGGGTTGTTTACGTCAAATTGCACCGGACGCACGAGGGTTGTTTACGTCAAATTGCACCGGACGCACGAGAGTTGTTTTGATGAAGCGACCACTCGCTTTGGGACGCAAAAGGGTACGACCCGTTTGCATTGCAGACACGCCAGCTAAGAGCGTGCGGTTTTATTTGAAGTTCAGTACAGAGGAGTTGATGTGCTCTTGAAATGTTTTGTTTGTGTCTTTTGCATTTTCATACACACACGCTTCCGTGCGAAAAAGTGACGCGTTGTACGAATGACGAACCGCACGCTTTTTTTTTTCTATTGCCTTGACAAGCACATGTTTTCATGAGCATTTGAGTGCGCACCTGCCTAAACCCGAGCGAAAAAGCTTGTGTGTGACGGATGCTATTCACAGTAGACATGTTTCTGAGAATAGTATTTTTGGATTCAGGTGACCTCAAAACGTGCATTTTGCATTAAAAACTCAACTTCGAATTTCGGGGTCGAACACAATAACCTACTTCCTATGCCTATAGTACTTATAGTACAAGCAGAAAGTTACGTGAGTACGGGCAGAGGAAGTAAAAATAAATAAAGAAAAATAAATAAAATATTTCGGAAATTCTTTAAAAAGTACCTAAATTAAATATACTTGTTCCTAAACCATATGTGATTCTAAATTAACAAATCTTCTAGCATAATCATCTACAAAATAACTTAAGAGAACCTCCTACCGACGCCCCGTTAGTAGAACTACAATTTCTTTTGGACACAACAAACCTGTAAACATTACCGGTACAACAACAGTACGGCTGGGCTTGAAATTAAGACCTGCCAGATGCCCAAACTTCATATATCCCCTCTGATTTAATTTAAAGAGAAGGCCACCTGACTGCAATACGAACCATTCAAGCTCGAACACTGAGCGTTATCCAAAAACGTATGTAAATTCTTACGTGAGTTATGTTATAATTTTTATACGGTAATATAAAACAAATTTAATGCATTTAGGTATTTATATACAGTGCATATGTACATGTGTTGAACTCGAAACGTAGCTGGGATATGCGTGTTGCCAGTTAGTTATACATTAAGATTATTGAGCACGATAGCCAGATAGGCATGGTTTTCCGCTTTAAAAAATTACTTTAACGTGTGTTTTTGATCACTCTCTTAAATCTGTGGCTTATTCCTACAGGTGGTTATTTCAAGCACGAATCCTGCTGTTAAGATTAAAACTCAATTCAAGAGAAAACTTGTTGGCTTAAGGATGCAAACCATGTACCAAGGTTTGTGACCATATCAGTCGGTTAGAGGAAATAGCCTAACCTCAGAAAACTGACTCCAAGATTGAATAGGACTGATCGGAGCACTGGTTTTCCCTTCCAGAGATGATAATTTTTTTATACGTAATAAACCTACAAGATGGAACGAATAACTTTCAAAGGAAAATATGCAGGCCTGAAATGCCCTTAGCCAAGTTTTAATCCCCAGTTTGGTCTAATGAGAAAAACGCTAACCTCTACGCTACCGAAGGAGCTCGTAAAGTATTTAGGTAGTAATTAATGAAAACTCGAAAATTATTTTACGTAAGTAGCAGTTATTACGACGTAAGTAACGACACAATCTCCAAAATATATTTTAAAAAATCATGCTTACATTCAGCCATTAGTATTCAAGTGTGTATACTTTCTTTTGTCTACAAAATTTATCATCTTATAAAAATACATTTAAAGCATTAAAATCAGTTAACTTTTCAATATTACTAGGTATGAGTAATATTTATAGACTTTTGTTACTGTTAGAACTATATCAGTAATGAGTGATTTTATAACAAGACTGTGATAGTGTTAGAGCTATGTCAGTCTTGAGTGATTTTATGCTTATAAATATAGTTATTTCTGTTTTGAAACCTATGTACATTCGTATTGATATGATATGATATGTTTTGAGGCGGTCTCCTAGTCCCAGACACTTCGACCATATGACCCATTGTGCCTACCTCTAGCATCATAGGTTGGAGCCAATTAAATAGTTCGGTGTCTTTAACCAGACTAACAAGCTGCCTAACAATCCTGTCTGATGTAGGTGCCTTCTGGAGTTCCGAAGTTCCAAAAATTTGGAACCTTCTCCTGCTAAGAGCTTCACAATTGTGAATGCCTCTTCAAGACTACAGAGTCTACATTCAGTATTACCAGAATGGATACCCATTTTATGCATGTGCTTCTTCAGTGGGCAATGACCTGTAAGTAGTCCCATTACAATTCTTAGGTCGGATTGTCTCAGTCCTAATATCTGAGTTGTAGTGTTCTTAGAGGGTTTTCTGATCAGCCCTTTACAATGCTTTTAACCTGCATATGCGTTCCAATGCTTGGTGTGCTGTGTAGCCACCCATGAGTTCACTGTAGTGCGAATTAGTTTCCCTGATATCCCAGTAAATGGTTCAGGGCCTATATAAGCTACTGTTGCTGCTGCCCTTGCCTGACAAATCCGCATTCTCATTACCAGGTATTCCCCTGTGTCCCTGCACCCAAAAGAGTTTCACCTCATATTATTTTGCCAGTTCCACGAGGTCTTTATGGCACTCCCTGATTAACCGAGAGCTCAGGCTGTAAGATAAAAGAGCCCTTAGTACTGCCTGAGTGTCCGTGAAGATTGAGATCTACTTGTACATTCGTATTACCTATATACATTTGGAAATGTAATAAAGTACGGTGCGGTGTTGTAGCAGGATTAAAACCATGTTTTAATCTGATATTTTGCATTTAGTCTCAATAAAGTATAGTTAATAGAAGCAGGCGGAGAAAAAGGATAAACTGGGAAGGAGGTGGAGAAGGAGAAGAAGAACGAAAAAAATAAGTGAGAAAAAAAATACAATGTAATGAAAAGTCAGATGAACAATGACTATAGAAAAAATTGAATAACGTGTAACTTAGTTAACTTGCTGCACGTTTCTAACACCGTATTGTCAATGGCAATATTTTATAAACGAGAGAGCCCATATATAATGGTCTCTCGGGCTTCCAACCGGGTTAAAGTATGGTTTATTTCCGAGAGAGCCCATGTTGTTTTATCTAAGTTTCTGCGAGAAATATCACAGCATCTTATGCAAAGTGAAGTTAGTTCTCTGTTAATATGCAATATTAATACCTCCTTTCTCTATCTCTATGGTGCAACTACTATTCACTGTTCGATGAAGCTCTTCTCTGCTTGCAGTAGAGAGATACTTCAATTTTATGGTCCAGATAACACAAGCCATTGTCAGTAGAAATTGAATATATTCATGGATTATGCTGTTTGAATCATAGTTCAGAATAAAAGTTCTACAAAACATGCACTTACTTACTCTTTGTAGTGAAAACATGTAAAGAGCACTTGATTTTATTTCATGCAGTAATTCAAGAGTATTTCCTAATAAATAAAATGAACATTCTCTCCTTTGAAAGATGTGATTAATTTCCTAAACACAGGAATTCTTACTATACGATATTACCAAGCTGAAAAGCGTTCGCTCGAAAGACTGCTCAATGACTTTTAAAATAGCAATGATTGTTACTAAACAAGTGATCTAATCCAACTTACGAATACATCATTCAACATACTTTTTCAGTTATCTTTTAAATGAAATATCTCATTTATACTTTTGATGCAATTTTCATATTTATTCAAAGTACAAACGCAGCCTGGGTCGGATTGGGAATAAAATTCTGTTCTGGCTTCCTGAGAATCCATCATCCACCCCCATTAATAATCCCTCCCCCATTCTATGCTAATGTTAAAGCTACCCTACTTCTTTTGACGAATAGTTGGTATTCCAACATCCAGAAGTCGAAAATAATTTTATAATGTCAATACTTCATTTTGGGAATAATAAAAGAAGTCATTAGGCTTTTCCTCTTATGTTTTAAAACCTTAATTTTGATTTATAAGACCAATATTTTACTTGAATTCTTAAAACTAGTGGTGATTTATTTATTTTCGATTGTTTTGTATGCAGTGAATGTTGTAAATCGTGTTATGTCCACAGCTACTTTGTCGCGATGGTTACCCTGAAAAAGAATTATATTAGTTAAATTACGACTTATCAGTTGTAAGTGTAGGAAGGATTCTGTTAGTTTATGCTATGTTTCACAAGGGATAAACGCATAATTGTAGGCGATAAGTCCCAAAGGAAACAGAAGCAGCAAACGTCAGCAAGGTAGTTTCATTCTGAGGAAAAAATATGTGTTGAATAACAAGATTAGAATTATTAATCTATTTTGTCTTCATTGTGCGTCCTCCGGAAATAAAGCTGTATACTCTAGCAAATTGCATATACAATTCGTGGTAGGTGTAACTAAAGGCTTGGATTATGAAGAAAATCTTTTGAAATCCTATTCAATTTGGGATATGTAAAGATACTCGTAAGTTTCATGACATTTACCTTTTAAGTATTGCCCGTAGTTTAGGTATAATTTATTTTTTGGCTCCTGTAAAATTTCACTCTTTGTACGTAATTCGGTTTGCAACAATATTGTTATCTTCCATCAATTTATTGCGAAAATTACAGATTGACGCCAGATTGACGATTGACCCATACCCACCTTAGAAATGGGCACACAAATGCTGGGTAAAATGACGGTGAGTCAGAATAGTATGCCTGACTCTGAGGATTATAACATTTTCCACGTCATTACATTGCTTCTTTTTATAAGGAGAAAGATCAGTCCTCTATGAAAATCTGCATCATCTTTCTCTTCCAACATCTGAAATTATAAAGCAACTGCTTATCTAAATAGTATACACTCTGAAACGCTAATGTACTACTTTTATCACAAGTGATAATGTTATATTTAATTAATAATGTTGGTGACATAAAAGAATCAGACTTAGCTTACTTCTGTTCAAATGATCAGTTTTTTTATTGAAGGGAAGACTTCCTCTGTTCTTTTCTCCTTAAAATAATGTCAGATAATATGTCTGCTGACAAATCTGTTTCATTTTTGGGAATTCAATTGGATTATCAGTTGGGATGGGATCTTTACATTGAAAAACTTAAAGCTAGGCTCTCTTCTATTGTTTTTAATGAAATGCTGAAATACTTGTATATGACGTCTTATTTGTTGTGTTTATTTTACTTTTTTCAATCTATTTTTAGATGTGGGATTATGACTTGGGGAGGTTCTAACAAAACTAATGACACCTTGCTGTTGCAAAAGAGAATTCTTGGAATTATCAAGAGGTGTGGTATCAAGAGGTGTGGTATCAAGAGGTGTGGTATCAAGAGGTGTGGTATTCAACCATTATTCGTTGAATTCGAAATTTTGACTGTTGTAAATCTGTACTTATTAGACTTCTTAGTTCATGTGAATAACATAGATAATTATAATTTTAGAAATATGTAGGCCTACATGTGTATTAAACAAGATTCAACAATGAATTGAATCTATCTAAGTTTATATTAAGTAAAACTATGAATTCTCATTTACATTTAGGACTTAAATGCTAAATATAACATGTTGCCTGTCCAAGTCATAAATTATACAAAAAAAAATAAATCTCAAAGGAAGTGTACAACTGGCTGATAAAAAATCCCTTTTATTGTATTGAGGAGTTTCTAAAGATTAGCTCAAAGGAGATTGAATTTTAACTTTGTTTTATCTTTTAACATGTTTACGACAATGAAGTTTCTTCATATTTATTTTGACACTGTTAATGCCAATACCTGTGCCAAACAAGAAAAATTCATTATTATTATTCTTATTATTATTACTGTTACTACTATTACTTCTACTACTACTACTACTACTACTACTACTACTCCTACTACTACTACTACTACTACTACTACTACTACTACTACTACTACTACTACTACTACTACTACTACTACTACTACTACTACTACTACTACTATAATAAATAAATAAAATAAAAATAAAATTAGCCTGTAACATCCCATTAAGGGCCAAGGCCTCCTGCAGTGCAGGGATAGCTAGGGAAGCTCCTTAGGGGTGCTATTCCTAAGGAGGGTGCTAGGTCGTCTCACAGTTTCTACATAGATCACTTTCGCACTAATCTTTTCACACTTCACTGATTCCACTTATGAGCTTTTTCCACTCCTGGCGGTCTCGTGCTCTCCTCGACCATTGATCGCCTGCCACTTTCTTGAATACGTCTCCCCACCTGGTTCTTTGCCTTCCTACGTTTCGTTTTCCGACTCTCGGCTCCCACATGGTTGCTCTATAAGCCCATCTTGTACTGTCCATCCATGCTCCAAAATTTCTTCCAAGCCTGGCTGATTCTTCTTTTCACTTCTTTTGCCATATTGCCCTTTAGTGATATATTTTGTCCCCAAGTAAATGCATTTTTGCACGTATTCTAGTGTCTCATCGTCGATCTTTATTGGTTCTTCCTCTGCGTTGGTCATCAGCTTTGTTTTTGATTTGTTCATAGTCAGTCCTGCCTCTCTGCTGATTTTGTCTATATCATTTAGCATCTTTTGCAATTCCGGTGCTGTTTTTGCCAGTAGAATGATGTCATCTGCAAACCTTAAATGGGATAGGGTGACTCCATCTATCTGAATGCCATTATTGTTTTTCCAGTCCAGTTTCCGGATTTGGTGTTCTAACACACTTGAGAATAGCTTCGGTGAGAGGGGGTCGCCCTGTCTGACTCCTCTGTTCAATACGAATCTCTTCCCATCTCTCTCTGTGCGTACTTTCGCCTGGCTGCCCTGGTATATTTTTGCAAGTTGTCTGATATAGGTTTTCTGTATGCCTTGGTTGCTCATTGCCTGCCATACGCTTTCGTGCTCCACAGAATCAAAAGCCTTATGATAGTCCACGAACCCCATGTATAGCTTCGTGTTGAATTCTTTTGATTTTTCTAGGAGTTGGTTTATTGTCTGAAGATGGTCAGCTGTGCTATATCCTTTCCTGAACCCTGCTTGTTCGCTTGGTTGTTGTTCGTCTAGTGATCTTGTTATTCTGTTGGTTATTATTTTCATAAATGTTTTGTAGAGGTTTGACATGAGGCTTATTGGTCTGTAGTTATTGATCTCGTCTCTCGGGCCTTTTTTGTGTAGTAAGATGATAGTACTGTTCATCCATTCTTCTGGTATTTCCTCTGTCTCTAAGATCTGGTTGAATACTTGGTTGATTGCTGCTAAAATGACCTCCCCTCCCATTTTTAGGTATTCATTGAGGATGCCGTCTTCCCCCGGGCACTTATAATTTTTCATTTCTTTAATAGCTGTTCTGATTTCGCTATTGATGATTGGTAGCACTTTGTCCTCCTTGTGTGGTAGGGTGAACACTAGGTCACTTATATTTCTGTTCCTGGAACTGAAATATAGGTCTTTATAAAATTCTGTGGCTTGTCTGGTTATCTCTTCTCTGTCAGCTTCTCTTTTTCCCTTGGCATCTTTAACTCCTAGCATCCAGTGTTTGCCTTCCGTTAGTTCTTTTTTTGCCCTCTTTGTCGATTTTGATGTCTCGATAATCTTTCTAACCAGAGTAGTGTTGTATTCTCTTATGTCCATTCTTATTTCACGTTTTGTGCATTTGTTCTTTTCTGCGTATTCTAGCCTTGTCTGTTCGCTGTCTTCTGCATTTCTTTTCAGTTCTTCCCTCTCGTCCATGAGTTTCCTTGTGGCCTCCTTCAGTTTATTCCTTTTTTCCCTTCTATCTTGGACTTCTGAGCTGCTAGTGTTATTGCCTCTTGTAGTTGTGTGTACCTTCTCTGTGTGTTAGTTTCATCCTGTTGGATTGTCTTTTGTAGGTTCTCTTGTAGCTCCGTCTCGAATTTCTGGTGGTCAATATGTTCAGGCTTTATCGTTTGAGGTTTGTGGAAATAGTGTCTGATAGTCTTCGTTTTCATTCTTAAGCGTATCATTCTATGGTCTGTGTCAAATTTCAACCCTTTCACTATTTGAATGTCAGATATCTCGTTTAGTCTGTTTGTGAGCACAAAGTCAATTTCATTCCTTACTGTTTTGTTCGGTGCTTGCCACGTCCATCTGTTGGTCGGGCTCTTCTTGAAGAAGGTGTTTACTATTTTTAGGTTTTGACCTTGAGCGAATTGGATAAGTCGGTCTCCCCTGCTGTTCCGTTCTCCATAACCGTATGGTCCCATTGCTCCTTCGTCTGCATAGTCCCTGTTGCCCACCTTGCTGTTGAAGTCCCCCATCACGATTATTCTCTGGGCTTTGTATCTGTTTATTGTGTCGTCCAGGGTGTCGTAAAAAGTTTCCACTTCTTCTGCTGGCCTGGCTTCTGTTGGGGCTTATACCTGTATTATGGTGCAGGTTCCTCCTTCTTCGAATATGGATAACACTATGATTCTCTCTGAGATACCCTTGATTTCTCTTATGTGTTCCTTCAAACCTCTCCTGATCAGAAATCCTACTCCTTTCTGTCCCTTTGTTTCTCCTTTATAACAGTATAAGTCACCACCTGGCTGTTCTACTATTGCTTCGCCTAACCTCCTGACCTCGCTGAGACCTAGGATGTCGTATTTCATTCCTTGTAAGGCGTTGTGGAGTTCTTGTTCTTTTTCTTCTGTGCTCAGAGTTCTGACATTCAGTGTGGCTATTATCAGGTCGTTTACTTTCTTCTGTTTCGTTACTGAGGTATATCTGGTTTGTTTGTGGTGATCACTTTCCTTTTTTTTGTACTTAGGTCAGTCCAGCTTATCCATTGTCCTTCTAGAAAGATTTTTTGGTATCCGACCTTTACTTCATTGTTGCCTTTCGCTCTTTCTGCTCTTGCTCTTTCTCTTTAACTTCATTTGGATTTCCCTTTCCTTCGCGGTGAGATCATCATCGATATACATTTCCTGTCCCTGTAATATGTGCTTGTTATTGACAATTTTGAGCTTATCTTCGAAGCATTTGAAGGTTGTCCTTATCATTCCTCTTTCATGTTTGTTCTTCCCTATGTATACTACTTTCTCTGCTACTACCTCAGGGTCTATTTTGTTCAAAATCTCTGTGGCTTGGGTTCTCACCCTTTCTTCGTTTTCATTCTCAATATCACGGCTTTTTATTATTATGTTGTTCCTCCTCTCTCTCTTTGCCCTTTGCTTCTCGTAGTTTTCTAGTGTTACGATCCTTGTCTCTATTTGGTTTATTCTTTCTTGTGTTGTGTTGTCGGTGTTGGTTATTTTGTTCTCTAGGATATTGCTCATATTATCTATTCTTGCATCTTTTTCTTTCATCTCCTCTTGTATGAGCTTGATTTCTTCTCTCGTTTCATCCCTGAATTCCTCACTTTGCTTTTTGAGGTTTTTTAGTTCCTTAAGTATTTCTGAGAACATGTATTTTATCTCTGTCTTTCATTCTGGTGAGCTTCTTTAGTGCTCTTCATCTCCTGAGCTTTCTGATATGAGTCGTCTGCATGGGGTGGTGGTTCTCTTTTGCATGTGCTCCTGGGTTGATTCGGTTGCGACATGGTGCGCATATAGTTATGGTGTTACAAGTAGATTGTATGGGATGCTGTGTTGTGACCTCGTAGGTGTCTATTCTCTCTGGCTGGTGATGTCTTTGGGCAACGTCACTTCTGGTGCGGTGCTACATCAGTGCAACCAACATCGTTTTCGTGATTTGCCTTTTTTACTCATGTGTCTTTTTAACCTTGTTCTTCTTCGTGTTTTTGTTTTTCAGTGACTTCACTCGTATTGTAATTAGGTTGATCCTGCTAATATTTCCTCTTCTACCTCCTGTTTTGCTTAGGTTATTTCCGCGCCTAATGCGACCTTCTGTGCTTTTTATCTTCTTGTGCTTGTCTCTCTTGTTCTTCAGCTTCGTTATACTATTCTCTTCTCGCCGCCATCTTATATCGAACTCCTCAAGTACTACTATAACTACAAGTAATTACAGATAAAAAGTGCTAGAAGTAAGTAGACGATTTCATAGTTAAATTGGATTGACTATCATTGTCCTTCTCCTTGTCAGATTATTTCTAGTAGAATCTACTTCCTTTTTTGGTGAAACAAAATTATGCCCTACATTCTCATTTCTGTCGCTGGCAGTGAACGTTTACCTTTCTCCTGTTACGATTTCTAATTTTATTTCACCAGTATCCGTAAGAATTTTCTACCTTTGACCAGAATATTGAATTACGTCATTTTGCTTTCTTCTAATCGCAAAAGCCCAGCCCAGTTAATGGGATTTTTTGCCAATGGAAAATAACTATCTGGTTATTTACCTTAAATTTATAATGCTTTAAGGGGGAACATTAGGAAGTAGGCTACTAATATGGTACAGTATTTTATAATTTCTATATGGTTTCTTTTCTAAACACTATGATGATGAAATTGTATGCAAAGTGGAGAGGATATATTACTGTGCAGATACTAAATTAAAAAACTGCAAAGAGAAAATTTATTCATCTTTCTTTCTTCTGCTGACATGTAAACAATTAGAATACTATGTATAGAATTTAAAGATTAAATAGGTTAAATATCAGGGAAAATATGTTCTTCCCCTGAGAAAAGCACTCACTTGAAACGAGTGTGGTTTTTACACCTTTCGTTTATTTCTAGAAAGGAATAAGTTGTTACATCTACCGTACTTATTTATCTCATTTTTCATCCTGTATGCATTATGTTTCAATATAGAATAAACATTTTCATACTGCATGAACTTTAGAACTTTCTAGATTTTTATTGTGAGATCTGCTGTTTAAATATTTCTTAAAACATTTTTTATATATTTAGTCTGATAAAGTTGAAATACAGGTTAACAAACTGTAGCAAAATATCCATACTGCAGAATGTTGTCAGATCAGACAAGTGTCATGACGGAAAGCGGTTAGACGCACAGCGCGCGTGCTCGTGGCATAATTACAGAAGCAGGTGTCTAAAAGTGAAAATTACTATAGAAAAGTGGTGCATCCTTTGCTATTAATGTTGCAATTAATAATTAGTTTTAAAACAAAACAAAAATTCCTCCAAAGAAAGAGAAAATCACAACACAAGAGACAATGGAAGAAGTAGTTAAACGTGTGACGCGAGAAGCTTGGCGTGACGAGGACCTCCTTCGCAGGCTAGCTAATCTTGTCCGAGATTCTGTGGTGGCGGAACTGCAATCTACTATAGACAGGAATACCACAGTTATTGAAAACCTACGGGTCGCATTGGCAGAGCGCGACAACACAATAAAACAGCTCGAGGATAAACTAGATAAGAAAACTGACGTCGTCAATGCTTAACGATATTCGGCGTTAAAGAAGAAGAAGGTGAAAACACTGATGATATTGTGTTGGATGTTGCTGCAAAAGTCGGAGTTGACATCACCATTGCAGACATTGACAGGAGCCATCGTGTTGGTAGAAAAGGAGGAGAGAAGCCGAGGCCTGTAATAGTGAAGTTTGTGAGCTACAGGAAGCGCAGCGAGCTCTTCAGAAATAAGCGCAGGCTGAAATCGACAAATCTGACTTTGAGAGAAGACCTCACGAAATCCAGACACATACTTCTAACTAAGTGTATAGAGAAATATGGTCTGCACAATGTCTGGACAACTGATGGGAACATTATTGCAAAGGTAAACAACACGAAGCATCGCATAACATGTGCCGAAGAAATGGTGTAAGAAAGTCACACTGCGCGGATCATTCAATTAATAACCTAAGACTTAATTTCTTAATTTATAACATTTTAACATACCATTATGTGTCGTAATAGTGTCAGTAATAGTGTCAGTGAATTCGTTAGGATACGTATTTTGTCATTTCATTTTATTTTATTAGTATTAGATTTGAAGTATTATTTTATTTTTTTTTTATATCTGGATTGATATTCGTGGCAGATTTTAAATCTTCACAATTGACAGTGTAACAGATGTTGGGACAGGCCCTGATGGAAATGAGGTGAGTGAACTTTTCTTGTCTTCCCCTATTTCTCGCACATACAACAACACCCCCGTTGTGAATAACCTTGACCAGTCCATACCAGTAGAACCAGTATCGTCCTTTCTTCATAAATCAATATCCCTGCACAAAAATGCATTACATGTTTGTCACGTGAATGCACAAAGCCTACTTTGTCATTTCGAGGAATTTCATTCAATATTTCGCACATTAAACGTCCATGCAATTCTTATTTCAGAGTCTTGGCTAAATCCTTCATTTCCATCATCTTCAGTTGCTCTTAGTGGCTACTCTTTAATAAGAAATGATAGAATAGGTAGGAGGGGTGGAGGGGTGGCAGCCTACATTCGTTCAGAATTAAGACCTAAGTTAATATTTCAATCAATTAGTAATGAAGGGAGACCCGAATTTATATTTATAGAACTAAATGCAAATATGCAGAAATGTCTTATATGTGTTGTTTACAAAGCACCTAAAATTGGTTACCTGAGTGATCTAGAAACCCCATTGTTAGAACTCCTCCCAAGATACCAGAATGTGATCGTTACTGGAGACATGAACACGAACCTACTTGCTACAGATTCTCCCAACACAAAACAATTACAAGACATATTTCATTCCTGTAATATGACTATTCTTCCACTAGAGCCTACGCATCACACTGACATTTTGGATACGTTACTCGACATAATCGCTACAAACAATCCCGATAAAATACTAACTCACGGACAAATACCCGTACCTGAACTATCCCATCATGACCTAATTTATGCTGTTTATTCCTTACAATCCCCCAAAATAAATCCAAGACTTGTTACTTATCGTGATCTGAAAAATGTAAACGAGACTGACTTAAAAAAGAAGCATTAGGCCTACTTTTACCCTGGCACGAAATTTGGAGCTAAGGACTGTGGACGAAAAAGTTTAAATGTTTAATAACTTGGTAATCCAACTATATGACAAAATTTCACCAGTAAAAACAAAACGCATGACTAGACACCCAGCTCAATGGATGACTGACGACATTTGAAAGCTCATGAACGAACGAGACAATGCTTACCGAAAATACAGACGTGATAAAAATGCAGACAACTTAAGAACATATAAATATTTAAGAAATAGAACCACACAGGCTATAAGGAACGCTAAAATACGACACACTCACGGTCTGATAGACAACAGTCCCAAGACTTCTGACTTGTGGAAAAGCCTTAAAACCATGGGATTAGGTAAATCAAGAAAAAATGGCGATGTGACCAAAATTCACCCAGACGAACTTAATGAATATTTTACGTCTTTCCAGACTGTGACGATTGATGACCAGAACAAACGAGATACGATATATGAATTGCACAATATTGACGTGCCAATAAGAGAAAAGCTGTTCTTTAAGTATGTAACTCCCATCGATGTTAAGAAGGCTCTGAATCGAATCAAATCTAAAGCACAAGGAAGTGACAACATTAGCATAACCCTCATTCATAAAATTATCGATTTGATATTACCGACATTAACACATATCTTCAATGCTTCTCTAATGACATCAACTTGCCCCAGACTATGGAAACAAGCAATTGTACGACCAATCCTTAAAAATGATACACCCACCCTCCCAAGTGATTACCGACCTAACAGGAAATTACCTACTGTCTCAAAAGCGCTGGAACGGATCGTACACAAACAAATGACTGACTACCTCAATTAATACCAATTTCTTGACCCTTATCAATCCGGATTTAGAAGTGGACATAGCACTGCATCTGCACTACTTAACGTCACTGAAGACATACGTGAAGCAATCGACAAAAGTGAAATAACTGTGTTAACTCTCCTAGATTTCAGCAAGGCATTCGACTCTGTGGACATTGACATACTTTTTCCAAACTCCGTTCAATACAGTTGTCTGAAAGCTGCATCCGCTGGTTTGATTCTTATCTTCGCGATCGCCAACAATGTGTGTTTACTTGCAGGACGTCTTCCTGGCGTCCCGTGGAGAGAGGAGTCCCCCAGGGATCAGTTCTTGGCCCTCTACTATTTTCATTATATGTAAACGACATTTCAACAGTACTCCGATACAGTAGACATCATGTCTATGCAGATGATATGCAGACCCGAAACATTGCATGACGCACTGACTCGACTAAATGACGATCTCAATGCTGTATCTAATTGGTGTAATAAATTTGGTATCAAATTAAACCCAGATAAATCCCAGGCCATTATTATAGGCCATCAGAGATTATTCTCAAAATTAGATAATATGAATCTGCAAGTTATGATTAACGATAAGCCAGTCCCTTACAGCTCTTCCGTAAAGAACTTAGGGCTCCATCTGGATCAAAATCTTAAATAGGTCACTCAGGTAACACAAGTGTGCAAGAAAGTATTTGACACAATCCATTATTTGCAACGTATGAAGTTCTGTTTACCATTTTCTTTGAGGAAGTCCCTAATTGAAAGACTTGTAATGCCCCATTTTGATTATTGTGATGTCGTTTTATGTGATCTTAGTGAAAGCCTTGCCCTAAAATTGCAGCGCGCATAATGCATGCATTCGCTTTGAGTGTGTAATACCCGACTAGCTGAGTATGTCACACCGTCCCTTCTAAGATTACACAGGTCAACAATGATTTCGTTACATAAACAATTTTGGGTGTTTCTTATGTATTTTCATCTGCTGATTCCAAAAATGAAGTCAGTAATTTTCCATCACCCACCATTTTTTTAAAATCCTGTTTATTAACATTTCTGGTATATAACATGCTGATTAGAATTAGTATTCTACATTTATATTTCATTTCATTGTGTCAATAATTGACTTGTAACGTTTGGTGCCTTGAATTCATGAGTTACAATACCTTATTTAGTCATCAGTTATGCAAAACTGTGATTGTAAGGTAAAGTTTGCAGATGAATAGAAGCTTTCTTAAAAGAATAAAATCTAATTACGTACTCTCTTCCGTTGTCAATTGAATTGTGATAGAAGTGTATATTACCATCCTTAGTAGTGCATTATAAGGAGTAGTGTAAAAGTGTATAGTGATAAGAAACATGTCTCGAAAGTGTGTTAATGATAGAAACAACTTCTGTTTTGTGTGTGGTGAGCTGACTTTCAAAGCGCAGAGACGAAACTTTACTCCTCTAATAAGAAGAGCTTATCACTGTTATTTTAACAACAAAATAGGCCAGAACAAGACATGGGCCCCAGAAATCTGTTGTACCAAATGTGTAACACTATTATCTGGCTGGTTGAAAGGATCCCGTCATATGCCTTTTGCAGTCTCCATGATATGGCGCGAGCCTAAGGACCAATTGACAGACTGCTACTTCTGCTTGACAAATATATCTGGAATAAGTTCGAAGTCCAGACACACTGTTAAATATCCATCTTTAGATTCAGCAATTCGACCGGTGCTTCATGGGCCAGGACGTCCCATACCATCTCCACCAGATGACATAACAATGACTGAAGAATATCCTGATATTCAGGATGAATTACAGAATGATTCAGATTTTGTGGAAGAAGATGCTACAAATGATTTAAATGATTTGGTTCGGGATCTTGGTTTAAGTAAAAACAAGGCAGAATTACTCGCCTCAAGATTGAAAGGAAGGAAGCTACTGCAGGGTGACACCAAAGTAAGTTTTTTCCGCCAACGCCAAAAGGAATTTGAGCATTTGTTTTCTAAAGAGAAGGACCTAGTTTTCTGCAATGATGTTGAAAATTTGTTCCAGTCAATGGGTGTTGAGCATAAATCTGAGGATTGCCGTTTGTTCATAGACTCCTCAAAAACAAGTTTGAAAGGAGTGTTACTACAGTACATAATGGAAACATATATCCATCCATTCCTTTAGCCCATGCAGTTGGGTTGAAGGAAAATTATGATAATATGAAGCTTTTATTATCCTCTATAAAGTGTGAGAATTTTTCTTGGCAGATATGCGGGGATTTAAAAGTAATAGCCATCTTACTTGGGTTACAGCTTGGTTATACTAAATTTTGCTGCTTCTTGTGCAAGTGGAATAGCAGAGATAGATGTAACCATTATATTATAAAGAACTGGCCAAAGAGAGAGTCACTTAATCCAGGACAAGAAAATGTTCTTCATCAACCACTTGTACGTTCTGAAAAATCTTATTGCCCCCACTGCATATAAAACTAGGCTTGATAAAACAATTTGTGAAAGCAATGGATCATGATGGCAGTGCATTTCTCTTCCTGCAAAATAAGTTCCCAAGGATCAGCGAAGTCAAACTAAAAGAAGGAATATTTGTTGGCCCCCAAATAAGGGAACTGATGAAAGATGCGCAATTTGAAATCCAATTAAATATGGAAGAAGCAGCTGCATGGCAATCTTTCAAAAAAGTTGTCACAAACTTTCTAGGAAATTTCAGGTCTGATAACTACAGAGAACTTATCAGTGAGATGATTGAGAACTACAAGGTAAGGGGATGTAAAATGTCTTTAAAAATACAATTTCTGCACTCCCATCTTGATTTCTTCCCTGAAAACCTAGGGGCTTTGAGCGATGAACACGGGGAGCGGTTCCACCAGGACATCGCGGCGCTACCAGGGTAAATGGTGTCCAAATATGTTGGCAGACTACTGTTGGACACTGAAGAGAGATGTTCCTCAAGCGAAGTACAGCCGAAAATCCAATTCACATACATTTTAGGTAGTAAATGTAATTTCAGTTAAGATATCATATTACTATAGTGTATAGACACGAAAATGTTATCCATGCGATTACTCAAAAACCCTGGGTGATGGAAAAGTTCTGTAAAAAGATTTGAAATCAGCACAAAAAAGTAAGTCAGACACACCCATTGTTTCTCTTATAACATACAAAAGTTCAAATTTTGTTGACCAGTGTTATCATGGCTCCGTGTCTGTGAAAGACGATCTATGCATTCCCTTTCTCTTCTTTTTAAAATCCTCCAATCCTCAACTGTCCATTACCTGGCTAATCGTATTCAGTATTTATCTTCAAATCACTCACTAAATACCAGATCACAACATGACTCTCTGCTTTCAATACCTATCAATAGAACATCCATATATTCCCGGTCTTTCACTGTAACTTCTGCACGTTCCTGGAATCTTCTTCCCTCCAGCATCAGGGTCTGCTGTACGCTCTCAACATTTAAAACTATGCTAAACGAATATCTCTCCAAGAAAACTATAATCTTTTTGTTTAGGTAGAAATCATTTGCGTTTTATTGTTTCTTGTAGATTGTAGATATAAGATAAGTTACTTTTTTTCTCTCTCTAGTATAACACACTTTACTAAAATAGTTCATGTAACATAGACTAAATTCACTACTGTATATGTATGTATCTAGTGTACAGAACTATGTTAGTGTATTTGTTTGTTTCTTCTTTTCTGTCTCTGGTTGAGTGTAAGAGAAGGCCCTAAGGCCTTAACTCTGTCAGATATTAAAAGATTTATTATTATTATTATTATTATTATTATTATTATTATTATACTACAGAAGGTGAAGACATTATCTGTTCTCCTAAACGAAAAAGTTCAAATTTTTTATGAAAACATTCTTCCATACAAAAGCAAAATAATACAGAAGAATGCCACAGCTTTTTCCTCTCCTGGAGTCTTCTGCTTAACCGAAGAAGAAAAATGTCATATAAAACGCTTATATTATCCATCATAATGAATGCTACTCCTGTGTGATGTTACTTGCCAAAAACTTTCAACAATGTCAAGTGTTACAAAATAAAGTACTATCGAGTTATTTATTCTTCAGACTGGTATAGCAGAAACTCCGAAATACGATCTGGTTACAGTGATTACCGAACGCTTTCAATATGTGAGATCCTCTCGTCTATATGTTTAAAATTTCTTCTCGTGAAATAGTTTTAATGTATGCATCTCGTGACTATGAAGCCCTCTAGATTACGTCGCTCGTAAATTTATCGGCGATTTTAAAGCACCCGTGGTATTACCTAAGGTAATAATACATAATTTGTCACACAATACATTCTTCTTATTTTCACCAACACCAGGTTCAAAAGGTTCTTATACTTCCTCTGATGATGTATTGTGGAGCTGTAGGTGTTTGTGCATCCAAAATATAAAGATAACTTCATTAAGCTGCTGAAACACGCCTTATATAATAACTGAGTTATTTCTGAAGCGACTGGTAATTGTAACCCGGTATACTAGGAAGTGCACGTGCTGCCTCGCCCTTCTTATCCCTTGCAATTCGCGAGTTCTGCGATCGTTATAAAGGGTTAATTGCAACCATTTATTCTTCTTCACCAGATTACCTTCGTTCAGCGTCTTTACCGGCTCGGACCCCACCAACCGGTAATTAAGTGCAGGGCGGACCATTAGACGTGTCTAACCTACAATTTATATTTCTCCCACACCGAAAGCTACCTGATTTGCTGAATAATGTGAACTGATCATCACACAAGAACATTGTGGTACCTCTTCTGTTTTATCTTTGATATTATATTATGATTTTACATGATTGATATTATAGATGGTTAGTTTCTGGCTTAAAGTTACATTAGGATGTAAATGTTGTGAGTAGATATTTGAACGTAATAAAATACCGTCTGTTCAACTATTTAAGGATCAGAATGAAATAATTGTTTTATTCTAATAACAATTCAAAATATCGCCCCACTGTCCCTTTTTCGAGGATGGAGCATAGGTCTGACAACTACTTTTACAAACGAAACATACAAACGAATTGGCGGAGTACGAAAATGCATTTGTCGGTACTAGATGTAGGATAGTGAAGAAAACGGGCACTCGTAAACATCCATAAACGTGATGTAGGCCTACTGTAGAAAGTACATATACCCACACATGCCCCCCCTAAATGTTGGGTACGGAAGGGCATTATTCCTCAAAGCTTCCTTCTGGTCCTTGTGGCATTATTTGGCATTTCTCCTTCGGGGGGATTTTATTTTGTGAATATAAGATACTTAGATAGTTTAAAAGTAAAACGTTGGTTTGCGTTTTACTTTTAAACTATCTAAGTATCTTATATTCACAAAATAAAATCCCCCCACTATTATTTGATTATATATCTTTAATATTTATGGGATTTGTTTTATTAATATTACGTATAAAAAAAACTTTAAAACACCTGAAGTCAAAAGAAGAGAGTTTCATCGTAATAACTCTATTCTCATCTTGTCATGTTTATTCGTTACTGCGGATGACTCACAACTAAATCACCATCGCCTCTGTTTGTATGACTATATATCAAAATTCTATCAGGTGGCGTATTAGGGGTGGAAATGTATTTTTTACAGTTTTAGCATTAGCTAGTGTTCATTTTTTAAGTCAGGGGACTTCAAGTTGCGTATTTATGCTGAGAACTCGACATTGAATTTCAGGGTCCATTAATAACATTTTCATTATAGCCCTATAATAATTTCAGGCCATAATATTTGTGGCCGGCAGAGTATGCTCCTGCCAATGAAATTCTCTAGCTTTCATTTGACCCCCGTCCCTCCCTCTCGGTTTAGGTACATTGTATTATCTAGTATAGCCTAAGCGTGATATATTTAGGCTTAACACTTTTGGAATGTTTATTGCTAATTTACAGTACACTAGGCCTACTTGTACTTATTTAACGCTACAGTTTAAACTATTCGCTGAAAAAGCAAGAGGATAAAATAAACTATCGTTTAGGAGTGTTGGATTTCAATTTTAGAAACGGTAAATATCAACGTCACCCATAACTTATTCAAATGAAAATTATTTAATCTAGTCAGGATCGTATTTCAGTATTTTTCAGCTCGGGACAGTTTTTATTTTGCATAACATAAAAAAGTTATAGAAAATCTAAATTTTCTACGAAAATAACAGTTTTTATTGTATCTTTATGATTACTTAATGGATACTAATTATTATTAACTAATAATTAAATCACACACAAACTTATGCATATCTAGCCATTCCTCATTATATAAAACTACATACGCTTTTTATCTCCACTGTTCAATCGAACCTGTCCTTTGACGTCGAAAGTAGGCATTTAATAAAGTTCTCTTTGTGTCGTCCCTGTACCTGTGACAGCTAAGGCAGAAGGACGCGAGTTCGTTCCCAAATCCCTCACGTTTCAGTTAGCAGCTCGGTTGTGAACCTGTCCTATCACCCACAGTGCCTCCTTTTTTTAGTACTAGGATTCAAAAATTACCAGTGCACCATTTTTTGTACTTTCGGTATTACTGACACAACTGTGCACAGTTCGAAAAATGAATAATACCAGGACTGCCAATCTCGAGGGATAGGATTTTCTTAACCTTGACATTTATTCATTCGAAATGTCAGTTCTCACATTCTCAGTGTTAGCCCATGCATAAAACTTATCATGATCTAGAAGGGGAACTCACTTATAAACGTGAAGATGGTGGAAGTGTGATTGATTTTATTTGAGTAAGTCAAGGTTTAATAGAGAAAATCAGGGATTTTTGGGTTGGGGACGGCTTGGAATCGCATCATTGTCCTATAGTATTGGATCTAGATGTAGGAAAAGAATCTGACATACATACTGACGAGGGGGAAGGACGGTTGGGGGGACAGTGGTATGTAGATTTGGGTGGCGGCCGGATAAAGCGGAAATGTTTCTTAACGCTTTAAGAGACGAGCTAAGGGGGAAAAACATCGAAACGGTGGAACTTCTGACGGAAGCAATAATTAAAGTTCCTGCAGGGATGAAGTGCCGAACAAATAAGAAGAATAGGCAATCAGTGGGGTGGTATGAGCAGGACTGTAGAACCGCAAAGAAACGAGCAATAGTAGCCTTGAAACAGTTTAGATGGGAGAATACTGAGGATCGAAGGACAGTGTATATTCATGCTAGAAAGGAATATAAAGTGATTGTAAGGGAGAAAAGAAATAATTGGCAAGACAAAAATGTTCAAGAAATTCGGGAGGTCGCTTCGAGGGGAGATAACGCTATGGTTTGGCGACTGGTTAAAGATATAAAGGGTAATCGTCAGACAATTAGTGAAATATCTCCGGAAAAATGGCTTGAACATTTTATAGGAGTTTTTGGTGGTGGGAAATGGGGGGCGGGAAAAACAATTGAGATTCAAAGGCGGGAGTGGCTGGAAGTACCAATGTTGGATGAAGATATTACTATACACGAGGTCATAAGGGCAATTAAAAGGTTGAAAAGTGAGAAGGCTCCGTGTTCTGATGGGTTACCACCTGAAGTATTTAAAGCCGCTGCAAATGTTAATGAGTTTTGGTTTGGTGATGCTCCAGATTTTAAAGAAAACGTTTCGTGGTGGGAATTATCCTCAGTGTTGGGGCAAGGGAATTATTCAGCCAATTTATAAGGAGAATGGACGAAAAAGAATTCCGGACAATTATAGGGGAGTCACTCTGTTACCTATTATGGAGAAAATATATTTAAGAATACTGTATAGCTGAATAAAGGACTGGTCAACGGAATTTAGTAAAATTTCAACATTTCAATTTGGCATTAGAGAAGGACATAGTACCATTGATGGAGTATTTATTCTGGACACATTACGTGGGAGACAAATATAATTAAAACGTGGAAAACTGCATTGTACTTTTGTAGATCTGAAGAAGGCGTTTGACTCAATTAATCGTGAGGCGTTATGGCATAATTTGTGGGTGAAGGGGATGTCGCGGAAGATGATTGTAGCATTGCAGGCGATTTATAAAAATGTGGAATTTTGTGTAAAGTACGACAGTACAGGGTATCGGAGAGTTTTGTCAGCGAGATGGGGGTGAGGCTGGGTTGTATTTTGTCTCCTTTATTATTTAATATGTTTATAGACGACATTAATTATGTAATGGGACAGATACATATATATGGAAGCACCTGAAGTGGGGAATGTACATGTTCCTGTGCTTTTATACGCGGATGACATTGTGTTATGTTCAACGACGAGTCACGGACTACAACTGGGACTAGACAGGCTTCAAACTTACTGCGAGGAATGGTCACTTACCTTTAATACAAAAAGACTAAGAATATGACCTTTAAGAACGGATCAGTTTATAGCAGGGAAGAGACATGGACGTATGCGGGACAATCTATGGATAACGTGAAGAACTTCGTGTATTTAGGATTGACGCTTACTATGAACGGACGATGGGCAAAACATATTGAGGTGACGAAACATAAAGCGGGACTGAAATCAGCTGAGACTCTTCGGATACGCAGCAAAATTCCAGACATGCCAATAGGTGTTATGGAAGCTTTGTACGGGGCAATAGTGAGATCGACGAAGACTTATGGGGTTGGGAAGAAACAGGGAATCTAGATCAGGTCGGGACGCATTTTTTTAAAGGGATTTTGGGGGTAGGGAGGGGTACTGCAAACTGTGGCATTATGAGAGAGTTTGGAGCGCATAGTGAGACTATAGAGTGTAAAATTAGGGCGGTGAAATATTAGTTACAACTTATGCTCTGGGATCAGTCCTTAATTAGAGCAATATGTTATCAAGAACAGCTGAGAATATGAGGAAATACGTGGGCTTCAAAATGAAGAAAGGGATTAGAAACCATTGGGATGGGATACTTTTGGATGGATGGGCAGGGAAATAGGAGAAGTGTGTGGAGGAAGGTTAAGAACCGTTTGAAGGATATTGATAGACAACAGACAATTGCGCAATGTCAGACTGTGGTTTCACTTGAATTACAATCGCGGTTAAAATTGGAGTGGGGGAAGGAGCAAAACATAGGAAAAGGATCTAAAGTCAGTAAACTGGGGCTCGCTTGGATTAGACTCGGTGCGTGAAGAATGATTAAGATCACAGATGAAAACGGAATGAGAGTTTGTCCATTATGTAAGGGGGAAGAATCATGGTTTAATATTTTGGTGAATTGTGAAGGTTTGGAAAATTGGAGGGAAAAATATTTACCATTATCTTTTATGGAATCAAATAGGGAGCAACGAAAAATGTTTGGAGTTATTAACAGGAAAAAATATTGAGGAAGGCATTTGGAAGTTTTTAATGAAGGCGAGACAGCTCAGGTTTGAAAAAGTGACAAATTGGAGAGCGGGTGTGGAGGGTGAGGAATAGATTTAGTTTGTTTGTGTTATTTTGTATTTATATTATTTGTTTTTTTTTGTGTGTTTTTGCGTAAGTAGTCTATGTACGGTCCATGCGGACTCATGCGATTGTTTGCATTGGAATTTGTAAAAAGTTAATTACTGTAATAAACACTTGCATTAACACATTATATAAACTTATTTATTTTATCTAGAATGAAATACAATTTCACAAAAGACGTCACAGTTTCTATTTAACACTGACGTTGTGACTGTAAGTTTGCTTTATTTTCAAGGATAGTAACGTTTGCTTTCGTTGGGCTAATTGTTCATTTAACTTATTACCATAATGGCCCTCATAGTACAATATCGTGAATATAAAGGATAGAATGATAAGAATAGAGAATGCAATTTATCATGGGAATTAATGCTAGAAATTTGATTATATAGGCCTATTGCATGAACATTTAAAATTATAAGGAATAGTAGCAAATGCACATAAATTTACAAATATTCACAAAAATTTTAATACAAATATGCAAATAAGATCAATAATGTTTTAATTATGAAGGAGTGATGTACGTTTCTTGTGAAATCAGATCCTACTGACTTATAAAAAAAATGGATTTTTTTGACTTGGTGGGAAAATATCCTAGAAGTCAGACAATATAAACAAATAAATAAATAAATAATAAAAGATCGCTGCATTGGCTTCTGCTTTTATTCTAAACTTTAGGCAGCTTAAATAATAATTACTCACTCAAAGAGGTACCTAAGAACAATAACAGCTTTCTCGTTATTTTCAAAAAACTTAGTATGCAAGAGTTTGCATAATAATATAAAGCCCTTCTTCCTGTTATTCATCATATCCGTCTGTCTCCCCCTTCCTTCTACCAAATATGAAAAATTCCTTTCGTGAAAGAGCGAGGGAAATTTTTATTCACATATTTTGATGTCTAGTACGCAACGGCTGTCTGCTGATAAAGCTAGCCCATGCGTGCGTTGATTGAGGCACGCCGTATTATCATTTTAATTGAAACGTGACGGACCGCCTCTGTATGTGTATTTACAAAAATTACATACCATTGTAGCCGATTTGACAACTTGACATATATCTAGCCCAGCATTTCCGCATTACTGCATCCATAACTGACAAAAATATTGCATCTCTCTTACAGTAGTGAAATGTTCTTTTACATTACAGACCTCATTATTTACCGAATTATCTGTTTCATAATCCCGTTCTCTTCATACAAAAGTTATAAAAGTCACCATTAAAATAACTTTCGTGTAATATCACACATTGCACATTCACTGACGTTAAATACATTGTCACTTCTCATATTTTGTGTAGTAGGCAATCTAAAGAGATACAGAAAACTGTTACTTGTTGAATCGGTGACATGCACTTTGTACATGAAATAATGTGAAAATAAACGTTATAATTCAGCTTTCTCAGCAAGATCTAGAAAGTACAATATTCTTGGGTTTGACCCAAGACACCTGGCCGATATTTAATGCCAAGCAATCTGTTTAGAAACACATCCCATTTCACACATCCAATTTCCCTCGACTAGTTCATCTGATATGTAGATATAAATTCATGATGTCACAAAATAGTTTTGTTTGCTGAACATTACATAACATATTTCAGGAGAAAACTTCTCGCTTGACACCGAGGTTCGAACCCATGCCTTTCAGTTTTCCGTGCCTATGGTCTACCAACTTTGCTAGTCAGTGTTTGATTCAGGGTGCCAGATGGAATATCTCTCCTATGATTACCCTTAATGGTTCACATCATTGAAAGACATTGCGTCATATACAATACTAGTATATTACAAAGTCTACTAAAGCACAAATCAAGTCAACATTCCCAACCGAGATGTTTCTTTACACCCTAGTGACCTTACTACAAATGTTAACTTATCTACAATGTAGACAGGATGTATCTAATGCATCTTTGACGCTAGTTTTATTATGAGGTTTCAAGTTAACCAAGAATTTTACTTAAGCTATGTTAGTTACTGACAGGTTACAGTTTTCTGCCACTAAAGAAATTATTATATTCTGTAAAGGAAAACATTAGTTGTACTAACATCTATAATGAGATAACTAAGAAGTCTAAAGGAATATTTAGGTAAATGGAAATGGATACGTTCTTGTGAAAACGGGTAGTCTGGACGCCTTTATACTATTCTGAAAAACCTGGTTCGGTTCACTAGAATATAATATCTGTTCAGATAAGATTGAAAATCTATCAGTAAGACGAATGAAGTTTAGTGTGTCAGATTGGACGAAGTTATTTTCGAATAAGGTAAAAACGCGCTTTGCTGTATCATTGAGCTGGAACAGAACTGGAGCTAACACTCCAGCACAGAAAGTGAGGACGACTGTTTCGACTAGCTCCGCCTGGACACTTTGGCAAGAAGCTATTTGTCTGCTCAACACGAAATGTCAAGTAGGCATATGTGCCTGAAAATGTATTATGATAGAGTGAACATTACCTTACCTTTAACTCCAAATAATTTATTTTTATCAATATGAATGGTTTTACCCGTGACTTCTCTTTTAATTATGTACTAAGTCTAACCGACAAAATCGCGCGTATTCAATACAACATTTATTACTAGGGCCCAGATTCTTATGTTTTAAACTATTTTATTCCTTCCTAGTTAAGTGTGATATTTGAATATAATTATTCGTTTCACTGTCAAGAGTTACGTTAAATTAATATTACGTTCAAATGTTTAGAAATTGAAATATATTTGACATTTGATAACACTTTTAGGCAGCGCCAACTGCAATCGGTCACATTAGCTATTTACATTAATACACATCTTTAAGAACCTAAGCTATGCATATTTACAATCTTACAAACTTAATTACAGTAGTCAAAATTATTATTCTAAGTTATACTAATGCCATAACCCAAATGACACTAAATGAACAACATATACTTACAGATTACACATGTAATTACTTACACTAAGTTGCTCTATTCTTTTTGTATATCTGATTCCAAGTATTCTTTAACATTATAAAAAAGGATTTTTTAAAAAAAGGAAACAAACAAATTTGGGGACATTTCTTGAAGTTTATATGGTAATTTGTTACATAATGTTGTCCCAATAATGTTATGGTATCCTCTTGTTTTGTTAGCCTATACCTAACCAGATCAAGTTTATTTTGATTTCTGGTCTGATATGTAAGCACTTCGTGTTTGATAGCTTTTTATGTTATATTTTATTAATGACAAGATATAAAAAATATACAAATTTAAAATTGTTAGTATGCCTGTCTCAATAAATAGTGGTTTGCAATGCTCTAATTTTTTAGCATTGGTTATTATTCTAATTTCTTTTTCTGGATAACTAATACTTAATTAATTCCTACACCATTTCCCCATATGCTACTATTAGATCACACCTTATTGTGCTCTGAAAAAATGCATAATAGGCAGTCTTTACATAATCTGAAGATACTTACTTACTTACTCAATGGCAATAGACAATTCTTAAGCAAGCTAAAGGAATATTATCTGTTTTATGGAACCCGAAGGTTCTTTGCCGCGCTTACTTGAGTCCGCCATTCAACCCTATTCTGCACTAACTCCATCCAACCATCCCTCGCAAATCCTACTTCCCTTGAATCTATCCTAATATTGTCCTCCCACCTGCGTCTAGGTCTTCCTGGTCTATTCCTTTCGGGTCTCCCCGTCAATATTTTTTAATATGTCTTTCTTCCCCCATGCGTACAACATGTCCGGCCCATTTGATCCTCCGTGATTTAATTAGCTTTACTATATTCGGTGACGAGTACAGGTTATGAAGCTCGTCATCAAGCAATTTTCTCCAGTCCCCATTTTCATCTCTCTTAGGCCCAAATATTTTCCTAAGCACTTTGTTTTCGAACACTTTCAGATTTTGTTCTTCGCGAAGAGTAAGCGACCATGTCTCACATAATGTCTCATATAATACAACCGGCGGGATAATTATATTATATAATTTTATTTTTGGATTTGTGGACAATAGACGAGAAGATAAGAGTTTCTTACCTGCATAAAAACTAGCATTTCCTGATTTGTGTCTACACTTAAATTCGGCCTTAATATTATTTGTGTCTGTAATTATTGCATTGCCATCCTACTTGAAATATGATGTAGGCCTATCCTAAAAATTGGTAACATCTGGATTAAGGATTAATTACTAAATATGATGTTAAACGCTATTATCACAATAAAATACACTTAAAATGAATGATGATGATTTTGAAGTAGAACAATATATTTCAATTTCTAAAGATTTCAACGTAATACTAATTTAATGTAATAAGCAGGGCTAGGATTTTTATGATAGAGCATGTTTTTTTTGGGTATGACTGATATGTTCCTTAAATAGTAATAAATATTCGTTATGAAAAAAGTAATTAAATGTGACTAATTTTTAAGTCATATTTTTGCATGTTTTGCCATTTTCATGTGATACAGCAAATATTAATAATTTAATGGTCATATTGGTCATATTTTCACTTTTTCAAGAAGTAAAGAACTTTTCTCGTAGAATTTCTTTCTTCCATATTCATTTGAGTTAAATTTCTCAGAATTACATAAAGCATTTTGTTTCCTGGAAAAATGGCAAATCTACCTTCTTTCCCTGTTTAGTTTGACCTCGATAATATGGACGCTACCATAGGTATCAGTTAGAATCTATGTATTGTTGGCAACAAGCAGGTAGCTACTAAAGCTGCAGAAGAGATTCGTAGTAATTTCAATGAGGTTGATATTTTAATTGGGTGTGTGAAAAAAGTCTTCTTGAAAGCCCCTTCACGTGTTGCATCATTTAAGTTGGTAGCTCCAGACATTTCCTTGCCACCTCCCATTTTGGCAAGATGGTGGTCCTGGATTAATGCCTGCAACTATTACTGCCAGAACTTCAAGATTGTGAAAAACATTATTGTTTCATTTGACAGCAAAAATGCCACTTCTATTAGACTAGCCTAAGAAATAATGTCTAATACCAATATTTTACGTACATTACATCGAATTTTGGCTTTCTTCCTTCCATTATAACTGCTTTGGAACAATCAGAAGTGCCACTAGTGAAGCAAATAAACTAGTGAAAAAACCTGTGAATAAATTTGATGTTGTTAGTGGTGAAGTAGGCCAACAAATGTCAAAGAAAATTGAAAATATGTTAGAAAAAACATTGCATTCAATTTCCATTTTTTTTTTTCGGGTGAAAATTTTCTTTCTAATGACTCAGAATTGGTTCCAAATGACGCTCCGATTGTGTTAGTTGAAGTTGAAAGAAGTACAAGGCTTTATTGTCTGACAATAGGATTTTTTTTTTATTTGAAAATTTGCACTTGGTATTCGTTGTACATTGCAACTTGGGGCTCATAAAGTGAATGAAGAAAGAAGCGTAATAATATCACATGTTCTTACTTTAGCTTGTTTCTCATGTGTGCATTTAAATAAATGATTGTCATAAACTGATGTACTTGTTTATTTTACAATTCAAATTATCACTTATTTTAGTAATTACTGTAATATTTTTAGGTCATATTTGTTTTTTTATGAAGCATATTTTTGTAACTTTTAGGTCATAAGTGCATATTTTATTTTGCATATTTTGATGGTTTTTAGGTCATAAAAATCCTAGCCCTAGTAATAAGTGTAGTATTGAATACATGCTATTTTGTCGGTTAGGCCTACATGTATGGAAACGACAGAAGTCACGGGTAAAAACATACGTATTAATATTAATCTTAATTATCATAATGACATACTTTAAATTATATTAATATTAATTATTCTTATAATGCATGCAAGAAGAACTGTCTTACAATCATTCGTCAACAACATCTTCAATTTCCAAACCAAACATGTGATAATTCCATACAAGAAAGGCAATTTGACGTTTCGTATTACGCAGAAAAATAGTTTCTTGCCAAAGTTTCCGGGCGAGACTAGTCGAAAAAGTGGCCTCACTTCTTAGTACAGGGAATTGTACGAGGGGTATTCCGAAAGTAAGTTTCGTCAATGTATGGCAGGAGCGGCGTGTTCACCAGGGGAACCAAACAAACGCCAGACGAATCCCCACCCGTGGCTGGTTCCACGACGGAAGTGGCGTCAGCGGAGGAGGCATGACGCAGGCGCACTGCGCCGTAGAAGAGCGAGTCGCAGCAGACTGGCGTGCCCGCGGGTATTAGTGTACCGCTCACGATGGCACGAGAGATTTGGCGCCACTGCCATGTACCGCTATCTCCCCTCTTTCAAACGAGCCATTGCTGCAGCCGCTGAACCTTTTATTGTCCGAGATAGAGCTGTTTGAAATTGATCTCCCGATTTCCGTCCCCGCAAAGTGCGGCCTCCACGAACCCATCTCGCACAAACCTTATGGAACATCAATTTGTCACTCAAAATGGTCTGTATGGAACCTTTAGTAATGTCAGGAAGCTGAGGTGGAGCAGGCTGTGCGCCAATTCCTTGCATCGCAGGGCACCGAGTTTTACCACAGTGGGTTTTTCAAACTGATCGCACGCTACGACAAATGTCTCAATGTCGCTGGCGACTATGTCGAAAAATAGTGCACGGTGTATAGGTCATGCTGCCATGCTGTATTGCTTTTGGGTCAATAAAGTGTCCGTGTGACAAACTGACGAAACTTACTTTCGGAATACCCCTCGTATGTAGTTCGAAGTCCAGGTATATGGAGGTCAATGGCTGTAATAAACAGGAACTGTTAATGACTATAGGAAATGAACGTGTTTCATTGTATGTCATATACAGTCCATTGTCTGTATTTCTATAAAATAACATTGATAATAACATTCCGTTTTACCATTTGCCAGAAAATGCCTTAAAACCATCGCTCCAATAAATGCATTTCTTTAACTATTTCTCGCCTTCTTGTATTTTTCCTTTAAGTCGCCATGTCGTTGGCTATTACTTTGGCTAGCTGTATGTGCTATGAACTAGAAAAACTTGCGGGAAAGTTTTTTCTTTAATTTGGCTATGGTCTATTATTCTGCCCTTCAAGATCAATCGGAGCAGATCATATTTCTCTCCCCTCAAAATATTTCCAAGCCATGAACTCTTCCTACACTTGACACTGCTGATAAGTTCTGGTTATGCTCTTCTTACTTCCCTTGCTTCTACAATCTCGACCTATAAATTCCTAAGGATCTCCAATACTTCCAGACGGTTCATAGCGCTCACTCTGAGAGTCCGTCATCTACAGACTCTAGAAGAATAGACCGAACATAGCATAACGACAGTTCTTTGTAACAGTAGTAAAAAGGTTTTGTTGCAGAAAAAGGATCTAAATGTATAAAAATTCCAGAGCTAAGATTTTCTCCGTCATTTTACTCTTCGCTCTTATTGGCATTGCTAATAGGCAAATATCAACACACTTTATTGAAAACTAATGCTTCAGTACATCACAAACAGAGCTACATATAGGAGAACTGTGTACTCCATCATTAATAAGGATGTTATAATCTAAGTTTTCACCTAAACTTGAACCTACATAATGCATGGCCATTTCAGTTCTTTTAAAACGAATGTTTAGTTGTGAAATAAGTTACCGAACATGATGCAGGCTGACATGCACTAAAGATCATAAATTCATTTAAAATAAAACCGCATTATTAATCATGTGTTTTTCCTTTTGGTTGTATTACAAATTTCTGAGAAATATTAATCCTTATGCAAATATCTGTTTATTCAAACATCTGGTTAAATTATGTTTTAAGAACCGACTGTGCAATCATTGACAGCATATAGCTTTAAGATTGTATATTATTAAAGAGACGTTTCACTTCATTAGTTTTCAATTTACTAACATTTGTTGTATTAACTTTGCTTTTGAAGGTTTTGTAATACAATTTATACGACTTTTGTCATGTATAATGTAATTCAGCCAACGATAGATAGTAAAGTATTGCAATTACTTATACCATACTATAGAGCATTTCTGGTGGTTCCGGAGTACATTTTACAAATCTTAGATAATATTTCTATGCTTATTTTGTCTTTTTATAGAGCATTAACTTCCGAACCATGTTTATAATATAAGTTTATCTGTCGCCAATATAATTCTAAGAAATTATAGTCAGAAATATTCCCCGGTAAATATTATAAATAGACTATGAACTTCCGTCAATTTCCATTCAACCGTTTCTGCATGATTGAATATGCGACTAACAGGCAAACATTAAAGCTGAAAATTCCACAAGAGGGTATTTGTTTGATTTTTTAAAGACCCACCAAAGATGCACGCTTATGATTTTATTTAAGATACATAAGAAACAGAAACTTTGCTTAAATATTTTAAATTGAGTTAACGTTCCAAAAATACCCCATCTATTTGTATGGCGAAGCATAAAGTACGAAAGGTAAGAGATTGATTTTATTCAAGCTATTTTTACTGACTTTACTTTATATCTGTTGAGCGTTGAATCTTTTCTTATCATTTTTCTGGAGGCTAGATCTCTCCTTCCCAGCTCGTTTGCCCTGGAGGACCACTACAGAACACGTGGACTATATCGATTTTATAACGAGGTTCGATTGTCGTTATCACTTCACTAGACTGGTAACTGCCACCATAACACTCGGGTTCTCTTTAGCCGACATTATATTAACCAATGCGAGTAGTGAACCGAGTCATAACGCTGGAACAAGAATGGTTATGTGTCTTAAAATTAATGAATAAAAAGTTGATGTGATACACATACCCAATTAAACTTTTGGCTAATAGTATAACATATTATAATACATAATATATCGTATAATATATTATATGATGCATGGAATTCATGTAGGAAACTTAAAAAACTGCATATTCAGTTGTTTCAACCTGGTGCAAAACATTATTCTTCATGAGGCAAGGGGAAAAGTACGAAAAAATGTTTCAAATAAAAGTTTTAGCTCTCAGCATATTGACATCTTATACAAAATTTAAAGAAAGTCGTAACAGCCGTTTTCGAGAAAATCGCGAATAATGAAATTTTCTTCGTGGAAAGTGGCATTAAAAGTATGAGAAAGTCGTCGCCAACCTTCGTGTCACATCCCCAGAAGATACCTAACCTTAATCTAAAGTTTTGTTTCTATACTACTTTTCTTTCTTGAGCTAGCCTGTTCTCACACACGCACAAACACAGACATGATACTGAAAATAGTATTTTTGGATTGAGGGACCTCAAGACCAGGCTTTAAAACTTAGTGCCCGAACCCACAGAGGGAGATGATTCCGGTTACCAACAACCTGAGTATAGGGGGTGGGGGTGATTGCGTATGCTGATAAGACAGTCATTAATAGTAGTACTGAGAAGTCAATGCGCTGGTAGTACGGTGCCTCTCAAATTGGTCAACAGTGTTCCTTGTCATCATGCGTGTTTATAAATGTATAATACGTGTTCGGAATACCCAAAGTAAAGTGTTCTAAAACGCAAACATATATTGAAACATTTGGGAGGGACTATTACACAAAAACAGGAGAACGTATCGTTTTGCATGCTTGTAATGTGAGTTTAGAGAATGAGAAGTTATTTTGTGGTCTTCCTATACATGTAATCCGGTTTGTTTACTATCACGTGAACTAGTATATAGTAGCTAGCGCATACGCCGAGCAAAGTCTGTACAGTACAGTTGCTGTTAACATATTCGATCGGGCACTAAGTTTTAAAGCCTGCTCAAGACGCGTATTTATGTTACGCTCTCAACTTCGAATATTCGGGGTCGAACACAATAGGCATTCTTCTTCTACCTGTAGTACCTATAGTATGAGCTGAAGTAAAAACTATGTAATGGATATGAGTAATGAATAATACATGTGTGGAGCTCTCAAGCATAAAGAAATTAATCGTACGCTGCTACAGTATGTTACATTCACAACGTCTTTTATTTACAATACAAACATTTCTCTGTAAATACTATAAAGAGGGATTGAAGGCCTACCTCTCCCACAGGAAGATTTACAATTCATTAAAATGTTGGCATATTGAATCTGCTTTTTGCTGAAGTGGTATTACAAGCAACTGGGCCTATATTAAGATTAGGCCATCTAAATTATAATTTTTTGTGATCTAGTTATGTTGAACAAAAAAGTATGTAAAAAAAATTACTCTACTTAACTTTCACATTTATTTGTAAGATCAGGTTAACTATCAATGACTACCACGTGAACCTACTTAGTTAAATTCTATTGGCCTCACACTAATTTATTAAGAAAACAATATAAAACTTTAAATGTTTTTAAAAAAGCATCAGCAAAATTCTCATCATTACTCTTATGTTTTGCAAACTATTCGACACAAAAAGAATAAATAAGTGGATTTTACTGATTAAAAAAATATATTTAACCAAAATAAAGATGTTCTGAAGATGGTGCACTCAAATCGAAAGGCCTAGGCACAAACAAATATACCAGGTTGAGAAAAGGTATCATGATAATTAATTTATGGTAATAATTAATTTATGATAAGGAAACTTTTATCTTCATCATAATTGGCTACGTTATCATAATTAAGGAAACTTTTATCTTCATTATAATTGGCTACGTTCACTTACATTTATAAATACCTAGGCCCTATAGTAGTATGTATAAACATTTTCGGTCCGTATCACATGCCTGATAGCAAAGTAGGTCAATTTAAAGTATTGGTGCATACTTCCTTTCGACATTTTGGAGTTGCTACCACAATTAAGGCCTCTGAACAAAATTTGTTTATCTTCCTTCCTCTGTATACCTTCAGTATGCAATCACGAGAGATCATATTTGCCCCAGCAGAACAGAATAAAAGCACACGAATTGGCTTGCACCGAATTTAAATTGTGTTTTTAATCGATGTACATTTATATTACAGTGAGTCCATTTTATGAGGAAACCTCGCATCACTGCATTGCCGCGCTAGCATTGCATTGCATCGCAGTTGCACAAAGCATACAAAGCGGTTAGTTGCTTCGATGTGTTGTAGTGAGACGCTTGTCTATTGTTGTCGTGTGTTACGTAAGACAATAATCGAAAATGTATACGGTTGAACAGCGAATTTATTTGGTGGAATGTTACTTATTGAGAAATAACCATAGAAGGCGCGTTCGGAGATTTTCTCTTAAATATCCTGACTGTACCATCCGTACATAATGGTGAGTAATAAGCCTCTACATGTAGGCCTATTTTGATAATAAATTGGTTGAGTTATTCTATTTTGTATTGTTTCTAAAGTCTTGATTTGCCGATTTGCCGGTAGTAACGGAACACGGACCCGGCCGGTGCAAGCGCAACAGCGGGGAAAGTGTGAGCAGGGGCCACGCTGTTAAAAAGTTTCCGCATAAAATGGATTCCCTTTCAATTTCAAAACAAGTTATGTTTTCGTGCTGTTTAATGGCACATATGACGTGCTTTCGTGTCCAGTAACGAGCAGACGGTTTTACTCGATAAAAAGCCATCCTCGCGACTTCTACAAGAATATTTTTAAATAAACGGCCGTGATTGGTCTATATCCGAGAAATTGCTAAACGTTATTGATCATTATCAAACACGGGGAATAGTGGAATAGTCATTGTAAAACTTCAGAGTATATCTGTATTAATTTTATGCATTTAATAACAACATACACTACTGACGATAGATTTTCAAAAAACACACTTCAATATTTTGCTTCTCCACTGGTCAATATAGTTCAGGGTATTCATTTGTTATTATGAATGTCTAAAGTGTTTTTTTTATTTAATTAATATAGGTCTACCATTAATTTTAAAGTACAGAAACAATTTTTCCTCTGTTCTTTATCTTCAGTTTACAGTTAGCTTATTTAGTCTTTTCAAAATTAAAAACTTCTTGTTGTACAATATTGTAGCAATGGAAAAATGAATTTGTACGTAGAATTTGAAAATAAAGACCCCCACAAGGGAATCGAAGGAGACTACTAGATTTAAATATCTGATGCCGGGGCATAAAATACGTAATGTAGTCACGTAGTTTTTAAAGTGATACGACAAGCGATTCAGTAGGAGCAGATGCACTGTTTCTTGCTATGTAAATAATCGAAGCGAACGATCTTTTCTGCATAAGAGTTCCCCTTTCATGTATCAGAGAAGGGGAGCGCTTTACATTTCCGTTACCGAGATAGGATTCTGTTATATTATACTATAATAGATAAGGGGATAGAATTGCTGTGCGTTTAGTGAAGTAGGAACAGTACTTGCTAACATTATGACATTAGAAACACGGGTGTATCGTAACAGGTCTATTCATCCACCTAATATGAACATTCCCTTAGCCATTAAATTCTCCAATAGGTAGTTAGAAGTCAGTTTTATCTAAACGAACGTCTTTGGAACCAGATGCTCCTATGCGTACCATCATATTATACTTATGACCAAAGGTCACAATTACGCTTATTTACATCAATACTGTACTGGTAAATTTTCCTGATTTCTATCCGTGGGAGCGTCGTAATATATGGTAAGTAATATGGCAAAGAAACTAGCAATCAAAAGGAAAATTATCTTTTAACGGAGAAAATACTGGTAATTTCGTCTGATCAGCCCTTAAAATAAATATAAACAATCTAAGAGAGTTACATAAACCATTTCATTTCGTTAGAAAGTTTGTACCTTCTGTTATTTTAAGAATGAAAATACCAACAGTTTGGATGAAGTCTAAAAAACATTAAGAACAAATCTAAAGAAGTCATGAAAGATATATTTGGCTGGATGGATGGAGGGGCCTTGGAGTGAATGTTTTGTTAGAAAAAAATATATTTATGCTTATTTTCGTATCGAGGACATAGTAAATCCATCGCTAGGAGAAACTAACTAACATATTAACTTATTAGCTTGCGAAAGGGCCAGGGAATTCGGTCCAGAAGATCCAGGTTACTCGGAACAAATTTAGTCATTCCTTTTGACAGGTACTCTACATAAAATATTCATGATTTATTCCTAATATATCCAGCCAATAAGTGAAATTACATCGAAAAGGTTCTGGAATTAACTCCAGAAATGTATCTGCTTATACTGCTAAAGACTCTTATCGCAATGTCTATAAAACTGAATAAGGTATGATTAATACAGTTCTTTAACTGAGTTATTGATATGGGAAAAAGGTCCGGTTGCAGTATCGAACAATATGTTGTACTACAATGCGTCAAGACGTTCCAGCTTGGTGATACAACGTTCCTTCCACCGGCCCGGAAGCGTTAAATCAAGATTGTTTTGAGTCCCTCTTTCATCTATAATCAGAATATTCCCTTTCCACCTATACAGATGGGTTATCTATAGAATACTACGAGTAATAGTTTTGCTGGTAATTTAATTGAGCTTAACAAATGTTTCCTGTCATGACAATTATATCTTTGCATTGTATCATTTTAAACCTACGAGAGGTTACGAGTTTATCGATATATTTGCGAGGGCGAAGTTCGAGCAAATTATCTGATGAAACTCGTAATCTCGTGTTAGGATTTATTAAGGCAATTCCATGAATAAAATGTAACGGATTTTGTAAATAATAATTGTCTTATTACTTTTTTTCTCTATTCTGCCCGCTGTGAGATCACGGCATATTAAACGAATGAACAGTCTATGCATTGATTCGAAGAATCGATTCGAGTTAGTGCGTATGACAAGCTGGAGATCGTCGTCGTAGGTTGCTAACATCCGAACGCAATAAAAGCACACGAACTGGCTTGCACCGAATCGAAATTTTGTTTTTAATCAATGCACATTTACATTATTTAGATTTAGATTTCTATGTTGTAAAATAATATGTTTTCATTTTTTCGGTGGCAATATGTGACGTATTATTCACTGCACGTTTGATGCCTTACTTGTCAAGTTACGAGCTGACTTTTATCAGATAAAATTGCATTTTTATGTTCACAGCAAGCATATTACAAGACAAACGATCGTGATTGGTCTATATCCGAGGAATTGCTAAAATTATTGGTAAATATAAAAAATCCCTTTAGGCAGGCCTACAGCCTGACGTAGATTTCGAAGTCCTTTCGTTTAATTTATTGTAGCTGCCCAGCACTCTTCTTCTTTAGCCTTGACATGATAAACTCGCAATAATAACTGCAAAAAGAGGAAAGAGCACTTTTTAAAACATTAAAACCTCGCCTTATATAAGAGCTACCGAGAAACTAGTTATTGATTTGTAGAGTACTCATCAAGAGCTTTTCAACGATACCCCACAAGGCGTGGTTTCAAAACTTTCGAATTTCCATCACCCCACCCCCCTTCGTACCCTCAAAACCCCCGAATCGTTGGTATCACTGTGAACTCCATTGGGAGTACTCTAATTTATTAAAACAAAGTTTCCCTCTATACTTCATAGGGGCCGAGATATACATTTTTCAAAATGTCAACAATTGGGCCAATTTTGCTCAATAACGAACTTGTCCGAACTATTGGGCCTAGAAATAACATAATAAAATTTAGTTCAAATATCTTCAAGATTACGGCCGCTAGTGTGTGAAGATATATATAAAGAAAATTTGAACGGGTGCTTTCGTACTTAGGAGGTAGGAAACGTAAAGATATGAAAGAATTTTTCGAATAACATGATATGGTATCGATTCTTCGAAATCTACCTAAAATCGCGGTGTATGAATTGAATAGTCATCTTAATTGCAAAGGTTAGCACAACGTATTGCTAGGACTCGAAATAATTATCATGACAACATTCGTTGTCATTCGTTAAGCTCAATTAAAGTATTAACGCAATACTCATCACAAAGCCTATTCGGCAAAATAATTCTACGTGAAAAAATTAATTTATTTTTGAGATACGCAAAGATTATTGTACAGTAAAAGTATGTATACTGATAGCATACCTTCATTTGAAGTGTTGTGCATTCTCGAAAGGAGCGACGAGTTCTCGGGCTTCGCGGCATGAAACTCCATCACATACTTGTAGTTCGATCATTTGCTTATTTTAGACTTTTAAGCTATTCTATTGGAAAAGAGAAGATCAAGTTAATTATCGTTTAAGTTCGATGTCTTTGTATACCGTAAGGTAAACATAATTTTAAGGAGTAAGAATTTAAAAAGTACTCGAAGTTTTTTTGTACATGCATGAAAGATGGAAATGAAATTATTTTACGTCTATGTTCGTTGTGTATGCGCGTACATTTATATGATATTGTTATTTCATGATTTTAGAACAATGTCGCCTTTGCATGAAGAATTAGGAAACATCAGACACTGTCATTGTGCCTCAATATAATACCTTTCAAACTTCGTACTTCGATAAAGTGGCTGGAATAGTTTAGTAACAAGTTTATGAAGCACCAGATCGGACCGTTTTCCCACATCAATCTCTCAGTTAAAGGGGGGCAACATTAATCATCTCTTGTTATTTGTAGAAAACATTGTGGTAAATGTACTAAACAGCTGAACTCAATATCAGAGAACTCCTCGTTACTCAGACAATGAAATAGATAAAATCCATTCGAGATCAAATTTTCTAGCTTCTTTCACGTTTGTCAATGGGTTCTTATTATTTTGTCTAGATGAAAGAAATTTATACGAGAGATTCTCTATGAAAAATAAGTTTAATAAGTTGTTCTTAGAAAGTGATGCTACGTTTACAGATGTAGCCTACTCCACATTTCAATAAGCCCTACATTTTTTATCCAATAATTAAATAGTGTTTTGGTGCTAGTTAAAAGAAAAACCAACAAAAATAAATATTAATATCTTGTTTAGAAATTAAACTTTCTCTGCTTGTGTTAAAGACTTTAATTTAAATTGTCGAGTTCATTGATCATAGTGTTTTTAAATATCGGTACCAGTACTGTACGTAAAATTAAATTTTAGTATTTGTTTATCTTTCTCACAAGCTCCACAGTAACTGATAACCAAGGCATTTAAATTTATCAAGCGAATAGAATTTTGAACCTACGCATAATGAAGACGAAAGTATAGTTTTCAATCTCTTCAACATGAGTGAAACCAAAGGCTTAGCATCTCAAAAATTGTATTACAGATAATCTATTATATAAAATTGAAAGTGTGTTGTTGGTAAGTGTGTGTATGTATGTTTTCTATAAAAATCTACATGCTTTGCCCATTTTGCGTACATACCCACTTCAGCCCGGAAAGAAACGCAGGCAACTTTAAAATTCAAACAAAGCATCCTTTCCCTTGAGAAGTTATAGCCTATAATTTATGAAAATATTACGCTGAATTCATCAAATGTACCTGTAGGCTAGTTCAGTTTATACCAACGAGTAAAAAATTATATCCACTGATACGTTGTTCATCGCTGTAGGCTTTGTATTAGTTGAGAAATAGGAATGCTTATTGTAAGCTCCAAGCATGTAAAAAGAGGCCAAATAGGAAGGAACATTTTTAGTCCTATGTGCGCACCAAATTATTATGTCTCAGAATTTTGGGAAAGAAAGTGTGAAAGTGATATTGAATTTCTTCCGATTTTAGCCCTGAAATGGTTGATTGGTAACATGAAAGTGGGAAATAAAACATCCCGTAAAGACAGTAAAATTTTATGTAACCGCAATTTCTGCTTCTTCTTATTTCAACCCCTACCAGGCATGGTGTGTAGAAGTAATGGGCTCAAAATTCTAAGTCCTGTATGAGCGATAATAGCTGTATCTATCGTTTTTTGGCGGAATAGTGTGAGTGTGATAAGTCGTTCTTCCTCGCTCCAAAATCTATATACCTATATAAGGACTTACAGTTGGAAATTAAAAGTGCTCCATAATTTAATTTTGATTTACACGCGAAATATAAACCCCGGACGTTCCCAGCCAGGCCTTTTAAACTATTAGGCCTACATATAGATAATGTTATATTTTATAAATTTTAGGTTCTGATAGTTTCTGTATATCGATGTTCACATCTCTTTCCTATTCTTGCCCAAAGTACTGAATCCTCTGTTCACATAACTTCCGTATTAGATTTTATTAATCCTGACTAAATTTCTTAAGATTTACTAATTCGGTGGATAATCATACAATATATCATTTTGCGATTAGTATACAGATTTTTAAATATGTCTTGACGTTTTACCTCACTAACATGTAAATGCTTTAAGAAAATTTAGAAATATTATAGAAGATATGACTATCATCTACCCTTTAACATTTGGCTGTGATCAATGCGCATAACCTGAAATATAATAATTCTTACTTTCCGTGTAAATTATCTTATACGTTGTATAAATACCAGTAATAATTACTTTAAGAAATGTAATAACAATTTTATTTCCACCTCTTCGTTTGAAACATGATTTAAAGTGATTATTGAATTATTTTATAAATTATTAATTTATTATTATGATTATAGCTTCTGCTTCTATTACCTTTAATCTTACTTTTAATGTTAACATCACCGGACATTTACATTACTTCTTCAATTTAGATGTTGAAGAAACGAAAGCTTAGAAACTGTATACAATTTTATTCCATGGGCTAAATACTCAACAAGAACAGAAATCGAAAGAAACTCTTTTTTCAGGGAAGCTAAACAAAATCATTATGATATTAGATTAGCAAGTCGAGGGAAAGGAAGCAGATAATGAATAATGTATTTCCTGCTGATGAATTGCAGACAGAATGGTTTGTTCAGGAAGGGGAGATACTTGAGTCTTTTGTGATGTGAGTTACATTAATTAATTCTTCATTTTGTTACCATTGCTTGAGTTTCCACGATACCTCAAGTCCTATGAATGTCTTTCTGTCGTTATAACCTCCTCTGTTTGGAACATTATAAAAGCAAATAAGTGAAATATGCCAAGACATGAAATAATGTTACAGAGACGATGAAGCGTTGTTACACTCTTCATGAAGATAATGTAGCAATCTTGCGAATAGGCTGGAAGTTAGATACAAAACACTTTCAAAGACATCGAAATAATATATCGAGAGATGTAAAGTCACTGAAATGATGTTGAAGAAACGAAGTGACGTTAAAAAGATACTGAATTGTTATCAGGAAAAATGAGTGATTATGTGAAATGGATTTACGGACATATTAAGAAGTAGCCTTACGGAAACAAAGAATTGTCTTTATCAAGATAATGATGTGAGTTACAGAGGCAAGCGTTTTTACTATAGGTAATTCCACGAGAGTTTACGAATTTATCTGAAGAAACTCGTCAACTCGAGATGGATTTAATTAAGACTATTCCATGAAAAAGTAATGGATTTTACAAATTACTAATACTTTCGTGCTTTGTTATATAAAAACAAAACTAACAGCTGCGAGATCACGCATACTATGAATAAACCATCCATGAATCGATTCGAGTTACCATATTGTGACCAGTGCAACCAATGGTGCATATAAGACATAGGTAAGCTAACAGGAAAACACAATAAAAGCACACGAACTGGCTTGCACCGAATCTAGTTGTGTTTTTAATCAGTGTACATTTGGTCCGCGAAGATGGTGCAGATGATCCGCAGACATAATTTAAAAAATATCATAAAGCAAGTGGAAAGTAAAGAAGTAAACATTTTTCACATAAAATGGACACTAGATGTCAATGTTTTTAAAATCTTCGAAAATACAGATCCTATTGCAAGTTTCCTTACTTTTACAGTTACGAACCACAGTTTGAAACTCCTGATGCACTGACGTCTATGGTTCTTTCTTTCATTCAATGTAAAACAAACAAATTTCAGTGAGAAGTGAATTTCCAGAATTATCTGAAGAAGCATTGAAAATCGTCATGCAGTTTTCAACAACCTATGTTTGTGAGAAGGGACTTTCATCGCTCGTTCAACTAAAAACAAAATACAGAAGCCAACTTAATGTATCTGTTGATCTTCGACTAAATTTGACTAATATTGAGCCAGATATCCAGGAACTGTGCAAGAGGCGACAAGCTCAAACGTCTCATTAAAACTGAGTAATAACATAATTCCTAATTATATTATCAAATTGGTAATAAATATTAAGGTCTGTTCAAAATATAATTTTACTGTCAATAGTTTACTTCCAATTCAATAACTGGTTTCCGTCGAATTAAAAAAAGTATTAATATTTATTTTGTTATAATGACCTGCAATTGAAACCCCAAATATCAAGAATATAGGCCTACATATAGCCTACTTTTAAAAATGGGATGTAAAATTAGGGGTCCGTAAATCTTTTAAACATTTTACAGGTCCTCGGTTTCAAAAAGGTTGAGAAACGCTGGCTTAGATCATATAAAATCGCATCCTCATATTAATAGCAAGCATTTTATAAGATAAACGATCGTGATTGGTTTATATCTGAGGAATTGCTAAAGGTTATTGGTCAATATCAAACACTTCTTTACGTGATTCGTAGCCTGGTTCCTATTCGCCTATTAAAGAAATGTCCAAGGGCACGCCAGCATGCAAATGAAGTATGAGTTCAAAAATCCCAGCATGAAATTCGGTTGTTTACTTTTTTAACCTTACTAATCCCGCACGCAATTCGAGTTCTATTACAAAGACAAAAAAACTTGTTTTTTTACTAAAATACCTGGTGTTTTGAAAATATTCCAGTGCTGTTCCCTTGTGATTTGCTAAAATTTACGATAACATAAATTAATTAATTAAAATAAGACCGTTTCTGTAACAGATAGTGTACGAGTAGTTCGTGTAGAACTTGAGATTTCATTTCACCTACGCTCCAGCAAACCCCAAGGCCTTCTTAAGAATCGATACAAAAGTATTTAATTCTTGTTGACGCTTTCACGTAGTGCTAAAACTTTCTTTGTGTTCTGAGACTATGCTCGGGAGAAAGAGAAATGATTATCTGGACAATCATAAAATCGTTCTCTCTTAAAAGTGTCTTATGTAAATTTCCATATAGCTTAATGAGTATATAGACTTTAAAATAGTTTAGATGTCATAGTATGAGTAATGGAGTGAAAACGCTAGTTTTGGAATGTAATTATGAGTTACGATGAAATTAACAAATTTTTGTCTAATTAATGTGCACGTTACAATTACGCTCAATTTCAAACTCTAATGAACACTTCAATTTACAGAAGAAAAAAACTTTAATTTTAAACATAACTTTTCTTTCATAGAAAAAGCCGTTCGTGATTCAACGTCATTAGTCATATCTTCATCATGAAGTTTGTTTGTCCATTTCTCCCTTAATGCACTTTCCATACGACATTGACTTTACGTAGAATAACAATTCTTACTATTCTTGAAAATATGATTTGGGTAATTGGGACACCAAAATGTACAAGGTGCGGCAACATAACTTCCTGTTTTGAAATGTGCGCCATTCAGGCTGTAAGGGTCCTTGCGGGGGCGGGAGTGGTCTCATTTGACTGGCGTGGTTCTGAAGTTTTGTTTCCTTCCACGTCTGTCGCCATCATGCGTTGGAACAGTGAGGAGTGTGCCTTTGCCGTCGAAGCCTACTTTTCAAACGGATTATCTGTGGTCGCAACCCAGCGCGCCTTCCGAAATCGCTTTAATGTAGCCCCGTTGGGCCGGAAATCAATTGTTACATGGGTCACTACGTTCAGGCAAACCGCGAGTGTGACAAGACGAAGAACTGGAGTCCCTCGGCCCATCAGATCACTTGAGAACATGAGGCAGTGAGAGCTTCAATCTTGCGATAAGCACGGCGTACTGCGCGAAAACATGTGTTCGATATGTGAACATGTTGGAGGAATTTTTTTTTTCCACGACTTGATGAATTGGACTTAGGGGGCATTTGGTTCCAACAGGACGGAGCAACGGCTCACGCTTCATCGATTTCATCGATGGCAGTTTTGAGGGAACACTTCATCTCAATAAGAGGCGATTTGGAGTGGCCCCAGATTTGGCTCCATGCGATATTTTTTTGTGGGGTTATTTGAAATTTCGTGTTTATGTCGACTGTCTAAGGACCCTACAAGACCTGAAGGCCAACATCCGGGCAGAAATTGCTAACATACTCGCTTCTATGCTGGTAAGGGTCATGACAAACGCCAGAAATCGACTTATTCAGTGTATGGACAATGGGGGGCGTCACCTACTTGATATGATTTTCAAAACTGTGTAAAACAAAACTTTAGATATGTACCTACATTATAAAAAATAAAATAAAAAATTCTGTTTCCTAAAATGTATTTTTATTGCGTTTTGAAAAAAAGGAAGTTAGCCTATGTTGCCGCACTCTGTATAATATTAGAAAAGAAGCTGATCAAAGCTAATGGGCATTTAGATTCTGACAAGTAATTAACTACTAAGGTAACTAGTTTCTTATTTTCTACATTGTTCCTTAGTGTATAGTTTATCTTTTTATACAGATTCTGTATTTATGTGTTACTCAAGTTTTAAGTGTATTTTCATTCTTCTCTGTTTTGTGACCATATTTACATTTAATAAAGCAGTATCTCACTCAATTTATAGATATGATTTGGTGATTACTGGTTTTACATTGTCTTCAAGTAGACCTAAACATTTAAAATAACAACTTAATAGTAATAAAAACTATTCCAAATGTAGATACCTTTAAACTTTTTGTCTTAACCCTCAGATTACCTATCATATAGAAACGCGATATTGTCTGGTATGTGCACTAAAATAGATACCGGTAGCGAATTTAAAAGCACTCAAAAATATGTGTCTCTTTATTCGACACATGTAATATTGTATAACTATAGCTAAAATAATATAATTAAAACGGTAGATAGGACGCTTTATTAATGAATGGCGAATGGCTCCAGATATGATTAAGGAAATGAAATATGACAACGAAAGATTATATTTCACAATTCATACTACTGGTTTTATTAAACTATGATTTTACACTTCAACGTTAAACAATAAAAATTTATTGCAATGAAACCCTCATGGAAAGTAAAAATTCCTCTATTTTACATAAAGTGAAAGCATTGTGTTCGATTGAGAGCAGCCCTATTGATTTCGCCTGCAGAATATATAGACTGTGTGAAATTTATAGAGATAGCAGACGTTACTAGAGGCGGATGTAGCAGCCAATCAACGTCACTTGGATTACCAGGAAAGTCCGAAGTTCACAACTGAAAACGTTACACTCTCTTAGAAATAATTCAGCATGAAACGCTCTCTAAACTTGGCACACTGATTGCAGAGACGATTGATTGGCCAATCTATTTTTTCTCCTTTGACCCTTCTTCTTTTCTGTCATCACTACAACTCCGGCTTTTATAAACAGTGTCGTCTTATCATTACTGTCACGTTATATTATTCAGAAGATTCCTGAACTACACGGGGATTTATAAATAACCAGAAGATACAGTATGTCGCGAGAAAAATGTCAGTCAAATTAGTTTCGTTTTTCTTTCAGAATGGTAAATTTGAAATATTTATAATCCGTTTTTAATTAATATCCTACCAACAAACGAGTAGACATTGCAATGCCAAGGTTGTCTTCGTGTTTCGTTCTGCTATGAAATCATGCGGACTGGAGTAGGAAAAGGAGGGTAGCATAAGTTCTGTCATAAGTAAAGTAACCATATGCCCGATTAAATGGAAAGCCTAGAGTACGACATTATAAGCTTATTTTATTATGCAGATCATATTTTCATAATCACGAAGTCAGTAAATGCCTCCCGCGACCTTATCCTAGATTGGCTAGATTGTTTACAACTGTAATGGGGTATATTAACACTCAATTGTGGGGTATTGTGTTGTTGCAGTTGTTACGGAAGACTCGCATTCTTATATAATATGTAGGTCTAGTCTAAAATTGTCACAATAACTATGGTATAAAATTTTTAAACTTAATAAACACCACTTAAATTTCATATTCTCTTTAAGATTTTAAAGAATGCAAAATAAATATTCAAGAATTGCCAATAATCTATTCTCGGAATTTTAAGAAATGCATTTTAATTCACCGAGCGAAGTGAGGTCTTGTTTTAACTCGATCGTTCGGCACTTCGTCTCGTTGTAAATTCGTTTATTACGCAGTCACGACCGAACGCGTTTTACTATATATATTTTTTATATTATGTTTCAAGATAGTGGCCATTTTAAAGGTTCCGTTTCCTTTAGACTAATGTTCATCTTCTTTCAACGATCCCGGAAACACGGCTTCCCTGGAAACAATGATGCCTTCACAATGAATGACAACTGTTTCTTTGACGAGAGCTCTCCTCAGTTTACTGAACTGTAGCACTTTGTACATGTTGCGTAAAACACAGTTATTTTAACGTATTATGTAGCATGTATTTTTGTTACATTTTCATTATTTTTATATTCACGACAAAACTGCAAATAAATTCCTCCAATCAATAAATAGCCAATGGAAAACGTTGGTCTGCTGTAGCTGGTTCGAATACCTAACGTTCTGTCAACTTGTTTTGGAATTGTTCAATATAATAGTTTCATAGCTTTCGATCTCAAAAATTCAAGGAACTACTCTTGAATTTATCCTGTTGACTTGTCAGTCATCAATTTTTCGATATGTGCATTAGTGAAATGCCTCCTTACATTGTAATGTGATGTGTACCAAATGATTATATCACAGAAAAAAACGGCGCAAACTGCCTTATTCAAAAATCAAAAAACAACTTTTATTCCACTTAAGGTTACATATTAGTGTTCTGGGCGAACTAATGTTTTGAGAAGATCCGCCACAAACACAGAGTACTTTGTTTCGATTTTGGGAACTGTAATAGCCTTTTCCCCCTTGAGACGAATGGAGTAGTCTAGGAGCGCAAACCTGCAAATATGTAGTATATCATATTTAATAAATACTTATTAATTTAAAAACAGTTCACATTAATGGAATATGTGCACTCTAACAACTCATTCGTCCTCTGCTTTCAGTTGCTACCTGCTGTATCTTCAAGCCCTGCCCTTTGGATACATTAGTGCCAGAACTATATTACTTGACATTGGGGGCCGGTTGTACATGATGTGAGATGTCCTATTAACAAACATGGAATACGACAGTTGATTGATGTTCACGGGTTCAATCCCCAGTAGGTTCACTAGAATTCTTCAGTGGGCCTAATCCTTCTTGTAGGGTTGACTCAGCCTGAAAGAAAGCTTTTACACTGAAGTGAAATGCAACGTGTGACGTCTAGCTATTGTCTGGATGCACACTGCTTGCTACTTATGTTAAATGTGTAATAAACATGTTGAAATCTTCATAACAAAGCAGCTTGGCAGTAGTGCAGCTCGCAGAGTGCAATTTCGCCTAGTAATATTCAGTGAGTCTTTGTTGTGGAAAAAATTCAAATATAATAATAGGCCTATCATTAATTATTTCAATTTATTTAATTCTTATGGTGATTACCTGGCCCTGGGGTTGACTTAGCCTCTGAAGGAAACCTAAATACTAGGAGCAATGACTAAAGGAGGTCGATATATTTGAATGTCTGGGACCCTCAGTATCCCGGAATTTTATAGGCCTTCGACGCCTGTTTTAGGAAATGCATAAAGAGAAGTTCATCACCCCTACAAAGCAGTGCTATTATTCCATTAGTAAGGTTTTATATGCTTATTCATTTGAGAGCTTCCCATGGCTACAATCTAATTTTGGCAGGTAAATTTTTGTTCATGTAATTTCAGCTGTTGGGAAACCGTATAAGCCTTATGAGTATCCACATAATTAGTGAGATACAGATGATCCATAGCCTATTTCTCCTCATTCTACTTCCAGTAATAACGGCACTAGTGATTACTATCGCCTCATCGACACTTGACGACATCCTGACAGCAACTAAGGCTGGTAAAATATACCTAGGTAACATGTATACATTAATATAACATGCATATGCGACCTACAGCAGGTCACATATGCTATTTCGGTGAGACTACGCTACTCGATCTGCGACGTCCATCGCGATTCGCATGCTGACAACTTATCACCTTTATGCACCATACATTTAATAAAAATATCATGTTTTGTGAAACACTTCGAAGTACATTCAAAGTTATCGGGAAAAAATAAATTAGTATTAAACACTGCTTTCAATATCTCTTTAAGTAACAGGAGATTCTAAACCTACTTATATGGCGAAGGTTTGTTGTCCATATCCCCATTTATATGCATTGACGTAAAAAATATGCAAGAACAAATTAAATGCAATTTAGAAACAAATTTTCCACTTTGGGTACCGTATCTCGAAGAAAAAATATTATATTTGGCGAATTTCGAAAAGCCTTGAATTTTACATCCAGACCAATTATAACCAACTGCCTTATACTGGTAGCTACAAACATACAGAACATTATAATGTAATGAATGAAAATTTATAGCAATGTTGTACACATTTTGTACATTGAGTGTTGTATACATGGGGTTGTTTACCAATGCTGACCTGGCCTTCCTCTTAAATGTTTCATACGACAAGTTTCTGACATTGTCTGGGAGACTGTTATAGAGCTTCAATGAAGTAAATTCGAAACTACTCTGCGTTAAAGCATACTTACATTTGTTTATATATACATTAGAATTATTTCGTGTTGCATGACTATGTACGGTATCTCATGCATTGATACCGTAATGTACATGTAATGTTTCTGTTTTATTATTATTAATTACTAAGTTATTAGCATTGCACCAATTCTGAACTTTATTAGTTGGCACGCTAAGCTCTGTATTTAGTGATTCAATATCCGGATAAGTTAAACAGGAAGCCAAGTCATCTGCAAACATATAAGTCTCTAGGTCAGCGGTCACCAACTCGTTGCACAGTGAGTACAGCATTAAGTGCAAGCTTACCCTTTGCACGCTAGAACCATTTAGTGTGCACACACCGCGTGGTATACTCTCTCTTGAGTTCAGTAGCTACACGCTCATTAGACTTTTGAAATTCACAAATCATATTGAATATCAACAGATGATTGTTGTATAAATGTGTTATTATATTATTGTTTCAATATTATTTACTTATGTTTTCTACAAAGAACATTCGTGAAGTCTTGATGTTTGTAACAATGCAAATGTACAATATATTCCTAGCAAAATAATACACAAATTAATTCTGTCGTTTTGGACATAGTTGAAAAGTCCCTGATTTTATTCAATTGTATAAAAATTAAATTGTAGTTTAGTGCCACAATGAAAACAAAGCCTTTCCTTTAAATGACATACTTCCACATTTATATTATTGAACATAAATATTAATACTAAAAGTTATATTTCAGACAAAATTCAGAGAAACCATAATCTCCATGAAATACAGCAGTATTAAAGAACAGCTAAATTAAAGCATTTCACACTACAAAATCTTGATTTTTGTTATGTCTTTTGATGCACTAGTTTTTCAACATCTGGATTCAATGTTTGTGCAGCGGCCAGTCTAAGTTCACATTTTACGTTTTCATCTGACAGTTGACTTCTGCTGCGGGTTTTGTTTATTTTTATCAGTGAAAGAAAAACTGTTCTCGTATGTACGCAGATCCGAACATAGACAAAATACTAGCAGCATGTCTATGCAGTCGGGGAAATATAGTTCGGGAAAACGTCACTCAAACTTCTATATTGGTATATATTACCATAAATGTGGGGGTCGATGGACTACGTATTGGATTACGTCCTACACCCGACATAATGCTTGGAAGTTGGCGAAAGAGACGACAACCTGTCAACGGAACCCCGTCTCAGACTGACGTAACGTGGTGCACAGGGGTCGCACGGCGCAAGCCTGTTTGCACGCGCACAAAATACAGCGAGTTGGAGACCACTGCTCTAGGTGTTCATGACGAACAGAAATGGGGAGGTCATTAGTATATATTATGAATAATAGTGGCCCAAGTACAGAGCCTTGTGGTACACCATACGTCAACAATTTATAATTAGATATTCTATTTCCATTTATAAATACTGCTTGATGTCTATTGGCCAGATACGATGATATGAGTTCACTGCTAACGTAATTAAAACCGTAAAATTTGAGTTTTTCCAAAAGAATTGAGTGAGAAACAGTGTCAAAGGCTTTAGTAAACTAAAAAAGCGACTACATACTACATTTCCAGACTCATATCCATCAAGACACCGCTTATAAAAAGATATTACTGCATCAGAGGTGCTACGAGCAGTTCTAAATCCGTACTGGTTATTAACTAATAAAGAATTAGTTTCAAAATATTTATAAATTTGTTTATTGATTAAAATTTCAAATACTTTTGACACTGTCGGTATTATACTTATTGGCCTGTAATTCTCATATTTTGTTCTGTCTCCTTTTTTAAAAACTGGAATGACTTTAACATACTTAAAAGCATCGGGAAATGTGCCAACATCGAGACAACAATTAAAAATATGCGCTAATGGTTCACAAATAAAAGTACTTGCCAATTTTAAAATCTTGGAATTATTATCATAGACATCGAAAGTGGGGCTATTGCTTAACTGCAATATAGCAGAATACACATCTTCAACACCAACATGATTAAAATTAAAAGAACAGTCAACTTTAGGCATATTCTCCAAAAATCTCATGGCGTCATCATTATCTGGTATACTATTAACAATTTCATTACCTTTATCTATAAAGAAGGAGTTACATTCTTCTGGATCTAGGTGAGGTGAAGTAGAGTTCATGTTTGAATTTCTGTTAACCATTCCATTAATAACAGACCAAGTTTCTTTATACTTGTTTTTGGATCTATTAATTAGCCTGGAGAAATAATTAGTTTTCGTATATTTTAAGGTATCCTTATATAACGTTTTTGTTTCATTGTATAAATTGTGAAATTCAGACATTCCATGATGAGCATATAGTTCATAATAGGTTAGACAACTTTGTTTAAGAGTTTGGAGCTCTCTAGTATACCACTTCTTATTCAATGACCTTCTTCTGGACTTATGCTATTTGCTGGAGTGTACAGCTTTATTTCCGGGGTAAAACATGCAACACGAGGTTTGTTCTGTAATAGGCCTACAGTAGTGATGATGCAAAGTGGCAATATTACGAAGACAAATCAGATTACTAATTGTAATCATGTTAATCAACACATATCTTTCCTGAGAATGCAACTGTCTTGCTTACTCTTAATGTTTCTGTTTCCTTCGGGACTTTTCCTCCACAATTATGCTTTAATCCATAGTGAAACCCAGTACAAATCAACCGAATCCTTCCTACACTTACAACTGATCAAGCCATCAGTTTAACCAACGTAATTCACTCTCAGGGAAACCATCGTGATAAAAATAGTTGTAGACGTAATACTTCTTCTTCTATAGCACTACAGCCCAAATCGGGCCTTGGCTTCTCTCAATCGTTGCCTCCACTCTTCTCTGTTTGCTGTATCCTTTCCAGGCTCCTACTATTCAGCAAGCTTCCTCCGTCTTTTCTGACTTCATCCAACCACCTCTTCCTTGGTTTTCCAACTGGCCTGTTTCCATACATTTTTCCTTTTAATGATTTTAAGGGTATACTTTGATCATCCATCCTTAAAACATGACCTGTCTATTGCAGCCTTCTTAGCTTCACTACCTTTACTATGTCCGGTTCATTATGTATACCATATATTTCACTGTTGTACCTAATTCTCCAGAATCTGTTTTCATTCACCGGCCCTAGAATTCTTCTAAGTATATTTCTGTCAAAGGAATTGAACATGTTCTCAGTTTTCTGTGTGATTACCCATGTCTCACAGCCATATATTAATATTGCTCTTATTATTGTTTTATACAACCTTATCTTTGTTTTTATGTGTATTACCTTGGATTTGAATACAGATATAAATGCAAAGTAAGTTTTATTTGCTTTGGATAGTCGGTTTTTAATCTCTTGCATTTCATCATTGGTGCTATTAACTATTACACCTAGATATGCAAAATCTTGAACTATTTTAACTTCTGTTTGCTCTGGTTGTTGCGTATTGATATTCAAGCTGTTTCTATGGGTGTGTATTAGCAATTTAGTTTTCTCCATGTTCACTTGTAAACCAATATCATTAGAGCACTCTTGGAGATCTTGGAAGGTTTTACTTAAATCCCTTTTTTTTCTTGCCATTATGTTTATGTCATCATCATAGGCCACCAGTTGCACGGATTTGTGAATTAAGGTACCATCCGTATTTATTTTTAATTTCCTTATTACATGTTCCAGGGCAATATTGAAGAGAAGTGGGGCCAGCCCATCTCCTTGTTTTAGTCCTTTAGTTGTGTATACCATCTCAGTAAGCTCCTCTTGTATTTTAACCCTGAAGGCTGTATTATCCATTGTTGCTTTAGTCAGTCTCACCAGTTTTTTTGGAATTCCAAAGTTCAGCAAGATGCTATACAATCTGTCCCTATTAATAGAGTCATACCCCTGCTTGTAATCCACAAATAGCTGGTATGCATCTACATTATATTCCCATAACTTTTCCAGGATTACCTTAACAGTAGATATTTGGTCTATTGTTGATTTATTCTTCCTAAATCCTGCTTGGTATCTGCCTATTATCTGTTCTGTATATAGTTCCAGCCTATCTTTTAATATTGTCGTGAAAACTTTGTAACAATTACACAGTAGGGATTTGCCTCTATAATTTGTACATGTCAACTTATCACCTTCGTTTTTGTATATTGGGCATATTACACTCTGCTTCCAGTCTTTTGGTAGTTCCTCATTTTCCCATATATTGGTTATTATTTCATGTAATTGTTTAGTAATGTGACTGCTATTAACTTTAATTAACTCTGATGGTATTCCATCAATCCTGGCGCTTTATTACTTCTTAGCCTGGATATTGCCATCTCCACATCCAATTCATCAGGGCCCTGCAGTTCTTCATAATCACAATCCCTCATAGACATAATACGGTTTGCAGAAATCACGAATATGGAGGGAAAAAATACGGTTTGCAACAACAGCCGCTTTTTGCATTCCATGTATCGTACACCGGTACAATATATGAGTTCACACAAGTAAAGTCCAGAGCATGAAGGAGCATCCTAGAAATTATACGAATTCATGTAAAACTCGATTTTTTTAGGAGTGGACAAAATAAGGTTTTAAGAGATGAGTAAAATCATAAGAAAAGTTCACTGTTTAATTACTTTTTTTTTTCAAGTGTAATAAATTTTCTAGGCTTGCTGCAGTTGCATTGCCCCATATGTTTTCCTTATGACTTCAGTCAATACACTTTTTTAATTTACCTTAAAGTATAATTTATAAGTTCTTCAAATGCTTCTTGTGATTTCAATCAGTTGACAAGTGACTGTTTCCACATACCTTCTGAAAGCAGGGCTGTTGCATTCCCAGAGCTGGCGCGTGTGGTCCCTGTGCGCAAGTATGTCAGATGAGATTGGATATTACTCGTATATCACAGGGGATTTCGTCAACGTTACGCATGAAGTGAGCAAGCACATTGCGTCGCCCAGCTAATCTCAGTTGGAACGGTAACTTCACAGAACAGTTTTTTTGTGTGCATATTTTGCTAATAAATTGTTATGCGTCTTGAATTTTCTATGAACTTATCGGAGCTCTGATTACTTTCTTATCCGAGGTTCATCCATAAAGTTAGTTTCTCTGGGGCCGTATACAGAAATAAAACACAATTTCATGGAAGTGTTTATTGCTACAGATGCAGCAAATGTTCAGCTATTTTTCAACATATTCGCCACCGGAAATGAGACATTTTTCACACCGTGGGACCAAAGTTTGAATATCTGTGTCGGATTAGTCTGCCGCCTGGGGTTTGAACCATTGTGAGACAACCATCTCCGTCTGTCTATCATTCTCTGTCATTTCTTGAGATATAGGAAAATTTGGAATTCACTGGGAGCGAGGTCCGGGCTGTAAGGTGAATGTTTAAACACCTCGTAGTCGAACTTCTGCAGTGTAACTTATGTAGGAAAGTTTGTGCAACATATTTTAAACCGTTTATGGTAGGTAGTGCTTTTTTCTCATTAAGAGAAAATACCAATGCAATTGTTGTAAAATATATTAATAGAATTGCAATGATAAATGTAATACAACCAAATTAACCACCATAGCTTCCAGAAGCAATAGTATCTATACTAATTTATTGAGTAACCACTTTCTTGGTGTCGTGGTTAGCGTCATTGGCTACGAATCCACAGGTCGGGGTACGATTCCTGGGACCTTAGACTCTTTCTGAAATAGCGAGATCTGGAACAGGTTGATTGTGATTTAAACGGAGGATCTACTTGATTAAGAATCAGCGGCTCCGGTCACGGAAACCATCATTAGAGGCCATGGGTGCCGGGATGCTGACCAGATGATCCCTAATCCTGTCATTTGCTTGTGGTAGATGATGCTGCGATTGGATGGCTAGCCCATCCAGGGATGCAGCGCTACTGATTTAGTTTTAGTGTTAATTATTGAGTGAAAAATGGATCGTGAAAGTGTCCTGGGTTAAAAGCAAAAAGTATGGTAAGCTTAATGAAGCTACTCATACAATTAAGACTATCCCACTACTGGAAAGCTATTGTATTTAACAGAGCTTTGAAATAGAACAAATATATTTAAATTTTAAAATATGTGCTTGGAATATGCTGATGGATCCACAAAAAAATATATATTACTATATGCTCTACAGTTTTGACCCCAATAAAGATAGACAACCGCAATAAGAAATACGCTATCTTTAATTATACTGATACATTTTCGAATGGTATTCTGGAAATTAAACATTGATTTCTATGACCAATTTAACAGCTGTTTGGCTTTCATATTTTTGTGAAAGATTGCCAACTTTGTAATTATAATACATTTGAATTATTCTTATGTTTATTGTGTTCATAAAATAAGAATATATATTAAGTAGGTATTCGAAAATGTACCACCTTACCTCCCTGTTATTGATTTTGATGAGTTTATTACTACTTGGGTATACTGACTGCAATTATTTCACAACCATAAGTAGATTATGGTTTTCTTGTTACTAATAATGGGCAACAAAATATCATTTATATTTTAATTAATGTTTTTCGGACATTTGCATTTAAATCATATTTATTTTGTTTTTATCTTGATACCTATTGATTTTATAAAGAAATGTGTTTAAAAAACTGTTCATTTTAATTTTCTCTAAAACTTCACTGTGTTAAGTTTTCATGTGTCCCCTAATCTAGGTAGAGTAACGCAGGGTAGGAGAGAGGTAACCTAGAAAAATTGAAAAGTCATTTTTACCGAAAAACGTATATACCATTTTAATAGTCATAGATAGATGTTCTGAATTTTACAATTGTATTAAAATCATGAAAGCCATTTTTCCAAATCTCTCTTTTTTTCTTTCTTTCTTTCTTTTTAAGTTTTCATGAAAAGTCCCTTCATATTTCAGTTATAAAAACCATATTCTGGGTGGTTCGATACAATTCCAAAAAAGTCCTTAATTAAAAAGATGACCAACGAACCGTTTTCCTGCTGTGGTTGTCCACAGACAGACGGACATACAGACAGACATCATTCCAAGAAACTTGCTTCAGTTCCTAGGCATCGTCAAACATGTTTTTTTTTCGTTGTTATCTCGATTTTGACGCCTTGTGCCAGAAAGTAAAAATTTACAATTGTCGACATAACGCTGTAATTATGATTTTATTGCACACTATCACAAGATTCCTTGTGAAAATAGCGCTATTATTTTGTTTATGAGGTTTTTATTCTCAAAGATATTGGCGGTCTCGAAACCCTGAAAACTAACCGAATATTTAATGAATATAAACTTAACACGTGCAAGTTATGGGAGAAAGTTAGTGGAATGTTTTGCAACATTTATTTAAAATTCGTTCTGGATTTTTTTACTACGAAAAGGAAATTTTATTTTAGATTATATTGTTCTTAAACTAGACCTCATTAATGTTTTAGATGCAGATTGCACACGATTCGTTGAAACATTCAGAATATTAGGATCTCACTGGGTTAGGGATTCCAATGTTTCTCTGTAAACCTGCCACAGCCACTTAAAATAAAAATGTAACCGAAATAAATCTATTGCAATTCAGAAAGAAATTTTTGTTTAACTTGTGATAGTAAGGGGAGTTAGTAGAAAATGAGCATCAGTAGATAAACGCTAACAACATAGTTTACCAGGATTGTATTTATGCAACCAAAATGTAATTTTAGGCATTCACTTGAAATTCCTTGTAAAATGTGTCTGACATGATTTGGAACTAATTTTGAGTATTTATTTACCTGAATTATAGACTATGTTTGATGAATGCTAGAGGATTGCATTCGTAAAAAGTTAATTTCATCAGTGTTAAAAGCTAATTTAGCCGTTGTTTTTGCGTAACGATCGATGTGTTTTTTGTCAGCGACATTTATGTCAACCTCAATATTTAAGTGAACAGTCATTTTATTTTCTTTCTATGGTTTTAAATCTGCTGATCTAGATGAAATGTTTGTGTAGTTCTAGGTGCAAAATAGCTTAAATAAGATTAAGCTTTTAGTTGAACGTTTATAAATGTTAGTATTTATATAATACAGTGCTGTTATTTGCTCCTCAGTATCATATTTTCTTAGGTGATGGACTGACTCCCTCAGTACTAGCTTTGAGAGGAAGGAAGGAAATCTATAATTCCCGAATTATATACGCAACACGTTTGAGACTTGAGGGAAGCGGCGTATTCTGGCACTCTGACACACACGCACATACAGATTTCCATGTATCAGACTATTCCTGTATATATATTTTTTAAACGGTTATTTGATTTAAATAACTTTATCGTACTGAACAGCACTAGTAGCACTGAAATATTTTGAAGTTGTTTATCATTATTTTTTATTATGCCACTTCTAGAATAAGTTAATATATTGCAGAAAAGGGGTTAAACAAAATACTCATTAAACAACAATCTTAGGCGACCAGCCTCATGGTCTTCTTAGAGGTTAGAGTACCTGACTGTCAACCATAGAGTCACTATAATATCGTTTCCCAGACTTCTGATGGGGTATCATATGTAGATATGTTTAGAATTAAGATCCAATAACTCTCCTTCCGGAAAGTACATATTTATATCAATCTTCATTCACATGGATAACGTGGCTCAGCCGTATGTCAATTTTGTGAACAGTCACTATCGTGGAAGGAGTTGCACTGTAGTGTTTGATGGGTACATGAGCTCATCCTCAAGTACAAAGGTCGATGAGCAGCAAAGGCGGTACCGTCTCAGCAAGTCAGCCGACATACATTTCAATCAGGAGATTGTCATAACTGTGAAGCAGGGAGACTTCCTGCCAAATGTCTACAACAAAAGTCTGCTGAAAGTCACACTACAGGCACATGGAGCCAGAACCCTTCAAGCACGAAATGATGCGGTTGTCCTCATTGTAGACATGGCTGTGGAGTTGTCACATACTCAAACCGGACATCTCGTGCCTCCCACCAACTGAGGGAACAGCGAAACAACATTATCTGAGGACATATCACCAAGTTGAGATGTGGTTGGGATATGAGTTGCCTCCTCAGATGTATGGGTGGGAGTTAACCAACAAATTAACCCCGGTGTACAGTGAGCAGCAGGCTGCATCGGATGAAATATTAAAAATTATTTTTGTCGGTGCACAAAGGATTGTGCTGATACGGAAAGCCATCTCTTAAGTGATCCCCTGCGTGCCAAAACTGCCAGGGGAACTGTCTTAATGGGGGGCCCCTCCTGCACAATGAGGATGAAGAACTCGACATCGATCCTCTGCCAGTTATCCTAGAAGAGGCATCCCCTTCCTCAACGGATGAAGAAGAAAATGTAGCAAAACCCACCCCAGGACCAAGTTCCCATGATGAGCCAGAACCCTCCCGCTCCAAAAGAGCTAGGAAATTATAATAATTATTGCTGTTTAATTGTACTATAAGGTGTACATATATTATTAAATTAAATGTAACACAGTTTCAAAAAACATTTACGAGTTAATGTGTTAATAAAAATGTTATGTACAAAGTGTTGTTGACTCTCGAATCACCCTACCCCAATACCTTTGCGGAGCGAATGTACAGTTTATATGTTTTATATTAACTGTACATTAGGTATATATTACATACAATGAATACAAGTATATTTGCCTATGTAGAAGGCTATTATGGCTCCTAAATAACAATAAAGATTCAGCGATCCTCGATAAAATGTCAATTTTGAGTATTATCAAAAATTTCCATCGTATATTATAGTAATTGTATTTCTGTAGGGGTAAATAGTGGAGATCTCAAAGTGGTTCCACTAGGTTCGGGGTTCGAAAATAGTATTACACGACACCAAACAATGTTACTTTTGAAGAACTACATAGCCTATATAGCTTACTTGAAAATATATTATAAATACATACGGTATATACATATACAATTTCTTTATGTGCCATTTATATATAATACATACTATTTATACATATAATACGTATATATCGGATTGTATATAAAGTTTGAGCAGTGGAAGAACGGAAAATACGAAAGTTAAGTTTTTCTGCAAAATCCCGGAATTTACACATAAAGTTAAAATTGCTCTAATTTTTTAACGATTCAAGATAAAAAGTAAACTATAATATATTCTTGAAGAAAATTTAATTCTCGACAATTACCTTCCTTAAGAGTTTTTCGTAGGACGAAGGGCCAAAGAGTTAGCTAACGAAATAAGGCAAAAAAACTCGAGGCAATTTTATTTTCTTCAGAATTAGCTAATTTTGAGCGCGGATATCTCGAAAACTAAGCGAGATAGCGAAGAAATTAATATAATCAATCTCTTGGAGCAGTTTGTCAGCTTTAATTTTGTGTAGGAAAGTCTTATGGCTAGGACCCATAGTTTTCGAGATATAAGCGAAAAACCGAAAAAAGGGACCTTCTAAGGGCCCCCCTGCCCCCCGCTCACCTCCTAGGAGTGGGGACTTCTAGTATGTTTACCTCCTAACTAGTCCAAACAAAGTCCCAAAGTCAAAAATTGTGTTCCTTCCATTTCCCTCTACAACTTTTCATTGACTGGACTAGTAGTGTTACCGAATAAGAAATGTGTAAGACTTCCAACAGCGAGGAACAACAAGAGAACAAACATATAAGTTACAGTACATAATTTTATTATCAGATCGGTAAATCGTTTGAACAAGTGTAGGAATTCAAATATCTGGGAACATTAATTACATCTTCCTCCACTAAACCAAATCTTTCCATTGACATGTGTACATTCTGTATCCAGGTAGTAGCAGGTCGTCCTCTTCCTCTTCTTCTCTTACTTTCCCATTCCTGTACGATTCTAGGTATTCTTTCTTCTCCCATTCTACGTACATGTCCATACCATCGACTTCGATGGTAATTACTGATACAAATAATATTAAGGCAGAAGTTAAGTGTAGACTCAAATCAGGAAATGCGTGTTTTTATGCAGTTCAGAAACTCTTATCATCTCGTCATCTGTCCAGAAATCTAAAAATTAAGATTTATAAGACTATTATCCTGCCTGTTGTATTATATGGGTGTGAGACATGGCCGCTAACTGATCCGGAAGAACATAGTCTGAGAGTGTTTGAAAATAGGGTGCTTCGAAAAATATTTGGGCCCAAGAGGGATGACAATGGAGACTGGAGAAAATTGCATAACGATGGGCTTTAGGACCTGTACGCTTCACCAGATATAGTAAAGGTAATTAAATCGCGAAGGATGAAATGGGCTGGACATGTTGCACGTATAGGGGAGGAAAGACATATCTCAAAAGTATTGATTGGGAGACCCGAAGGGAAAAGTTCACGTGGAAGACCTAGACGTAGGTGGGAGGACAATCTTAGAACGGATTTATGGGAAGTAGGATTTGTGGGGAATGACTGGATGGAGTTAGCACAGAATAGGGTTGAATGGCGGACTCAGGTAAGCGCGGCAATGAACCTTAGGGTTCCATAAAATAGATAATATTCCTTTAGCTTGTTTGGGAACAGCAGCGTCGCCAGGAATTTTATTAAGGGGGGCAAAATCAATTTCGGACCTCAATTTCAAATGATTAGGCTAAACACATTAATATTCACTTAGTTAACCGGATCGTTTTTTGAACCCAAGCTGAATTCGACGAGGCTACAAAGTTTTTTAAGTTAGCAGAATACGCTCTTTTGAGTAATGGCCTTGGTGAGATATTATTATAAATACATATTATAGTTATAATTAGTTAATACTCGCTAAACTCATTATAAAGTAATTCTATTTTTTTTATTCTCCATGCTACAACTGTAAGTTGACAAAGAATACCACAAATAAATGAATCCATAAGGCAATCCAGAGGGGGCAGTTGCCCCCCATGCCGACGCCCATGCTTGGGAATTGTCTATTGCCATTGACTAAGTAAGTAAGTATAGGTTAGTCACATATTTATAATGAGAATACTGTTGTTTTCATTGTCAGTGTCATCATTATTAAGTTATTGTTACAGTATGTTTTCGTAAGCTTCCACATTAGCTTATTAAACTGTATTAGGCTATATATATCCTAGAATACAATCATGGAGAATTCATGCAAAGAATTGGAGACAGCTGGTGTAATTTATATGCAATGTTTGCATGAATTAGCACACATAACATATTTCCATATCGGATATAGTATGCAGTTGCTGTTACAATAGAGGCTATTGTATAGTATGTAATATGTGCACAGTCACCTTCATCATCAGCGAGGACTCGTTCTTTTTTTATCCGCTTGTTTGTAAAGTGGAAGATTATAAAAAAAACAAGCCTCTTTCACCATGATATTTAATCGCTTTGGTGTAAATAAAGGTATGACTGAATGCACGTTGTCCAATCATAGCTTTAAACGATGTACAAGTTTAGTTATTTTTGCTGCCAACTTGACAGCAGTAAATGCTATTCATCATTTTTCTCTATTTTTATTGTTATATAAGTTTAGACATTTTAGGTTATTGCATTACATTCTTTATTCATTTACTTACAACATTAGATTTATTATTTACAATTAGTAAATATTGCTTATTATGTTCTATTTATTAATATTTGAAGTTTAAAGAATATTTATTCATATTTAAGCCTATCATGTTGGCTACGGATATCGTTCTCTGTCACTTCCTGTTTCTGAAGTCAACATGACTCAAATTATTATTTAAATAACATACATTTTCTAGCTTGTAAGCTATTATCCCTATTCATTGCCTTTAATTATTCATATTTGATTATTATTTTTGTATCCAGTCTTCAGGATACATTTCTTGAGCAGTTTATATGCATTTCATATAGCTCAATGACTTGACTTCCTTCTTCTTGTGCCGTGGTTATTTTCGGCACTATTTATGATTCTATTTTTTTGTGGTGTACTTACGCGTCTCCCATATTTAGCGATCTTTTCGTAAGTTCAGTGGGTTCATTTTAGTCTCTTTTGTTTTTCTTATGGTTCTTTCTGGTTATACGATTATCTACTGTTTTTCGCCCTCTGTGTTTTCCGGTTTGTTTTGTGAATTAAGTTTCGGTCGCTGCGCCATCTGCTGGGCGGCCGGGGTTTCGCCTCGCTTTTTTGCGTGTTAAGAGTCTTGGTCCGGATCGTGAGGAATCAACATCTACTGGAGCTACCGGTCCTACAGATGTATTCGGAGGGCGATTTTATTTAGACATCAGGTATGTTTTAATGTTTGATCATGAGTTTCTGGTGGGCCGTTTTGCTTAGTTTAAATTTTATATATTCTTTTTTGCGTTCGGTTTTTCTTGGGCCCACCAGTTTTCATTTCTGTGGTTATGTTTCGTTTCCTTTTATTATATATAATGATTTCATTGATCACTCTTCTAATCTGAAATTACGTACCAAAAGATCGCTGCCATTAGCCAGTCTACTCATTGGTACAGGGCCTTCTGCCCCAGTCTTGTAAAACACACTATCCAGTTATTCTCCGTGCTTACGCAGATTTGTATTCAGCTTTGTTCCCGAGCACGGCGGGATTTATTGTTTCTTGAATTTGCTTGTATTTGCATCTCTGTGGTTATTACAATGGCCCCAAATTTTGCCTTTGTATTTTGTCATTTCATAAATAAAATTTGATGTTGCTGTTTTTTTAAATACTGTTTCTTATTACGAGTATGGACTCTGGGTTTTCTTCATTAAGTCTTCTAGGGATAGCACTCCGCCGCAACAAGTGGTTGCAGAGCGTGGTTGATCTAGTATTTTTCAGCATTTTGGCCTCTTTTTGCCTCAGTTTTTCAAAATTTCTTTCGCTTTCCAATCTTTCTAGCTAAGTTTTAGGATGCCTGCTACCACAACATGTGGTAGCTGAGCTAGTCGATCAGTTTTCTCCAGGGGTTTTCTAAATTTTTCAATTTTTCAATTTTTATAATTCAGTTTTCGGGTTAGGTTAGTCATCTATTTTTATTTTCCCTGTCAGGTTAGTAGTTTCATGATTTTTCATGGCTGTATAGCCCCGGCGGTCTTACTGTGAGCGTTATGCTTTATTTTTCAGTATTTGTACCATGCCGTTTTCATTCATATTTATAACATTTTCTTCTATTTCTGCTCTCTGCGTTCTGGTGAAATTTTCGTCGGTTACGTAGGGTAATAGCTTCCGGTTCTGGCAGTCTCACCAGAGTAAGTCTCTGTGGGTTTTTTTCTGCCAGGATTTGTGGGTTTGAGGCAGTGTAGAATGTTTTGAGACGTTTCCGTGTCGCCTGTCATGATGTTTTGTGCCCGTAAGACTTGTTGCATCAGCAAAGTCTGGTGTTTTTTTTTGACAGTCTTTTCGAGGCCTTTTTTCCGTAGGTGTTTCCGGATGTTTGGTCTCTGTTTTCATTCTTTTCAGTATAGTCAGTTTTGAGTCGTTTCCGTGCCTCCTTTCGTGATGTTTTGTGCCCGTAAGATTGGTTGCATCAGCGAAGCCTGGTGTTTTTTGACCGTCTTTTCGAGGCCTTTTTCCGAGGGTGGTTCGTGATGTGTGCTCGCTGTTCTTCATACCTTTTTCATTGTTTAGCTGCCTGTTAACTTTGGGATTATTTTGTCTAGCCCGTTTAGCTGTTTGATTCCGATATTTTTTCTAGTATATTGGTACCATTCATCCACCGTCTTATTTTCTGAGTTTGGTTAGTAGGCTGATAGGTTAATGAATTTCCCGGGTTCCGTTCCTATAGGCCTTCTTTTCTAAGCTAACCTATCATCGTGGGCATTTGGTAAAGTTTTCTTAGACCCAATGTAATTTTATTTTTAATCTAAATTTTCCGTGAGTTTATCTTTCTAGATCTATTTGCCGTTCAGTATCATCATATCTATACTTTTCCAAAGTTAAATTTTTTTTCGGACTTTTCTTGGGATTCCTTTTTTCTAAAGCAGTTTGTATACTTTCATTATAGTCATTCTCTATTTATTCACATCAATCTTTTACAGTTACTATTCCCATTTCTGTATTTTTCTTTCCTAGTTCTAGCAGTGTTTCTCCGGGTTTGTTTCGCCTTTTCCTGTCTGTCTTTCCTGGTTTTCTGTGGTCTTCTTTTTTTTCTTTCTGAAAATAATATAACAATTATCAGTTCAGCTAAATTTCTCTACACTAAATAAAATAAAATGGTTATGCCACTCTGGTTTTCTTCTGTCTGTTTTGAAATTATCTTGGGGGTTGTTTTGTAAAATTCTAAATGTCTATTGGCAGCGATCAAGGACCCAAAAAAGAGAAAAAAAATCAATTTCTGCTCTCAGTTATTTTAATAAATTTAACATACTTTTACCATATGGTTAACATGATTTTTATTCCTCACATATTAATCTTTGTGTCTCAAAACCTCTATAAAGGAAAAATGTTTATGCCTCATCAGAGTGTTAGGTTGTAATATATATACTTCAGTAATTTTCTTTGATAATTTTGGGCTTGTATTTGATTACAGTGCTGTGGTGTTTAATGATTAGATAAAAAGTATAATTATTATATTTATAAAAAACAGGCATTATTATATTTATAAAGAAAAAGGAGCTATAGAAAGGCTATTGATGTTGAAATCAATCAAGGAATTTTATAGAAACTTTCTATATTTATTTACGTCATCGATTACTCAGTATCTTGTGAAATAAAATGATAAAATTATGTCGATAGATATTTGCGATTGGTTGCAGTTCCACGTGTTCGTATTTTGGAATGGTCACTGAGTCATGAGCAAAATAGTCATTGCTATTAGCTTAAATAATTTCAAAGTCAGGTTAGATTAGATTATATAACCTACAAAAGGATGATATATTTTAGTTATGTAATACACTCTTCGATTTTTTATTTTGTTTATAATGACATTTTTTATCTTATCATTCTTTTTACTTTTCAGAATATGTTATTATTTTCCTTTTGCCTACGGTATATGGTAGTAAGTCTTTGTTATACAGTCGTCTACCATAATATTATATTGTTTGAGTTATGAGGTAGTCTGACGCGGCTTCCTTTCAGATTATTTTAGTTATATTTGTTCTTTCCATGACATATCCATTTCCTATTCTTGTTTGTTCCACTGATTTATCCTTTCTTTGGCACAGTATTCATTATTTATATGAACTGTTCAGCGATGAGTAAATCTGCTAAGTTTGAAAGCGGAAGGTATTCACACATCCGGGTGATTCTGCAAGAATGAGTTACATTTCCTGTGAACCCTTATCAAGAACAGGGGCATCTTCCCTCTCCTCACAGGTCACATGTCCTAACCATCAGTCCATGGTTAATCGACCGAATGGAGGATTATTCTCTCAGTTCTGGCAAGGGTCCCATAACAAAACTCCCTCAGATGAACTTCAAAGCCATCCCCACCCTCTTTCATAGTCTTGCAGTTCTGTCGTACCCTTCTTCAACAAGTTCTTTCTTTTTCCTTCGACATACTTTTCTCTTTGAAGAAAATTCTCTTCCCGTTTATCCCACACCCCTGTCTCTCCGTAACTACCACCATCATCCACCCTGTTAATGATCCTCCCCTTCAACTTTCTCTTTCCCTCATTCCGATGCACATAGGCTTTGTTAGACTGATAAACACGTCCAAAACTTTTGCTTGACAGATTCTATTCAAGGCCTCCTCTACATACACCATCAAGCTATGCCTACATCCCACATCGGTTGATAGATGCGGTAAACCTCCCATACTGCCTCTCCGAGTGATACTTGCAAAGAATAAAAGATAATTTTAGAGCTGAACAACTATCTTAAAAATTAGTATTTAAAATGTGAAATATAAAAATAAATATTTAGTGCTACAGTCGCCTTTAATAGCGTACGGTAGTGGTTTAAATAGGCCTACTATTGCCCATAGACGCCGACTTTGGGGGCAAGGTACTTTGCGACCCTCCCCCGGCACTTACGTTTTTATCATATAAGGCATAGGCCTATGTTATACTACTAAAATCCAATTCTGCTAATGCCCTTTGAAACCAAGTGTTCAAACGTAGTGCGAAAACTTTTTCAGGGGTAAAAGTACTTCAGCATGGTTCCTCTAGAAGAAAGTTTTGGGGTCAGAATCTGATATATTCCATTAAAGAATCCCTAGACTAATTTAGAGGGTTTGAGCAAAACATGTGGCATTTATAGATCCAGTAATACTTTAACTTATACCTTACGCTCTTATGGTTATCAGTCTGTCTCCTTCAGGTTTTTGTGTTTCAAAGTAAATGCAACTAAGATTACACGCTTGAATGATGATGAAAGATCGTCAAGGAAAGTCAAAATCGAGTCCCAATATCTTACATTGATAATTCTACAACATAGAAGGAAGAAGGGGTTGTAGAAGGAAATGGATTTAATACGTTAGAAGAGACAGGTTTTGCTTCCATTTGTTTACTGGCCGGAAATTTTAATTAATTTTGGACGGCAATTCATAACATTTATTCTGAAATAAGTTGGCTTGTTGGTATGAATACTTCTATGTTCATGCATGTCAGTTTATAATCCACTTCAATAATTTTTGCAGTGTTGCATTTTACACAAGTCAAACAGTTAAATGGTAATAATTATAATGCACTTTTGCATTGTACGGCAGCAATCGCAGAGTTTAATTGCATTAGAAGTCATATTCTAAGCTTCACTGTTAAAAAAATCGTTTGCTAGAAGACATTATTTAGGGTATAGCACACAGTATATTTTCTGTGTCCCTAGAACACGATCATCGGCTACTATCACAGAGTGTCCAATACAGTTTGGAGTCCAGGAGCTAGAAGCATAGTATTGCCTTCCTGCTCGCTAACTCCTGAGCTCCGTACTGTAAGTATGATGCAGTTGCACGCAGTTCCAATATCCAACAATTGTTGTGTCGAACAGTAAATGAGTAACATGTCTCTATCGTGAGCTATTGTTTTCGTATGGATTAAGCCATTGCATTGACTATGTATTAACGTAAGATGTTAGCATAATGTTTAGACCTACATTTTCACATCTATGGACACGATTTAGACCTATATTATCAAAAAGAATTGCTCTGCCCAAGATTTATATGTGCTTCTATTCAATCTTATTTTAAGAAATCGTAGTTCCTAAACCGACACTCTATAGAACTCACAAGCCAGCGAACAGTTGGGTTTGCTCCATAGAAAATAAACGAGGAACGATTATCACATTAATGAAATTTCCAAGAGCAGTAAATGATTCATCAGGATTGTGGCACATAAAGAAATGCGCAGATCAATCTGCCACTTCTGTACTAATGTTCCTGACCAAACCTAACATAACAATGGTAGTACATGTCACTGACCTAATTACCTAGTTACACTAAGACGTTCCGATGTCTGTTTCTAATAATTTCCTATGGTAGCTTTTACTATCATTTATTTTATTCGCCATCCCCGTGGTGAATCTAAAAATCCATTATATTTATAGTCGTATTATCCCGTTCTAAATAGCATATCGACGTTTCGTTTATAATCCTTAGACTACTATGCCATCTGCAGAGTTAAGTCTTCACATAGTCAAGTTTGTGGGCCCACTAAGCCAAAAGTTGGGATGGAATTATGTATAAATCTACAGACATCGCAGTCTACAAATCCCCCTACGAGCTCACACCGAACTATTGTTAATATTCCATTTGTCCCATTTCCCTCGATCCCTCACCCTCTCGCCCCAAGAAGTGAGCCCAACGTAGCCCACAGATTTGCGACAGTAACAACACCAGCAATTTCTGTCTGACAGTCTAGGGTTGAAATACGGGAAAGGCTTGCAACGGACTCTGCAAAAGTTGCGTTCCCTATATCAGAGAAAGGAAAGATGATGAGAAAAGGAAAAAATTGTAAAGTAGATAGTATTAGTGGAATGAAAAGGGGGGAAAGGAAATGCCCGAGGAAAATCACGAATGGCACGCTTTTCTTGCCCCGAATTCCACGGGCTAAGCAAAAGCCAATGCGTCGTCAAATAAAATAATTTATATTGTGCTTTAAGTATATTTGTTTATTATTAATGAATTTCATTTCCACTAGTGCTGTATGCTAATTAGAGAATTAAAGTTTTTCAGCCTTACGCACTAGTATTTAGTAAGAATCTAACGGCTACTTGAGCTGAATACGTAGAATGATTATAGATTATTTATATTATTGCCACTAACATAATATAATAATATAGTTTAAAACTGTTTATAGATTATTTATTTTTCTGCCACTATCATATGATACAGTTGATAAAATAAGTGACTTATTATACAATATATTTGCAAGTATAAATTATATCATAATACACACAGTTTTTATCTTGCTTTCAAAACTGTCCCTTTTATATGGTAACGTCGTATGTACATTCTTTAAAATCACAATATCATTAGTTGAATTTTAATTCCTCATACATTGATAAAATATTAAATATTTATACCAAAAAGTCATGTATTAAATATGTATCAGGTTATATTTCCACCTAAGCACTAGTAGGGTTGAAAAGAATAGAAAAAGGTTGATAAGGAATCAAAATGCCCTAGAAAATTAATTGTATAGTTTTTAATATAATTCTAAAAAACCAGTTTATAAAAGTACGAAAGAATTGAAAAAAATTTTCTACGTACAGTATTGATTTGTATAAGTGTTACACATAGTCATTACAGATAAAACATGTACAATATTAAAATTATAATTACAAATGTGTTGTACCAATTACAATATTTGAGAGAATAAAAAGTCCTTGTGGATTATATCGATAAACGTTTCTAAATTACTTGCTAAAGACAGATAAAATTATGTACATATGTATTTGCAGCTAATTAAATATAAGAAAAATTATGAGGATATAGAAGATACGTCAATGAATAAAAAACCAAGTACACAAACTGTGGATTAATCTTCTATAGTAGAGCTGCTTAACATGTGATACGTAAAATCAGTGTTAGGTTAAAATCTTCTTATAGATGTCTAGATTTTATTTTCACTATAGTTATTAGACATAAGAAAAGATTTGTATGGAATATAAGATGTGGCTTTAATTCAGTTTTGATGAAGAAAAAGACAAATAAAATTTAGTATATACAGAAAACATACTTTTTCCGATAATTTCATCAATAGCTCTTCTAACCACCCCCACTCACAAAAAATAGCCGCGTTTAGAAGTATGATTCATAGATTGCTTCAAATCCCTTTAAGCAAAAAAGACTATAATGATGAATTACAGACCATTATCCAAATTGCTACTAACAACGGTTATACAAAATCCATTATCTATAAATTACTTACTAAAAGCAAGAAGCAACTACACAAACAAAAATATCCAACATCAAAACTTTCCCCCATCAATAATAATAGCAAAAATAAGAAATACATAGCTTTTACATATACAGATCCAGACATACATAAGATTCTGAAACCACTAAAATCTGACAAAGTTCAAATAGCCTACAAAACTAACAACAGCATCAAAAACCTATTACAACATACAACAAACACTAAAAAAGACCAATTCGAAAAATGTGGAGTTTATAAATTAAATTGTACCGATTGTAACGCTGTCTATATTGGACAGACCGGTAGAACTTTTAGAAAAAGATTTTCAGAACATATAAGTGACTTCAAATATAATCGTAGAAAATCAGCTTTTGCTAACCACCTAATAGATAACGCACATAACTTAAATACAATTGATAACACTTTGGAAATCCTTCATAACCATAAAAAGAGCATAAAACTAAACACACTAGAACAGTACGAAATTTACAAACATAAACATCTGGTTGTTAATGAAAACAGTATTGAACACAACAAACTTTTCGAAACGTGCCTTAAACTCACACACAACGCATATAAGTTTTCCCAAGTTAGTAGTCAGCCTGTTCATGGCACTAACTCATCAACTCCTACTAGTACATAAAAGCTTGTAAGTATTTCGTATGCAAATTATATCGTTTTAACACAGCTGCTCTTCTGTGAAAAAGTTTATAATATTGTCACATATAATAAAAACTATTCTAATCTTCGCTTTCTTCTAGTGTACTTATGGACTGAAGATGAAGCGTGATGCTTCGAAATGCATTTCCAAATATTGAAATTTGAATAGACTACGCTGACAAGGAATCAAAACTGAATTAAAGCCACATCTTATATTCCATACAAATCTTTTCTTATGTCTAATAACTATAGTGAAAATAAAATCTAGACATCTATAAGAAGATTTTAACCTAACACTGATTTTACGTATCACATGTTAAGCAGCTCTACTATAGAAGATTAATCCACAGTTTGTGTACTTGGTTTTTTATTCATTGACGTATCTTCTATATCCTCATAATTTTTCTTATATTTAATTAGCTGCAAATACATATGTACATAATTTTATCTGTCTTTAGCAAGTAATTTAGAAACGTTTATCGATATAATCCACAAGGACTTTTTATTCTCTCAAATATTGTAATTGGTACAACACATTTGTAATTATAATTTTAATATTGTACATGTTTTATCTGTAATGACTATGTGTAACACTTATACAAATCAATACTGTACGTAGAAAATTTTTTTCAATTCTTTCGTACTTTTATAAACTGGTTTTTTAGAATTATATTAAAAACTATACAATTAATTTTCTAGGGCATTTTGATTCCTTATCAACCTTTTTCTATTCTTTTCAACCCTACTAGTGCTTAGGTGGAAATATAACCTGATACATATCTCATTAGCACTAGCTGAAAAAATGAAATTTATTAATACATCATGTATTAAAATTTCCTTAAAAATTAAAATCATATACACTTAATCACAATTAATTAAAAATTTGTCAAAAGGTAGTTACTAATATATACAATCATATACACTTAATCACAATTAATTATAATTTGTCAAACAGTAGTTGCTAAACAATTAATTATTTGATATAAAATTAGTTATTACTTTAATTGAGAAAGCAAGTCTCCTTAGTTATGAGTATAATCATTTTCTTAGTTTTATATATACATTTTCTTTTTAGCCAGTTGTGATGTATTTTCATATAAGATTAATATTCGTTTAGAATATTGGTATCGTTAATATTTTGATACTTATATTTTGGTAATTATCAATTATAATAATTGTATTAATGGATTCATCAGGAATTCCATTAAATGATTAGACAATAAGATTGTGATAAAATTGTTTTGTTTTTTAAAATATTACTTCTCACTATTGAAGTGATTGAAGTTTACGTTAAGTTGAATTGTTGTGTTTAAAACTAGTTACTTCGTTTCCAGCTCAATGTATGTTGATTCTTAGGAAGTCAGTATTCTTGGAAAAAAAAAATCAAGAATACTGACTTCCTAAGAATCAACATACATTGAGCTGGAAACGAAGTAACTAGCTTTAAACACAACAATTCAACTTAACGTAAACTTCAATCACTTCAATAGTGTGAGAAGTAATATTTAAAAAAACAAAACAATTTTATCACAATCTTATTGTCTAATCATTTAATGGAATTCCTGATGAATCCATTAATACAATTATTATAAGTGATAATTACCAAAATATAAGTATCAAAATATTAACGATACCAATATTCTAAACGAATATTAATCTTATATGAAAATACATCACAACTGGCTAAAAAGAAAATGTATATATAAAACTAAGAAAATGATTATACTCATAACTAAGGAGACTTGCTTTCTCAATTAAAGTAATAACTAATTTTATATCAAATAATTAATTGTTTAGCAACTACTGTTTGACAAATTATAATTAATTGTGATTAAGTGTATGTGATTGTATATATTAGTAACTACCTTTTGACAAATTTTTAATTAATTGTGATTAAGTGTATATGATTTTAATTTTTAAGGAAATTTTAATACATGACTTTTTGGTATAAATATTTAATATTTTATCAATGTATGAGGAATTAAAATTCAACTAATGATATTGTGATTTTAAAGAATGTACATATGACGTTACCATATAAAAGGGACAGTTTTGAAAGCAAGATAGTAAAAACTGTGTGTATTATGATATAATTTATACTTGCAAATATATTGTATAATAAGTCACTTATTTTATCAACTGTATCATATGATAGTGGCAGAAAAATAAATAATCTATAAACAGTTTTAAACTGTAATATTATATTATGTTAGTGGCAATAATATAAATAATCTATAATCATTCTACGTATTCAGCTCAAGTATCCGTTAGATTCTTACTAAATACTAGTGCGTAAGGCTGAAAAACTTGAATTCTCTAATATTTGTTTATGCATAGGCCTAGTGTATAATCGGTAGTTTTACTGTTGAGTTGTGTTTCTCTGGAGTTGCACTTCTCTTTCGTGAATTATGTCTGAATAGATATTTCACAAAGCTTATGTATGATAGTCTATATTTCAGAGATTAGGCAGTGCATTAATCTGTATGTGCCCTCCATTACAGTTTCCTTTGTCATCAATGCTTTCTCTCTACTCATCACCCTCTTCGAATTGGCAATGAAACTTGATTTGAAAGGGAAAGACCGACAGACAGACTAGCAAAAGACGGAAAGAGATTGACGGTAAACATGGGAAATGCATTAATAAATAATAGAGGAGCCTGAAGAGAATAACTTAATCAAGAAAACTTTTAAGTTCTGATTCATATTCAGAAATGTATAAAATAAAGGTTTTAACGCTTTTATTTAATTCCGGAGACCCTAAGACGAGTTAAACTTTCTCTTTGGAAAACATCTTTAATGTATCTAAAATTACAAATGTATTAAGAAGTTTTTCGAACGTCGTTTTGTACTCAAAGTTAAGAGGCGAAAACTTCGTTTCTTTTTCATACCAATATGAATATTCTGAACTAATAAACGGAGGGTTAAGCAATCCTTGGTCATTCCAAGAACTGTTGTTTTGGTTTATAAGATTTCCCAATAGCCATTAAATTTGTTATTACTTAATGGCGCTTTAAATCGACTATTATTTTAATTTTAAAATAACTAGAAATGTATTTTATTGAATAATCAACTTACACCCTATTCCACTGACCAATGGGGATTACAAGAGCGATAGACATTTACTTTATCTTCGATATTAAATCTATGATTTTGTAGTTCCGGTTTTATTACGTAGACTTAAATTTATTTTTCGAGCAAACAGAAAAATAATTATTAAGTAAAATTGATCTCAAAAGACAAATTAAATTATCGTTTCTTACAGTACTTACTTGAAAATATTCTTGGAATGCAAGAATGATAATGTAGGATTGTTAGCAGACATAGGCCAAGAAACAAACCAAAAATAAACATTCTAATAAATTAATCAAAACATAACTAAAATATAAGATGTTTACCTTAACTTTTCTAGCAAATACGCTCCTCCTACGTTCGTTTTTGCATATGACGTCATCACATGACATCCAGGTTTTAAAAACTGGGAGAGGGCAAAATGTATCTTGCCTCCTCCCCCCCCCCCAAATGGTTAGAATGAAACAACAATATAGTTTCCCGCAATAGTTAGTTTTTACATGATAATTTTCTACATAACTCATAAATAAATGTTATTTTAATTATAAGTGTCTTAAATTGGCTATATTTTGTGAATGAGATGTTCAAACTCGAGTGCCTATGAATAGATTACGATATTCCTGCTTAATCGACACCTTAAAGAACAACAATTTATAAAAACTAAATGTCAGGTTGTTGACCTCAGTGATGAAGAGGTATTTTGACGGCTGTGGTTCCGAAGGTCGCGGGTTGAAAACCGTCTGAGGTTGGTGGATTTTTCAGAAATTAAACATCCTGGCACGAAGTCCATCGGGAGGAACTATCATCTATCATAGATTTACACTAGGTTTAAGAGCTCCAATAAACATTCTTCATACTGAAAATTTAATGTGAACAGCCACTTCTGTTCTCAAATTCAAGTGAATAGAAAGACAATCCTCCAGTGACAGTTGCCTTTATAAAAAATAAATAAATGGAATAAAAAGAAAATATGTACTTATAAATATGTACGACCGTATACATTAAGTTATAAATTAGTTATTAGAATTGATTAAATTTGTCTCTATACAATTAACATCCTTAATACAAGGCAGCTTTCCTATAATGATACAGCATAATGGAACTTGACTATAATTATGAATTTCAAAGTTGTATATCTTCAAAACTATATGAGATAGAGAGATGAAATTTTCGGCATACAATCATCATTCTATTGTTTTCATTTTGGGCATTAGTAATCTATTCTAAAGGATTTATGGTTGGAATTAATTTATTTATAATTTTGAAGCTATCAAAATGTACTATTCATTTAACAAAATTTTAGAATAGTAAAATAGGCCTACCGGGTAGGGAAATAATAGTGCTTAGAAATGTAGGTTAAGATAGCAGCTTCATTTTGTTAAAATCATGCATGTATCTCCAAAGCATTTATAGGTATTTAAAAAAAATAGTCTTCCCCTAGAATATATTTTCGTTCGCTTATAACTTAATATATTACGTTAACACTTAGTAGTAGACTACATTTTGGGTACTGTTCACTATGAACATTATGCACATGTTGTGAATTGTTATAATCTTATTGTTAGTGTAAAAAATGGAAGTTTTAATACTGGATTATATTCAGTTATTGGAACCTTAGGCTACAGATTTTAAATTTATCATATATCAGTGGGACTTATCCTTTCTGAGACAGTTTTTATTATTAAAGTGCGTTAATTTTTTTAACTAGAATTTATAAAAGTAATTTATGCAAATTATTTAAAGATAAACTAAGTTCATTAGTCTGAATTCGAAGAAAGGAAGCTGGTCTGCTTACTACCGACTATAATTTTATTTGAGCTTATCTAACAGAAATATTGAGCCACAATGTCAACTGTTGGATTAGGAGACTTAGAGGCATTTAGAACAAATTAATGAATGTAATTTACAGTAGATAAACTTTATTATATACGTCTACTAAACCTATTGTAAAACTTCTGATAGTTAAAAGGGATCATGCTGATGGATTCCTTCAAAGCATTACGTATTTACGTAGGTAATCTGATTTCCATGTTTTGTTTATACAAGCATAAATCATGAAAAATTTTAGAGTCCAGTAGTAAAAGTTAGTTTTTTTAGTCTTATTCTAGTATTAATGTCTGCAGCCCTATTCTGTAACTTTTCGTTTTGCCAGCCGCTCGACTCGAGATGTTACCGATCGGGATCTCCCCATTCCGAGTCGATCGAAATGTTGGCTTGTTTGGTATTCTGTAACACCAATCGAGATCATCCACTCGTTTTGCGTATCTCAAAACGAAATCCCGAAGGTAGCCGAAGAATTAGTGACGTACAGGTGACGTTCACCAATGAGAGGCAAGGGTTTTAAGTGACGTCATCTCAACTGTGAAGAGTTGTCGTCTGAAACAGCTCTCCCGCCATAATGAAAATGGTTTAACTAACCCTAAAATTCACGAGACTTCATAATATCTCACACAATTTATAAAATAAAGTCGTACTAAAAGAACTTAATATGAATAGGCCGCTTATTTTTTTGACGGGCCTTACAAATAAGTTATAATAAAACCTATGTATCTTAAATGTCTACTGCTGTGGTTTTAAAATTTTGCAATGAACACTGCTACACTAAATTCTATTCATTGGATCTCATTTCTAATGTTAGGAATGTGGTGAGCTTACTTGGGGGTTGCACTACAAAGAAAGGCTAGAGGGGCACGGTCAATCATCTCTCATAGACCGTTATGTTCCATTCTTCCAAATTGTGTTTCACATTTACGCTTTGCAGAGGCAGTCAGGCATTTGTAGTCTACAGAAGCTGTACAATTCCGTGTAATATTGTCACTAATTCAATTTTTATCGAGTATGTGCAAATTTGATAATGGATGAACAGTGAAAGTGCAGTTCTGTAATTATTCTGTGAAAGCATTAAAATAGTTATGTGTGTTATTTCAAGCGATATAGTCTCCACAAGAGAGAATCCAGTTATCAGTGGTTTGTAGTCTTCAATATACACTTCTCATTGCCAGGTAATTACGCATGCATTTTCCTAATTAATTTTGCACAAGCTGACTACATAGTACACTATATTATGTCTAATTAAAAGCATTTACTAAATGACTCTTATTGGGTAATATTTGCTAAAGTAGTCTTTTATCGTACTACGTGTGTTCTATTTATTACAGCATTTTTATAGTTATGCATTTAATTTAACAAAAACAGTGATTACAGAAATTATTAAAACTATTATATATGTTTTCTTTGAGATTAGTCTAGTTTTTAAACGTAAATTACTGCTAGTATAAATATGACACGCCATAAACAATTGAAATGGTTATTGAACCTTCATATGAAATGTTCGGGCATCCTTGGCCTATATTAATTTTTTATTTATTTCGGAGATTGGTTGACATAGGTAAAATATATGTACAGTACATTTTAGGAATGAATACAAATATCATCTGCTGTTTATTTTATTTGTAGTTTGTTTTCTGTACTTAATGTTCATAATTATGGCAAGAACATATTATACTGTTAGTGAATTGGGGTTGACGGTGTTATTAACGATTAAATTATATTACAATTAAAGAAAATTAGTAGGCTACTTACATTTTTACTACAACTAATATTTCTGTGGCCATGATTTGTAAGGCAAACATAACCCTAGATTTTTACATATATTATTTTAATATGTTTTCATTAGTTTATTAAGTTTTAAATATTTTAATTAGTTATGCTTATGCATTAATAACACAAATTTAATAGAATGGCATTGTGTATTGCTTTCCTTCGTTATTTATTTGACTTAGAAATTTCCAAACGAATGCGTGAGACCTCTCGGCAAGGATTCCGATCAGCCGCCATTACTATCGGTATGATTCCGATCGCTCGGAATCGGAATGGAGTTACAGAATACCAAAACATGGAAAAATCGGTTTCTTCGCCGATTCCGATTCCGATTCCGAAATCGAGAAGTTACAGAATAGGGCTGCTGGACGTAGAAGCTGTACTGTAATTGAGATTTAGGTATGTTCCGAGTTAACGCGTTCAAAACGAGCTATATAGGGCCTATATGCGATACTGCCGTTGTATTCTAGGGCTTTCAAATGAATTAAACAGAGAGCTTATAACGTTCTGTAGATGGTAATAAATAACATAATTAATTGTGTGCATTTGTGTGCATGTATAATTTTAAAGTGATATTTATCACAATTAGGAAGTTGCTATCCGTACTTAGTATACTTCATATAAGCTACACTCCATAACGATTTTGCTATGTCAACAGAAGTCTACTAAGTTGTTAAAAACTGCACTCCCAGGTGTTGTTTAAATACCCAAATTTGTTTGTAATAAAGATTAAGCACACCTAAGCGTTGCCTGTCCGTTCTTTAATGGTCGTTTTATTCTTAATTGTTACATTTATTTTAATTCAGTGTAGCCTGTTTCAAACTGCTTATTTATGACTGTTTGGTATTCTTTTTTCTACAAGATAATTATTTTCTTTTGATGCCACTACTTTTACAATATTTTACATAACTCTCATCACTCCAGGGGAAACCAAATAGTTATGTAGCATTACTAATACTACCTATTGAAGCGTTTATCATAGGTAATCCCACGAGAGATCACGAGCTTATCGATATATTTATCTGATGAAACTCGCTATCTCGTGTAGTATATATTAAGACTACTCCATGAATAATATGTAACGGATTTTGTAAATAATAATTATTTACTTACTTTGTTGTCAATATTCTGTCAGCTGTAAGATCACAACATACTAGATGAATTAACAGTCTATGAATCAATTCGGGTTCCTAATTGGCTTGCACCAAATCGAAATTGTGTTTTTTAATCAATGGACGTTAATATTATTTCAGTTTCCTTGCAAGTTGTGTTGCATAAAAGAATGTGCTTTTGTTCTGTTCAAGTTTATTTTTCTCTCTTTCAACCCATTTACCAGTGCATTTTTCAAGATCACATAAGAAATTGGTTCGGCACTCTCTTAATTTTAATTATGGCTGTAAACACAGAAGTGCAGCTTGTAAGTCACGAACGTAATCATAATTGCAAAAGCGATCAGAATATTAAGCAGAACTTTTCTCTGATCTAAATGAGACTATTCTCCTACACTTAATGTATCCACCCATCGCAAACATTTTTATCCGTAGGAAGTCTGTAATAATTATGTCACTATCCTATCACCGTAAATTTTACCTCTATTTCTACATATTACATACTTTGTGAGAATATTGACTCTAAAATAACACAAATAAGACACTTCGCATCAATAAGTTCCATACATTACACACAGCTAGATACATACTCGCAACACTCTAGCTGTCTACACGTAACATAAGCCCGCCACGGCGCATCCTGGTCTGACATACATGTATGTACCTTGCCCTATGCTATATTTTCTATCCACCTCTGACTTTTTAGTTATTTCCGTGTATCAGTATGGTCACTTTCTGTCTGTCTGCCTATTCGAACCCATCCATTTTCATGTTATTGGAAATTTTCTTTCCGTCTACACGACTGAAAGTATAGGCTACTACTACCTATTAATTAACGACGCACCCAACTTCCTCCTTTTTATCTTTACCGCCTATTTGTATGGAGAATTGGGGATGTAAGTGTAAATATACTATTTCCATTGTCAAGTGCGATATGATAAATTAAATAAGATTTTTTTTTTTCATTTGTCTAGGTTCTAATCAAACGAAACAAATATATATTCTTAATTTGTCAGTACATTTATAGAGCAGGAATGCATCTTGGGGCGCAATTTACACATTGAGCGGGTGCCACAGTGGTCCAAAACGCGAATCTAGCGGGACAAAATTATATTATGTTTTGAAACTATACCTTTACGTGTAATGTATACATACAATGTAAAGAAACGCACTTAAACATATAAATTTGCTGTATAAATATATTAATATACATTTATACCTATATATTCACGTACACATTACAAGCCTATATAAATACGTGAAACACACATTCATACAAGCATACATACATAACTAAACGCGCACATATGTACATAATATAATGTTCATACAGTTTAAGTTCTCTTTTCAAAATTCTAGTCATCGTCATCATTATTTTCTTCTTTATTTTGTACATCTGGAGAATTTAACGGGACAGAATTATTTGCATCTTGAATATACATATACACAAACACAAAACACAGAATGTACCGAATTTGTACATATTAATTTATTATGTCAATCAGTGGACAGAAACTCAATTAGCTGTACGCAGACAGATCTTTACTTCCTCAGTTCCAGCAAACATTTGCCCTATTCTAGTTACAGCACAAAGAAACTGTTTGCGGATTAGGGAACAACGCTAATGTATTCCTTTGTAGAAAACGATGGTGAAGGAAAAATCATCTACTTTAGATAAAAACACACATACACACATAAGCCTACATACATATATACACACATACATATATACATACGAATACAATGTGTTATGATACCATATTATAAGATTACAGTTCTGTTTTCAAAATTTTAATCGCAATCATAATCATCATCATCATCTTTTTCTTCGCCATTTTCTTCATAATCTTCATCACCTTCTTCTTCTTTTTCTTCTTCTTCTTCTTCTTCTTCTTCTTCTTCAACTTCTTCTAGAGGTGACAAAATTTTCTTCTGTTCATCATTTCTGTGGCATTTAATTAGATATGGTTCTTTTAAGAGCTGTCGACCTTCCAAGGGTAGACTGTATTTCTTCTTCTGGGGCAAGGGGAGTATATTTGATATCAAAGGATCTGAAGTGATGAGCAATAGATTAAGAACACTACCTTCAGACAATAATTTTCTCGGTCTTCCAACATTTGATGAAGATGAAGTATTCACTGAATGAAATTTCATTAAACTTTCCGGGAATATTAGTTCAGGATTTAACCACAGATCTATCATGGTTTCTACCACATTGTTTCCAGCGTTTCCGGAAATCAGATTTAAACAATAATACCACTTGTTAAATTTCATTTAAGGCAACAGTATTACAGTCCCGCAATTCAAAATTTTCTTTCATGTAATTACACAAATCTTGCGTAATGAATTTGTTCTTCCTGAATAATTTGAATAATTCCATGTGGGTCATACATAACCCGTAATTTACTTTTAGTGTGTGACATTCTACTTTTTTGGATCCCTTGTTTACCCTAAAATATAAAAATAAAGTATATCTAAAAAGAGTGTAGAATATTTTCATAAGTTTTATGAAAATTAACTAATTACATATTTTTGGAATATTTTTAATTTGTTAAAATTAATTGAATACTTTTATTTATTTAGAATTACTCAAATAAATATCTTATTAACCTTTAGGTATTATTTATTGCTGGTTCTATTGATTAAGTGCAGCCTACTGATCGAAATTCCATATTTTACTAATAAACATATTCTGCAAGAAGCAATTTTATTTCTTGGATTCTGGGAAAGAAATAGATTTTTCAGAAAAAGGCGCAACTTGCGCACTTTGCGGTTCAAAGCAACTTATAGCCCATGAATTTAACTATGATCTGGTGAATTTGCAAGGTGCTATTCAGATATATATTTTTTATAAGTCAATTTAAAGTTTTTGGAAAAAAATAAATTAACTTTTTTATCTTTAAAGAATACAAACTAATATGACGGATATAAAAATATGTATATATGTATACTTGTTATACCAAAAAGTTCCACATACTATGGATTGAATTATCCAGTAGTAATAAATTCCTCCACTAGTTCACACTTGCTTCCAGCCACTAACAAACCTTACTGAAAAATAAACCGTATGATGCCTGACGCAAAATCGGCAAACCTTCATTTAACTTTGGGGATGTGTCATGCAGTCATAAATCAAAGTACCCTTATTTAAAGGTTCATTCCTGATAAAGGAATATGTTTTCAGAATTATCAGACTGTTGTTGCTTAATTTTACAAGGATGACCAAAATGAGATTCGCGTTTTGGACCACTGTGGGGTGGTTTGAATTAGCTAATGCCTTGCAGTACTTATAGCTTAAATCCATCAGGACGAATTCAGGTGGTAAAATACGATATACGTTCGTTAAAAGTACTGTTTAGCCCCAGAGAAAACCAAATTACTCATTTATAGATATTCTTTCAATGTAATATTAAATTACTTGCGATCCTATCACTCTGTGTATGTTTACATAATATGAAAGTATTATATATAATTATGTATGTATATAGTTTATATATTATATGCTGTATCTGCTATACGGGTTTTGTTTTATGGACATAACGATTACTCTATATTACTATGATCTTCAAAATCAGAATTCATATTTCTATTCAGTCCTCATGAGAATTAATGTATTGTTGGGAGCTGACGAGATGATCCCTGGCCAGACTGAGGAGCTCTTATCTGCAGCCAATAGCAGCGCTCCCCTACACGTGCAGTTATAGCACAACGCCGTCTTCCCCCTGCATGCCACCACCAAATCACGGATCATCTCGTCAGCTCCCAACAATACCCTATTCCCGATCCCTCTTTCAGAAAAATTCTAGCTGGGACCAAGATTGGAACTTGGTCTTCTGGCCACCGCCACTTGAACATTGTGACAAACATTTCTATCTTATAACAGTATTTTGTGATCAACAAATTGCAACCAAATTAACAGCAATGTGTTTCTATCCCGTGCAATGCCTGATAGATCCCAAGACGGTAATCACTGTTACTGCTGTGTAACCCATGTTTTGGATTCCTGTCCATTTTAAACCTACCTGCGAAATTACAGATGTCACATACAAAGAGATATCACAGATTCCCATTACAGTCCCCGAGGAGTTGCAAGGATTAATGTAAAACTGTTCTTGACATAAGGCTGACATGATAGACATACCATCTGGTTTAGTTAATGGATTTATTAGACCCTTCTCTTAGAACTGGAGCATCAACTGAATAATATGGTAATGTCCAGAAGAAAAGCGCGATATTTATGTCAACAGAACCCTTATTTTCCCCAGAAATGCCTCTTAGTGTCCATAAAAATGGTGAGTATAATGACGGTGCTCAAGAATAACTATACCAAATTTATTTCTGAACCTTTTCAAATTGTAAATTTATTCAAAACAGTTGTCCTGCGATTGTAAGAGGATGTCCGCCTATTCCTAAAAATAATTTATACTCTTTATAAATATTTTGTTAAGGATGTTAGTAGTAGTTCCATCGGGTGGCAAGCGACCCCTGGTGACCCCTTAACGGATTTGTTTCCGGGGTGCGCCAGTTCCCTACCTAACATTTAAACCTAAAGGCAACACAAACACTCAATCCTGAACCCGATTTTTCACTACTGAAAAATCCCCAACCTGGCCGGGATTCAAACCCAGACCGCAGGAATGGAAGACAGGCGCGCCACCGACTCACTCACGGCGGCGGACTTAAGGATGTTACCATTCGATATATATATAGTATATATATATATGTAATATGTAATACTGTGATAGTTTAAAGATATTCGATAAATTTAACTCATTGACTTGTTCTCGAATAGTTCTTATAAGATCAAGGATTATCAAAGCTCCAGAATTTCGTTGCTCGTGAATTTATCTTTGCAGAATCCGTACCTCAAGTTAAATTTGCTGGGACTAATAAGCTATTAATTAAATAATTAAACATGTAATGAATATTTCAAAACCACGAAATGAATAAACACACATCTCCATTGGTATCATTATAAGCGAGATACTCCATTTATATCGCATTGATATCGCTGTGTGCAGTTTACACCAGTACCATTTCTGTTAAGTTCAGCTGATTTACTTTTTTAATTAAACTCTCTGGTGACAATGATGCTACTAATAGCATGAAATGTTATTAGATTTTATTTATTATTATACGAAAATTTTAATACTACACAACACATAAAATTATACATTATTTTCATATTATGTCCTCTTTCTTATAAGCAACTTAGATATAAGCAATCGCTATGTTCAATAATTAATTGTTTTTAAATCATAGAGGCTATAGGTGTGAAGAGGTTTCCGTGTTCGGACCTAGTTAATTTATTCTTATTTCATTTATTTAATTTATTCTTTATTGTTATTTAATTTATCATATCGCTCTTGGCTTTCGAAATAGTATTTTACACTTACATCCCCAATTCTCCTTACAAATACGTGGTAAAGATAAAGAAGGATAAAATCAGTTACACGTAGGGGGGTTGAAATGAAAGGGATGGAGATAAAACGATAAAATTATGGTGATAAGACACTTGCGAATGGTTGAAATTCCACATATTCTTATACTGGAATAGTCACTGTTTCATGAGGTGAATAGTCATTGTGATGTTTTTATCTTCCTGCGTGATTTGCAAATACTTAATTCACAGGTTCTTCTTAGAAACGTAGTGGGAATGAATTCTAGAACGCTAAGAAGGAGGAAAGCATTAAAAGTTAAAAAGGATTTCGCTAATATCAAAACCATGGCTTAAAAGTAGAAATGGATTGCCTCTGTATCTAAAAGCAATACATAGCTTCTTCCTTTAGAAAGGAAGATAATTATTTGTTAGGTTTTCCCTGCAGTGTAAAATCTGGAGCTAGGGAGGCTGTGGTGGAAATCTATTAGGAAGAGGATTGTGGACGGTTTTGAGTTACAAGTGAAGACACCCCTCCGAGGATTTGCTCTCGTGAGAACGAAGGGATTACAGGGGATGGAGCTCAGATTTTCACGAATCACGTTGTATAATTCATGGGAGCCGACGTGGACTTGTTCATGTACAATGCACGAGCAACAAACCGACGTCCTGATGTGGGGATGCCAGAAGGCAAGTAGCATTATATTTTCATTGGAGGGACCGCTTCACATGGTCCGAGATTTACAACAGAAATCAATGAAATAATACAGTGAACATCCTGGGATCTATCCATTAGAATACACATAAAAATAATTTTTCTAAGTATTTGCTGCATGAGCTTTCTCTTCCACACTCTTTAATATTCACGACAGATTAAAAAGTTTGTCCTAATTCACATTTAAATAACATCAATTGGAGATTTGGAGAATTGGAGAATATACCTACATATTGTTGCTAACCTGTAATTTGGCGATACACGATTTCTTGTTCTCTATAAAACCATGTCGGATTGAAAATAATTTCCGCAGTTTAGTGCATTTCTGGCAGAAATTATATAATTTATATTATTTTTTCTACAAATAACGGTACTTAAAATTAAGGTTAATCTGTTCTCGTGTAATATAAAGAATCGAGTGATCATTCGAATGAACAAAATTCTCGGATGAAAGCACAATCCAGTAGGCTTACTCGCGATGCGAGATATAACTTCAGTCGGTGGCCGAGAAGTGAGAATTACTAAAAACTGACTCGGTTGATAACTCATCGTTTTTCGAATGTTCAGTTTGGCAATTTCATCATGATCTAACAGCTGTTGGTAAGCACAATGGGTTGTAGCCCAATGGGTGTGTTAGTTTCACGTAGCGTTGTCAGATATTGCGTTAATCTCATTGTACTACTACCGTTTATAGAGTAACGATCCATAGGATTAATACGCTGTTTCGTGTGCCCTGGGATCTTGTGTTACGAATCGGCCGTTTTGCAACACTGTGCGCATGGTAGCTGTGCGTTCATATAACCTATATACCTTTCATGCCTATAGAACTTATAACTCGTTAACGAAGATAGCCGAACTCTTGAAGTCGTCCTCAGTTCACGCTTCTGCTAGCATTAAATAACTTGAGTAATCATTCGAATATATTTAACATAATTTTTTAATACTCGAGAACCTTCAAGAATAGAATATAACCTATTTTTTTCACTTAGGAACTCACATCACTAATGCTTAAATGTTACACGATGAGCTATAACGTAGTTAATTGAAACCAGTAGTCTTCTTGATGCACAAAACAAAATTATTCTACTTTCAATTACTTCTAACACAGTTGGGTTGCCAGCACGCAGTAGAAACAGCATAGAGAGCTGCTTATAAAAAGATCTAAGCGTGACAATGAGGTACTTTTAGTAATTCAACAACGCCGTTTTAAGTAGCTGTTTAGAAGATTTCAATTAAAAAAGCTTCAGCTACAATTATACCCTGATTATGCTGTTATGAACATCAAAAGGCCTAGACTCAAATAAATAATAGTTGAGCTAGGCTATATATTTCTTATATATAAAAATTTTGAAGTCTATCACTTCGACTTCTTAAAGTTGGCCGTAGTTGAATTCTAACACATTACTCGGAAAAATCACTAAAAAGTTTTCCAATATGGCCATTGAGAAACTCTTAGGCTGCAACATTTGTAGTATTTGCAATAGAGCCCTCTCGCCATCATTGCAAGTATCGGATAGATAGAAATTAAAATGTTGCACCATGCAGGAAGAGAGAATATTTCCAATGCCGCAAGTTCCATTTGAATCACTTTAAATTTGAAATGACACCACAACAATTTGAGTGAACAACTGTTTTATTTCGTTAAAATATTCCATTTCCTCCGTATGTATGCGTGTAAAAGAACCCTGTAGGAAAAAAAAATCGGTATACCAGCGACGGTCACTAACCTAAGTAGCAGTACAATCCATCAAGAAATAGCCATAACAACAAGAACCATTTCTCAACATTGAGGTTTTTACTCACTCATAATCATAGATTATTCATCTCTTAAGAATGTATACAAATTAAGTACCCAAGGTCGGTGAAATAGAAAGTAGTCCATAATAGTAGGACCTAAAAGCAATGGCACTTAACATACGGTATACGAAGTAGGAAAATTAAATATTGTAGACACTGTGCTCATGTGAAAAAAAAAACCGAATGCTAATTTCAAAATCCGTGTAAACAAAAGTAGTATTTCCCTCTTGGTTTTCATAATTTAAGGTGCTATAGGTCTAGCTAATAGAACAGAGATTTACAAACCAGTGATTTAAATAGGAGAGAGCAAAACATGTGGGTGCTGTTTATCTCGTAGGAGTATCGAGGACTTTCTTCGTGCCCTATTTTCCGAGAAGTTAATGCTTCCTCCAGTAGAGCTAATATAATCCATGTAATTAGTGCTTTTCCCGCTTTCCCGATAAAAAGTTGCCGCTATAACTAACAGCATAAGTACTGTAGGTAAGATATTTTCAGTATTTCTTGTCACTGTGCAATTAGTTCATTGATTAAGTAGTACTATACTGATGGAATTCAAGACAGTTACAATGGGATTGAATGTAGGTTACAAAGAATCACACTTAAAAACTTGGCATATAGCATATCTTATACGTTCTGAATTTAAAACATTAGCCTATGCTAAATTAACTAACCTAATACGAATCCGGGCCCTGGTTATCACATAGGCTAGTTGTTCTGTTTGGGAATACACACGTAGAATATACAACGGTCATAATTATTGTAGAATACTCGGTTTCCTACGAGTAAACAGAAACTGTGACAAAGGTCATGGTTCAATATCGTGGTACGTATTACACGGATGCCATTCAGTTTCATTTAGTATGACTATTCCACTCATACGCCGCGTGTTTCATATTGACCAATAACGTTTAGCAATTCCTCGGGAATAGACAAGTCTCGATCGTTTATATTATAATATCCTTCCTCGGTTCGCAAGAATCCAATTTTATCTGATAAATTGTCAGCTCGTTACTGGGCATGTAAGGCATCAACGTGCCGTGATTAATAATTCTGTAAAATACATATTTTTCTATACTATCTCATACCATAATACCCTTTTTAAATATGATGTAACAGTAGCGTATTGAAATCCATATGATACTGAATTTCATTTTAACACTCTTGTACAACTATGGCTTAATATTGCGCATTGGGACAATCGTAAAGCCTAGAAAGAAACAATTCAGAGTGCATAATTAACAACCTATATTTAAAATAAAGTCATTTCTGTTCGTGTTAATTTTAATATTATACTAAATTGTATTCATTTCGTGTGTTTGAATGTGCGTTTCTTTGAGGTCGAAACGCCAAGAGAAGCCCTGAGCTCCCGTAACCTGCCATCTATTGCAAAAGACGAGAACTTACTAACACTTTATCACCGAGATGGCAAGAGTCGTTTACTCGATGGATGCTACACAAGGCTTAAAATATCGTTGGTTCAACATCCATAAACCTCTACGTTGGACGAATTTTATTTAGGCCTACCAATAATTCTGATTTTAATATTTGCCATCAGTTTTTCAAATAAGTTTTGTCCAGGCCGAATTATGAACTGGATTCAGTGGGGCAGTTTGAAACACACAATTATGTAGGCGTATATTCTTACACTTTATGACTTCCTACTTCACAATATCAATCATGGTCCAATCATTCTAATTAAGAAGCATTAACATAAATCAATTCCCATTAATCAAAATTATAATCATTATACTAAATAAAAAATAATTTGTTACTTAAAATAGTGAACATGCGAAGCTGCAGTCATTAATGTTATAATGCGACTAAATTTAAGTAAAATAATAGAGTATATCCTGAATTTGCAAATAATGGAGTAATATAATCTAATCGCAATCAAAAGGAAACATCGCTGCAAAGAAGTTTAAATGTTTTTCCAAATGAAATATTGGAGAAGTTTCTAAGGTAAAAATGAGAAAATATGTAATTGCAATAAAAATAATACGTTTTCTTTTCGTGCCACTTAATAAATAAAATTTTAATTATATAATCGTAATAACTGATGTGCAATCCTTCCTCAACCCAACATCGAGTAAACGGCTGTATGGAAATATCGCTCATTCAGTTGTCTAAGCCTCATTCACGTGCTTTTTATGTAAAAACAGAACTAGCAGCTGCGAGATCACGGCATACTCTGAACCAACCATCCATGAATCGATTCGAGTTACCATGTCGTATCCAATGCTACCAGTGGTGCATATAAGACATACTTAACCTAATAAAAGCACACGAACTGGCTTGCACCGAATTGAAATTGTGTTTTAATCAATGAACAATAAATTATATTATAAAATTTTCCAAACAAGTTATGTTGTTCTGTTATTATTTAACGTCAAGAATTATTGTCGAAACGTAGAAAAAGCTTTATACCAATAATGCAGAAATTCACTGGATTGTGGACTTTGTATGGGCCCAGTTCGAACATAGTTAGGCCTAGTTATTTTTAAAATTAAAACAGATAGATATGATCTTATGTTGACCCCTTCGTAATCCCTTACGGAATGATTCGCTGACCTCTGCTGTATTTACCATCTCACACAAATTGTCGACAGATGGTGTGCATAGACATTGGTAGCAGTTATTTAGCACAAACTCGGCTTCCACTAAGTATTACTGATGTATTATGAAAATCAAGATAAAAGGAAAAGGGGAAGTTTAAGACGTTTCACAATTATTATTATTATTATTATTATTATTATTATTATTATAGGCTATTATGCAATGCAAATAAACAGCAAGCCTCTTGGTATTATGTATGTAGACTATATATCTATGTAGCCTATGTATAGATATATAAGTTGCATAAATGTATACAATATATTATATAATATTCTATATATTCCTTCTTTTTTAATTGAGATACATCGTGCCCACCGATACTTTAAACTTTCAGAACCAATGCTCTTTAAAGTGAATGGTCACCTGTACCATCCTTCGTGAGGACATTGCATGCTTTTATCCTTCAAGATGTCGGTCTTGGTATTATAGATGTCCGGCCGCGGTCGATGGAATTTTCCGGACGTAAAAATCCTGGGCACGGAGCCCTCTGGAAGAGAACTTGTGCCTGGGGTCCCTGGTCATAATTTTACGGCATGTTAAAGAACTAAAAGCGTAAATTAGAGTCTCTGGAACTAATTCATCGGTCCTTAAACGTTAAAGTAATTCCTTAGTTTCCTTTCGAGGGGTTGTTGAGGTTTATGGACTTACCGCCCATCCCACTAAATTAGTCGTCGGTAATGAAATCTCCATTCGAAGGACGTATGCTCCCAACGTAGCGAAATCCTTCAATCCTTAAGGAGGACTGTAGATTCAATTCAGTCCCTGATAGAAATGAGTACAAGAAGAAATTTGGAGGTAGAAATTGTACTACTTTTAAACTAAGATTTTCTGAAAATCTGTCTGAACTGTCCCGAGTTTGTTGTAGCTTCGATATGCATTCAATTAGGTCTAAGCCTAGACACCAACCCGAAGGATAACTGTACTTAATTATAAAGGTTCAACCTACCAATCTTCAAAGACTTCTTCAGTCCTGCAAGGTGGATAGTAACATGTGGTGTGTGTTATTTCGAAGAAGTTCACGAGAACCAAGTGCACTGGGTAAGATTTTGTACTTGTTTCACTCTCGGCAGCGACATATCTGACTTCTGCCGTGGATACTCTTCATTTTGATGGCTGTTCGTCCACTGCTGGGAAGAGAGTCCTTGCTCAGTGGAGATCCGGCTGTTAGTTTTGTGACATTCGACGAAGAGAGAGAGGGAGAGAGAGAGAGAGAGAGAGAGAGAGAGAGAGATTTTCCTTTAAGAGGAAGACTTTTCCATGTTTGGAGCTATTTCAAATGCAACGCTGTTCTTAGCATATCACACGAGGTTGCAAGTCACAACCCACGCTATGAATTCTGCTTATTTTATTTCTTCATTTGCTTTTTATTATTTTATGTTGTGAGTGGAATATTATTTTACATAATACAAGTGCATGACTTCGTTCTGTTCAGTGAGTTCAAATACATCAACTATCAGACATAGTGATAACAGTATGTGTTCCTACGATAAAAGCCGCGGTGGCCGTAGAATTCCTCGAACTAGCGGCTTACGGATTTTTACACAATCGTTAAATGAAGGTGGTAAATCTTTTATTAAAGATGCATCCATCTACCATTATGAGTTTAAATGCTTCTAATATCCATGTGTAGTCAGTTTGGGTGAATCAGTCAGTTTCGTGCTGGCCAATTCATCAAACACTTTACCTATGATCAAGAAAAAGTGACGCGATAATCTTAGAACAAATGCGAAATCGGTTGTTGGACCGGCTATGGCCTATGGCTCAGGTAATCCGGGGGTGGAAGACGGGGCCAAAAAAAGAATGTGCATAAGGTTGTGGGTTCGTACCGGGAAAAGTCGATGGCATTTGTGTGTGGCACAAAAAGGACGATGGACCCATGTCTGTACATTTACAGCATATAAAAGTACTTCTGCAGGACACCTAAGTTGCAGTACGTGCACATCGTTAAACAACCATCCAACCAAACATTCACTAGCGATCCATGTTAGTGGATTATCCCCGAGTTCGTGTGCCACCAAAAAAAAAAAAAAAATTGCCCTTTTTCCTTTTTACTTTGCAATGGTTGAGAGTTAAGGCTTCGAGATTTATTTGGCATACGAAGAAGGCATTGTAGCCAGCACTGCGCTCTTTCCGCCTAATACATTATTTATAGTGAAGCCACTGTTTCTAATGGAAGTATATCTTGAGCATGGAAGGTTACGTATGCTAAGAACAAACGTCGACTGCTCTACTAAATATTAATTCTAATAAAGTTGAGTTAAATTGGAAGGAAGAGGCTTGTTGGGTGTTCCTGTACTCGGCAAATATATCCGGAGGTCTACAAGAGCAAGGGTTGAGTGTACCTAGTGCTAGAACAAACAGCACATAACACAGTGAATCTTAGTTTTAGCTTATCAATTTCGTAGGAGAACGTTGGCGAAACATGCAGGCAGAAAGAAGAAAATGTAGCAGCGACTGTGAACATTCATGTAGCTCTTGGCCCGTATGTTTATGAGTGTACAAAATATGTTACTCCTCCGAATTTTATAACCTAATTGTTTTAAAACTTAAAATACGATTCCTCATCAAACGAGAAGACGTGGATAGAAGTTTTCCAGTCTTCATTTAATGTAAGAGGTCTAATCCATTATGAACTGCATGCACATATCTTCCCTGAGAAAGCATAAACAGGGATTCAGCTAAGTTTCAAAGTACTTTCAGATTTAAAGCTTAACACAATTGCTCTTCCCGTACACTTAAATATGCTATTCCCGACGACGGGAGGAAGTGGTGTTTCCATTTTGTGGGGATGAAACTTCAGAGGAAAAGGAGAGCTTGGAATTTAAGGAGAAAGAAATTTAAAGTACTTAAATTCTGAGTACTCTATAAAGTTTACACTAAACTCTCGCAAGAAACCAAGTGTGTTTCACTCATCACATGTCTGCTTACTTTGGTCGTAGCAAACCACGAGTATTTAGCTTTCCCAACAGCAAAATAAAAGTATGATGTTCGTTTAAAGGTTTTACAAATTCCATTTTAAATTACGTTTCCCAATTATTTTTAGAATGAGTACTTACCCCAGTATTCGCTTAGCAACATCGACACTCCACTTTTTACCTATTAGGTATATTTCAAAATCTGATTAGAAATAATCGACCAGTCGTTCTAGAATTGCTTAATATAACCATTTTTTATTATATAATTTTTTTTAATTTTATTATTATTATTACAAAATTTTCTAATTATTACAAATTAGAAAAATACAAATTATTACATTTTATTACAAATACAAATACAAATAATATAACCACAATTAGTACAATTTCAAAAGAGTATGATTTGCCCCGCATGAGCATAGCTCGTTTTCGGGGTCAGTTCAGTCATACTAAAATTATATTATGAACATTATATCAAAAACATTAGGCAAAAAATAAAAATAACTAAGATTGCTCATATGAAACAAATACTTGAATAAAGATACGAAAAAATAAATTACAATAACATAACAGAGATACAAACAAAATACCTCATACCTTATACCTTCTAACTTTTTAACATTTGAAGAAAAAATAGCAAAAAACTACTCATTTTAAAACGAATTTATTTTCCCACAACGTCTTTCATGAGAACATTGCTGTATACCTAAGGGTTGAAGTGCTAGAATGCAAAGTGTGTCGAAAAGCGCGAGGCGAAAGAGCTTTTTTCGAAAATTTGTTATATTCGATGGCAAATATCTCGGAAACTATTAGGAATAGGAAGAAATGTGTAGGATCAAACTTGTAGTACATTTTATCACCTTTAATTTTGTATATAGCCACTTTTCCACTACGATGCACCATTGTAAAGATATAAGCGAAAAACCTAAAACAATTGACCTTCTGCGGGCCCCCCGCTCACCCCCCACCTTCGGGGACTTTTAGTATGTTGTTCAGGACACTCCCTCCGACAACTCTGCAAAATTTCAAAACTATACGATTTTTTTGTTCTATTTTTCGTTCGTTGCCTGGACTAATACTGTAAATCGATATTATCACCATTCAGGAGATAGCCTACAGAAGTGTGAACACACAAAAAGTTGAAGTCGGAAGCTGGGAGATGTGTCAGTGTGTTAAATACAATTTTTTTAAGGATTTTAATTGTTTTATAACAATGACAGAACTAGACATCTACATCTGCATAAAAAGATGCCCTGAAGATAATACAGATGAATTGGATGGCCTATGCACAAAATAAAGTTTCTTGAGCTGATGATACCAAGTACACATTTTATTTTGTTCAGTATTATCCCATTTATATTCCTTATTATTAAGTGCCAGAATGGTACTTCATGATATTGTGTGGGGGACGGGAAAATGTCTTTCCGTCTGTCTGTCTGTCCGTCCGTGTGCCTGTACACGCGATAACTGAAATACGCTTTATCGGATTTTCATGAAACTTGGTAACGAATTTATAACGTCCATTGGAAGAACCCTATTGAATTTGGACCGAAATAACGAGTAATTAACAGTCACACCTATTATAATACTAGCATGTGCCTGCGGCTTCGCCCGCGATAATAATTTCAAAAATAAAAAATTAAGAGCATAATAGTTAAAACATTATATTTATTAACACCTAAACCACGTGGACTACTTACCACGATTAGATAGCGTCGCCTGGCAAAAGCGATCTCAGATTCGAGTTCCTTGACCCAGAAAATCCCTGTATAGTGAGTTACGTCCAAATCGAATAATGTTTAATCATATTTAGGTCTATGTTGATTATCCCTCTTCCGTGTAGGTTGAAGATTTCGTATGTCTACGGGCCTTGACATTCTAAACAAATGCACCAGCGTGGGCTTACAACATTCAAGCGATCGCGATGCTTTTATTTCCACGGTATGGCAAAAATAGCCAAAGCCAAATGAAATTGATTTGACATTGAAATGTATTACTGAAATATGATGCTTCGACAGCGCTAAAATCACGTTTTCTGCCAGTTTTTTCACTCATAACTCGCGAACGAAAGCTAAAATTAAAAATCCGGCTTCGAGGTGCATTCTCCCACCTTTCAGTCCATCTATGTTTAAAATTTCAGATCTCTGCGTTCAGTAGATTTCGCTGGGCATCGCGGACAGACAGACAAACACGTCCTTTTATTATTATAAGATAACATGTGCCCGCAGCTTCCCCCGCGATAATTATTTCAAAACTTAAGTGCATAATAGTTAAATCATTATATTTATTAACACCTAAATCACGTGGAGTGTATTCCACGATTAGGTAGCGTCCCCTGGTAGAAAAAGCTACCTCAGGTTCCAGTTCCTTGGCTCAGGAAACCCCTGTATAGTGAGTTTCGTTCAAATCGAACAATGTTTGACCATAATTAAGCCTATGTTGATATCCTTTTTACGTGTAGGTTGAAAATTTCATATATCTGCGGGCCTTGACACTCTAAACAAATGAATCGTCCACGATGGACTTACCAAATGAAGCGATCGCGATGCTTTTATTTCCAAGGTAGGCTATGAGGTATGATGACAAAAATAGCCAAAGCCAGCTGTAATTGATTTAACATTTGAAATATATTACTGAAACTGTTGCTTCGAAATCGCAAAAAATACACGTTTTCTGCCCGTTTTTCACTCATAACTCACGAACTAAAGCGAAAATTAAAATTCCGGCTTCGAGGTGCACATTCCGATCCTTTAGTCCGCCTATGTATAAAATTTCAGATCTCTGCGTTGAGTAGATTTCGCTGGGCATCGCGGACAGACAGACAGACGGAAGACAGACAGACGGAGGACAGACACTTCCTTTTATTAATATAGATAATCTTCGTTCTCCGACCCGAGTTCCCGAAACTAATGTCCTAATGTAAACAATTCTGTAAATAGAAATAATAGGCGAAAGAGCATGCCTTAATTTCCAATTTAATATAAGTATTAATTCTGTATTGAATATAACACGCTACAATATTTGGCATGGCCCATAATATATTAAACATAACGTAACAAATTGCCAATCGTTTATTTATATTGTTAGCCGTCTTGATTGATTAATTTCTTCATAACGATGTTAGAATAAGTAAATGTAAATAAAAGATTTGAAACACAACTATCCGTTGAATACTGAGATAATACTGTTCATTCTATCGATAATTATGTTACCGATATCTATATTATATTTTAATGTGAGTATTTTTCTTATTCGTTCCTGTGCAGCAATATACCTAATGTGAATCCTCACAGTTAGATTTCAGATTTATTTTTTATTCCTTCATAACCTATACGGCTGCTTTAAATTTGAAACAAACATGTCAGCGAATCCTAGGCCTATTATACAATTAATATTAGGCTACTGCCAATGGAATGAAGGTTAAGAATCAAATTTTAGACCTTTTTCTTCCATAAGCCCTGCTTAATGAATCGAACTGGAGTTTAACCCGGAGATCTATTACAAAAATAACTTCTTTTCTGTATGGGCCAATCATAATTTCAATTATCACCGATTAAAAAACGCATTCTGGCACTTCGTTATCAGTTTACCTGATTTTATTTTTAATTAAATATACGAGCTTCGGTGATTCAGAATTCGACCAGGTAGCCAACTCATTCAGACTTATTTAATTAGATAGGATAAGACCGTGCACCTTAAAATAATCAACACCGAAGCATATATTTTGCTATTTTTGCGAATACATTGTATTGAACACACATTCTACAAACTTTCCTATAGTAAATGCAGAGCATGATACTAATCCATAAACAATTTCTTCTGTTCCAGGTGAGTGCCTAGAATACTTCCGCTCCAGTGTAAAAGTAAGTCTGTAATCAGATATATATTATAAAAATTCATGATGGCGTTTTTGGTCCAGAGTATGGTGTTACCTGGTGGGCATGCATAGAACCAACTGCTACAGCAAAAACAACTATACTCAGTAAGATACAAGGCTCTGAACTATGATGAGTTTAGCAAAGTTAACCATTTGTCTCCGTATTTTCAGCAAAAATAACTAACGTTATAGTGTGAATAGAAATCACTGCGGGATCACGGGTGGTGGGAATACGTGCCGTCACGTCACGTTCACCTCACTCCTGTGTGTAAATGGACCTTAACGTGGCATGATCGACATGAGTCAGTGTTTTCTATAGTAACAAATGCCACGGAAAATGGCGAAATTCTCACAAGCTCATTTATGAATGATTACTCTTGTTTTGGATGAAGAGGAGGAGGAACAAGTGAGAAAACGGAAGTGGGTTCATGATGCCTGGAAAAAGAGAAGAATAGAAGGGGAATTTATAAAGAATTGATGGACGATGGAGCAAAGTTTCACGAATAATTCAGAATGTCTGAAAGTGCATTTAACATTCTGTTGAGCAAACTGGAAGTCAACCTGAAAAAGCAGGACACAAAATGGAGAAAAACAATTTCTCCGAGGGAACGGCTTGCAGTTTGTTTGAGGTATGCATGATACGATAGAATATACAGTAGACTGTAAACTTTGAATTTAAAAAAATCAACTCAAATTATAGTATACAAACATTTTCAAAGGCGCACAGTATAAAATTTCATCTTTTGTTTAAAAAAAACATACATTTCTATTTAAACTATGTTTAGAAAGATTTTCAAATTATTCTATTAAATAATTTTTTTAAACTTAAACTAAACTATAACAAAATTTGTTTTAAACTTAAAGTGTTAATTTACAAATACTGGGTAAAAATTATTATTTTAATAAAATTGCAAGAAAAATATTTTCATAGTTAAAACAAAGAAGTTTCACTTCCAAAACTCATATATGAGTAAAAAAGTATTTGTAATTAATTTTGATAGGTATTTATTCCTGACCGAAATTCTCTAAATACCGTTGCACTGAATAGGTTGCCGGTTGCATTTGACCAGCAGGTAAATCTTGATTTCCATTCGCTACAACACACTCATTGTAGCTTCCTGCAGGAGAAGGCTGTCCAGAATATGTTGGAGTAGCAGTAGAGTAATGAGAAACTGCATATGGTCCTGCATTTGGCTCTTCTTCCATGAGCATTTTAAGTTCGTACTTCTGCACAGCGGCAGAACAACACCACTCGATTTTCTAGAATAATATTTTCAGGCTCGCCTGTCACGCCACAGTCACGTCACTTCTGAGTGTAAATTGAACTACCCGAGTTTCACTGTATTGCGACTACGGGAACACTGACTGCACTGTCACGGCCAAGCGCCGGGCGAGTGTGAACAACACCACTCAAATTGCCTAGAAGAATACTTTCAGGTTCGCCGGTAGATGCACTTGCCTGTCACTCCACGGTCACGTCACTGCTGAGTGTAAATAGACCTTTAATAAGTGACTTATTTACCACAATACAGCTTTAATAGATTGTCCTTCGTAGAGACTGTTACAACAATTTGACATGTATAACTTCTCTTCAAATTGGTTAACTTAGTTGAATATGTACTAGATTGGCAATTAGCCAAAATGACCACAATATCAAACAGGCAGTCAACAGTCACAAACACTAATAATGGTTGGTCATTTAACTTACAGAAAATATGTGTTGAATCAATTGTATAATCCAACTAAATGTATATGACGGTAGAAATTAACTAAATTATAATAACTGACAATTACACGGATATAATTCGCAATAGAAAAACAGCCTATTAAATCAATATCATGTATATAGGCCTATCTGGTGCATGATAATTGGTTAACTCCTAACTCAGTGGTCATTAGCCAGAAGTGACCACAATATCAAAATAGGCAGCCAACAGTCACAAACACTAATAATGGCTGGTTATTTAACTTACAGAAATATTTACTGTATCAATTGACTAAATGGCTATAATTGGCTATTATACAAATATAATTCACAGAAATATTGCCTAATAATTTAATTTATCATGTATATAGTCCTATCTGGTGCACTAAAATTGGTTAACTCATAACTCAGTGGTCATTAGCCAGAAGTGACCACAATATCAAAATAGGCAGCCAACAGTCACAAAAGTTAATAATAGTTGGTTATTTAACTTACAGAAATATTTACTGTATCAATTGACTAAATGGCTATAATTGGCTATTATACAAATATAATTCACAGAAATATTGCCTAATAATTTAATTTATCATGTATATAGTCCTATCTGGTGCACTAAAATTGGTTAACTCATAACTCAGTGGTCATTAGCCAGAAGTGACCACAATATCAAAATAGGCAGCCAACAGTCACAAAAGTTAATAATGGTTGGTTATTTAACTTACAGAAATATTTACTGTATCAATTGACTAAATGACTATAATTGGCTATTATACAATATTATTCACAGAAATATTGCCTAATAATTTAATTTATCATGTATATAGGCCTATCTGGTGCACTAAAATTGGTTAACTCATAAGTCAGTTGTCATTAGTCAGAAGTGACCACAATATCAAAATAGGCAGCCAACCGTCACAAACACTAATAATGGCTGGTTATTTAACTTACAGAAATATTTACTGTATCAATTGTTTAATTGCTCCAAAGTTGGATTAATTTAGCCATTGACTAAATGACTATAATTGGCTATTATACAAATATAATTCACAGAAATATTGCCTAATAAATTAATTTATCATGTATATAGGCCTATCTGATACTACCTACATTTGCACTGAAATGGCCATTAACCAAAATGACCACAAACTATAATTGGTTGACTGAATTTACAGAACATTTCTTCATATTAGTCTTTTAATATAATTATCCGTAGCTTCCCTTCCACCTAATTAATTTCATCAGTTTACGACTAATCCAAAAACACTGCACATAATGATACTATGAAACAACACAGTAAAACTGAATAACCTTACAGTCAAATAGCTTCACTAATATGTATATCTGTGCTGCTTATCGTAGCATCGAGAATTATCCTTGAAAAAGATTCTAAGAATAGCCCTATGAAGAAGGCGATACACGAGAATCTGAAAATAGATTATTAAGGACCATATTTGACCGTACTAAAACTAGAAAATCTGAATAAGATAAAGCCGTAATATAAAGAGAGCAGCCAATAACGAATTATAAGAAATGTTACCTATCTGCAAGAATTTCTAGACAGTCTGACACCGCCATTTTACCATGTTCGTCTATAACAACTTACAACTTCATGGATGCATTTTCAATGATTAAGAGAAACCTGTACCTAACTAAAAAACCCTTCTGTCTGATGGACACAAAGGAACTTTACCTAACATAATAATATATTAAGACTCACACAATAATAAGCCATTACCCGCAACTCGACGAGAAGTTTCCCCAGGCAAACCTCAGCACTAGACTTCCACACAGACACTAACTCCCACGAGAGACCAGCCCAGCAAACCTTCACGCGAAAAACACGCTGCGCAGATGCGAGGAAAATTTCCAGAGCTCTATACACAGACAAACGAAATCGGAGACGAGAAAATGTGACGTCTGACGTCACAGCCCATCGAAATACATAATTGGATGGATACTGTGCTACACATTCCTGCGGAAAAATTCGTTACGCTACAACTTGTAAGTAAGGAAAACTCTGTCTACTAAAAATTAAATGGAACTGTGTTCTATGAAAACTTGTTACGACAATTTGAAGGTGAACGTACTTTTCAATTACTCAATGGTGATACAACTAACGTGTCTATACAACCATCTGATGTCAACATAACAACAGTGCGTGTCTTTAATGTCCCTCCAGAACTCTCAAATGAAAAACCGCTGTCGGTGCTACAAAGAGATGGCACTGTGCACAAAATAGACAGGGAGATGTGGTCTACACAATATAAATATCGTGTGGAAAATGGTATTCGCAGTGTAGGCATGAAAATTACAGCTCCCATACCTAGTACTATAACTTTTCATGGATATGCAGCTCACATTACTTACGCAGGCCAGGAACCTACATGTTATTATTGTAAAAGTACTACTCATCTCAAGCAATATTGTCCTAAATTACAAGCACCTCATATACTGACGGTTGCCACGTCAACCATTGCAGTTCAGTGACTTATTGGAAACAGATGTTCCCATGAATGTGCATTATGAGCCTAATACAGTCATAACTAATGAAATATCAGTTGGGGACAGTTCTGAGGTTGCGTTACCTAACCCTGCCTTGTGTACGCCCCCAGTAGGTGGGAAGCCTTCACTTACAGAGCAAGTATCGGTGAATATGCCCCCTTGTCTTGAAAAGCCCACCATGCCCCACTCTGATGCACACTCGTCTGATACAGATTCTGCAGAGGGAATTGAGGACATAAGGCACCAGTCGGATATGGAACAAGATTTTTCACAAGATCATGACAACAATTTCATACTGGGACATACTGTGTTACAAGCCACAGGTGTATCCACGGTGGAGAGGGATGCTGGTTCTGCTGGTCTCATTAACCTTCTTCGGTCATTACCAGCTAACTTAATTATGGGTGGTGATTACAATTGTGTGCTCTGAAAGACCGACACAACTGGTCGTTTTCTTCCTTGTGCTACATTACAGGAAGTAGTAACATCACTAAAACTATCAGATGTTTGGCTGTTAACCCATAGAACCATGCAATATACCTATTTCACTGCACAATCAGCCTCCCGCTTGGATCGCTTTTACGTCTCTCAGAGTTTACACGCTCGCGTCAGCTCTGTTGAGCATGTTCCAGCACCCTTCTCTGACCATTCAGCTGTGATTTTGCGTTGAAGTTGGATACATATATCCCACCCATGGGTCGTTCATACTGGAAATTAAATGTCTCTCTTCTTGATGATTCTGTGGTGCAAGACCAATTTCGTGTTCAGTGGAAGTATTGGTATGGTTGCAGGCAGCGATATCATGATATTGCTGATTCGTGGGATAATGATTGCGAAGCCCAAAATAATTTCCTTTTTCAAACAACATACTTTCCTTAAATATCAGGAGGACGAAGGACGAAGGCCTAATAAATTTTTATTATCGTGCCTTAATAGATGCTCAGGCACACTATATTCCTTCCTCCCAACAGAGGACGCTGATATCCCGCTGCAAAGCGCAGATACAAACCATTTACCGGCGTCGCATGGAGTCTCTCAAAGTTCGGAGCCGGGAGAACAATACCTCTCACAATGAACGTGCAAATATGTATTTTCTCCTCAAAATTGCACGTCGGAGACAGAAAAATTTGATTACTGCGCTTCGACTTCCAACTGGGAATACTGTTACCACACAGCATGAGATCGCAAAACACGTAAAAGATCACTTTAGTGAAGTATTTTCTGTCAGCGATGAGCATGACACAGCTCTTCCAAACATCTCTATTCCTGACCAGTCCCGTGTCACTCCAGATCAAAATCTGGATCTAGAGCGTGTAATTACTCAGGATGAGATTCTAGCAGCTCTTCCTCAAGGACATTGTTCCAAAACGCCCGGCCTGGATGGGCTTCCTCATGAATTTTATCTAACTTTTTGGTCATGCCTTGGAACAACAATAACATAAGTTTTTAATGCGCTTTTGTGTCGCCGGAAAATAACTGCATCACAGAGGCGAGGAGTTATAGTGCTTCTTCCCAAGAAAGGTCAATGCAAGGATATTAATTACTATCGTCCGATTACTCTATTAAGCTACGATTATAAGCTGTTTGCTCGTGTTCTCATGAATCTTGTGAAACCTTTGCTTCCAGACACTATACATCCTCCACAACATTGTGGTGTGGCAGGCAGATCTATCTATCATGCTGTCAGTCAACTTCGGGATACTATAGCTTATTGTTTGCATTCCCTCTCACAAGGTTTCTTGGTGTCCATAGATTTTCGCCGTGCTTTTGATTCTATTGATCACGAGTTTTTGTTGACAGTATCAGAGTGGCATGGGTTTAGTCGGACATTCGTCAGTTATATTCAATGTTTGTATACAGATATTTATGTCTGTATTCAAGTCAATGGTTATCTTACGTCCCCTATACCGGTTCATCGCTCTATACGGCAGGGGTGTCCTGCGTCTATGATTCTTTTTGCACTCGCTCTTAATCCTTTACTTTACATGCTGCATAGTCGAATTACCGGAATTCATATTGATAATACCCGTTCAGCAGTCACTGCATATGCAGATGACGTGAGTATAATATTGGCCAATACAGATGAAGCCCGACCTCTGTGGGAAATTTTACAAGCGTTTGCAAAATTATCTGGATTGATTATTAATGCTCAAAAGTCTCAGGCGATGTCCATCGGTGTATGGAGGACAGCCCCACAGTTAAACTATTTGCCGAATGTGGACACACTCAAAATCCTTGGAATTTTGTATCACAGAATTCCGAATGTAATGCTTACCATGAACTGGAATACGGTTGTGAATGTGGTTAAAGGATTCACCCAGATATACAAATATCGTGATCTATGTTTGTATGAAAGAGTATGGTTTGTGCATACTTATATACTGTACTATCAAAATTATGGTATGTTGCTCAAGTATTCCCCATTACACATAAACATGCCCGACAACTCTCTAAGGTTATGTTATGGTATGTGTGGAAAGGTTGCTTCTTTAAGGTACCTATGCAGACTCTCTGTCGACCGCGTCATGCTGGTGGTCTTGGTCTTTGGGATGTTTTCCATCGCTCTACGGCCCTCTATTTATATCGAAATTCCTTAAGTGATACCACGGGTGATTCATTCTCTCAGGCTTGGTTTCATAGCTGGCAACGACATTCTTATCTTCGAGCCCCCCCTGATCTTAAGCAGATTCCTGCTAATCTTAAATACCTACGTAGCTACTTTCAAGAATGGAGTTATTTCCGTAACTCCCCCTCCAAAACTGATTTGTATGATGTTGTACGAGGTACTATCGTACCAGCAGCCATGCGTGTGTATACTGTGATTCCATCTGGAACTCATTTTGCTCAAATATGGCGCAATATTTCACATCCCATTCTACAGGCCCCAATTAGATCTTCCTGGTTTTTGGTTGTGCATGACTTGATTATTACGAGATCTCGGCAATATCGCATACATTTGGTCGATGATCCACACTGTGTCTATTGTGGGGCTCTGGATAATATCGCTCACCGTCTGGGTCAACGTTTTAGGTCTCGCCCCATTTGGCAGACACTGAGTGCTTATGTCAAGGACCTGAATGTTTCACGATATTATTGGGTTTCTCCTGATATATTATGGAAGCCTGACTTTCTCCTCGCATATAAATCTAAACATATGGCTCTCATATGGCTGCTTGGAAATACTATTTATTATCTCATTCACTACGAGGAATATTTCCTGGAGGAGTACAATTTGTTCATGAAGCAGGCAAAACACTTCCTAATGATCTCTTCCTCGTATGATGCTGGTGCTGCCATATCTTATCTATGTTTAAGCATTCTTGTGTATGTGTAAATTGATGATGTAGGAATGTAATAGTTTTGAAGGAATTTTGTAATTGGTTAAACAAGAATTCATGTTATTAAAAAAAGAGTGGTCTGAAAAAAACAGACGTTAACGTTTAAATTGAGACACGATGAACTGTTGTGCGATATATTTTAGTTATGTAATGTGTTGAAAAGGATCCGTCAGAAACCGTAAGGTAGGTACGGATTCTTTTCTAAAGTGGAAAATGTGGGCTAATGTAAAGTTGTTGTTTAGAAAAAATAAATTCATCTCCGTATTCCATCCGTAGGCCTAGTAGAAGATCCATACATTGATAAGAGGGCATATTTACTGCTGATTTCAGAGACGCCGAAAGGAAATGAGCAGCTTTACGGTCAGAAAAAATCGAAAAGGCTTGTTGCTGCTATAACGAACTTTCAAATTCTTGATGGATATTGATTTAGTTGTTTGGTTACACAAGTCAACAGCCAAAATGTATCCGAGATAAAATTAACCATACATTACTAATTTGGGGTCGCTAAACACGAAAATGACATCCATTTTTGTCTATTATTTCTCATTTCTACAATACACAGGTCAGGTTGTTTTACTAAATACAGGATTTTAGCCGAGTAACTTTGTTTGAAACAGACTGTACCGGAAATTTAAGGGTGAATTTATGGCTCTAGCAGATAAGTCCAACCCTCAAACTGATATTCCTTTATAAACTCAGTTCAGTTCTTAATTTGTGAGTGAGAAATCTGTCTATCAGTGCGCTTTGAAATAGTTAAAATAGGGAGTGATTTAATCGTTATTGTGAGTGATTATAATTATAAAATAACATATATGCGTATTAATTATCCTTTCTGTAATAGAATTGGCATGAAAGGCACAGAATGCCGCGTAAGTGTGTTAACAATCCAAATAACTTTTGCTTTATCTGTAAAGAAGTGACTTTTAAATCCCAAAAGGTACGGTTAACTCCTATTGTTAAAAAGGCCTATCATCTTTATTTTGGTTGCACGGTTGGTGATCAGGACAAATTTTTTGCACCCCATATTTGTTGTCGTACTTGTTCCACAAACCTACGCGAGTGGCTAAGTGGAAACGGGCGATAGGCTATATGAATTTTGCTATACTAATGGTGTGGAGGGAACAAACTTAAAGTTGTTTTACTTCACAATGGCAACAAATTACCCAGTATTCCCATCGGGCATTCAGTTCATATGAAAGATACATATGATAATATTAAACTACTCATAAACTGTTTAAATTATGATAGGTACAAGTGGTGCATATGTGAAGATTTGAAAATGGTGGCAATCATATTAGGTCTTCAACAGGGTTATACGAAATATTGTTGCTTTTTGTGTGAATGAGATAGTCGTGCAAACGACAAGCCCTGTGCAACAAAGCAATGGCCTCTCAGACAAAACTTAGAACCAGGTATTAAAAACATTGTTTGCAAACCACTGGTTGGCAAGACTAAAATAATACTACCTGCGTTGCACATTAAGTTGGGATTAATGAAAAACTTTGTAAAAGGTATGAATCAAAACGGAGAAGCATTTAGGTATCTCTTTCATAAATTTCTACGATTAAGTGAATCTAAAATCAAAGAGGGAATATTCATAGGTCCCCAAATAAAAAAAACTAATGGCTGATGAACATTTTCATGGACTTCTAACAGGCAAGGAGAAAACTGTATGGATAGCGTTCACTAGAGTTGTACTTAATTTCCTTGGCAACAAAAGGGCGTCTAATTACAGAACATTAGTGGACAGTATGTTGATGGCTTATAATAGAATGGGGTGCAACACATCTCTTAAGATGCATTTCCTTTACTCTCACCTGGTCTTCTTCCCTGACAATCTTGGAGTAGTAAGCGACGAGCATGGTGAACGTTTCAGGGGAAATGGAACATGAATATGATTCCTGACTACTGCTGGTCTGTAGTAAGAGATACTCCTAAGGTAAAGTACACTAGAGAAGCCAAAAGACCACGTTTATGAGGTATGTGATTAAAGACTACGTATATTTTCTTGCACGAACAACAATGAAAGCTATAAAGCCGATATCTTCTAAATGAGAACTAATAAAAAAATTTCACTGCCATTTTCGAATTTAGAAGGCCAAATTACTTAAGATTTGATATATTTTATTTTGGATACAAAAAAACCTTTTCAATTTTGTTGACTTGTGTTATTTGATTAGTTGATATTCTTAAATATACCTTTAAAATTCTCGCTGGAACTATTGGTCGGATTCTATTGCAATGTTGTGATCAATCAGAAGTGCCGTGCAGTGCTTTAAACTGAATCTGGTATACCGGTAAAATGAATTATAAAGACATGACATTTTATTTTCCAAACAATTTACAGAATATCGTAAGGCATGATACATACTTTCGGTGATTAAATAATACCAAGGTGATGCAAGAGAAAGAAGTAGATAGAAATTTTGGTAAAACAATGTGATAAACAGGAAACATAACGTTTTGAAAACTAAAATAAAATATTGTGAAAATTGAAGAAAATAGCAAGAAAATTGCAATAAAATATTTAAGGATTAATTTTGCGTATTACGAAAACTGTACAATGTTATCTTATGCTTACATGTATATGAAAATCGAGTGGTTCATCTCTGTATGCTCCGAAGTGCTTAGGGTCATCCCAACCCGCCTTCCACCCTTAAGGGGACAAATCAATCAATCAATTAACCTGATAGAGCTGAAATTCCGCATAAACATAGTTTTTATGTGTGGAAAGGTTATAGGACTATAGTCGTTCACTCACCTTCTCTATTTAATCTATATTGCAATAATTAACATTCAATATTTAACATTAATATTTGCCATGAGAGCTTAACAATATAAACAGATGAAGACCAATATATATAAGCAGATGAAGACAAACCAAAGATGCTGTTTTACGGTTTTCTGTCATGTAATGAATGATTTTGCAGTTATTTATTAGGAGTGTAAAAATAAGCGGTTAGCAGTGTAATGAAATTTATTCATACACGTCTTCTGAATTTCCTACACTTCTAAAGAAGTTAGTAGTAGTAGTAGTAGTAGTAGTAGTAGTAGTAGTAGTAAATGATTTATTTTCCCTGGCAGAGTTAAGGCCATAAGGCCTTCTCTTCCACTCAACCAGGTTTCAGAAAATATATACAATGTAGGTTTACATGAATAGCAAATTAGTGAATAAGAGACTTATGACTAATACTAAGACTAAGGTTAAGGCTAATCATAATAATAAATTAAATAAGTAAAAAGCATAGGTTTCGTAAAAAGCATAGGCTTCATAGAGAGCGTAAGTGTCATCAAAGAAAATAGTAATAATGTTACAAGTAAAACAAGGAATATGTAAAATTATGTTATAATGGAAATTTAAGTCTAGCTGTAGATACGTTATAAGGAGACTAAGTAATGTTATATACAGTGAAAGATGGAGTGACTACAAAGAGCTAGTTCTGTTCAGTGGGCAATAATTGCTTAATAAGCGCAGATTTGAAATTGTATCCATTGCATTGTATCCATATTGATAGGTTGTATTGTGTCTGTAAGAACTGGTTGGGTAAGAACAGAGAATCATAAAACAATATTATTTTAGCCTTTTCACTTTTTATTACGAAAAATATGAAGAAGAAAACGTGGGAGAAATTCGTGATTGTACTGTAGGAATAGGTGTAGTTACTTTTGCGATGAAGATTACAGTTATGTAAGGAATACTATTGGTCAAATGTAAGGGCATATTCTATGTTACTAGATATTATATTTGTTTTTAAATACCCATGCATGTTAGCTATGCTTTGATACGGCACCCCAGGGCCTAACTAATATAAAGCAATTGCAATTACTGATTTAATATTAGAGCCTTATATTCCTAATATTGTTGCTCTCCAGTGATTGGTTGAACATAATATAGAAAGTTAGGTGGAACTTTTCATTATAATAATAAATTTCTTCCATCAGACTATGACGTCCTCTGTGTCTGAATATCTTGAATCCTGCCCATCAATTCAATTTTAATATTATATTTAAATAAATATAAAGTTTATTGGGCACAAGAAGCACTAGGAGAAAAAGAACATAAGAATCGTAAACAGAAAACAGAATGGTGGTCAGAAGAGATAGAGCAAGCCATCCAAGAAAAAAAGGATTGCCTTCAGCACCTGGTTAAATATTGAGACTGAGGAAACAAGATGGTTGTACAAAGAAAAGAAGAACACAGTTATAAGAAAAATAAGGAAAGCAAAAAATGAAACCTGGGAAAAAACTTGCGCAGATGTGAACAGTAAGATAAGTTTCAGAAGATCAAAAGAGGCCTGGTCCGTACTTAAAGGACTTCGGCAAGAAACCAAAAGAAAAGCGAACTTCCAAATAATATCATTACAGGAATGGGAAGAATATTACAAAAAATTACTAAATGAAGACAGAGAGGAATTTGCAGAAGAAGAAAGTGAACATGCATTTCAAGGAATCGAATTACAAATATCTGAGAAGGAAGTACTGGACGCGATAATGTCAGGGAAAAATGGGAAATCACCAGGACCAGGTAATATTAATCTGGAAATTATGAAATATGGTGGTACTAAAATAATAAAATTTAATAACAAAGTTTTTGAACAAAATTTTCTCAGGAGATCGAATACCTGATAAAATGAAACTAGGATATATAACTTCGATATTTAAAAAAGGAGATCGCAGAGTCTGCTCAAATTATCGTGGAATTTTTGTGTTGAACTCACTGATGAAAATTGTTGGAAAAGTAATCCAAAGGAGGTTAGAATCTATGTTCGAAATCCAAGAAGAACAGTGTGGCTTTACAGCAGGTAGATCTTGTACAGACCACATATTCACATTACGACAAATTTTAGAGAAATGTACAGAGAAAGGAGAAAATATTGGACTAGTTTTCATAGATTTGGAGAAAGCGTACGATACCGCTCCCAGAAAATTACTATGGAGGACATTACACATGGCAAACAATAGATGTTTCCTTAATTCAAGTTTTACAGGAAATATATAGAAATAATAATTGCCAGATCAAAGTTGGAAATACATTATCACCACAATTTACAACAAGTAACGGACTACTACAGGGTTGTCCTATGTCACCAATACTATTTAAAATTTATATAGATATTAGTCTGAGGCAGTGGTCTCGGAAATGCAAGAGAATGGGAATGGAAATAGCAGATGGAAAATATATACATCACTTACTTTTCCCAGATGACCAAGTGGTTATTGCACAAGATGGAGAAGATGCCAACTACATGTGTAACCATCTATTAAAGGAATACAAAAAAATGGGGTTTGAAGATCAATTATAAAAACAACAGAATGCCTAACCAATGATACAGATGAATTGTACATCGAAGGCACAATCTTAGAAAAAGGGGGAACATCAGATATGGATATCAGTCAAAAGATAAATATTGGAGGAAAGTAATTGGAATGTTGAACTCAGTCTTATGGAGCAGGAACATCATTTGTAGCACGAAGAGAATAATATTTAAGTCAATATTGCAAAGAATAGTGTTATATGGAGCACAGATGTGGACAATGAACAGGAAACATATGAACAAACTGAATGTATTTGAAATGGATTTTTGGAGAAGATCAGCCAGAGTCTCACGAAGAGACAAAGTAAGGAATGCAGAAATATGAAGAAGGATGGAAGTGGAAGAAGACATTAACAATACTATTGAGCGGAAGAGACTACAGTGGTATGGTCACGTACGAAGGATGGAAGAAGGAAGGATACCAAAAAAATATATACTTGAATGGGAAATTAGAAGGAGAAGAAGAAGAGGGCGTCCTGCGACTACATGGATCAACAATGTACAGATATCAATGGGAAGAGTTGGTGCAATGGAAGAAGATACACAGGACAGAGAAAAATGGAGACAGATTATTAACAAATGATGACAAGCTCAGAAAAGTGTATTGATTGTGTTGAAATGTGATATGTGGATACTTTGTTTTAATTTGTATTGTTTGGTTGGAGGACAGCCTCTGTATTGAGGGAAACCTCAGGATGTATGTATGTATAAAGTTTATTGGAACTACACTTAAAGTATGAATTCTCACTACTTTTTTCGGACTCACTGCATTGGGCAAAATGACTTCCAGCATTTAAATCTAATCTCAGTTGACAGGCTTAATCAGACCCACTTTCTAGCACAGACGATATTGCTCTGGCTTTTGATCAAGTACTTGATAATAGCATACACACATAGCCTAGGTCAAATATTGAAACAATACTTAAAAAATAAACAAACAAACTGATTCAAACCCCGAGAGCACATCAAGTACACCAAAAATGAAGTAAGGTTACATTCATTTGGTGTTTCTCTGATAAGGCTAAAAATCGTGCAAGACACTTCTTCACCCGTACGAAGGACGGGTATACAGCTTTTATTAATAATTATGCAATAATAACAATAATAATAATACCAGATCATTGTCTGCGCATATCAAGTCACAAAAGCTGTTGTAATCTGCACGAAAGGTATGGATATTTAAAATACAAAACCAATATGCTGCTAATTAAAAAAGAACAATGCGCTCCAGAAAATATTTCCTTACGTGTAAATCTGATAATCGTCATGAGATGGGCAGAGTTTAGAAGATAAGATTCAGAACAAAATATTTGTAAAGGATCTCAGAACGCAAATTTCCATTAAAATATCGTCAACCAAATTTTAACCACAGAATTTCAGTCTTATCTCATTGAAGACACACACATATGATATATGTATATCTATAATGTTCTATAGAGGCAAAACTTTTCCTAGACGGGAATAAACTAAATTTTGTTATGAACTAAAACCCCTAAGTTTGGTTAACTTAAACCCTGTCATTAAATATCAGAGTCTGATGCATCCTTGCTAGCCTAGATGTGCGGACATCTATAGAGAGGTCGATATGGGTCTAGACTCTAGAGAAAGATTTAGAATAGGACTGGGTATGCCCTTTGCGAGTCCAGTAGTAATAGGAGTCAGCATACAAAACTGAAAACGCGGATTCGATTCTCGTCCAGCACATTTTTTCTCAAAAGATTACTTTATCCAAAATTTTCAAGACTACTCTATTTTAATAATACAGACGTTCTACATAGGCAAGAACTAAGAACAACAACGACAACAAAAAATGAATTAGTCCGTAAATATAAAATAAAAATGTTAATCTTTCGTAAAACCGAGGAAAATTTTCTTATTCACTCATCATGCGGATATTTTTTAGGCAATTGAAAACTCATTAGGCCAGTGTAGTAAATTCAATGCATTCCCTGGAGGAATGTTTATTGCCACACGCGGTATTCTTTTTGTTAGATTCTTTGTTATATTCTACCCTCGCAATGCACATGTATTCATTTAGGATGAATGGACTGGAGAATCCAATAGCCAAGGCCCACAGGGAACCGTGATCATTACGTTAAAACTGTCATTTTCATGGTTTATGATTCTAATCACAATTTATATTAAAGAAGTGTTTGGGGACAAGTGGAAACTGTTAGCCACCTTGCAGTTAGCATGGAGATACTACCAAGCAAGGCTTTACAAGGGATTAGAAATGTAAACATGTTGGTTATAACCTGCTGGCAATATCATGGTGTTTGTGTAGGCTGCACACACCACTGATATCAATCGATTTCTGCTGCGAGTTCGAGTAATCGAACCATGCCTCTCTACGCGAGAATGAGTTCATTGCTCATATTCACATGGAATACCAATAAGCAGTCTTACCCACACTGTAACAAATCCCCCAAGCATTGAACAATACGACATGCTGTGGTTTATTTATATGGAGGATAACTTCAACATATTTATTTTTCAGATAATGTGACTCTCTGGCGTGTGTGTATATATATATATATATATATTCGATTCCTGCATCTGATTAACGGCACAACTCGCATTTTAACTTAAGAAGTTCTTATTTCTACATCTTAAAACAAATGCAGCCTTTCTAATACAAGGTCTTTACGTATGATGAAACGGTAGTTTGGTTGCTCTTCGTGTCCAAATTAATTACTAACAACCCCTGTAGCTGGTAAAAGTTTTACCAACTTTGCACGTGAAACGTCATCAAAGACATCGAATTGGGGAAGCAGTTTCTCGGCCGCAGCATTGAGGAAGAAGACATATGACTGCACTCCACCAGTGCCGCCATCTGTCCGAAGTTTGTCTTCTGTCGTCAAAAATATTTAGTTCTTGTAGGCCTACTTTATTAAATCTATTTATGAAAGTTGTAGTCATGGATAAAATTAAGAATAATGGAGCCACCAAAAAGAAACAGCGTTGTTAACAATAGGCCTACAGTAAAACTGCTAAACAATGTTTTCTAACATTTGCATTGTAATGATTCATAACCTCAAAATACAGATCCTAAGTACTCTTACCAAGCGACCGACTATCACAGATATCAGCCAGCTTTATCTTTTATGTAAAGTTTAAACTAAGGTGTCGGGACTTATAAACAGTGGGGAACTGGCGAATGTTGATTTGAAAAGTGTGCTCAGAGAATATTAATAAAATGTTCTCCTTCGGCTGTGTACATTCCAGGTATAAACTTATATTTGGCTTATTAGTAAGAATGATAATATCTAAACTAAACTCCGTGGCGCGACATCCCCGAAGAGACAAGGCCTACCACCCGACCGCTGCGTCATCTACCTATGGGTAGATGGCAGGATTGGGGGCATGTGGTCAGCATGCCGACACCCACGGCCGTTAATGGTGGCTCCTCAATTTGAATCACGAGGCTGGGTGCACCCCTACCAGACCTCCCTACCACAGAAAAATCCGAGGAGGTACCGGGGATCGAACCCGGGCCGACGGATCCGTAGTCAGCGACGTAGACGCTAACCACAAGACCACGCCGGCGGCCATGATAATATCTAGGCCTAATATATTACTGAATTCAAAATACCCAATCACATTTTTACAAACTTTTCCCGAGCTCCTCAGTTATTTAACAAAACGTTGAAACAGGTCACAACAACAATTATTGAGTTCTATGGGTTATGTACGCCATGACGAAAGTTAAGGGGTTGAAGGGTTTGAAAGATAACTCTATACATCATAATTGCACAGTTGTCTGTAATAAATTAATAATAATAATAATAATAATAATCCCTTGTTTATTTCACGTATAAATTGAATATATAGGTATAGATATAAGGCGTCTTTCAATATTTCAATAAATGCTGATATGATACAGCAGTTTTCAAATCAGTTGTGTAAAACGTTCCTCTCCTGTCTAAATTATCATAGCATCAGAGCAAAGTCACCTGCAATTAATTTCAGAAATTTAAAGGTATTAGCGAAAACTGGTGCCTCGATAGTACAAAATACCACGTTTTCACCAGTTTTTCGCTTATAACTCGCAAATGAAAGCGAAATTTAAGTATCCAATTTCGAATTGCATTCTGACACCATTCCTTTCATTTATGTTAAAAATTTCACATCTCTGCGTGTCAAAAATTTGGCTGGGCATTGCACACAAACAGATATACAGAAAAACATATGGACTTTTCGGTGCCGAACAGTTTAAATATAAAAGAGAAAGGAAAATGTTTGCTTTCAGATGACAAGTGGTGGGTGTAAGTAAATTCCATTTTATTTCTCATGAATCCGCCAGATAGCTTAAGAAAAAGACAACAAGTTTCGTCCTCAGATAACACTCTTCCTCTCCTCATATGAATGATTTCCTTCAGATGGGCTGTTATAAAACCAGGGAAGTTCAATATTTATTGAACAATTTTAATGTTATTGTACGTGACACAATCACACTAAAATCAGAATTACACTATTGATTGGATTAGTTTTCAAATAATACTAACTAATATAAATAACGACGTATATTAAGACATTAATAAATCTAATTATAATAGCATGTATATAAATATATGTATGTAATTATATCCCTGTTATAAAGGGAAAATTTTAATAGAATTATAAAGCCCTTGCCTTTATCTTGAGTTCACGCTTCGCCCGACGCTGACTCTAAGGGTGGAGTGCACCATCCAGGAGTAAACCAAACTAAAGTAGTAAATTTAAGACGGAGACTTGAAGTATACAAGAACCAGTACATCTGTCTCACTCTTTAAGTCATACGAGTAATGTGCTAGAGTGAGACAGACAAACCGGTTTTTGTTGCGTCAGGTTCCCGTCTTAGATTTACTACTTTAGTGCTTCTCTTTTAGTAACTTACTCTTTTAGTTGGTGTTGGAGAGCTCAATTGATAGTTACTTCTTTAGTTGTAACTAAAGTAGTAAACTATTTTTACTAAAGAAGTAGTCGAATTCTGCGCAGAACAGAGCAGAAACGTTAGTGCAGCGCAGCAGAACACGTGCATTTCAATTGCCAGTATTATTCAAGTGCCAGATAATGAAAAGGAAAGGTTCGCTGAAACAATGAATATGAATTTGGGTTGTTCCAAATATTACTAATGACAATCTTCATGTTTTAAAATAGGTCTAATAGTAATGTTTTATTCATTACTAATTTTAATTCCTTCAATTGAATATTTTCAGTTTAGTAGCCTACGTTAGGGTACTGTGATTACAATTTTTATGCAAACTATTTCTGTATTATAATGCAAACAATTGGAATTTCCAGTTGATTTTCATAATTGATTCACTATCAATATTATAATTATTTCTCTCATAATAATAATAAAGTTCTAAAATATATTAAAATATTTATACTTCCTAAAGTTATATATTCTTCCCCAAAAACGATAAATCAATTATTCTACAGTTGTTTATTATAAATCTCACTATAATGAATTATTAATACTTATTGACTGTTTAACAATATTAATAAGAAGTATTACACAAAGTCATGAAAAAGAGGGGGATAAAAAGGATAACAAAACTAGTAAGGGGCATTATGTTTCTGTCCTTTTTCAAATGCACAGAACATTTACTTAAATAATATTACCTTATAAAAATAATAATATTACAACTGAGAAATGTAATATTTAAACAAAAAATGGCGGTACAATATTTCGGAAGCTATGAACTCCAATAATAATTATGTAGATGGTTGTGTGTTTAAAAATAATTTCAGTGACTACTTCTCTAGATCCTGTGCAGCTTCAACCTCCAGTGCCCCTCCTTAAAATTTTCTTTCGGCACTCATGTTGGCATTTTTTTTCTATATAGTTTATAATGCTTCTCACTTTCCTGTCCACAGGGTTAATTAAAATAGTTAGCAGCATATTATAGACCTGCAGCATCTGCTATAGTTTATTCCCAAACATGAAAGTCTCGTCTCACTCCACCATTCGAGACTTGGGGAGTCTTTAAGGAATGGTTTTACAATGTGTCCCCTTCTCAATGTACGCTAATCCCAGAGTCAGTCAAATTTTCTTCCGATGTGGCCTGTTTGGACATTTTACACCTGGGTCAGAAAAAAGGACATATTATTCTTTAACACTGCGGGTGCAACTATTGAACTTTTAGCTCTTATAATTATTATTATAATTCTGGCATTCGCAATGTTGTGCTTTAAGTTAAGCTATAGAAGTATAATCTAATAAAATTAATTTACAATAATTACATTAAATCGTTTAACAATGAGAATCACCTATTGTTCAGTAATCTCTATGGTTAAGTAGCAGGGGGAAGTGTTTTCTGGGTAGCTCCAAGAACGGAGGCTTTCATTTATTGGAATATACTATACCTCGCCGATATCTGTATCCATAGGATTAGCTTGAAATACATCGTCGTTTTCTAACCCAAAGTTAGGGAGAACTGCAGCATCTAAAGGCCGATCCAGCTAGGAAGATATTTGAGAGCACATGCGCTCCTTGTACCGTGCAATGCAAACGTCCCTTCCACTCACTCTCCCCCTCACCTTTGGTGGACGTCTTCCTAGTTGGATCGCTCTCCGCAATGATATTTCCACATTTGACTGGCTGAAATCACATGGATGTAGTGAGAATCTGACATCGTTTCTTCCAAACGCCAGAATTTCATGTAAGGATTTATGAGCTTAATTATTTACGTTATTAAATGCCCTACTAGGTGTGGTTCGCTTAATATTTATTAAATCACCTGCCACAACTCTCATTTTTGGTATACCACCTTCTTCATCTCAATAACTTATCCTCAGTTTGAACTATGTAATCCATTTAATGTGATATGTAACTCATAACTCACGCAAATGCCACAGAACACACTTACTACACAACTTTACTCCACCCCCTGAGTAGGAGTAAATATTGGCCTTATTTACTCCACAACTTACTACATTAGTAACGTACTCCGTGTTGGTGCTCTCCACCACTTGTGGAGTAAGTTCATTTACTCTGGGAGTAAATAAAATTTTTACTTCTTTAGTACATTCCTCTATGTTGAAAGCCGCCGAGTTTAGTTTACTCCTGGTTGGTGCACGCCGTCCTTACTAAAAGAGTACGGTTACTAAAAGAGTAGCTTACTAAAGTAGTTAGAACTAAAGAAGTAAGGCTTACTAAAAGAGTAAATGGCATGAGTTTGGTGCACGCCACCCTTAGTGTTATTAGAATAATTCGATGCCACGTTCTCCACTGCCGTGTTTCTGTTTTGCGTACACTTCAGCCGAATCTGACGCCATTACCGATCGACAGTTAGAAAGTAAACAATCTAGACCATTTTTCGATAGTCTTAATCGGCCTTTGGCCAATTATTGGAATGTAGTTTCTTTAGTTTTCTGTTTTTCTAACCGTACACCCATGCCCGAATCAGGAATCGAACACAAAGCGTTCTTTATGTTCCAAAGAATTATACCCCAGCCTCTGCTGCTATGGATATTGACTTTCGCTCTCAGAACATGTTCTAAATTATACATAAACAAACACCACTGTCTCACTCCAGCCCGTTAATCATATTTATGCATGAATGAGAGACAGCTGTCATAATATGTTCCTGTTCAAAATACATTAACTTATTAGTCTCGGTATTCTCTTTCCCCTATTTAATTTGAAGAGAATATACGGTACAAGACCCATAAATGGCCTTTCTCATTTATAAATTCAACTGTGTAAATTTAATTTAATCTCACAAAAACACTTCATAATAAAGACTAATAGTACGTCATATAGATCATACGGTCGCGAAGTTCTGTACACTTTCACTGTATCAAAATTGCATACTTTTGACAGCTTGTGCGATACTCTAGAACAGGATCGCTCACAGCGGGCATTTCGCCCAGTGGGCGCTCGGTGCACGTAACGGGCGGGCGGGGTAGTTGCGTGTTGTCAGCGTTCGCAGGGTAAACAAAACTGTTGTCTCGCTGCAGTGACGGCTGGTACTGTGAATATGGATTCGGCGGAGAAGAGACCAAGTTGTAGTGGAAATAATGTGGGACAAGAATCCCAATGGGAATGACAGTGCCTTTTTGTGCAAAGTGGAGAACGTACTAAATGTTCAATATGTGGAGATTCCGTTATAGCAAAAAAATATAACGTTGAGCGACACTACAATTCAAAACATGGTGGCATGTATAACAGTGTTTGGGAGACGAGCGGTTGGAACTAATTGTAAATTTAAAAGAAGCCAACGTCAATGAGGTAAGCTCTTTTATTTTAATTATACTTGATATGACCCATTAATATTATTCGAGTTTATTATATCATTTTATTTATTCGCCAATTTTAATTCTAGGAAGTTGAAGCTACAAACGACGGTGCGGTGAGGGCGAGCTTTAGAATTGCTCACTTAATTGCACGGGAACTTCGACCATTCACCACTGGGCCATTTGTAAAGCAGTGCCTCGAGATTGCCAGTGAATCTGTATGTCCACTAAGTGCACCGCAATTTAATGCAATTTGTCTGTCTCGTCATTCAATTGCACGCCGTCTAGAAGACCTTAGTACAGATGTTGAACGACAACTAAGATTGAGAGGGATACAATTCATTGCATATTCTCTGTGCCTTGATGAAAGTATCGACGTTGTTGATAATCATAATTGGCTATTTTCGTCCGAGGAGTAGATATAGATCTGAATATCACAGAAGAGCTGCTGGATTTAATCCCCTTGAGAGATACATGTACTAGCGAAGACCTATTTCGTGCTGTTGAAAATGTTATTGACAATATGAAACTGCCCTGGAATACGCTGTTTCTGTCGCCACTGTAATCGCTACCATCTCCAGTTGTGACACACCACTCGTAGTCCCTGCCCAGTTCAACTGGGCACGCCCGATTTTCTGCCCACCTGAGCACCCCTGCTCTAGAACATCTGTGGCACATCGTGTCACTGTGCAGTAGGGGAATTTCTCCCACTACAGTCGCCCTTGACGTCAGCATAAAGCAGTTTCGACGTGACACTGAACATGAAGAACAGGTTTCTTACGTCACAGCAAGGGATGGGGACTAAAACGTTTCCCCTCAGTTGCTCACCTATGCTCTAGAACTCCCATGGTACACAAGCTGCGCATAAGCTTCCTGTGTTGCTATACATACGGCATATAAACTTACTTTTGATGAACAATTTTCGATTGTTGGAATGTGATAATTGGCAGCTCATAAATTTGCTCAAGTGAGAGTATTGCAATATTTTCAGTAATTTTGCACATTTTTGTGGCCTCTGTTTTAGGAGGTGAAACTTGCGATTTATTTGCAATGGAGCAATGACTAGTTTTGTTTGCGTTTCCGTACGTACACCTAACAAAATGCAAAATATTTGCTAATTTTTCTTCTTCTTTTGTGCAAATGTTGTAATTCCGAATCTTCTGTCGGTAATATAACTTAATTTTTACAACTGGTTTTAGAATTGGTTTAGGTTCCATTGTAGCAGCCACCATGAAATCCTGTAATGTATCCGGGGACACACAAATAACCATTAATGTAGGTCTACAGTAAACTCTTTCTTTCTTTCTTTCTTTCTTTCTTTCTTTCTCGTAGTTTTACCTCTCCCTTTTTTGAGGATTTAAGCGACCCAAGCCGCCCGGGCCTTACAGGGCCGCGACCTGTCGGGAGAGGGAATATCTTTGGATCACATACATACTTTTTTGACCAGACCCGGATGAGTGATCAGCCCAATGCCGGGGCCACCTCCGATACAACACGAACACATAGGACGATACACACCATTCACACACACACACACTCACTTAGAACAAGGCGAGGATGGGGGATGAAGATGATAATGACGGCCAGATGATATCCGGGGACCACAAGGGCCTAAAGTTACCCGACATTTATCTCAAAGGTGAGGGAAAACCCCGGAAAAAACCTCACCTAGGTAACTTGTCCCGACCAGGAATCGAACCCGGGCCCGCTGCGTGAGAGGATTGAACACATCCCCTGAGCCACAGCGGTGGACTACAGTAAACTCACCTACCGGAATTCTTTCTGCGTAAATGAATAGAATGAAATGTGTGACCCTATTCTGCCTGTGCACTCATACATCTACTTTGGAAGAGGTAGTTAATAATATGTATGTAATTCACATTTATACCATTATAAAGATAATTCTACACAAAATAACTAACGTATTTAGCGCCCATTCATATGCATGAGTTTCTAGCTTGCATACCGTTAAAGGCACTGCAATAGCTGGGCAACAATTTTACTGTCGAGATTCGCGACTATATGATCTATTGGACTATGCTAAGAGCCTGTTTTCCAAATCCTGTTTAGTAGTCTGATAATAGCCATGATATCGGCACGTTATAGAGACACTTTTTTGCTACAAGTGCCCTTTCTCAAGAATTTTCCAATCTAAAGTCTGATGCTGATCTTTTTTTGTCTCTGTGATATTGTGCACATATCAGTAGTTCCCCTTTAGGGCATTGAACTAGCACGTGCCCAAGTGATTCAATCTCGCTGCAGACTGGGTAAAGACACCCATTGTGCCAGAAGTTTTCTTCCCGGTGTTGTGGTAATGGCTGAAATACTAATGAAGTTAGTGCATTCCTGTTACCCATAATAAGTTAGACTCTAGATCGTCTATGTAGAGAATAGTTCTGATTAATCCAATATAAAATATTCCATCTCAGAGTGCTTTCGTGTTTTTCAATTTAACTTGTAAATGGCAATATCCATTAGTGTGTAGTTGGTGGTTATCTGTGTCAATAATTCTATATTCTGCCTACTGTATATATTACATCTCTGCAGGATAATCATAACATAAACAACATTATGAATTAATTAATTTGCTCATGGAGCGAGATTTAGATCAATATTGACATTTATATTTCAACATCAGGCACAGTGCGATAAAGGACGCCAATTTTCTCCCATAGGTTGTTAAAATGGATGCTGCTAAATTTATTCTAGTCGTATTATTCCTCAACACAACGAGAGCACTCGCTCTTTCATGAAAACGCCATATTGACTCCACGTCTGGCTTTTGTCTAGACATGTATACAAGCTTGAATACAAAATGTGAGGTACCTATTTTTCTGTGAATATGTAGTATGTCGTCTGGAAATACCAAACAACTGAATACTGCATTGAGACGAAAGAAATTCACATGATTAACGCAATGCACAGAAGAATACTCGCAGAATTAATTTCAATTTACTTTTTATAATATTTCATATTATAGAGGTTTATAATGATGATGTTAATAGATCATTTGACCATGTTTTTCTGTTAATTATATATAAGTCATTATGTAATACATATAATATCCATTTATTCTGTTAACTAATATTATTCAAAATAGTAAAAGTAGGGAAATCATTAATAGTAATAGTAACAATACTAATATTAATAATGGTAGTATTAACAATAATTTAGTCGTAAGGACTCGAAGAACCATTCCTCAAATATTTCCTGATTTTTTAAAATTCAGTCCCCAGAAATATTTTCTGGGCCTTGGCTGGCCTTAAATCTTCAGCCATTGAAAATCATATATATGGACTGAATTTCTATTTAATTTTGTTGTTTAGTACGTGCTTAAGAGCACTTTTAAAATACATAACACATAATGTTGGTTTATTTTTTATTAAAGTTTTTAGTATTTATCAATGTATAACATTCATTATGTTATGATGCTCATTGTCAATTGACACCCTATAAATATTGCAGGAATATATGAATAGCCTCAACAATAAGTAACATACCGATGAAATTGATAAAATTATTAATAGTAATAATAAAAGTTATAATATTGCCAGAGCTTTGCTGGTAAAATTTCCTCCATAACATGACTTCTATACTTCATTTCACTTAACTAAAACTCCATATCATTATCACTATATTTAATATAAGATCGGAAAGCCTACATACTTTTTTAATGTGAGGACCTAAATTAAACTGTCTTGGTGAAAATTGAAAGCATGTTACGATCCATGGCGTAACAGATGAAGGTTGGATGACACACAGATGACACACGTATAATGGCATATACATTTAAAATTTTGGCTCTACTTTACTTTCTTGATGATATACTTCTGTTCGTTGTTATTCGGAGGCCTCTCCGTATTCATAAGTTAGGTCATTCGAGCCCACTTTCGTTCAAGGTGGACATGTATTTTTAAGTCAATGGCGAGTATAATCCCGAAAAAAACTACGCTCACAAGGGGAATCTAGTCTTCAATGCGTAGGTCACCGATTTCATAGGTATTTTAAAAGGGAAATTATATTGGTGAAAAATTAATAACTATTTGAAAATTCACCGAATGGGCTGTAACTGTTGAGATCGTAGCATTGAACTTTTCGCTTGCCACATATAGCTCGTGAGAAAAAAAAGCTGTTGAACAAATAAGGCGATGTGGTAACATTACTTTCTAGGTATTAAGCTAAAATGTTTATGGTTCAAATTCACTATTTGGCAGGAATTCTAACTAGTTTTAATACAATGTTTATTGGTTTTTGCATATGATGTTATTAGTTTGTTTTTATTTATTTATGTGTTCATAAAATATGTGAAATAATAATTTTTCTTGTGCTCATTTTTTATATTATGAAATTCCATAATATGGCAGTGTGCAGAAGTTAAGCATTAAGCGAACAGTCAGGAACGTTACCTCTCTAAAAGTACACTATCGTAAAATAGAGATAAAATATAATCATGCAAATTGTATTGTATTGTCTTGTATTGTGATATAGGAAAGTTGCTATTTTATTTTCCTCCTTATACTAAAATAATTTACATAAGAAGAGGAGGTGGTATGTGTCATAGACTACCTTATTGTGATTTTTCATGAAACCTCTATTAAATCACTTCTTTATAATCATATAAATAAAGATAAATAAAGGAAATAAGATACTACACACAAAGGGAATAAATAGTTAATAGAAAAACTAATTACAGTCTCCGCCAAATAGTAGATTCTAATTATAAACTTTATTTTTTTTTTTTACCTCAATGTATTGGCCGTTTTGATACCAGTCCGCTTGAGTTTTACGGTACTGTCTCAATAGCTAAATGCGGCATGTAATCGTTTAATAATTGCTAAATTATCAACAATAAAGCCCATTCGACTGAATATTCAATGATTTTTTTACCCGTTTTCCTTGTCAAAGATTGATAAAATCGATGACTGACAAACTGTGGATACCCCTTGTCAGCTTAATCTGGCATGGGATTTGAATCAAGGAACTTCCTGTCTAGATTCGGCCAACACAGTCATTGTAGCGTGATAATAATATTATATACTGAATGGGTGAGATAAGGCATGAACTAACTTCTAGAGAAATTACACGTATTGTTATTTGGTCACAACTTCTGACAAGATCAGGTCCCTACGGATTTGAATTGCTTTCCACTGAGCAGCTATTCAGAAGGCAGACCATTCATCTTAATAATTATTAAAATATTTATATTTTGATTAGATATAAAACTGTTCTTAGATGAGAGGCCTAGAAAACAATCTCTGCCCGCTGAGTTTTAGTAACTGATAGGACACTCCTGAAACTCATCAGTTTGTGGGCATGCAGCCTTCCTGATTTATTATGGTCAATTAACGACGGTTGTGTACTGATACTTAAGACTAAAACTGTCAGAATTTTGTAGAGCATGGGTTTTTTTAATGTTTGTAAGGTCAAGTTAGCCGGAATCGAACCCGTGAACTTTGAAACATAAAGTCAACTCAGACTCCATAATTAACTCAGGCTTGAAAGCTCTCACTCTACCTGTCTTCTCCCTAAGCAATTATGTGGCTTGGTACTAAAAGGGCCAATTCCAATTTCTTGCAAAAATGAGATCTATGCATTATTGAGCTGGGCTAGTCTTTATCTTTCGTATAATAAAAGTGCCAATGTATGTTGCTATTAATAGACATAATACAGAAACCTAAGAGGCCGATGTCGAAGTTCTCAGCAAAAAATGTTACTTCTGCAAAAGCAATCTCAAAAGCAAGTTTTATGACATTGGCCCTTTTAGAACCAAGCCACAGTTTATTTTTAGAAAGAAGCATTCTTTTTTCTTTCTTTCTTTTTTTTATTAACACCACGGTTTTATAGCTACATGCTCCATTACATAATGTAACACTACATGCTTATGAGAACAGTCACAATACTTAGATTTCATGTTTTCAGTTTTTTTTACATCACTTAATTAGTATTTTGTAAAGTTTCAAAATCTTTTCAGTTTTTTGTACATCGCTTAGTTAGTATTTTGTTAAAGTTTCAAAAACAGTCACAATTTTAGATTTCATATTTTCAGTTTTTTTTTTACATCACTTAATTAGTATTTTGTAAAGTTTCAAAATCTATCTTATTTACAAATTGGGAAAAACATTTTAAGTGTTTTATAACAAGTTCGCTTTTATTTGGAGGCCATCGTCCACCCGATTGAAGCACTTCTCTGCGGAGTTCATCTCTGGCTGATTGTAGTAACTCGCAGTCCCAAAGAACGTGGTCAGTAGACTGCAAATCTCTCCCGCACCTGCATGTTAGATCCTGTAAAATCTTGAACCGGTGTAAATATTCTCCAAATTTCCCATGGCCTGTAATCATTGTTGTGAGATTGTGCGTTAACTTGAGGTTTGACTTTAATCTGCTTCGGACATTAGGAAAATATGACTTTGTGATTGTTCCGTTGGTAGTGGTTGCCCACTCATCTTCCCATGCGTTAATCGATTCCTCATATAGATCTCTGTGCTGAGAGGAAGTAAGTCGTATATCGGCTCTAGTTCAAGGCTGCGTGTTGCTTGTTTGGCCAGCTGGTCGGCAAGTTCATTTCCTTCAGTGTATTTAGTCAAATTATTGCACCTGACATGTGATTGGTTCCCACCCGGATGATTACCTAAATGTGTCAAGTCATGAACTTGGTTGCTTCCCTTGTGCACATGATTGAGATCCGTTTCCTGTTTATTAGCTGAATAAGGATCTGAAGTTTAAATCCATTAACTACATGACTGAATTCAGAACGAAATAAATAAAATAATGCGGCAGAATGAAGGAGGAAGTAGAAATGAGAAAATTGAATAAGAGTCCTGCAGAGATGAAATGAATGTTGAACCGTAAGACGAAAATTGAGTGATGCAAATTGAGAAAAAAATCTGTATTAAATTACTGTTCAGTTTATAGCTGCTATGCATTGTTAAAGCAGCTGAGTACTATTATGCATATACCATAATATATTTATTCTGCCGGTTGCATTAAGTACTGGCGACATCTAACTACCGGTACTAAGTCATTTTATTTTGAAATAATTAGACGGGCAGATTACAGATTACAGTTGAGAAAATTGTATCCAGCTGGGACTAACTTTAATGCAACCGAAATTTAACTGCATGATTTTAAAGGATGTATAAACCAAAGGGTTTAAATACTCGCGCCCACATGAGTGCCTGTAATATTTTATGTTAAAAAGTGTAGATTTATTTCTTTGTGTTACAAACATCACTAGTATAACACAACTATTTAATTGAAATTCTCATGATTTATTTTAAAATTATCTCCAAGTCTTTCCCTTCTTGGTTAAAATGAGAGACGATTTTCTGTGATTAATTTGGGAGATCGTTAACAGAACTTTATTTTGCGGAATCGTTTGTTTCTCAGAAAAATAAAATAGGTATCTTAAATTAATAACATTAATTTGAAAAGAAACGCTTAACCTGCTTAGGGCACTTGTACACGGTTTAAAGTATTGTGCTACAAGGTTAAAATTCTTACATAGTGTAACCATCTCTTTACATTTAGAATTTCTCTAATCTGTATCAGTTTAGTGAAGATAATCGCAATATTCTATCAGTCCTACTGTGCACATTTGAATTCAATTGGTCGGAAGTACAGTTTCTAGCTTACTGCCTTGCAAATGTTACACATAAATGCTTTTGCTATATATAAATAGGGTACACGTAACTTGTGGCGCGAAGGAAATTCTGTGTGTTTTGGTTGAGAAAGGGTTGACGCTGGCACCCTGCCACGTACCCATGGGGCAAGCTGCGTGTTCGAGAAGAGACTTATGATGGAGGAGAATGTGAGAGCAAGAGCTAAAACCAAACTTAGTCACATGCTACTAGTGAGTTGGAAATTCAGAAGCTGCTTTCTCATTTAATGAAATGGTCTGGGATGAGAGCACAAATACTAGTTAGTACTTCGTGTCAGCGATTCTTAATAGTTCCGTAACGACTCACGTATTGCGATTTGTTAAATTAATCGTGCACGTAAAGCGTATAACTTTTTTCTGGAGTAGTGCACTTACTGAAAGAGTGCACGAAGATATTTTTCTTTTGTTTTTATACTTGAAGCTATGCCATACACAATGAAGAAAAGCTTCAGGACACGCAACCTATCATGTTTCTTTTCCTGAGAATTGAAGCGCCCTCGAACTATTTTATTAGAAACATTTATTTAGGTTGAATAAAGATTACAGGATCTTAACTCTATTTAGTGGTATAGTAGAATTTTTATTACCTGCCCAGACTGCTTCAAAGGTATAACCCATTAAGTCGGTGTTTCTTTATGTATTTGATCTCACCCGGTCGGTCTTGGTTTCCGCTTTCCAAAACAAAAGCAACGTTGCAATATTCTCTTATTGCTATCACTGATTTCAGTTCTTCCCTCGGTTTAATCAATTCACACATGTTATTGTTTACTGTAACCAGTTCTTGCAAACCCGCGTTTCGCTCCACGCGGGGTAGACGAGTAGCTGTCACAGCCATCACAGGATGTTCTTAGATTTTGATTGGGTGAGGTAACTAGGTAATTGGTCCGGTATAAATAAAGAATATTGGATGAGCTGTCGGCAAACTTTTCCTTGTAACAAAAGGACGCCGTCTGGATATGCTAAGAATAACTTGACTAGCCTATACCATGTACACAGTTTATTGTCAACCTATGTCGACGACACAAATGAAATTGTACCATAGTTGCTGTTACTGTCTCGGTCCCTGTCTGCTTGTCGACCTATGTCGACGACACATAAATGAAATTGTACGATATTTACTATTACTGTCTTGGTCCATGTCTGCTAGTTATATAGTATTCTTTTGCTTTCCAGGAAACTCGCCTATCTGCGTATTCCAACAACACATCCGCGTGGGGGTTTCTCAGTATGGCCAATTTGTATAGGAGAGAGTATAAACCGTGGGCCCCTTGTCGTAGATTACAGCATGATCAAGAACTCCTAGTATAGCCCTAAATTAAACATCTGAACCAAATAACGTTGTACCGGCATGGTATCTGAACTGGAAGAGCTGCGCACGATCCTGGTTCAAATCCCGGCTATGACATTGCATTTCTCAAATTAACTCTCCCTTTGTAAAACTAAAAAACTCCGTGGTGCTACATCCCTGAAGGGACAAGGCCTACCACTCGACCGCTGCGTCATCTACCATAGGCAGATGGCAGGATTGGGGGCATGTGGTTAGTATGCCGACGACCACGGCCGTTATTTATGGTTTCCGTGACCGGAGCCGCTACTTCTCTATCAAGTAGCTCCTCAGTTGTATCACGATGCTGAGTGCACCCCGTCCCAGACCTGCCTACCTCATAAAAATCCGAGGAGGTACCGGGGACCGAACCCGGGCCTAAGGACTACGACTCCCTGAAATCTGATTTATTTTACACTAGTAGGTGCCCTCTGGGCCTCCATGGCCTGTAATAGGGAACACTTTACTTTACTTTAGGTGCCCGCGGCTTCGCCTGCGATTATGTACTCAACTGCTAGATGTTTTGTTCTAATGCGAAATTAGCATGACCCTATCTACTGGAAACGCTATGTCCATATAATGTAGAAATTGTTTTGCCTATAATGCGTAAACGTCGTTCGTTATACTATTATCTTGTCAATCATTGTAACAGTCATACTTACTTATCTCATGGGTTTCCGGGCTTCTGTTCAGTCGGTAGTCCTCTCTTCTCAGGGCTAGAATGGATTATGGGCGGCAGGTTTGTGACCACAGGAATCACTCACACGAGTAACTGATATAATTATATGTGTATTTTTACTAAGTTTCACTGTTGCACTATACGTACAAAACTTTTGGTTGAGCTGAGGTGAGGCGTTTGGGACCCAACCTAATTAATTTTTAGGCGTATCTCCACAATTTTTCTATCGCAGAATTTAACACTTTAGAATTTAGTCGGGAAATACGAAAGTAACTTTTTGTGTGTTGTTGACGAACCCCCTATACACTGATGTTATTTCTTTGGTTGGCTTGAGGTCCAACCTGGATACTCCTACCATTAAACTTTGGTGGCCTGTTCATTTTATGCACTCGTCTAAAAATTCGTCCTGGCGGTTAAGACGTATAGAATAGAAGAGGTTCCCTGCTATAGCCGGGAAAACTGAGTTAACCTAATTTTTTATATATATATATCAGAATGACGTAATGGGTTTTATTATAGCATCCAATCAGATTGCTGGGCTAATTATTACGTAAGGTTTCAAGCTCGTGATTAGTTATTTAAAACAAAGTAGGGGTGGTTTTAGTAGTTACTATAAGCCCTTTTTACAATTAAAGGTATTGTAAAAACGCGTGAGATAGGAGATTTCTTATTCTAATTAGTCTTTATAGGTCTACTCAACATAATTATTCTTGTCAACAACACTTCTCCTTCCACCCCAATGTGAACGTTTTAACATATACAGCATCTCTCCAAACCTCAGCCTTCCTCAGCTCCCAAGAATATTTCTCATGTCATAAATTTAACCCACTTTTAGTCTGGCTGTCTCTATATATCCATTATATTTTTTTTTCATGTAAATTCCCATACAATATAATAATCTATTACCAATTGGCTTAAAATGCTATCGGTCAATCCAGATCTGTATTAGCTCAAATAATTTATTAAACATTATTAAACATTATGAAGGAAAAAGGATATCCATTACATTTAGTGAATACAATAGAACAACTGTATAAAAGCACGAAAATATGCATTAAAACAAATGGAAAGGAAGAGATGATCAATCTTGGAGTACGCCAAGGATGTCCATTATCTCCCACTTTATTTAATATATATATTGACGCTGCTGTTGATGAATGGCAAAAACAGCTAAGAAATGATTTTAAAATAGGAGACGTTGTATTAAACACAATTTTATTTGCGGACGACCAAGTCATTCTTTCCACTTCAGAAGATGAGCTTCAAAGAGCAACATATAAACTGCAACAGATATTCAAGAATTACAATCTAGAAATATCTATCAAAAAATCTAAAGTTATGGCTTTTGAGGGAAAGTTTCCAGTAAGATCAAAAATAATTTTGAATAATGAAAGAATAGAACAGGTTAACTGTTTTAAATATCTGGGATGCTGGATTTCCTATGAACAAGAGAAGGATGCAGATCAAAAACTTAACAAGTTTCAACATTTATGCGCAACTATACAGAGAACTCTGAGAAATAAAACAAGGAAAGAAACAATAATTAGATTTTACAAGGTGTTGGCAGTTCCTTTATTACTGTATGGATGTGAGAATTGGGTCCTCAACAGACCTCTCAAAAGAAGAATAGAATCATCAGAAATGCGATTTCTCAGACGCATATCGGGATACACATTAAGAGATCACATTCCGAACGTTCAAATACGGGAGGAACTCAATATTTATAAATTAGAAGAACAAATAAGCAACATGAAATGGCAATGGTTCCAGCATATAGGAAGAATGGATGAAAGTAGAATCACAAAGAAAGTATTTAAATACAGACCCGAAGGCCGGCGTTCAATAGGACGACCTGTAGCCAGATGGGAAGATGTCTTTGCGTCGGAACAGGCCTTATAGCCTAGCCCTGCAGTGGAAAGAAGAAAGAAGAATTTATTAAACAGGAAAATAATTAGAACATATTTAGGAACACTGACATAGTTTTTACATGAATTGCAGGAATCATATAATTTTGTTCTTAACTATACTGTTTAACGTAAAATATATAAATACTGTAATTAAACGAACAAAACAAATCTTGTGCTGTCATATGGGCTTACAAATTCTTATTGAAACGCTTAAAATGAACCATAGATTCATGAACCTTACGCATAAAGAATTTTATTAACGATCGGTAATTAAAAAAACTATAAACCCGGCTTCGAGGTGCATTTCACGAACAAAGTGAGAAGAAGATCTCAGATTCGAGTTCCATAGCCCCCCCCCCCGAAAAAACCCGCATAGTGAGTTTCGTCCAAATCATTCAGCATTTTCCTATTTAGGCGTGCATTCATGATAACCTTCTGCCCACCTACGTAAAAAAATCAGATCTCTATTAATCGCAAACAAAAGAATCAAGAAAGCAACCGAGCAAGGCAAACTTGAATTAATTTCACAATTGAATACAGTCTTGCTAATAGGAACGTTTTCCACAACATTCGAATTGATCGTGTGTTTTTTATGGAAGGTATTTGGTCTCCTCGTAAATATTTTATTTTTGGCATTAAAAATAAAAATTTTGCAGAATCTCAATTACATTATGAAACGAAGATGCTGCCAAAATTCCAAGTCTTTACCTATTATAGTTTAGGCTCTACGTTGATTCTCTTTCAGTCAAACAGTCAGTCAGGACAAAGCCGCTTATATAGATAAGAGTTAGGTGGACAGACGGGGATCATGAATGCATGCCTAAATGGAGAAACATTGATTTATTTGGACGAAACTCACTATGAGGGGGGGGGGAGGTTGCGCTAAAGAACTCGAATTTGAGGTCGTTTTCCCCGGGCGGCGTACTGTAATCGTAAAATGCACCTCGGAGCCGGGTTGTTAGTTTTTTAATTATCAATCGTTTTAACCGTTTATGCATGATTTGGGAAGGTTCATGAATCTGCGGTACGTTTTAATCATTTCGATTCTGTTTGCCCATGTAGCACAAGTTTCGCATTGTTCGTTTAATTGTTTATATTTATTACATAAAACAATTTAGTTATGAATAAAATTTTGTCAATCCAGCAACTTATGAAAAAACGATTGCGGTGTTAATAAATAAAATGTTTTAATTATTTTTCAGTTAAATACATTATTTAAATAAAACATCTAGAAGGTGAATCTGAATCATGATACGCACTTGCTCAATGTTGGCGTTGTTCACCAATGTGGAAGGGCGTCCTGTTCTTTCCTCGTCCTTCATGCTTGTCCGACCATATTTGAACTTTGCAATACATTCATACACGCTTCGCCATGGTAAACCATTGCCTCCATATTGTGCAAAAAGTCTTCGATGGATTTCGGCTCCTGGTACACGTTCAGACGACAAAAAACGGTTCACTGCTGTTCTACTTTGGTGCAAACGCTGAACGGTGCAGCCATGTTTAATTTGCGACGGCGCCGCAACACCCAGTGGATTCACAACAGTCAAACATTCCACAAGCTGATATATATTAAGTAAACAACATGTCAATGTGTTCTAGCACAAAGCTGCACAGCCAACCTAAAGCAAAATGTGCGGATACTTATTGACTTATCCTTTTAACTATATGTATGCATAAAATGCAATAACTTTCTATAATTGTGTTTTACAACACTAAATAATAATAATAATAATAATAATAATAATAATAATAATAATAATAATAATAATTATAATAAATTCATAAAGCTCTGTTGTCAAATTTAGGTTTTTAAAGTTTTACTTGTTCCTCGTGTAAAATATAAAATAAATATATAATTTTGAAATCAAAGATTAAGAGCTTAAATTTATTAAATTGTACGATCTGATTGGTAGATAAATTTCATCATTATCATAATAATTAGGCTATGCGAACGACTACTTCAGAATGCTCTGAAGTTTTCTGAGATTCTCTGAGCGCACTTACGACAAGGATGAACTAGTTTATTTTCTAATCCATTTTTTACGGTGAAATATAATTTGTGTGTTGTGGAGAGTTTTAAATGTGGCACGGATGACATAAATACTAAACAGAACACCTTATTACATAGAAATACAAGCTAGGGATCTGTAAGCTATTTTGGATCGTACCCAGTCTTCCGAGGAAGTGCACGAATTCTTGGCATTCTTAAACGGCATCGATAAAATCTAGCTAGAAGAGCCAGTGAGGAACACAAGTCTACTTATGTTTTGTAAATACTGCTCTCAGTTAACTTCACTGTAGAAATCTAAAAAATCACTTGAGGTATATAAATTTGCTCTTAATTTCTTACAAAAGGTATGTAAATAGAATGTAAAACTTATACGGAACATAGTAGTCTATTTCCTACGGTTTGAAATATATAAATAAAGGGAAACATATTCCCCCTTGAATTAAACAAATCTCGGATCCTTTTTAAATAATGGTCTCTTTATCCTTCATTTTATAACAATCATAATTTTTAAAAATCATTTATGGCAGCTCTTGAGTTTTGAGACACTAATGCCAAAGACAGCCTATATGATCCATTTCTACTATGGTATTTATGTTAAAACTCAGCAACGAGTCGAATCAATAAATAAAAAAATTAAAACAGGACAGTTCACCCTTAAAACTGATTACGAAAACTGTTACATTATTTTACATAGTGTAACGTGCTGTTATCTGGATTTTTACTTTGAACAAATCAACTTTTTTGTGAACCAAGCCTACAAGATTCTATGCCGATATTTATTTAGTTAATATACATATTTTTAGCTTTATTTCACCCTCAGGTACATTAGGGCTGTACCTGGAGTCAATTACAATGTATTAAAAACACCTTTTTCCGTTACTAACTAGAGTAGCCTGTTTTGCTGAGGTATAAATAAAGTTATTTCAATCTCTTAAATATACAACATATGGAAGTATAGAATTCACTGCTACAACAATCCTTCCTAAAAAAATTTAATGAGTGATTTGTCATATGTCACAGAACATTGGTATAAGTGCTCTACTAAGAAAATATTTTCCTTTCAAAGAGTGAGCAATCAAAAAGATGATGATCTACTGTTTGTTTTTCTTTACAAATACATAAATGCACATTTTCCCTTATTATTTTAAACCTTTCAAAATGAGACCCAACCGATATTTCTGTACATTCTAATAGAAAACGCCTCTTGGAAACTACTCATTATTTTATAGCACACTTTCCACGTTTTCCACTCTCCTACCGTTGGAGTTCGATGATTAGTCCGTCCTGCCTAAAATGAATAAAGATCTCGCACGAAATCTGTGCCGATGACGACCGTTACTCGCTAGATAGAGACATGCTATTGTACGAGAGAGGTAGGTAGCTTGGCCTTCACAAATAGAAAGGGAGGTGCTGTTAGTAGTGTGCCTCGTAGCCATCGGTTGTGTGATGTCACATCGAGTGCGTCACTTGCAATGACGAAGGCAATCGGCAAAGATTTCGTGCGGGATCTTTACAATGTTCTTAATATTAATTTTTCTGGTGTCTCAAAATTTGTGTAATTTGAAGGAAAATGTATAAGCTCTGGACTTTTCAATTTCAATTGAACGAAAAGTTTTGCGTAAATCTGCATAATATTTTTGAAACTTGAGCATGGGAAGGGGAAGCTCCTTCACTTAAAAGAACTTCGTAGTAGCGAGAGGGTGCGATGGACATCAGTTCCGGTGCGCTACAAACTAGGTTCCCTCACGCGCGGTCTGTTGCATTGTAGCCGAGAGGTGCATCTTCCAAAGTGTCAGTTAAGCACACGGTTTGTTTCTCAGTGATCTACAACAGTCATAAGATGTCATGGATGTGCTCACGGCTAATTTCGTGTTCTAGAAGTGACTTTGTACAACTCAAACTTCTTCCTAGGTTGTTGCAGATATCACATATTGTTTGAAAGACAGAGAAAAAAATAACAAATTTTTGGAAAGTAAACGCCAATTTATGTGCATAGTCGTAAAAGGGCTATTGCATGTTCGTACATACTGGATCAACGATTAATAAGTAGCCAATAATCATGCCTGTATCAGCAGAATTAATACAATTGATTATCATTAATGAAATATATGTGTAAAACGTGACATATTTTTCCACCGCCAACAGTTTTGGTCAAAACTAGGACCTCTTACAGTATAGAGCTCAGGAATTGACGAGCTTATCCCGAAGAAAGGGGGACAGCGTTATGCGTCTAGTACTGTGGCATGGATTCCCGTCGGTCACCAACTTCTGAGCTCCATTCTGTAGGTTTTTTATTTTAATTTATATATTTTTTAATTACATAAAATGCATTTTACGTCGATACTGGACTGAATGAGAAACTGTTCGCAGAATTTCATGCACAGTAGATACGAACTACTGATTGTGGCAAACTGTTTGAAACTTGCTGCTAAAACTAAACCTTTAGTGCAGTCATTCATATAAGATTAAACTGTGCTTTGTTTTGAATATACTACCATTTTTTTTTAATGAATTATTTATGGCAGCAAGTAAAAGTTATTGTAATTCATAATTCTTTAGAAGTAGGCCGCGTTTTATTATTACCTTTCTTCATCGAGACCCTAATTAATAAATGGGCTGACTGGGCATTTGGCCAAGGTGGGAATTTTTTTTAGAAGAATATTGTTTATAATAAAAAGTGTATTATATTTAACAAAATATTGAAATTGATATTGTTAGGAACATAATTAAATGCAATCTAGCATATGTTTTAAAATTACCGAATATATTAAATAACTTTGTAACATTTAAAAACATTGGCTATACTACGTATTACAAGTATTTTCAGAGTTTTAGGCCATTTTATGGAAATGAAATTTCAATAGCAACCGTGCATTTTTCGCCAAAACGTTATTACTTTTATTTTATAACAAAAAGTTTAATTTTTATTGCGTAACCTGGGTACTGATTGCATTACTTGCAATAATAAAATGCTATCGGAATGCTACTGGTCAGCAAAACCCAAACTTAACATTAAAACAATAATTTTGCGGTGGGTGGGGGTTAGTTTAAAAAATTAAAGAGGCGGGTGAAAAGTACCTGCAATCGGGGCTTGTTCTCATCTAAACGTTGTCAGGTATCTTGGAGTTATGTCTGTGAAAGTCATGAAGCACATGTCTCTCTATATAGGAATATTGTCCTAGGAAGTTTTATAATTACGTCACTCAGAAATATGACCACCGCTAATCGCTTTGTTTCATGTGCCATCGTACCTAACATGGTATTCCCATTGTTCCAGTTGGAAGGTGTGGCTGGTGTGAAGTACCCTAGAAAAACAACTAGCTCTTGAATGTGTCACTCGCGTTGCTATGCGTGATTAGAGTGCCAGCTTCGGCTCTGTGTTGAGAGGATTGTGGTGTTTAATCCATTGCGCACTCAGTAATTGAAGAGTTTCGATTACAAATACATGAGTGTTCATGTTCGCTGCAGTCCAGTCTCTTTATATTGATGGAATGTATTGTCCAATATAGAGAGGGGCGGCGATTCCCCAGGTAAAGTCATGACATATGCCAGGTGATGAATAAAACATTTAGGGGATAATGAATGTAAGAGGGTTTTATGTAAATTAGTGCACTTTATACATCATCCATTTCCTAAAATATCCCAGGGTTTACTGCCAGATATCGTGTTAAAAGCCGATAGCATATACATATGTTGCACAGTCCTCTGTACTCGGGTAGAAATCGAACAGAATGGCCAATTCCATTCACGTTGGGATTTAAACTATGGAAATCTCTTAGCCAGTACAAGATCTTCAATGGCAAATTTGTATTAGGTGAAGGTTATTTTTATTAGGCTGTTAAGTGCGCTTCCAGTTATTGCGAAAATATATAACCTAATGTTTACTTGTACACCAAAGTCAGAAGTTTGATTTACAAATAATAAATTTAAAAATATCTTTTAGATAATTTTGAAATCAGTAGCTCTACAGAGAAAATATAGATATTAAAATACCCTTTATTTTTCTCCAAGTAAACGTCAGGTTTGCTGGGATCTCAATGAAACTTTAAAATATTACTAATACCTAGGTAAGTACTTAGTTTTATCCGTAACGAAACAAATTGCTACAAGATACTTGTATGGGATTAACGTTTGGGAAATAATTTTATTCTATCTTGAAAATTATCAAAGAAACCAGGTTTACATAAGTATGCTGAAATCGTTAAATTATATACTAATTGAATTATATGTCTATACTTTCTGAACGGTTAATAACAGCCTGGTAGAAATTAAGACTACAGTGTTAATTTCAATTTGTTTGTACTATTGGAACACATGCTTTTAAATATATTCGTGAACAAAAGAAGGACAACAAATAGAAACTTCATAATCTCCGTTAAAATCATCAGACCAGTGAATAAACAGCCTTTTTCCTTTTATGGAAATGACTACACTGTTTCGTATGAATTAATTATCAGAACTTCTTTTTATAACATTATCACCACATGTTACATAGCTTATAAGTAGGCCTATTCTTAGTTTAAGAATATAGAGATTAATTATACCCTTTCAATTCTAGCGTTAATCAGTTCGAGTACTTTTTCCTTAAAACTTGTGATTTTTAGTCATTTAAGTCAGAATTAATTTTAACAAAACCAATGTATAATTTTGTGCTGAAATTGCTTCTATGCCTTACACCTGCTTCAGTATTGCATTTCAATAACTTGCTTTATTTTGATTAAGATATAATAAAGAAAAGTTAGCTAGAATACATAACATTTATAACTTCTGACAGATTCTCTCTTAATGCCATCAAGACATTCATTACGTAAGAAAAATCACCAAGTTACCGTTTATTATTTCTGTTAAATGCTTTTCTTTTTTATCGGGCAATTTGTCGATTCTAATAGCCCTGTACACTTATTATATAATTATTATTATTATGAGAAATACTTTTTGTTATTATGAGAATTCAAACAGTTCATTAAATTAAGCTAATTTCCAAATTCATCCACCTTGATGAAAATACTTCGCCGTAAATAGATAGTCTTTTGGCAACGAAAATAGAGCTGATATACTATGCGGCCGAGGATGGCAATGTATGTTAGGATATATATTATGTTAACCAAACTTATATAGTATAGGCCTATATGGGTGATTCTTCAAATACGGGAAAATTTGGAGTGTGTAAAATCCAATTTTTTAATTTTGTTTAAAGAATCTCAAAAAAATTACTAAAATACTTCAGGGGTTACTTGATTATAATATGACACCAGCAGAGCTTAAATGTTTATATTTTTATTTATTTTTATTTTTTATTTTTTTTAAAGCCATGTGAATGACATCCGTGTATATGTGGGTGGCAGAACTTTGACTAACTTTGGCAACAATATGCTTTTCTTTATGTGGTTTCATATTTTTCTCAGTGTGCTTCAGTTGATTTTGCACCAAATTTGCAAATTTGTGTGCATACTCCGGAATTAATGTAATTTTAACTAGACTGCGTTTTTATGGTTTTGGGGGGGGATCAAGCAGAAATTCACTTAATCAGTTTTAAGATTTTAAGTACAGATCACAGACACCACAGACACAGTAGTACCCTACATTTATCATCTACATGACTTGAGAGTCTTCCACATACCCCTTCATGAGGCATGTGGATGACAAAAAAGGAGTTTTAGTGGTCTCAGTAAGCCATTTCTAAACCTCTGTAGTCTCAACTTCAGTCAGGTACTTTGAATTGGAAGGTTTATCATGGTGTATAATCAAAATTAATTAATATTCACTTTCTGCCTACTTTCTAGAAGTCATGTTAATGACGGGGAATAAAAACGCTTTCCTTGAAAATGATGCAAAGTCCTTTGTTAATCCCAAACTGTTTGTAAGCAAGCAAAATTCAACCTTACAATTCAACCACAAGCTGCCCTGTTGGCTTTCTACCACTGTTGCCAGGTATACAAATTTCTCATTTCTGCAGAAAAAATTCTATTCTTTTCAGCCATGTGGATGACTAAAAACCCTTGGGACATTCTTTATGTTCATTAGGTGGGGTGACAATTTTATTTCATTTTATTTTTTAGGGGTTAATATTCTTCACACATTCATACTCATTGGCAGGAAAAAAGTTGAAAGGAAATAACATTTTGTTTTGTTGAAAAATGCATTAGAATATATTTATTATTATTTATTATCCAAGTTTTAACCTTATTTTACCCGAAGGTATATTAAGGTTATAGTTATTAACAATCACTTAACATATATAAATATTAAAGTAATATATGTACAAGAATATTGAGTAATGAGATGGCTAACAATTTAACATGAGATGATTAACACTATTTGGTTAAAGTCTAGTGCATTAGAATGTACAAAACCGGTGTATGGGACAGGGCATGTGGATGACATTTCATTGAATTAAATTTGATTTTGGAATATCAGAATTTAAAGTTAGTGACATTTCAAAGTGATAGTTGTAGTATGGAAGTAGTAGAAACAAACTTTTATTTTAATTTTTTTTAAGTTGAATTTGAAGGGAAATATCACTCCGGAACACAAATTTTCCCGTATTTGAAGAATCACCCATATAATGATTTCATTTTTACATGGATCAAAATAATGCTATAGCGAACAGTCATTGATTAAACAAGATGCATGATTTCTTGCCCTGAAATTAAAGTGAAATTCAATACTGAAGCAGATGTAAGGCATAGCAGTAATTTCGACTCAAAATTATATAATGATTTTATTTAAAAAATTCCGACTTTAGTTATGCAGTACAAAACTTAATAATAAAGTAGTCGAACTGATTAACGCTAGAATTAAAAGTGTATAATGAACCTCTATATTCTTAAGTTAACAAAGGGCTTGCTTATAAATTATGTATTATATAGAAAAGAAAATTATTTCACACTGGTCATGTATATGCTAAGGTGGAAAGGTACAGTCAGACTGAAAAACTCAATGCCAAAGCCAGGATTTCAACCAGGATCTTCGGCTCTACGTGCCGCTGCTCTATCATTGTGCTACCATGGCAACATGCCAAGATCCTGCCCGGCCGTGGCATTGAATTTTTCAGTCTGACTCTACCTTTTCACCTTAGCATACGGTACACACGGCCAATGTGAAAGACACTTTGATGTCTAACAGTGGAGTTTATTTTTATATGGGTTATTCTTCAAATACGGGAAAATCTGCAGTGTCTAAAATCCAAATTTTTTAGTTTGTTTTTACAATCTCAAAAAAATTACTAAAATACTTCAGGGGTTACTTGATTGTAATAAGACACCAGCAGAGCTTAAATGTTTATATTTTTATTTATTTTTATTTTTTAATTTTTTTAAAGCCATGTGGATGACATCCGTGTACATGTGGATGGCAGAAGGCCACATTAATAACTAACTTTGGCAACAATCTGCTTTTCTTTATGGGGTTTCATATTTTTCTCAGTTTTCTTCAGTTAATTTTGCACCAAATTTGCGAATTTGTGTGCATACTCCGGAATCAATGTAATTTTAACTAGACTGTGTTTTTATGGTTTGTGGGGGGGGGGGGAATCAAGCAGAAATTCATTTAATCAGTTTTAAGATTTTAAGTACAGGTCACAGACACCACAAACACAATAGTACCCTACATTTGTCATCTACATAACTTGAGTGTCAGTCACATACCCCTTTATGAGGCATGTGGATGACACAAAAATTAGGCATGTGGATGACTAAAAAGGAGTTTTAGTGGTCTCAGCAAGCCATTCCTAAACCTCTGTAGGCTCAACTTCAGTCAGGTACTTTGAAATTGGAAGGTTTATCGTAGTGCATAATCAAAATTAATTAATATCAACTTTTTGCCTACTTTCTAGAAGTCATGTTAATGACGGGGAATAAAAACGCTTTCCTTGAAAATGATGCAAAGTCCTTTGCTAATCCCAAACTGTATGTAAGCAAGCAAAATTCAACCTTACAATTCAACCACAAGCTGCCCTGTTGGCTTTCTAACACTGTTGCCAGTTATAAAAATTTCCTGCAGAAAAAATTCCATTCTTTTCAGCCATGTGGATGACCAAAACCCTTGGGACATACTTTATGTTCATTACGTGGAGTGACAATTTTATTTCATTTCATTTTTTAGTGGTTAATATTCTTTACACATACATACATACTGATTGCCAGGAAAAAAGATGAAAAGGAAATAACATTTTGTTTAGTTGAAAAATGCATTAGAATAGGCCTATACAAAACCGGGGTATGGGACGGGGCATGTGGAAGACATTTAAATGAATTAAATTTAGTTTTGGTATATCTGAATTTAAAGTTGGTGACATTTCACAGTGATAGTTGTGGTATGGAAGTAGTAGAAAAAAACTTTTATTTTAATTTTCTTTTAAGTTGAATTTGAAGGGAAATATTACTCCGGAACACAAATTTTCCTGTATTTGAAAAATCACCCATTTGCTTTTATGTTTAGAGGTTAATATTATTCAGAAGGATTGCAAATCTTGTCAATCGACAGCTTATAATTAAGAAATAATTTGATAATGTTTTATGTTGAATCTGACTATAAATAGTCTACAACGCGCGAAGTATGCATTATTACGACATAACCTAGTCCCCGATACCACGAGTGCTTGTTGAAAGAGACTAGCTCAGATGAGCAGCCTATTGTAAGAACTGCTTCTTTTAACAAGGCCTAAGAAGATTGTTGGGGAAAATATGATAAAAATGACTTTCGCTTTCATAAATTTATGAATATTATACATTTATTAAATTTGATTAGGACCGGGCGGCGCGGGCCGCATAAAGGTTCCTGAAAGGGAGAGGTAAAACTACGAAAGAGAGAAAAAATTAAATTAAATTAATCAAAATTATCTTAACGAAGTTTTAAAGTATTTTTAAGAGAAAAATCCAAGTTTATGATCATGCTCATGCTCATGTTTTAAAAGGTCATTAGTAAAAAAACTAAGTTCATTAGTTGTAAAATTAGAGAAATTTTACTAAAATGATTGTATCTCCCACGTACGCAAAACCTTAGTTGACTCATCCCGTATTTCAGATTCGACTACGCCTCGTCCGATTATTTTATTCGTCCGCTGAAGACATGCTTTGCGTACTTGATACTTAAGTAGCTATTTTTAAACAAGAAAAAAAATGCATTTTTTATCGTATTTGCATTCGTATTTTTAGATTTAAATAAAAAAATTCATTAACAAAGGAAAAGAGATATAAATAATACACATTTTCGGTGATTATTATTAGTGCTACATTTGTTTTTAATTTTCTCATTTAGTTTTCGAGGCCGTAATCACTAATTCTATACAAGGTTTTTTTATTTTGGGTAATCTGTTTAGGGGATGGCATTTTGAATAATAGCCTAGGCATAACTATATTCGCGTATACCAATTAGGTCTAAAATGAAATGTGATGTTACTACTTATCAGTTATTAGGCTCCTGGAGTTAACATTTAAGCACTGAACATTATTATTCCTTCCTTTAGTTCATCTATATTACTAGAACTCTTGAAATGCATTTAAGGCATTTGTACAACATGAATGCGGAGATTTAAACACTAGATAGGAAAGTAGGCTATTATTTTAGAATATTGTGATAATTACTTAAGCTTTATTTTCTTCTGTTTTCTTGATTTTCTTGTTTCATTTTAATTTACGGTACTGTAAATTAATATGAAAAGATAATTTTCTGCCACCAATATTGTCCAATTAAATCAGTAATAGGCTATTTTTCTGATGTTGCTCTTTCATCCGCCGAACGCGGTGCGGAGGTAGCGTTCCCGCCCCGTGGATCCGAGGATCGCGCGTTCAAACTTGGCTGCTGTCATTGGATTTTTTAGGACTTAAAAATCCAGGGAACTGTAAACCGTGGGTCCTTGTTATGTATTTACGGCACGTTAAAGAATCCCAAGACTAAATTAGAGTCTCCGGAACAAATTGCCTGGCCTTGGTACCCGAGCTTTCTCCAGCTGGTAGTCGAGGAGATGAGCTTACCGCCTGTTTCTCTACATTATATACGGAAAGAAACGTACCGGTAACTTAATAGACATTTAGTCTTCGGCGATGAAAGCTCACGCGGAGTGACCTTGATGCCATTCATCCTTATATAGGCATACTGGGCTTACATTATTTTTATTTCCGCATCAAACAGACTTCTGTGCATATCATCGTTTCGTAGAATTATTATTGTTTATAAGTAGGGACCGGATTTTTAGGTTTTTAAAAACACTGATTTAGGTTTTCCATGAGGTGAAATAGTTTTTTTTAGGTTTTTGTCCAAAATATCTTTTTCTGGCAGAATAATTGGTTTAATGAATTTGAATGTGCTACATAGGATTGAATACATAATATTTGAAAAGTTTAACTTAACAAAATTGACTTAAACTTGTGTAAACTTGCTTTAAGACAATATTATACAATTGAAGAAAGAAAGCAAAAACAATCAAAAGAAGCAGTGAAAATAAGATTGCCTCACATTTCCTGGGTACAGTGTATCACTAAATATCTTTCAAGATTCTCAATTGTGAATTTCTTCCTGTTATCTTTTAGTTAATAGTTAATACTGCATCTAGACACTATCCTTCTCAGGAATCTAATCCGATGCTTCTAATTTAGTGAGTGAAATATTTTATGGTTTGATGTCGATAATGTGAAACTGATTATTTTCCTTTTTTCGGTTGTTACACATGCTAACCGCACAACAGATCAATTAGGGACGAAAACTTCCCCCTTTTCTAGAAAGGTAAATAATACGTGTTTCTTTTAGGCTTGACAAAATATTACTTTGCCATCTGTAGTGAAATTCAGATCGTCGCCAATCCACTGTCGTTATAAACTCGATATCATTTGTTTGGGCATAATTAACACGTCTTCTTAAAACTCACAGTGTGACCACTCAGTATGAATGACAGGGAAGTACTAAAGGCAAACAAAAAACAAGCTCTTTAAAACACAGAAATCTGTATCCTTCTTCATACACGGCAACAATGGTTGTTCTTACGAATATTTTAAAAGGAATACGCCGGTACTGTTTTCCACTCTTGATACTGTCCATCCTAGACGACAATGGGTTGAATGAAACGCTGGTGGTATTAATTTCTATCCGACAAAAATTATTCTCTCCCCGCAAAATATCAGTTTCTCAACTGAGAAACAAAAAAGACAAAAAAGGAGCCTAAATTATATATTTTAAGTTTTATATCCCGTTTAGGTATATTTAGGTTTTTATACCCCATTTAGGTATTTTTAGGTGCCACAGAATTAATGTGGGTGAATCCTATGGACGTCCGCCGGCGTGGTCTTGTGGTTAGCGTCCATGACTACAGATCCGTCGGCCAGGGTTCGATTCCCGATAACTCCTCGGATTTTTCTGAGGTAGGGAGGTCTGGCAGGGGTGCACTCAGCCTCGTGATTCAAAATTGAGGAGCTACTTGATAGAGAAGTAGCGGCTCCGGTCAAGAAAACCACCATTAACGGCCGTGGGTGTCGGCATGCTGACCACATGCCCCCCAATCCTGCCATCTGCCTACGGGAGATGACGCAGCGGTCGGGTGGTAGGCCAAGTCCCTCCAGGGATGTAGAGCCACGGAGGTTTTTAGTTTAGAATCCTATGGACATGATTCGAAAAAGTGTATGAGCGCTTTTTGTTTTGGAAGTAAGGAAAAAAATAGGTAAAGTGTAAGTGTATGAGCGCTTTTTGTTTTGGAAGTAAGGAGAAAAATAGGTAAAAACCTAAGAATCCGGTCCCGATTTATAAGTTAAACTGAACGTTCTGTGGGTACCTTCAGACAATTAAGCAATGTTAGTCCATTATACCTATGCAAATGCATGCAAATTGAAGGTTTCGGCTTAGTAATTTGAGCAATAATACCTCACCCAAACTCTACATTCATGGCCTATTGTTAATAGCTAAGCACAATTTCCATGTTTAACTTCAAGTGTATTTGGTAGGAATAACTTAATTCAGTGTATGTAATATGCTTACTTGTTGGTAATAAATTTTCCTCAATATAGGCTCTAAAGACGTTTGTTCGTTTGTGTAGAATTAAACAATATTTACTTTTAAAAATGTAACATTGAGGAAGAAAATTAATATTATACTAGTTCTTGAACTATACTTTGTATTTTATAAAGGGAATTTTCTGGGGGGCGGGAATTGAACTCGGACTCTAGATGTGGGAACACGTAGGGGTCTGGAGAAAAATTTGAAATGGGTCTGGGTATGTCTAGGTATCAGTACAAAGCTAAAAACCCAGGTTCGATTTCCACCTAGGCAAATCATTTTCCTTCTTTAGAATTTAGCGAGATATTACTGAAAACCTTGTCGTGGTTTTACTCCCGTCTTCAGCAGTTCAGGCCTCACTTGGATCACCAGTTGTCGTGGATCCTTGTGTTGCAATGGAAAATAAGTACATACTGGATAGGTACTTACACCAACTGCTCCAGGCTCGGAGATGGTTTGGGCGCCAGAGTGATCCTTCACTCAAAATTTATTTAATCCACCTACCCAGGCTATCAGCGGTGCGAGCTGTCGATTCTTCCTCTCGGGCCGATGATGTGATTTTGCAGGAATGATTTTTATCTACTGAATCAAAGTTCATGACTTTTAGTTGAAATAGTGACTTTATTTTCTATAGATATCTGACTATATGACACACGATTCCTCACTTACACATTTTATCAACACCATAATAATCCAGTGGGCATTTTCGAATCACTCGCTACCGAGTTTTTTTAAAAAAGATTATTTATTCTTATAATTTAACCTTCTCGTTCCCAAGGTTGGAAAGAGAGTATTATACTTATAATTTAACCTTCTCGTTCCAAAAGTTGGAAAAAGAGTAATATACTTACATTTCCAAAATACGCTATGAAGTCTATTTTGGAAAGTTAGTTAACGCATACTTCTTAATTCTCTTAATCAGAAGGACTGGTCACATGGCAGTAGTATGTGGGGAGGGATAAACTAAAATGGCGGATTCCGACGCCGCCCCCGACGCCTGTGTTGTGCCCTTTGTACCGGCGACGCCATGACGTCATGGGTGTCATATGAAAGCGCGCGTTGTGCCCTTTCGTCCTGTGGTGTTCCGACGTCTCCGACGCCGCCCCCGACGCCCTAGTTGTGCCCTTTTGGCAAATGACGTCATGGGTGTCTTATGAAAGCGTGAGATGTGCCCTTCCGGTCTATGGTGGTCGCATATCTCCACAGAGAGGTGAGTGGTAATGTGTTAAAAACGCATACAGTCAAGTGCTAATTATTTCCGTTACATTCATGTGTTGTATTTTTCCATTACAGATTCAGTCATATTTGAGTGTTGAAAACCCTTTCTGTATCAATAATAATAATAATGTCAGCCCCTATCTATATTATTTCCTCTGATTCTGAGAGCGAAACGGATAGTGTTACACTATCTGAATCAACGCCGGAGATTTATACAGTCTCTAGTTCTGATTCAGATGATGCAATAGAGACCGTGACGCTGTCAGACTCGGAGGACGACGCAGTTGTAGAATCTAATGATGAGCTATCTGCAAGCGAGGAAGAGTTGGATATGATGTCTGACAATGAGGGGGAGGGTACTTCTTCAATTTCGGAGAATCGATCCTCCCCATTGTTTACAGTTGTCGAGAGTACTCGTAAAGAGTACAAAAGGTTCAACTCTGCCGGTTTACAACTAGTGGTCCGACTCAAAGAACCAGCTGAAAATGCAGGACCAAACACTTTTGAAACGGCCCTTATGGCTGTTATAGACCATGCCCTAGTCGATACGAGAGACCATGACATGGTAGGGATCTCGATTTTCAATGAGGAAAACGAGGTCGATAAGCCGATTGGAATCTCCTTTAGGCGTAAAGATCAGATCAGTGTAGATGTGATTTCAGGAGTCGTAAGCAAAGTATGCCAATCGAACGCTCGTTTCAATGCCACCGACCGCTTGCGTGTGGTTCTGGACATTGTCCATATGCCAAACGGAAACGGGGGAAAAAGGGCTATACCCATGAAGGGGCGTACGGTTGGTGTACTTGCCCATTTGAAGAAAAGTGTAGTGGAGGTTCTTGCAGTCGTGAACTGTTTAGCATTCGCTATAATCATCGCTATTGCTAGAGTAAGCGATCGAGTCATGGGTGTCACATGAAAGCGCGCGTTGTGCCCTTTCGTCCTGTGGTGTTCCGACGTCTCCGACGCCGCCCCCGACGCCCTAGTTGTGCCCTTTTGGCAAATGACGTCATGGGTGTCTTATGAAAGCGTGCGATGTGCCCTTCCGGTCTATGGTGGTCGCATATCTCCAGGACGTGTAGTTAAGCCCTAATCGTAATAGTTGCGCAATCAGGGAGCGATACTGCAAGAGTGTACTAAGGAGCTGAATGCAAAAGCGATCCAAGTCGACGCCTGAGTTGTGCCCTTTGGAACATGGCGTTATGGGTATCATTTGAAAGCGTACGATGTGCCCTTTCGTCCTATGGTGGTCGCATATCTCCAGGACGTGTAGTTAAGCCCTAATCGAATAGTTGCGCAATCAAGGAGCGATACTGCAAGAGTGTACTAAGGAGCTGAATGCAAAAGCGATCCAAGTCGAGGCCACCCCGACGCCTGAGTTGTGCCCTTTGGAACATGACGTTATGGGTATTGTTTGAAAGCGTGCGATGCGCCTGTTTACCCTATGGTGTTCCCATATCTCCAGGACATGTAGTTAAGCCCCTATCTAAAACCCAACGCCTATTGATCCGGGAGCGGAATGCCAAAGCGACGCCTGAGTTGTGCCGTAATGTCATGGGTGTCGTTTGAAAGCGCGCGATGTGCCTATTCGTCCTATGGTATGATATATGCTCCAGAACATGTAGTTAAGCCCCAATCGTAATAAAGGTGCTGCGAGAGTGGGGAGCTGAATGCAAAAACCGATGTGCCCTTAGGACCAAGAGTCGTTATTGTACAAGGAAGATACGCACATTTGTACACTATTCGTAGCGTCCCCTGTAATTACGCCCTCCAACATTTAGTCACCCTCTCAGCCCCTTATGCAAATAGGACCTAAACAACACGTTGGAAATAGTTACTGCAGCAAGGACCCTGAGGTACAGAATTACTAAGCCCTTGTTCGAGTTTCCCTTTTTATAATAATAATAATAAATAAACAAGATTATACTTACATATCATTTTTTTTTCATTCTCCGTCTCCGCTGCGGCAACAATCTTCTGCATCATGATGAGTGTTAGTGTTAGTAGTACTATCATTTAAGTGAAATGACTATGTAGGGAATAGGAAAAAAGGTCAAGGTTAACCATTTAAGAACGTCACAACCTTATTATTATTATTATTATTATTATCAATAAGGTTGTCACGCTCCCATGAAATAACATGTAGGCACAAACGGTTTTACAATAGCAGAGCAGGATGATTTATTTCATCTGTTACCATGTCCATCAATGATAATGTTTCCCAACTCATAGGAACGCTTTGCTTGTTTATATAATTATACACTTCACTCTGGAGGAGAATATATTTATTCATAATGTCGTTTATGATATTAGAGTTCATAACTAGATAGGTAATGTCCTCATTACGCAACAGAATGCGTGCACTATCGTAACGTATCACGCAGTCCTTCAAGTTCTTACATGTCTCTACCTTGAAAGAGTCTTCCTTAAACAGGTATGGTTTAGAATATGCTATATTTTCACAGAGTTTAGGTAAGTGTAACAAAAACGAAGACAGGAGATATGGTGAGAAGATAAGGCAAGCACCGCTAGAATTTCCAACCTCTGCACAGCCGATATAATTCATAATGGAGTAGAATCCAAAACTGATGTATCGGTCCTTTCGAGCGTTGAGGAAGTAGGTTCTGCGGGCTAGCACTGTAGGAGCAACTCTTGGGAGTGTTGCCGACACAGCTTCCTTCACAACCTTGTCGATCATCTTCTGTTTCTTTACAGATCCTGATGACGAAACCTGAAACACATAAACAATACCCGTAAGAAATCTAATTTTATACAAGGCCTAATGATGAAACCTGAAAAACAAAACAAACAATACAATACAATCATTTGAGTAATGAATATACATACCTTTTTACATTTGCTGGTTTTGCTCTTGGTAGTAGTAGTCTCTGATGATGAAGACATCACGATAGGAGGACCTCTCGTTCCAGACACTGCAGCGAAACTGAGCTAGTCCGATGATTCGTTCTGAAACAAAAAAAAGGAAAGGTTTTAACACACATGTAACTACTTTCTAATCTAAAAATAAATCCCATTGCGAAATACTTACAACGCGCATGTCTTGGAAAACATCTCTGGCCTCCTCCGCTCCTCGTTCCACACAGAGATCCAAGGACGTTGTGGAATATCTGTAGAACATCTTTATCTGGAGATGTCGTAAACAGGTTCAGAAACTCTTGCATACTCCAACCATTATTCATGAAGTAGGCGAAGAGGCAAGCATATTGCCCGCATACAGCTGTTGTCAGTCCTTGGAGTGTTTGAGTATTGAAATGCCATTGAATAGAGTTTTGAGTTATAAATTTTGTTATCCCAGCAATGATGGGTGGTAGGCCGAAAGAATCAAAGTAGTAGGCAAAATGTTGATTTTTAAAAAACACGGCAACCCAATGAGAACCAGGCGAAGAATGAGGATCAAAGTTAATGATATAAATCTTAGGTTTATGCGTTACAAATTGTGGTAGCATATCGCTAGGGTAGACCCCTGCGAATGTTTGAACATGACGTAATGCATGTTCTATTTGGTTACTATTCATTATTCTAAAAATCTGTAATCACTCGTCTATCTTTTGTGACTTCTATGCAATTATCGTATTCGGAATAAAGAATACATGTGATGGCTTGTTCTAATGCCTTATCGAACTTTGCTTCTATTCTAATGTTCCCACTAGAGGGCAAACTTCTATGACCATGCGATGCCGAAACATCAGGCGTAAGATCAAACATCAGTGTAAAATACCCATTTATATACATATCGTGAGTGATTAGCATCCCGCTATTGCTATGATGGATCCCCGAACCTTTAAAAAGTGTATCGTAAGCTAGAGTAGTAGTCTTCTCATGATCTGTGGAAATGTGTAATCCTTCTGATGGAATCTGTTGTCCATTAACGTACAAAGCAAAAGAACTCAAAGCAAAATGTCGAAACTCGTAGGGATTGGACTCCACTGTGCCGGAGAAAGAAGAATTTTTCACCATGGAGAAGAGAAGTCGTTTAGGTAGAGTACCGATGTATGCATTATCTATAGAAATGGAGCTTGCTCCTGAACTAAACGTAAAGGTTTTCAAATCCACTCTTGTGATAGGGTAGTGAGCATTATGACCTTTCTCTAGAGTTTTAATGTGTGCTAGTAGAATGCTAGGCGAAGTTTTAATTTTCCTTACGTACAGACCTGCATCGAGAAACTTAAAGAAGACTTTTGAATTGTCGTTTTCACCCAAGAGATAAAACTCTCTCTTTGCTTTCGTAAGTCTTATATGCATGTTTACTCCAGGCAGTAAAAGTTTAGACAGATTGAAAATATCACCGTGTAGTTTACCTATCATGACTAATACTTTAGAATTCTTGGACTTGTTGTATCTTTCGGTCCAACCGTCATTCTTAACATTAGGTCCCAACGTTCCGTTTAATGCCGCCAATTCTTTAGGTTCTGTCAAACCTTCGATAGCTTTATCGGCATACCAAAATGCATTTGTGAGATGAGTTTTAGATGCATCCTCTCCGTACGCAAACAATGTTTCAAGGTAAGACCTGTAATTGTACAAGTCCTCCGAAGGGGTGATTGATGTCCCGTTCAAGGAAACGCTGAGATGACTGAAAAGTGAATGAAGCAAGTTGTTTACTCCTGTAACCTTCTCGCCTTCACCTATATCTGCCCCGTCGCTTTTAACGAATTTTCCCTGCACCATGAGTTGTACATTTAAATCTGTATAATGTTCGCTGTCTGCAGCAACCACGAATTCGAGAACGCTCTGTTCCACGGGAGTAATAGCTTTACATAATGTAGTAACATTTCCCACCACCGATGTTTGAATAGGGCTCTTCTCGGAAAGGTCAAACTCTGACTTTGTCACGGCAAACATCTTTACTCGACTGACTACTTTCTCCTCTTTACATCGCTAAATATATCTCGCATCTTTGGAGCTGCCCTTTTTCTCTTTCTACCCTTACCTTTCATTTTATTCACGAGTTTTTGAGTTGATTCGTTTACTCTGTTAGCAATAATATCTTTTACCTTTTCACCCTTCTTTTTACTAGCTATATCTGTTAAAATATTTGCTCCTGCTGAAAGAGTTTCACGACCTACTGCTTTAGCACCCGAAAAGAGAATTGGTTTTATCATTCTAAATAAACCGCCCAAGAAACTTCCTATTCCGCCACCTTGTTGAACATAGGGGCTGCCGCTGTAGAAAGGACCCAAATTGGCTAGACGCCCTCCCGACTGATTCACGTAGTACGCTGTAAGGTGATCCATCGCAAACTAATTCATAAAAGCATCTGCCTTCTCTTTTTAAAATGTAAAACAAGCATAGTTGGTTTAGTGCTTGCCGTTATGTTTGCCAATCCTCCTAGTTTTGTTGTCAGTTCTATACTTATCACCTGAAATTCGGATGAATCGACAGGAACATAATAAACTGTAGGAAAGACATGAGTTGCTGTAGTTAAAGGAAACTGAATGATTCTAAGACATTTCACGTACGCATCTCCTACAAGTTGTGATTGTATTATATTACAATATATAAAAACAAGTTCTTTCGTGCCTGTATTTGTTTTCGTAGGTGTTGTTTGATCGGTTTTCGTAGGTTCCGATACAGTCCCTTGAGAGTAACTAATTTCGCACAAGCCTACATCCCACTGATTCCTCTCCAGCTTTATGCTCTGTGCCAACTGTACTTGAAAACTAGCAAGAGTGTTACTAGGAAATGATTTGTATGATGCATCGCTCAGTAGAGTAACGTAAAATTCCTCTTCCATTACACTAAATCCTTAGCTTTAACCCAAGAATCAAACTCGGGACCGTAACCTCTCCAGCGAACGAGATGTTCGGTACTACCCTTTACTTTACGACTGCGTAGAATTTTATCTATCTTGTAAACAGTGTCTTTCCCTATAGTTACTGGTGTGAGCTCATAACTGTAAAACTGTCCGAAAATAGGACTGCCCTTGAGATCTTCTAGCTCGTATACAGGTTGAGGAGAATGTTTCATAACCTTAACGATTCTGAATATTTCTGTAGAATAGTTTTGCTCGAAACCTTTAGCGAATTTCATTTTCTCTCTACCTATTCTTACCGTCTGCCCTATTGAAAACTTTACAGCTCTCGGTTTCACACGACTCTGTTTCCTTGTCATACGCTTCCATATTTTCAAAACATCTTTATCGCTAACCATATTAGGGGCCATTCCTGTTGTACTGTGTACGCTATCGTTATAACCTTTCACAAACTTATCCAGCACATCAAGATACTTGTAACTGTTCTTGAAAGTAAAATATTTGTACATTTTAGTTTTTAGAGTCCTGTTAAACCTTTCCACTATCGAACATTTAACATCGGGATTCCTACACACTTGAAACTCGATTTTCTCTTTTTTTAACAAGTCCTGAAAAGGTTTGTTTAGAAATTCTTTACCTCTATCTGTACGTACAGCGACAGGATTCCTATCAGACTTCTCCAATACCTTTTTGAATCCATTTGTCACATCATTACCATTTTTTAGATTTTAAAGGTACAACCCAAGCGTATTTGGAAAACACATCTATAGCAACTAGTAAATATCTCGTGTTGTCATTATGTTTTGCAATGCTTTGTACATCGGCTAGATCAAGTTCAAACACGTCATAAAGGTTATTTACAGAATAGGGATTCCTAGGAAACTTTCTCCTGATGGGTTTATGTAAGGAGTAAACATCTTGCTCAATTAACCATTCCTCGATATTTTTATCTGTAATGGTACACGCTTGTGAAAGTTTACGTACAGTAGAGAAACTCGTAGATGCTTCGGGATCGTAATACAACTTTTCTAATGTTTCCTTCATCTCCTCTGTTTAAAGGTACTCCACCTAAGCTCTCTCGATGGAAATAATTTTGAAATGACTTGTTTATATTTAACTGTTCTAGCGGTTTTAATATCTTTGTTGTTGTGTAAATGTCCTTCAGTCCTAGTTAAAATGTCTTTGTATGTGTCAAGGTCTTCCTGTGTAACCTGTTTCATATCAACATTCTTCCTAGTAAGCAACTCCCATAAACCTGCACTCGTCTCATACTTTTTATTATTAATTATCAAACTATTGTCTACCAGCTGTATTTTAGAGTTACCTATCATATATTCACCCGATTCTTTATTTTTATAGATTCCAAACTGTGTATCAATAATCTTTGGTGATGTTACATAAGCAGCTAAATATTTACCAGCCAAATCTCCTACAACATTACGGTTACCTTCATCTTCAACAGAGCTACTAGTCTCAGGTGAAAAATCTTTAACTCTTTTCTCTGATTCTACTACTTCTTGTTCAAGTATTCTTTTCTGTTTTCTCTTGAATATAGGATCCTCACTCTCGCGTATTTTAGTCAACTCTTTGTACGGATCTCTACCAACAACTGCCGGGTTCGAACCATCGTCACACCTTTTTAAACGTTTATACTCTTTAGCGCTAACTAGAAACATTTTCTGTAACATTACGTTAAGCTTCCCAAGACTGACAACACAGATGATAAGAGAGGAATTAGGAAGCCTCCTTTCTGTACTAAACCTTTCTTTTTCCTAGACAACGATACGTTCCTGTCTACAAGATGTCTTAAAGAATTTTTATGCTTAAACAGTTTACGTTTTGAACACGAAGGTAATTTACACTGACCGTTTAAAACATTAAGAGCACAGTCGATAATAGCTAGTATCAACTCTTTGTTTGCACTCTTTAGAATAACTTTGCGTACCTTGGGAGTTGCCTTTTTAAGAACTTGTAACATATGGTAATTGGATTTTATCCTTTTCATCCTTTACAGGGACGTAAACCTTTGTAACTTCCGAAGGAAATATTTTAGTTCTAAATCTAAGTAAATCGTTTGTTCTTTGACAAAAGTCTATTAGTAAATAACCGTGAGGTTTTCTTGTTGCGTCTTGGAAAGCTTTATAGAAAGACCTCCAATCTTCAGGATACACTTGTCTTGCTAGAAAAGTAATTTGATTTTTATCTCTCAAGTTTCTAAACAAGACCATATATTTTGTGTTCAACGAGATGTCTCTGCTGTGAGCAGACTGATGGAACAGGTTTTGTGTTATGAGAATAACTGAAATGTTTCTATGATGGCAACCTTTTGTAAATATAGAACTCACTTCTGTCGAATAAGCTTTGTCCAGTAAGTCGTCTAGAATAACGAGTCTGGGTTTAGTACAATGTTCTTGTTTAAAGTCAGGAAGACCTTCGTGGTATGTCACGGTAGTATTGAATTTTGTCTGGGGAGGGACAGCGTTACTTTCACTAAAGCACCACAGAATACTTTCGTATTTGCTCACGTTACACAAATGGTGTAAATTATTAATAAGTTTTACACAGAAAGTTGTCTTCCCAGAGAATGACGGACCTGATACAATCAAAGAAAAGGGATGGTCAAATTTTATTACAACCATAACAATGTTTAATCATAGGTGGGGGTCCATCCAAGCAATCGTAAGGAGAATCAGGGTAATGTTTAAAGCATCTAAGACACTTTTTTACAAGATCGTTACGTTGCACACTTTCAGGTAATTTATGATACACTAAATATATGCTCTCGGCTCCGCATGCCGTTAAAAGTTCAGGGGACAACACCTCCAACTCTTCACCTGTGTGATGAATAAGCGTTCTAAAATCCAATAATTTTCTAATTGACGCACACTCCAAAGACGACGACGAGTCCATACTGAGATGGTGCTCCCATCTCGTTTCTATTTATACCCGAACGGGAGGGAATCGAACCCTCCGCCAACTCTGCGTCTTTTTCGAAAACAGAGTCGGTATATCTTATTCTCGGCTTCAGACACGATCTGTGGGCCTGGCTTTCTCTTAATTTTCCTCTCTGTCCTCACAGAGATAGTTGCTGCAGGATCACCATTTAAAACCATGGTTTTAATGGCGTCGAAGTTGACATCCTGCAACGTCTTATAATTAAGAGTAATACCTCTGACTTTACACACAGAGGTATTTGCGGTGCTGTCGGAAGGAACGGTAACCCTAAAACCATAGTTCTTAGGGCCCCCGCTTGCAAATTCCGAAATGTAGGCGTCCTCCCCGTAGTCTGTGAGTTCGCTGGTCATGTCGCCTAAATAGTCGCCTAAAGGAACAGTGTACTTTTTAGCATCGTCAGGCGTCTGTGTATAAATCACACTGTCAGTGTCACAGTAGATGGCTCGACGATCTAGCTTGTCCAGGTAGCCGTAGAGGTTCATTCTACCTCCCGATGTCACATAAGCACCGTGAACGACACTAGTATAAGGAAGAGAGTCCTGTTCCTCCTCTATCGGGATCCAATTAATCCACACGACTTCGTCATTTGCAAAAAGTAGTCTCTGAATTTCAATTCCGGGTGTCGTGAGGAACCTATACAGCTCTTTAGGCTCCGTAATAAGCTTTGTTTTTCCTTGGTTAGACCTTTGGACGAGCTTGCCCCAGAAAGAGTTCAAACAAAGCTTACTAATGGTCCTTTTTCCAGCGTTTTTCACGATTTGTTCGGGGTCTAACTTAACACCTTCGTGCTTGTAAAACAAATCGATGTATTCCTGTTTCTCGGCCTCTGTTTTCACCCATGCAGGGTATCCGCTGGATTCTGTCTTAATCTTGAGGAATAGGTCGATGTAATCCACGAATAACCCTCCCTCACGAGTTTCACGCGAGTACTGCGTGACACCGTATTCGAGAAATTCATGGATTGCCATCACTCTATAGCCCTTATTTACAGCTAGTCTCACTTCATCAACTACCCATGTACCAGTGAGTACTCTCTCTTCCTCTTTCGCATGTTTGCAGCTACCTTGTTCGACAGTCATAACACAGGTGCGGCAAAGGGGAAACAAGAGCCTACCATTCCACCTGAAAGGTAAAACGGGATGGTAGAGCCCTTGCGGTGGTAGGACAGTACATTTAATGAGGCCTTCTTTCTTCATCATTGAAGCTATATCTGTACACTGGTCACTAACGTGAACAGTGGGGTGACCGATAGGAAACTTGTTGTACTTACAGACGGATGGATATAGGGACATTATATCGCTGTATAGGATTTTCTCTTCTTTCATCTCATCCGCCTTACGATAAAGCCGCATGGCTTCTGTACGTCCTCCGTAGACAGAGTCCCTAAGGACCAACGGGACATCACAGACCAAGGGGTCGTCTCTCAGTGCGGGGAACTGTTCGAGAATAACATCGAACTTGCATTCCCACATCACGTGGACGGTATAACCCTTTGATCGGATCATGTCCAGTCGGCCCATGGTGTTTTCGTACCTGTCGGCATGGGATTCTGAAGAATCCATCATAGGTACATCTCTGTTCGGTTGGCAGAGACAGCCATGATAATAACAGCCGAGAAATTCGAAAACTTCTCTTGTTTCATCACAGAAACCGTCCACCTTCCATTGGGGAAGTTCGGGAAGCCGTACTTCACGTCCGTTACCTGCATGACGTATAAATACGTTCCTCTCCGTGGCTTCGTGGATAAGCCACATCAACGATTTTTTAGAATGCCTGTCTGCTTTTCTATAGCCACAGGAGGGAGCAATGCCAATGGTCTCAGGTTTAAGGAATAGCTGTCTAAATATTCTGTTACAGGCCGATGCAATAGTGATAGACTCTAGGAAAATATCTATATTGGCAATTTGTTTGAACAGATTTTTAAAGAGAGTGCAGGCTTCTCTCAGTACAGTAACATCGGCCTGGCAATACCTTTCAAGTTCTACACGGGTATTGAACGGTAGATCTTTAACGGTCTCGAACCAAGTCTTGAAAGCTTCTCTATCTTTCTCAGACATGGTGTCCGCCCCGTAAAGATCTTGGTTCGGGTGATGTGGGAGAATACTGTTGAGGTTCTGTGCCGTATTCCACAAATGCGGAAAGTAGCCCTTAACAGCGTCTTTAAGGTCGAAGGTCTTGGGGAAACTACGCAGAGGCAGCGGAATGAAGTTCAAGCTATCCAGAAAAGTTAGATGGTGCATCTTCATGCAAAGGATCTTGCATCCAGACATAATCAAATCGGGAGTCCACTGTTGCCTAATAGCGTAGTCGAGAATGAATTGGAGATCGAACGCTCGAGCATTGTGAGCAATAACAATGATCCTATCGAACGCTCTATCCATTCTCAGATAGTCCATGAATCCACGGACGGGATCTTCCCAGAAAGAATGACTGCGTTGCCCGCATCTGGCGCACCCTTCGTCTTGCGATGTCTCGCAAAGAGAACAAAACTGCTGTGCACAAATCAGATTGGGGACGTGAAGAAAGGTATTGTCTTTGATACGGGTATTCTGTGTTGTTTCTATGTAGAATATCACATACAATACCCTGTTTGAACGCTTAGTTTCTTTCAGCGGTGCCATGTAACATTCATGTCCTGTCTCTGCTTGAAATTTATTACAAATATTACAAAAAATTTTGAAGCATTCATGTTTCTGCTGAAATGCCTTAAACTTACCACAGTTTAGACATTTCTGCAGAGCCATGCATACAGTGCGCCCTTGAATTTTGGTACGCTTATGATTTTCGAAACATCCTTGCCCACGAAATGATCTACGGCAAACATCGCAATTCACCAAGTCCTTGCAAGGGTTGCAAGGAGGTACCGATCTACAAAAGAAGCAGACGTAATCACAGGTATGTCGCTCTCCTCTTATGAACCCATTAAGACAGCCTGGACAAACGAATCGTTTAGCCATTGCAGCGGTCAAGTTTGTTATGGTATGGTAATGGAGGGTGTCTCGGTCATAGAGTAAAAAAAGTATTTCTTTCCCCACATTACCGCCGTCGTACAGTACAGAATCGAGATTAAAGCCGCTGTAAACTACTAGTCTATATCTATCCTTATAATAGGCCTGAATCTTCTCCAACTCAGGGATACCTCCCCCTTGCGAGAGATCAACACCTGAGTTTCTCATCAAGTCATCCACTTCTGCCTTGAGTTTTTTGCTTGTCATGTTGTGATCTATGTACGATTTATACTTTTTACGATCGCTAACTCTAGCAATAGCGATGATTATGGCGAATGCTAAACAGTTCACGACTGCAAGAACCTCCACTACACTTTTCTTCAAATGGGCAAGTACACCAACCGTACGCCCCTTCATAGGTATACCGTCGCCGCGTCCTCCGTTTCCGTTTGGCATATGGACAATGTCCAGAACCACACGCAAGCGGTCGGTGGCATTGAAACGAGCGTTCGACTGGCATACTTTGCTTACGACGCCTGAAATCACGTCTACACTGATCTGATCTTTACGCCTAAAGGAGATACCAATCGGCTTATCGACCTCGTTTTCCTCATTGAAAATAGAGATCCCTACCATGTCATGGTCTCTCGTATCGACTAGGGCATGGTCTATAACGGCTTTAAGAGCCGTTTCAAAAGTGTTTGGTCCTGCATTTTCAGATGGTTCTTTGAGTCGGACCACTAGTTGTAAACCGGCAGAGTTGAACCTTTTGTACTCTTTACGAGTACTCTCGACAACTGTAAACAGTTGGGAGGGTCGATTCTCCGAATTCGAAGAAGTACCCTCCCCCTCATTGCCAGACATCATATCCAACTCTTCCTCGCTTGAAACTAGCTCATCATCAGATTCAACAACTGCGTCGTCCTCCGAGTCTGACAGCGTCACGGTCTCTATTGCATCATCTGAATCAGAACTAGAGACTGTATAAATCTCCGGTGTTGATTCAGGTAGTGTAACACTATCCGTTTCGCTCTCAGAATCAGAGGAAATAATATAGATAGGGGCTGACATTATTATTATTGATACAGAAAGGGTTTTCAACACTCAAATATGACTGAATCTGTAATGGAAAAATACAACACATGAATGTAACGGAAATAATTAGCACTTGACTGTATGCGTTTTTAACACATTACCACTCACCTCTCTGTGGAGATATGCGACCACCATAGACCGGAAGGGCACATCTCACGCTTTCATAAGACACCCATGACGTCATTTGCCAAAAGGGCACAACTAGGGCGTCGGGGGCGGCGTCGGAGACGTCGGAACACCACAGGACGAAAGGGCACAACGCGCGCTTTCATATGACACCCATGACGTCATGGCGTCGCCGGTACAAAGGGCACAACACAGGCGTCGGGGGCGGCGTCGGAATCCGCCATTTTAGTTTATCCCTCCCCACATACTACTCATGGCTTCTGTTACATTTCATTGGTTAAGCCTAATAACAATCTCAGCCCACAGAAAAATACATATTTTATATCTACTTGCTAGATATAATTCCCAGGCTCTTCTCGTATTTTTTTACACGTGATCGAACATAAATTATTTCCGCATGGGAAAATCATAACGCATAAATTTCTTATCTGATTTTGCAGACTTAGTAACTAAATTACACCTATACACTTATTGTTAAATATGACCAATTATTTCTTTTCGGCTTTCTTCACAATATCTCAAACCTTTTCTCTTCCTCTAAAACTCTACAAAATTTCCTTGGTTCCTTGGCATTAAACATTTTTATAACCGTCTTCTTTGCTATTGAAACTAACATAACACTGCGGGACTACCTGCTATCTCCAAGAAGATTTCGTGAGAAATAGTTTGAAACCAAGCTTACACAATATGTAGTATAAACTAATTTTCTTCCCTATTCCACTAAAATGAACTTATTTAAAATAATTGCTAAATGATGCATTCATAACTGAGTAGAATAAGTATTGCAATTATTATTTGAATTAATTCCCTCCTAATTAATTTGCATTACTTATCAAATTCCATTTCAACCTGTCATTATACAACATGCTACTAGTGCAGCCAACTACTGAGGCGTTTGGATTCACATCGATCAAGTTGAAAGAAGACTTCTGAGGTTGATAGATTACAACTGCCTTAAGAAGTTTATTAGTGGCTTCTTTAAGGAGCTTAAGAAACTTTCCTTCTACTTAACCAAGCAGGGGACAAGTTGAAAGCATGGAAGGGTGTCAACTTCCCTACAAACCCAGTCCTCAAGAAATCTAACAACATAAATAATCATTAATCCTCCTTTATACCGAGTAAATTATTTATAGTATTATGATTTATCAAGTGGTCTAATAACTATATTCTAATACTCGTAGGATTAAGCAGCTTGTCTACTACTCCTGTAATGCTGCTTTTTTTTTTTTTTTTTTTTTTTTTTTTTTTAAAGAATGTACTATTTGAGAAAACGTCAAATTTCCAGTCAGAAATTCCCTAGCTTGTACCAAAATCTCCAATACCCATAATGAGAAATCAAATAGTCTATAGTCAGTACAACTTCCTGGCTAGACTGAGTTCAGGAACGTAATATATGAACATAAGGGCATAATATTGTTTTAAAGTAATATTGTTTTTAAGAATGTGGCATGATTCAAACTTAATTACAAGTAAAATGTGTTAACGCAAGCAGAGATTTATACTTTCAACTGGAATTTATATCACCAAGCACTACTTCCATTAGGTTAGACATTAATAGTGGACGGTATCTTAACGGATATGCGATATTCATAATAGGTTTATTTACATTAAATGTTAAAATAACTGTGAAATATGAAATAGCAAGCAATATTTACATTGCTGTATTAGTGTCAGCCTTTAAAGAAATTTGAATGTTAGGCATAGCATTTTAATTGCTAAAAATATAGGAAGTTCCCCACAAACTGAGTTGCACCAAGAATATAGAATTTTGCAAATTTCTACCTAAGTTCAATCACCAATCGTTATCACACGATGAAGAAGGGAAGGTTTCATGAGTGATTCTTCAAATGCTAGATTTGAATAATTTGCATATACACTTGGTTAGCAGACATGTCCAGAAAGAAAGAATATTTTCTTAATGATGACAAATCAACTTAAATAACTGTTGTGACTGGCTTTCGAGTAGACAATGCCACATTTTGCTGGAAATCTATTATTTTTTATTATTTTTATTTTATTTATCAATAAAGACCCCAAAGGGCAATAATGCTCATAACTAGGCGCGGTACATTATAATACACAGAAAACAACAATATACCTACAAAGAGCTAAGAAAATGTACAATACTTATTGAAAATAACCTAATGAAAGACAGGGCATTACCAAGATTATCACAGAAGCTATAAATTTAATTGAAAAAAAAAAGAAAAACGAAAGTAGTTATGACCAGAAATAAAATTTAGTCTTTGAAGCAAAAGTCATTATGTTTATAATATCCTTAATACATTGTGGTAATACATTATAATTCTTGCAAAGGGAATAATGAATTCCTTTAGTACCATTTTTGACTGAGGAATTTTGTGATAAGCGTATAAAATTGTAATTTTATACAATTGAAATTGTCGTGAATATCATTAAAGATAAAAGAAATATTATGTGTGATTTTTTTTATAATCTTATGCACAACACGTGCCTGGGATTTAATAAGTTCTCTAATTGGAAGCATGCCCGAATGTCGATATAATTCTAATGATGGTGTAAATGGATGGAAGTTATATAAAGCTCTTAATGCTTTATAACAGACACAGATTTTTCAGGAGTGAATGAACATAAATGTATAAAGTTTTGTATATCTATTGCCGTTTCCAGGGACTTCGCGACCACCCTCTCAGGATCCACCGGTGGGTCGCGACCTATAGGTCGAGAACCGCTAATCTACCGCGTTTAAAGTGATAATCATTAATAGAAGTTATGATCATATTATTAAGATGAAGACGCATCGAAGGTAGATCCTTAATTTACTGTCTTCGCCCTTTAAGCAGAAGACCTTACAAGGTGCAACTTGCTGACACAGTAGAAGCACGACTCTGAAACATCTACTATTACGCCACTTGCCCTCTGTGTTCAAGATCAATTCCGTAGCGATTCAGGAAGGCCCTACTCTTGATTAGGTGACTTTGCGGAATTCTCTCTCCCTCCATTTGATCCTCGTGAGATCGAGTGCGGGAATAGCTCTTCACTCTTGGTGCGGGAAACTGGATTTTCCAGTTAATTGGCTCTCCAGACGCTGGCACAGGCTCCAATATCTCACAAACAGCATGCAACTAAAACTGATACAAGATACAACAAGAGATTCATACATCTTTTCCTCTCCTATATATTATGTGTTGTACTTCTTTATTAATTAGCCGTGACTAACACGATGGCTTCTTCTTTCTTGTGCCTTACAATAGGGAGATATCATAGCTAAGGTTACAAGGAAGATTATTTATTATAGCATGCCTTCCAGACATCCTTTATAGAGCTAAGCTATAAATCCTCTTCCTCAAATCCCGCAGGTAGATGCATCTATCATACGGTACTACTTTAGTCACCAGCTGGTATGTTACGTGCATAATATTTACATTTTGATCTAATCTATGAATTTAGTGCATATTCTGAACATCAGTGAAAAGACCTCTTCAATTTTTTTGTTTTAGCATATTATCGTACTTTGACCGTAACATAATTTCGGGAACATATAATTTTGACCCAACTTTAACGAAACATATTTAAAATTCAAGTTATGAGCATACAAAAACGCTTATTTGAAATACCAATTTCTAAAGTAACTAAGACAACATATCTGACATGTTGGGTAATTTTTCACTATAAGAGATTAGTTCAATAATTCAACAGTTTCCACCAAACGCGAGCTCTGCTCAGACAGATATAATTATGTGGTTATTCACGTAAGGTGTGTATACATCTGCGCTCCGTTCGAGTGGCAGTAAAATTGTAACCTACAAGATCTTTGATGAGGTGATAATAAGATTTAAATGCAGTATTTAAAAAAATTCACATTTTAAGCTCTTCTACCTGATCTAACTCACTGTTTATATAACATCACGGTTTAAAAAATCCAACTTAAGGTAGAAACGATCACGAGTTCAAAATTGAAACCGTGTAACAAAGAACAAACAATTCTGTACGATAGTGTTTCTTTAAACCATTTTCACTTCATGCTACCATGAATAGTAGGAACTTGAGTTTCCCATACTCACTGCCGGTATTCAAGTCACCGCATTACTTAGGGTATTGCCACACTACTTACCACACAGGCTTACCGCACAGGCGCATCATTATATCAAAAGCTGTTACATTTTGTTTATATTTTTTTCTCACTTATTTTTCCCTATCGTGGAAGAGAATATCGCAATATACTTATTAGGTAGATTTCGAAGAAAAATCTACCTATTGCAATGGATACCACTTTATGATTTTCGAAAAATTCTTTCATATCTTTACGTTTCATGCTCCCCTAAGTACGAAACCACCGCCCGTTCAAAAAAAAAAATTGTGATATATATATATATATATATTTATATATATAGCCTATATCTTTACACGATAGCGGCCGTAATTTTGAAGATATTTGAACCAAATTTTATTATGTTATTTCTAGGCCCAATAGTTCGGACAAGTTCGTTAATGGGCAAAATTGGCCCAAGGGGGTGGTCGGGGAGGGGGTTGAAATTTTAAAACATTTATATCTCGGCCCCTATGAAGTATAGAGGGAAACTTTGTTTGAATAAATTAGAGTACTCCCTATGGAGTTCACAGTGACACCAACAATTCGGGGGTTCGAGTGAGGGTGGGGGTGGGGGTGGGGGATGAAAATTCGAAACTTTTGAAACCACGTCTTGTGGGGTATCGTTGAAAAGCTCTTGATGAGTACTCTACAAATCAATAAATAGTTTCTTGATAGCACTCATATGACGCGAGATTTTAATGTTTGAAAATAATAACACTTAAAAGAATTATTATAATATCATAATTTTGTCTTGTTTAGCGGCTTTGCTAATTTTATTCATTGCTGATCTTGCGCACGGCCTCCCAGAATATTATATCCTATTCTTGTTGTCAAAACAAATGATTGTAGGCTCTTCCTCTTTACCGAATTCAGTTCTTATTACTGCAGGTTTACCATGCCAAGGCTAAAGAAAAAGAGTGCTATGCAGCGACAATAAATTAAACCAAAAGCACTTCGAAATCTACCTCCGCCTGTAGGCCTGCCTAAAGGGATTTTTTTTATATATGAGAATGTCACGTATTTTGTTATTAAACGTTACATTTGTTTATTTAATTTCATTGAACTTGATTAATATTTATTTAATTTCATTGAATTTCATATATAGGCCTATTCATTTAATTTCATTAACTTCATATATATTTATTTTATTTTATTATTTAATTTTACAACTATTTAATTACATTATGTAACTTTACATGTAAACTTACTTATTTTCATTACAGATATTTCGTTAAGCTTAACTTATGTAGAAAATCTTCTCGGGTTTGCAGCCAGGTGAGAAGTTTGTTGTGGTCCAACGTTTCCGAGGCTGACGCTGCCTCCATCCTCAGGGAATCTGAAGTGTCGAGTTTTGACATGGAGGGGATATATATACCAACCCGAGTTGGGCGGAGTCGACCAATCAGGGAGCAGCTGTTCTGTTTTCGGTCCTTTTCCGGGCCAAAATGTTCCTTTTCCCTTTCAGGTCCTGAATGCATTTGTTCCAGGCCTGGTTGATAGTGAAACCTTCATCCCTGTAGAAGTTTGTGTCTTACAGTCTAATTTCAATTGCCTCTCTGATGATCTGGTCCCAATAGCGTGTTGTCTTGGCGAGTACTTTCGTGTTTTTTAATTCTATTCTGTGGCCCGGTCCAGAATTAATGGTGTGGTCTGCAACTGCTGATTTGTCCGGGTAGAAGAGTCTAATGCATCTCTCGTGTTCTTTGCAGCGCTGTTCAATTGTGCGTGAAGTCTGTCCGATGTAGGCTTTACCGCATTCACACGGGATGCGATAAACACCCGGAGTTCTAAGTCCCATGTTGTCTTTCACTGGTCGTAGGAGGTTCTTAATTTTGGGGGGTGGCATGGACACTGTACGGATCTGGTGTTTCATTAGAATCCTTTCTAGCTTCCTGGACAGGTTTCCAAAGTATGGCAGGTAGGCAGTTCTAGTCTTTTCTCTTTGATCGGTGGTTTCCTGAGAACCGGTCCTTTTCAGGGCCAGTCGGATTTCAGCGTCCCAGTACCCATTCTGTTTGAAGGTCTTCTTAAGATGATTTATTTCCCCGGGTAGGCTGTCTGTGTCTGAGATGGCGAGAGCTCTGTTGGTAAGTGTATGAAGGACACTACTGCGTTGGGCTGGGTGGTGGTGACTGTTGCCGTTAAGGTAGAGATCGGTGTGTGTAGGTTTCCTGTAGACTCTATGTCCTAGAGTTCCATCCGGTTGGTATATATATCCCCTACATGTCAAAACTCGACACTTCAGATTCCCTGAGGATGGAGGCAGCGTCAGCCTCGGAAACGTTGGACCACAACAAACTTCTCACCTGGCTGCAAACCCGAGAAGATTTTCTACATAAGATTCGCCAGGAAAGCCTCAAATCTTACAAGCTTAACTTAGTTTCCTAAGATTATTAAGTGTGCCAAATTAAAATTAAAATTGTATCTGACACTTCCTCCACCGTGTACAAAGCACATTGCACTATGAATAGAATGCATACCATTACCAATTTAATACTTCAAGAGACGGTTCATTTTTTTTAAACAAACGTAGGCTATAACATAAAAGTACGCTTCAAATTAGGCTCGCTAAATAATTAAAATACTAAAGCCGAAGATGTGTTAGTATTACCCTTATACGCCCTTCCTGAGAAATAGCAACTAAACTAATCGCCAGGCACTACATTTCAAACAGGGCCCTGGCTTACCATCCTACCCCTGTATCAATTACGACCTTTTTTGACTAGATTAATAAGTAAGTGTAAGTGCTTATTACATTAATTTGCTTTTTACATAATCAAATGCAAACATTCGCATGGGTCCACATGGACCGTACATGCTTATTCAGAACACAAGAAAAAAGAAAGAGAACACATAATTAAATAAATAAAATACAAAATAACACAAGAAACTAAGCCTATTCCTCACCCTCCAACCACGCTTCCCAGTTTGCCGCTTTCGCAAACCTGAGCTGTCTCGCCTTCATTAAAAACTTTCCTCAACACTTTTGTCCACCAGTAACTCCAAACACATTCGTTGATCCCTATTTGATTCCACAAAAGATATCGGTATATAGTTTTCCCTCCAATTTTCCAAACCTTTACAATTCGCCAAAATATGAAACGAAGATTCATCTCCCTTTCAAATGGGAAAAATTCTCAATCCGTTATCATCTGTGATCTTAATTATTCGCTACGCACCAAGTCCAATCCAAGCGAGCCCTAATTTACTGACTTCGGATCTTTTTTCTATGTATTGCTCCTTCCCCTACTCCAATTTTAACCGCGATTCAAGTGAAACCAAGGTCATACATTGCGCATTTGCCTGTTGTCTATCAATCGGTTCTTAACTTTCCTCCATACACTTCTCCTATTTCCCTGCCCATCTATCCAAACGTATCCCATCACTATTGTTTCTAATCCCTTTCTTAATTTGGAAGCCCATGTGGTATTTCCATCTATCCTTAGCTGCTCTTGATAACATATTGAGAATTCACGGGCGTGTGTCAACATGTCAATTCCCTCACCGTTATTGATGTTATGTTGTGACATTGATGGTATGTTGTTAAGACAAGTAATTCACGCTTGTCTTGATCAGACTGAGTGCACTGGGTTTCAGACCTCCTTACCGCATCAAATTACTCCAGCTAAGTTAATCACTGGACCATACAGACGGTCCTTGAGAAAGTGATCCATACATAAAAACGCCCTTATCTGTCGAATCCCATAATTATACGAGGCAAATAAGCGTGAAGAACGAGTTTGAAACGTGCGTGTTGGTGGACAGGTTTGTCTCCCTTCGTGCCATGTGCATTATTATTACAATACTTGTAGGTAGGTCCGGTACAATTACTTTCACTGAGTGATGTAGACATTAAGTCTACCCCACAGGTTTGACCATGATTTGTATAGCGATACTGTCAATAGAAAAACTTCAACGACACCGTGCTGGTTGCTTTATGCAATATCTCACCTGCCATTCTTTCCGGACACGGCAGTGCGTGAGAGAGTATAATAACGGTTACTCGTGCGAGGGTTGCCCACCTTGCTTGATTTTAATCAAATATTCTGGAGTGTCAAGACTTCAAAGCTAACATGTGCCTGTAATCAAAGCTTAAGTGGATGAAGAATTTTCACCTACATGAACCTTACCAGGTTAGATTTACGTGAAGCAAGAAGATAGGGGAAATGGTTTCGACCAAGGTCAATTAGATTCTCATGGTCTCAACCTCATAAAGAGTTTTCCGTCACGTATTTAGTAGTGGTGTCAGTTTATGTTCCAAGGCCGTAAAACATCTACCGCGGGAATGGATTAGCTTGCAATGTGGTATAGAAATTTTAAGGTATACACCTTATCAAAGAGGATCCATTTTATTTGAACGTAGAGATGACGTGCGTTTATTTACCTTTTCCATCGACTGTTTCCGTTCCATTTCCAGTTCATGCTATCATGGTGGGAAGTCGAATTTCCAGGACCCAGTGCCGGCAGCCTAAATTACCGCATTCCTTATAGCACAGGTGCGTTATTATATCAATCCGGAGATAAGTGTCCAGGAATTAGTACAATTCAAGAAATTATAGATTTTGTTCTGAGCTTACATGTATACAATCCATGAAGAGATTTTTAACAACGGACGTCTGAACTTTCAGTAAATTATTTGTGGCCTTGTGATTCATCACATTTTTTCACTGTGGTTTTATACCACTCATTTTGTATATATGTGTATAAGTAATTTTATCATTTACACTTCTGTGCATTCTCTTTTAAGTTTTAATCAGTTTTATATGTAGGCCTACATCTAGTAACAAGTTAAATTTTAAATATATCTGCAGGTTAGTGTACAGGCTTTTAAGTGAATTTGGTTGATTTTACACTCTGTCAGCAATCATAGATGTATGTTCATACGGCCTAATAATAGACTTAATTACTCTTAATAGCTGAAATTGTTATTAATTCCTAGGCCTAGACTTCTTAGGTTGATCCTAAATATTTTATATTAACGGGGGTATAAGGTGGAATTGTTCATACTTTTACTGATAATAGCCCCTCGTTGGAAAATATGAAATTCATTAATGTGACTTTTTGAGCCTGCTAAATGTTTAGTAACAAATAAAATCAAGAACCCACAAAGAGAGCGTTAAAAACTTGTGAGAACCGCCAGGCGAAAGTAATCGGTCGCCACCAGGCACTGCATTCATGAGATCGAGCAGGCATTGCACCAAGCTAAATTGGTAACGTTGTAAGGTTGGTAAAATTGACTGTAGCTTCTGGAACAGTTGTTTGTATTCAATTATTACTTCAAGTAAATTTTCAGCTTTTTTTCATCTCATAGAGAAAATTCTGTGCGACAACATGTGTGTTAGATATAGAAGAAACTTGACTTCGTTTCGTTTTTTTGTTTAACTTTTCCTAGATTCTTTAAAATGCATTTATTTCACGAGGATCACAATATAGCATAATCATAATACCTGACAATTTACGAATACTGTTTTCAATTTTTTAAAAGACGCTTACAAATTTTTAAAAAATACGGACACAGTTGGAAGAATGTTAGTGGTATACAAAGTTAAGTATGAAATTGTGGATTACTCAGAAGGCACACAGACCAGTCTTACAGTTTCACTTACTGTACCCTCTAGTAATAATTGTATTCAAAATTACAGCAAAACGTAACTCGGTTCACTTGGTTGTAGTAGGAATATTGTTACATCGACATTATGTTTACTTTTTTAACTTTCTCACTTTCGTATACGTAATATTGAATGACAGTTATATTATATAGAACTATTATATTGTATTTTCTCACCGCGTAGGGCAGGGGTGGGTTGGGAACGACCCTAAGCACGTAGGCCACATCTGCGGGGCCCTTTGTGCCACCCCTTGGGAATGAAATGATTGGCATGCCCAAAGGCTCCCCCGAAGCAGATCCCACCGCGAGTCCCTACGGAACTCCCTAACATCCACCTTGAACCAGAAGTCATACCAAGTGCACCACACCCCCAGGGTTCCTCAGATATGCGCCATGCCCTCGCAGCGGACGCTGCAGCCGGTGATGGCCCGAAAGCCGGGAAAGGAAACGGGATGATAATGAGGGGGAGTTTGTAGGTGAAGTGGAGAGAGTTGGTGGAATGAGAGGGGGAAACGGGAGGATCCCCGAGGAAAACCCCCAAGTCACGGTTTCGTCCACCACGAATGACACGCCCGCCTGCCTCGGGATTTGAACCCGGGAATATAGAACTATAGTACGCTTATTATATGTGACGTAGCAGTATCACTATAATATCCATTAAACTACAGATTTTAATTATAACACTGTTGTGGTATCAATTAGTATAGAACACGGAACTATCTTCAAGCCTTGAAAGCTGCAATACAAACTGTACAAAAAAAAAACTGTATTTAAAATAAAATCAATTTAATTCGTATTAATTGTAATATTATACTAAATTTAATTCATTTCGTGCGTTTTATGTGCATAATTTGGAGATTAAAGCCTATAGAGTTCTTGAATTGCTGCCTGCACGCCGTCATATGCCATCTAAGACGAAAGCTTAACCAACAGCTGACCGCCGAGGCCAGCTGACTCGTTTGTTTGATGAAGTAGGCCTACAAAATATTCTAAAATCTCAAAACTTAGATATTTAATTATGATCGAACATACTGATTGTTTAATGAAGGCCATTATAGGCTCGTTGGATAATGTAAGATATTCTATCAGTCAAATGTATAAACATGAAATAGACTTTCTATTTAACGTTCTTATCAATTTCCATTAATAAATTAATGTATATTTAAAACCAAAGAATTATAATGTAGACAAATAAGTTCTTTATGCAAGAATTGATAAATTTCATTGCTCTTAATGGTTGAGTTATGATTCAATGTATACTTGAATGATGTACCATTGACTAACTTTATATGGCTTTTGATTACGGGTTTCTTGCTGAAATGGTAATGGTTAATGGTATATTGGTGGATTAATCAATTATACATTGAATTTATATGCATGCATTTTTCATGTTAATATATCCGCAAAGAAATACCTTGGCTTTATTCCTAATATAAGTAAGCCTAATGGCTTGGATTTTAAGAATCAAGTAACTAATTTTTAAAAAGCAGTAAGTTATTGTAGATTTATAACCCCATGAACTATGCTTCGTATGTGCTTATGCCTAACGAAAGGAAAGGTCAGTATAACCGTAATGGAAATTCTTTGTGCGTTTTTTCCTATAATCTGAAGTATTCTTATGACAGAGCCTATAATTATTTAAAAGTGTTGAGTGCTTTTTTAAATAAAAGTGTAATGTGTGCTAATGTATATCTCCACATCTCTTGTTTATAACTTATGAATAATTTAACATAATTCCTCTGAGGAAGAGTTACGAGGTGTAGTAAAGGTAGATTTTCGAAATCCATCAAATGGATGCCTTAGCAGTTTTATGAAATAATATCGAAATATTATATTTCGTGTTAAATACATTTAAAAAATTATGCAGTTACTCAGTTATTTCTTCAAGAATGTGGTTTTTTAAATTATAAGCTAATAGATTCTTCTTTGTCGTATTATCCTTTTTCTTCTCCCAGCAATTGACTGTTGTGTTTTATGTGAGTTTTACCTACTCCAGTGTAAGGACCTTTATGCAGCCGAAGCCGCCCAGGCCTTACAGGACCGCGACCTGTCGGGGGAGGGAGGTCCTATGGATCACATGCATTCTTTTTCGAAGGGCTTCCCCGGATGAGTAATGCCTTCGAGAAAACACGAACACGTAGGACGAGATACAATAGTCGCGCGCGCATACATACACATACATGCCGAAAAATTCGCGATGGGATGATAATAACGGCCAGATGATATCAGGGGACCGCAAAGGCCTAAAGTTCCCGACAGCTTCATCTCAAAACTGAGAAAAATCCCACCTATGAAACTTTTCCCGAGCAGGTACCGAAGTCAGGCCCGCAGCATGAGGAGAGCGAACGCATCCCTTAAGCCACAGCGGCGGACGGCTACATCTATTGCAGCTTGAATTGATTTCTTGGGAGTATCTTATAAGTGGAAGTCCTTGACATTCTTTCAGTTAGATTGAAATGTAAGATTTGGTAGGATTCTACCGGGTAATGATGAATTTTATGTTTTGCCTGCGAGGGATATAATTACATTGAATAATGTGTGTATAAACGATTGCACTTAGTCCCTCGCTATTTTGATTTTATAAAACTTACAAATTTCGATTTGACGTAATCATTGGAATTAGAGAGACTATTAATATAATTCATTCCTATAAATGGATACTAATTATAGAAATCTACGTAAATAAGAATCTGATGTGATCATGATGAACTCGTGTAACTCTTTCTACCCTGGGCATGGGCAATATCACTTTCTCACTTCACAATTGTTGATATTATCGAATAAGAGGCTGTATTTCGGGGAATGCGTATTTAGTTACCTCAGCCTCACACAAGCCTGCTTTATGGAAACGACGGGTAGCGAGTATGCTATGTTAGAAGACTGTAATAGTTATTTACGATGTAAGGCAGTTATAAAGAACTTAAAATGCAAGTACGAGGTTAACAAAGCTCGCTAGCCTGTTAAGTATTTATAACCGTCGATCATTGCACAACGTTTTATGTTATTTTGAATCGTGAATTTTTAAAATGAAAATAATTTCAGTTCGCTTGTGCATAGAATAGTAATAAAAAAAAAACTCTTTGGTAATTTCGTATGTAGTGGAATTCAGGCTGTTTTGGTTAGTAACAACTAATTTGGAAACAAATGAAATATGAAAAGAAATGAACACAGCTTCTTCATTTGCTGAAAATACTAAATCGTGATCTATTCGATTAGAATTTTTATTTATAATATCTCTCTTCAAGTTATAGAATAGGAAAATAAAGAAATAATCTGGAAAAGTACATCGCTATGTTACGGAATCGCAGACTTCGAATGAATGGGGAGAAAATGTAGGTCAAAAGAAATATTTTGAGCGATACTATTATCATCATATTGTATTGGTTTAAGATTGTACATTGTTAAAAAGCATGTAGTTTATGAACCAAATTTTTATTACCGGAATAGTTATTTAGGTTATTTTTAATTGTAAATGATCAATAGGTACTCGATAAGTAGTCTAGTAGTAGTAATAGGAATAGTAGTAACTTTACATAGACGGAGATAGTTCGGTTAAAAAGTGTTTAGGATTCAAAATAACATAAAAATCCTTACCACTGATACCTTTTTCATCACAGTGGGTTTTGTATTACTTGAGAAAAAGGAATGCTGACAACAGAAATTATGTACACAGTATGACAGAATCTCAAACAATTTGTATGAATCTAAATTGAATATGCTATGCTGTCTTGACAACGGCAAGAAGTATTGATTTATTAATTACGATTTTCTAGGTTAATCAAGGTTTAAGAGTTGTACTGTAACATTCTTTGTAAACATAATAATCATCCGTATTTTAAAAAAAAAGTTTATACATGCACAAATCTTACACGTGTTGAAACGCAGTTTGTGAAATAAAAGCATGATACAGTAAATAGAATGAGACAAGTCTTCATTAGGTAGGTTTCATTTGCCACTGCCTGTTATTACCAGCTGGTATCATGTTTTACGTGGTTACGTGAAAAATTGAATGCTGCTAACCATGTAGTACGTTTGTTATGTTGGGACCGACTGGGTAATTGGATATATTAATACAGGAGCACCGCTGGGACCATAGCCCGATACTATAGGACTGATAGGTACATGTCATTCTATTTTTCACCCCACCAGAAAGCCAGCACTGAACTCTTCAGATTATACCACAGAACATGCCCATGATGATTAATTCGTAGTGACATACATGCGCTCTATTGGCGCACACAAAAACATGAGTCCCGCTGTTTTCCATAACATTGGATATTTATAACCGAGTTCATTATTTTAGATCATGTAAAAGTAATACTTATTAGGTATTCTTGTAGGCTACGGTTTTTGGAGAATCTAATAATAATATTAATAATCATATATAATAATAATATAAAAAATAATAATAATATTTTATTCAATTTGGCAGAGATAGAATTATGAAAGTATTTTGAAAATACTTTTGAAGACTGTCACTGTATAAATGATTAAAGTTGTGCTCGAAATCCGAGCCATCACACTTCTGAGATCGGCAGTATCCTGTGGCACCATGGCTCCTTCAATTTCGGCATGAGGTCGAAATCACGTGGAGATAAGTCAGGTGAAATCTTGATGCTCAAGTATTTCCCATCCCCATCGCTCGAAACAATTCTCTACACACTCTGCCGTGTGATTTCTTGAGTTTTCATGACGGATGATTGCAGCTTGTAAATACAGGTATGTAAGCGTGTGGTTGGTTCTTTGTAGGTAAAGGAGTAAATGCTAGGTTCTGCAGGCTCTGTGTGCTAATAATTTATTCCTCATTGGCCAAAGTATGTAGATAATGTTACTGATAGGAGTTCATAACAAGGGAAGTGGTTATTAGTCTGATTTTTCATGTTGCCTAGTGAAGAGGATCGGTATGCAAAATTTGATAGCAATGAGCCAATGCATGTAGATTTGTATACAGAATAAACCCACCCACACATTTTCAACATTATATTCTTAAATAAATTAATATCACGATTTTTTCTGTCATTAAGTTGCTCATCGAGATCTTAACAACAACAGCAGATCTGTAGAACAACTCTTCAGTCGTTATCCTTCATCATCACCACCTCTTGACAATGAAACGGCCTCCCACACATCAGAGTCTGTATGACTATATCGTCGTTTAAGTTATTAAATTATTTTCATAATCCTGAAAATGCTTAGCTTTATTTATTATATTGTTTAATTATTTATATTTAAATTATTTTATTTCACTTTAAAATAGTGATGTCATTTGGTTTATCCTTAGCCTATAACCTTCTAATGGCATTGTAAGAATTATTAATAATGTATCTTAAAGCTTCTTTTATTTAATTTGTGTAATATTACTTATAAGATCACGTATTGTATAATCAATTATTTTGTAAGTGGTTTTTATTTCTTTTTTTTTTCCTGGTTGACTGGAAGATAAGGCTTTACGGCATTCACTCTTCCACGTAAAATAAACCATTATTATTATTATTATTATTATTATTATTATTATTATTATTATTATTTACTACTATCTTAGACAATAATATTCCATAATACTTTGTATATGTAGAAATTTAGAACAAAATACACGATTATCCGAAAACATGTAATTGGTTAACCGATAATTCTGTTTTTATTTGCATGGTAAATTTTGTATTCTATAGCTACTTGGTTATTCGAATATTCAATATTTCGATTACAGTCAGAGTCATAATGTGATGGCTCATGGCAAACACGGAAAAGCGTACAGTACATAGATCCGGAATTAACTGGAAATAATTGTCTGCTGGATAATTGACATAAAAATCCAGATAATTGCAAATCATATCCAAATAACTATAAACTTACATTTCAAATAATGGCTAACTATTTTATCGCCGCTGCAATTAATTATCTGCGCAGTTAACCGTTATCCAGTTATTTTTCCCAGTATTACTGTATATAGGCTAGGCATTCAGAAAGAATTTCTACCATTTTAGGAACTTGGAAATAATTTTTGGTAGTTCTGAGTTCAATTTCTTACTCTTTTTTTCAAGAGTTAAGTTATTTTTTTAATAATATCGGAGTGATGGTAGCTGGCTTACATGGCGATATGCTTCCATATGACCTCAATCCTTCATGCTACGAATAAGTGTAACTAAATTCAAATACGCGGGGTGAAAGTCCTGAAGGGAAACAACTCGGCTGTACAGTGCCGTAAATATAACCGAATCCTTTTCTTGTGCTCAACAAGAATTTTCATGTACTTCTTTGTTACTTTTTCAGGAAGCATTTTCCTTAGAAACGCCAGATGTCAGGAAATGACCTAGATGCATGCATGATTATTGATGTCTTCATGTACTCTCGGTAATATAATCAATGCACTTTCTTCTTTTGTCAGCTGGTACACAACCATCTCATTAGAGACGTCACTTCGGTTAATGGAGTCTTATTATTTAATCGTGTTGTCTTGGTACATGCATACATTAATTAGTTGAGTAGGGTTTCCCATGTGCATGGAATGGAGTAAGATGCTTATTGATAATCGTCTATGCCCACTATTAATTAATATGTAACGCTGGTGATTACTATTCTCTTGCCTCGGGGGAACGCCACCACTGTCACGACAATTTGATTGCCCACTGGAGAGTACAAAGTCATCTATTAACCGCCACCCTCTTGATAATTATATTCTCCACGGGTAGTGTGTTCACACTACTCTAGGGTATTGCAATTTTTTATCCCCAGCCTAATTTAATTTTATGTGAAATATAGTTTTGTAATTAATTTATTTGCGTAAACTCTATGGTATTTTATTTATCCCCCGTTATCGGCTGTACTTTAAAACGAATATTCATTGTTTTATATACCTTTGAATGTTGCATTTTGTGTAAAATAAGCTATCAATTCCACCCTGCATTAGCAAATGTGATACATACCATCCCTTGGTATTATTTTCAATTATTCATAAAACTGAGCTACCTGAGGGGCTGTGGAGTCTCCTACCATTAGTTTCAACATTTTCAATTATTAATAAAAGTAAGCTAACTCTAGGGATAAAGAGAAATTAGGTTAACAAGTAGCCTACATGAGTCCACTGTTATGATCTTGTTATTGTAAAAAGTACATATAAAAGAACTCCTGCAGGGTAAAAAATCCCGGCGGTTTTACACGATTAAATAACGGTGCACAGCCATCATTAAATAGCCTTAACAAACACACTATTTCACAGAGCGAATCGGCGATAGGCTATAATAGTGTTCTTCATTGCATGCTCAGGCGGCTTCAAAGAATGAACCATTAAGTCGGTGTTCCTATAGGTTAATTTTACTGACCATGTCGAGGGATTGGGCTCTCGGTTTCCGCTTTCCAAAACAAAAGCAACGTTGCAATATTCTCTCGTTGTTGTCATTGACTGGTGTGTCTCGTCTTTTGTGTTCATGTTGTCTCGGTGAGACCAGGGGCGGCGCGGACCGCATAAAGGTCCCTACAAGGGAGAGGGGGGAAATCCTGTTAGGATAGCTGCCTTAAATTAAGGATGCCAATAGGACACAGCCAAATAACAATAATTCTAAGAACTATATATTTTTAAGAAGATAATATTTTCCTAATTTTCCATATTCATATAGGTCAGGCCTGCACAACTTGTTTCACTCTAAGGGCCAAACTCAACTATTGCCACCCGAACAAGGGCCACATCACTGCGGACCTTGTATCTTACATTAGGCCACTGCAGGTAAATTTATAATGTTGTTATTAGATCTACAATAAAGGCAAATTAATATGCATATTTAAATTTTAAGAGTTGCAACTGTAATTATATTAACATTATTTACTTGCAGATGATGTTACAAGATTTCACAATAAATACCATTTAAACACACACGAGGTTTACTAATAATTGCACTGGCATCTATCCTTAACAGTTCAATGTGACACATTACATTTCTTTGTTGCAACTATTTTATCAAAGTTTGGTGTCATATTTGAAGTGGCCGTTCTTTATATGGCCTCTAAATTTGCATCAGTTAAAGATGAACGCTGTTTGTTTTTGTTCAAGTTCATGTACTCCCAAAAATAAGTTACAAAATACCTGGTAGGCAGTATCCAACAATTTTTTAAATTTATTCTGATCCAGAACAGGATAAAACTCTTATAAACTACTCTCCCTATGCTTGACCCGATAGTTTTCAGAACACTGGAGATCAATGACTTCCATCTGGAGATCGACAGGTAGATTTCCTGCATCGACAGAAAATGGATCCTGAATTACTTTAATGCGGACTTCGTCTTCATTACTCAATGGCATTCTTTTCTGAAACTCCTCACTTAGAAGTGATATATGCTTCTTATATTTTCCACCCACCACCGAATGATATTCAGAAGGAATATTCTGTCACAAATTATAAATTGCGACATATCCCCTTTAGCAAGTTGATTTTCAAACAGGTTTAGTTTAATTTTGAAGGCCTTTATATGAGAAATTAATTGAAAAACAAATTTATTTTTTCCTTGAAGTTAAGGTCATTCAAGTGACCCAAAATGTCACACAGGAAAAACAGATCTTGATTCCATTCTTCATTCATTATATCTGGAAATTTTTTCCTCATCTCCTTCAGATTCCAAAAATTCAACTACTTCATTTTTTAGAAGGTCAAAGTGCACCAAAACTTTACCGCTGCTTAACCAACGTACATCAGTGAGGTATGGTAGTTCCCCATAGTCGGCATCATTTTCTTCTAGAAACGCCCGAAACATTCTGTGCTTCAAACCCCGAGCTCGAATATAGTTGACCAGAGCAAATACTATTTTCATCACATGATCAAACTGCAAAACCTTTGAACATAATACCTGCTGATGAATTAGGCAGTGAAATTTTGCCAGTGGTTTACCTGCGTACTGTTCAATAATTGTTACAGCACCAACATTTTCCCCCCGCATAGATGGGGCAAAATCAGTGCAAATTTGCTGCTAAATTTTCGAAATTTAAATATAGTTTTTCTGTTACACACTTCTTAATTTTTTTTAAATTAGAGCCAGATGAAAAAGTCTTATTCCCCTATCCTATATATTAAACAAAATAATTTTAATCGTGCGGCCCGCGGGCCGTATGTTGTGCAGGTCTGATATAGGTCTATATATATTTTTTTTGTGAATTTTAAAGCAGAAATAAAGGACTCCCTTCCTATTTATTAAAACATTCAGAATACAAATGGTTATGCACAATATGGAGCGGGTCTTGTAGTATGTTTAAGGCCAAACTACGAAAGAGAAAATAAAGTTATCATTGACCTCAATTCTTCCTCGGTCTAATCATTTCACACGTGTTTTATTGTTCACTGTCACTAGATCTTGCAAACCCGCTTTTGAGACGAGTAGCTGTCACAAAACATTCTTAGATTTTTATTGTTTGAGGTAACTATCTGATAGGTGTAGTGACAATAAAATGCATGGATTGAGCTGGTGGCACAATAGGTGTGAGCATGGCTTGAGCTGGTGGCACAAGTCGCCTGGTATGGAATACATAACTGTACTTTACCACTAGTTTCAACATGTTGATAGCAAATATAGTCCAATCATTTACTATCGAATCTCCACAGTTTGAATTCATATATCTCCATTGTTTGCATTTGTATGCCTTATATGGATACTTCCTGTCAATTTCTTATAGTGTAGATATTCATAATTAGTTGCAGATTTTTTTTGCATTTAGCAATTTACTAAATATATCATAATAACAATAGTAATGGTAGTAATAATAATAACAAATGTAATACCTCACTACACTATTTTAGTATGAATGGGTGAGTGGAATCCTGTTCTTTGATGCTCATCGAACACGAACTCCATGACCGTCGCCGGTGTACAAAAATTTTGTCCCGCAGATGGTTTTTTTTTTTTTAACTTGTATGTACATCTACAAACATGTGATTGTCAAATTTATGCACACAGGCATGACATGGACCTGGGCCAAGACTAAACTCAATCTTGAACTCAGAAAACCAGCGCCATACTGACAGCTCCAGCCTAGCGAACTCAATGAAATGGATAAACTGTATCTTGCAGATGGAGTAATTTCAGCTAGATCATTAAATAAGTTAAATAAAAGAACTGTTTCGTCAAAGTTTTTAAAATTTAACCCAAACCATTCCATGTGTATACATCACAAGAAGATCAAAGTAACAACTCCATGTAGGCTACTGATTTTAATAGGCAAGCTAAAGGAATCTTTTTTATGGAACCCGGAAGTTCATTGCTGTGCTTACATGAGCCCGCCATTTAAACATTTTCTGTACTAGCTCCATCCAATTATTCCTCGCAAATACTATTTCCCATAGATCTGTTCTAATATTATCATCCCATCTGCGTTTAAGTCGTCGACTCTTCGGGTCTCCTAGTCAGTATTTTTGAGATATGTCTTTCCTCCTCCATGCGCGCAACATATCCAGCCCATTTCATACTCCGTGATTTGAAAGTACAAATGCTTCGGTAGTTGGTTGAAATAAAAAATTGAGCATAACGGATATTCGTCTTATTAAAGTCTATAAATCGATAGAAGCTGTTGACAATTAGGTAATTAGCCAAAGACCGACAATTTTGCTGTCACTCTTGCCAGTACAGTATTTAACGATGGTTGTACACCGCTATTCAATCGCGTAAAACCGCCCATGTGCCGGAATTTGATCCGCAGGAGTTATTTTACATGTATGCTACTTCTTTTAATAACAAGATCTTAACAGTGGACTCGCGTAGGCTATTTTTTAACCTTTTCACTGCTACTGACGTATGTTTACGTCACTTCAAAAGACTGTGTAAAGCAAAAATTGTCTTATAAGTTTAACAGCATAATACTTTATTTTAGACCTGCTATTGATATGAACCATTTAATTTACTTAAAATGTACTAATAGATCTCAAAATTAGATGATTGCTTATTTCAATAGCCTATGTAAATTATAAAGGTTTAATGGTGCCAATTAGTAATATGAAACACACGTCGTATCATGTAAGTAGAACAGTTAAATGATCTAAAACAGTTTAATCTATGGTGAAGTACTGAATTTTTAATACAAGTACCTGAATGCTACTAGGCATATTAAAAACTGTAAAACATGAGAAAAGACATTTTAGTTACACGATCGTGTTTGGGGTATTCAATTCGTATAAACGTTGTAACCAACACATTATTTAATTACGTGCAAGTACAAACTATTTTTAATTAGGAAAAAAAACATAGCAGAACTTCTTGCTGTTACTGACTCAGTAAGAATCAACTGTATTTTGCCAATTATGTTTTATTTTCATTCTCCGAGCAATAATTAGGGCTCATTTCATTGTTGGCATAGTCTTTGCAGCTCGCAAAAGTTACTCTCTTATAAAAGTAATTCACTTGTCTTTATTAGGCCTACTCGTCCTCCAAAAAATATATAATTGGGTGTATGTTAATAAAATTCTAGCTAGGGGCCTATATATTCTTCCAATCGATTTCAGTGGAGATGTGGAATCAATTTTGCGAAATGCGTCTAATCTCGAGGGTAAAATGTCATTTCACTGTGCATTTCCTCTCCGCCCAATCTACCAAGACCGTGGTGTTGAAATTGCGGTCACTTTACCCAGGTGGTATGCGTCATCTATCATTGGGTAAAGGAGATAAGGCGGCCAAAGGAACTTTAAAGAGAAGTCGTGTTAGGGAAAGAGTATTATTGATTCAGGTGGGATTTGAAACCCCTATGTCAATTTCCACTGCGCTTTTACTTTGCATTACTTGACCAAGCACGATAGCATTCTGGTTTGACTAAGAACTGCTCTTGCACCTTCAATTTGATCAAATAAAGACATTGATGAAGTCTGTTTAAAAGGGCACTATACGGAAAAATTGATTATGCTGTTGTAAATGTTTTGGTGTTAACTATATTTACATGTTTAATTTGACTATTCCATTCAAACGACGCGTATTAAATATATATAGCCTATTGTCACAATGCCCAGAAACTGCGAGAAACGACGGAGTCTAGAAAGATCGCGCTCCCCTATTGGTCGGGCGGGAGACGAGCGCTACTGGGCGTGACAGCGGCGCAGCGATTGGTCCACGCTTCGTGGGGGATGCCTGTGGGGAGGAGCCACGCGCTAAGGGCTGGACCGCGCACCGCGCAGCCATTCTCGACCATGCGCGGCGGAGAACCTTCGAGACATCGACTCTAGAACATGCGTCAAGGCTATATAAGGAGCGGGAGCAACCCGACGCGGACAGTTCAGTTCAGTTCGTTAGTAGCAGAGAGTCAGTCAGAGAGACAGTCAGTCGAGAAGAGTAACAGCAACGGCCAGTCAGAGGGAGTCAGTCCGCGAGGAGTGATGAGCCAGTCAATGGGAGAACAGTCAGTAACAGCGGGAGAGAGTCAGCGTCAGAGTGTGAACCAGACGGAGAGCGCTGATCAGCGCGACCTCAAGTAAGTGTGGCTTGAGGAGCTGAGGACCTGGACGGAGTGAACCGATCAGCGCAGGTGAGGACTTGGGAAGCTGAGGAGCCAGTGACCGGAGGGACTAGTCAACGGAGGGACCCGCGAACGGAAGACCTAGTCAACAGGGAACTAGTGACCGGAGAGAAGGGTGAACGGAGGAACTAGTGAACGGAAGAGCTGGTGAGCTGATCTGGACTGGACTGGGACAGTGCTGTGACGTGGAAGTGAGCACCGGATAGAAGAGTGATTTGGAGAACATTCAGAAGTTTTCTTGCTGTACTGACCACTGTTTTATAGGGAATAAAGAAACCTCCATCCTTCAATTAGAAACTCGGTGTTCTGATTTCGAACCCCGACGAGCCCTTGTTACAATATGTTACCGGCAATGTGTGAAATCCGGCATTCTATAGAATGCCTAGGTAATGGAATGAATGCCTAAAACCGAACGTCCAAGTATGAAATTATTGATATTTTACACATTGCCTAGGTAGTGTATACTTTGTCGGATTGTCTGCCGGCAAAGTATACAGTACCGGTACGCCTAATCCCGCCGTTTTTTCCCGCCACCACTTTTTAATAATAAAGACAATGATGATAATTGATTGATAATTCATTGAACTCAGATCGGAAGGACAAAATAGACTAAAAGCATAAAGAGGAACTAATATGTAGAGGGAGTAGAATTGAGGGTAAATTTGTATAGCAGTTTAAAAAATGCAAACAACCAAATACCCTGAACTGAATTTCTTAACAAAATCACTTTGTACGAAATTATTTCTATTTATGTCACAAATATTTAGTGTAGAATAACTAATACCTTTAAAATGTATTTAGACTTTTTAAAATAGGAGAATTAAATAGTCTGCTATATTTGCTATGCGAGATTCATTATTATATTCTGATAAAATACATTTTCGTAAAAAAAAAAACACATTTTCTGAAATCAACATTCTATATTGAAATATGGCGTAATGAAAAAATTACAACTACGATTATGTAGTAGGACTTCTTTGTATGAATAAGACAGACTGCTGAGAAAATTAGGTTGCAATTTCATTGATGAGTACTTACTGTAACAAGTACTTCAATCTCTGCTTTCATTGTTTTCCGGTAAGAATATCCTGTGCTTTCTTTCATAGTTCTTTCAGCTTCAAAGGCGTATTAAATAATAAAGGCTTCTGATCTTGTGCCCTTTTAACACTTTTCGTAAATGGTACTGGTCATTCTGTATAATGCCTAGGAATTGTATAGAATGCCTAGGAAAAGTATGTTACATTTTCACAAAAACTTATATTTCATAGTTTGCCTAAAACCATCAGGCATTCCATACATTACCTAGGCATTCTATAGAATACCATGATTTCACACAATGCCGGTAACGTATATACTATTAAAGTTTCCGTTCCGCAATGCCTCCGATATCGACTAACCAAGGTCCTTTATCTCATAAAATGCTTGCTAAAACAAGATTCGATTTTATCTTGTAAAACCTATGCCCGTTCGGCCTTTGGGTCGTGACCTACTCAACTGAACCCACTTTCGTAAGTAGGGTGCCTTAGCAACTTCACCGATTGGGGGGCGCCAACCTGCACCAATGCAGATAAATTTAGTTACCCAATCAGTTCCTCTTACGAAAGCAGTAAAGGACAGCCCTAGCTATGGTCGCTCAGCGGTAGTGATCTCTCTCTCTTTGTGAAAAAAACTCGAATTACAATATATGACACTGGGGGAAAATTTTATAACACCAAGTCACTGAATATGAGTGATTTACTGTATTAGGACTTGTCTCTAAATACTTTTCTTTAGGCTGTAATCGACACAATGGTTTAGTTGCACAGATGAGTATAGCGTTAATGTCCCTTATCACACTCGCGAAATGTTATCTTTGTAAGCACTTTATAGTATATTCCGTGCGGGCCTATCTTTATTCTTACGACCTGAATTGTTCTTACGCAGACTTGTATATTTAATAATGGGAATAGATATAGATATATATATGTATATATTTATAAGTAGACTTATATGTTCAATTATAACGCGTCCCTATAATCCTTACTACTTGTATCGAAAACTTCCTGCTCTATTTATTTCTACGGCGCGGAGATATTCGCGGTATACGTCTGGTTAGCACCGATTCCAATTTTCGACAGTCTCGTCTCCCTGTTCATATTCCTTCGCTTGGTTTCATTAACTTCTGCCCTTAATGCCATCTCATTGGTCAATTTCTTGTGATTTCTTGTTCGCTCGCTTGAATTGTTTTGTAGGCTTCTTCCTAGTAAAAGTTTCCGTTAAATTCTCTCCATTCCCCTAAAAACATCTATCATCGTTGACATATACAGCCGGCGTCTAGGTGTCGCGTTTGGAGTCATTAAGCATCCGGTCTTTACTTATTGTTCAATAAGTCCTAAGTCATGAGTAATTTGAACAAGTGAAAGAGTAATGTCCGCTCTGAAAGTAAACAAACCTCTTCTCTTCAACTCTTCATATTTATTGTTTATCAGTTTGTTGCTATGCTCTTTTCAATCAAAAGCGTTTCTTGAATTAATTTCTATGCAATATGTTCAATTTGTTCTCCTATAAATTCCTTTTTCGTTTTCCGCTATACCGTTCATTTGTTTTAGATAAAATTGTATATGCAGTAGATTTTCGACGAAAAGAAAAAGTTGCATAAGCAGGTATAAATGTGTATATTTTCTATACAGATGTATATCATAACTAGTATTAACTATAAGAATATATGACAAGAATTAATTAGTTGGGAAGTTTCGGATTTGAAATTAATAATAAAATGGAGTCATCTTGAAATTTATTTTCAACTTACTTTCATCAATGTTTTATAATTATGTACAGTAAAATTGCTCCATGCTCCGTCACAAACGTTTCTGAAATGAACCATTTTCTCAAAATGATTTTACTCATTAGTTACGTTTCGCTTTATAATGTTTTCCCGTTCAGAGTTAAACTTAGTATCTCACCGGAATTTGAAAAGTAACCTTAATTTAAATTGAATTGAATGATTGAGTGTTATAGGCCTAGTGACATTAAAAATAAGAAAATAAAACATATTATATTTATTGAAAATTATATATTTATTATGCCTTAAAGATTAATTTTCATATCATAATTATTAATTATATGTATATATGATCGCTGATTGTAAGTATTCACAACATTACATAAAAAAACTATAAATTTGTAGGAAATTAATACATTCCTCCCAGTGTCGACTCGTAGCTAAAATTAGTGTGGGTGCTGCTCCAGAAAATGTTTAGCCTTCGTTTTAAATATTGTGCAAAAGGAAACATACATATTTAAAAAGAAAATTTATTCAGAAACTTGAAAAGACCCTAAAAGAACAAAATCAAACTTTTTTACTTACTGTAATTTAAATTGTTACAGCTCAAGCTTGATCTATTCGTTTAAAAATTAAATCGATTATTCTTGTTTTAATTTCCGCGAAAAGATCAATAATTTTCTCCTTGATCTGCCATGGTTCAAGTTTTCTGTTAAATTAAAGTGCCGAAAAAAATGAATCAAATAGAATAGCTGGAAACAAAACAATTATCTAATTCTACTCTTTATCACATTGAAGACTATGGTACATGATTTTTAAGCACAACACAAGGGCACTGTTGAAGTGACAGTGCTCTCTCTCTCTCGCAGCCTGCGCGACAGCCGCGGCCTTCCCCTTCCTATGTGGGCATGTGCACAACAGTCAATCACCACGCCGCTGGAACTTTGGAGCGCACTGGGGAATGCTACGGGCATTAAGCTGAAGGATTATATATTCTACAACAATAAAGAAGAATTAAAGAAAAAAGGACTCGTTATATTAAATGTTATCGATTATATCATTTGGAAATAGAGGTGCTGCAGTTCTACAGTGCCTATACACGAATCGCCACTGTTCCTCGCCATAAAAATGCGGCTATATAGTTTTTCTTCAGTTCCAATAGATCTTGACGCATTGCATCCTTCAGCATCTACTGACTCGTTGATGAAGACATACAACTCAGAAAAAATGTTCAGTGTTACATGGTAATAATTCCTAAATTTGTCATTACAAAAATCGTCCTTAAGGATAAATTCCCCGTGTGTCTTTCTTTTCTTTAAACAACGCTTTTCGGAATCTTTTCGTTTAATGATGTTGAAATTATTTGTTCTTAGAGTTCATCTGACTATGATTCCGAACTTTGTAAAGATTCTATGTACATGGCAGTCATTGTGAATATTGCTCACTACCTCATAGACACGCAGTTGTGATAGAACTGCCTCCCAACTTTCGCTCTCCCTGCGCGCAGTTGATTGAATCCTGCTTCCCTGCGTCCCCTCACGTCAAGGGCATTGCGTCTCAACTTGCGCCCGGCCTTACAACGGGTTTGTACGTGCAACGTCATCAACACGTCACTCTAGTCGTGACGTTACTAGCCCCTGGCTATGAAGAGACTGCTGAACGCCATCTGTCGGAGCAGCGGGCAAACAGCGATGGATCGTCTGCCGACAGAAATTCTAGTTTCAGTATTTCATTATATTTTTTTCAGAAAGCTGTAATCATGGGTACAAGTATGGAAATATGTCCCGCAAACAAGGAACAATGTTTATAATTCCGCAAAAAGCAGCTCAGAGTATGCATAGCCTCAAAATTCAATCTCAGACATCTACGAAACGACCGGCTGTTACGGATATCGGCCATCTTGATTATTTACGTCAAGTTTATACAAGGGGGCTAGGCTGTGTAAAGCGTTGCACACATTCAGCCTTATGCAAGGATTATTAGTACTCTTTTTCTCCTCAGCTGTGTGTAGCCTATTCCTGGTATAAATGTTACAACTGGATTATTAGTAAGACTGTATATGTTTATACTGTTCTGTACTTAACAGCTTCAAATGTTGTTATACATGGTAATATATTTGAAAATTGTCTATACTTTTATAACCTTTTGAACTAACTTACCATATTTTCTGCAGTATTTTAATAAAATGTTCCATTATTTATTCATAATAAATTAATTGATTGTTATTTTTACTGAGGTATTCAAGAATATCCAAAATAGTGTCCCCAACTCTACGAAATGCTGGAGAAACACTCTGCAATCTATAAGAATTTTCCCCTATTATTTTTATTGAAATCTACTGAAGGTAACAGTTCGTACAAATTCAGACTAGTTGCATTTTAACATTTTAAAATTACAATTTTTAAGCTCTTTGGTTCATGGTACTTTGGAAACGAAAAAATGTTCCTTTTAATTAAAAAAAAAAACTTCTACTCATTCAGAAAATACAGAAAATGCTAGGAAATTTACGTTGCGGTAAATCGCATGCAAACATTTTAGGCTATATATAAAATATTGGACTGAGCCGTGAAGCCCCGGAATAGTTTTAATAAACATAATACTACCTCACAATGAGAGTAAACTCGAAACACAAGAATATTTTGTTCAAAAAAATTTTTTTTTTTTAACTAGCAGAAGAGCGTTTCCGTTGAACTCCCCTATGCAATAAGGAATTTTAAAAATATGAATATCAGAGTTAGGCTACTTACGTAAACTACAAATGTTTAAAAATTACACGAAATTTCCTAATAGAACACACAAAAACAACAAATAATATTACATTTTGAAAAATAGTGTAGGCTATATGGTGAATATTAAATTGAATTTGTTTTCAAATTCCCTTTCTTTTCTATGAATAAGTGTACAAAAATTTAAAATTGATTTATGTCTGATGCTTTTAATGTTCGGATTAAAGAATCTGGGGTTATGTTTATGTTTCAGGTAAGTCCAGTGCCCGATTTCATTGAGATAATTGCCATTCCGACTGACTGAAGACCAACACTAGTTACTGCAGATATACATAATATCAGGTAAAAAATGTATCTGGACTATTCAATTCATAAGCCACGTATTCAATATTGACCAATAACGTTTAATCGTGCTTCGGATATCGATCAATCATTGTGATTTATCTTGTATACGGTCGCAGGGAAGTGGTTTTACCCGACTACTCCACTTATACGCCATGTGTTTGATATTGACTAATAACATTTAGCGATCCCTCGGATATAGACCAATTATCATTGTTTATCTTATAATATCCTTCCTCAGATCGCAAAGATGCAATTTCATCTGATAAAACGTCAGCTCGTTACTGGACACGTAAGGCATCAACTTGCGATGATTAATACGTCATTTACAGCCATTAGGTAAACTGAAAACACTTTATTTTATACATCATAAGTTGATTGGAAATTGAAATAATATAAATGTACATTGATTAAGAACACAATTTCGATTCGGTGCAAGCCAATGCAATTCTGTTCTGCTGTTAGCTTACCTGAATAAGGTTAGCTATGTTTTATAACTTATGTACTATTGGTAGAATTGGTCACATCGATACATAGTTGGTTGATTCTTAGTATGCCGTGATCTTGCAGTATACGAAAGTATTTGTTCTTTGTATAATCCGATAGCCTACATTTTTATTCACGCAATAGTCTTAATAAATCCAACTCGAGTTTACGAGTTCCATCAGATAAACTCGTAAACTCTCGTGGGATTACCTTTGATTAAACGTCAGCTCGTTGCTGAATATGTCGAGTTATGCAGTGCTTAATACGTCACTTATCTGTATTGTTTCTAGTTAACCCGAATATTAACACATTTAAAAAAAAGAAACTATTTACAAAATTGAAACAATTTAAATATATATTGATTAGAAACACAATTTTCATTCGGTGCAAGCCACTTCATCTTATTTTATTTTGTTTTGATTTTAGCTGATCTAATTTTGAGATGAGCTATTTGATCGTTCCTATAGTTGGTAGCATTGGTTAATATTCGGTAACTCATTATTGCAATGGGAGACATAACCTCTGTCTAGTTCTTCTAGAACCTTGTTATTATCTTTAGGCTATCCTATAATTCTTAGTCTAGGCACTAAATCTCAGCGAAATATTTGAAGTGTCATGTAATAATATTAAAAGCATACAACGTTCAAAACAAAACAAAATTCTTAATAACTCATAATTCAATTCACAATAATATAATTCAATAACAGTAAACCCATTATTGAAATCCTGTTTCTCTTCCAGTTTCTTTACATTGCAGTAGCGAGAGATGCTTCATTTCAGATATGCAGAATCGAAACATAAAAATCCACGGTGTGTTTCTTAAGTAAATAAATATTTAACAATTATATCAATTAATTAATTAAAAGTGCCAATGGTGTTACACGAGTTATGAGTTTCAGAATTCACCACATCACCAGGGTGTTGTTCTTTTATAAAATCTGCGTGACCTGTTGTGGCATTAATTTGCCATCCTTCGTTAGTTCTTTTCTTTTATAATTTAAGTATAATTGGCGTTTTTGTGTAGCCCAGCATTTTTCTACAAGTTTCTTCTGCCAATATTGTAAAAATAATAACTTTATAAGCTACGTATCATACGATATATGGGGTTAATTTACAGACTAAACAACTGCAAGACTGAATCCACACAGAAGCCGCATTCATGAAGAGAATCTTCTTCTTCTTTATTGAGGAAATATCCTACGTGATATTTTGAACTGAAGCCAGAATCAATGTCCAATTTCACCTCCAACATTCTTATAGATTGAAGGAAGACATAAAGTTGGAGATGTAGAAGGCACTAGCAGCTTTTTCCTTTGTTGTCTCGTTATATACGACCCCAGTTGTAAAGATTCGATGTTTAAGAAGAAAGAAAAAGGTTTGGAACTTCTACTTCACAATCACAAAATATTCATGACATGCCTCTGCCAGGCAAAAGAACCATATAGATTTCAGGAAAAGGAAATGTCGATGTTAAAATTATATAGATATTGGAAATATTGGAGGATGAAACATGTCAAAGTTGCACAAAGTAGAAGATATAAGTCATTCAATCTAAAAAAAAGAAGTAAAACTTGAAGCGTCAATAATGCCACAAACAATGACTTCCTATTCTGAAGTAAATTTTACTTAGCGTGCCTCTGTTTCATGGTCTCTAAACATTATCATTAGGCCTATACTGATCGTCACATATATTGATCCATCTAGATCAAGATCACATGTTTTCTTCGCATTTGCTCTTCGTGATCTTTTAATGTAATAAACTTTGCTTGTGGCAAATAATCTTCAGTATTTTTTTTTTTTTTTTTTGTACTTTTAAGAGGTCCATTCAGATTTCGTTGTTTATCAGACTGATGTCAGTTTATAGAATATGTGCCTTTGTCGTTTTTAAATCGGTGTATAATATATATTTAAAGTGTGCTTAGTTAAAAACTTTTTTTCATTTATACTTGCTGTTTACGTATAAAAATGAACATATTCATTGTTAGCGGTAAGTTAAAATGGTTTTATTAACAGTGTTTGTATAATATTCAATATTCCGTTTTAAAATATTATTATAAAAGTAATTTAAAGAACATCACAGAAACGTATGAACAAGTTTAAGAAAAATATAACCTCATATTACACAGGTGAACATTTTACCTCGGAACGTTCAATCAAGTAAAAAAGCTCCCATATATCTTTGTGATCAACATGGGGATAAATTTATTAACTTTCGCAGGCCTTCACGGTTCGTAGGAAGTCCGATCACCGTAACAGTTTTTAGCAGGCTCGAAACTTCCATCTCTCACCAAAGAGTAAAGTAAGAGAATTACCAAATGAAAAGAAGGATTTCAGTATTGAACCCACCTATCTTCAAGCAGATGTTGAAAATAATGTCCCCTCTTATCTATACATATCTGAGAACGGCGTAAATAAATGGACGGAACTTAAAAATTTTAAGTTCACTTGACACTGATGTTTCAGAAATCCCGACTTCCTGAGCTAATCGACGACGAGACATGTTATGACACTTCAATTCTCATTACTTTTCTGGAGTCAGAGCCTTAGCTCAAGTTTTCATATTTATAATTGGTCCGTAGTTGAAAACTTCTCTTCTGAAAAATAATAGTATGAAAAAATGTATTCGCATACTTCAAAAACAATACCCTGAAAGTAAAGTCATCGAAATTTACGGATACATTATTAATAAATTTCGTAAATTTCGAAGACATTACTTTCAGGATAATTTTCTTGAAATTTGCGAATACATTTTTTTAATATGATTATTTTTTCAGAAGAGAAGTTTCAACTATGGACCAGTTTTAAATAATAAAACCTGAGCTAAGACTCTGATTCCAGAAAGTCTGAATGATATTCGTGTGAGACTTAAAGAAAGTTACAAGAAGTTCTATAGTTGTTTAGCTCAGGAAGGTGGAATTTCTCAAATATGAGTGTTAAGATAATTTCAAAGTTTGAAGTTCCGATCGTTTATTTAGATGTCGTTCTTAGATATGCATAGATAAGAGGAAGCATCATTTTCAACATCTTCTTGAAGATAGGTACATGCTGAAATTATTCTTTTCTCTTGGGAATTCTCTTTCTTGAATCCTCGGCGAGAGATGTAATGTAGCGGAGAGAGCTGTGCCCGTGAAGGCTATCTTTCTTTATTTCTCTCTCTCCCTCTCTCTCTCTCGATATATATATATAGTGTTTCACGTACGAGTTGGCCAATCATTCGGGGTTCTCCGTCACGGCGGCCACAGCTTCAACTTCTGAGCGATCGGGTGAAATATCTACGCAAATAAAGCCGCTAACGGCGTAATGATTCAGATTCTCATAGTTAGCATACAGTTAAAATTATGATGAAAATAGCCTCATACCTCATCAAAAGAGATGTTGGAAAATATATCCTCTTCTTGCATCCACACAACACTGGCACCTTTTTAAGAATTTTCTTTCACGCGGATAAGTTCAGCTTCCAAGATAGATTTAATTATTTTTGTGATATTGTCTTTAAGTTCTTCTAATGTATGGGGGTGTGGTGTATACACTTTATTTCTAATTTCTCCTAAGTAAGTATGCGCCGCTTTATCCTTTGTTTCCTATCGAGAATCGAACTCGTTTTCTGAAGTATTTTTACAAGTTTTCATACGGCTTCTCTGCTTGGAGGATGCACACTTGGGAATTTTGTTAAAAAACGACGTCTTACGTCCTTGCAGAATGATGTAATCACATAACGAATACTACATAAAAGTCCGTTCCTCTATTGTAGGCCTATACTTATGTCATGGCATTGTAACAGAACATTATACACTTGACAGAAGCTGAAGTAAAAATGCATTGTTGATAAAAAAAAAAAAAAAGTTAAGGCCAAGGTCGCGGGAGTGCAACAATACGTGCGAGCGTTGTGTGGATAAATAACCTGTGATTTTCATTGTGAAAACCTGATTCATTAGAAAGTTAACGGTTTCAGTTGCGTAGATATTTCACCGGAACTTGAAAAATAAAATGTATAGGTCACACCCCCGTATATTAGAAGAACTTAAAGACAATATCACAAACGAAATTAACTCTATGTCGGAAGCAGAACTTACGAGAAGAAAGAAAAGTTCCTTAAAAGGTGCTAGTGTTGTGTGGATAGGAGGATATTTCCAACATCATTGTAATTTTAACTGTAACTGTAATAATCTGAACCATTACGCCGTTAGCGGCTTTATTTGCATAGAAGTTTCACCCGATCACTCGGGAGTTACATCTGTGGCCGCCGCGACGCACAAACCCGCATGATTGGCCATATATTCTAACTTCATTCGTGAAATCATATACATTTGAATTTCCCTGTATGATGTCTTCAGGACATTTATAGGCGATTTCAAAAGCAAAAGTTACATTACTTGTGGTATTAGGCCTACATGAAATAAATATCCATATTAAGCCGATATGCGGATGAGAATTTTTCAGTCGTGTTTTACTCGAATTACTGTTCAACATTATAAGCTTTCTAATGGAAATTTCATGCTATGCTTATCAGTCTTAGAAATGAAACCATACATTATACACAAATTTGTAATGGCTTCTGATGAAGTATAGGCGATGGGCACTAAAAAAATTGTATTCATTTTTTTACACGATGAATGATGATAAATTACAAGTTAAAGAACTAAAGCCACGAATATTAATAAGACGAATCCCGTGTCAAAGTATAATGTGGGCTGCATCTGTGTTTGGCAGAGAAGGTTTAAAATTACACTTCAAGAAGAAGAAACGCAGATGAAGCGCTTGGAGTTTCTCCTTCAATAATATTATTTGAATGTTTTACATACTCAGCGGCTTGGATGTCAGTCGAGAAGATGTTACTCACTTGTGAATACTTTATTTCGCTATCTCTTTAAGCTTAATGTTTTCTCTTAAGGTTGTTTTATCATGTTAAAAATCATAGGATTGAAAACATCGACATGAACATTCTAATAATTACTGCAAAAGGAACTATTCTACCTGGGTTAGGCCTACTTAACTGTTTTTTTTAATACTCTAACTCAGGACATTTACTACGCATACCTTCAAACATCAATTTACTTTAATGTAGAGTGTGTAGGCTACATTATTTATTGTATTAGCCATTTTATGCAAGGTTTAAAAAACTGTGACTAATGATTCTTTATAAACTACTTGCAGTAAAAATAACATACATAGCCTATGCATGTGAAAGTTATTTTCACCTTTGAACGCTATTAAAAAGAGAAATGGCATTGAAAATAATTTACTAGAATCAAGCTTAACTCCATGTAAAGTATGTCAGATGAGTAATTTGAAGTTTCCATTAATGACTTCCAATTTAGATAGCGAGGCAAGAACAACTTTACCTCGGGTAATGATAGCCTGGATACAATGTACTTTTATTTTCTTATAGACTCTCCTATACATTCCTTTCCTTTTTATAGCTAAGACGCAAGAATAACGTACCGTATTAGTGCAAATGAGGAACAATTGTACATATGGTTTTACAGAAGTAGGTCTACAATAACAGTAATATTGATGGTGGTGATGATGATGATGATGAAGTGTTCGCCCCGGAGGCCGGTCCTGCCCTGGGACCGAGCCGTGGGGGAAGGCCCCCGGCCCAACCGAGGGACACTAGGCCGGATGATACCACGTAGAGTGGCCAGTTTCTTTCGCGGGATAGGAATGAGGATACAACACCCAGTCCTGACCCAGGAAGGAAACTGTACATCCCCGGCCGGGAATCGAACACGGGCTGTTCAGGTGGCTGGCAGTCACGCTACCTACTCACATAGATATCAGTATTTCTCAATCTACTGACAAACTCAAAGATCCGAAGATACTAACGTACTTTGTTTAAAGCATGCAATAAAAGTAGATAGGCCTACTCCATAGATTATTGTATTGAAATACTTAACTTGACAAGAAACATTTGAAAGCCCCACACACGAGTTCTTTACCGCACTCCTGGGAGCGTACGGGTAATATCGGGGGAAAGAGCTAGCAGGCAATCACGCGCGGTAAAATAATAAGCCCAAAATGCATGCACGTTCTTCCTCGCATGATAGAGTGTCAACAAAAGAGTACGCGCGTAAGATTGTGCGTGTAATTGCCAAACACGCCCGAATTATCTCTCAAAAGAACGGCGCGTGGAGTGTATAAATTTTCTACACGGAGCGTGCGGTATTGTTCAAAGTTCAGTACAGAGGAGTTGATGTGCTCTTGGGAAGTCTTGTTTGTTTGTTTTCTGTCTTTATATACACACACTTCCAGGCGAAAGAGTGCAGCGTTGCACGAATGACGTACCGCGCGGTTTCTTTTGTTTGTCTATTAGCTACCCTTACACAAGGCTTGTAAACTACAGAGGTAGCGTATTCCGTCGAGTTTATAGGACAGGGGGTTGCGGCGAGCAGGCGAGTGTGTGATGTCACCAGATTCCAAATCTCGCAATTCCCAGTTTTTACTCAGTCTAGAAAATCATACACCGCGTGATTAAACTCGTAACCTTTAATTAACCCTTTGTCGTACTCCTGTGAAATTTATACAGAAATAATCTACACATATCAGCCCTACTGATGGTTAAAACAGAGCCTTAAAAAAGCGGACACAAATTTTTTTATTTCATTTTATAAACATCACCCGTTACACAAAATTCATGGAGGGAGAAGCAAATTTCACTATGCGACAATTTTTTGTATCTTTGTGTCCCGAAAAAACTTCAAGCGAGAAAGTTTTCGTGAAATAATTGAATTTTAATACAAATGAAGTTCCAGCCCCATATCTCGAATGGTTTACGAGTAATTGAGTGGTAATTATTCCCGACGTTTCAGCTGTCGGAATGATTTGGCGCTTCGAGCAGGACAGTAGAGAGTAAGGTGCTGCTGACAAGGCTTTTGTACCTACTGATCTCGGCCGCTTGACCATAGTCTTTTAGGATAGAGATTACCAATACATATTGTTTTTAATAGTACAATTTAGAAGTGCTTTAGAATGTGCAAATAACTGAACCATTATGCCGGGCCAGAGATGTGCTGTGGCAGTGTGTAACAGTAATTTCCAGTGCGTAACAGTAATTTCTCAGATTGCAAGAAGCTTGACATTTCGTTCCAAGTCTTTCCAAAAATCAAAGATGTTCGCAAGCAATGGATTGTTGCTTGCCGAAGAAATGATTCTTGGAATCCTGATACAAGTAGAGTTTGTTCCTTGCACTTCACGGAGCAGGATTACGAAAGAGATTTCAAAGCTGAACTGCTGAATTTACCAAGGGGAAAAAGTAAGAGAAAAAGCTACAAAATATATTATGCTATTTTTATGAGTATTATTATTGTAATTGTTATTATTATTGTAATTGTTATTAATCATATTTACATGGGCTTTTAGGACTACAGAACTTTGTTTGGCTTTATATGTCGGGATGACTAAATAAAAAGGTACCTCCGAAGAATATCATTATTGAACATTAATTCTTTAATTACACTGGAAAGCGTATTTTTATTGAGGATTGCAAATTAGTCTGCAGCAAGGCATATTTGGCGATTCTTCTGAACGAAATTATTGAAGACTAGCTTAAAAGGCCCGACGTCGCCCGAGTTTTGTATTTTGTTATATGAAATAAACTTATGGAGGACTTTCGATGTTGAAACTCTAGGTCCTTATATAATATGTATGTAGAATTCGAAATGAGGAAGAACGACATATGGCACTCAGACTATTCCCTCAGAAAACGCTAGATATAGCTTTTCATGGCTCTCAGAGGATGTAAAATGTTGCATTCCATTGCTTCTAAACACCATGCCTGGGAGGAGTGCAAATAAGAAGAAAAAGAAATTCCGGTTGCATAAGATTGTATTGTCTTGACAGAAAATTGTATTTCTCACTGTCGTATTACCACACACCGTTTCGAGGCTGAAGTAAAAAAGAAATTCAATATCACTTTCATTTTTTCCTTCCCAAAAACCTGGGACAAAATATACTGCGCGCGTAGGACTGGAAATGTTCCATCCCATTTTGTCTTCTTTTAGATGCTTAGGCCCTCTGATAAACATCCCTAGGCCTATTTCTCAACTAATGCAAATCCTACAGCTATGAGTGACGTATCAGTGGATAGGATTTGTTACCGACTTCCGATATAGCATACTCACTGGCACACACTTAAGTTGTCCCTGAAATACGACCGCTTAAGTTATTCTACATAAAAATGTGAAGTGAGAAAACGATATTTTCCATGTCGAGGGTAGAGAAAGTTATGTGACTGCTTTATTTTCATGGATTTTATTCTTCAAGTATTATTTTCACAAATGTATTAATTAGCCTACATCGATAGTATCAGAATTTGTTAAATCCCAGTATTATAATATAGTTTCCACAGCTCCATGTGATGTAAACAATTGACAGCATAACTTTCTAACTCTGCCTCATTTCACATTTCCGACTTTTCCCGTGGATTTTCCAAAACATTCTTTTATACAAACCTTGTCCTGACAATTACGAACACAACAAAACAAATATCAGCCAAATCGGTCGAGCCATTCTCAGGTGATGCTCCGACATACATTTTGGAAATTCATTTTTATTAATATAGATTAATATTCACAGCTCTCGGGAGATCACGGAGTAATAGTCCAGTCATTTGGTGCTCAAAAAGGGGGTTACCTGGAAAGTTTTCCGGGAGTTTTGAAAATTGGTGATTTTATAGATTTCGACGTGCTCTTTTCGAATTTTCACTTTGCTACCTCGTATCTTTGCCGTTCGCGCTGCCATATTGGAAAAATGGCGCCCAAAAACAGTTTTTTCACAATATCTCCATTACGACTCATTTTACGATGAAAACAGTTATGTAATAAATTAAACTAGAAAACATTTCCTATAATTTATGTCGTAACGATTTTCTCTGTAAAATGAATAGTTTCAGCGTACGAGCGCCGTAAAGTCTACTCCGACACGCGTTTTGGCCAAAGCCACGGAAGATGCGGATACGCTAATAACAATCAATACGGCAATCAACACTTCATCTACATTTGATTCCGTAATAGTTGTCGGCAAAGATGTAGATCTTATTTTTTTGACGGCTCTATCTACGCGTTCAGAGACACACACACATATTATATATATATATATATATATATATATATATATATATATATATATATATATTCTCAAACCAGGAAAAGGGAAAATTTCGCAACGAATATATTCAACAAAAAGTATCGTAGATAAAACAGCCGCAGATAACATAATATTATTTCTGCACGCCTTCAGTGGCTGTGATACAACATCAGCACTCTTTAAACAAAGAAAAATAAAATGTGCTAATGTATTAAAAAACAGAATTAAACGAGCTTGTCCATGTATTCAAAAACGAAAATGCAGATCCAAAGATCATTGCTGAAGCTTCCTCCTTGCATTGTATGGTTACAGTGCAGTGAAAAGTGTATCGTTAAACAACTATAGATATACATGCTTCACAAAATCAGCATATGAAAATAAATTTAATATTGCATCGCTGCCACAGACGGAAGCAGTAGCACGACAACATTCGTTCCAAACCTATCACCAGGTTCAGCAGTGGTTTGGTATTGAATATATTCGTTGCGAAATTTTTCCTAATCCTGGTTTGAGATTATATAGGCTATGTTTGAACGCCTAGATAGAGCCGTCAAAAGAATAAGAAGATCTACATCTTCGCCGACAACTATTACGGAATCAAATGTAGATGAAATGCTGATTGCCGTATTGATTATATCAGCCTAGAAAAAAGACGAAAATTTCTGCGGTAAAAACGAAAATAGGTGTGTTTGATTAAATTCGCTGTGCTAAATTCGAAAATACTTTTCGTTTTTCTCTATCACATCTTGTTAATTGACAGTTATAAACAATATTATTTTACATTTTGTATAATAAAATAACTGTATGCAGCTTTGATGCTGCATTTTTAAACTTTTTCCATTGCGGTAAGTGGTGTGATAGGTGATCGTAACCAATTTTGGGTCACTGAACATGAATCCGTTGCCCGTTTCTACGTAACACGCCATGTTTTCTTGCAATAGGTACTTCACAACAAGAGATATAAGTTATTGCTTAGACTAGCTTACAGGATAAAAAATACTTAAAAATTAGGTTAATTTTGATAATATTTTTCGGGGAAAAATCAAATATTTTCAAACAGTCCAAGACGTAGCCTATGTATTCCAGTATTTTTTGTGAGTGCAGGCCAAATAAATTTATTTTTGCCAAATCATCTGGTGCCGTACAAATGCTCAGTGACAAAAAAATCGAAGTTTGTTTGGAGGGGGAAATATTAAAGATTTGAACTTTTGGGAATTTTTACATTGGTTATAAGCTAAAATCTATAAAATATATTTTAGTTCAGCAAATGGTATCTTACATTGATCGAGCTGAACGGTTTTGAACATGTATTTTAATAAATCTAAAATCTATAAGTTTGCCAAATTTCAAGTTTCTAGCTCATCTGGAAGTGAATAAACATCAATGTTAATAAGTGGAAGATTAGACTGTCGTAGATGTGATGATGTCACGGCTATCCAGCAAGTTTTTCTATACTTATGGGGCAGCTAGAAACACCAAATTTAGCACGCTTATGACTGTTGTATGTGCCCAAATTCCTATCAAATTGTATGATTCTATCTTTCATACCATGTGTGCCAATACAGTATTACATAATGTGAGAAAAATATACAGAATTTATTTAAAAATAAAAAAATCTAACTCAATCTAAGGGTTAACCGATGAAGATACGTCAAAAAGTCATAAGACCTAACTTGTAGATCCATAAATATCCGTTACTGCTTCTGCAACAGGTTTTTTTTAAAACGACTTACCGGTTAGCTACTATAAGCCCCCCAAAAAGTCTACACAGACCTTAAAATTGCGTCCGCCATAACAGCAAACACGAAAACTAGATGTGAAACAACAAAAATAATGACATTTTTGAAATCAGGAGGCCTTATTTAGTTAAAATCGCTCATTAAATGCTTTACCGCAAAATGATGCAGGTCGTGGCGTATCCGCATCTTCCGTGGCTTTCGCCAAAACGCGTGTCGGATAAGACTTTGTGGCGCTCGCACGCTGAAACCATTCATTTTACAAAAAAATCGTTACTACATAAATTATAGGAAATTTTCTCTAGTTTAATTTATTACATAACTATTTTCATCGTAAAATGAGTCGGAAAGGAGATATTGTGAAAAAACTTTTTTTGGGCGCCATTTTTCCAATATGGCGGCGCGAGCGGCAAAGATACGAGGTAGCAAAGTGAAAATTCGAAAAGAGCACGTCGAAATCTATGAAATCACAAATTTTCAAAACTCCCGGAAAACTTTCCAGGTAAAACTACCAAATGACTGGACTATAAAGGGCCCATGGATTTAACCAGGCTAAATTAAGTATTATTAAATTTTTTGCGACTATTATTCACTTATATTATTATAGGTATTCATGTCGGCACTTTTTTATAATTTAATGATTTATAATTAATTTAAGTATTTAGGCTTTCACGGCCGGCGTCTATTGAAGTCTTCCAAAATAATTTAATTTTAAAGGGTCAATCTTTCAGTATGGGTACAAGTAGCCAGTTAATATCCTTTATTATTGAGTCCACGACTAAAATATTTAAGGATTTTTACGTAATTGCTAGTAAGTCTATTTTATAGAACAAAAATATCTCTGTACCGTTCCCATAGCTTCAGCGCCTGGAGTAATTATTACTCGTAAACCATTCAAGATATAAACGTGCTACTTGAAGTATAATAAAATTCAAATATTTCCCTAAAGCTTACATGCTTGAATCATTTTCTGGTCACAGAAATAAACAAAATTGTCGCATAGTCAAATATGCTTCTTCCTGAACATTTCACGGTCGTTACAAATCTTTCCGATAACTGATGCGCCCGGAATAATTACCACTCAATTACTCGTAAACCATTCGAGGTATAGGGCTGGAACTTCATTTGTATTAAAATTCAATTATTTCACTAAAACTTTCTCGCTTGAAGTTTTTTCGGGACACAAAAATACAAAAAATTGTCGCATAGTGAAATTTGCTTCTCCCTCCATGATTTTTGTGTAACGGGTGATGTTTATAAAATGAAATAAAAACATTTGTGTCCGCTTTTTTAAGGCTCTGTTTTAACCATCAGTAGGGCTGATATGTGTAGATTATTTCTGTATAAATTTCGCAGGAGTACGACAAAGGGTTAATTAAAGGTTACGAGTTTAATCACGCGGTGTAAGATTTTCTAAACTGAGTAAAAACTGGGAATTGCGAGATTTGGAATCTGGTGACGTCACGCACTCAACTGCTGCGATTGGTCTATCCCGGAATTTGCAACCTGTATAGTTTACTGATCTTGACCCTTACACACAAGTTTTATCACTCTGGTTTAGGTAGGTGCGCACTCAAATGCTCGTGAAAACATGTGCATGTAAAGGCAATAGACAAACAAAAGAGACCGCGCGGTACGTCATTCGTGCAACGCTGCACTCTTTTGCCTGGAGGTGTGTGTGTATATATAAAGGCAGAAGACAAACAAACAAAACTTTCCAAGAGCACATCAACTCCTCTGTTGTGAACTTTAAATAATACCGCACGCTCTTAGCTGGCGTGTACAACATTTATACACTTCACGCGCCGTTCTTTTGAGAGAAAATTTGCGCGTGTTTGGCAATTACATGCACAATCTTTCGCGCGTACTCTTTTGTTGACACTCTATCATGTCAGGAAGAACGTGCATGCATTTTGGGCTGCATTTTTTCCTGCGCGTGATTGCCTGCAAACTCTTTCCTCCGATATCGCCCGTACGCTCCCAGGAGTGTGGTGAAGAACTTGTGTGTGGGGCTTGCAATTCATTAAGAGCAAAATTACCAGCTCTTGTGAAAACATTATTTACTAGCTGATTATCGGTCCTTCGTACGGTGAAAAGTACCTGGATGGATTCTAGCCTTACCCGAGAAACATCACATTACTTCGTTTTTAGTGCGCTTGACGTTCTTCCAGAGTTTGAGGATGACGCCTTGTGACGTTGCAGTTTTGTTACGCCAACGGAACATTGAAAATATACAATATTCCTGAAAGTGCTCACTTCCTATGCGAGATTGTCATGACTCGCAGTAACGTCATCCGAGTGTGCGCAAAGGACGATATTTAAACATTTCAGTTGAGACCGTTGAGAAGATGTGAAGTGAGTCAGGAAGTTGGAGGGTGGACAGTTGGTCGTGAGTTGCAAAAGAGAGTTGTAGGAAGAAGTTGGAAGAAGAGAGTAACAGTTGGAGGTCGGTGAGGGAGACGGGTCCCCCAGGGGATGCCTTGCCGTTCTGCAGGCCGGTATTCCACTATCCAAGTTATTTGATCAAATCGTCTAGAAAAAAGAAAATGGCAGCCCGTTGCTTCAAGGAAACCGTATTGGACGAGCATTTGAAGACTTTCTGCATGTCGTTAGATTGGATCAAAGATTTCCCGGCATTCATAGCATAGGGGTCCAAAATGGCGGCTAAACATAGACTGTTTTGAGAAATAAACGGCACCAAAATAGTTTGATACCACATTTTCTTCAAGTAGGCCTATATATGATTATTCAGTATTTAATCCACATTTCAACAATGATATACCAGTACTACATGCTATAGTAGTAATATAGGCCTAAGGATGTATTTTAAAAAGCCCTGCTAGCTAACCTAAACTCGTCTCACATAACCAATGTAAACAATGATTCAGCCCGATTTTGTCATTTAGATATTTCTCAAATGCGGGGTCACTGCTACAAAAACATTTATAAACTAATAAATTTATGCCATTATTTATACTGATTTACTATTCACCATCGAAACTCAAGCCTTCTGTATATAGCCTACATTTTTTACTTGGTATTGAGCAGACCCAATGTATGTCCTCATTATAAATCACAAACATTCAAACAGTACTTTCATGGCAGAGCATTTATACAATTTAAGCCACATTTCGAAAGCGACATACCAGAAGATATAAATATTGGCATTGCAAGCGAACCTAAACTCGTCGCATCGTTAACATAACCTTCAATTTAAAGAAAGTAACGATTCGGTCTGACTTCCTTGTTATTTAGATATTTCTGCAATTATGCTACAAAACATTTATGTATAACTAATAAACTAATGCCATTATTAAGAATTTTTTAATGATTTAATCATCGAAGTTCAAGCTTTCCCTATAGCCTGGTATACAGAGAAAACTGGTTTTGGTCAAAGTTGTTGGATGTAGTGTAATAGCGCATCTTTGATTCAAATATCGCCTGACAAGTTATTGGTGAAGTTCTTGTCCAATACATTGGATAGTGGAATACCGGCCTAACATTAAGAAGAAGAGAAGGGAGTTGGGGAGTTGGGAGTCGACGGTTAATAGTGAGAGAGGTAAAGTTGACAGTTTAGAGGTGGAAGAGAGTAAGCAGTTGGAGGTCGGCGAGAGAGGCGGATGCATAATAGTTTGGGCCCTGATTTATTGGTGAAATAAAATGGCTGATTTCGGTGTTAACTTTCTTCTACTTCGGTGGGTATTTCGTGAAATAAATTACTTTATACTATATTGGGAACTTTGCGCAATGATAAACATTGCTTTTTTATTTACATGAACTAACACCCCCCCCCCCCTCATTTCTATATTCTTCTGCCCTTGCATGAACTGAAGTAACTTTAGATTTAGACATGACTAGAGTTAATGTTCAAATATAATTACAAGAAATATTATCGTAATTTCTTTAAACACCATCAGATAGCTAAACAGATGCAAACAGATGCAAACAGAATGGCCAATCATACCACTATGGATAAAAGACGAAATCTGTTGAATACAAGTAACAAACATTCTGCTGTAATCGATCATAGGCATCGCTAACTTGGCAAAGAGGTAGCAGGAAAGGAGAGTACCGGTACTCACCAGTACAAACCAGGTCACAGACAATCTTTGCGTAAATTCTGCAATCTTTGTAATCGATCACAAATATCGATTAGTAATATCGGTAATTCTTCGACAGCCACAGAAACAGCAAAAGAAAAAAAGCATGCTGCTAAGAAATAAAAAATACAGTACACAAAAACACAATATTGTGATTTTAAGGCACATTTTCATGCTCATTTCTCACTTTACGAACGGAAGGGGCATATTTCGCGGTTATAGGCAAATTTCGCGGAATCGGGTAAATTTCGCGATATTTCGTGGATTCAATTTGGTTCATATTGGTAATTTAAGAATATAAATGCTAAATATAAAATTTCGCGCTTATCGTTCTTACGAAAAAATGCGGCCCCTAACAATAGTATATCAATAGCACCAATTATTCAACGGCTAATTGTGTTTTAAATCTTTTATTTCCATTTATTTACATTTATTAAGTGCCAGTATAGTACTTTATGAGATTGTGTGGGGGACGAAAAAATGTCTGTCCGTCTGTCTGTCTGTCTGTCCGTCCGTCTGTCCGTGTGTCTGTTCGCACCATAACTCAAATACGCTTTTCCGGATTTTCATGAAACTTGGAAAAAACATTTATAATGTCCATGGGAAGAACCCAATTGATATTGAACCAAATCGGTTCACCGGTACCGGAGTAATGCCCAATTTAGTGCCTATTTTAATACATTATATTAGAAAGGCGCCATAGCTCAAATACAATGTATCGAATTTTCATAAAACTTGGTATACGCATTTATGACGCCCATGAAAAGTACTCTATTGAATTTGAACTTAACCTATTGACCGGTACCGTAGTAAAACCCAATTTAGTGTCTATTTTAAAGGCGCAATAACTCAAATACGCTTTATCGGATTTTTATGAAACTTCGTAGGTCTTTCACTAAGAGGACCTCTATGGTGCAATGATAGTCTCTTGGGCATAAGCTGTCTGGAATCTCTTCACTTATAAGGCAAAATATCCATTTATAATGTCCACGGGAAGACGTCTGTTGATATTCGACAAAATCGGTTGGCCAGTATTGAATTATGCCGAATTAAATGCCATTTATGTTAATATATAAGAAGTCGCGATAACTCAAATTTGCTGTATTAGATTTTCCTCAAACTTTGTATACCCATTTATAATGTACATGGGAAGACGTCTACTGACATTGGACCAAATCGGTAGACCGGTAGCGGAGTAAAACCCAATTTAGTGTCTATTTTAAAGTCGCGGTAACTTAAATACGCTTTACCGGATTTTTATGAAACTTGGTATACACATTTATAATATCCATGGGAAGACGTCTATTGATATTGGATAAAATCTGTTGATCTGTTTCGGAGTAATGCTCCATTTAGTTCCTATTTTATGGTAATATACGTATTCGAAAGAATTTATGAAATGCACATCAGTTATCATGACAACATAGCCTATTGGTTTACTGTGATCTTATAAGTAGAGACAGGCGAAATATGAAATTTCATATTCTAAAATATGGCTACTAGCGCTCTGAAAACTCGGATCTTTACGAATCACGAAGTTCAGATGGCAATGCAAGCAAGAAAAAAGTTCATATTTCATAATATTTTGGTAAAATCTTCATATTTCGTGAAAATCTTCATAAAGCTTCATATTTTGTATGGTTTGCAAATTTTTCCTTCGTTAATACTTCTATGACAAATAAATCGAGTTTTCCACATTATTGAAATGTTTTGAAATCCTTATACGACAAACTCCAGAAAGCTAAGAAATTTGGCAACACTTTCTAAGTGTTAAGAGGTACCCAACACAATTCCACTCTAATAATAGCCTACTTCCACTATGGACGGGAATGGGATTTCTACGTATTGTTTGGAAGTAGTCACATTCCTTGCATTCCAAAAGAAACTCGACAGCAAGGGCGGGGTTATGGAATGTTTACAGTTAGAGGAACCAGCTCACTAGCAGGGAGGAGGGAATATTCATTTATGTGTTGTTTGCGATTCGTGGTGATTTGGATCGTGTGCCTAAATCTGGAATGTGCAATTGGTGACAGAGTTAAACTGTTTTAAAACAGATGGAACGATTGTTATGTGCACATTTTGTAACAAAAGTGATAAGTATGGAATATAGTCCTTTTTATTACCTGTGTAATATTATCTAAAGACAAATTTGTACTAACATTCAAATTATGTTTACGCTACATTTGATATCTTGGGAAAGAACAAATATAAGATGCATCTTCGCATGAGACATATCCCGGCCAGTCCTCCCCCAGTGAAGCAATTCATTTTATGCCGTGATCTAGCGAATTCTTCGAGGATGAATAGGCTGACAAACCGTTGGGTACAAGGCACATATTCTCGCATTTAATATTTGGTACAAGGGGCGCTCTAGAATTTTTAATATTTGGTACAAGGGGTGCTCTAGAATTTTTAATATTCGGTAGCAGTTTTAATATTTGTTACAAGGGGCACTCTCGCATTTTTAATATTTGATACTGTCGGGAGTGTCGGCGACAATATACAAGGATAGTTTGTCACCTGCTTCCCTGAGAAACAAAATGTGAATATTGAGTGATCGAGTGGGCGGAGCTTAAAGTGCACTTAATATTTGGCTTTCGCCGTTATCTTTATTCTGAACAAATGGGTGACTGAATTACATAATAATTTTGTTATTAATTTATTTTTTAATACTGGTATCTGCAAACACAAAGTTTCAGCTGAAACAACACACAAATAGCATTATACATAAAAAAAAAATGAAAATTAAAAAGACATACACACAGTTCAGACGTTTCTTACCGACAGAAGATGCACTTTTTGCCAGAAAACATTGAAAAACTGCTTTCATCTTATTGTAATAAATATTAGTTGATGTGATGTGAAAAATGTAGGTGAATAGAATATTGTGAATATTTAACGTATTAATTACCAGTTAACTAGTGCTTTTATTTTGCCCTCTCATTGTGTATAAGGTAGATATTCCTTTGTGTGTTGTCTTAAATCGAATAACAAATATTCAGATGATAAAATTGGTGATTTATTGCATTTCATAATATTTTTAATTTTTTTCTTCATAATTTCATATTTAGCATAAATAAATTTCATATTTTGGCAAAATTTTCTTCATATTGTGCCTGTCTCTAATTAGCCTATAAGGCTTTGGCAATTGAAATACAGTTACCTATGACAAATAACACTATTGCTTTACATACGCTTATCCAACTAGACCGTTAAACTGACTCAGGTGACCGAGATGGTAACGTCTTGGCATCACATTCTGGAGTTCCATGGTTCAAATCCGGAAACCAGTCAATTTGACTTTTTTTTTGTATTTTTCATCATATAACTGCAATCGTAATTGATTAAACAAAAACATACTGGCACTTTGTTACATCAGTTTACCTGATTTTATTAAGTGCCAGTATGGTACTTTATGAGATTGTGTGGGGGACGAAAAAATGTCTGCCTGTCCGTCCGTCTGTCTGTCCGTGGGTCTGTACGCACCATAACACAAATACGCTTTTCCGGATTTTCATGAAACTTGGGAAACAGATTTATAATGTCCATGGCAAAAACCCTATCGATATTGAACCAAATCGGTTCACCGGTACCGGAGTAATGCCCAATTTAGTGCCTATTTTAATAGATTATATTAGAAAGGCGCCATAGCTCTAATACGCTGTATCAGATTTCCATGAAACTTGGTATACGCATTTATGACGTCATGAAAAGTACCCTATTGAATTTGAACCTATTTAGTTGACCGATACCGGAGTAAAACATAATTTAGTGTCTACTTTAAAGGCGCAATAACTCAAATAGCCTACGCTTTATCGGATTTTTACGAAACTTCGTATACGCATTTATAATGTCCATGGGAAGACGTCTATTGATATTCGACTAAATCGGTTGGCCAGTACCGGAATAATTCCCAATTTAGTGCCTTTTATGTTAATATATTATAAGAAGTCGCGATAACTCAAATATGCTGTATTGGATTTTCCTGAAACTTTGTATACCCATTTTCAATGTACATGGGAAGACGTCTACTGATATTGGACCAAATCGGTAGACCAGTACCAGAGTAAAACCCAATTTAGTGTCTATTTTAAATACTCGGTAACTCAAATACGCTTTACCGGATCTTTATGAAACTAGGTATACACATTTATAATGTCCATGGGAAGATGTCTATTGATATTGTATAAAATCGGTTGACCTGTTTCGGAGTAATGCTCAATTTAGTGCCTATTATATGGTAATATACGTATTCGAAAGATTTTATGAAATGAAAATCAGTTATCATGACAACATAGTCAATAATTGACTAGCAGCCATTACTGTGTCTGAAACTGATACAGCAAGGCTGTTTTTCATGTTTGGCTTAGATAGAATACGATCTTTGCTGGTCAATACACACAAATATTAGCACTCTTCTTTATGGCACTTAGTCACATCTCGCACTGAGCCTTCCATGTAGATATCGGCTTTTGAAAAAACGCTCCTCATTTGTTTTACTGTGATCTTATAAGGCTTTGGCAATTAAAATACAGTTAGCTATGACAAATAACACTATTGCTTTACATGCGCTTATCCAACTAGACCGTTAAACTGACCCAGGCGGCTGAGATGGTAACGTTTTCGCCTCACATTCTGGAGTTCCACGGTTCAAATCCCGAAATCGGCCAATTTGACTTTTTTTTTGTATTCTGCATATCATAATTGCAATCATAACTGATTAAACAAAAACATACTGGCACTTTATTACATCAGTTGACCTGATTTTATTTTTACTGACATCGTTATGGAGAAATGAATCACTCAAGGCGAGCTAACAATATTAATAAACGATTGGCGATTTGTTACGTTATGTTTAATGTATTGTGGGCCATGCATTATTAGTATATCGTCTTATATCCATTACAACAAAATTAATTTTTAAATTAAATAGGAAATGAAAGCATGCTCTTTAATAAGTAATTTAGACTATTGCTTCTACTTACAGAAACTGATACATCTGAACGTGTCTTGTTTACATTAGGCTCTCCGCGAGTCGATCTAAATGCTTCGGATTTTCGGAAAACGAATATTATATTATAGTCTAATAGTTGTGACCGGTCATCTGATTTGGTCCAAATTCAACAGGCTTCTTCAAATTTACGTTATAAATGCGCATACTAACTTTCATGAAAATCCGATAAAGTGTATTTGAGTTAGCGCGTTTTTCTAATATGTATTATAATTAAAACAGGCACTAAATTGGGCATTACTCCGGTAGCGGTCAACCGATTTGATCCAATATCAATAGGCTTCTTCCCATGGACGTTATATATGCGTACATCAAGTTTCATGAAAATCCGATAAAGCGTATTTGAGTTATCGCGCATACAGACACATGAACAGACAGACGGACGGATGGACAGACAGACGATCAAACATTTCCCGTCCCCCACACAACCTTATCAAGTACCATACTGGCACTTAATAAAATATATTTATGTGTAAATGTATGATAAAATAGAAAAATGTCCCCTGAACCATACATACATAGGCCTATACAGTGAACGCCGCTTAATGTAATTGTGGATAATGTTAACAGTCGAGTAATGTTATCGCTTTTATGAAGTCCAGTATGGATTAATATTGATTGATACATTGGAAAAATTATCTTTATTGTGATCAAAGATTCGGTTTATGTTATCACATTTTCCTTTTTGCGGCTTTTCTTTTTCCAGGTAGGCCTACTGTACATCATTCAAAATTTCGTTTTTAAGAGCTTCGTTTCTAACTCAACTGTATTGTGTTGTACTGGCAATGCTGTTCCCAGCTCACAGGATACCCAGTTCGAGGGGTGGCATTATTAACTTTCTCTTTTAAGATAAAACATGTTTCTCCCCACAGTTAAGCTGTGCCAGCTTTTGATTTATAAAGATAACAGTGTTGACTTGCAGTGATGGCAAGTGTGAAATGAAAAGACTTGAACAGACAGGCATTAGATGTTTTGCTACGCAGTGTCCACCATAGATTAGTATAGACTTCCAAAAAAACACTCGTATCTCGTAACTGAGTATGGAATATTGGTTAACGGACTCCTAAAGGAAAAAAAAAAAACAATTAAAAACTGTGTTACTGGTTTAAAAATAGTTGCTTGCAGTCTAATACTGTATTAGCATTTGAGTGGTTCAATGATTCACAGTTCGTATTATTTTATGAATAATATTTTTAATCTTATTTTGTAGTGTATTATATTATATATGAATAAATAATTCCTACATTTAAATGAATGTAATTACTACGGATATTGTTACCAAGCGGTTATCAATCGGTTATCGGATTACCTTCATCCCGAAGTGATCACAATAGTTTTTATTTTTTAAATAATTTTCAATTTATATATTATATATTTTTATAACTTCTCTCAGACATCTAATTCGAAACTATTGACATTAAATGTAATTTCAAAATTCAGGGAATCCATTTTATGCGGAAACTTTTTAACAGCGTTGCCCCTGCTCACACTTTCCCCGCTGTTGTGCTTGCACCGGCCGGGACCGTGTTCCGTTACTACCGGCAAATCGGCAAATCAAGACTTTAGAAACAATACAAAATAGAATAACTCAACCAATTTATTATCAAAATAGGCCTACATGTAGAGGCTTATTATTCACCATTTTGTACGGATGGTACAGTCAGGATATTTACGAGAAAATCTCCGAACGCGCCTTCTATGGTTATTTCTCAATAAGTAACATTCCACCAAATAAATTCCACCAAACCAATTTATTATCAAAATAGGCCTACATGTAGAGGCTTATTACTCACCATTTTGTACGGATGGTACAGTCAGGATATTTACGAGAAAAGGATATTTACGAGAAAATCTCCGAACGCGCCTTCTATGGTTATTTCTCAATAAGTAACATTCCACCAAATAAATTCGCTGTTCAACCGTATACATTTTCGATTATTGTCTTACGTAACACACAACAATAGACAAGCGTCTCACTACAAGACACCGAAGCAACTAACCGCTTGTAGGGTCTATGCTTTGTACAATGCTAGCGCGGCAATGCGGCAGTGATGCGAGGTTTCCTCATAAAATGGACTCACTGTATATTTAGTTTAAATATTTCTGGATTATCTTCTATCAATGAATTAGCCTATAAAATGTTGAGAAGATAATAATAGAGACAAAAAAGAAGTAATCAGGCAGATTTAGATTAATAAAGTTCTCTCTCTTTCTCTCTGTCTCTCTGTATTAAAATAGTTGTCAATAATTAATTGTCAACAAATTCATTGATTTTGTTACTAACCACATAAACATTTAAATCATATATAATATGTATATTATTAACCAAACCACAGAACACAGTTCTTTGTCCGTTGAGGTTTTGCAGAACGAAACAGTCTGGTTGATGTGCTGCTGGTAAATATACGACCGTTGTGCGTGAAAATAGTTAAATGAATGGATACAATTAGTCGGCAACGAAAACTCCCCACTCTTTAAAATAAGCACAAGTATAAATGATATAAAAGATCACCCGTGACATAGAGTGATTTTGCACTGTGAGGTGCATCAATTATGTCATGGAATAGACCGCAACATAAATACTAAGAGCTCTCATTTTTATTCAGCTCTCCGTCATCTCGCCAAGCCAAAGTACAGACTTGTAGAGAGGGACGCGACGCATTCCGAGACGGATCCAATTAAGCTGCGGTCCATCCTCCATCCTCTCTTCCTTGTCGCCTTGGTATTTCCTATCAAGTAGGAATTAACACTTCATTGAATTCCTTCTTACGCTTGACCATTCGACATCTTCATTGAGTTTAGAACTACTCATCACTAGGGGCGGATTTCTATGACCTAAAAAATAGGATATATGCATGCATTTATGACCTAAAAAAACATTAAATATGACCAATAAAATTTAAAATATGACTTTACAACTTACACATTATGTATATATTTTTTTAAGTCTCATTACAATTAATTTTATTAAAATGTAATGTTAACCATTCAAAATATCTGTAAATTCTCAAAAAGTATCATCATAATGCAAAATTTACAAAATATGATATGAAACTTCAAAACTTCTTTAATACGCACACAAATATGCCATAAATATGACCTAAATATGCATATTCATACAAAATATGCTACAATAGTTGAAAATTTCCTAAACATGCAGTTATATGCACAATAAAAGCTGTTCCATTTTCACCAGGATGCTTGGAATAGGGTTTAAATTAGTCAGAAAACTGAAATAATGCAAAGGGAAAAAATATGACATGTCATAGAAATCCGCCCCCTACTCATCACCATGTGGTGGTATGATGTCGATACTGGGAAATAAGGACAGCCATATGGGTTCAATAGCCATGAATTATGCAGCAGGAAGGGTTTAGTATTGAATGTACCTAGGAATAAATGTTAAAATATGATTTGATTTAATAAAAACTTTATTTTTGCCAACGTCAAGCCCCAACATCATTATTTTTTGCACCCTCATTTAAGTGAATATTTTGCACGGTTTGGAATATTTCAGTTTTTTTAAAAGAAATGTACTTTAGTATTTAGAATTGGTTTAATCTAGTTTTACAAAATTTATGCTTTTTTAAGTTAACTAAAAAGTATAAATATCAGACTTAAGAATGGAATATATAGGAATTCCATTCAATGTTTCCATATTTTTGGCAAAATTACAAAGTTAAATTGTTATTGAAGAGCTTATCGGTCTCTTATGTAGTGTATAGTATTATATTTCACAAGCGTTATAAATATGACTGTTTCAGTTACAGTACAGTATGAAAATGAAAAGAGAAGTATTGTTTTATGCTGAAAGTGGTTACATAAACATACCTTTTAAAAATTAATGTGCAAAATATTGTACTCGTAAATCTAAAAGAAACCGGATTTACTGAGTGGTCAACTTATTTGATCTTATCTGTCACATCTAGTTGCACGAAATTGCAATTCCAGGAAATTTGTGAATCCAGAACGAAGTCTAAGAGCAGCCACAACCGGAAGTCCCTTTTCCGAACTTGCAACATTATTGCCAAAAGGAATATTTTATAATTATTTTACATTATTTCATGTTATTATTCCTTGTGTGAAATAATTAACAATTCACACTTCTTTGTTTAAATTGTCATTCTGTTTAATTCCGAGGCAATCTAAAAATACAGCATTTTTTACATTGGTATCGAGTGTATCTGGTACGATTTTATTTTTCGAAGGCATTCGAGTTGCATTAAGCGTCTTTAATACAAGATCATGAATCGACTACAGTCAAGAAAATCTCCTTTCTATGAATCATGAGGATAATTGATTACCGGTAACTTATTAATTAACAATAATAGTATCGCAGTTGATATAATTATATTTGTGGAAAACTGCGGGATTTATATTTCTAAAACATAGCCGGGGCGAGAGCTTATATTAATCGGGCCCTTCCCCCAAAAATTAGCTGTATTGAGATTTGTACATTCTTTTTTTTATAATTAATATATGTATAACTGGTTTCAGTATGCATAGAGAGAAACGTTCGTACATAACTTAATTACAATTAGGCTACTAGTTAAGCCTACGTGGTACAATGAATCCCGCAACAAATCCTCTGAACATTAGGCCTAATAAGTGTCCTTTCTTATATCCTTAACCATTTGCCTAATCAGAAGATATAATTATGAAGTATTAGCACATATAAATGCACACCTTTGTCTCTATGTTGTTTTATTGTTATTCCAGGTGAATACATATTAGAACTGATTATAGAAGTTATCCGTTACTTTATCTATAGAATCTTTGCGTGGTTAAGAATAAAATGAATATGAATAAATAAAAATTTATAACTCTCTCTTTTGTTCTTCCTCTAGTTTAATATTCGCCAAAACAGCTGCACAATCAACGGCAGCCCCATCATACACCCAATGTCCAATCTCTCACCTCAAAATGAAACTTCGAGAAGAGGGTATCCACAGATGGAACAACATATGGAAATCAACCACTTGCGGAAGGACTATCAAAGAACTATTTTTTCCCAATGTTTCTGACCGTCTAAAAAGTACACTCATGAAACCAAACTTTATTCTGACACAATTTCTATCCGGCCACGGAAAATTTGGCGAGTACTTCCAAAGATTTCATATCAAGACAGACAGCATAGGCCTATGTGGTGACCGTCTTCAGAATGCCAAACATCTGATGTTCACTTGCCCAGTTTTTCAAACAAAAATATTAGATCTTGAACTACCGGTACTTTAGACAAGTGCAGTGCAAATTTTCAATTTCCGCTTAACGGAGAAATTTTCACTAGGAAATGTTGTTATTTGTCATTCACAGCTTTTTTAGAATATGTGTTTAAGAGACTATGAATGTATCTTCCTGAACTTTAAATCTATACTGGAAACCTCAATTGACTAAATATAGCCCTAACATACTTATTGTAAACTAAGGCTCACTCAATGGAGATTAAATAAATAATAAATAATAATATCCCCAATGAGAAGGGAGTTTTTTGCGGCCCACGCCATCCGGGCCTTACAGGACCGCGACCTGTCGGGATAGTGATCATCTTTGGATCACAGATATTTTTTAACCTACAAGCACATGGAGGACCTCTCCGGATGGGTGGTCAGCTCGGGGCCACCTCTGTGACAGCACGAACACATAGGACGAGACATATCAGACTTCCATGCACTCATTCCGAACAAGGAGCGAGTTGATGAATTGGCTAAAGTTATCCTACATTCGTCTCATAGCTGAGGAAACCCTCCGGATAAATCCACCAATATAACTTGTGACAATTGCGAATCGAACCCGGGATCGGCGTCTTCAGAAAGCGAACGCAACCCTGCGCCACTTCGATGGATATCTATAAAACTCACACAGACTGAATACGAAAATAAATACCTGCGAATAAATCAGGATTCTTATGTAATTAAACCTAAATTAGCCTTTCATTACGTAGATTAATTTGAATTCTTGCCAAAACTCTTTTAACTGCGAATTATGACGAAGGGTAAAATGTCGTTTCAGTATGTAGCGTAGGCAAATATATTACCCTTGAATTATGGGTCATTGTGTATAATTATTACTATACATTTTCAGAGTTAGCTTAGTGCAGACAGGAGGCCAGAAATTTAATTACCTTATTTATGACTAGTTTATATAAGTGAAGTAAGGGAACACGATGCATTAAAAATAACATGAAATGATCATTAGTGAGTTCTGAGAGCGTAATTTTCTTGAAACTCTCTGCGAACAATAGATTTACTAGTACGAGCCCATTTATAAAAACATAAAGGTAATAACATTAATTATTTTATATTACACCAATACGGCTAACTACTTCTTATGAAAAATGGAACATTAAAAGCCTTTTAAGTATTTTTCACGAAATCTACTAATGAAGCGGACTTATTTTCGGTATTCATTTATATTCATTTTATTTTGTGATTTCACTTTTTTATCTTTATTATATATTTATTAGTGTGGTTAATTGTATTTTTCTTGCATTTCGCCTCAGATCTTTGTACCATCTCCTGAACAATCCTTGTTCCGCAAACATTCCTTCTCGCAAAATAAAATTGCTCTTTTACTACTTTTATCATAAATAACTATTCTTTCATTATTCCGAGAGTTATGTTTTTGTGTGGCTTTGAAGACGTACTGAAGGTAAATTACAATCACAAACCATAACCATACGCCAGGAAATGCCGTGATACATTATCAGCAGAATTTCGCGTAAGATTTTACGAATTACTTTAACTAAATATGCTTTGCACTTCTGTTCACAGTAGCATTTCGTTATATACATGTATTGTATTATAGTATAGTATAGTATAGTATTATAGTATTAGTATTTTATATACATGATAGTATTTTGTTAATATTTTTTCGGGGCTCTAGGGGCAAAGAAATACCGATACTGTTGTCCAAAGCAAAGAACTTCCATGCGGGGTGCACTGCTATTTAGAGGGACAAGAGGAAGTATACTGCTTTGATGGAGGAGGAGGAGGAGGAGGAGGTGAGGGATACAATCACAGTTTGCTTGACATATTCTTATTGGTTGCCGGCTAGCTTACACGCGTAACGGTCGCATTCCTCACAGGGAAGTTCTTAGCTTTGGACATCAGTAGTAGATTTCATGAGTGTTCAATTGCTTACAGCCTTGTTAAAAAAGAAAAAAATATTTGACCAAGAAGTATTTTTCGAAAGTATCATAAGAAGTATGTTATGTGTTTTTTAAACATAAAGAGTAATTGAAATAGTTTGATAGTTTTTACTTCTTAACTCGTAACCCATAACTCGTAATTAGATGGAATGGCTCGTTTGTGAGCAGCTCTAACTCCAATATCTTGCTCGGGAAAGGATTTGTGTATACAAAAAGTGTACAAAATATGTAAATGAATATAGACTTAAATATTGTCTAAAATTTGGACCAAAAATGACAGCCACATATCTCAACTGCTTCCAACGTAGCTTAGATGACAACAGAATTTTAGCGCATATATGAATTTTTCCGGGAGCTTTGGAAAAAGATCAATTGATTCAGGTAATTTTGGCATAATTATTGTATAACCCATCTGCAGCGATTAATAAGGTGCAATTAAGATAACGAAGTTTTACCATGCTAGGTTAAAACTTAGAAGTGTAAATATGAATTTCTCTTGTATTGTTTAGAGAGAGTGTATCTAAATATAATAGCTGGCACCCATTCTAAAAGACTTATTATTGTCCTAAAATATATTATTTAGATCTATTTTTAAATGTTATTCAATGGGATGTCATAATTTTATTGAATATGAAGGAGTTAATGTTTAACATGAAAAACAGTGTAGGAAATTAACTCAAAATGTGCGAAATTCTAAAATATCGAGGAAAAATAGCATTTTAAACTCTACATATCCTGAAACACAAACATAATACAAAATAAAAAGATGTTAGCTCTACATCTAGATGTGTATTGACATAGAAATCTTTCTCTTTCTACCAATACTGACTTATTCATGATCGAGTCACATGTTTGTTTGTTACTTTGTCTTCTGAAGAAGCGCCTCCAAGTTATTTTATCTCAACCTAGGTCTATTCTTTGAAGTTCGAACAGACATTCCAACTTCGTTGCACTTCTGAAGTATTATGTTTTGGCAGAACACTGAGGCAAAGCATAGAGCACCATATTGTAATGTCTAAATTCATGCTGAAAGGTGCTGTTGAGCTCGATCAATAAAACAATAAGAAGATACCTCGACTCGACGTAGACGAAGAAGAAATAGAAAGTTAATTATGAAGTAAGAACATTTTAAGTTTTAATAGTGTTAAAAAAATGACGGCAGTGATGGGATTTTATTATTATTGAATGTAAATGCACAAAAGAGATTCCCTGAAGATGGTTGAGTAACCGAAAGGCCTAGGAAAAATAAATAAATAATAGTTGAGAAGCAAGTCTTGTTATTATTTTACCAGATTGTAAGCTTTCATTCCAGACCTTGTCAAATAAACCTGCTGTAACTTAAGCTGCGTCTCCATTGATATACATTTAACACCAACATGATGTAGTTAACATATGTTAAATGCTTATCATCAACTTGTTGACGTATACAAGTCAAGTGGTTTGTCTGTCTCCCCTGCAGTGTTATAGGTTAACATGGGTTGGTGCGGTTATGAACAGAAATTAATGAATAATAAATAACATTCAAAAAGAAAACGCCTTTGAAGAGTTCAGCCAACATTATAAAATGAGAGTAATTTTATATACTCGTTATTATCTCCTTGTTAACTGTCTATGACTTTCTTAAATACTAATTTTGTACAGATCTCTTGATCTTTTCAAAATAACTATCACATTTTTCAACAATTGAGTATGCCATAAAAAATAATTTTAAAAGTAGATGCAATACTATTGGGAACACTGATATACCAAATACTCACGTAATACAAAATGGATGCCAGCAATATTGAGGAAGCTGTCGATTGCTTTTTGTTTTCCCGGAAATTCCCGAACCAAAGCCGATTAAGCTGCCGATCGCTTTTTGTTTTCCGGAAATTCCCGAAACAAAGCCGATATCGACCGACTAGTCAATTGACTTTATAATATAATATAACATATTATGTTCTCCATTTTCTCCGGAAAACAAATTAACATCTGAAAATGATAAGTGCAACACGCTGGATTTGCCTGTCAAGTCAATTGGAACGTAAAATTGCAATATACATGTCAATATCAACTTGTTAATATTGACATGTTGGTGTTAAATGTATATCAATGGAGAGGCAGCTTCACTTACCTTTCGCTGTATCGACTCCGTGCATAGTGAATGAATAATGGGAGCAGGTCAAAAATTTATTACACTTAACTAAAAGTACAAGAAATCAATCAACTGTTGCTAATAGAGCAGTTGCACTTTTCTTAACTTTCGGCTCAGGTGTATCTGGCGTATCTTAACTTCGGCTCTTCTTTATCCTGGTAGGCCTACACACGAATTTAGAAAGAATATATTGAAGTATCTACTTATTCAAGAGGAATCGTAAAGACAAAGCCTTGCTATGGAATTGCCAGGTACAGTATGTCTTCTCCAGTTACTAGGTGTAGATCCAGTATCTATACCACGTTACTTGACTAGTAGTAACAGTGTTAAGGTTCCCATTTCGAAACCATTTTGTTTGAAACCTGAAGGTGCTTGGAGCTGGTTTATCTGCAAATTGAAAAAATACGCTGCGGTTCCTATCTCAGTAACCATAGAGAGGAAGATACATTTCTATGCGCGCGCTCTCTCTATTCCCCCCTCTTCTTCTCTCTCATACCCAATGTCTATCCCTGTCTATAACTATCTCTATCTCTTTCACACTGAATAATTGATTTTCTCGAGTGACGTCATTGAGCCTGTCGCTACCGGAGATCACTGCACACTCCTCTATTTACTATTAATATAGCTGCAGTTTAGATTCTGCCTTAGGGTGATAAAGTTCCATTCTTATCTCGCGTGTGAAATAAAAATCCATTAGTCTCTACAGGTCATTTATCCCTAATAACAAGGGCTAGGACATACACAATATGTAAACATATAATTTCACTTTCACGAATTTATCAATAATATATTGTAATGCACATTTCGTTGTTGGCCCGCCACCACCCCCAGAATGTCCCAGCCATATGTCATCCTTCAAGACTGAAAACTTTTGAGCGAATTTTTCCATCGGTCCTGTCTGATGTGTTCTAATTTACTTTTCCTAAGTACGGGAACAATATTGATTTAGCTATTAGGTTTCAACAATTCCGATGGTAACTTCTTTGATCCTATACCTTAATCTATCCGCGAATGTGCAGAGTGTCTCCGAGAATCTGTTTCTATTTTAGTACCAGTAGGCTACCTAAAGGTTTGATTCTAGACAAAGTATATTTTATGCAGTTTCCACACCATAACGAATGTTGACCCTTGGGCAGATACGAGGGTTGGAAGTTTTGTAGTGGCAACACATCTATAAAATCAAGGTGAATTACAGGAAGATCAAATCGCTTTTGTTGGATGTTGGTTGGATATCCAGCATACTTCAGAGCAAATGGGAGCCCTCTATCACTATGAATGCCTTCACAGTAACCAGAAGAAATTGAGCTGGCTCTATCAACCGGTCTAAAATGAATTTTGGAATGACAAAAAGACAATGGTTAAAAATAATTAGTATCTTAAAATTATTCTTGATTAACTATAATATGCAATAACATAATAGAGCAAGATGGGTCAAAGACTGTCACTTGTTCTTCACTTCCTTCCGGCGGATGTTGAATCATGCATTAGGTCTACATTCAATCATTTATCATAATGAATGCTGGTTTTCTTGAACCAACCTTGAAACAGTTCATTATGTTATTGCATATAAGGCAGGATTTCTTTATTGTTATTATTATTATTATTATTATTGAGAAAGCATCTTTGCACATCTGTTATATAGAATTTTAATTTACATAAAGTTATTCTTATTAATTAACGGCAATAATTACATGCGAAAGCAAATAATACCGAAATTAAACAATAAGCCTGTATTGAAGTGGTTTTCTACGAGGACCGGTATAGTATCGAAGCACATTTTCAAGTATACATCAAGAAAAAATATATATTTCTCAAATGTGCCATAAGATAACCCTTCCAAATTATGTCGAAAAAATATTTTATTCGTTTCCGCAAAGACATAGGCCTATTGTGTTACTATTGCTTAAACCAAAGCGGAATTGTGTTTTTAACGATAGTTTGAAAGAAGAGTTTGCATTTATGCCTCAGTGCCATAGTGATATGAATAAAGTGGACGTTCTTACGTGGCGATCAATTTTAAGTATCCATCATGCTGGTTAGTATAACGTAACAAACTGACCTCATAGGTTCCGCACAAAAAACAAACAAACAAAAGCAACAACAAAAAACACACACTTCACTTGAAAATATGTTGTCAATGAAATCTCATGTGTGGAGTGATGCGATCAATAACTGGAAATTGTCGTGTTTTATTGTTACTGAATACTTATCTTAAGGAGTGTTACCGCCAGGCGACCCTTCCTCTGTTAGCGGACCATAAAGAATTAGTTGTGGGTTCGATTCCCGGCGATAACATGCGGGAAGAAATAATATGAGGAGAAGATTGGAAACACAAACTCTACTGCATTTCCAATCATGAAGATGGGTAGAATAACATACAGGTTTTATGCACACATGGATGATGACGCTGCTCGGATAACATAAACGTGAGGTTTGAAATTGTAGATGCACTTCTTGAATCTTGAAATTCTGATTGTATCCAGATATACATAAATGCACTGTATCAATAGGAGGACTAGTTTGTTGTAGTAAAGAATAGCGTGTTGAAGTTGTTATTTTCAAACAGCTAGAAAGATTGTATATTGTATAATGCTTGATGCTGAATTTAAAATATTCACTGCACAAGTTCAAAGCAATGACTTGAAATAAGCGATTAACACTTTATTTCTAAAAGATAAATCGTCTGTATTTATTCACAAGTAGCAGTTACATAAAATTCCTTTATGACTGTCCTTAGAAACGTAGTCTACCTTTGGTTTTGTGAATTATGAGATTACTCACAGAATTGAATGATTGATTTCCCTTTGATGGCACAAATGTCCAGAGAATTGAACGAAGCACTTTAAAAACTTCGTAGAGGAATCCTTGAGATCCTTAAATTATGTTGAATGTGATGTTGAAGGTAATTGGATTACTTAATCCAATAAAGATGAAGCTGAAAGGCTTTTCGCCCGAACTTAGCATTGTGTGAGATGCTAGAAGGTTTGTTGATTGAACAGAGCCTAGCCTATTTGCTATGGAATATGAAGAATGGAACATCCATTTGGTAGTCCATTTTGAAGAGGTGATATTGGAATATAATAAGAAACAACTGAAGGTTGAAATAATTAAAAAATCGCTAACCCAAAATAACAGCTTGATCTAAACATTAGGTTAATTAGTCAATACATTAAAAACACACTATACTAAATATATAATAAATAAAATAAAGAAATAATTGATAAAATGAGTAGTTATTTTAAAATAAATAAAATCATTTTGGTGTTGAGGTTAATTGCAACAGTTGTCAAGACATACCTTGAATTAATTAAAACTGTAAGCCTTTAAAATGACAAATGAAAACATAAGCCATCTGAACTAAATTCATGGCAAGCATAGAGAAAGGTATTACATGACGTAACAAGGAGATTGTCTGGATCTGAGCTTTACGATTATTTATTTTTAAAACCGATAACTTCTTGAACAGATTCATTCTTCAGATAAATATAAGACAACTACTGATAAAGCAAACACCTCACATAGTAAAGCAATAAATAAATAAATTAAAGAAAAATAGACTAAATGGACAAGTTGTAGGCCTAACTATAGTAAAATAAGTAAATGTCGCCCTTAGTGGCTGTAAACGAGGTAATTTACAAAAACACTTTCTAAACACCTCACATAGTAAAGTGCCGTAAGTGAAGACATTTCTAATAGCGGGTGAAGGTCTGTGAAAAGTGTAATCATTTTGATATGATTGTTTATCTCTACATTCTAGATGTCAAGATTATAGAAAGTATCTTTGCCTCCTTACCCAAAAATAACTTGCACCAAGAAGTATCCCGGTATTTTTATTTTAAAAAATGGGATCCCTATTACACGCACATCTGAAATTGTTTCTCTTTCTGTTCGTTTTCAGTTCGATCGTAATATTCCATTCGCACAAAAAATGTATTTTCCCGTTGTTCTCAGCCGGTCAAATCTTTTCTTAAAATATCAAGAAACAAACATCATGGAGAGAAGCCAAAAAAAAAAATTAATAAAGAAATAAAAGAACAATAGACTAAATGGACAAGTTGTAACAATGGTAATAATAAATAAATGTCGCCCTTAGTGGTTGTAAACGAGGTCATTTACAAAAACACCTTCTAAACAGGACGCATAGAACAAAGAAAATGAGGCGAAGATTACTTGAACACAAATATTTGAGAGGCACAATATTTGTTACGGGTGCTCAGCTCCTTAATTGGACTCGAAGCACGTGAATTATTGAGCTATTTCATGCTGCATTGTTCCTGAACAGAAGGATATACCTCATCAATTATCACTAGAGTATGTTTACATTCCTCGGAGCGTTGATGCAGCCGGACATTGAAAGACTTCTTCCTCCTCAGTAAAAGAAGATTTCCTCTTTGTTGATAATCGCATTTGTAAAAGCAATGTTGGTCCGTCAGAACCCTTGGAGTCGTGAGATTTAATTACCGCTTCCATCCTTCCATTGTTTGAATGGGATTATTTTTCACTCGATCCATTATTTTATATAATGGAAAATGTAATAGACTTGATGGTTTCAAAATCGAAAGCGAATGTGATGATTTAAACCAGGGATGGCCAACTGGCGGCCCGCGGTTATGTTTTATGCGGCCCCCGAACAACTTTTTAAAAGTATTACGGTAGATATTTTTTAACAGAAATATAAAATACAAAATTTCCTACAAGAGTCCAGGTTAAGTTCAAATTGTATATAATTACGACCTGATAATAAATTTTTTAACAACTAGCAAAATAAAGGTTTAATTACTTTAAGAGAATCAGTAGGAAGTATACTTTGAGTAGGCCTATAAGGCAAACACGCCAGGCCTGAGGACAAATATCCCAAACTACGTGATTTTGGTAAAAAAATTGTTTCAATGTTTGGAAGCACCTACATTTGTGAGAGCACTTTTTCCTCGATGAAATTTATAAAATCAACTCACCGTAACAGACTTACAGACAACCATCTTCAAGATTTGCTTAAAGTGGCCACCACCTCGACAAGAATTGATTTTGACAAACTTGTGAACGATTGTGCCCGCCCTCAGTGTTCTCACTAGTGGTTTTTTTTTTCAGTAAAATTGTTGATTTTGTTCTGCTCAACTCTTGTATGATTAGTAGTATATATTATTTCAACATTAAAGTATGTTCAATATCCATAGCATTTGTTTATACATTAATTTATATAGCCTAAATTTCCCTTTAAGTTCTTGTGCGGCCCCTGCTTTTAGCGAAAGTATGGAAGTGGCCCTTTGGGCAAAAGAAGTTGGCCATCCCTGATTTAAACCTTTACCGCTGTGCCCCAAAATCTATTCTTTTTATTTTCGCGCATATATGTAGTAGGCTACAGAGAAAGTATTGTGATCGTGACAAAAAATCTAAATGAAGATTATCACTTAAATTTTGTGGGATAAGTAAGTTACTGTTGGTCATGTTATAAGAAGTAGCTGCAAATTGTTGCCATAATTATAACTGTGAGGTACTTAAGGCGGTCCAGGCAGCCCAGTATAATATTCAAAATTATAGTTAGCATAATTGTTAATTAATATAATTTCAGTTGGTTTCATTTACACATAATAATAAGGATTGAGAATTTATATATGGTGTTTGGTATCAAAAGATTCGTCTTAACATAAAAATTACAGTAAAGGTATTCATTTTATTGATAATATTTTTTATTAGAGAATAAATTAACTGTGGGTTAGTTTATAGTGTTTGAAGGTAGCAAGCAGTGAAAGTAGGTAGCTTAAGGAGTTGGGAATTCCAGCCCATAGATATCATGAAACAATGTACAAGCAGGCAGGTAGAGACCCTGTGCCCGCATCCATACAAAACTGGTACACTGTGCTATTCTAGGAATAAGCCTTTTGTTCTTAAGGTTCATTTCTAACACCTTTACAGTTATAATGGCAAGCAGGCAGATTTTATCTATAGAAGAGAACGACGGACTAGTACTCTGGGTAAACCCAGTAGGGTAAAGGATTTTTATAGTTAATATATTTCGCGGTTTGGAAAGTAAAATCGCGAACTTAAAGTTAGTTAAATGTCAATCCACCAATGGTAATTAGGGGTGGGGATGATAATAATTTCTCACCGAGGTTAGGTGTAGTCTGGGAAGAATATTGTTAAACACAGAGAGTTGTGGCACCTGGTCGGGCACACACCTATTTTAGTATAGCGACGAGATCGTCTCTACTACTCATCACTTCGGCTCTTAGGCTGGGCTCAATTTATTATACTGAGAAAATTTCCGCGACATCAATTTCTGAACTTAGAAATTTTCAGCGACGACGATTAATTGCACTTAGAAATTTTGTTAGCAGCGATAATTTTTCATTCTTATAAAATTCTCTAACAGAATTTTATCGTCTTAAATATTTTCCTCAACAGCCAAAGTATATAAATTCATATATACAATTTTTGGTTTTAGGTACCAATTATTTTACGCAAGTAATCATTTGGAAATTGATTTCCATAATATATCCAGCGAGCCATTATAACTATTTAGCGGATCTATCAGAGTTTATCTGCCAATAAGTAACATTGTACAAATCACTGTATTGTTGAACTTTACCTCGGCATTTCAAACAATCGAAATAAATAGCTCCTACAACTGATTCTGTTGGTATTATTTTAAATAATAAATAATATCTAAGCTTGTCTTCACTCTCAGCCCCTGAGAATTAGTCGACTGTTCGGACCCGATAGGCCTAGCCGGAGCAGATTTCCAATTCTTCACATAAATATAAGTTTAGCACAAACCATCCGGTTTATGCCAGGCGCCCAACATCTGAGGAAGGAGGAACTGCATCATATTAAAATTAATTGTATAAAATTACCTGACTTCGTCCTCGTTCTCGTTTCGTTTTACGTTTCATTCGTTTCCTTGCACCTTCAGAGTTTTCACCTTCTATATCAGCTCCATGTTTACAGCACAACTATCCAATGACCGTTTCACGGTAGTTGCAACTGACAGCAATGCAATAAAGTCGCAGTTATTTTCAATAATACCTATGCAATGAAACGTATTTCTGAACATCATGATTTGTTAACTTATTGTGGACAGTTTGTGATTTTATTCAATTGCAGGGATGGACAATTTACGTATTGATGCAACACTCGATTTTTAGGCTTAAAACTGGATAGGATAAGTTGCGATTTGAAAAAAATGTAGCTTCACAGTTGTGTAGAGAACACTGCCGTCTATAAGAAACCACTTCACACTCAAGTTTGATCCCAGATGGACAATTTACGTTTTGGTTTGTTGCTCCTCATTTTATTTAAATTTTCTTCGATATGTACAGTATATTAAATAATGCCGTACGTTGCACGTGATCCGTATGTGTTTTTCAGTTCAAATGTTACTAAATTATCATAACATTTAACACATAATGGATGTGCAACAGTTCACTGAAATAATGCCTATCGAGTTCTTTCAGTAAAACCGGAAGAACACACAATATTTTTCCTTTATGCAAATAATGTGTAGGTTAAATGGCAAACGTCTAATCTTACGTGGCTTAACAACTTTTAAAGTAAGTGACCATTTATTTCGCTTATTAAAAATTATTTCTGTCAACTAAATCTGGACTTACTGACTAGACGATACACAGTGAACACAGTACCTATGGTTATTTCAGTATAACATGGAAGTAACTTAAATTCGCTATTGTGTATGTACCTATCTGTAATTTAATACCTATTAAATATTTGAAGTATATGCCTACTTCATTGAAACTGAACAATAGAAATTTACTCAATAACGTATTTTAAAATAAATTTATTCACGTTAATTGCTATCACAGAATGGAAAGTATAGATTGATACATAAATTCACGAACCACAGATTATTGTATCTGAGAATTCCTCTGACACTGGTATTCGAACCCAGGACTTTGGCTATCCGTGCCACTGCTCTACCAACTGTGCTAAGCCAGAGTTCACTTCACAGCGCCAGATGGATCCTCTCTCCTATGACTGATTACTAGACTTCGGACTTTTAGGTCGCTAAAATTGTTGCTTTAGGTACCTAAAATAGGCTCTAAAAACTGGAAAATAGGTTCTAAAAATCGTAAGATAACCTCTTATAAAATCTTTAAGTTAACAATTTTCTTAAATATCTCAATTGCAATGCAGAATATTATATTTATTGAAGTCACCATTAATCAATAATCATGATAAAACACAGGTATAGGCCTATGGTACACAGAATTATATAGACCTATTACTAGGGCATGTATTGCTACCATAACTTTCATATAAGGCCTACTACATAATTATAGAAAGCAACGTTCATGAATAAATGGACTTGTAAACAACATTGATCAATTTCTTACAATTCTTGGCCGTAATTTGCTTCACAATAAACAACTAGTACTTTTTCCAGATTTTCTACTGCAAAACAATGTCGCCTATCGCTCAACACTAACTTATAGGCTGAAAATGAACGCTCCACATCTACTGAAGTAACAGGAGCATATTTTAATTTGGTACTAAGTTGATTGGAATATCACACAGAATGTCCGTTGTCTTGCCTGCTAGAATGTCTGAAGCAGCACAAAGGCTTTTTAGGCCTTTATTCCTCAGCAGAACTTTCTCCAGTTTATCCCTTATAAGTCGGCCGCGGTGGTCTAGAGGTAGCGTGCCCGCCTCTAGATTCGCAGGGCGCGGGATCAAACCCGGCCGCGGGCGATGGATTTTTCAGGACGTAAAAATCCTGGGCACGGAGTCCTCCGGGAGGGACTTTAAGCTGGGGGTCCCGTGTCGTAGATTTACGGCACGTTAAAGAACTCCAAGCCTAAATTAGAGCCTCTGGACACAAATTTCTCGGCCCTTTCACGTCCGAGAAATACTTAGTTTCCAGAGGGGGGTTGCGAGGGGATGGGCTTACCACCTGTCTCTCTACCCTCTCTCGGAAAATAAGCATATCAAAATTATTATAGGTAATGAAACCTCCATTGGAGGCCCCTTCGCCTCACCTGGGGATCATAGGGTATCAGATACAGATACAGATATCCCTTATAGGACCAGGAACTGTCTCAATCTTTTTCTTCATATCATTGAATTCGTTCATCTGCTCATACAATGCTTTCCCGGCAGCTTCCAGTGATGCAATGACATACACAAGAAAAGTATAATGTGACGTAATAAATACTAGGTCCCTTCCATTTTCTTGGGAATTTCAAGGAATTTTTCTACTGAAGACGAAACATCCCTTACTATTTAACCACATCACAAATGTGTCATGTACTGCACATTCCGAGTTAAAAATTTAGTACGAACTGAAAATAAATGCTAGAATTTATAACAAAAAATAACTTAATTTGAACTTTATATGAAAAACAAGCAAAAAAGGCAATATTTGGCTCTAACGTAAAAATAGGCTGTTTTAGGAGGTCCTATAAAAGTATCAGTTTTACGCATAGTCACTTATGAAACATGCATATACAAGTTTTCGTTCATATATCACTTAAGGATTAAAATAGGTTTTTACCTATAATCCGAAGTCTACTGACCATGTGATTTTTGTGACCACCCTTCCGCTGTAACATTCAAGATGGATATATGCATTCATGAACCACAGATTATTGTCTTTGTTGGACATTACATGAGAATATTATAGGAAATAAATTCCTCTGACACTGGGAACTAGTGATGAGCAAAAGCAAGACCAAGACCAAGACCAAGGAGGTCTTGGTCTTGGTCTTGGTCTTGGTATTGCACTCACAGTCTTGGTCTTGGTCTTGCATAGGTAACCCTGGTCTTGGTCTTGGTCTCGGTCTTGCATCAGTGAACTTGGTCTTGCTCTCGGTCTTGCATACTCAGTCTTGGTCTTGTTGCAAGAGTCTTGCAGTTTTCTTTTATGCATCTTACTGTGATCGATGGCGTTTACATGATTCAAGTTACACCGATTACATATGAATTATTGCTTGCGAAAGTAACGAAAGCTAATCGCATTTAGTTGTTTGACCATGTAAACAGTAATGTGATGTCACGATGTTTGGCGAAACGTCCATGGTGATATAAGCTAGAAGGTAAACATTGAGTGTAAATTTAAATATTCTCTACTATCCTATTGCTATACACTATTTGGGAGTGTAAAATTATGAATATTATATTGTAGATTTTCAAATTGAACGGCTGTGGAGACAAGAAGTAATATTAAATTTAAAACTATATAATATAGTAACAAAACATAACGGCATTGAAGCAGATGCTTTAGAAATTGTGCAATCTATAGAAAATCACACAATGGTCATTCGAAACCCAAACCCATAGGCTGCAATAAATAATATTTATCTTTCCATATACCCTAGTTATAATTTATAACACATTGTGAACAGATTATTTCTGCACTTTAAAGATTTCCACTACCCATAAATTACTTTCTACTTGCTTTCAAGTTTTGGGTTGAATGGGTCATAAAAAATCATAACTATTCTTCATGCAAGAAAATATTTCTAGACCAGGCATTTTCTACTTTTAGTATCTTTTCCCATTCGATATACATCCTTAATATGAATCAGCAGCAAGAACTTAAACACCGCCACCGTTATGTGTCAACAAAATTGTAGTAGTAAAAAAAGGTTTTCAGTGGATGTTCTACCTATCATCAACAAAATGTAGGCCTGTATAGCTAGAGTACAATTCGATACGTAACTGTAAAGTAATAACTAGAAAATACCCGTCAAATAAGTTCCTGTTTTAATTAATCTATGGTTTAATTGTGTTTTATTGAATAATTATGAAGAATACCGGGTGTATAACCTGATTTTTTCAGACTTCACTTTATTTTGAAATTTTCTGCAAGGAGAATGGAATGAGTTGAATAGTTATGTTATATTTTGTTCAAGTAGACAGGAAAGATTCTATATGTGAGAGTAGGCTATGAATGTTAATGATAGGTGTAAAAAAGGATATCATCGTTAATGAAATAAGCTACTGAGCATGTTAATAGGAGTTTTAAGTTACGGGGGCTACTGTTTAAAGTTTCAAACCCTCAGTCATAGGCCGCCCCATGGCTGAGTGGTTAGACCGCTCGCCCTCCACCGCTGGGACCGGGGTGCTCCGGTTTCCCCTGCCATATATCATTCCATCGTTGCTCCATTCATCATAGTGTGGCCAATTGGTTGTAATTAAGAATTATTATAAATCTTTCTTTTAACCCAGTGAGAGGTTAGAGAAACTAAATTATGTGGTCAGTATTTATATTGTATGCAAAATGCAATTTTATATATGGCTTAGGGCCTTTGTTACATCCGTTTGTCTTTCGTACCATAATACTGGAATTAAACATTTTAAATGTGAATATGGAGTGTTTACCGTGAATTTGACTCCCACCAACTGAACGAACTAGCTGTATGGAATGCCATTCAGGGGAATCCGTCAGTTTAATTGTAAGTTTTCATTGCAGTAATTTGTTTTAACGTAGTGGTGAGAGAGGTTGTATACGGATTTCACATGTATTAATTTAATGGTGCGCTCGTTTTTGGATGCGGACAGCGTCACGCACCGGGTCTGCTCTCATTGTTTACCGCACGATGAGGCAACCTCTACATTATAGGCCTACCAGCCTTGGGATTGCCCCGGCTAGCGACTCTGCGGCGCCTTTAAGTAGTGGTCGCTGGCTCACTGCATACACAACGGGGATTTATAAAAGTTTTTCAAATAGCAAGACTGCAAGAGTCTTGCAGTTAAGTATTGTTCTTGCCAGAGTCTTGAGTGTTTGTCTTGGTCTTGGTCTCGGTCTTGCATGGTCGGTCTTGGTCTTGGTCTTGCTAACGCTCATGCTGTCTTGGTCTTGGTCTCGGTCTTGCATTTTCTGCAAGACCAAGACCAAGACTGCAAGACCAAGACTGGTCTCGCTCATCACTACTGGGAACGTAGACTATAGAGTTTCATATTTCTTTGTGTTATAATATCGTATATATGTATTATGTATTAGTTTATGATACGAAACCCAATAATTCTTAATTTCTTGGAATGATCTACCATCTAGACTTCGGATTATAGGTAAAAACCTATTTTAATCCTTAAGTGATATATGGACGAAAACTTGTATATGCATGTTTCATAAGTGACTATGCCTAAAACTGATACTTTTATAGGACCTCCTAAAACAGCCTATTTTTACGTTAGAGCCTAATATTGCCATTTTGCTTGTTTTTCCTCTAAAATTCAAAACAAGTTATTTTTTGTTATAAATTCTAGCATTTATTTTCAGTTCGTACTAAATTTTTAACTCTGAATGTACAGTACACGACACATTTGTGACGTGATTAAATAGTAAGGAATGTTTCGTCTTTAGTAGAAAAATTCCTTGAAATTCCCAAGAAAGTGGAAGGGACCTAGTATTTATTACGTCACATTATACTTTTCTTGTATATGTCATTGCATCACTGGAAGCTGCCGGGAAAGCATTGTATGAGCAGATGGACGAATTCAATGATATGAAGAAAAAGATTGAGACAGTTCCTGGTACTATAAGGGATATAGTAAGGGATAACTGGAGAAAGTTCTGCTGAGGAATAAAGGCCTAAAAAGCCTTTGTGCTGCTTCAGACATTCTAGCAGGCAAGACAACGGACATTCAGTGTGATATTCCAATCAACTTAGTGCCAGAATTAAAATATGCTCCTGTTACTTCAGTAGATGTGGAGCGTTCATTTTCAGCCTATAAGTTAGTGTTGAGCGATATGCGACATTATTTTGTAGTAGAATATCTGGAAAAAGTACTAGTTGTTTATTGTGAAACAAATTACGGACAAGAATTGTAAGGAATTGATCAATGTTGTTTACAAGTCCATTAATTCATGAACGTTGCTTTCTATAATTATGTATTAGGCCCTATATGAAAGTTATGGTAGCAATACAGGCCCTAGTAATAGTCCAGTCAATAAACGTCGAAAAACACCAAATAGAAAAAAAAAATCGTGTAGTTTTGAAATTTTGCAGAGATGTCGGAGGGAGTGTCCCGAACAACATACTAAAAGTCCCCGAAGGTGGGGGGTGAGCGGGGGGCAGGGGGGCCCGCAGAAGGTCCCAGTTTTAGGTTTTTCGCTTATATCTAAACAACGGTGCATCATAGAGGAAACATTGCTATATACAAAATTAAAGCTGATAAAAGTTCCTACAAGACTGATCCTACACATTTCTTTCTATTTCCAATAGTTTTCGAGATATCCGCCAACGAAAATAACAAATTTTCGAAGAAAGCTCTTTCGCCTCGCGCTTTTCGACACACTTTGCCTTCTAGCGCTTCAGCCCTTAGGTATACAGCAATGTTCTCATGAAAGAAGTTGTAGCGAAATAAATTCGCTTTAAAATGAGTAGCCATTTGTTATTATTTATTCAAATGTTCAAAAGTTATAACAATATAAAGTTTCGGTCAAATTTCGAGATTTCGAAAGAAAACCGTACATCGCACTTTCTCTATATTTAGGGGTAATGTATTTGTATATAAACTGTATATTGTGTATTTACATCATGAAACAAGTGGAGAAATATAAAAAAACCATTAAAGTTGAATTTATTAAAAATCCGATCACGGTACAAGCAAAGGACATGTAATGGAAAATACATTATATTTTAGGCAAGAAAGGAAAAGTGGGCACAAAAAAAAATCATGTAGTTTTAAAATTTGGCAGAGATGTGGGGGAAAGTGTCTTAAACAACATAGTAAAAGTCCCCATGGATAGGGGGTGAGCGGGGTGTGGGGGGAACTTTTGAATGTAATTTCTCGCAGTTTTCCCTAAACACACTAAGGCTATGGATTCTAGCAAAAAACAGTTTATGCACAAAATTAACTACATAAAAGTTCTTATAAAATTGATCTGAATAGTATTTTTGTGGATTTAATGGTTCAGCAAATAGAAGAATATGAAGTATGACATAGTTCTGGATATTCTGTTTTACGTATACCTATATATTATATTTTTTTTTAAAAATGAAAGGAGATGATAATTAAATTAGCATGATGCCAAGCAAGCAAACTAGTTCTTAGAAAAATATACTTACTAATGGTTAACGTCACACATAAAACTCATTGTCGTTATTATTATTATTATTATTATTATTATTATTATTATTATCATCATCATCATCATCATCATAATTATTATTATTCTTGTTGTAAAGCTTAGCCGTTCTATGTTACGTTAAAAAATTACCGGTATTTTTAAAAATGGTAAGGAATTAGATATATTGAGATATTGTAAGAATAGTAGGCCTACCTATTACTTTAAATAAATGTTTATTTGTCTATGTGGCTTCTGAGAATATTTGAACAACATATTTTGTCACTGTGCAACTCGGTGTGGTGGCAGATATGGATGCCGAAAAGCTGGTATTAAATGCTCATCCGTTTGTGGAACCTGTCATGGTACATGCACCAACAAGTATACCATTAGAAGAAGAAGAAGAAGAAGAAGAAGAAGGAGTTTAAAATTGATGACGTCCAAGCAAAATAAGTAATAGTTCAGGCACTCTTTAATTAATGTTGTATATGTGTATAAATGCTGAATGTTGATAGAACAATATAACCCTAAGTTATCATACGATGTACTAGGATTCCAGTGTTGGAGACTGAAAAAAATAGACAACTATACATTTATTTCAAGTATTATGTAGGCCTACTAGGTCTTATAATTACTAAATATATCTAACTCTTCACAATTTTTCCAAACGATATTTTATAAGAAAAATATAATGGATAATAGGCCTGGTTTATACTTCTTATAACGTACACTCATACCATGAGATTTTTGTAAGCTTTATAATAATGATGAGTTTTATTTTTCATGTTTACCTTTAGTACGAATATTATTCTAAGAACTAGTTTGCTTGCTTGGCATCATGCTAATTTAATTATCATCTCCTTTCATTAAAAAAAAAATATATAATATATAGGTGTATGTAAAACAGAATATCCAGAACTATGTCATACTTCATATCCTTCTATTTCCTGAACCATTAAATCCACAAAAATACTATTCAGATCAATTTTATAAGAACTTTTATGTAGTTAATTTTGTGCATAAACTGTTTTTTGCTAGAACCCATAGCCTTAGTGTGTTTAGGGAAAACTGTGAGAAATTACATTCAAAAGTTCCCCCAACACCCCGCTCACCCCCTATCCATGGGGACTTTTACTATGTTGTTTAAGACACTTTCCCCCACATCTCTGCCAAATTTTAAAACTACATGATTTTTTTTTGTGCCCACTTTTCCTTTCTTGCCTAAAATATAATGTATTTTCCATTACATGTCCTGTGCTTGTACCGTGATCGGATTCTTAATAAATTCAACTTTAATGGTTTTTTTATATTTCTCCACTTGTTTCATGATGTAAATACACAATATACAGTTTATATACAAATACATTACCCCTAAATATAGAGAAAGTGCGATGTACGGTTTTCTTTCGAAATCTCGAAATTTGACCGAAACTTTAAATTGCTATAACTTTTGAACATTTGAATAAATAATAACAAATGGCTACTCATTTTAAAGCGAATTTATTTCGCTACAACTTCTTTCATGAGAACATTGCTGTATACCTAAGGGCTGAAGCGCTAGAAGGCAAAGTGTGTCGAAAAGCGCGAGGCGAAAGAGCTTTCTTCGAAAATTTGTTATTTTCGTTGGCGGATATCTCGAAAACTATTGGAAATAGAAAGAAATGTGTAGGATCAGTCTTGTAGGAAATTTTATCAGCTTTAATTTTGTATATAGAAATTTTTCCTCTATGATGCACCGTTGTTTAGATATAAGCGAAAAACCTAAAACTGGGACCTTCTGCGGGCCCCCCTGCCCCCCGCTCACCCCCCACCTTCGGGGACTTTTAGTATGTTGTTAGGGACACTCCCTCCGACATCTCTGCAAAATTTCAAAACTACACGATTTTTTTTTTCTATTTTTCGTTCGTTGCCTGGACTATAATAGGTCTATATAATTCTGTGTACCCTAGGCCTATATCTGTGTTTTATCATGATTATTGATTAATGGTGACTTCAATAAATATAATATTCTGCATTGCAATTGAGATATTTAAGAAAATTGTCAACCTAACGATTTTATAAGAGACTATCTTACGAATTTTAGAACCTATTTTCCAGTTTTACAGCCTATTTTAGATACTTAAAACAACAATTTTATCGACCTAAAAGTCCGAAGTCTAATCATCAGATAGGCTTTAAATACCTAACTGAACTGGGAGTAATGCATTTTATTGCTTTGCTTATCATATAAATGGTTATTGCGACTGAGAGAAGAGCAAAGAGCGTTCACACTAAAAATAATTATTTGTGGAAAAATGATTTAGCATGATAATTTTCTACTTTGACTGGGTGATCGGTTCTAGAGTTTCAGTTTGCGGTCACAATCGTGTAAATTGGTTTGCATAATATCCATATTCAATTGTCGCTGCTACTGCTTCAGTTGCAGTTTAAAGGGAATGCGTGAACTAACTGGAATTTCGGTCTCTGTGTATTAAACTGAGACTATAAAAGGGGTTACTTCTAATTTTTCACTCTTAATTCAGAACTCGGAATGGTCATAGTGAATATTAGAAGCCACTGTTCCATAATACGGTAACACTTCTGCTATCCTGAAAGGGTCATGACAAAAACAAACGAAACAGAGAAAAACCATTACGTTTTGCAAGAACATCAATATTAAATTCCCTAGTATCCCATATCGATTTTCATTGAAGAGAGATGTGGAACCGGGAAGGCAAAATGTCATCGCATACCTTTTTCCCCCTCCCCCTCCCCCTCTTTTTCCTATTTTTTATTTAGCAATTGCGCAGATTCCAGAGTACGGTCGCCGTTCAGTCAGTCACTCGCCCACCATATGGACTGGGCCTATTACCTCACCCCAATTCCCCGTCATCTGCACTGCCTAATCTCGAAGTGTCATTCTCTGCAAGCAGTAAATGCTATAGACGCGAATCAGAATCATTTTATAACACGGTAATGGCTAGTTGTTAAAGGCATTCAGTTTTGAACATTCCCTTACATGACCTATTATGGCTTTCAATGCCTTGCCTGAGTATGTATAAGTTACCCATGCAGTTACTATCTGTCTTGACAGCTTATCTGGTATTATCTCTATGAAAAATAATTGCCGTGCCATTTAAAGTAAGAGAAAGTCGTCACCAATCTTCGTGTTAAATTTCCTGCAGGTACTTAACCCAAATACAAAATTTTGTTTTCATACGATTTTTCGTTCTGGAGGTAGACTGGTCACAAGACAGACACACAAATACACCGACACACAGACATGTTTCTGAAAATAGTATGTCTTAAATTCAGGGAATCCCAAAACGTGTATTTATGTCAAAAATCAACTTCGAATTTCGTGGTCGAACACAATACTTCCTTTACCAGTAGTAGGCTACATATGGTACGAGCAGAGGAAGAAAAAATCTTAGATTTGAACAATTTATTCCATCAGAATGTATCCCAATAATTCACTTTACGGTACAAAATATACTAAAACTAAACTCCGTGGCGCTACATTCCTGGAGGGACAAGGTCTACCACCCGACCGCTGCGTCAGCTGCCACAGGCAGATGGCAGGATTGGGGGCATGTGGTCAGCATGCCGACACCCACGGTCGTCAATGGTGGTTTCCATGACCGGAACAAAATATACAGATATGTAAATATTATTTTGATGAGATATATTAAAACGTTTTTCTGACAGAAGGTTGAATAATGGTTTTTCTACCACCATTACAAAGGGATACAACATTAGCAAGAAAATTGATATCATTTGGAAAACATTCCGGAAGCATAAAAGAAAATGAAACTTATTATAGTATTTCCCCTCACGTCGATGGAGGAATAGTGCGCTAGAATAATACTTCTGCACATGCTTCCCGGGACTATTAATAGATTTTTTATGTTAGAGGTCCATAGCTTCAAGTGACTTTACAGTCATCTTTAGCATATTTTAAAAATACTTTAGTAGTAAATGGAATTGAATCTCGGTTTATCTAGCCTCTGGTGAGTAGAGATAAATGCCTCCATGGGAACGGGAAACGATTTGAAAGTAATTAACATTTCCTACGCTTTCCAATATAGGCCTATGTGTTTCTATTGTCACATTACAATAAAGTTAGGGTTGTCTGTATAGACTTATCTGTATAGAGAAGGAAATAAACCACTTAAAATAAAGCTATCTTTGTTTCGTGGTGAGTGTATAGTGTATTTTGTTTTTAATGATCCCAGCAGAGAAAATAATTATTAAAATATTATCATTTACATTATTAACTAGATGTTTCTCTTAAGTCTAGTCATTGTTATTTATATAATTAGTTTATAATCTTATACTTAGGATCATTTTTTTGCGTTTAATTTTGTTTCTACTGATTTATTGTTTAGGGTATTGTTTAGGGTAAATGTCTGAGGATTTTATATTATAACATAAGAAAATATTGATGTGACAAACTGTTTATTGATAAAGAATAAGGTTAACAATGAATATCAATAAAGGAGAACCAATAATGAATAAAGGCATATTGCGAATTCATACAAAATAATAAGAATGCCAAAATATCAAAGTTATAAGTCACATTATTTAGACATTTATGAAAAATATGCATTACCTCAGAATTCTTTATATGAAGAGTTATCCAATGAAATGGCAGAAGGTAGACATGGTGGAGGATAGAATTTTGTATATGAATTGTACACAAAATTGTGTACGGACCTAATACATAAGAAGGAACATTTCATATTAGAGTGTAGCTAAGATAATTTGAATGGTAATAACAATTTTAAGACAATTCTATTTTTAAACGTAAGAAATGTTATCAAGGGATTAATTGAATTTTTATTATTTCAGATGCATGGATACTTAAGATAATTTTCATTTTAGAAATAAGTTGTAACATGGTATGAATATACATGTTCTGATATTAGGATCACTAACTTAGGTTGAATAAGATTTTCCTATAGTGGGAAATATATTTCCTCTAGGAAAGTAACAAGCTGAAAATAACACTAAAGCAGGTCACTTACGTATTACTGTAGTGTAACGATGTCCCATCAGGTTTACTATTCCACTAGATAATGTGTTCGAAGTTGGGGTAAATAAAAAAATTTTAAACTAATAGCCCTAATCTACGATTACGCCATTTTATTTATAAAACTTTATAATTTGGGTCAAATGAAGTCGTTCGTATCCGACCTCCCTGTTACAATGTCAGGAACCGTTAAAATTCAAATTTCCGAAACTTTCTTCTTTCATTACAGCCATATCAATATTACCACATTTAAACCAATATTATAAGATTGTAGAATAATTCCGGAGCTTTCATTTGATATATAACACGTCATGTACAACGAAAGGGTTAAGAATAGAATCATATTTTATTAATTAATTACAGCATATGTAATAAATTCCATATCAAAATTTATATCAGCACAACAAGAAAAATACAAGCTATTAGATTACCATATTTATTTTTCGATCAAATCATTTCTTTAGGAATTATTAAGAAAAGTACAAAACTGTCCGCCCCCTGTAGACATACTGGAAACTCCGTAATTAATGACTTCTTCCCCCTGTTTTTCAACGTTAAAATCGCATTTCTTAACCGTCAACTTCAAACTTTTCCGTCCACTTAGAAGCAGAGGCGAGATTTGAGGACCAATCGGGAAACTATGTCCTCAGTAATGACGTCACAAACCCAATGTTAATATATACTAATTTCGCCCATTGTTCAAAAACACTTTCTTCGGGACCCGCGTACGGGATACGTACTACGCACCATTATTATTGGGTATTTACGTGCGCGAGTGAGATAACTAAATTACGTTAATAAGTTGGCGTAATAGACTACTATATCCCGTTATTAAGTATTGTTGAAGGACACTTTCTTCGGAGTCCGCGTACAGGATACGTACTACGCACTCGCATTATTGGATATTTACGTGCGCGAGTGAGATAAAACAAAATTACGTTAATAAGTTGGCGTAATAGACGACTTTATCCCATTATTAAGTAGACCTAGTGGACATCGGAAGAGAAGTGATACAAGTGTTATAAATTAATTAATAGAGTGGATCACCAGATATCATATATGGATCTGAGTGCCTGTAATTGATATTTTTTGTGAATATATATTTTGGCCCATAATTACTGTGATTCTGCAAAGTTATTTTTATCCACCTGTGAACTTCCGTAGTTTATATTTATATTACCCCAGCACCTTGGACATCAAAACCACATTCCCTGGTCTCGTGCATGGGATCTACCGACTGACTAGCTAGCAGGATTCGAAGCCAGGCCTTCATCAATTCTGGATCAACGATCCCTTCGACTACAAGGACTGCTCATCTTGGACCTTTAAAACATCCCCACCCAAGGCAACCGGCTTCAATATTTAAAGGAAATTTAATGCTCTACAACTCTTTTCCTCACAACTTTGCTGTAAAACGTAAGGCTGATGAGTTAGAAAGACAAATTTAACGAAAAACGTGAGGTAAAAATTAGTTTTGGGAAAATTAGTGATATCCAGCAGCCCATATCTCGAAAACAGTTATAGATACGACAAAAGTGTGTATAAATCAACTTGTAGATAATTATGTCAGTTTTAATTTGTTATGTGAAAAATGTTCCCTACGATGCACCATTTTCAAAACATAAGCAAAAAACCAAAAAAGGGGACCTTACCCACCCCCTACCCCCATGAAGCGTAAGGGGTAGGGGCGGGGACTTTTAGTTTGCTTACCTCCTAACAACCCCCAACACATTCCCGAAGAAAATAATTCTCCCCCTCTCCATGTCCTCTACAACCCTAATGCCAAGCCTCTCGATTCCTGCAAACCTTTATTTAAAACCCACAAGATCCTCCCACTACCATGTACAATGTATAATAATTTTTGAAGCTTGTTCTCACAGACTCATAGACTCCTTTTGAAAGTTAATTCTGACTACCACTCTTACAACACCCGACATAAAAACAGCATAGCACTGACGAAACACCCATCTATTCGAATCTTCTCCATACTACTTATGCTCTCCTCTCTCATATAACATCACAAAAAACAGAAATTTCATTTAAGAAAATGCTAAAATCCTTTCTTTTATCAAACTGTTTTTATAATATAAGTGATCTCTATTCTTTGTAAGTGTGTACATGCTGTATTCTTAAATTTATCATTCAATTTGTATAATTCACCTTCCATATACTGTAAAAATAGAGCTAGAAATAATATTAAAATGTATAATGTAGTAAAATGTAGCATGTTTAAATATTGTACATGTATTGAATATTTGTATGTAAATTATTAATTTGTAACTTTAAGAAATGTAGTTTATAAGTATATGTAAACTTATAAGTGTATGAAAAACACTGTACTGTGTAAGAAAATAAACTAACTAACTAGTAAACAAATTATGAAACTAGCATAGCGTCACTCGATTGAACATTGTGAAACTCTCTATACACGTTTCATAAACATACCCGTGTCTCAAGAAATGGCATTGTAGGATCCTTGCATAATGTACTATTATTGTGTAGTGTGTTTCCATTTAACTGTGGTACACATTAGTTTACAACATAATCCGGAATTTATATTCACTTTTACAACATATACTTCCTTCCATTCGACTTCTTTTTATAAATACTTTGCACGCTTCAAAGTGAAATAGGCTATCTTAATATAATACCTCACAGGTTTTTGTGGAGAAAAAGCATGAGCGAATCATGCAAATATTTTATGAAATGGGCTAGCGCGAACATCTCTCCAGCTGGGTATGTCACTTGCTTTACGCGGGAACCATTTACCGCTGAGTGCTATATCTCTAAATGGAATTTTGAAATGCATTGAGGCAGATATAAGAGGATTAAAAGGGCGGGATGGTAGGGAAATATGAAAATAGGATGAGGGAAGAATCGTTCTTGGACTGACAGCGAGGGAACAAAAGGGAAACGCAGACTCGCATAGAATGTATGCTTCTGTTGTAGGAGTGGCATTCACGATTCAGTTGGAAATGTTATTGTTCTCTAATAATGTCCAGATATTTTGGAATGTTAACTGAAATATGTTTTGAAACATTATACCGCGAAAATTTATTCTGCTGTTCTTTGGTCCCTGGGTTGTTTCTCTCAAAAACAACAACTCTGAGCTCATTCGCCATCGGTGAATAAATGGAAAATTTTACTAAACCCGACTCAAACAAGTAGAATATAAATAAATACGTCCCGCTTATGAGGTAAATTTGATAAATTTACCCTACACTTATTTACGGGAAAGAAAATATTTTCATAATTTATGATTATATTACATTTTATAATGTAGAATGTAAGCATATATCGAAAATAAATTACAGTGACTACATGGTTCCCCGATTAATATAAGTAACATGTCACTCTTTAATTATTTTAAAACAGTTACTGACAACACACATTTAATAATCAATACTCTTTTTACTAATGCATTTAGCCTACAATTATGGATGCAAATAGAAATAACTTCAATAGCATTTTATTTACTGGTCTTACTTAGCCTTCAATAAAAGCTTAACTCTGCAAGAAATCGATTAGATAAAATTTCAATTCCGTTAATGTTTACATTATTTAAAATCTGTGTTTTAAATTTTTAAATTTAAAATCGGTTTATTCCTATATAGATAGGCCTACCTATAAGTTTCTTTTTATATAAGTTATGCAAATCTGAAGAAACGTTCGATAGAATCGTTCATTAGAACATCAAAAAATGCCCTGCAAATTTCATGCAATTATATTCAATTTTGTTTAAGTTATTTCACCCTGAAGACTGAAAACGAAAAAAAAATAATAATTCTTTACGAGAATAGGAGAAAGAAATTTAACATCTAGTTATTTTTTCATATTGTGCACCGATATTTTAAACTGGTTGCCGATCAGCTGTTCAACGTCCAATTAAAATGCGGGATTTAAAAATTAGCTGTATATTCTCGGCAATAATCTTTTGCTATGATACGTGAAATTTTAAATTTTTCGGCCTATTTTTTACTGATGCCATAACTCTCCCATGATTTGACATCGCTGCCGATAGCTTATTTAGGGTCCCATTGAATTGCGGTTTTAACAATTTAGATTGCTTAAATAATTTTTTGCTATGTTAAATGAAATTCCATATAACTTATGTCCTATGATTTTATTGATTTCTTGGACCCCTAAGAAAGTAGTTTTTTAAATAATTTGAGTATGAGCTTAATCATATTTTGTGAGAGTAATGTAACAAATGAAGGTATTCGATGTATTTGACTGGACGATCATAAACAGATTACAGAGCATTAGAATCCACTTATCTCAAAATCAATTTTATTTTACTTAGTTCACTTTACACATCCACCTGATCATTATTTATTGACAATTCAGAAACCATTACTGAAGTGAAAAAAAATTATATATAAATACATATATATATATTCGTACAGAGAATCAGCGAAATGGAAACATATGGAGCCTATTTTGGATACAAAATCAGTAAAGTGAAAACTTATTCAGATACAGAACCAGTAAAGTGAGAACTTATTCAGATACAGAACTAGTGAAGTGAAAACATAGCCTATTTATATTTAGATACAGAATCGGTGAAATGAAAATAATATTCAGCTACACAATCAGTGAAATGGAAGTTAATTCCTTGTCATTTTAAAATATTAAATTGAAGAATTTAGTATTTGATCGTGGACAACGACTCCATACTCCCATAGGTTATTCATTCTAATTGTGTTTTTTTTAGAATAATTTTTAATCATCGCCTTTGTTCACAGGGGAAATAAAATAAGTCAATACCTGTGAAATAATTATTTATTTCCAAGCTATGATATTTTTATTGAAAATGTATATTTCCCGTATGTATGCAGGATGCAGGCGTATTATGTATGGCTATGTATGTATGTACGTATGTACTTAGGTACGTATAATAATAATTTCCATGTGTCTAGAGAAACTGAACCATAACTCAGTAAACAAGTTTTCGCCATTTTTTTTGTTTCATTCTTAAACAACGTAGCATTAGGCCTACTAACCATTATATTTTCAGTTCGAAAAGAGGTTTACACTTTTAGAAAACCATGAAGCGGGTCTTGCGCCCCTTGGTTCGGGCTAACCACTTTTTATCAGCTCCTACCTTGTCTAGAAGATTTACAGGAACCGGCCTCGGCTGCTCTGCGTATACACCAGATTATCTTCTCTTCTCAGGTTCGGTGGGGGGGGGGTAATTAATTATAGCTCTTAATAATTAATAAAGTCAATTAAACTGCAAAGTTATCTGGTAAGAGCAAAGTTTATTATCTTTTGCAATCACTTTGAAGTTATAAAATAATAATGCAACTGTAGTGCGAATTTCAGGGGGGGGGGGGTAGAATGATCTAGCCTCGGAACGTAATGTTTATTAGTGACGTTCTCGTCCTCTAAATATTGCAGGATAAAGTTCCTTGTCTATTATTCGTCGTCCACAGGTACTTACATGTGTATCACTGATTCTACAGGTGGTATAGGCTATAATGGAGCCTTACCGCAAGTTCCTCCGTAGTCAATGAAGTTATTTAAAATAATACTTGCAGTGACCTGGATCAGTCCAAGGTCGCTGAATATTAGATAAATATAGGAGAAGCCCTCTGCTTCCCTATATAAATATAATTGATAAAATATGGACCTCACGCTAATCGTGTGGTCCCGATGAAGTTATCAAATATTCCCGCAGTCTATGACGACTAGCGAGGAATAATAATATATCCTCCCAGAGCCTTTGACTCTCTAGGAACAAGTGATCACGCCGTATCGGCCTCATTCTACCCTGCCGTCATTCTGTCCTATACCCCCACCTTTTTACGCAACAAATCACAACTTATGTTAGTACATTTTAGAGCATTTTCAGTTGTCAGAATGTTTTTCATTGGCTATTTAATTTCACGCGTCTGATGCTACAGCAGTGAAACTGCTTGGAGCTAGGTTTTTCTACACTTCTCCGTATAGCTAGTCAATTCTACTTACAGCTATACAGAGTTAGTTTTCCCGTAATCTTTCGTGGAACTCAGCTATTCAGTGCGTATTACACTCTTTCATACATTTTTAGTTCAATAGAGCCCTGCTTCTAGTAACAAAAGCTGTCTACAGTTCCCTGTGGTGAATGAATACAGAAAGTGGATTTTGCTTGCAAAATACATGGAATTCTGTCTGAGACATTTGGTATTTTAAAGTTTATGTCTTATTTCCATTCCCAGCTACTATTAACTTTAAAATATATTATACTTGTAACCTTTTAATATAATATTTCAGCCATGTGATATTTGTAATCTGACTATTGTTTTTCCTTAATGTAATTTACTTTGAATAATGTTTAAATTTATTTAGCACGTCATGATACTGGTGTTTATCTGGTTACCAGGATCGTGACCTTATCATATTGCCCAAAAGAATTCATGATAAAAGTTATTGTTGGTAAATATAGCTTTTTGAATGTAATTCTTTTTACGCTCCTGTATGTGTATTTACATCTTAGTGCATTAACCTTGACTTTTACCTTCAGTACAGTGACATAGCAGTGGCTCGGATTTGCTTTCATTCATTCATGAACCCTTATACAAACAGATGACCATTGATAAGTCAGTGACACTTCTTTTACCTGGTACTGTTATCTTAACCTAGATCTCTTCATACAACATTCTACTGCACACATCCAGCACCGTACAAAACAACATGAACTGACCTGATCATTACTTGAAATGCTTCATGTATTACTTGAGTTACATAACTCAAATCATGTAATACTAATATAAAAAAGAACAAAACCACTTTATACTAAAAAAAATGAATTAACACTAACTTTAACTATTAACTACGCTATTTGCTAGATAAATTGCCATGGATTTATGAATTATGGTCGTCCTCTTACTAATTAATCAACAAAAATAAAACGCTAGCTGGATCTATGGTGCTAACTGTCCCAAACTTATACACATATTCAACAACAATATATTTTTCGCTAGCGGATATATTTTGCTATCTCGTCCGATATATTTTACACTTGAATGATTGCACTTGCAAAGCCTACAGCACACGCATTAACTTCTGTCGCTTTTCTGCATACTTACAAGTTTTATCATACAACATTCTCAGTACCTTTTTCTTGCGAAACGACATCTTTCCGTTCCCATACGGTTACATCCCTATTATTCTTTATATGGCCTCATGAAAGACAAATTATACCGCCCTACAATTTTATTAGTTTTAGGGTCCACTACCTCAAAACAAACACCATTGAATATCTTAGTGACATTGAACGGTCCCCGATAAAGTAACTCTAAACGGTGCATTCTTTTATTTATTGCGCTAGACAAGTTTTTCCTTCTGATTAAGACTTTTTCACCCACTACAGGGTTCCATACTTGTTTGTGTCTTTTTGCTTTTTCCATTCTCTTGGCTACATTTTTCCTAATGTTTTCAATGGCTGTTTTGCAGTAATCAGTGAGCTTCTTGTTTACGCCAGAATGTGGGATAGTTATCGGTAGGCCTTTAACCAATTCTTTGGGTTCGTCTCCCGTCATCAGTCTTACGGGTTCGACCCCTACTATCGGATTTATGGTATGGTTTAATATGTCTTCTATGGGCTGAATTTAGCGAACCCAGGCATTATGACGTTTATGGCAGAGCGCCCTTAAGAACAATGACATGTCGCGCAATCCTCTTTCTGAGACATTGCTTTGAGGATGGAATCTGGCCACATTGTAATGTTTTATTCCTAGTGAAGCCATTTTATTCCTAAACCTTTTGCTTACGAAGGGTGTCCCATTGTCCGATATGACCGCCTTAATAGGTTGATATTTCGGGAAATAATCATATAAGAGTTTTATAAGCACTTCACTAGTATTCGCACTCCGGGTAGTATATAGTTTTACGAAGTGTGAGAACACATCGTAACAAATAAGAATGTATCTCATCCCATATGCTCCGGGTACCAACGGTCCATGAAAATCTAGTGCGACTAACTCTCCTTTATTTTCCCTAGATATAGTCATAGGTACTCTGTCATACTTTACGTTCATAGGCTTGGATTTTTGACACAGGTCACAACAACTCACGTATTTACGGATCTTTCTACCCAGGTTCTTTATATACATTCTATTTTGTAGGTAAAGCAGCATTCTGTTTGTTCCGGAATGTCCTAATTTCTCATGCACTACCCTGATAATTTTAGTTTCCAGTTCCTCCGGGATGTAAACTTTCCATTCTTTGTCATCTTTTCCGCACAGTTTATATACATCATTCAACATCTTATATTTCACGTCACCATTTACATCATTACCTGCCTGATTCATTTCCTCTAAACCTAGCCTTATTAGTTCTATTTCAGGATCGGTCCGCTGATAAGCTCCGATATCCTTGAAATCTTTATGCAATGTAGGCTCTCTAAACATTTTCACCTGCATAATCGTAACGAGATCCTTATCTCCTCCCATTAACTCAGGTATGTCTGTTTTCTGACGGGATAAGTAGTCACATAGGACGTTGTCCTTCCCAGCAACGTGTCTTATTTCTAAGTCAAATTGGCTCAGTTCATGCACGTACCGCGACAACTTACTATTCCCTAATTTCATTCTGTTCAAGAAAGTCAGGCTAATATGATCTGTGTATACGATGACCTTTCGGTTGAATATATACTGCTGGAACTTGGTTAGTGCATGGTACATTCCTATAATTTCTAAACAAGTTACTGATCCCTTGCTTTCAACAGGTGTGAGTCCCCGCGACGTAGTTGCTATTAAATGCTTACTCCCATCTTCGTGTTCCTGCATCAAAATTCCGCCTACTGCAATACATGAGGCATCCACGTATACCATGTATTCTAAATCATCTCTAGGCCTTTCTAGTAAGACGGATTTTTGAAATTGTTCTTTCACTTTTTCGAACGCTTCATCTTCTACTGGGGTCCATTTAAATTTATTCTGTTTCCTGAGTAGTTTGCGTAACGGCGCTACATATCCTGCATATCCTGGGATAAATCTGTCTTGGTAATTAAATATCCCTAAGACTTTCCTTACTTGGCGCACCGTTTTAGGCCTACTGATATTCATAATGGCTTTTATCCTATCCGGATCAGCCGACACTCCGTCTTTTGATATTATATAACCAACAAACTTTACTTCATCTCTGAATAAATTCAATTTCAATGGATTCACCGTCATCCCGCTTCGCAAGAATGTACTTAGTACTAGATCTAGTCTTTCCAGGTGTGTGTCAAAATCATTTGTGTGGATCAAATAATCGTCGACGTAGGCGGTTATGTGAGGTCCAGTGCCTTCCGGAAACATAATATTCAGGGCACGTAATAGCGCGCTCCCGGAGGTCCTCATTCCAAATGGTGTTCGGCAAAACGAATACACAGTCCCTTGGTGGACGAACGAACAATATTTTCGGTCTTCCTTCCTTAATCCAATTTGCCAAAAACTTGAAGTTAGGTCTATGCTACTAAAATATGTCGCCTCTCCCATCTTTGCTAATAGGTGATCAATTGGTTCTGTTTTAAACCTATCGGGCTTCATATAAGAATTAGCCGTTCTTAGATCCAATGTCATTCTTAAAGATTTATCTGCCTTAAAAACCCAACATACAGGACTGACATATTCTGAGTCTGATTTTTCAATTATGCCATCTTGCAGCATTTTAGAGATTACTTTATTAGCTTCGTCTCGGATCAATAATGGTAATGGCCTACTCTTGTGATTATATACCGGTGGATATCCATTGTTATTGAATGCTCATATACTAGGCACCTTCCAGGGATCCTACTGTACACGCCCATATTTTTCATTAAAACGTCTAACAGCCTTTCTTTTTGTTGTTCGTCTAGAGATGTGATGTTTTCCACTTTCCCTCTAAGAATTTCAAGAATTTCTGATTCGCCCATATCAACTTTAATTTCGCCCACATAGTCCTCCTGATAATTATCTTGATCATTTATATTAGTTCCAAACATATTTATCTCGCAACATTTTCCAATGTCGTAATTCTCTTCCATATAAGTGATATCAAAGTCATCGACTTCCGCACATATTTCGTAATCAGCTCGCGAATTTTCTATCGCTGCCGTCACAACATTTACTGGGTTACTACAACCTGCAGTATTAATTACTCTTTCACTTATCATATCACTACTGTCATCTAAGTTCTGCTCAGTGGCTAGACTTTCAACTATAAAACATTCATTTTGGATCGCGAGTTCATCTTCGGAACAGCTTACATGATCATGTACATTACAGGTTAAAAATGGGACTTCTATGACTTTATTATTATCATTGATTTTTAGGCAATTTTCTTCGAAATTCAAAATTCCTTTGTATTCTTGAAGGGTGTCAGATCCTATAATTACTGAATGGGCTAAGTTTTTGACAACAAGCATATAGATTTCAGTTTTCCACTCTCCAATACTCAAAGGTACCATAATTTGTTTATCGATTTTATATTTGGCCTTGCTAATAGCCGTAGTACAATATAATCCTGCTACATTCAGTTCCTGTATTTTTACTTTATTATCTTTAATCTCCTGATAAAATCTGTCACTGCAGACCGAATATTGAGACCCAGTATCTAACATTATTTGAGCTTTTATTTTCCCAATATTCGCCTTGATCTGTGGTGGGTTTAAAATCTGCGAAATTGTAGCTTTATTGACATCCGGTAACATTGTTATACTTTGTATTTCTGTATTAGGCCTAAAACTGGAAGACACTGTCCTCACTAAAGATGCACTACGACCTGTTACTACATCTTTAATTAGTTTAAAGATCCACCTGGAGTTCCGTTACTCCCTTCCCTAGTTATGTCACTTTGATTAGTACGGAATTCACTAGCCTCGGGGTTTACTGACTGGCGTGTTTCTGCCCCGTGTCCCTGATCACAATCTTCGCTCGGTGAGAACCGTATATATCTTCCTTCGATCAGCTGGCCATTTCTTACATTCCTTTCTGTATTACTGGGGTCCGTTTCCGAGAAAGATATGTGGTTCACTGACATTTGCTGGGGGCGTGCTCCGTTCCTACCGCTATCATTATTACGTGAAGTCTGACTCTGCTGTTGACCTCTAAAATTATTATTATTATTTCTCTGGTCATTTCTACCATTTGAAAAATTATTACTGTTATTATTCGGGCCATTTCTGCCATTAGAATAATTATTATTCCCAGCTCTATTATCCCTATTGTCAGCCTGGCCTTGGTTATACCTTGCTGTATTCCCAGTCTGATTAGAATTATTCCTACCGTTTCCATAATAATTCGTCCCATTATTTTGCTGGTCCTGGCTTCGATTCCGTTGATTATTTCTTTCGGTATTTCCATATCTCCTATCACACCGACTCCCTTCTTCAAATTCTGTTAATAAATTCAGCATTTCGGCATAAGTATTTGGTTTAGCTACAACAAAATGGTTATGAATATCGGAGCTAAAGTGCTTCATAGCTAATTGGATGACTCCTTTTTCATCTAATGACCCCTCTAGTGACTTAGCGATTTTTATTAAGCGCATTAGGTACTCTGTCATTGTCATGTCACCCTTATCGTTGTACCTCCCAGAGTATAATTCTGTCCTGGCCTTACTCTGCCTACTTGCACCCCAATATCGTTCCATGAATCGCTTTTTAAACTCAGCATAGCCTATTCCTTCCTCTAGTACAAACTGGCACCAATCATTGCACCGCCCAATTAATCCTTTTTGAATAACGATCATTTTATATTCTTCTGGTATGTTTTTCAACTTAAAATAGGTTTCCATATCAGATATAAAGAGATGTGGATTTGATAGATTTTCATCCTTATATCGGGGTAAAGCCCACTCTAATCCAAGGATTTTATTTAACGGCATATTACTCTGATGCACCACGGGGTTAACAGTATGGTTACTGAGACAGACATCGCTTCGCTTTGTTTCAGAATCGTTGCTAATACTGGGAGTTCGTTGCTCTCCGTTATTTAGTTCATTTATTGGCAAAGTTGCCGCATTTAACAGATTTACCGTTGGAGAACACGTCTCCCTGAAATTAGCATCGCTTCGCCTCAAAGAAGTGTCACTACTAACCTTATCTATTTTCTCTACCACATTGGTCATTTCTTTTGTTATAGTATTTTGCACATTTACAACCTTATTAAGTTCCTGGTTTAATTTGACCTCTATTTCCTTAACCTGGCCTTGAACCCTGTTACTCAACTCCCCTAAATCATCAGAAAATGCCCTTACTAAGTATTCCTCCATACTCTTATTTTTTTCTTTGATTTCCTTCTGTACTAAGCCATAATTATCTTCAATTTTCTTATCAATTGAATTTACAGTTCTGACAAGTTTTTGTCCAACTTCCCTATCTTGATTCAAAAATTTACTTTCTACATCTTTCTTATGAATATCCAGTTCGCTTTCTACTTTATTCACCCTCTCATTTACTTTAGCATTATTTATTTTACTTTCCTCAGTCAACTTATCAATTCTTTCATTATTATGCTGTAACTTTTCGGCAATTTGATCTACAGATTGCTTAATTTCACTTGAGTTTCGTTTGATTTCATTTGCTAGTTTCCTACTTTCTTCTGCCATCAATTCCCTATTTTCCTTCGCATTTTTCTGATTTTCTTCCCTATTATCATTTGAAATTTTATCCATCTTTCCCATTATTAATTGCATTGCTCCCCCAAACCACGACGGCGGTGCTTCATCTACAGTTACCTGATTATTCCCTACAGGCCCTACATTTTTATCGGCTACCTGATTCGTCTCTATAGGCACTACATTTTCATTAGCTGCTTGAGCTGATGGCCCCTCAAAATCATCGCTAACCTGGGTGTTTTCCATACTTATTTTACCATTATTCTGTTCTATTTCCCTAGTTTCTGCATTTATTATTTGTTCCATGTCGTCATTTGAAAGCAAATCCTGCCCGCTCTGTGATTCTACTTCTTCCATCTCGTGAGTAATAGTTTTACCACTGCGTAATGTTGTCATTCCTATCATTGACCTAATAATTTTCACTGCACTGAATAAACACTGGTATTAAAGCCATGCACACTTACCTTCATGTACATATAAATAACAACACTCAGACATAAATGGCACTCTTACAGTTAGCAAGCACATACATACCCTCTTACAGCTAAATTTTTACAAAGAATTTTATCTTCTTTCTTGCTTCCTATTTTCCTCTCTTCCCTCTTCTTTCTTTGCCCGCTCCTATTCTTTCTTCCCTATTTTTGACTGTTCAAAGGGGGGGTTTGGGATGATTTTCTGCAAACACTAGCTGAATATCTCGCGTTTTTCGAGCCCCTTACGTTGCGGCACCACTATGAAGCGGGTCTTGCGCCCCTTGGTTCGGGCTAACCACTTTTTATCAGCTCCTACCTTGTCTAGAAGATTTACAGGAACCGGCCTCGGCTGCTCTGCGTATACACCAGATTATCTTCTCTTCTCAGGTTCGGTGGGGGGGGGGTAATTAATTATAGCTCTTAATAATTAATAAAGTCAATTAAACTGCAAAGTTATCTGGTAAGAGCAAACTTTATTATCTTTTGCAATCACTTTGAAGTTATAAAATAATAATGCAACTGTAGTGCGAATTTCAGGGGGGGTAGAATGATCTAGCCTCGGAACGTAATGTTTATTTGTGACGTTCTCGTCCTCTAAATATTGCAGGATAAAGTTCCTTGTCTATTATTCGTCGTCCACAGGTACTTACATGTGTATCACTGATTCTACAGGTGGTATAGGCTATAATGGAGCCTTACCGCAAGTTCCTCCGTAGTCAATGAAGTTATTTAAAATAATACTTGCAGTGACCTGGATCAGTCCAAGGTCGCTGAATATTAGATAAATATAGGAGAAGCCCTCTGCTTCCCTATATAAATATAATTGATAAAATATGGACCTCACGCTAATCGTGTGGTCCCGATGAAGATATCAAATATTCCCGCAGTCTATGACGACTAGCGAGTAATAATAATATATCCTCCCAGAGCCTTTGACTCTCTAGGAACAAGTGATCACGCCGTATCGGCCTCATTCTACCCTGCCGTCATTCTGTCCTATACCCCCACCTTTTTACGCAACAAATCACAACTTATGTTAGTACATTTTAGAGAATTTTCAGTTGTCAGATTGTTTTTCATTGGCTATTTAATTTCACGCGTCTGATGCTACAGCAGTGAAACTGCTTGGAGCTAGGTTTTTCTACACTTCTCCGTATAGCTAGTCAATTCTACTTACAGCTATACAGAGTTAGTTTTCCCGTAATCTTTCGTGGAACTCAGCTATTCAGTGCGTATTACACTCTTTCATACATTTTTAGTTCAATAGAGCCCTGCTTCTAGTAACAAAAGCTGTCTACAGTTCCCTGTGGTGAATGAATACAGAAAGTGGATTTTGCTTGCAAAATACATGGAATTCTGTCTGAGACATTTGGTATTTTAAAGTTTAAGTCTTATTTCCATTCCCAGCTACTATTAACTTTAAAATATATTATACTTGTAACCTTTTAATATAATATTTCAGCCATGTGATATTTGTAATCTGACTATTGTTTTTCCTTAATGTAATTTACTTTGAATAATGTTTAAATTTATTTAGCACGTCATGATACTGGTGTTTATCTGGTTACCAGGATCGTGACCTTATCAACCATCACAATTCGAAGTGGAAATTTAACATGGTCCTTAAAGTTTCCTTGTTACTTTTCGTGACAGAAATAGTATTAAATTTGGGCAACAGAAACACGTTCTGTGTTTCAGTTGGACATTCTATTAGTGTGACAGACTTTGAGCCTATCTTCACAGAATTGTGAAATTGAAGTTTAGAGCATTGAAAAGGTCATCTTTGGAAATCAAGTGCCATAAATAATGTATAAAAGGTCATAAAAACATCAATATTTTTATCTAGAGGTACTTATGCTTTTTTGCAGTGCTCAGAATTTTGTGTTGAAGTTCAATCGATTCAAATCAGATTGGTTGGATTTCCCTGGCAATCACATTTATAAACAATTCAATGATACGAGTTAAATTAAATAACTTTTAATCTATACATAAAAGCTAGTTTAACAATAATTTTCTACTTTATATTACTTTATATCTACATTAAGTCACATTCTTATATTGTGGCACAATATGAACGATTCAACAAATTGATCAATACCATAAAACATATGAACAAGCTAATGAAATATCGGCTTCATTACACTGCAGAATTCTAGAGAGAGAATTCCCAGCTCATGAACATGGCAACATCTAAGTATAAGGTATACAGAGTGTATGATATATAAGTTCTATGTGATTTCACTGGTCCATGAGATACGATATGGAAAGGCTCACGTTTCGCCCATTCATCATTATAGTGTGGAGGTGCATCAGTTTCGCCTTTCCACCTAGAATCCCCATGATGAATTAGCAAGCATGTCTTACATGCGTGAGATGTACAACTCCCCTATCACTTTCTACCAGTTCAAATTTTATTTCTCCCATTCGTGGCCTAGAACTATAAGATTCTTTTCTTAATAGCATCTATAGGCCTCTCAGTAGATAGTAGCAAATTTTACGGATAATAACCTAGAAAGATTTTAAAGGATTTTCTACAGAAATTGTTATCTAATTATTTAATTAGATGTTATTTAATTATATAAAGTATGTAATGACGTTTTTAAAGTTATTATCCTTATCAAATCGTCACCTGAGTATTGAAGTGTACCATATCCATCTAGGTACGGTTTGAGAAAAGACAAAAATAAATTGAGACTCACACGTAATGTGACATAAAACAATAAAATATATCGGTATTAAGAGGTTGAAAATTGGTTTTGCAGTAAATGCATAAGGTTACATACTAAGATTTCCAAATACACATTTTCTCATTATTTGCACTCTAGTACCCAGCTAACGAAATCCTGTACGTGATTATATTTTCACTAGGTACTACGATGTACCATAAATGGTTAAAGGGGGTAGACAATCTTAATGATTATACTATCACCTTTTTTCTTCCGATTTATCTCCTTTAGGGACTCCCTGGTGTGTGGTCAGCACAATCCAGGTATGAATATGGAAAAAGTTTCAGAAATAATGAAATTACACATTCACGGCACAAACATGTTTATTTAGGATCTTATTTTCTATAAATGCATTTATTTTTTTCATGCAACTTAACTTACTTCCTCAAACGATTCAATTAACCTCTTTAAAGAGCTCTTAAATAGTAAAGCCAAGTACTAGCCTATAATTTAATAAATTATTAAGTATCCTAAAGTGTTTTGCAGATGACAAGCCGTTTGTCCTCCTCCTTGCTTAGATACGCGGTCCAATCAGAGACGGCGAGAAGGAGGAAAGACTCTTACTGCTAGCGGCACTTCGTTAGCTCGTACACGTGATTGGCGGTGAAGGAATTGGCTTCTCATTTGAAAAATACTGTAGATACCTGTTTTCATTAATAAAGTGTGGGATTACTCTCTATTTTTACTTTCATAAATGCCTATTTTAATTATATTACTGCGTCTTTCTGAAGTTTAAGTACCGCTTTTGCCTGCCTACTTTGACCAAAATAATTGCGGGCTCTAGTTGTAAATAAGGCCCGGTAGTTAATGCCCTATGAGAAGACGAAATATGCACGAAAATATGCTTTAAAACTTGTAGAATGTGCTCTGGAGCCAATGACGCACGCTCTATCAATTAAATAATTTTAATACTTTACGTTCTCTTATTAGCTGAATTACATTATAAATTGACTGGGTCAGCGCAACAGTGGTCTAAGCCGCCTTTTAAAAGTGAAGAGTAAAAGCAACTATGGACTTCCTCAAAAAAGTGTACAACAAACTCCAGTCTTAATTCAGAAAAGAACTGTAGATGTTATGGACTTCCTCAAAAGTGTACAACAAACTCCAGTCTTAATTCAGAAACAACAATGTAAACTAAACAATTTGTAAATAATACTGTAAATATCTCGTGATATACCTAGCAGGTAAAACACGGGTTGTATGTTAGAACAAATAAAAAATAAAAAATAAAGTAATAGTTCCAGACTTGTAGGCTTTCATAAACTTTTATAAATACAGTTTTGTTGGTATTGGGGTTTTCTATGGTGTTTGGTCAACTTAACTACAATGTTACATAGTCTTTTTTTCAGATTGTTCAGCGATGCCTTATTATAATTTTTTTGAGACCCTGCTATGCTGTTTTCTTGGTTAGACCATTGTTGCACTGGCATTCATTTCTGCTTGACAGAAAAGAAAAAAATATTTCGATAAATTTTGGATTTTTACATGCAGTGAAACATTATTTTAAGAGGGTAATACATGTAGATTAGTTTTATTTGCAAGTTCCAATAATTATTCAGTTGTACACTCGACGAAGATACATGAAAAAGCTCACTTTTATTCTTCACAGTTCCTTCAACACTTACCTCATTTGCAGAAATAAGATTGTCATGAAATTAATTTTACATGAACGTGAGAAGATCGTTAATAGTCTCTAGTTCCTTTGGTTTTATTTATCTAGGTTTTAAGAATGTTGGTTTCCCTTACAAAAGAGGAATTCTTTTTCAGGTAACAGAGTACCGACTTCAAAACTACCAAGAGCTGGTCTAATCGGTGCAACTCTATACAGGCCTAAGAATAAAGTTAATTCTCCCAAGGCACGCAAATGACATTACTATCTAATTTTCCATGTCGGAGAGATTAGACCACCTCAATTACACAAAATAGTAAAAGTTGTATAAATTACATTGCGAAACTACCTTTTTAAAAACTTCGTCAATTCAATAAATCTTAGTAAATTGAAAACTAATGATGGGAAACGTCACTTGAATGTTATACAGTCAGTTCCGAAAACAGGATGCTATGTACCATCAATAAATTTATTGTACAGTCGGTTCTCTAAATATTCACTTATCCAAATATACTGTAAATGTTTGAATTAACACAGATATCTACAGGTAGGGGGAAAAAAGCAGACCGACTCTTGTAACTGATTTCACAGTCTTGTGATACGTAAATAAATGTAAGAGATGTAACGGAAACACTTGTTTTCACAAGCAATGCAAATTACGTGAAATCATTTTTCAATTCAAGCAATGTTCATTTCAATACATTCCCTGTTATCCTGTGAATGCCGCTAGGCATGCGCAGTGGCTCATATCGGCAACTTAGATATTTTAGTCCGTAGTCGGTCCGCGTTTTTTTTCCCTACCTGTACAGTATTTGAACTTTTGTCAGAAATATACCATTAAATGTGACAAATAAAGAAAACGTGCACAAATATTTTAATATCAAGTAAATATGATGCATTATCTCTAAACTAGCAACGTTATTTCAATCGTGTCTGGTAGCACATTTTAACACAGATGTAATAGAGTGCTTTATTATAAACATGATTTTTCATAAACTTCCGTGCCCTAGTAATAAGCTTAATACAATTTTATGAATATGATGAAGCTGTAGGACAAAACAACCTGTCAGCTTCACCCTAGATTTTTAGGTGGGTAGTGTAAACTTTACCGGTATGGCGTTAAGGCGTTTGCTTGTGAAAGCGAATTTAGCATTTAGACAACTGACCTGGGCTCGTATTTTCCGTTAAACTATAATTTCACTTGTTTATATATTCATTGGAATACAACTCCCAGTATATTTAGAGTACATGAAGTGTAACTTTCCTGTCCGATAAGTCGAACCGTGATTACCTGGTCGTGTGTATGTCAGTTACAATGCCAGAGATAAATGTACTGTTTTATCCAATAATACCTACTACGAAACTCCAACTTTTCCGTTTCCGTTTAAATCCCTAATGTCAACGATCCAAGGCCGACATTATCGTAATCTCGTTACGTGGACAGGATGGCTGTGACGCTTCTGAAGGCAGCAGCAACAAAATACGTGTTCAATGTTATTCCGTCATGTTATTTCCATCTCACATGCTATATTTTCATAAATTTCATCACAATAAGTACAGCATAAAGATTTTTTATGGCAGAATAAGGAGCCCATGATTAGGGGTCCGGATGTTTCTCGAGTTTCAAACATTCATAGATGAGATGTTAAAACAAACTTTTTGTTTGACCATACGATAATACTCTTATTACAAGTGACGCAATGGTATCATGACCGCCAGCTTGGTCTTGTGGTTAACGTCGCTGACTACAGATCCGTCGGCCCGGGTTCGATCCGGGTACCTCCTCGGATTTTTCTAAGATAGGGAGGTCTGGTAGGGGTGCAATCAGCCTCGTGATTCAAATTGAGGACTATTTGATAGAGAAATAGCGGCTCCGGTCATGGAAACCACCATTAACGGCCGTGGGTGTCGGCATGCTGACCACATGACCCCCAATCCTTCATCTGCCTATGGTAGATGACGCAGCGGCGGTCGGGTGGTAGGCCTTGTCCATTCAGAGATGTAGCACCACGGAGTAATTGTATGGTATTGATATTCTTTTATAATTATATTTTCAGGTGTAGTATCGATTATTGTCGAACACGGAGCGGCCTTGAAACCTTGACTTCAGCAAATGAAAGTGCATAATAAACAAACTATATTTATAATAAAATCAATTCTGTCTGTGTTAATTTTAATATTACTAAATTCAGTTCATTTCGTATATTTTTAATATGAGTTGTTTGACTCAAAAGCGTAAAGAGACGCCCTGCCTCCTGCATGCACTCTGGTCTGCCATCCATCTGAAAAACGAGACCTACTATGAGCTGTTGTCCGTGAGTAGTTTGCTTCATCAATTAAAAGGTATACTAAAAACGCAAAATTTAAACATTTAATTATGGTCCAGCCAAAAAAATCCTATACAACTTGCCTGTAATGGTAATTACGACAATCGTATGGAAACTATGAAACACGCTTTGCTCGTTTCATCAAAACATAGTTCAGAAACAAGAGACCTTGTTGTTATAGCTTCTCCTCTCGCTAGTGCAGTTCAACATTCTTACCCCTTCTCAAGCTTCCTCCCTCATGCGCATCTGCCTCTCGCCTCTGATTAATACCACGGTAAAGTTCCCGCACGATATCTGTGCCGATTGCCTAAGTCATTGCATTACGTTTTCGTGGGGACTATAGCGTCGATTGGCCTGCTAACTATCTCTCTCGCACAACAGTACCTCCCTTTCTATTTGTAAAGGCCAATCTACCTCTCTCTCTCTCGCACAATAGCTGTCTCTCTCTAGAGAGTAACGGTCTCATCGGCACAGATTTCGTGCGAGATCTTTTATTTGCCGATATAGATATTGTTCTTTACTGAAACGGAATAATTGAAAGAAATATTATAGATTTGTAAAATTGTATTATTCGTTTTATAAGTTTATTAGTAGTAACTTTTATTTTGATAATATATTTCATCAAAGACTTAAAAATTATATTATAATAGCCTATTAATCAATCAATGCAAAACGTAGGACTTCACATAACTCTTTTACTCTAAATTAAATATAAAATTTTTTTTCATAACGCTTGAGAAATAATCGGAGGTACTTTTTTGCACGCATATATATATATATATATATTTGGCATCTTTCACTCATATTAAGGTATTGCCCTTCACACGCACTGTACAAATAATGGGGATCAATTATGCTATTATCTATAAATATTTAGGTTACAGTTTTTAATATTATTATATCATATCATCATCGTCACTACTTTTGACTTTCACTACCTCTTACTTGCAGCAAAACTGGAAATGGTAGGACATGTAAAAAGCAGAAATTCATTATTATCACAATACATTCTCCATCTTTGGCATGAACTCCCGCATAGCCTTGTAACTTCCAGAGTGGTCGTTGCCTTTTTTATGATACTCTCCCGTGTACTGGTGCGGCATAAATCATTGTCTTTGATGTCGTAAGGAAGTTATGACAAGTCGTGCAACGAGTAGTACATCTATCTGCGTGTCCCGTGCACCTTTATTCATCTGACGTGTGATGAGTGCTATTTGGAAGCCGTCAGCTGATACTCGTCATACGGAAGTTCATGTTGAGCCATGCTTCCGCGAGTACGGCTGTATATGATACTCCTCATATATCATGAAGCATTATGACTCCTTTTCCAAGAGGGGATAAGTCGAGCATACAGCAAAATTGAGTTATGTGAACTGTGGACTTCAGGAGACACGTCATGATAATCAGCTTGTCAAGCCCCTCCCACTCTCACATACGCACTCTGCACCTCGTAATACCAACTCTGTTTACTAGCTTAATATATAACGTACCGTTGAAAATTTTCGTGCATGTCAATTTCATTAGGCCGGTCGATTGAACAATTCGGCTTTCTGACCCTGATCCCAAGTTCGACCCGGCCCAAGTCTGTCTGTCGTATTTATGTATGCTTTCGTGACAAGAAATATCATTTATACTTACACGTTGCTGTAGGCCTATGCATCTCTATTGGCTGTTACAAAAAGACCACATTAATCCTGAACGGCGAACTTATTTTCCTTTGAATATCAACTAGCAGTTTCATCGGTATAGTTGGCCTATGAGTAGTTTTATGTTCTCAGTCTGGAATAATTGTGTTTTGTGTGAGAATAAGAGTGAAAATTATTAAAGTGTGTCAAAGAGAGATCAAAATATCCTAGAAAGTCGGCAGATAGGAGGGTAGGCCTACATGTTTTTTTGAATGGCCATACCCACTTTATCTCTATTTCTGTCGCTCAGTCGGTGACTTAATACGTACATGAATAATGTCCCCTCGGCAGTATTTCTCTGTAGATTTACAGCCATCCAAAAGATCTCTTGTGGAACAATACCGAAGCAATTCAATGATGGTCTAATTGAGGCCTAATTCAGAGCAACTGAACCAGTCCAGTGTTGCCAACCCCTGTTTGGCCAAAAAAAGGAGATTGGTACCAAAAAAAGAATGAGATTAAAGTAGATTTTCAAATTTAAATCGGTAGGCCTACCACTTTTCCATAAATATACATGGAAAATATTGGTCGTTTTCAAAAACATATCCTAAAATTCACATCAAAACGCCTAAAGTGAGATTTTGTGAGATATTTTATTCTTATTTAAATATTTATACAAAACAAGAACACCCGAATGAGCAAGCGCTCGTGCTCGGGCACATTACAAAATACAAATACATAAAGAAAATATAATTAAATCAATACCTAAAAAATCATGATAAAAAAGAAAGGACAGAAAAGTAAAAAGAAAAAAAGGAAAAGTAGTAAGAACAAAAATTGAAACCCCGAGTTATTACAAATAAAATCGTTCCTTAATTGTCTACTAAGTACAGAGTGAAGCAACTATTGAACTATGAAATAAGATTTTTTATAAACTTATTGAATTTTTTGTTGTTCATAATATGTACTATTTCTGGATGTGACCTAATTATAGAGTTATATAGAGTTATAAGTGATGTAATGTTTAATGTAAGAGATTCCATCTTGTCATTCTCATAGCTGAATCCACACATTTTACAGGGTTGTCACTTTTAACTTAATTGTCCTCGCTCTCATACATGTCCACTCTCACCGTCAAGGACCTATTCGACAAAAATGTCGATTATCCATGTTTCAGCACCGAACTAGACTTTGATTTTGATCTCGATTTACATTTAACTACATTCCATGACAAAGTAAGATCAGAAAAAAAGGAAAAAAATATATTTTAAAAGGAAAATGTCATAAAGTAAGGAGATTTCCTATGTTTCTAAAAGTTTTAAAGTAGAAAAGTAGACAATGTTAAAAAAAGGTAATCTCCTTCAAAATAAGTAGACATGGCAACACTGAACCAGTCGCTACGCTTTGGATGTCACGAAGGGATGGGAATGACAGCATAGTTACGCAACTGAACCAATCGCTAAGCTTTGGAGGTCAGGAAGGGAGGGGAAGTAGGAGAATGATTTCACACTTTCAGAGTACTGCTCGACAGGCCTGGTCTAATTAAAAGTAAACAGCTTCGTTAAACAACCATAGCAAACAGTCAAACAAACAAATAAATAAGCACTTTCATTATCTTTGCATTTAGGCTATTTATATTCAGCTTTGTTCCATGAAAGAATTCCTCCTAAGATCCTTTTACTATTGCAAATATAACTTTCTTTATGAAGTTAAAAAATGTCGAGTTCCAACCAATACTAGAGTTAGTTTAAGGTGCTAATTAATTACATGTGCAACGGATGTTTGGGATTTTATCATAGCTTTTAAAAAATAACGTAATTATTCCTTACATTTGCTACATCCATTGCAGACAGAGGACCTAACGTCCGACCACTGCGTCATCTTTTTCCGTCTTTCGGCTTTATGATTTTTTTTTGTGTCCTCCCTTACCCCCCGGAGTGCCAAGCAATGAAGCTTATCATCTCCGGTCAAACCAAATTTTGGTAACCATTTGTTTGATGTGTTTACCTAATAGTGCCCTTATATAGCCTACATCCTGATGGGATGTGTGGTGAAATTGACATGCTTGGGCTGTGTACTTGTGTCGTTGTGTATTAGAGCAGGTTTGCCTTTCTTGCCATGAAGTCGATTGCTTGTCCTTTATTGTGTTTGTTTAGTATCGTGTAGAGATGTTTTCTAATGTATGTAGCAGCGCGTGTATCTGTGTGAGGGGATTATTAGCCAGTCCGGCATTTGCCTATGAGCAAGGGAAACCCCTCAAAAACCTCGCTCGGATTGGGATAGTGGGCGTAGCCCGGCCAAAGGCCATCTATCAGGCCGATGGCAGGTGTGTTTAAGCATGCGGACTCCCACAGCATTAATTGCCCTTTTGACCCGGATTACAAAAATTACCTAATCTACGCCGCCACCCGGACCATACAGGGCCGCGACTCGTCGGGGGAAGGAGTTTCTATGGATCACATACATACTTTTTTCACCAGACAAGGACATGGAGGGCCTCCCCGGAGGTGTGATCAATCCAATGCCGGGGCAACAAAAACACATAGGACGAGACACACCAGTCACACACACTCATTCCGAACATGGCGCGGATGGGATGAAGATGATAACGTTGACCAGATGATATCCGGGGATCCCATCGGCCTAAAGTTACCCGACATCTGTCTCAATGGTGTAAAAGGAAAAACAGGGCCCGATTCATGAGAGGAACGAACGCAGCTCCTGCGCCACTGCCGGGGCATAAACTAATTGCAGAAGTTGATATTTAGAACATAGAGATTAACAAGAAATTATTAAGAGCACCAACATACGTGGAGTGTTTGTTCATCACGTGCTAACGCAGCATTATTATAGTAATTTTCAATCTCAGCAACATCCAATGAAGTACCATACTTTGCATCATTGTGCACAGTGACGTGTACTATTATTTTCCTAAGATGTTATGTATGTAATTAAAGAATTATCCTAGGTGATTGGTTATTCATTTATCGTTATATTAAGATAATTTTTTTTATTTTTTATAATTCGTCTTACGTCCCGTACCTTTAGCGAATATATAATTTTCCCTTCCAAATTTACTAAGTCGAAATTACTGCCAGTGTTTCTTCAGGCCTTTCTATCCGTGTGAATACCGTGTAGTGTTTTCTGGAAGAGCAACACCGACAATTCGTAACATGATCCCATTAACTAACTGCTCTGTAATCCCTGAATATTTTTATCATCTTTATCGTAATCCATCAAGACCTGATTTTAAATGGAATTCCCTTTTTATGCTTCAGCATGAAACGTTATCACATTGAAATAAAAAGGGACATTACTGAGTATGTTCCATTCACAAACTATGTGATTTAAAATTCCCCTTTTTCCCCTTTATTAGCGTCAGTTTCCTATTTTAGGAGCTTTCCCTTTCTGATTCCCTTTTTGTTAATATACTTTAAAATGTCGTAGATTACCCGGTATTTAGGTTAAAAATAGTTTTCACTGGTTCACCATTTAAACAAGTTGAATGAATTGCAAACAAAGGCTTTAATGAACCCAAATTTGGAGACTGAACCGTATGCACATTCAGATTTCTACCAGGGGCTATCACACGACTGCAGGGGTGTTTATCTAAGGAGGAATGGTGAAAGAAGTTGACAACAGGCTTGAGGGATTTGACAAAAACTAGCTCAATGTTGATAATGTTAAGAGCCAACGAGCATAGGTGCATCACCACATTAATTATGTAGGTTCGACGCACTGTAGCTAAGTTCTCATTTTTACTGTCACTGAGATTGGCCACAAGTTGACCGAAATATATCTGATTGTTTACGTTTTATATTTAAAATTTTAAACACAAAAGACTAGATCACGAAAAGTTTGTCTAAAATCTATATATATACGATATATACATATATAGTGTATGAACATAATAGGACTTACACGACTCTTCCTGCTAACATATCTATACCGCAACATTGCATTGCAATACTTAGGTTTGTACGCCCTCAATTGAAAACCTATTGAAATGCAAGGACTTAATATTTAGAGTTGAAACAAGTATACACCTGGTTTCCCAGGTTGAGAAGTCATTTTTTTTTGTACAAAAAATATTTTGCGTTCAGGTAGATAGAATCTGACATTGTAGCAACTGGAAATGTTTAATGCAATCAAGTTCAAGTTTGTTTAATGAAGTGAAGTGAAAAATTAAACAAACATGTAAATCTCCTATTAATATGTTTACATCACTTTCTCCCTATTTTTTGTAATAATTTTCCTTTTTTAAGATTAAAAATGTGCCCTTTAAAATGTGGTCTTTGCTAATCATCTGACTTGTGAACTTGGCCCATCATTTGTTTTTATCATCCATTGAAAGAAAAATCTTTGCTTAATGAACCGTATCAATCACTTCATAATGTAATGGCTATTGCTAGACCACAATTTATTACGGTAAAAAAGTAGGATGTGTTTGTTATATTCTGCTACAGTAAGACTTCTTTTGCAAAGTGAATTTGCAAACAATTCTCGGTGCACTCAGTAGCATATTGTATAACTATGCAATAATATCAATAATGAACTCTGTTCACATCCGTGCATTTCCAAGTACAGTATAAACTAATATTCCATGATTACAGCATTTATGGAGCATGTGGGACAATTTATGGCTATTTGAAAACGGCCAGGGCTTAGGAAATGGGTTTAATGCAGAATACATATGAAACTGGCGCATACAACTGCTTACTTGCTGTCACCCACAATATGGCTTATGGTTTAAATTTGTGTTGTTTATCACTTAGTTTCTTAAAGGAATTTAAATAGTTTAAAAACCATTTCAAGAAGGTAAATTTAAGGTATTTATATAAAAGTATCCCCCTTTCAACCTCAGGTAGGCCTAATTCAATTGAGAGATTGAGGCTATATGGTCAATATACTATAAATGGCACTTTTCTTGACTGTACTCACTAATTCTTTATTCATATATTTTCCTAGTTTTTGGCAATGAACTTTCGGGATTCATAAAATATAGGCTATAATATTCCTTTTTCTTGCTTAGGAATTTTGTATTGCCATTGAGTAAGTAAGTTCTCGTCATGCTAAATGAAGTCATCCATGTTAAGAGTAGAAAGAAGATCCAGGACCGAACTCGGGCCGGATATGTAATAAGAAGCACAAACCACTAATGTGCGAAGGCGCTGATTTCCTCACTGCTAATACTTCATACTACAAATAGAGATTGACAGTGGTATACGTGTAACATACTAATATTAGTTAGACCACGCCTGTTGAGCAGTATTCCGAAGGTGTGAAGTCCTTCTATACTTACCCTCCTTTCGAGACCTCCAAAGCGTAGCGACTGGTTCAATGGGAACCTTTTACGTGCAGTTAAAAATTTGTCCACCAGAGCGCAGCAGGGTCTGAGGAGGTCCTGCCATCTCGTTCTGCCATATACTTATGCGTATCAATAGATGTGAATAATGTTGGCTTTCCTATAAAAACTGGCGATTAATAACGTTTAAGTTATATTCCAGAAATCAGATACCTATATTCTGCCTAGGAGAGTGTGAGATCGCCAGAAAAAGTATTGATTTGTTAAAAGAATTAAATAATTAATGTCTGTCTGAAGTAATAATTGGTTGTAATTATTAAGTCGAAAAGAACCCGTGGGGTGTTTCAGCAAAAACAGGAACAATAATTATTTTGCAGTGGCAGAGACATGTGTAGCTTAGTGACAAATAATTCAAAATATTAAAATTATTCCTGTATATCGCGATGACATTTGTATTCGTTAAATGGCGAAGAAATATTTCAAATTTTATGAAACATTTAAAACTTGTTGTACAGTACTTCACAAAGAAAACATCCCATCTTCTTTAGATTTATAACCATAGTCGTAAATATGTTAAAAACATTCTTTTACTGTAAGTCATTTTTAAAAAGTAATTTAGGTTCATGGTTGTTTGCTTTCACAATATTCTGTATATATTTCAGCTTTCGGTTATGGATTTACTGTGTGGTAAACAGATGCTAATATTTGATTAATATAACATAGTAGTTATAAAAGTAAAGAACTTGGATACAAATATGTAAATATTTTGTTCCTATTATCATTAATATTTTATAAATAAATTTAGGTTACGTTTGCTTGCTTCTAAATAATATCCTTCAAAGGCTTACGAATAAGACATGCTCCAGAATTATAGCTGTCATTAAGTTTTTGTGTGGAAAACAAATAAAAATAAAAGTATTTGAATAGTGTATCATATTAGTAATAGAATGTTCTTTTCATGAAGTCAACGTAATTTGAAAGAAGCTGGAATGTCAAAATAAGGTAATAAGGAAATGATTTTCTTGTGATTATTACTATAGGCCTAAATGCGTAATATTTTTAACGTCAACGCCCATCCATAATATAGGTTCATACTTTTTGTTTTAGAATTATATTGCATAAGTTTCAGAATTATGGCTCGCAGGGAATTGTTATTCATTGTACTGGGTTCTCATATGCTAATAATTCAAAATACTATGTTCTCTTCGATTCGAGTTAAAATATCTACGTGCATCGGTAATTCCAGTTCTAATATAGTGTTTTAATATCATTAATGTGCATTATAAAAGTGAGTTGTATATAATAACAGTGTAGTTGATTTATTTATCTTTTTATTTTTTATTTTTTGTATTTAGAGGGAAAAAATTGCCAGTGCCAATTGCCAGTATAGAAAGGAAAAATATGCTTTGACGTCTTCTTTAAAATATGTATATATTTTTTAATCTTCAATTTACAAGAACAACCAATGTCTGTAAGAATAATTCAGTTTTGAAATTGTTTCAATTTTACGATTTGTTTTAATGTTTGCAATGAAAAAACTTACGAATTTAAACAAAATATTAATCATTTTATTATACAAATGATAAAAAATGTGAAACAGAAATATGTGAATTTTTGTTATGAAGTTGATAAATTAAGTAAGTTGTATTTATCAAATACTGTCCATAGAAGTAATTTTGTATCATAGTTTGAAAGAGAATAAATGATTGAGTTTCCTGCTGGGCGAACTTTCTGTTTAAAGCAACAGAACATAAGTGAATCTTGTCCATTTGATGAAGATATTTGAAACATGGCCTTCTGTTGTAGATAATGAGAATACTACTTCTTGTTAAGTTTTATTCTTTGTAAAAATGATTAAGAAAGTGAGTCAAATCTGAGGATTTGAAAGTGTTGAGCGAGGAGATTTGAAGGAAATCATAGACTATTAACTATTAGCATCCGTTTAATCTTCCTTATATTTTATAACCATATATTTCGTAAAGCATATGTGTACACCTCTGTTTTACACAGAGGATCGCCACAACATGTTTTCTGGCATTCTGATTGATGTTTAAATAGTATGTTCCATTATGTTCAATGGACAGCAGATGACATGCTTGGACCTCTTTTGACCCTGCTGCCACCTATCGGGAGTCGCTGACAGAAAGGTTCCCATTGCGAATGACTTCACTCTTCGGAGTACTGCTCGACAGGCCTGAGTTACTAATCCATTTATACTACGTGAATTTTGTATTGAACCAATAATGTTTAGAAATGCCTGGGATAAAGATAGTCACGGTAGTTTATCCTATAATATGCTTGCTAGGAACACGAGAATGCGGTTGCGGTGACAGTATATTGATCTCAGAACTAAGTTGTAGTACACCCCTGTCGTTAATAAACATATAACCTTATAAAAACCATACATTATCGTTCTGTTTACAAGTGAACGAAACGTCATGTCAAGATCATCCCTTCGGCTTTAGTGGTATCCGATCTATACATAGCGTCAGTAGAGATAGAGAAAATAATTTTCCTAAATATTGGTTTCCGATGCTGATATTTACATACGGTGTGTATGTGAAGCCAATAACGGGTGCCACTTTCGAATTTTTCAAGGCAATACTCCAAACTTATACACTATGTACTGTGTTTTCTGTTGTGCACACTCACTGCTTTTCATACCTTATCTCGAGCAGGAACACATTCCGACAGATTATTGAGTACTTTCAACAGTATCTGAACATAACTTACTTAGAAATAATAGCTTAATACTTTTATTGAAAATTGTATGTTTTTAAAACGTGAATTAAAAAGTTAAAATCTCCTATTAACTTTACTCAATAGAATTCAGTAAATAAAAAGAAAGAAAAGAATGTTTTTGAAATTTTTAAAAATAATTTAAGGATATAATCAAAACTATCTTTCATGCCAAGCACACCAACTTACCATCAAAATTTTACAGCGTTTAGCTTAATTATAGACAAAAGAGAAAAATACTTTCATATACAGTCATCAAAAATAAATATGTTCCAGCTATTTTAGAATATTTACCAAGGCCCGGAAGTTAATGCTCTGTCAGAATATGAAATTTGCATACAAATGTACTCTAAAATCAGTAAAATATGCTCCAGAATAAATTACGTATGCTATATTATTTAACTCATTTTAATACTTGACGTTCTCTTGTTATCTGAATTAAAAAAAAAAATAGTTGCATAAAGTTATTAACTTCACAAAACTTAAAAAAAGAATGCATCCAATTTTAGTAAAATGAAAACGAATGAAGTGAATTGTCGCTTTAATTTTATACAATCATTTCCGAAAATACTAGGCTATGTACTGTCAATTATTGTGCAGTACCATAGGTATTACAGGAAATATTGTGTTCCACTGTGAAATATATCAAGATTTTAGCAATAATGCACGTTTTAAGGTAAGAATCTCTGTGTATCTAAAATGTGTCTGCGAACAGCATAGCTCAAGAACAAAGATCCATATAAACGAGGGATCGTCCAGAAAGTAAACAACGATTTGGCATAACTAATAATAACGAAAGATACCAACACAAAACTGTATTTACAGAGATACTCAATTTCATAACGTAATCGCTAATGCTGCCAAGGCATTTATTATAACGAGGTACAAGTTTTTCAGTGGCGATTTTATGCTCTTCTGCCGCCAAATGCGAACTTATGCAAAATCTGCCGACCTAAAAAATATTCAGTTTGTAGCTTTAGTTACTATTTATTCCTAGCGACTTTCTAGCGAAATTTATTTGATTTTTAGCGATGGTAAGTTGGCAACACTGACTGTACAGCTGTTGTTGATTAGACAGTTAGAGTGGTACGGGGTGGTATCGTCTGGTTAGTTATGTGCTTTATGGACAGCAGCCACAGGGTTATATGCAGATGCAGATTAGTAGTTCGAAAAAATCCCCAGCACGCACGAAACACGCATGCACGCATCAAAAGCGATCCGGTTGGATTAGCGATTCGCGGCGCTGCAAAACAATGTCTTGCCATTGTCATACTTTTTGTTCATTGAAAAGCTAGTGTAATGTTCTGTACCCAAGAACAAAAATTCAGTTTCCAGCTGAAACAAAATATAATCTGTACTTAAAATATAATTATTTTTTTTCTGATGCGATGACCTATAAACCTGTTTAGATAATGTAGGGCAGAAAACCATTATAAATTATGTAGTATACATTTATATAATATTAAAATAACTTTATTCCTTGGAAGGGCAAGATATGTTTTTGTTATTTTTTCTTGCCCTTTAAGGTTAGTATTTGCAAAGCATTAGTGATTTTTACCGCAGACGTCCGATTGATCAGGATTAAACAGGTTCTTATTGTATTAGGTAAAGTAAAGTAATTTTAGTATAAATACCATTTTTAAGTTGATAAATATGTGCATATAGTCAGCATGGAAATGTTTTAGACGGAGGGAATGGGTAAGTACTGTCCGCTCTAGAACCGGCCTTATATAAACAAGTAGGCCTACGTCTGACTCACTCTTAAGTAGATACGAGAAACGTGGAAGAGTGAAACAGACTCACTTCTTTTCCTCAGGGCCGGTTCTAGAGCGGACAGTACCTATCCATTTCCTCGCAGACTATAAACACCTGGGGCCTGTTTCATAAAAGTTTACTATGTACATACTAATGAATCTTGGTATTTGCCAATCTACACCTTTTCAACCTCAATTTCGGAAAAAGTAACTTCAATTTCGGAAAAAGTAAATTATATTTCGGAAAAAGTAATTTCAATTTCGGAAAAAAATAACTTCATTTTCGGAAATACGAGGGCTATTTTTTAAACCTCCGATGGGGCATAAAATGAAAACCACGGTGAAAATCTAAACTGTTTTACTTGGAACATTTAGGTACACCTTCTAGCTACTTCTCTACCTAGTCGCGCTCCGATTGAGACATTTGTTGAAGCGTGGTGCAACTTTCAAGTACCCTTTTCATAGAAGCTTGCCGCCAGCCTATTGAAGAGGGTACTTGAAAGTTGCACCACGCTTCAACAAATGTCTCAATCGGAGCGCGACTAGGTAGAGAAGTAGCTAGAAGGTGTACCTCATTGTTCCAAATAAAACAGTTTTGATTTTCACAGTGGTTTTCATTTTATGTCCCATAATGTTTTAAGAAAATAGCCCTCGTACAGTATTTCTGAAATTGAAGTTACTTTTTCCGAAAATGAAATTACTTTTTCCGAAATTGAAATTACTTTTTCCGAAATTGAGGTTGAAAAGGTGTAGTTTACTAAACTATGTTTCATATATCTACTAGAGTAAAAAAATAATTACTATAGTAAATTTAATTCTACTATAGTGAATACCAAGATTTTGTTTCAAGAAACTACCATAGTAGCTACTATAGCACTTCTACTATAGTAAATACCAAGATTTTGTTTCAAGAAACTACCATAGTAGCTACTATAGCTATTATTTTTACTAAGAGAAACAGAAATTTACTTTAGTTTTTAACTGGATTAAACTAGAAGGTGTTTCATATATTTTAGTGTTGGTATTTGACTTGAGTAAAATGCTAAGGTTTTCTGCTCAAGTCTGTAGTTGGGTAAAATTATTTACTAGGATTGCTTTAAAGTCCAAGTGACAACAAAAAGTAAATTGTACATAATATAAGGCAAAGAATATTTAGGTTAAAGTCGGAATTTGACATAAAAAAAACTTGGCACCTTGGCACCAGCCAAGTATTTTATATTTCTGACCATGTTTCTTTTGCATGTATCTTTAAAACTATTTATTTTCGAACATACACCTTATGTATGGAACTGTGCTATGGGTCATTTATTGCATCTGCAAGAAACTCCAAAGAATGCTATCAGGATTGTGGAGTTCTCCCAAGAATGCAATATAACCTATATTTATGAAGTCTGGGATCTTAACTTTGATATCAACGTTCATCTTAGACTGTCTAGCTCAGGGGAAGTCAACTACGTCTTGTGATGACGTTTGTGGAGCAAGAGCATGCGGATCCCTTGTGTGTGACGTCAGCAAGAGCGCACGGTAGTAGTACGCTAGATTTAGGTACTGGAGGACCTATTCACTTTAGCTCTGTGGGTAGAACAACTTCTGGTTGTAAATACGGAGCATTTTTCAAAGTTAATGCAAGTATGCGATCCTGATAGTGTTCTCTCTGTAGAACATGATTGTGTTAGTTCTGCAAAACATTCTTCTTCACTTCGAATCGAGGTTTCAGGACGTGGAAAACCTTTCTCCAATGTTTAAACTTTTTGCTACCCCATATTCAGTTAATGTCAAAGACGTTCCTTGCCGGTATCAGTTGGAACTGCTAAACTTACAGTGCGACGATCTGTTAAAGGACAAATACGAACGTAAAGTGGTCTTGGGTAACTTTTACAGAAATTTCTCTGAAACCAGATTCCCGAAACTTGCCGCACGAATATTATGTAATTTTGGATCGACATATGTGGCCGAACATTTTTTTTTTTTCACTAATGAAATGTGCAAAGCTCAAATCAAGAAGTACATTGTCAAATCACAACCTAAATGTAGTCTTCTATTAAATATTGCTCAAACATTACGTCCCAACATTGATAAACTTGTTAAAGAAAAAAGAGACAGGAAAGTCAGAAAATTGTTACTGTAATCTTGTATCATCTAAGGTGCAGACGAGCTTTTATGGTAATTAATTCAGTTCATTGGTTTTTTATTTTTATTGTGAATTATGTTAATTCAAATGATAGTATTGTCTATTTTTGTCAAAGAACATAGATTTTGTGGAAAGGCAATTGTTCTCACAGAATAGAAAAATAGAATTATTTATAATATGTTAAACTACTGTGCTGTAATTAACCGATAAACTATCAAGAAAATCGATTGATGTATTACGTAAGTTCTAACCCCCTAAATTCCCGCTGCCCGCAATACTAATGCCCCTCTCTTCCCCCTGTTCACTAATGCCACCGCTTCACATACTCCTCGCAGAGGTAATTCGCGAGCAGTCAGAGCAGAAAGCAGTGACGTCACAGAGCAACCTTCTGTCTTCCCCTGGTCTAGCTCATGTTAAGTATTAATAGTCATAAACTGTGTGCAGGAGTTCTACAAGTGTCTACTCCAACATGACATATCCATATCGGATTCAGCATCCGAACTTTCACCTAAATTGACTACAGTGGAAATGAACTAAAACAGAGCATTAAATTGGTGGCTTCGTCTTCCCAGTGAATTAAAATTATTTCAGTATCTGTATTTATAAGGACAGTCAGATGAACGGTGATATTAAACCCTCTTTACAGTCATGATCTCTTTGATAGCATAACATTTTAATTGGCTAATGGTAGAAATAAATTATTAATTTTTCAAAGCTTTCATTCATTTTACTCTGATATCGCCATAAATTATAAAGATGACCTATTGACCTATTGAGACCTTTTCGTTTCATAACAGTAACCATGGCCTCCTGTAATACTGAATGTCAAGCTATAGTTTTTTACCTGACATTCTACTAGAGTAAAATATTTACTAAGGTTATGAAAATTATATGAAACTGAAAAACTAACTCTGGTAGCAATATAAATTTACTATAATAAGCTACTAGAATATTTTAATACAGTTTTATGAAACAGGCCCCTGATGCTATATTATTATAATAAAATGGTTAGATTACTGGATATTATACATTTTAATTCTTGTTTAGTGCTGGACCCTTTCAGAGAGCGGTGATATGACTTCACTCCATGATTGTTTATATCAGTGTTAAAATTCAGCTCTGAAAATGATTTTTATTACTCTTTTGTGCCCTGTAAATGCAAATACTAATGTTAAGTTGATAAGTATGTGTATATAACCTGCGCGGAAAAGTTTTAGACAGAGGGAATGGGTAAGTCTGTCCCCTCTAGAACCGGATTTATTTAAACAAGTACGTCTGACTCACTCTTCAGTAGATACGAGAAATGTTCTAGAGTGAAACAGACTTAGCCTACTTCTTTACTTTAGGGCCTGTTATAGAGTGGACAATACCTATCCATCCCACTGTCTAAAACATTTCCTTGCCGACTATGAACACCTTATACGACATACCGTTCAGCTACTGCAAGCCTCCAAAGAAGATCTGCACATATCTTAAAGTTGTGTCCGCCATTTTGAATGATTTTTGGGGATAAAATACAAATCAGAACTTTTTGGAATATTTCCGAAAGTCACAGGCTGTAAGCTATAAGCATGCCAAATTTCAGGTTTGTGGCACATCTGGAAGTGGGTAAAGAATTATATCAGTGAGTAAGTTCGCCACGCGGCATTGTATTAGCCATTCATTTTGAGAATGCAAGTGCATGTAAACATTGCATTTGTATAATTCCGCCCATAACGTTATTTGGTTGGTCATGTGTTACGTCAGTCTTCCTCTCCCATAATCTACCTACGCGGGCTACCTTCGGATGGCATATGCGTTAAAAACAAGACTTGTTAATTGTATATTTCATTCTTGAAGTTAAAATGAGTGCTACATGAATACTGTTAAAAACAGAAGGCCTATTACTTTGAAATTACTAGGCTTATGAACATTAGTCGGAGTTCTCTGGCAGTGGTGTAACTCCAAAATCCAAATCATCTGACATATCCATATCGGATTCAGCATCCGAACTTTCACCTAAATTGACTACAGTGTCACACACAAAATCAAAATCACACACCACTTTATGTATAATTTCCTTTTATCACATTGATGAACCTTAGCTCGAACAGCTCTTTTTAGAGTCTTGAAGGTTATCTAAAACTAGTTCTAGGATGTAGGCCACTCCAGTGAGTTCTTTAACTGTACGCCGTTGTTTATTCTATAATAATAAGAGGAAGTGTTTGCCTGTCTGTGCGCGATGCCCAGCGATATCTACTGCACGCAGAGATCCGAAATTATAATAATTTTAATAGATGTACTGAAGGGTGACCGGATGCACGTCGAAGCCGGATTTTTAATTTTCGCTTTCGTTCGCGAGTTATGAGTGAAAAACTAGCATAAAACGTGATGTTTAGGGCTATCGAAGTATCAGGTTTCGGTATTACATTTCAATTGTCAAATCAATTCCAGGTGGCTTTTTTTTTTCTGTTATAAGTTGAAGATATTTTTATATCGCATGGCATTATCGATCGCTTCTATTTTGTTAGCCCACCTTGGTCGCAGACATCAGAAATTTTAAACATAGACGGATGCGGGATAATGAATATAAGCCTAAATGGGCACACATTGATCGATTTGGACGGAACTCACTATGCAGGGGTTTTCTGGGCCAGATACCTCGAATCTGAGGTCTTTTTCCCAGGCGGCGCTTTCTAATTCTGGAATGCACTCCAAAGCCTATATCTGCTGTTTCGATATAAGTTAATTATTAATCATGTAATTTATGAAAGATTCGTGTTTAAGTGTTAATAAATATAATGCTTTAATTATAATACTTCTAATATTTTAACTTTTTAATTAATTTTCGTGGGCGAAGCCTCGTACACCTGCTAGTAATAGAATAATGCGATCACCCTGTCATCCCTTTGCAGACATTTTAATCAGCTAAATGTTTTGTATGTAGGCCTAAGTTATCTCTGTTATGAAGACTTACCTAAATTACGAGCTGGAGGGTAGTTTTCAGCACGACAATATGTGCAATTCTCTCTTCAGATTAATAATTAATTGGTATCGATAATACAATTGAATTTGATTATTATCTTCTACTATCGGTACTACATGTTTATCACATTGATAAGGATATTGCGGCATTTCAAGTAGTTCAATGGTGATCTCAGCCACTCAAGTCCTAAACGCTAGAAAAAAAACGAAGCTGCTCTTTCTGCAGCCAACAGGTTTGTTCCGCGCAGATCCTTTTTTAGCTTTTAGGACTGTAAAAGGAATGAAGGTTGTAATAAATGAGTACTGGTGCATAGGCTTACAATTTATGACCGTAGTGAACTTAATGAGCTGTCTTCTAAAATTCTGGACTTCAAGAAAATCTCCCTATTTTTCCTTTACAAAACATTATTAAGAACCGAACAGAGAACTGGAACCAGGTGAGGATAACCGAGTAACAGCATGAGAAAGAAGTTAAGCCCCCGGTCAGAGTATAGCCATTAACGGCCGTGGGAATCTGAATGGTGACCACATGACCCCAATCCTGTCCCCTACAAATGAAGTCGAAGGAAGAGAGAGAGAGAGAGAGAGAGAGAGAGAGAGAGAGAGAGAGAGAGAGAGAGAGAGAGAGATAGGATAGGAACCCTGTTTGTCTAAAGGAATTTGCAATATAGGTCGACGTAAAACAAATTTGATATACAGTATGTCTATCTATACAGGGTGCTAATGAATAACGCCGAAATATTTTACCTGCGTATTGAGGGGACACAGAATATAAGGAGTGATCTTTGAAATAAATTTTATAACAAAGTTCATTACTTTCTCGTTGCTGCTTGACTTGGGTCCATTCATTCCATACTTGCAATCCTGTAAGTAAAGTATCCACTGTATCCTATTTCGTTTACGTAATTATTTCAGGATTCATATTAGCGTTAATTTTGCTATTTCATAATTTACAGTCCTGAGAAACATGCCGAAAATTGAGAGCACGAAGCGTTCTCTTCAGAAGGAACTTAGATTCGGGTGTGAAAGGATATAACATTGTATTTTGCAAATTGCGCACAATATATTATGTTAGAAAAACGCTGTGATAACAAAAGGCACATGGGAAATATTAAATTACACATTCAAGGCAAGCCTTCAATATCAAAATCAGACATTTAAGATCAAACCGAACGTTATCGACATTTACGTCTCTTTTGGTACATACCAACATCACTTTCAACATAGTCGAACATAAATATTGTAAAGAGTTTCTTGAAAAACAAATGGCTAAAAAAGTTTCTCGAGAGTAGACCCTCAAAAAAATTCCTTAAGATCTTGTTATGATGCTCACAACTTAATTGGTCAGATCATCTAGAATAAAAAAAATACTCCTATTATAGGCGTGTTGCATATATTGAGACAGGTTTTGCAGGAATACTATCTTAAAAACATATACTATGATTTAATTTACTCCCATCTAACTTATTTGTTACCGATATGGGGATATACTTTTGGCTATAATATTAAATCTATGCAAACTTTAGTAAATAGAACATTAAGAGCCTTATATAACTTTCACCCACTTACACCATCATTAGAATTATATCGACATTCGGGCATGCTTCCAATCAGAGAAGTTATTAAATCCCAGCCATGTGCAGAAGATAGTAAAAATATCACACATCATAATATTTCTTTTATCTTTAATGATGATACTCACGACTCTTTGCAAGAATTAGCCTATAACGAATTACCAGAAGATATTGAGGATATTAGAAATGTAAAGACTTTTGCTTAAAAGACTAAATTTTATTTCCTGTCACAACTACTTTTAAGGTTCGTATTTTATATTTTTTAAATTAAATTTATAGCTACTGTGATGATATTAGTAATGTGCTATGTTTTTCATTATTCATTACTTTCAATAATTGTACTTTTTCCTAGATCTTAGTAAATATATTATTGTTCTCTGTGTATTATAATGTAATGCGGCTGGTTATGAGCATTATTGCTCTTTGGGGTCTTGATTGAATGATAAATAAATAAAATAATACACGATTGTCTGAGGCAAAATGTCGCATGGAAAATATAGATTCACACTTTTTTGAAGTGATGCATGATATCGTTGATATTTATAAATAAACAAGATAATAATTATCAGTGAATCAGATTAGAACAGTGATTCAAGACCAGAAAATATGGGCTGTAGCATATATATATCCTTTCCTTATACAACATGTAGATTATAACGTAAATTGAAAGAAAAAACCATAATGCTAGGCAAATCCCTAATGGATATATTTATGACTATAAATGTAAACAATTATTTTGTACCCTACTGTGACTGGATGTTTACATGTTGAGGCAACGAGTAACGCCACGCTCCATCTCCATCTCCATCTCAACCTACAAAAAAGAAATTGTCTGGACGTTTTTAACTTTTTCGAATTGGGTACCCTTCATCGAGCCCTGTTAATAATAATAAAAATGAGGGTAATGGATTCCTATACAGGCCGTGGAGGCCTTAGAGTTCCAGGAGGTTGAGACTCATAGATTTTTAGAGTTTCGGGTTTCGGATGATGAAGATGGTGAGAAGGTCAGCTTTAGGCACCGGCCGCCTTTACCCCCAAGAATGCTCCTGGTAGGCCTACTCATATTATGTTAGAGGCTGAGAAGACCACAGGGCCATAATGCCACCAGAAGGCGATAATAATAGTAATAATAATAATAATAATAATAATAATAATAATAATAATAATAATAATAAATCAAACAGGTACTCTACCAAGTTTTTGTACACTCGCTCTTTCACTTCCATATTTATTAAATAATCTATCCTCTCATCTCGTCTCGTGAAAATAACTTATTAGATCTAGATTTCCCAGCTCGATAAATGGGAACTATCGCCAAGCCAGGGGGAAATACTACGGAGAGAGAGAGAGAGAGAGAGAGAGAGAGAGAGAGAGAGAGAGAGAGAGAGAGAGAGAGAGAGAGAAGCGCTCTGCAAATGTTCAATATTAACCTACTAAACGAGGTATAAAATGTATGATAATTGTATCCAATTTGCCATAGTTCTCCATCGTATTCCACAAGCCTGATTTTTATTAACTTCATGGCCCATTTAAAACATTTAAAAGCATCACACATAATATTATGCGTGGTAGGTATCTTTAGTTTGAATATCATTCCTCAAATATTGTATACTATCCGTGAACGCATTTTTCAGATCCCAAAGGTCTTAACTTCGCCAGGTATAAATAGATAATAATAATAATAATAATAATAATAATAATAATAATAATAACAACAACAACATATAAGAACAGGATATACAAAATGATGACATTAAGTTTTCTCAGAATACTCATAAAAATCTAAACGACCTACTTAAACGTCGTAATACACAGCCACACTCGCCACCTGTTTCTTTCTTACACAGACGTTTATTGATGTGAGAGTTCACCCCGTACTGGCCACTGTCAACTGTTTGATTTACGAGCTATAAACGGAAGTATTTCTCTAAGATTAAGTTATGGCTTTTTTATGTCACTTTTATCATGATGGCTCATTTCTTTTGCGTCCTTCTTTTATAACTAGCCTTCTAAACAAGTCTCTCTCTCTTACTGAATTTTTTAAAATATATATTTTTTTTTTATGTGAATGTTTACAAATAGATCTAATCCTAGCTCCACCACGGCGCTGGATTCATGTAATGAAAATAATTTTTACATCTTTCATAATTCCTCCAACTGAGACAGAAAAGGATCGACGAAAGACAAGCTATATTTCACACTATTAGGACTGTAAAAAATTCGCATTTCCACGATCATTCGAATATCGAAGGGCTCCTAAAACTTAACGCTCTACATTGCATTTCGAGTGGGAAAATTTGAACATTAGAGGGGAACACAATTTCAGTGTTCATTTATAATTTATATTTTAATAGTCGAGACAGTATAGCGATAAAGTGATAATGGAATAGGAATTAAACATGCTAATACACCAGATCATTCTTGATATTATATAGGCCTATAGCTATTTTACGAAGAATTTATCCTCTATTTATACGAGCTTTTGTATTCCTGGCGCACTAGTTATGGACTTCTCGGGATTTTCTGCTCATCTTATTTCAATCTGTCATCACTGTTCATCTTATTTCATATCACAACATGTATAACGCCAGGTAATGTCACAACTAGCTAATCTCGAGGTGTAGTTGCCTATCATGTATTTTTTATGGAACCAGTGTAGCATTTCTGTCTGTGTCAACGAAAGGGCCCATTATAGTATCTTTCATTACGCATATTAGTCAATCTCTCAGACGACTTGCGAAGTCCCTAAGCTTTACTCACTGCTTATAGCAAATGCGAGTTTACCATTCTTTATAGGCCTAAGTAATTCAGGATTATTATTTCGGAGGCTGGGGTAGCTTTCGTACTTCCTTTATGAATATTGTCGTGATGTGTGTATAAAATGTTCATTGTAAAATGCATTTCCAGTAAACAATTTAACTTATTCTCATTACAGTACTTAACCCATTATTTTTTATTATATTTCCAGGTAAGTGGAGTTGAATGGTTCGTAGTTCGTTAATTGGTTAGTTCCTTTCCTAATCGCCATGTTGTCTGAGTAAGTATTCTATCAAAAATTTTAAGTAACGTTATTATTCAGGACTTTCCTATTATTTTCTTTCTGAGTAATTCACGTACTGTGTTATGTGAGTACGCTATAATCATTAGTTATTCACTGCAATGTATTGTTATTAATATTAGACTAATATGTGCCCTATTGATTGCAGTTCATTTTGCTGTTCAGTATTAATAACTTTCATTAAAGAATGCAGGGTTAAGGGTAACCTATTTACCTTATTATCGATTAAAAGTAAAATGATATCGCTACTTTTATATTAATATAACTCTACCTTAATTTGATAGGATCTTTCTGCTCCGTCATCTTCCACGCTTACCAACCACCGCTTATTTAACCTGCTCCCACCCAACTCTTTCCACAATGCACAAGGCACAATGCTAAGGTTCAAAACTGTGAAAAACAGCAAAATGAGGAATGTTTATAAGTTTTATGTATATTATGTTTGAAAAACCATTGTTTATCACGAAAGATTAAAAATTTTCTCACGACTTAAAATATCAAGTACATTTTTTTAAAAAAATGAAGTATTTTTCCACGATTTAAACTTCTGCCCTGCCACTGTTTAAAAATGGCATTAAAACAAATCCTCACATAAAGGTGACTATAAAACGGCGGGAGACACTTCGTCCAGTGATGACGTTTGTGAAGGAAGTGTACGGCAAGTCACTGTGTGTGACGTCAGGCAAGAGCACTCCCCTGCCGCAATACTAATGTCGCTCTCTTCCCCCTGTTCAGTAGTGCCTACATTTCATAAACTAATCGCAGACGTTTTACCGCGTGAACAAAGAGCCGATGTCATTGACGTCACAGAGCAACCTTCTGTCCTCGCCTGCTATAAAATGTATGATATCCACCATTTACTTAATGGTTCTTTGTTTAAAATATGGTTATGTAGGCCTACATGAATTAAATTCACAATCAGTCCACAATGGCTCGAACATACGTCTTATAAAACACAGTCACATTGTATATAAAATGAATATAAAAGAGAATAAATCTTAAAATCAAAATATATACCATAATCTAACAAGAAATATTTCGTTTCCTACAGTGACACGAACTCTTACTAGCTTAGTTGGCAGAACGTGAGCACAGAATACTGACGGTCACAATTTGAATCCTAATGCTATTCTCAAAGTACATGTTATTTCCTCCCCCTTTAAATTTATAAGTAGGCTACATTATGGGATAATAATGCAGCTTACTGTTCGCCATGACCACGAATTATGTCATACTAAATAGTCTTTGAAACGAATGGGAGAAACTGGTAGCGTTTAATTCTAAGTTACGATCTCTGCATTTTGCTTAGCACTGCTTATTGAACTAATTCTGTATTATATGATTCTACGTGTTTTTGCAATGGAGCATCACCCAAAACAGGATTAAAGTTGTTTGAGGTAAATGAACATTGGATATAAGCGCTGTGACACAAGGGTTTACTGGCTGAATTAGTAAGAACAGCTAAACCATATTCCTCTGGTGCGAATTTGTACAATCCCAGCTTTCGTCTCACCTCATTAAGACCCAAAACAACAACTCAAATTCTATGAACACGGATGCAGCATCGAGACTAGCATATACAGAGTTCAAAAAATAGAAGTCTGCGGGATTTTATATAAGGAAAATGATATAATAAAAAGAGATCCATTCATTCAATGAAAAAAATGGAGTAACAAAGAAAACGTACAGCTATGATCTTCTATTCAATGCCCCATGATTTAACTACTGGATGCTTAGTCCCACATTGCTAGTAAGATATCAGAGCAGTTCTGATTTCATAGTTTTAAGTAACACATTTTAAGACATTTTTATTGAACCCAAGCGAAACTTGAACCCTACCGTTCGGAATTTCCTCTGTTTGTCTGAAATTTGTGTTATGCAGTTATGACCTAACACTATTTTATTTTCTTCCAATTTTTCAATATGTTATTTGAGCGTAATATTTTGTACAACTCTGTTCCACTACATTTTTATGTAACTGTTTTACCGATATCTCACGTGTTTGTAAACTTGTTTTCACATATTTTGACATATGTTAACTATTATAATAATACAAAAGTTTTTCGTTTTAGTTCCTCTTTAATTCTTAAAACGAAAGTTTATTTAATATTTTTTATTTTGCTGGCATTCTTGCGTTTCAACGTGTCTTTCTTATGTTCCTATTAACATCCCAGATAACTCAACGCGCATAAAAATCTGTTGATTCAATCTCGATGCATGCATATTAAAATGAACAATTCTGACAGTTCATGGCTCTTACACTACATAAACTGTATAAACTGTATAATCAAGTATTGAAGTTCTCTTTTCCAATTTAGTAACAATAGTCTAATCAATATGCAGTACTGAAAATGCTACAGTGGAGGTGCTTATGTTAATGTAAAGTACTATTGAAACAAAGCGTTCTATAATGGGTAAAGCTATAATTTTCACTGTTCAGATATTTAAAATTAATAGAAACAATAACTGTTTCACTATTCATTTTTAGGGAATTTTATAGATGTGATATCTTTCCCTCTATATGAAGATTTGAGTATCTAGATTAGTCTTGCTAATGAAACCTCCACTCGGAGGTCCTATACTTTGTGCGCAGTGTAATTGTTATGAAACTACAAATCACTTCAATTTCAGTAATTTAACAAATTACGAAAATGAAGGGTAGCACCGGACAGAATATTTCATTGTAAAAAACAATGGAAATCTGTCATATTTAGCTGCACAATGATTACACTGGTATGAAAGCTGATGTTCTTAAACATTTGCACACTCCTCATGCGCCCAACTGCTGTAGTCCTGGCATTGAATCCAGTCTTCGTCAAACTGGTCACTGCACAAAATACAAGTAGTGGTTGTTTCTTCTTCACATTGCTTTTCATAGGCCAGTGAAGTGCTTGAACATTTGTTAGCTGTAGAATTTTTGTTCTTTGCTCCTTTTGTACATCTACGTTTCCCCGTAATAGGATTTGTTCCTAGATTAGGACCTATAGGCTTACTGTTTGTTTGCTACTATTTTTTCTTGTCTTTGAGGCTATTGTCAGAAAGAGAAAAAGTCAATATCTCATTTCTCTGCATTCTCCGTTTCCTTGTTAATAACTTTCGTGGAGTACTATCTGGTAGTTCGTACTCCTAAGAAAACTTCTGTTCAAATCTGCCTAATTAAGGCTTTGGATTTATCATGAAGTGCGCTCTCAAGGCACATTATACCGTGTCGCTGCTTCTCTCGCTCCTAATTCTTCTGGTATTACTTAATCAATGGCAATTTTCATGTCACTTTCATCCCAGGAACTCCAATTAGTAGTTTTTCCCTTGAATCTCGGCGTACCGTTACAGCCTGGAACAAATAAACGAATTTAACATTGTCCGGAGCTACCGTCATATGAGGCGTCCGGGGCTACCATCTATGTAGTAAAGTAAATAACACGCTTTTCTCATTTTATATAAATACTTCTGGACTTGAAACCACCTTTAATTATTTATTAACACTATATTCTTCACATACAATAAAAACGGTATATTTATATTTAGGTGATAAGCTGGAATGGTGGTTGAAAAGTTAACAACGTATCAATTAATCAGTACGTGAAACTATATCCGCTCACCAACACAAAGTCTGAACTCACACAGGCGTCAATATCTGTTAAATATTTCTGTACAGTGCAGGGCAAACGGTGGTGTACGGTGTTTATAGTCATATACCGTATACCATCGCAAACGATCGTTGTTTTAGTAAATCATAAAAATTACAAGGGAAATGCGAATTCATTTGATAAAATTCGGTAACCTCTATTGGGATTTCTTATGACTAATTAATAAAATGTAACGAATTATATCAATAATAATTACTGTCTTAATTGTGTTGTTTAAAATGAAATCAACATTCTGTCAGAACAAACGTATAAAATATAAAATCATATATGTAACATTTAACACTCTGTATTACTGTTTCGGAATCATCTTGTGTTTTATTTCCAAATACCTGTGCATAGCTATGGCATTCCTCTTCTGTCTTCTCCACTGCGGTAGGTCATGTGATTCATAGTACAGAGGCAGAAGTCAGTCGAGTTGCGTCTTCCTGATACAAAGTTGCGGTCGCGAGTGATTACCAGCGATTTCGTGTTATTAAGTGTGTAATTAGTGTACTATCAGTGTTTATTCGTGTTGTGTGCTTCAAGATAAACTATTAGGAGACTTCTATACCTGCTATGGAGTGAAGATTGCTGTAGGAAAGGTAGGAATTGTATTGTTAACACGAGGAGGGGTTGATTAAAACAAGTTGACATAGTTAGCCGTGACATCTTTACTGTACAAGCCTGTGTCTGACTGCAGTAGGCTGTATTTATAATGCAAGAAGTACTGATCTGATTTACAATCAATTATTTAAGTAGGATAAAATAGATTTTCCAGTCATGGTTTAGTTTCGTCTTGCCAAATGCAAGGTTTTATTTACGTTGAATAGGTTAGCGTCCATTTCACTGCAGCGAGTCCAGTAGAACGTTATCTACGGGTGTTCGAGTCGTGGAAGTTTTGTTGGGCATGATATCTATTTATTATATACTTACAAACAAGATTCCCGGAAAACCACTTCACGTATTATCGCTTTCATTAATAGTATTTTTTCAGACGTGATTTGATACTGCTCATATAGATGCTCGGTAGTTCAGATGAGTCTTTATTGTCATTAAAAGGGGTGACTGCCTTGAAGACTGAGGTATGAATAAGGCCTCGTTCAAAGAAAGAAGCATCGCTGTTCCACCAAGAGAAAGGTATCACTGATCAACGTGAGGTGTTCAAAAGATAGCTCCATATCATAGCTAAGGATTTTTCACTATTAGTTTGTTATTTGCACCTCTAATTTTCCAAGAAAAATATAAATTTATTTACGAATAAATCATAATTTATTATTAAACGATTCCGCTGTGTTCAGCTTTTTTTCATATGTGATTTGTTTCAAACAAATTGTTGTCAACTAAAAGTGCCTGAATTCCGCTACATACGAAATTACAAAAAAGTTTTGTGCTTTCTATTCCAAGCACAAGCGAACTGAAATTATCTTCATTTTCAAATTTACTCGCTAGCGCTCGAATAGTTACCTCTGTGCTTTCTTATATAGTAAATTAATATTATTTCTCAGTGTGGAGAACATAAGAGGCACATTGCTCAATTGCACTGTCCTCTTAAAATGCAATAATACACACACTAAAGGCTACTTATACTAAAATAAAATCATACACTATAAGAGATACGCATCTTTATATACAAAAAATAGAGTATTGGAAATGGATGAATTTGTAAGAAGATAATTAAATATATATTTATATATAATGATAAGGAGCATTTTAATTACTTTTATAGAATTTACACTAGGGCTGTCCAACTGCAGGTGCCCCAAGGGACGCTTTAAAAAATGCAGTTTGGAGGGCCGCATTATAAAATACTTCGTATGCAACTTCATCAGTGAGTTTTAATAGGTATGGTAAACAAAGAAAAAACGCGTTTGTATTATTATTTTAATTTATTAAAAAATATCAAATAAAAAAAAAAATTAGTGGGAAATTTGAGGATGTTGGTTTTCACTAACTAATGCATCAATATTAACTTTAACATTTGTTGTTGATAAACGAAGCAACAGATTAAGAGACTTATCAGAGAGGGAACATCTATATTTTGACTTTATTAGGTAATTTCGTATTTGAGGGTAATTTATACATTTAGAGGCCCGCTCTGCTGGCCGAAAAAAGTGAGGTCGCGGGCCTCATGTTGGACAGCCCTGATTTACACAATCAGTCAATGTGTACAATTATAATAATAAGATAAAGGTGCTCACAAATATGCATTGTTCGTTCGTTAGCATAATTCACCAGCCATTTTGTCCTTTTGGCACACACACATTCACTGTTAGGATCATGGAATTTCCCGTTCTTACACACTTTGCTGTGAAATCCATGCACCGCCAATCGGGTTGTGACATGTCTCAGTTCTTGATTAGAGTTTCTCCAGGAGTATCACCATGGCTTCAGTTAGATAAAATTCCTCCCAAATGTTCTGTTTCTCCATTTTGATCCGTAGCGCCTCCTTCACGGCAGTCGTCCTCTGCAGAAATTTCCACTTCAAATCTTCTAGTAAGAAAGTATCCCTGGTCAGAACGTATACTAATCGGGATGAGGTATATTTGTAGATACCCATGATTCTTTTTTATGCTACATGGTTTTTAAAAAATGCATTGCGTATAATTTTGCTACTTTTTAAAATTATATATTTTTTAATATTAAAGTTTTGATCACTGTTGTTTTAAAACGTTTGTTGTTCATACTGATTATATTCTATTTTGCCCATTTTATGCAATTTATTGTTCAGACGGAGGACATTATAAAGAGGAGAATTACCATGGGAAACAGTAACGTGGAACAATATATATATATATTGAGAATGTTAGTGTCATCTTTGTTGTTTATAAAAATAATGATATATGAGGAGCTTTCTTCCATAATGCTGTTATTCCATCATAAAACGTTTTGAGACATTTCAGAAAAACATGTAGAATTTAAATTTATTCCATATAATAACTATTGAACTTAAGCTGTTTAAAACATCTTGTTTTGAAAGTGTTGTAGCAATGCGAATAACCGTTTTTTGTTAGATCTAACCACTTGTACTGTTACCTGACATAAAGTATATGCTGCAAACTTTCATTCATTTTTCGAAATTAATGGACTTATAATAGTTGGAAAAAAGGTTTCGCATTACAATGTCTTCTGTGTGAAAATTCAAGAATAGCCTATCATAACTAGAATTCGGATTTTAGGTAAAAACCTATTTTAATCCTTAAGTGATATATGGACGAAAACTTGTATATGCATGTTTCATAAGTTACTGTGCCTAAAACTGATACTTTTATAGTACCTAAAACAGCCTATTTTTACGTTAGAGCCTAATATTGCCTTTTTGCTTGTTGTTCCTCTTAAGTTCAAAATAAGTTATTTTATGTTATATATTCTAGCATTTATTTTCAGTTCGTACTAAATTTTTAGCTCGGAATGTGCAGTGTACATGACACATTTGTGACATGGTTAAATAGTAAGGAATGTTTCGTCTTCAGTAGAAAAATTCCTTGGAATTCCCAAGAAAATGTAGGGTTTTTCTCCCGACTCCCACATCCAGTAACAAAAAAAAAAAGTTCTCTGAATCACTGAATATGTTAGCGTGCATAGCTTATGGGCGCAGGGATTAGGTTTTCACTGTTATGGTAGTAATACAGGCCCTAGTAATAGGTCTATATAATTCTGTGTACCATAGGCCTATATCTGTGTCTTATCATGATTATTGATTATTGGTGACTTCAATAAATATAATTTTCTGCATTGCAATTGAGAAATTTCAGAAAATTGACAACTTAACTATTTTATAAGAGACTATTTTACGATTTTTAGAACCTATTTTCGAAATTTTAGAGCCTATTTTAGGTACCTAAAACAGCATTTTTAGCGACCTAAAAGTCCGAAGTCTAATCATAACAGTAGCTGGTTACCAGTCCTTCGTATGGGTGAGAAAGTATTTGGCAGGGTTTTAGACGTTATTCCAGGGATTAAGAATGACACCTTTATGCATCTAACTCCATGCGAGTCAGTTTATTTTTTCATTTGTGCAGTATTATTTCAATATTTGACCTATTGTGTGTATGCATAGGCCTATATGAGATATCTTATCAAAGCCGGGGTAATATCGTCTGTGCGAGAAAATGAGCCTGGTAAAGCTTGGCAGCAGACTGTAGAATTAGATGCTGCAAGACATCATGCCCAAATGTATTATTTTCTTTGCGCAAAAATGTAGAGTAATTTTTCTTTATGCGTTTATGAAAAATTTCGTAAGTAATTCTATCTTTCAGAAATTCAACAAAGGCATCATCTCTCTAAATGTGTAGGCCTACCTTCAACAAATTACCTGGCCCCATTTACTTCCTGTGATGTTTCTCTGATAAAGGTAAAAACCGTGCAAAAGACGTTTTCACCCTACGAAGGGCGGATATCCAGCTAGTCAATTATAAGAACAGAAGAGTTGATAATCATGTGACAAAAAACACATTGCTTTTAATGAATGTTTCTTGTCATAATTGTTTTGATACAATATTCAAGTGAAGTGATGTATCCTAGTATCCCTATCGTCTTCTGGTAGGCTTATCAATAGGCCGTTACATTTTGATGTTCATCTGTTCGTTTCTTATTCAGCCATGGCTTGTGTTTATTTCATCTGATATTGAATCTTAATGATTATGATATTATGTGAAATAGCGAAGATGGATCGACGACTACAGTCCTTTAACCTTTCCGGTGCATGTTCATGCAAAATTTCAGCTCTATTAGGTTAATAGTTTTTGCAACCAATGGGAACAGACAGAGATGAATCTTTACAATTTTATACAGAAAACTAATATACTACCCGTTTTTGATAGTGACCCATTATAATATACATATATTTATTTTCCGTTAAGGGTTATGTAAATGTGTTTTACACTTCTTGATCTTTTATACTGGCAACAGTATACAACGGAAAATATATTTATATATGTTTATTATGACGGATCATTATAAAAAAATGGGTATTAAATTAGTTTTCTGTATAGAAGTTACAGAAACCTAACCCATTCTATCTACGCGTTAATATATGAGATTCTATATTTTAAGTACTGAAATGTATCTAGTAGTCTATCAGTAATAGTTTTAAATTAACTTTCAGTCGACGTGCACACCGGTAAGGATATGTTAAGTCCTTGTAGGTAAATAATTCTGCAGATCCTCCAGGTTTCGCAAATTTTAATGAGACAAAAGTATGGGGCGTGTTGGGATTTTATATTACACCAGAGCTCACACAATCTGAACGGAAATAGACGTAAGAGGCTAAAGCATGGAAGCGCTTTTAAAAGCCAGGTACGGAGATAAATAATAAGGTAGTTAAAGTAGAAAGGTGAAACGGACTGTGTGGAAGATATGATAAGAAGAACATTGCACAGTGTTATCAATAGGAAGGTGTAACTGACAGCCATGTTTGTCGTGTGTCTCTTTTTAGTTCCTTTATGAATACACCTGTCACGAACTTACAATGTAAAGCCATTTTGTCCAGTTTACTTCTTCCTGAAGTGACATAAAGGTGAAATACAAATTAACTTCGGTACCTTTTTTGGTATCTTAAACAAGGGATCAAGACTCTAAAAGTCGGTTTTACTAACAACGTAATTAGCGCATGTTTAATGTGCAGTTTAAATATTTGTATTTAGAAGAGATCCTAAGTTTAGAAACATAATTAAAAAACATATTGTGAGATACCGTCGTACGGGATCAATAAAAAATAAATATTTATAAACATTTAGACCAAGACCAAGACAAGACAAAGGCGGTCTTGGTCTTGGTCTTGGTATTGCACTCTCAGTCTTGGTCTTGGTCTTGCATAGGTAACCCTGGTCTTGGTCTTGGTCTCGGTCTTGCACCAGTGGTCTTGGTCTTGATCTCGGTCTTGCATACTCGGTCTTGGTCTTGCATACTCGGTCTTGGTCTTGCATACTCGGTCTTGGTCTTGTTCCAAGAGTCTTGCAGTTTTCTTTTATGCATCTTACTGTGATCGATGGCGTTTACATGATTTAAAGTTACACCATTTACATGTGTGTTATTGCTTGCAAAAGTAACGAAAGCTAATTGCTTTTAGTTGCTTTGACCATGTAAACACTAATGTGATGTCAAGCTGTTTGCCGAAACGTCCATGGTGATATAAGCTAGAACAGTAAACTTTGAGTGTAAATTTAAATATTCTCTATTATCCTATTGCAGAACTTTAAACCCAAAATCCACGAGATGCTGTACACTATTTGCGAGAGTAAAATTATTAATATTATATTGTAAAGTTTCAAAATAAACGGCTGTGGAGACAAGAAGTAATATTAACAGGATGTGTATGAAATGTTTAAAAGATTTCCGCATAGGAGAGAGGTTCTATCTGGCCTGTATAATATAGTAACAAAACATAACGGCATTGAAGCAGATGATTTAGAAATTGTGCAATCTATAGATAAATCACACAATATCCCTTCGAAACCCAAACCTATAGGCTGCAATAAATAATATTTATCTTTCCATATACCCTAGTTCTAATTTATAACACATTGTGAACAGATCATTTCTGCACTTTAAAGATTTCCGCTACCCCTCATAAATTACTTTCTACTTGCTTTCAAGTTTCTAGACCAGGCATTTTCTACTTTTATTATCTTTTCCCATTCGATATGCATCCTTAATATGAATCAGCAGCAAGAACTTAAACACCCCACCGTTATGTGTCAATAAGAAAATTGTAGTAGTAAAAAAAGGTTTTCAGTGGAAGTCCTACCTATCATCAACAAAAGTAGGCGTGTATAGCTACAGTACAATCAGATAAGTAACTGTAAAGTAATAACTAGCAAATACCCGTCAAATATGTTCCTGTTTTAATTATACTACGGTTTAATTATGTTTTATTGAATAATTATGAAGAATACCTGATTTTTTCAGACTTAACTTAATTTTGAAATTTTCTGCAAGGAGAAAGGAATGAGCTGAATAGCTATGTTATATTTTGTTCAAGTAGACAGGAAAGATTCTATATGTGAGAGTAGGCTATGAATATTAATGATAGGTGTAAAAAAGGATATAATCGTTAATGAAATATGCTACTGAGCATGTTAATAGACGTTTTAAGTTACGGGGGCTACTGTTTAAAGTTTCAAATCCTTAGTCATAGGCCGCCCCATGGATGAATGGTTAGACCGCTCGCCCTCCACCGCTGGGACCCGGGATCGGATCTCGATGGATCCATGTGAAATTTGTGGTGGACAAAGTGGGGTCGGGGGAGACTTTCTCGGGGTGCTCTGGTTTCCCCTGCCATATAGCATTCCATCGTTGCTCCATTCATCGTAGTATGACCATTTGGTTGTAATAAAAAAATATTATAAATCCTCAGTCATAGCTTCCTTTAAACCCAGTGAGGGGTTAGAGAAACTAGTTATTAAATAACTGTATGGCAGAATGTTTAAGTTTTATTGATAAATTATGTGGTCAGTATTTATATTGTACGCAAAATGAAATTTCATATATAACTTAGGGCCTTTATTACATATGTTTGTCTTTCGTACCATAATACTAGAGAACTATTGCAATTAAACATTTTAAAAATGAATATGGAGTGTTTATCGTGAATTTCACTCCCACCAATTGAAGGAACTAGCTGTATGGAATGCTATTCAGGGAAATCCGTCAGATTAATTGTAAGTTTTCATTGCAGTAATTCGTTTTAACGTAGTGGTGAGAGATGTTGTATACGGAGTTCACATGTATTATTTGAATGGTGCGCTCGTTTTTGGATACGGTCAGCGCCATGCACCGGGTCTGCTCCCATTGGTTACCGCACGATGAGGCAACCTCTACATTATAGGCCTACCAGCCTTGGGACTACTCCGGCTAGCGGCTCTGCGGCGCATTTGAGTAGTGGGCGCTGGCTCGCTGCATACACAACGGGGCTTTATACAACTTTTTTCAAATAGCAATACTGCAAGAGTCTTGCAGTTAGGTCTTGTTCTTGCCAGAGTCTTGCAGGGTTGGTCTTGGTCTTGGTCTCGGTCTTGCATGGCCGGTCATGGTTTTGATCTTGCTAACGCTGATACGGTCTTGGTCTTGGTCTTGGTCTTGCATTTTCTGCAAGACCAAGACTGGTCTCGCTCATCACTAATCCAGACACAACAAATGACTCACATATAAATATAAATTTATCAATTTAAGCTATCCATAGAAATCTGGTGATGCATTAACTGTTATTGCTTTATATGCATATCCTTATGTTCAAGGAAAAGAACATACATATATGCAAAATTCGAACTCTTTTGAATATCTCTAGAAAGCTAAAGTATAAGTTCAGTTGTAAAAATACCAGAATAACGTACAATAAAGAATATGTTCAATTTTCTAAATTAATTATTTCATTACGGAATTTATAATGTTTATAGTAGCCTATAATTAATAATATAATATAATTAATAATTGGTTGTTCAGTTGTCTCCTCTTCTCTTCAGATCAAAGGTCCTAATGAAAAAATTAGAAATGTCTAATCCCGCCATTTCACTACTTATGGCTTGTGTGTTGCCGCTCATGGAATCAATTTATTAGTGACCATTATTGTAGACTGAAAAATGAGACAGAAAAGGAAAAACAAATAATGAAATAAATAAACATGACGCTCAACACCGAAAGACATTATAGGTGTAATTACAATGAAAAATTGAGCTAATAGAAGCACTTGTTTATTTGTCGTATTGATCAAGCTCAGCGATACCGTACAACGTGTATGTAAACACAGTTACGGAGTAGAATTTAATAGGTAAAGTGTTATGTTTGATTTTTATATTTTGGATCTATTATATGTTTTTGTACTTCCTCTGCTCGAACCATGGGTACTATAGGTAGAGAAAGCATTGTGTTCAACCTCCAGATTAGATTTTAGCATAAATAAATGTTTTGAGGTTTTGAGGAAATATGTTTTTGTGTGTGTGTGTGTGTATCTGTGAACAACCTACTTCCAGAACGAAAAATCATTTGAAAACAAAAATTTTCATTTGGGTTGGATACCTTCTGGGGATGTGACACGAAGATTGGCCACGACTTTCTCTTAATTATAATGCCACTTTACATAAAGAAAAATTTTGTTCTTCGCCATTTTCTTGAAAACGGCTCTAGCGATTTTGTTTGAATGTTTCTAGGTAAGAGATAAAACTTTTATTTGAAACTTTTTTCTTACAAATTCTCTGAAGGGTAGTTATAAGCAGGCTTTAAAACTTAGTGCCCGAACCCACAGAGGGAGATGATTCCGGTTACCAACAACCTGAGTATAGGGGGTGGAGGGTGATTGCGTAGGCTGATAAAACAGTCATTGATAGCAGTACTGAGAAGTGAATGCACTCGTAGTACGGTGCCTCTCAAATTGGTCAAAAGTGTACCTTGTCATTGTGCGTGTTTATAAATTTATAATACGTGGTCGGCATGCCGAAAGTAAAGTGTTCTAAAACGCAAACATACATTGAAACATTTGGGAGGGACTATTTTACACAAAACGCACTTAACGCATTTTAACGCCCTTAATACAAGTGCGGAAGGAGACATTAAGCAAACAACATAACCGTAAGTTGTACTAAGATATTGATTTATTGTAGTTTGTATAATAAAATGATATTATTATGTGTATAAGGGAAAACTAAAGCGAGTCTTACTTTGTGGTTGTAGGTACAGTATCGTCTTGCATGCTTGTAATGTGAGTTTAGAGAATGAGAAGTTATTTTGTGGTCTTCCTATACCTGTATTCCGGTTTGTTTACTATCACGTGAAGTAGCATATGGTAGCCAGCGCATACGCCGAGCAAAGTCTGTACAGTACGGTTGCTTTTAACATATTCGATCGGGCACTAAATTTCAGTTTTAAAGCCTGGTTATAAGCCACACACTGTTTGTAAAAATTCAATCTTGCCGCGTGAACAATAAACTTTACATCACTTCAATCAAATTCAATCTTGCCTGGTGAGCATTAAACTTTTACATCGTGCTGAAAGAACTGAATACGCGCTCCTTGAAGTACGGCCTCTTATTCTATTTCAGAATGTAAAGTCCATGCTTACAGTCAAGAAAGCTACGTGAGTACATTAATTTTATTCGAGTTGTTAATCCTTCGGGGATGCGATGCGATGTGGTAAAGATATTTTCATTTTACAACCAATTTATACTATAAAGAGAATATCACAAATGACATGTTGTACCAAGAGGAAAAACTTTTATTTTGGCAGAGGAAGTTAAATGTTTTATATTAGATTTTTTTACTCATTAAAGTAGTCAATTTTGTATTGGTAAACTGTACCTTCTAGCATTTGTATAATTTATTTGTTTAATAAGTTAATTCTCCAGGTTTTTTAAACCGAAGTATGCTTCACAGCTCTTCTAAAAGAGAATTACAATAAAAGAAATAGCATAAACTACGTTCTCTTTGTAACTTGCTTAAAGTACAACGGCAAATTTATTCCAGGGGAATACTGCAAATGATTGCCTATGTCGTCGTGAATTTGTTCTGTCATATTATTACTCGTATAAATAGTGAGTCGCCCTCAGCCCACATAGAAAGGAGAGAGTCCAGAACATCTTTGCACATCGATATAGGCCTACATTTAAAATATTTTTTTAGTTACGGTATAAGGAAGAGAAAGTCATGTTGCTTATTAAGAAGACGTTTGTAAAAACTGTTTAAAGGACGAAAATGTAAATAATGAAGAAATACGATTTCAAATATAGTTTCGTATTTAACTGGAAGCCATACAGAATGTGGAAGGAAATAACATTTACTAGTTCAAGACAAGTCTTTTTACTGCATTCTAGGTAGATTCAAATAACGATAACTTTTCTGCTTGATATAGAGATAGAGAAAATACGGTTTACGATTTCGTTTATAATGCATTGCAATTGCAATTTGTCACACATCCCTAGGAATCGATAAAATGTGCAGGGATGAGAGAGAATTTTGATATATTATCATATTTGCGTGTGCAGCTCCCTAGAGAAAAGAGGAGTTTTAAAACAACGGTAGATATGTTTTATATGAACAAGCGGCAATGCGTGATTTCCAGGAGAGAGTCATGTTTGTTGTGATTATTATTATTATCATCATCATCATCATCGTCGTCATTGTCGTCGTCGTTGCCATTCGTTGTATTTATTCGTTGTGTGTATATATATATATATATATATATATATATATATATATATAGCCTATATATATATATTTGTAAATGAAAAAAATATAACCTTCTCTTAGTGTCTGTGGATCACACAGTAAAATCGAGGACTTTTTTTTTAACGTTCCGGTTGACTGAAACTTACAATTTCCTTTATTATAGGCTATTTTGGGTTGTACCTTGCTGCCTTTCCGCACAGTTCCACTGCAGTTGTATAGAAACGTTTCGTTACTCACACCACTCCCCTGCCACCAGATAGTAACAGGTCTGTAATACTAGTACTACTGGCAATAGGCCTACCGCACGTAAACAATTTACGCGTTAAAATACGTTTTATTTGGTAATTGCTAATTCGAATAAATTATCCTTCCATAGTGCCTGACATGGAATTTAAAAAAATCTGTATATAAAGATTAATGCCAAATGAAAAGAATATGTTTCCGAATTGGCTCCCAGGTTAATATGCTTATCCAAATTAGCTCCCAAATATTGTAAGCTGTAGCCTAGTTGCCCATACTGTGTTTTTTGCCTATACTGTGTTTTTTTGTAAATACCCTATTCCTGGAATGAACAAATTTGTAGGTAGGCTTACTGTATTTACAATTTAGAGGTTGTAATATTTAGACTAATATTTAGACTACGTAAAACTAATTCAGTTGCAAACACATTGTCAGAGTACCACTTCAATAAATAAGTAAGTAAACGTTAAGTAGGCATAGGCTACATATTTTCAAAAATATAAAAAATTTCAATTAATCACTTTCGAGAAATTACAAAGTAGGCCTACATATATTGCCTGATTGGTATTTCATCAGTTGTTCTTTGAGAAAAAATTCTTTTTCCACTGCCCGTTTCTTTCTTACAGTTTTATTAGCACTGGGCATCTTCATGTTACATTTCTTACGAGGGTTGGAACACATCTATATATTATAGCAACACATCTATAAAATCCATTTGAATTACATGAAGTCCAAATAGCTTTTTTTGGATGTTGATTGGATATCTAGCATACTTCAGAGCAAATAGGAACCTTCTATCACTACGAATTCCTTCACAGTAACCAGAAGAAATTGAGCTGGCTCTATCAACCGGTCTAAAATAAATTTTGGATCTGACAGAAAGCTAACGATTAAAAATAATTCAGTACCTTAAAATTATTATCAACCGGTCTACAATAAATTTTGGATCTGACAGAAAGCTAACGATTAAAAATAATTCAGTACCTTAAAATTATTCTTGATCCACAATAATATACAATAACATAATGAACTGTTTCAAGATTGGTTAAATCTTTTTACTAATTATGATGAATGACTGAGTGTATTGCATGATTGAACCTCCGCCGGAATGAAGTGAAGAACAAGTGACATCCTTTGACCCATCTTGCTTCTTTTCGGTATGGAATTATTTTGTATCAAGAATAAGTTTAAGGTACTGAATTATTTTTTAACCATTGGCTATCTGTCAGATCCAAAATTCATTTTAGACCGGTTGATAGAGCCAGCTCAATTTCTTCTGGTTACTGTGAAGGCATTCGTAGTGATAGCAGGCTCCTATTTGCTCTGAAGTATGCTGGATATCTAACCAACATCCAGAAAAAGCGATTTTGAACTTTCTGTAATTTACCTTGATTTTATAAATGTGTTGCCACTTTCAACCCTCGTATATTTCGTGCAACATGTTCACAAATACAAAAGTGTTTAGGAGAGGATGAAATTACATAGCATATGATATGTTACCATCTGTCCTGGCAACTTATAACTCACCGGCTAAACAACGACCAATAGATAATTCGTTGTTTAGGGCTAATCATAATATTAATTCTTTATTACTTTGCTAACCATGAAATTTAAGAGTGCATGGACAGCTCTGCTAGTTTCTGTTACGAGTCAACTGAGCTGTCTTTTTTTTGTACCCCAGGAGCCAACTGGGACCGCCGACGTGGTCTTGTGGTTAGCGTCGCTGACTACGGATTCGTCGGCCCGGGTTCGATCCCCGGTACGTCGGATTTTTCTGAGGTAGGGAGGTCTGGTAGGGGTGCACTCAGCCTCGTGATTCAAATTGAGGAGCTACTTGATAGAGAAGTAGCGGCTCCGGTCATGGATACCACCATTAACGGCCGTGGGTGTCGGCATGCTGACCACATGTCCCCCAATCCTGCCATCTTCCTATGGGTAGATGACGCAGCGGTCGGGTGGTAGGCCTTGTCCCTTCGGGGATGTCGCGCCACGGAGTTTAGTTTAGGAGCCAACTGGTGTGTTTACGTCAATTGAAGTTTCAACCGGGAGCCAAGAAGGCTGCATGCAAATAATAAACTATGTTTCAATAAATTGTATTTGAAAATGGAAACACTGAAATATATTTGAAAATGTTGTTATCTACTCTACTCGGCGGTGCTCTGTTCTAAGATTTTTCTTCATAGAATATTTCTTGGGATTAAGGTGATTTTCCGTTTAAATTATTATTATTATTATTATTATTATTATTATTATTATTATTATTATTATTATTATTATTATTATTATTATTATTATTATTATTATTATTATTCATTCGGGTTGCTTATGGAAATGCTTCTAGGAATAGCAAAATTTTCAGAATGTCTGAAAGTATGTGATTACCAAACAAACAACGTGGTCACCCCTGATGCATATTGGCTGCATCATATGGCGTTACAATGACAGCAGTGAATATTGTACAGTTTTATTAGCTACAACCTACATTGTGTTTTAAATTCATTTTCCTGCCAACATGGCAAACTTTGTGCTTCGTTTTAAAATATACAGTTGCAATAAAAGTTATGCTCTTATATTGCTGGTTTCGGTCACAAAACAAAAAAGCGTTCAATCAGTATTAAACTAGAATATCACGTTATGATAACCGGCTACCACAGCTTCCTATAATTCACACATACAACACGGACATGCAGTTTTGCCTGCACAGTAAATTATGTGATGTTGAAGAATAGCTTGTATTCTTGTGTAGTCAGTTTCATAACGGTATCAATATTACTATTCTGCTCATAAGTCACTCACCAATGGTAGGCCTATATTTTAAAACTGGTTCAGAGGTAACCAATCACAAATACTCGTCACTTTAAAGTTCTGGTTTTATTAGTTCGCCGAAGAAAGGTGAAGGATATCATATGAAACAGTTTATTTGAACCAAAAATGACATTAGGGTTAATTTTGAATGCATTCGTTCGATTAAAAAAGTGCTGCTTGAATTCGCCTGTCAGAATGTAATTTATTTAAGGAATATTTCAACAACGTTGAAAACATTGGGTAGGTTGATAACTATATTTCATTCTGCTGTCCTACCCTTGCACACAGTGGTGTAAAGGAGAAAGATTGGGCCTCCCCCTAACAAAACGTCCCCCCCCCCCAACATAACGATTCATATTCAAGCATTCAAGTACAGAAGCTTGTCTTCGCCCGCAGGAAATATCAAATCGGATAGACTCACAAAACCTAGGAGGCATTACCTTTTTTTCCTGTATTATTGGTTTGAGGTATTATTATTATCATTACTATTAACAGAAGCAGCAATATTAGTAGTTTTAGATTTTCTTATTCAGTATTAAAGAAAGAATATATTTTGTACTAATTTTGGAACTAATCTTTCAATATTTATTTTTTCTTCGTTTCTTCACACCACTTAAATGTTCATAACTTGTTTCAAAAAACGTCATTTTGAAATGAAAATGGGGTTAAACAAAGAAAATAAAACACAAATATTGAATGCCAGAACTAACTGCTTCGGTCTAATGTTGTAAACATCATGAGATCAGAATCAAACAGTATGTTTCACTTCTACCACCGTACGGGACTTGATGTAATATCCAGTATTGCACCTGCCTAAAATCAATGCATTATAAAAGCAACGGAAAAGTATATCAATACTTTCACGAATGTAAAGGTAACTTAAATGTAGGCTTATGCACTGAAGATGGCTCACGTCGCAACGACAAACAAATGTTTCAAATTAACTTTCTCAATGCTCATTTTGCTGAAAGTTGATAAATACTGGAGTGTTAATTGAAAGCTGCGAACTTTTTCTTTTTTACTGTAAGCATGTTTTCCTTCCCATTATATAATCCATTTATTTCCCCTTTTTCCTGTTTTCTTTTTGTCCCCTCGAGACCAATTATTTTTTAGGGTGTCATTATGTGTCGCGATATCATGTATGGAATTGATTTAGAAAGAAAAATTCTGAATTTGTTTTACGTAAATTATTTCTATTTCTTGCAGCGGGGACGGTACTTTAATGATTACGATTAGATGCTGCTTTTGCTTGGCGGATTTGACATTATGGAGAGAACAAAGTAAAAATATTGTAAGTGTAATATTCAGTTTAATTCCAAATGATAAAAGTGTTATGCCTTTTCATTCTACAAAATACAGGATTCACCAGACACTTAACGACACACTTATACGAGTGCCAATAACTATATAACAAATCACTTTTATTTCAGTCGCTGAATGAATACAATGGCGACGATCGGTCATCGATGATTTAAACTGCAAAATTTAACTATGTGCGAATGACCAGAACATTATGAATTTTCAAATTATTTGTAAATCCAGCTGAAACGACGAACGTAAATTCCAACCGAAAAGACTAACGTAAAAACAATAGTTTTTTTTAGTTTTTTGCAAGTAAAATGATTAATAATATTAGTAAGTTAAAAAAAAAAGGTTCGTTTTGATGGTACAAGAGGAAAATCGAACTTAGCTGTGACTAGTGAGTGTAAATAATTATTTGAAAGGTCTCTTGTACATAATGGAGAAGGCCTACAGCTTTCCAACAAATTACCAAACAGACTGAAGGAAATCAACAATTTTGACAAATTCAAGTCTATGTTATCTGCTTTACTGTGTAATGAAAAATACTACCCTGTAGAAGAATAATTGTGCTGTTAATTGTGTACAGTATATTTATTGTACGTGTTCTTTATTCATTTAGATAAATTTTTATTTTCTAACTAAATGTAATAATTTACCAATTTCTTATTTTTATCTGTTATAATTTTAATTTAGAATATGAATTACGTTTAATTATTTGACGTATCCCATATCATGAAGTGATAAAATAGATTATTAAAATACAAGACAAAGCAATACAGATATAGATCGGCGATTATAATTAAATTTATTCTTCACAGCTCACATAATTTTTATTCGAAGTATGTATTACTTTCTTCCTTTCTTGTTCAAGAATGGCAATTTCTTAGGCCTATATTTTTCAATATAGTGTTAACCATCATAAGCCAAATAATCATTTCTGGCTATCATTAATAATTATATTATTTATGAGTTATATACAGTTTGTCGAAGTTACTTATTTCAAACGTGAACCTGGAATAGGCTACTCTCAATTTCTGTAAGCCTATTTGTTACAGTAAAACGTAGTTCACAAGCCAACCTAAAGCCTGAACATTCTAAGAAAGAAGCCTAAAGTAAACGAAAACCCGTATGTCTGTCTCACTTAGCACTTGACTCGTATGTCCTAAGAGGGAGAAAGGCAAACTTTTTTTTCTTTACTTCATGTTTATTTCTTACAAATCGAGTTTCTTAGAAGGTCTTCTTAGAATAGAACTATAGAACATAACCTTTATATGAGCTAAATAAATAATAATAATAATACCATTTGTACGCATTATGTCAGAAATATGTTTTCGTATAATGCCAAATATACATCATTGGTAATATTCTTAATCCCATTTCTGGGTGTAATTATGAGTTTGCTATTCCTTGCATAACATAGAGAATTTTTTATTTTTGTATAAGTACAAAAGCGGCAGAAAGGATATTTTGGAATTTCAAATAATTATAAGAGATATTTAGTATTTCTTTGAGGTAAAATGCATACTATTTCCCATATTTATTCCATTAATCTTCCAAAATATTGCATTAAAGTTGATGTTTCGTATTCTCTTCTCCCTCTGATACTAAAACAATTTATGGGCTAAAACATATTTACGTTAGTAAATGTTTGTGGCCTAGTACATAGTGAATACAACCCCAGTTGCATATCGCAATATGCGTTTTTGCAGCATACATTTCTATAAACAAAGGTTCATCATTACATTGAGAGAAGGGAATGGCGTTACATAATATATTACACTTCACATATTGGGGTAGCTCACCCCTCAGAATCGTACATAGGAACGTCACCCTTGCATCAAACCAAACCACTCCCTTATCATCACTCATGAGTACATCGTTTATCATAAGCAATCCCCCCAACTCCTCTTTCGAGCGACACAATCCTCCATTACCATAGATGATAGAACCTTAAAAATCATCTCCTATGTTACCTTGAAGAAATAATTGGGCAACTAAGCAAATGTTGTTAAAAGTAGAACCTTATTCAAACACACCCAAGATCAATCATCATCTGTTGACGTGGAATATGAGAAGGGAAAATGTACATCAAGCTCCCATGATGAATTGCCTTAATTCAAAATATTTAGTGAACATGTTACTATATGACAAGTTTTCCTTGTATGAGCCAGTAAACTGGTAAGCTTCTGACATATGTTTACAAATACGTTTATTATAGTCTTTTCATATATTATGATATGAAAAATTGTAATCTACAAGTTAGTAATTTGTAAAAGTGTTGGTGTATCGTCTCGTATTTCAAAATCTTCATACAGGATAATAATACAGATGTCTGACAGTTCATAAATTTAATTAAACCTGACAAATCACGTTTTCTAAACGTTTCATTAATCTCGCATGCTAAAAGAGTATAGTAATTTGGCATGTGATAATGCTATTGTCATAAGAAGGTTTTGTTTCGTGTTGTTAATACGAGGGTTGGATTTTTAATGGTAACACACTTAAACAGAGTATTTCCGTGTTGATATAAACTCCTACAATTAAATGGGGTTTTTATTCAACCATTGGCCTACTATAATACGCTTATTTATGTGAGGCAATAGCATCTAAATGACATCCATGAAAGTAAAGATTTTCATTATAACACTGGCGTGGTTTAGGTTAATATTGAACAGAGCTGCAAATACCAAAGTTACGTAATAAACAACCTGTATTTAAAATAAAATAAATTCTGTTCGTGCTAATTTTAATATTATACTTCGTGTTTTTAATTCCGATGGTTTCAGGTTATAATGGCCAAGAAAAGCTTCGAATTACCCGCACGCCATCAGCTGCTATCTATTGCAAAATATGAGAACTACGATAACTTACTAACAGCTTATTATAGAGGTTAGCAGTCTCCTTTTGTTTTATGAATCTAAAATCTCAAAACTTAAACAACACGATCATTTAATTATGACAGAAAAAAGGGTTTACCGAGAGAGGTGGCCGAGATGGTAACGTCTTGGACTTGTATACGGGAGGTCCCAGGTTCAAGTCCCGTGGCCGGCCAATTTGACATGGGGTTTTTGATGATTTCGCTTGTTGTGAAGGTAAATGCCGAAGAGGTTATTTATATACCATGAATCATCCTCACCATTTTATCCTGCATCATATCCATTTAAATTAATATAAGTTGAAATTTATTCCGTAAAATACACCAACAATAGAATATGGTTGACAATCGATAGTTCCATGGCTTACCCTATTGTATAGACACAGATCCCGAACTCCTGATATGGCCTCCTAGCTAAATGGAGTATAAATATAGTTGAAATATTACAAAAAAAGAGTCGTATGCAACTTGCCTATATTGGTAATCGGGACACTCGTATGAAAATTATGAAACTAGCTTTGCACGTTTCTTAAACATTTTCGTGTTTTAATAAGTGCCATTTTACTGTAGACTTGTTGCATAATGTACTATTGATCTTGATGACTTGAAAAGCCTAAGTTGAAAATAGCATTCTGTCTTATCACTCTACTGATAACTCCTATAACTCATAACCAATAACAAATACATTCACCTTGTACCCTCAATTTTACTTAAAAATGAAATGGACAAGAGTAGAAAGAAAGTGGTACAACGGCCATGAAATGCCACATTTTTTTGGTCACCTGACCATATGGGGCGCGGTGCATGTCTCATGTGGCAGTGACCTGAGCTGGTTTGTTCAAGGTTTTTCGCATTGTTTGGTTGGAATGCAAGTTGGGATATCATTTAAGTTAATTTATATGAGCAGGTGTTCATGTTGACATTGATGGATGGAGTCATTGTTGCGATGTATGTTAATTTGGGCGTTGCCCGTTATGTCCGTATTAGGATGCTTATAAGGACAAGTTGGGATATCATTTAAGTTAATATATATGTGCAGGTGTTCATGTTGGCATTGATGAATCGAGCCATTGTTTTGGGCGTCGTCCGTATGTGACCTAAGCGGAAAATTAATGATAGGCGTTGGCCGCAGCGGATGATCAAGATCTATAAGGAATAGCAGGTGGCTGAGTATATGTTAATTTGGGCGTTGCCCGTTATGTCCGTATTAGGAGGCTTATAAGGACAAGTTGGCATTGACCTAAGTGGACTTGTTCAAGGTTTCTGCATTGTGTGGTATAAGAATAATAATGGTGGAACGAGTTGGGTTTAATTAATGATAGGCGTTGTGTGGACTTGACAGATGACCATGTCATGTCTCCTAGCGATGTGTAATAAATAAGGGCGTGGTCTGGACGCTTAGGAATGGAGTTTTCAAGTTTTAACTGTCGGCAGGTGTGTGAGGCATATATATATATATATATATATATATATAATAGGAGCATTCCATGGCTTCTGCATTCTCACATTATAAGCACAAACACACACACACACATATGCACATGCACAATACACAATGGTTAAGATTAAATAATTTCTACATATTATAAGCGTGTGCTAAGTCTGTACATAGGCCAGTCCATACAACACTATCATAATGGAAAGATTTAGCTGCGAGCATTGTACTGCATCATATAAACATAGCGCGTCTCTAAGAAGACACGAAAGAGAAAAGCATACCAACATAACATTCACATGTAACATATGTAATCGTACTTACACTACACATAGGAGTTTACGAAAACATATTATCGACGTCCATGATCGTCGTACCTATCACTGTGATCTGTGCAATACGATATATATATCGAGATGGGGACTGAGTGATCATGTTCAGAGAGAGCACTGTGGAAATAATCAGGTAAGAAGCTAATTTTACTGTGGATGTAATTTATATTAGGGAAAATAATAGATTATTGAAAACTTATTTTTTTATTTCTGATTTCCAGCCAGAGTCCTGCCAGCGTGATTCTTCTCGTCCTGATACTAATCATCAGGATCATGATATCGTGCCCAGACAATTCAGACCTTCAAGCCCTCAACCCGGACCGAGCCATCACCATGGACATACTACAATCCCACAGCCTGGAGCAAGCCCTAACCACCAGCCAATTATTCACCAAGGCTCCACATCAAGCCCACAGCCTGGATCGAGTCATCAGGATCATACACAGGTCAGACGGAGTGATAATGGGGGTAAAATGGTATTGATGCAAACTGCATTCCAATCCAGATTAAAAACATATGTTGCATATAACATTCCAGTTGGGGACATTCAAACTAATTTGGAATACTATTTCAATGACATGATAAAGAAACTAAAAGAGGATATAAAATTGTTTAAAAATGTCAAGTGTAACTTATTCGTTGAATGCGAATTCGAAAATATTCAAAGCGAAACTTGCATGAAAAATTTCAAAACAAGAAATACTGCATTGGCTACGAGTAGTGATGTGGATCAGATCATAAGAAATAAGTTTGCTAAAATATGTGCTGAACTAGAAGATTGTTCCATGAAGGGCTCGGGCTGGCATTTTAAAAAAGTACATAAAATAGAACTGCGGATAAATAAGCATATCCCCCTCGCCAAAGCTAGTTCATACATAGACCTGCCTATGAAATATAAATATTCACAGTCAATTGTCAATGTGAGGAATTGTGATGACATGTGTTTTAAATACTGCATCCTATCTAAATATATCAATCAGAACAAAGATTGTATAAGCTCATATACACAACGTCCTGACCTGGAAAGTAAATATGATTGGACCGATGTTACATTTCCCATACAACCAAAACAAATATCTAAATTTGCAAAAAGAAACAACATTTCTATAAATATATACGCAATTGAAGATGTGGTCACTAATACATATCCATTCATGGACCATGAAATTTATCCCTATAGTGTCTGTGATACCGAAGCCGATGACCATCATGATATACTTTACATTACCGATCGGGACCGTGCTCATTTCTGTGCCATAACAAACTTGGAAACATTAGTCCGATCACAAATCACACTTTCGAGGAATTATAAAAACTATAGAATATGCAGGCGGTGCTTCTCGCAATTTAATGATGGCGATACGAAATCTTCGATTGTCAAACTGGCAGAACACAAAAGACTTTGTATGTATTTTAAACCTATTAAATATGAAATACCAACACCCGAAAAGCGCATAGTTAGATTTGAAAACCACGGACACAGTAGTAAAGTAAGATTCGTAGTTTATGCAGATTTCGAATGTAGTTTAGTCCCCGTTGCGGGCTGCACAGGAGATCCTCAAAGCAGTTGGACGATGCAGTATCAGAAACATGTACCATATAGCTACTGCTATATGATAAAAGACAGCGAAGGTACATATTCCACATTAAAATTATACAGAGGTAAAGATGTAGAAAAACACTTCATTAGCAATCTTATACAAGATATTAAAGTAATCGAAAAAGAGGTATTACAGCAGAATATTGCTATGCTTCCTCTAACAGAAGATGAACGCATACAATTTGATAATGCGTCCAAATGTCACATTTGTCAAAAAGGAAACTTTACGGAAATTAACCGTAAAGTAAAGGATCATTGTCATGTCACGGGGAAGTATAGAGGACCTGCACATAATGAATGTAATTTAAGATACAGAACACAAACAGTTATTCCTGTAATTTTACATAATCTTTCAAGTTATGATGCACATTTCATAGTAAAATCATTAGGTTATGATGAGAGTAGAATAGATGTCATTCCTACCAACCAGGAAAAATATATTTCGTTCACAAAATATGTACCCCGCGAAGTGAAGAATACATATCTCAAATTGAGATTTATAGATTCCTTTAGGTTTTTAAATAGTAGTTTATCATCTCTTGCCAACAACCTACCCAAAAACAAGTTTATTGAGACACAAAAGTATTTTAAAGAAAACACTGATTTAGTGATAAGAAAAGGAGTATTTCCATATGATTATATAACATCAGACCATGTATTTTCAGAAGAGAGCCTGCCCCCTAAAGAATGCTTTTACAACAAGCTGGTGGGGGATCATATCACGGACGATGACTATTCTCATGCAAAGAAAGTTTGGGAGAAGTTTAATTTGAAAAACTTGGGTCAATATTCGGATATCTATCTAAAAACTGACGTGTTAATTCTAACGGACGTCTTTGAAAATTTCCGAGACATGTGTTTGGATGTATATGGATTGGATAGTGCTCATTATTATACAATACCAGGGTTCGCATATGCTGCGATGCTAAAATATACAGGAATCGAACTATCTATAATGTCGGATATAAACATGATTTTAACTGTTGAAAGGGGGATTAGAGGTGGGATTTGTCAAAGTGTGACCCGATATGTAGAATCAAGTCAGAGCAATTCAATAATGTATTGGGATGCGAAGTATGGACGCCGTGTGGTGTTAGATTTGGTAGATAATACCAGTGTGTTTTTACCCGCACGTTTTTCATCGTTCACGGATGATAACATTTTAAAATTAAACAGTGGACGTTTTGCTGTTGTAAGTCGCGGTATGCAAGATGTTGGGAACGCCCGCTTCATTAAAGTAGAATTGGTATGCATGGACTAGAAATTTGTCGACATATGCAACAAGAGATCAAATATATATTTTATAATACTCAAACATTTGAAGTAAATTAACATGACACAATAGTATTCCAAGTTATGTGCCCAAAAATTAGCAATATAAATATATTAAATGTAAACCAGAGTGTATTGTGGATGTGCATATGTGCTGTGATGTGAGAATAAAGAAAATTACATGTATTTGTATAATTGTTATTAACCCTAGCAATCCTATCATGATGTTCACCTATAGGAGGAGTGGGGAGGGGATCATGTAGGTGTATATATATTATGATATGGTAGAGAAAAAAAGTTTTCACATGGGATAGTAGCACTGGTGTGAGAACTACAATGAATGCACTGTTTCATTCGGAGACGTGCGATGGAATTCGTCATTGGATATATTGTGATAAAGCCATATCATGGGGACCTTGTAGTGATTGGAGGTATTGTGATAATCAATGTAAATTTTTTAAAAGTGTTAAAAACATGAAGACGTGTGATAAAGGGACTGCTATGGAGAAGAGGACTTCAAGAGATGCGTGTACGCAAACAGATAATCTGACTTTAACATATGAAGAACTGGCAAATGTAAACAATTTAAATATGTTAGGGGAGTGGCTAGGACAGCTTGATAAAGTGTAAGATGATGGGAAGTAATAATAAAAAGTATTTTAATACAAAGCCATATTATTTTTTTTATTCCACCAAAACTGTAAAACTCTAACATTGGTTAAAGCACACTTTGTAGTATTAACACAATGGAACATACACTTTAACTGATTTCTTTGTACATCTAGATTGTTCTTCAATGACTCCAGGCTAGGACAGCCATGTAATTCTAAGTCCGAAATGTATCTGTTTAAAACACTTTCGAAAAACATCTTTTTGGACAATCCTTTCACATACACATCCATATTATATTTCACACACTCTTGAAGCATGGGCTTTAATTTGTTATAAGGTACAAATCCAACATCCCACTTCAGCCCATGGAACACATGTTCAAGAAAGTATTTTGATTTGACGTTTGGAACAACGTCATCGGGAGGAAGAAACACGAAATGTGCCATTTTCTCACCACACATCACAGCAACCTCCTTGGCGATTAATTTATTATTAGCTGTATAGAATCCTTGGACATCTAACACACAAGCAGACATTTTTATATAATATTTGTGACAGTGCCCGAGAGTGGTCTATACTTCAGTTTCCTGTCATGTATAGCGAGGCAGTAGATCTTAGTGTTAGCAGGTAAGTTTTCTGAAGCAGTGATTTCGGCTCTTATATTTACGGCCCCTGTTTTTATTTCCTCCTGTTGCTTGGAACAGTCGATGACGAAAAGTGGAGCCTTTGACACGAATTCCTCTCTATTTAACATCGGGCCAGAGGAGTGTCCATAATATGAGTTTGCGAATGCACAGAATCGATCATGTAATATGGCATATCGATTATTATTAGCATCAATATCGAAGGATTGATAAGGATACTTCTTGTCCTGTAGATATAACTGCACATCTGTTATTTTGTTTAAATCGAACTTTGACGGATCCCCTCCTACTTTTTCTCGGTCGGTTTATATTCCGAAGATGACATATCTTGGCTTCTGTAGTTGTGGGACTGTAGAAATATTCCAAGTCAATTTCGTTGTCTGGGGAACATTTGGATGTACGAACATCTGCCACTCTCTGAAGGCAATTGGTAGAGCGGAATCCTTTTCCATATATTTTGATAATTTCAATCTCTGCTGATCTGATACTCGAAGCATAGGCATGTTCCATATCACTTCCGTCAGCTTAACTTTACTCTCTTCCACCGTCACGTTTATACTATTTCTTGCTCTCTGCAATACAAGCTTCAGTCGAGCGTTTAACACAATCTTTTGAAAATCTTCCGCCGAACCCAATACATGACTTAATGGGATACTGACGTTAAATTTCCCATTATCTAATATTTTAGGGTCATCTTTTAAGTTACGACACCATCCCATATTTTCAAGTTGCTTACATTTCTGACCATCATAAGAGCACAATCCCTTCATAAGGCTTGCAAACCCAGGATAGCGTGTTCTGTCTATAATTTCTCCATTGACCTCGAGTCGAATTTCATCAAAAAGATTGACTAGGCCATTCATAGCCAGTTTACCAGTAAATGCAGTACCATCAGCTTTTGTCACTTCACCGGTTAATATAATATTGCTTCGGGATGGAAGTAGTTGTGACTCCTGGCTATGAATTTGTATTTGAATCTCATCACTTTCGTTAATAGCGGTAATATTAGTGGGACTAAAATAGTGATATTCATACTCTGTAACTGACTCCGAAAAGGCAGTATCCTCAGCGACGTCTAACGGACCCATTTCTATTAACTCGATATCCCAACAGTTGGAGGAAGGATTTGTTAGCTAGTGTTAACTGTTTGACACTACGTGTTGAACTGAAGGATTTGGTTTTAGCTTTTGTTTTAATACTATGTTTGGGTCCACTAAAATCAAGCCCCATTATTTAACTGGCTCTGATATGCAGACGAACCGATAGCTCTTCTCCGCTATTATCGATTATATTCCCTTCCTGGTCCAGTAACTTGACAGTGATGTTGTTGATTGATGTTGTATGTTTCAGGGGCATATAAATTAAATTCGATGGCGCTAAAGATATCTTAAAGCCAGGTGCAACTGTCGGAAAGAATTCATGTAATGTATGAGTCGGATTACCATTCGTGAATGAGCCCGTCGCCAAATTGCACTCGACTCTTATAACGTTTACTGCAAATATATTAGGAGGATACGTTGATTGGACCATATTATTATGTAAATATTTTTCTCTTTGATTATCCTCTGGCAAGGTAGTATTAAATCCTAGAACCGATCCCAGAGAGTTCGGTTCTTGAAATGTGATCGGCACTGGCGATGTTAATTCCACCTTTAATGTGGAAGCATTGGTTTTTAAATAAAATCCTCTAAGGCCTGTTGGCTTGTTTTGTGCTATATGCATTTGCTTTTCTATTTCGGTAATCATTGCAGCCTCAATATCATCAATTTCATATGTACCCGTAGGAATATGAAGTGTATACTTTTTCACAGCAGTATCGGGACGGAGATCGTTTCCGTCCTTGAGTTTTATAGCAAAACTGTTATTCTTATCCGTAATATTAGGTATTGCGTGATAGGTGTTTAAATTAAGTAATGCTATTTCATATGTCAATGAAGGATCCAGATCTATCGTAAGATGATAATCCTGTGATAAAACTGTCGATGCTCCCGTGAGCGTAAATACGTTTGATATCATGATGCACCTTTAAGAGACTGTTTTACAATATTTCGGAACATGCCTTTTATAACTAGCAAATTGTGGGCGAAATGATTATAATAAAAATGCTAAACACAAATGACCGCAGATTTCCGTATCAAAATTTTGATATGAATTAGCATTATATTTTATGCTCACCCGTCGTAAATACTTAACAATTTCTTTAGGAGGAGGTAAATTGCCAAACGAGTCGAAATAATACGCATATCGACCATCCTTTTTAATTGCTACCCAGTGTGTTCCTGTGTTCAAGTGGCTATCTAAATTTACTATGACATTCTCTTTAGGCCAAGGTTTTCTGGGCAACGTATCGCGCATGAATACGCCTCTAAAATTAGGTATGCGTAATTTTTTTACATACTTAAGAATGTCGATATCGGTTAGGGCTTTTTTTTTAGCTTTATACACCTATTTTTTAAACCCGCACCTTTTGGATATGGACGTAAATATAAGCCCTTTCCCTTGAATTTGCTATCCAAAACTTTACCTAGTTGATCGGCATCATATGCTGACAGTTTTTTAAAAATCGGATCTATGACCCCACGTCCTTTTTTACCTAGTGCGATGGCTTCCATTGTCTGATTATGACGTTCGGATTCTTGTAACGATTTTTTATTTTTTTTTCAGTATTTACAGCATTTGCAATAGCTGCACTCCCACCGGCTAAACTACCGAGTGCCGAAATCCCGGCCAATATTGGAAGTAGCGGTAAAATACCACCTCTCTTAGGAATTTTTAGAGTCGTTCTTTTAGGATTTTTACTTCGTTTAATTGTTTTTTTAGCTACAATCATTCGATTAATTTGCTGAGCTTGTACTTTTGACGTTTTTCTTTTGCTCCTCATTTTTTTTACCCCAGCTCCCATTTTTACTTTCCCTTTCATTAAATTTGTCACTAATAATGCTGCTGCCTTTTCTTTAAATGAAGCGTCGGGCGCTTTTACACGTTCCCAAGCCCTGTTAGCAAGTTCTAAATCAGCGATGTGACGCGATGATTTGTCAGAATGCTTTCCGTATGCAATATCGTGATGTTTGCAAGCCTCATCAAGTTTATTTATGCCCGTATCTCCTCGTGCCAAGCGACGTTTTAGTTTTGTTCCCGGACCACAAAAGTTATATCCTGGCATGTGTAACTCGAGTGGAAGCTTGTTTATGATAGTGTTTAAAACTCCTTTTCCAGAGGTCCTTCTCCGAACACGTCCTGACATGATATGAGCTCCTGTTGCGTGCGATGTGGATACTTATCTATTTTTTCTACCAACATTACAGCATAATGTACAAGTTCCAACTTGTTCCTCTCCCCATCATAGTACAATCTTTCTCCTCCTCCTCCTCCTCCTCCTCCTCCCCCTTCTCCTCCCCCTTCTCCTCCCCCTTCTCCTTTCCCTCCTCGTCCCCCTCCTCCTCCCCCTCCTCCTCCCCCTCCTCCTCCCCCTCCTCCTCCCCCTCCTCCTCACCCTCCTCCTCCTCCTCCTCCTCCACCTCCTTCTCATGTCACGTCCCATCTTGATACTCCTCCTCCGCAATCACAAGTCAGGTTGGCCGAGTGGTCTAAGGCGCCAGACTTAAGTTCTGGTCCCCCAGAGGGGTCGTAGGTTCAAATCCTGCACCTGACAATTTTTTTAGGTCGTATGAAAGATATTAAATATTACGTACACTTTCCTTTACACATCAGTTTCTAACACATCACTCTACGACAATGTTCGTATGTGGTATTTGTAAGGCTGCTATAAAGCGGAGAGATAACTTCAAACGACATGAACAATATTGTCAATCCAAAGAACTGAACTTCGGTACACTACCGGAAAAGCAGAGCATATCCCTACCGATAGCAAATATATGCACAACCCCCCAAACACATGAAGTTAAGCATTCCGTGCTGTTTCCAAACACAATAAGATGTATCATTGCAGGCCCGAGTGGATGTGGGAAAACGAACTTGTTACTGAACCTAATTTATCATCCAAATGGGTTGAAATTCAAGAATATATATATATATTCACCCACGCTGTATCAAAACGCATACAAGAATTTGGATGATGTTTTAACACGTACGCCGGCCATTGGATACTACAAATTTCACACAAACGATAATACAGTTCCACCGCCTGCGGAAGCGAAGTCTCATTCGCTATTCATCTTTGACGATGTTGCTTGCGATCCTCAAAAAATGATGCAGCAATACTTTAGTATGGGAAGGCATAAGCATATTGATGTGTTCTACTTAATGCAGACATATTCCAAGATACCTAAACAATTGATAAGAGATAATTGTAACTTTATCATTCTCTTTCAAATGGACCTTATGAATCTAAAACATGCCTATGATGACTATGTTAACTGTGATATGTCATTTCCACGTTTCCAAGAAATATGTAGAAAGTGTTGGTCTGCTAGTAAACACGGATTCATTACCATCAATAGAACAAAGGAAAAAAATAAAGGTAAATACTGTTTAGCTATAGACAACAATATAAACATTGACTCTGAAGACATCGAATCATAACTACAAGGAAGTATGAATGATACACACTTACACATATACACGCACGATATGAGTTACATACGAGAGGGGCAACAGTTTATCTGTAGAGACAGATCTCTATATCCACGTCCGTTTATTACGAGACGGAGAAATATGTATCCTACTGAATCCTTCCACATGGACATCCATGGAAATGTTGTATTTGACAACGTGCGAATAACTGGAGTTGCTGATCCCGAGGAAGCATATGACGTTGTGACGAAAGGTTATGTGCTAAAAGAGTTGGAGGACGTTCAGAAAAATCTATTATCGAAACTGAATATCGATATCAATGGTAATAATAATATCTTGAGTAAGGATGATCAAAATAACATAGTTTTTAACAACGTGCGGCTAACACAAGTAGCACCGCCACAATTACAAGACGATGTGGTAACAAAACAATATCTTTTAGCACAGCTTCAGAATCAAAGTCATACGTTTGTTACTAGTGATATTCTTACGACCCTAGAAGGACAAATTTCAAGTCTTGTTCAACAAACGCAAATTCTAACTCAAAAGCTGGAAGTAACTATGAATAAGTTTGATACTATGTATCAAGTGAACTTTAACTACATCCAGTCCATCCAACATCAGAACAATGATACGAGTGCTTATACCCTGAGCACTGGAGATGATTATTTCAGTTTCCCAATAAATTGCGAACTGTTGGATATATATATATCCCACCCAAGCATTCCTTCTGAGATTGTATACATACACTTAAACGGTAAGGACCTAATTTTAGATGACTCTCCAATTTCGCTTACTACAACGGATCAACTATCTTTTCACGTAGCTGACAAACGTGATAAAGAAATACATCCGATCTTCCTAACAATTGAATCGGTCATTTAAGAACGGGCTTAATGACAGAAAAGATAACTTTTCAGGAGAAAGAAAAAACTGTTTATTTACAGAAACATTGACAGTTAGTAAATTCTTGCATATGCAATGTCTTATTATAGGTGTTTTTAAGATCTCTACATGTGAAACGGAAATACAGTGTGCTTACATGATGTATTATAGTAATTGAAAGTAATGGAATTGAGCCCTTTCAAAAGTATATCCCGCACACTTAACATTGAAATTGTGCAAAAACACAGTTTTAAAATAAAATAAACTATTATGATTGATTTATGTAGCATTAAACGATGATGTATGAACAACTTAATATCTTGAATACTAAATACAGTCCTACATCAATGAAAACATATAATAAGTGTAAAATACTTTCTTCATTCGTTAGCTTGTTTGGTGCTAGATAGCCATGCAAGAATGTCTGCACAGCAATGCTTATGTTCTTCTGGTATACATTATAACACATTTGTTTTGACAAATCTTGCTTGGTCTTAATGGGAACATTATTTTCATAAGCACACTTTTCAGGAAGTTTCACAGTTGATGCTGCAGATATTTCACATAAGAGGTGTGGCTGATATACCCCTAATGTATGTTGAAGCACAAATTTGTACCGGGTTCTTTGAATCATACTGACATTCATTAAACAACTTCGGTTTCAGTTTTTTGTAATAATTTTGCCACTATGTTGAGACTTGTAGAATGTCATCAGCCAATACCAATAAAACTGTAAATCTTCCTTGTTTTGCTGAGGTGACAATGATTTGTACATATTCCCTGATAGAAAGAATTCTATCTAGCTTATAGATACATCTCTTGATTAAACCAAAATCAAGGAACAATGACCATAAGTCTTACATTCACTGCTAGGAATCAGGATGGTTCAGTATTGAAAGGACTCCATTCCTGGAGTTGAGGCATTTCTAAACTGAATGGTATATTCAAGCTGCTGTAGAACTAACACTAGTAGGTGGAATTGGGTCTTTCTTTAACAGAATCATGCATCTACCCCTGGTGAATCCATTTACCTCATAACATCCATTTTGGAAAAAAGTGTCATTGAGCCTTTCTTAAATGACCGATTCAATTATAAGTCGTACAAAACTTGGAAAATACGATTATCCGAACAAATATATATCGTAATATTTGACGGCATTATTTACTCTTCATAGAGATGTTGCTCAACGAACATCAAAAAAAAGTCCTGCGCAACATCATCCGTCATAGCAAAAGTATAAAACAAAAGCTTCTTGCATTACAGACACAGGAGCAGGATGATTTCAATATGAGCACGAAGTCCTTACAGCCCGTTATTCTTCCGCTGAAGGAGCTGATCAATTTACAGAAAGGAGGTCCGCCTAATGAATCTATCACACAGGATACTGACACAGATAATACGAAACAGGATGATGGGGAAGAAGAACCATATGCTGGGTTGGTCACGCCTGCACACACGCCCGAAAAAAAACTGGACTGTCCACCTCTACATATACACCTGAAAAAATAGACCTGTGGATGAAGTGAGAAGTGAGGCGCTAATCGACGATTACTTGAATCCGTATAAAAGCCCATCACATGATATGAAAGGAGTTGATAGAGTATTTGGACCGACATATGAAGACGGTTTATTGAAGCTTGGAAACGTGGAATTAGAATTTAATCGAACTGGGGACATTCTACTGGTAAATGATAAAACATACAATGTAACACATGGGCTACTTGAATTAATATTTAGAGTAAAACCCGAACATTATACTGATGATGACTTGCGGAACTATAAAGCTATTTTAGATGATTCGAACGTGCATAGAGTAGGACATGCGAAAGATGGGCCTGTTATAGTGTCATTTCATCGCAAATTTAAAACTATTATCGCTCCAATGTATAAGGAAGAAAAAGGTAAGCAGACAAAGACGAAAAAAGGAGGTCTCATATCTCCATGGAAGGATGTGCATATTAATCATAAGATCGACTATAAGTACTGGAACAATCCTAACTTATTGGTAGATAGACTTAAACTGTTGATAGCTTCGTCTCAAGCAGGTAATACCGCTCATGATAACGAGATAAAAGAGATACTGGGAGAATTAAAATTAAAAGGATATATATCAATATGAGCAAGCATGCAATTGCGGGTGAACTCCATAGGTCTGCAAGAAGAACATTTGATAGAAGACATGTTATTACGAAAGGTTTATATGACTTATTTCAAAGTGATTTAATGGACATGACATCGTATGCTAAGCAGAATAGAGGATTCAAATACGTATTGGTGGTAATCGATGTATATTCAAAATATGCATGGGCAAGGCCTTTGAAGGACAAGTCGGCACAACAGGTTACGAGTCAGATGAAGAGTATTCTACAAGAACTTCCTACGATGCCAAGAAATTTTCAAACTGATAAAGGAAAAAAAATTTATAACAAGGACTTCCAAGCACTAATGAAAAAGAACGGAATAAACCACTACTCCGTACATAGCACGATGAAGGCTTGCATAGCAGAACGTTTTATAAGAACTTTAAAAAGTAAATGATTCACTTATTTTTCTGCACAGGGGTCCTATAAATGGATTGATATATTGCAGCATTTTGTACATCAATACAACCGAACAGAACATTCTATAATTAAAATGAAACCTATTAATGTTACTAATAACAATTTACTTTCTACAATATTCAGCTATAAGAATACGATGAAACGTAAACCTCAATTCAAAGTTGGTGACTGTGCGTATTTCGAAACATAAAGCACTCTTTACTAAAGGCTACCTACCATCATGGACTACTGAACTCTTTAAGATTGCTAAGGTGCAGCTAACACGGCCTGTGACTTATCTGTTGAAGGATTTTCAAGGGAATGCAATTACTGGTGCTTTTTATAATGAAGAACTACAAAAAACTAAATATCCTTCTACTTATTTAGTGGAAAAAATTTTGAGAAAAAAGGGGAATAAAGTATATGTACAATGGTTAGGTTTTCCAAGTGACCAAAATTCTTGGATAGATATAAAAGACATAGTTGATTGAATGGCAATGTTACAATGAATGTCTTATTTCAGGATATAAATGGAAAGGTTTATATTTTTCTAGAACTCCTATTTCCCAATACTTCTTACAATGAGCCTATTCATATGTTAAGGATATTGACATGGACTCGTAAATGAGAAAGCAATATAAGTAACTTTTTTTTATTACTTCATATTTACACATATAACTTTAACTTTTTTATGGATTTACATGAATTCACATTAGCGGGGAGCTCCATCAAAGGATCGTAATATGTCTCTCCCGATCTGAAACACAGATTGATGAGGAATTTAGAACTACTATTTACACATAATAGGACATAGAGTTAATATCACATATGCATATTTTACTTACTGTGAAACATATTTGTATGAATTCCATACATGTCTCGTTGCATCCCCGCGTCCATATATCGGCCCTCCCCCGCAGTGGGCCGTCGCACCTGGTGGTATGGCGACGGCCATTGCACTCAACAAGGTGGTGCTCGGTGCCGTGTAACCCTATTAGATGGCCGCAGGGGTATTCCACCTCCATTGGATGATATGGAAGATTTTCCATGTTGAAGTATGCCGCCCGAGCCTCAGGTGGTGATGGTGGCGGCGGTGGGTGGAGTTCGGGCGGTCGTTGTACTACCTCGTTGAGGTATTGAGGCTCGGGCGATGCCGGCGCCGGCGATCTTCGTTGCTCCTCCTCCTCCTCTCCGAAGAACATCTCCGGCGGCTGGGCGTGAACCTCCTCGTCTATATATGGTAGGGGCGACTGGGCCCTCGGCGGTGGCGGTGGCGATAATACCCTGTAATAAATTGAGATAGCAACTGTTACATATGCATTTCAATTTTAAAAATATGTATGTGTAAGTCGACTGATATGTGTTGGTTCTAGACTTTATAATTAGAGTAATTTCTACTATTTAAATATAATTTTTTAATGTATGATAAACGTTGTTCTGACTGTTAAAATGGAATTAAAATGGTGGTGAAATTATTCAGGAAATTTTCTATTCCGTTGTTCTGACTGTTAAAATGGAATTAAAATGGTGGGGGGGAATTATTCAGGAAACTTGAATTTTATACTGCTAAAAATGGTATTAATATCGAATCATCTGAAATGTTTTACTACTTAACAAATATAAAATATATTAAAATATAATAAACTGTTGAAATGGAATTAAAATGGTGGAGAAATTATTCAGGAAACTTTCTATTCCTATGGAATTTTATACTGCTAAAAATGGTATTAAAATCGAATCATCTGAAATGTTTTAATACTTAATAAATATAAAATATAATAAAATATGATAAGTATAAAATATACTTTAGCTTGGATGTATATATTAATATACAATATTATTACTTACATTAGTGTTGGTGAATACGGCGACGATGGCTCGTCGCTTCTTGGTATTATCCTTAAGTCCATCTGAAGAGTAGTATTGCGACTAATGATATTTTTGTATTTCTCCATTACCATATATATAGCGCTCTAGACTGTTAGGTCGTATTTGCACATATCCCCCACTTGAAATATTTTGACCAATAATAAAAGTACAAATCCCACCAAGGATCGGGAAAACCAATAGCAACTCGTGAAAAGGATTCAACCAATTGGAACAACCGCGGCTCGTACATGCGCGCGCACGTCTCTTCTTCTACCACACAATGCAGAAACCTTGAACAAGTCCACTTAGGTCAATGCCAACTTGTCCTTATAAGCCTCCTAATACGGACATAACGGGCAACGCCCAAATTAACATATACTCAGCCACCTGCTATTCCTTATAAATCTTGATCATCCGCTGCGGCCAACGCCTATCATTAATTTTCCGCTTAGGTCACATACGGACAACGCCTAAAATTAAGATACGTGACCTGACCATCTGCTATTCCCACATAAGGAAACATCCAATTCTCATTGCTCTCAATTATTTATCATTGATTTATCGATTTATCATTGTCAACATAAAATGAACACCTGCTCATATATATTTAACTTATACGACATACCGACTCGTCCTGAACAGGTCCACTTAAGTCAATGTCAAAGCCTCCTGTTATGGACATACGGACAACGTCCAAAATTAACATACGTGACCGCCTGCTAACTACTTCATACAATGGCTCCATTCATCAGTGCCAACATGAACACCTGCACATATAATTAACTTAAATGATATCCCAACTTGTCCTTATAAGCATCCTAATACGGACATAACGGGCAACGCCCAAATTAACATACATCGCAACAATGACTCCATCCATCAATGTCAACATGAACACCTGCTCATATAAATTAACTTAAATGATATCCCAACTCGTATTCCAACCAAACAATGCGAAAACCTTGAACGGGCAACGCCCAAATTAACATACATTGCATCAATGACTCCATCCATCAATGTCAACATGAACACCTGCTCATATAAATTAACTTAAATGATATCCCAAACTTGTATTCCAACCAAACAATGCGAAAAACCTTGAACAAACCAGCTCAGGTCACTGCCACATGAGACATGCGCCGCGCCACCATATGGTCAGGTGACCAAAATAATGTGGCATTTCATGGCCGTTGTACCACTTTCTTTCTACTGACAAGGCACTTGGGATAACTTATTCTGACATTAACTAATAAGATAGGCCTATGTGTGTGGTTTTATGTCAGATTAAAAAGTAACAGTAATATTATCAATTCACATCTATTGATGGTCGTTCAAAATTTAAAAAAAAATATTCTTTTTTTAAATAAAATTCAGTGGTACTGCCTACCAAATATGTGTTCTAGAACACAATGCAGCAGTTGCAACATTTGTTCCCCAATAGTTGTATGCAGAAGGTCAACAGCCGTAATATATAAAAAGATCACCATAATTGTTTTGTATAGGAAATCACTAAGTAGCAGTTGTATTGTGTATGTGCTAAAATTATATTATGCACTAATTAAAACACTTTGTGAATTTTATAGATGTTCATGTAATCCCCTAGGGCGTTGTGCATTCAAAGTAGGCCTACATAATTATTATGTGGTAAAGAGATCTGTAAACAATTTTTAGTTCAATTCTAAAGCCCAATGAGCACATGTTTTGAAGCCATAGGCACCTAATTCGGGGCGCTTTTCATTTTTTGCAAGTTCCATCTGTTATTAAACATTTAGCAGGCATAGGCCTAATTAGATGCACGGAACTTAGTTTCTGGACGCAGGCTTTAGCTTTGATATAATGTCGCTCCTCTTCGGCAAACAGTGTGATAATGAGTGCGGTAATTTTAGATTAATTATTATTGGCACTAGTTTACTTTCCACCATGATAGCATGAATGGGAAGTGGACGACGAAAAAGTACTATCGTAGAAAAAAAACATAGGGCTATTTATAGAGGTAATTTATTTCATGTGACGTATCGTTGAACGAACTTCATAGTTCATAAGAGCATCGTATTTTAAACATTCGTTATGCAATTTGAGCTGAAGCTGGTGTGTTATTTCTCCATGGATAAAGACTACTATACCTGACCCAACACCATCGCTAGATTTGCTTCCGTCTGTATATATTTTTATATTGTAGGGTTTTGTAGGATCTATGTCTTCTATATTCGGGAATTCTGCTGGATGAGGCCATTTCTTCAATACTAGCTCGTTGTCAATATGTCCGTTTTCCATCTTGATTGCTTTGTATTCCCTTGCAATCTCCTTTAACTTGAGCACGATTGGTATCAAGCCTGCCATTATGCAGAGTGCCTCCGTGGAAGTGGTGCGATACGCTTTGGCTATCTTAATATTTATTAGCCTTTTTACCCTTATTAGTTTTGCCCTGTTATATTTCCTTTGTAAGGCGTTTATCCAAACAGGCACCGCATAGGATAGTAAGGGTAAGATCGCACCGTTGTAGATTGTGCTTAGTGAATTATGGTTCAATCCCCAGTTGAGCTTTGCAGATTTGGACAAAATGTATTTACTTGTTCTATTTGTTTATTATTGAGGAATATCCCAACTCTAGGTCTGTTTTTCTCTCTCTTGCGTGTAACCAGGATAACTTTAGGTTTGTTTTCGTTGAATTTTATGTTATTGTCTCTTGCCCAGTTTGCGATTTTTACCATCTCTATGTTGGCATAGTTTTCAGCCTCACGGATGCTCCTTCCCTTCGTTGCTATAAGCAGGTCATCTGCAAAAGCAATAGCGTTTGTATGGTGAGTAAACGCCAGATTCAGGAGAGAGTTGTATTGGATATTCCAATATCCTGGGCCACAACACGATCCTTGAGGACATCCTTTTGTGACTTCTCTCTCTATTATTAAATTATTGACCCTTAAAACTGCACTTCTGTTGAAAAAGTAACTCTTTGTAAGGTTATTCAAGTTACAGGGGCAATGGAACTGTCTCAGTGCCTTCATGATACTGGGCCACCAAGCTGCATTGAACGCTCCTTGAACGTCCAGACTTACAAGTGCCAGGTATTGTCCATCTTCCAACCTTTGCTCCACATACTCTTTAACTGACATTATAGCATCTACTGTACTTTTCTGTGGTGTGAACCCATATTGATTGTGATTTACGTAGTCATTTGAGTACAAATGATGCATGATCCTGTCTATTAGCAGTTTCTCTAGTAATTTTCCACCCACGCTTAAAAAGCTAATCGGCCGAAACCTAGAAATCTCTAAACTTTCATCTTTTCCAGGTTTAGTAATTGGTATCAATTGGGCCCTTTTCCATTGTTTAGGGAACTGTCCTCTTTGTAGGCACGAATTGTATATAGCTGTCATATATTTTGGGAATAACTTGAAAACATGAATTAGTATTTCACTGCTAATGCCGTCATCTCCTGGTGCTTTCTTCGGGTTCATTCTAGTAAGTATTCCTAATATTTCTTGTTGGGTGAAGTCTCTGTCATTCTCGGTGTCTTTTGGAAGACTATTCGTCTGTCTGACTTGTCTGTGATATTGGTTGTCTTCATTTTTGTTATCCTCTGGAACAAAATGCTCGATCATGACGTTAAGAGTTTCTTTCATGTCAGTTGTTAATGAGCCATCAGATTTCCTCAATGTTGTCAAGCATGAAGAGTTTCTTGTTTTCCCGGATGACAGACGATATACTGCATTCCAAGGGTTGTTTGACGATGTTAAAGTGCAATACCGCTTCCATGAGTCAATTTTTTGACTTCTTATTTGTGATTCGTATTTCTTTTTTCCTCCAAATATTGGTGTTTTCTCTGTGCTCTGAGGTTGTCATCATTCTTTGTTCTCTGATAACGTCTTCTTAATGCATTCTTTTTTCCGCATTATTGTCAAGTCCTTTGTCCACCAAGGAACTGATTTTCTTTGTATTTGCTTTTCAAATTGTTTGCACATTCTAAAGCAGTTTCTACAAGCTGAAGAAATTATTTCCTCATGTTCTCTTATAAGTGCTTCCATGTCAGTTTCAGTGCTGGCCATTTTACTCAATTCCTCATCTAAATCTTGTATTTCTTCAATACTAATTCTGTTACAGACTTTTTCTTTGAATTTTGTAGTAAGAATCTTACTAAATGCATCCCATTTATCTTCCCTTATTATGTACCTTGTTCCTCTATAAGTAAAGTTAGTGCTAAGGTTAGTATTAATGGTTATACTGAATGTAATAAACCTATGGTCAGAGCAAATCTCTTCTTCGCTGCATACCCAATTACTTATCCTTGGTAGAAGTTTTTGGTTTGTTATTGTTAAGTCAATATTACTCTTCCCTCTGCCATTGTCAAATGTATTATAATCACTCTCCTCATTTAAAACGTATAAGTCTTTGGAACTTATATATTCTTCCAATGATTTTCCACGAGCATTAGTAATGACGTCATGCCACATTTTAGACCTCGCGTTGCTGTCCATACTGAGTAACATGTCCTTTTCTTTAGTGAACGATACTATGTAATCAATTTTGTTAAAACCCGTATTTATATCATCTTCAATATCTAAGTACATACATATTACATACACTTTAAAATTATTTTGGATTAATTCTATCACGACACAGTCACTATCGGAAAGTTGGTTTATTAGGATTGCATCTATGTTTTGGTTTGTAACTACGATCGCTGCTCTTGGATGATTTCCTGTTGTAAAACACTTGTAGCTTTTTGAAATACCTGCGATTTTATTATTCAATACATATGGTTCCTGTATAAGAATTAAATCTAAATTGTTTTGTCCAATTACTTGCATTAGGTTACTTGTTGCAGCTCGTGAGTGTTGCAAATTTATTTGCAGACATTTTATGTCCCTCATATACAGTATTCTGTGTTTTCCTGGTACTTCTTTATAGTGGCTAGAAAGCTTGGGCACTCTTTGTCTAGAGATGCTTGGTTTTCATTTCTCTTGTCTTTCTGATTATATTTATAGTTATTTATACAGTTTATACACTTAAATTGGGCTTCTGAGGCATGACAGTCTTTCATGGTATGGTTTTCTGCGCATTTTGGGCATTTTTCTTCTCCGTTACAAACTTTAGCTGTGTGTCCAAATTTAGAGCATTTGAAACATCTTGTTACTCTAACATAATTCTCTGCTCTACATACCTGCCAACCTAATTTCAGTTTATTCTGCATCAGTATGTTCCATACTGTGGGAGTGACTTCAGCTACCATGTTCCGCACTTTTTTCTATTCTTGTAAACAAATTTTGGTTTGATTGCTATGTCTTCTAGACTTAACTCCTCATTTTGTGCATTTAGAACGTGCACGAAATTGTCCACTGTTACCTCTTCCGGTATGTTATATACCACAACATTCGGATTTCGGAGTTTAGGAACATTCACTTCCAACTGTTGGTTACACTGCTTAGATATCTCCTTACTCAGTAACTCGATATCTTCTTTCTTCTCCGATTCTATTATTAATTTACCATTCCTCAAGGCTTTGAGATTGTTAACACCTACCTTGAGTTCGGTCGGTTTGATCTTCCGTCTGAGGAGCTCCTTCATTGCATCAGCACTTTCGTTTTGTTTTGACGAAACAATCATCTTGTATTTCTTGTTACCGCTGACAGCTTCTTGTGGATCACCGCGTAATGCTTGAACGTAGGTCCTCGAACCGCCAAAAGATGGCCGGTGCGTGCTGGTTGTTGCCTTCTCCAACCTCATCACATGCTCGGCTTGGCTTCTCTTGCGTTCCTCTTGCAAGTTTTGTATTTCATTCTCTTTCTTTTCTATCTTGGATTTAAACTCAACAAATGACTTCCTTAAATCACTAACAGCTTTATGGATGTCGTCTTTCAAATCTTTTCTCAATTTAATAGATTTTTCAGTGACACTTACCAATAATTGCAGAGCGCTTTCAACGCACGTATCAACATCCTCCGCCATCTTGAAAACTCCAGTTCCCCTCTTGTAATTCCGATATCCATCATCATTAAGGTTCGTTACTTATGAAACATATTTTTGTACATCTTTTAGGCATTTACCAAGTTCCATACATGAGCTGTTAGGTTCTAACGAGTCATGAACGATGATTTTTGTATCATTGCTATTTTATAAGATTTAATACTATACCCTGTATTATTTTACAGGGTGATCCGTTAGAGATGTCAGAAAAGTAAAGTATTGTGTACAAGAAACTATTTAAATTTATTAATTGTTAATTGTATAAACAGGTGTGGGAAATCTGTAAGTTTTGTATTCCAGCACATTAGTCCTCAACATGACCACAATTTCGAATGTGGCACAGATCATACCTCGCGCACAGGTGGTGGGGAGCATTTCTGGTGTGATTTGCTGAAAGGCCGCTGTAATCATCCGCCGTAGGTCAGCTGCATTCTGTGGTCTTTGTCTGTACACAGTTGAGTTGATGTAGGCCTACCCCCACACAAAAAATCTGGAGTCATGGCCGGGCTGTTAGGGGGCCAAGGGATGGGTCCGTCATGACCGCACCAGCGATTGTTGAACACCTGGTTTAATTCATCCTGCACTATGAGAGCCCAATGTGGTGGGGCGCTGCCCTGCTGATTGATGATGGTGTCCAGTACCCCATTTTCCTATAACTGGGGGACCACAAACTGCACAACCATATCCAGGTATTTCATTACGAAGAGTCTCCTCTGCAAAGAAGAACGGACCGTAGACTTTCTCACGGGTTACACCGCACAACACATTCACTTTAGGGCTGGCTCGTTCCAGTTCGTATGAGGCGTGTGGATTCTCGGTTCCCCGAACAATGCAGTTATGAGCGTTCACTCGGCTACTCACATGAAATGTGGCTTCGTCTGAGAACATCCATTAATTTAGCCATTAATCGTCCGCTTCCTGTCTATCACACATCACTGTAGCAAAATTCATACGAGCTTCGTAATGATGTTGCGTCAGTGCTTGCACTCGCTGAATACGGCATGGGAACATCTTAAGGTACAGTGGTATTAATCAGACGTGGCAGTCCAAGCATGGATGCTCAGTAGATGCAGACGAGTCCAATAAACATTCGTACTGCATGGAGGGGTGTATGGGTTAGTTGTGTCGTTGCTATCAGAGCGGTAAGATCGCATAACGCAGTAAAGAAACAAGAGACCTTGTTATAATCGCTTCTCCTCTCCCGCTAGAGCAGTTGAACATTTTTACGCCTCCCCATGATTCCTCCTACATGCGTCACCTCTCTCACGCGCATCTGACTGCCACCTCTGATTAATACCACTGTACCGTCTTACCATCCTTTGACATGTCGTGTATGACATATCCTGTTGTGGCACTGTTGTGGCGTGACCACCAATTTGTCTTCTATGCACAAGTGCACGCCAAGCCATGTGACCGAAGTCTGAAACATCACTAATTTTATCTCCCATCCTTTCCACTTACATTACCTCTTAAATAAAACGTTTTACTTTTCTGACATCTCAAACGGATCACACTGTATTACTTTTAATTTCCTTATTTGTGACTTTATGAAAGTCAGCACCTTGTAACATTTGTTTTATTGTAATAATACATTTAATTTGTTTCAAAAGTCCAAACTGTGTATTCAAAGCCTCTTTGACCCCTACCAGTAAGGTGCATTTTTGTCAAGTGGACCCCATTCCATTTTTATTATGAAGGATAAGGTTATTAAATCGTAATGAACTAAACATAAATTTAATATTACATAACATTTTGATTTAATTAGGCAACAACTACATTGCCAGCTTCTTCATCCATGCTTAGGGACTTTTTTACCATTTATCTGATTACAAAAATAGGAATGCAGTCATTTAAAAAACATTACTCGAATTTGAATTGAATTACAAGATTTACAGTGGGAACAAAGTCTGAAAAAAACAAATTCTAGAACAGTAAATAATAAAAGTGTTTAAAATCAAATATATAATTATAAAAAGTGGACAGAAGTGCAGTAGGTGTTGACAAACAATCCTCACAAATATGCCCATGCACTACATTGTTCTGCATGTTACGCAAAATACTTTTATTATATTGTGTTTTGTTCTAGAACACTTTGCACATCTAACCCATTTCGCTATATCTCCTAATTGTTTGGTAATTTTGAATTTGGGTATCTTGACAATGCTTTGTCAAAAGACACTAGATGACATCCATTCTTAAAATTCCGGGTTCCCTCACCTTGTTTGCGAAAGAACGGTGTAATTTTCTTCTGAAACATATATCAATGTGGTGTTCAGTACGGTGGGGTCAGACTGACCATGGTGAGAGAAAGTATTACTAGATGTAGGCTACACACATTTCGCTGCAACACCACCTCGGCACTCAACAACTGAAAGCATATTGCCTGAAACCCACTGAGATCCGCAGCGTCACACTAGTTAGTTAGTTAGTTCTCCTGACTCCGGCAGGGACGAAGCAGGGAGGGGGCCGGAGGAACCCAGGCCTCTACCGACTTACGAAAATACAGCTGAATACTGTAAATACTTAAGTTTTGAGGTAGGCGTGTTAATTTGAAAAAAATATACAAAACAACCAACAACATTACAATTTAAAACTGTACAGTGTAGCTATGTAACGGGAGCCTTGTCGGCATTGAGCGTTGGCTATAAAATGTATCATTGTTCCTATACTTGATCCAAGATGTGTACGGAGCAAAAGTAAACAACCTAGTGTGAAAGTACAAAGCACAGTTCACAAGAATTCGTTTTTGAGACTGTTTAGTCGATTACATTACAGTAAAGTCAATTGAACTTTCTTTTTTATATTAAACGGCAAGGGTCGATTCCCAATTCTGCCATGTGATTTGTGGGTCTTTGATTTTGGTTTAATTTTGACCGGTGGCTTGACACCTCCTGTACATCGGTATTCTTTTAGGGCTTTGAAAACCGTACTTGAAACTACTCCGATGGATTAGGCCACTTTCATACATCTTGCACAGATACTTCAGAGTTTTCTTTAATCGTTTTATATGTATTTACAATCTCTATCTTCTAGCCGCTGTACAAACCTTTTCATCGCATGTTTCTTTATTGGTGACGTAAGTTCTAAAGGCCCTGGCTCGCAATTTTCTTCTATAATTCGTATTATTAGAGGTTATGACTTACTTTTCTTACAATATGTAAACAACATTATTTAAATGAAAAGCACAAAGAATTAATTAATTATGTTATAAAATACGTCTTTGTAATGGTTGAAACTTAAATTACCTCTCTTTTCTTTCTAAGTTCTTTGCTATCGTAATAGTTGAAATTTAAATTACTTCTCTTTTCTTACTAAGTTCTTTGCTGTTACGTCTCTAGTACGGTGTCGCGCTCTCGTGGGGAATCAGGGTATCTCGCTTCCGGAGACTCCCTTCTCAGATCCGCCGAGTAAGTTTAACTGTGTGGTTGTAGGGGAGCCGCTGTGGAGATTTTCTCTGGTTCCTGCATGTGAGTAACGATATACCTTACTATGGCGTAATGTTGAATTCATTTTTGTGCCTTCAGCACTGTTTCATATTACAGTAAAAGAGAGAGGTAATAACTTTCTAAGACTATCTATTGGCCAGTCCTAAGTTCTAGGTACTATTATTATGTCAAAATAATAGTTTGAGTAGATAACCCAATTTTGATCCGCTAGCTACCATTATGATGTTAAAATATCAGTTCGAGTAGATAACCCATGTTTGAAGTTAATATCAGAATACCCATATTTCGTTCTGCGTTTTGGATGGTGTATCAGCGGAGTTAACCATGTGTCCAGAAAGATCTAGTAAGAGAAGCCATATGCTAATTTATATTTTACTTACGTAAGGCTCAAGGTCGTACCGGTCATATTACATTAGCTCTGGCAACGCCCACTTCTGTAAATTAATATTGTCATCTCCTATAATTTATCTTTGACTCAGGAGTGAAATTAAATTGAGATGTTGTATTTATTAGGTTCCCTACTACTACAAGAATATGTTAGATAGACGTTTGACCTTGAAGCATTGTCTTACTGTACATTTAATGGGCGTTTCCTGTACAAGCAAGGTAGCCATCTTAAATGGCTTTTGGCCAGTAATAGTTATTGCCTATAGCCAGATTTTGTGAGGCCTACCTTTTCTAGTTTCAATTCAATTTATTCTCATTCCCTTATATTATATTATTAATAACTATGTATTCTTGGGTTTAATATGATATCATTCTTGACTATTGTGTTCAGCCAGTAATTTGGTAACTATTTTGAAGTATGTAAAGATATCATTTTGGGTAAATTGATTTCATCTGCTGAAATTTGAAGTATATAAAATAAATTTGCCATTACCTGGGGAAAGAGTTAGATTAACTTTAATGAATTTTATGCTCCCTCCCATTTGCTTAAAATGAAATTTGGGGCTGTGATTTATTAGCACTTATAACCTCTTCAGGTGTATTTAAGAGTGTATTTGGCGAAACTTCCCATTATTATTCTCAGTCTTATTTGGAATTGTATATAAATTTTGAAGCTATTTGAGTAGCAAAATTTTGGTTCATGTAGGCCTAAAATGCTTGATATTATAGTTCAATTTGAGGTCTGCTAGGCCTAAGACCTTGTAATTCTGTTGTCTAATTTGAGCCCTGGTAGGCCTAAACATTTCTAGTACATTCTATATGCTTATAGTTGTCAAGCTGACTTATAGTTGCCCTATCTGAAATTTATTAGTCTATTTAAATCATTTGCTTGAGCATTTGGTCTCCTGACCTATGTATATTTTCTGGCTTTTCTATTCTCTCCCCTTTATTATTACATAGTCATTTTTGCCCTCTTATGTGCCATTATTATATACTGATTTTCTCAGTCTGTGCCTTTCTAAAGTTATTTAAGGCTATTATAGGCCTATTGTTTTGGAACATTAGTATTTCTTGTTCTTTACATTTTTCTAAATTTATTATAGGCCTATTGTTTTGGAACATTAGTATTTCTTGTTCTTTACATTTTTCTAAATTTATTCTAGGCCTATTGTTTTGGAACATTAGTATTTCTTGTTCTGTACATTTTTCTAAATTTATTCTTGACCTATGGTTTTGGAACATTAGCATTTATGTCCTATACATTTTTCTAAATTTATTTTTGGTCTATTATTCCCTCTCGGAGTTTATATTTGGCTGCCTTCTGCTTATTAATATTTTCTGGCCCTTCTGGTCGTTTAACTTAGGCCTAAATTTGTTGATTCATCCTTTCTTGAGCCCAGCTTATACACACATTTTCCTGCTTAAGTTTTCTGACATATTTAGACAACTATCCTCCAGTTTATTATAGGCTGCTATCCTAATTATAGTTGTTTGTCTAAGATTATTATGATTCAAAGTACTTAATGGTTATTACTTAACTTCATGTACCTGATATTGTATATATAAATTATTGGGAAGGGGTTTTGCTGTATAGGAACTAGTAGGCCTTGAGATTCGACCATATATTGGTTGGTATAGATTTATTTTTAAAATGCTATACAATATTTAACTTAATGTGTTCAGTGATTATTAATTGTTGTGCAGTACTCTGCTTTTATGAGAATTGTAGATTTCTATTTATTAAAATTGTTACTCTGTTTTGAATTCTGCCTGTTTTCTATGGCGCATATTATCCTGCCCTCTACTCTGCCTTGTTCTGGAGAATTCGATCTCCCTCTGTGGGCACTTCCTCGCGTTTCTTCTAAGTTTGATATTTTCCTGTGGAAATGAGATTAGGGTTCTTATAAGTTATTTGATTATATAAATATTACCCTATATTTCTATTTACATTTAAATCTTTAACCTGTATTTGAAGATATTAAATTACAGTATCTGGTTAGGTTATTCGATTATCCTTTTGCTGTTTTTATGTTATTTAGCAACGCTTATAATTAACTTATTACATAACCAAACATTTTCGAACGTTGCATCATATGTTTAGTAACTTTAACGATAAAACCAAATGAAATCTTATTTCCTAAAAAACATGTAAGCCTATGATATAAATACGAAGCAAGCATCTCAGTTAACAGAACTTATGTTTTCACAGTTACATAAGATATAAATAATTTTACGAGGTGGCGGAATGCAAGTAAACTTTTGACTGAGCTTGTCGCACTATCGTGAAGTATGGGCTGATCCGATTAACCAATGAAACTACAGGACACTAGTCATGGAAGGTTATTTGTTTACTTTTGCTCCGTACACATATTGGATCAAGTATAGTTAAGCCCATTACCAAAGTTAGTTTTTAAAATAACTTTGTTTTTCCAAATTCAATTGTTTTAGTTTTATAAACTTAAAACAATATTGTTTACCACTTTGCATAAGGCTTTTTTAAATAAGTAAATATGTTGAAAGCGTAAAAACATTTTTGTCTTATTTTGTCACTATGAATACACTATATCACTATTAAATAAAGTATTACTCAAGCTAATGTATAATAATGCATGCCGGTAATTGTGTAACCCCCTCTTCATTTCACTAAATTAAAATGTACTTCTCATTTAGTATTCTCAAAACAAGTGTATTGTCACCCTTAAGGCATTTTATATCAGACTAACAGTACTTATTAAGTTAAGTTGTAAAATGAGGTTTCAAATTTTGAATTTATTGCTTTTTTTCAAAATTGTATTATTTTAGAACAGTAAAAACTGTGGTAGGTATTTAAAAAGATATTTTGTTTGTAACTGAAAAAGATATTACAGTGAAATTTCACAGCTCAATTTAAAAAAAAAAAAATCTGGAAGTACCCCCGCTGGGTCCCCTCCGAACCAATATCCTGGATTTCAGTACAACGGTTACAGGTTAATGTAGAATATAAAAGCACGAAAGTTCATAACTTGAAATAAACGTTTTAGCCGAAATATTTATTAAATCAGAAAGGTTTATTAATAATTTCAACCGTTGTGAAACAAAAAATATGTTGTGAAATTCACGTAACTTCTTCTGCCCAATTAAAATTTAGCCTCTTGGTCTAATAATTATATTATGTACGGCATTCTCTTCATGTAAATTGGTTGTAAAGATGATTACATCGCATCCCCGAAAGATGCATAAACAAAATAAAGTATGATTAAGCACTCGATTTACTTGCTTTGGCCAATACATCTTGCTCACTTCACAGTTTGATATAGAACAAGAGGCCATGTTGCAAAGAGCATGCATGTATTCAGATGGGTGGCTTATAAGTACCCTTCAGAGAATCTTTTCGAAAAAAAAAGTTTCAGATAAAAGTTTTTGCTCTTGGATAAGCACCCCATATATAAAAAGCAAACAAAATCGCTAGAGCTGTTTCCGACAATATAGCAATAAACGAAAGTTTCTTCCTGCCCCTTAAAATTACGAGAAAGTTGTTGCCAATCTTGATGACACATCCTCAAAAAGTACCTAACCCAAATACAAAATTTTGTTTTCATAAGATTTTATGTTCTGGAGTTAGGCTGTTCATAAACACACGCCAAGAGACACACAGACATGTTTCCGAAAATAGTATTTTTGGATTAAGGAGACCTTAACATGTTTTTATGTTAAAAACTCAACTTCGAATTTGGGGGTCGAAAATCATAGTACCTCTACCTATAGTATATACGGTATAAGGACGTGATTTTTGTACCTATCGTACGGGCAGAGGACATAAAAAATCTTCCGATTGATGCCTCACCGTGACACAGATTTCGCTTGGAAAATAGGCAAAATGAATGATAACATTAATATTATTACTAGTGAACCTGTGCGAAGCCATCAAGCAAGTGCATGATATGTATTAAAACAATTATGTTTATATTTCCCTTAACCTACACGAAAATTGAGTCAATCTATGAATGTGGCACTTGTAGAAATGTATTTGTACAGATATCTGAACAAATTAATGAACAAACTTGGACGTCCAAAACAGCATCTTATTTAATTAATAAAATCGTATTAATAGGTACATTTCAACGATTATCTAGTTGTTGTGCCGACATAAATAGCCTACCGTCATCCCTCAATTTGTAAATTGGGTATTTGATAACTAGGGCAATGCATTTGATGATTTTGCATCTTTTTTATATGATGGTTAAAAGATAGCTCGAATATATATAAATGTGTATCATCAATTAATTGATCAAACAAGAGCTATTTGTTTTTGCATTTTTTGCTTTATTTTGCATTTTTTCGTATTTTTCAATAGATAGGTCATTTTTTGGTAATTTTTAGGCCATTTTCGGCATTTTTAGGAATTTTTCGGCATTTTTAGGACTTTTTCGGCATTTTTAGGACTTTTCGGCATTTTTAGGACTTTTCGACATTTTAGGTCTTATTCGACATTTTTATAGTTTTTTAAATGAAGTCCTACATTACATTATATTTTTAGTTTTTTTATTTATTATTTCTGATTTTTAATGCTTGTCTATTATAACTGTAAAAGCAAATAACATCCACAGGAAATAAAGCAGATTGCAGCGTTACTGGAAGGAATATGCATTTTGAATTCTTGTTACATTTCCAAGAAAATACAGTATAAGCAATACCTGCTTCTCCTATTTTTAAGCATTTTGAACTAGTCTACATTTCCAAGAAAACAACGTTGTAAATACAAGCGGCTATTGACGAATGTGTCCTTCTTGCATTAAAGAAACAACACTTGGGACACAGCTCCGTTAGAGATAAGCGAGGCGACTATACCTGCTTTATTATTTTAAAGGAATGTGCATCATGAACTAATCCGAGCATCCTATTGTTATTCATTTTTAGGTAGGAGGACTTTCAGTTGTCTGTAAGAGTTGTAGTTTGTTGACAGAAGAGTTCAGTAAAATGCCAAAAGTGAAAGAAAGTACGTTTCATAAATTAAAACGATTTGTTTGCGAGTACGGAGAAAATTTTTTTTCCTACCGATGGAAAAATATTATTCTGCAAATTATGTGATGTGAGGGTTTCTGCCGAAAAAAAAATTTACGGTTGAACAACATGTATCAAGAGAGAAACATAAACGTGGTCTGCAGCGACTTGAAGAGAAAAGAAACCGTGGCCTGCAACAGACACTTCTGGGGGAAAGTTGTTCAACATTTTCGCCGTTTTGCGAGAAACTGTGTACAGCATTATTATGCGCCGATATGATGAGCATGCCAGTTCAGAAAAAAAAAAATTAGTGAATGGTACAACGAGAGCTAAAGACAGAAGAGAGTGGAAACACTTGTGAACGCAGCTCTCAGGAAAATAAACTAGGCTGAACTTTCCCGGAATGGCTAACCGGGACTGCAGTACCCACCCACCTTTCTATGAAAGAGGCCCTTGCCCAACAGGGATGCATATGGTCTAATTAATAATTACTAATTCAAGTAGGCCTAATATTAATTTACTTACTGTACTTCTTTAGCAGCAAAATGTGTTTTATACTGTAAGTTTATATATAACGAAATGTCATCCATTAAATTGGTCCTTAAAAGCAATTCATTACTTAAAAAAATAATTATAAGTAATAATGATAAAATTTATTGGTCATTTTTTTATTTTTTTGGGTCATTTTTTCACTATTTTTAGGTCATAAATGCATTTTTTATTTTGCATTTTTTCACTTTTTTATGGTCATTAAATGCCTTGCCCTACTGATAACATTAAGATAACAAAAATTAACTATGAAATAAAATTATGGAAATCATTAATGCACTTACAGGATATGAAACATTAAAGTTTACTTGTGTATAACTTATTAATACGTACTATTAATTTATTTAGGCCTATATACGACTAAGGTTTTATTTTGTAATCACAGAATATACAATAATAGTTTTATTTGTTTCATAGCCTAATAACCACTTTGAATTTGAAAATGAGAAACCTCGTGAATTTCAGTTAAATATTATAAACGAAATAATTATTAAAACACAAACCATTGAAATGAGAAAATCTTCTGATTAATACCTCACTCGTACTGACACAACATTCACTTTATATAATGACAAGAGAATATATATGAATGAATGGATGTATGTATGTACGTACGTACTGTGTGTATATATATATATATATATATATATATATATATATATATATATATATATATATATATATATCCAACGATATCCAATATTGTCAAATGCCCAATTTAAAAATTGAGGGATTTTTGTCGGCATAACAACTAGATAATCCTTGGATTGTATGTATACATGTGTAAGTATGTATACATATGTGTGTGTGTTTGTGTATATAAACATGATTTTTTGCATTATGGAAATTCATATTCACTCAAATCCTTTTTTATAGATTAGCCACATTGTTTAGCAATTGAAATTACACCCTCTACCCATGTTTGAAATATTAAAAGCAAATCTTAGACCGGTAGCTGATAGAGAATGTACATTTTCCCTTGGAATTTCTGGAATAATTTGCTCCTGGATCAGTGAGATCTTACAGATGGGTTGCGACTATTAAATTTAAACATTCGTGTTTAGGAAGATTTATAACGAAGAGACAAAGCAAAAAAATGAAATGAGAACTTATTGTCCAATGTTGATTTTCTTTTTGATATTCCCGTTATGATTATTGTTTTAAAAGTTTAGACAGGATTAATTTTACCAAGATACAGACCTGCATAGATTTGTTTTCTCTTAACTTTCGGTCATTTTTTCATGGCATGTGATAAGCATGCCGGCACCCATGGCCATCGCATGAAATGTTTCTTAATAATATTAATTTTCGTTCGGTATCAATCTCCCTAGAAAATAGCATCCGTATACTGTTTTGAAATGATTAAGGAGATATATTCGTCTCTTGTGAATATGAAATCTGTGAATATGGAAATAAATAATAGTCGCCATATTACTTGGGATCAAGCCAGAAGGGAAAAGCTTTAGACTCGGAATTCTGGTTGAATTCCTGAGAAAGATAATAAATATGTATGAAGAGTGCGACATGCAATGCTGTATACAATTCCACGTATCCTTAACCTATATTCCGATTTCTGGCATGTCAAGAGAAATATGATTTGTATTATGTTAAGTTATTCAAGTTTCATTGCAATGTGTTTGATTCGTTATCATAATTATTCTTTTTATAATAAATAAGTTAGCTGCCACTATTGCATGTTTAAATACAGTACCGGTAGGCTAGACAGAAATTACTAGCACGTAATCTCATTCCTAGTTCTTATTTTTAATCTTTAGGAACGTTGTTCATCGTATTCGTGCGAGAGCAATGGAAGATAACGCATCATCTGAACAGGTAATGTTAAATTCACGCATGTGAGAACAGGTCAATTCAGAACCAGAGAGTCATAGTTTGTAGATTCATGTATAAAGTTTATGACTGTTGAAATTTCTAACAGTAATAATATTATACTAACCTGGGCTATAGATTCTTTCGTTTAACCTGTTTAAGATATAATTATATCGGCATTGCATTTAACATATACGATGGATCACATTAGTTGAAATGCGAGTTATGCCCAACATATGGTTGGCTTTGTGGTTATATAAACACTTTTCTGGTCTCATTAGCCAGTGTAGCTAACGCACCACGGTGTAAGAGACTGCGGGTTCGAGTCCCGCCACGGGCATAGGCAAATCTTCAACATAGGCCCTTCACATTTATGCACACATAAATGCCATTAACCTGGGTCCGGATAAAACCCGAAAACTTGGACACAGAGAACAGCGCAATACTAACTGCGCCACCCTGCCGACCCAACTTACGAAAACATAGGCATATATGCAATGATAATTTTTTCGCACTGACCGTGTGTAGGTTAAAGTGGAAAGGTAGAGTCAGACTGAAAAATGAATTGCCATAGTCGGGATTTGAACCAGGATCTTCGGCTCTCCGTGTCGCCGCTCTTCATTTGAGCTACCATGGCAACATGCCGGTACAACATTAAATTCTCCAACTGAGTGACATGAATTTTTCATTCTGACTCTACCTTTCCACCTTCGCCTGCACACGGCTAGTTAGTCCAGTCAATAAACGTCGAAAAACACCAAATAGAAAAAAAAATCGTGTAGTTTTGAAATTTTGCAGAGTTGTCGGAGGGAGTGTCCTGAACAACATACTAAAAGTCCCCGAAGGTGGGGGGTGAGCGGGTGGCAGGGGGGCCCGCAGAAGGTCCCTATTTTAGGTTTTTCGCTTATATCTAAACAATGGTGCATCGTAGAGGAAAAGTTGCTATACACAAACTTCAAGCTGATACAATTTCCTACAAGTTTGACTGTACACATTTCTTTCTATTCCCAATAGTTTTCGAGATATCCGCCAGCGAAAATAACGAATTTTCGAAAAAAGCCCTTTCGCCTCGCGCTTTTCGACACACTTTGCCTTCTAGCGCTTCAGCCTTTAGGTATACAGCAATGTTATCATGAAAGAAGTTGTAGGCAAATAAATTATCTTGAAAATGAGTAGTCATTTGTTCCTTTGTCTTCAAATGTTCAAAAATTATAAAAATTTTAAGATTCGGTCAAATTTCGAGATTTCGAAAGAAAACCGTAAATCGCACTTTCTCTATATTTAGGGGTTATATCTTTGTACATAAGCTGTATATTGTGTATTTACATCATGAAACAAGTGGAGAAACATCACACATAAAAGTTCTTATAAAATTTATCTGATGTGAATTTTAACTCCATGTCTTCCTTTAAAAATCTTTCCGCAGTGTGGGCAATCGTCACTATCTATATTTTGTGAATCGTATTGCCTTTCATGACTGTCTGAATTTCTTCCATCATTATTATTATTATTCCCATTCAGCACTGAACTAGATAATTCATTTTCACTGAGCATAGAATGTGATAACTCATTCACACTGAGTATGGAATCTTGAGATGGCCCGTGACTTCTGGCTATATGAATGTTTATTCCACGAGAAGTGAATGTATTCTGACATAGTTTACATTTCACAAGATTGTTGACATTATTACATGATGTGGAGGCACATGGTATATCATTATCCGAATTCATTGGGACAAGATCTTTATCAAAGAAATTGATAGCTACAAATATTGAGTCACAACATTTTAAGGGTGCATTTATCCTTTTATGAAGCCTGTGAAAAGTTATGTTATTTTATAAAATTCACATGTAACTATGCAAATAAACAACTTACAATCTTCCACCAAGTTGGTTACTTTGGTATTAAGGTTCACAAATAATATATTTTGTGAAGATAACACTTCCACACAAACATTTAAATGTCTCCTATGTCTTGCAGAGCTTACCCGCTCGAAGAGAATATTATTTATTTAATATGCTGGACTTATTATAGCAGTGAAAATCTTCCCATTCTGCACAGGCATGGCATGTCTTTCTTCCAGAACTGTGTCATACTTCATATCCTTCTATTTCCTGAACTATTAATTCTACAGAAATATCATTCAAATACATTTTATAAGAACTTTTATGTCGTCTAATTTTGTGCATAAACTGTTTTTTGCTAGAACCCACAGTTTTTTGTGTATTTAGGGAAAACTGAGGGAAATTACATTTACCGGTAAATGTGCCCCCCATCCCCCGCTCACCCCCTATCCATGGGGACTTTTACTATGTTGTTTAGGACACTTTCCCCCACATCTCTGACAAATTTCAAAACTACATGATTTTTTGGTCCCTATTTTTCCTTTGTTGCCTGCAATATAATGTATTTTCCATTAGCCTACATGTACCGTGATTGGATTTTTAATAATTTCAACTTTAATGGTTGTGTCATGTTTCTCCACTTGTTTCATGATGTAAATACACAATATACAGCTTATGTACAAAGATATAACCCCTAAATATAGAGAAAGTGCGATATACGGGTTTGTTTCGAAATCCCGAAATTTGACCTAATCTTAAAATTTTTATAATTTTTGAACATTTGAAGACAAAGTAACAAATGACTACTCATTTCCAAAATAATTTATTTGCCTACAACTTCTTTCATGATAACATTGCTGTATACCTAAGGGCTGAAGCGCTAGAAGGCAAAGTGTGTCGAAAAGCGCGAGGCGAAAGGGCTTTTTTCGAAAATTCGTTATTTTCGCTGGCGGATATCTCGAAAACTATTGGGAATAGAAAGAAATGTGTATAATCAAACTTGTAGGAAATGTTATCAGCTTGAAGTTTGTATATAGCAACTTTTCCTCTACGATGCACCATTGTTTAGATATAAGCGAAAAACCTAAAATAGGGACCTTCTGCGGGCCCCCCTGCCCCCCGCTCACCCCACACCTTCGGGACTTTTAGTATGTTGTTCAGGACACTCCCTCCGACAACTCTGCAAAATTTCAAAACTACACGATTTTTTTTTCTATTTTTCATTCGTTGCCTGGACTATAGTGTGAAAGAATTAGCATTCCACAGAGGCCTAGTATACTGTATCTCAGGGAACCTGATAGGAAATCATAATATTCTCAGTCCCCGCCACGGAACCGGACTGGAGTTCCAATGTGACGAATTGCCTTTCTTTTTACCGCTCTCAACCCCCTACTCACAGCTCTGATATTTACGTTAGAATGTTTTACTACTGGAGTATAAACAACGTAGTTTTAATTGAGATGCGATGCGATGCGATAACCATCTAAACGTGATTATAGTAATCTCATAAGTAAAATATGTACAACAATAGGCTTAATTTTAAATAACAATATTTTCTTGGTGTTAATAAGCGTGGGTATGAAACAAATCAGGAATGGCGTACCTGTTTCAGATCTTTGGCAACTACAGTCTCCAAGAAAACATTGTCGCAGACGGTCTCGAAGTGGTTTTCTGCACGTGTCGTTTCAAATTCCATATTTCGCCCTGTGTACAGTTAAATTAGTAGTTATAGTGTCTGTGAGTGTGTATAAGAAAATCTGTGTGTATATATATATACTTATTTGTTGCGTAAATAATATTTATTGTGTATGCAATGTATGTTAGTTATTAATTATGAATATCCCATCTCTATTTTCATCTAATATAACTGCATTATTGATTACTCCAACTTCCGTGCCTATGTAACACATAATTTTATTTTCATATTTTAGTATGATTATTCGTAGTAATCGAATCATTGTTTTTGGAATGGACCGTACTAGCCTCCCCTCTGACGGTAGCCAGTGGAACGAGAAGAGGAGAAATTGTTTATTCTTCCTATCAGGTTGGCTGTGATAGACTTTAGTGGTTTACTATGAAGCCCGAGCCTTAAGGTATTTACAGGTTGTAAGTAGCCACTGGGTTGGTGTCTTATATTGAGAACGCCTGTTGGTATACCGGGACATGTGAGTCAGTTAGAGAATTTAATGCTTTACCGTAATATTGCCATGTTGCGGCACGGAGAGACGAAGATCCTGGTTAAAATCCCGGCTATGACATTTAATTGTTCTCTGGAATAGTTTCCCACCTGGTGCTGGAATCAGATGTCGTGATGTGAAGTCCTGGGATGATGCTCAATCCAGCGACGTCGACTCACATTTTTATTGTATTGCCCGGCTAGAACTCCTCTTTCAGGGACAACGCGTTACAGGATTGCAGCTATTAATTAAAAGTCTCAAAGTTGGGTAAGAGCTGATATTTATTATGATGCTTTGTTATTTCTTACGTCCAGTACAATGTATTACAACGAAATTCTCAACTAGTAATCTACTACTGTGAAATAATGAATTTAATAATGCTCGGTTTCTTGGACGGTTAATTACTTTACTCAGATACTGCTGATATATATTGGACAATTAACTCTTCCCGATTTTACTATGAATGAACTTAGCCAGTCACTCTCGACCTGGACTTAGTACATTTACGAGACAACTACAATCAAAGCTGGCCCTCTTGGCCCCCAAGATTTTCAGCCCTACTAGTGAGGAGTCCCAAGCACTTCTGTCTCTCCTCAAATTTCATCCTCCCAAGAAACCTTGCATTGACGTCAGAGACATAGATTAGTCCCTCACCCTTATTGGCTATTGACTCTAAGTATTATTCCGAAAGGAACTCTTTGCGAAGTCTGATTGGTTATCAGGCCCACGATACCACGGGAGTCCTGACAGAGTGAGTTCCTGGAACTCAGACCCTCTTATTGTTCACTTGGTACGAGAGCAGAGCTGGTTTGTCCCCTTCAAACAATAAAATCAATCCTTATCTGATTTTCTTTTGTATCAGTTAACTTTTGAACACAATACTAAAACACGGAATCGGCTCTCGTGATTGGCAACTTTGACTATGATTGTTCACTCTGACTATGTTATTCTTACAGTTATTCGTACTTGCTTTATTCTGAAATATAATTGCTCTCTCTTATTGCCGTGAATATTACTCCTAGTTCTTAAGCTTTTATTACTTATGATTTTATACTTAATTCTCCCACTGCTTAATCACTTTCAATAAAATATAATTTAAATTCAAAATGTTTTCAATAATTCATATCAAAGTAATATGAAATACTACCGAAGGAGTATTTGCCGCATCTCTCTGACTCTACCTTTCCATAGGCATTTATATTCATAATAAAATAAATGTAGTAGGTTATATTTCACACGGTTTCCTCAAATAAATTATAACAATATTTGTCTACTTATGTGCTTCATCCAAAAACGCACAGTAAGCCGGGATATGACGTGAATGGGAAACATTCGTAATGCATCCACTGTTTTGTTCATTACTTCATAAATCGAACTTCTTTTTTATAGGTTGAGAAGATATTTATTGTTGAATGATTAACATGCTTGGTATTTAATTCAAGAATATCTGGTTAAACCCTGCTGAGGGTACAAATCCCAGCATGTCATCTTGCTGAATCTATTGAACCAATGTCGTTGATTTAAAAGGCAAAGGTAAAGTGTTCCCTATACAGGCTAGGGAGCCCCAGAGGGTTCCAGGAGGTTGGGGCTCCCAGATTTTGGACATTCGGCACATGAAGGTGGTTAGACTTTCGGGTAATGAAGATGGTGAGGTCAGCCTTACGCACCGGCCGCCTTTACCCCCAGGATTGCTCCTGGTACTCATTTCTGTTGGAGGTTGAGTTGACCCCAGGGACATAATGCCACCAGAAGGATTGGGCCACTTGAAAAACTCCAACGGCCTCATCGGGGATCGAACCCGCGACCTTCCGGTTTGTAGCGCAGCGCCTCAACGGCTACGCTACGGCGTAACCCCCCCCTCAAAAAAAAACTTATCAAACGAGAATAAAATATTTTGCCTAACTGTGTCTTTTTTCTTATCCTAGTGGCACGGAATTGTAGAATCAATCTATTAAAAGAGGTCTCGTTAGACACCTTCTAGAACTGGCATAACGGTAAACGCTATATTCGCCTAGCTAAGTTGTAACGTACAGGCAAGACGTGTATGAGGATGATCATTCAGTAGTAAACTCCACAGCTTCCGAAGTACAGGAAGCAATTGTAGTTTCTGGGATCGATAAGAAAGTCATTGGAGTGTGGGTTCATATTCAAATTAAGTGGTTCTGTTCTCAGGATTGCGGTAATTGTGCTGTGAAGCAGCTCTTCAGTCTTGCTTTGCCTGGCGGCACTGCACTCAATGCGGTCCTATGGCTTTGCTTCGCAACACCTGTCATTATAAATACCATATTCCCGTGCGAGTTTTACAACTTTAAGGTGTGTACGTGTACCACTGTAAGGCTAATATTACAAACATAATAACGTATTATTTATCTCCCATAACAAATCCTATTTCGCCATCTTCTCTTTTAGTAGTCTCTAATGATTAGGTCTATTGAAAGTTACCTTTCAGTATTATACTACTTCAGGTTCCAAACATTGCATTAATTCTTGACTACGACTACAATTCCATTAGTAAGTCATACCCAGAGTTTTCTAAATTAAATATTAAAAATATTATTATAACCTGATAAACTTATTTCTAGCTTCTTATTTACTGCTAATTCATTAAGTATAATTCCAAAAGTCCACGTGGAAGAATTTCGTAAAAAAAATATAATAGAGTTCTCTTATATACTTATTTATAATTAGATACCATATTTGCATTTTGTCTTTTCCTTAAGCGACCCACGCCTCCCGGGCCTTACAGACCAGAGACATGTCGGGAGGTGGTTTATCTATTGGATTACATACATATCTTTTTACTAGAAAAGGACATGGAGGACCTCCTCGGATGAGTGATCACCCCAATGCCGGGGCCAGTTTCCAGACAACACGAACACATAGGACGAAACACACCATTCACACACATTCACTCTGAACAATTTGAGGATGGGATGCCACATAATATCCAAGCACCACAAGGACCTAAAGTTACCCAAAATTTGTCTCATAGGTGAGGAAATACTCCTTCTAGGTAGCTTGTCCAAAACAGGATTCGAACCCGGGCCCGCTGCAAGAGGGGAGCGAACGCATTATGATCATTGAAAGTCAGATTAGCAAAATATAAATTTGTAATGGCATTACTCTAATATGTTCACATCGTTTTACCTTGTAATTATCCCACCTGGACTTTTTGGAATTGTACTTAATGAATTCGTGGTAAGTAGGTGGAAATTTACTTCCCTTTCTTCTTATCTTGATTTGGCTTTCATTTCTTTACAGACATAATAAGTCTATTTTCTCAATCGTATGCTATTTTTGTATTGCTTTAAGGAGACTGGGAAGAGCCGTGTACTCTATTTTCACGTAAGCTTACATAACATGTACAAAACAGTTTTTTCCTCTCCTTCTATCAAACAAGGACTAGTTTTCCTTGCACCAAGTAATATTATACTTCACTCGACCTGCTTGTTCGTTCCTTTCCTTTCTTTATATTAGCAGACATTTTAACCAGCTGTTAAAGTTCTCATTTGTGATTGATTATTATTACCAAGTTTAAGTTTTCGTTCTGAATGTGTTAAAGTTCTAATGCTTACTGTTAATTTTCATTTTAAATGGGCCTTTAGACATCAAATGAGACATAGGCTACGCACCTCGGTAAACTCTATCTGACGACCAGTATTAAAATTATCTAGTAAACAGTTTCCCTCTGTGCAATGGATACGATCAGTTCCCTCGTTAATGTCTAGTATTGACGACGATTGTGTATAAACGATGCAGATCGGAGGGCAAAGAGTACCTTAACCAGTCATGTGCGAAAATTATCTACTACTAACTTATCCAATATATCCTCTGTGTGATTGATCATGCTCCAAGTCCGCGGACGTGATCGCTTAAACCAGCGTGGTCCAACTGTTTTCGTGTAAAAGGCCAGATGACGCGTTAAAAATTAATTCGCAGGCCGGAATAATATACTAGTATTAAAAATTAATTATTATAATTATTAGACAACGACATTCTAAAATTACACAAAGATAATCACACACACCTAATGAGAAAACTGAGCTACTATATATTCAATATCTACTTCCGTTTGAGTAATGGCAAGCCGTAGTGACGATTTCAGTAAATCCTGTGACAACATGTTTCTCTGCTTAGTTTGTAACATTTTCAAAGTAGAAAAAGCGCACTCACACGTATATGTACTGCCAAATATGGATTGTGTTTTCAAAGCACAATTTCGCAAGGCTGGATATTTTCTACAAAGCATTTGTTCTTTTCGGGGGCTGAGATCTAGTTTTTAATACCACAGGATCGAATATAATATGATAATTATATGATCATAGATGATAAGTACAGGCTATGCGGCAGGGTCATAGGTAGGTTATGTTAAATCGTTTTTTATCTTCACTACGTCTGACTACATTTTAATCCTTGTTTTGTCGCTATAATCAAATCCTGCATGGTGCATGTGGAAATATGTTGCAGGACATACGATGAATGTTTGTAAGCTATGTGTTTAACTTTAACTTGCAATACGTAATATGCTTGTGTGTTCTATGTAAAGAAGTGATGATAATATGACATTAGTGCCTGCTAATTCATATCGTAGCCCTAGACTGTGTCCACAAATCATTAACGTAGGCCTATGTATCGTTTTACGTTATAGTCCCTCGAACCATGGCTCTTTTGTTACAATTCTCTTCTGGGGGGAGCTGGAAAGGTGAAGCGAATAAAATGCGCACTGTGACTTCATATCCAATTGGTGTATTTCCATCTTACCTAACTTATCCATTGTCACTTCCAGTCGAGCCTAGTTCCAATAACTCGAAAAATTTTCCTTCTTGAAGTTCCCCAGGATATCGTGCTAGCATAGAATAAGTATACATTTGCGTCCTTGGATGATTCTTCGAGCTTGTCATGCATTCCCTCACAAGTGAACCTGCATTAGCGGTTGGGCGTTCCTGATAGTTGGTCGTACCATTTACTTGGATTTGGGGATTGGCGATCACTCGATCCGTTAGTGACATAATTTAATAGATATTTTACTGCTTTTCAGTAGATATTGCTTAGGGACAAGTACGCCAGTCCAACTACTGGAACAGGTGTAATGGCCATCGTTGCAAAGTAGGCTGATGGGTAGAAGAACTACTATGGTTTGAACTCTTTAATTCATTTGTTCAGTCACTCATTCACTGAAAGTCTCTTTTTTAATAAAATATCACTATTTATTACATTACCGACCGCAAGATATCCTATTTACAGGATATTTCATGGTTACAACTGACAAAACGTTTCAAGTTATTTTTTAAAGTTCGCATATTGTATAAAAAATAAATGTACCCTCGTAATCACAAAGTAGCCCATAACTTATGATTATGTTCAACTTGTTCGATGTGTTTATTCTGCATGTAATTATCGAGCACGTACATAAAGAAGATGGGCATTATTTTATAGAAACCATCTACCTGTGGGTTGTCATAATTTCAGACCAGCCATTTGATGACATATGAAGGGTGGGTATTTAGTGGGACTACTTTGCGGTAGAGGGATATATAATGCATGGTGCGTGCGTAAACCTAGCCGCAGGCAGAGCATTTTAAATTTTTCATCAAGCTTATCGCACTACTGGGTACATCAACTGTGACGTCATGCGAACAAATGCAAAACAATGACACTCCCGTCACCTGTTTTCATTATACTTCCCAGAAAAGCTGTGAGATTTATTTAAAATAATGAAGGAAAGACGGACGGAAAAATGATTAAAATCACGGAGAGCATAATAGTTATAACATTCCTCTTAATTCCGAGTTCTGCCAAACTCTTTCCTGTGTTCATATGCAAGTTAATTGTTTCTTCTTACTTGAAGGCTTCGTATATTTAAAATATATTTGTAATATACGATTTTATTCTCAGAATATATAAAAAAATCGAATAGTACATGACAGTTCAATACCCGTAGTTCAGGGATGAGAAAAAAAGTACGGAAAGTCGAGACGACTGAACTGACTCCTTCCACATGTTTACTTCTAACTTCCGTATCTTATAGGATGAACATTTCTGTACACTACTTTCAATGTGGACAATAAAATCGTTGTATTACATAATGTTCCTAGAGTCAAACTCAGCTTATCAAGTGCGTAGAAAGTTGGGGAGAGTAGGGGAAATGTCAGCAAATTATAAAGTTTAACCCCTAAAGATTGAAATACTTTGAAAGTAGGCCTACATGTAGTTCTGGCCCGATAAACCTTAGGACTTGCTGAGCGAGGTGAGAGAGATAACTTTGCAGACTCGCAATTGGGAGGTCGGAATATAAATTTGTAAGCATTAAAGTATTAAATAAAATAAATATGTAAAATAGGCCAAAATTATGAGAAGTATCAATAATAATCATAATAATAGTAATAATAACAATAGTAATAATAACAATAATAATACAATTGGTGCACCAATCCGCACAAGTAATCCTGGTATCGCGTATGACACTTTCAGAGACAGTCGCGTGTCATCTGAAATAGTTTACCAAAACGGGTTTCATATTAATTTTCTTGTGATTTACTGGTGTTTTAATTATATCATATTAGCTTAAAAATAAAGTTTTACTTAGAAATGAACGTGATTAAAGCTAATATATTATAATTGGGTATTCAGGATATTAACACTCATTACACCTAAAAAGTACTCCCATCAATCTTATCATGTTTTACAGAGGTTTTTACGCAAGGTAAATGTGACTATGTTTTGTGGACTTTTGCAAAATTTTGGAAATTTATCTCGCCTTAGTTCGATGATTACACCGTGGTTCGATGATGACTGCGTGAAATCAGTAAATGCAAGAAAGCAGGCCAAACTACAGTGGTTGCAGAATCCGAATGACACTATGGTCAAAAATCTCAGCAATGCTAAACGAGAAACCTCTAGGACAATTAGAACAAAGAAAAGAAGCTATCTCAAAGACAAAGTAAATGAATTAGAGGAAGATAGTAAAAACAAGAATTTTAGGGAATTCTACAGGGGAATAAACGAGTTGAAGAAAGGTTTTCAATCTAGAATAAACATAATTAAGGACAATGATGGCACTATACTCGCCGTTTCGAACAATATTTTGAATAGGTGGAAAAATTTCTGTAATCAATTATTAAATGTACCGGTACATTGAGATGTCCTAAGTGTAGAAAGTGAAATATTCACAGCAGAGCCATTGGTTGCTGAACCAATTCAAACAGAAGTAGAAACGGCTATAGATAAACTAAAAACACTCAAATCTCCAGACGTTGACCAAATTCCAGCAGAATTAATTAAGGCAAGTGGGGTTAGATTAAACTCAGAGATCCATGAACTCATTCTTATGATTTGGAGAAGAGAGGAATTGCCAAAGGAATGGAAAGAATCTATACCGATCCATAAAAAGGGAGATAGGGCCGAATGTAATAACTATCGAGGAATTTTTCGCTTATCAACACCATACAACATTCTATATAATATACAACTGTCAAGATTAACCCAACATGCGGACGAAATCATTGGAGATGACTAATGTGAATTTAGGCGAAATATATCAACCAATGATCACATATTTTGTATTCGCCAGATCTGGAGAATAAGTGGGAATATAATAAGTCTGTTCCCCAGCTATTAGTCCATGTGCCAGACCCCCAAAATTGACCATGTCATTATAATTTGGGGGGACTGAATGAAACTTATACCACATGTTCCTGGGGTCATGTGGAGCAACAAAGTCGGGGGGCCATCATGAGGAGGTAGCTTTCAAACATGGCGGCCATTCAAAATGGCGGACGACTGTGAATCTTTAAATTCAAATATCTCAGGACTGGGTTCATCAATCTTGAATTTTGTTTTTTTTCAAATGTAGGTTATTCTTCTGGCTACATGTTTGTTCCACATGTATGTGGTCAAAAAACCAGTATTTATTGGTCAAAACTCTAAAAATCTGAAAAATAGTTTTTTTGACATTTACGTTTTGCGGTTTATTACTCTAACCATTGGGTATATCGAAAAAGTGCCTGAAACAAATGTTGTAGAGGCAAATCTCACCTTTAAAACGCAAAAATGAAATCGAAGATCGGATCAATAGAATCCGAGATATTCAGATTCAAAGCGGGCGGAGCATTTTGACCGAGCGCTCGGTGCAGCATAGCGAGAGGCGAGACTTGGCTTAAAGTCCTGGGCTTTTTTTATTTTTAACCTCAGTAATTGCTTTAATACTAGATAAATTTAAATTACCTACTAATGTGCACTATTTTTAACATGATTATTAAACACTTACTCATAAATACAATTAAGAATTATATCATTTATCTGGGAAATGGACATCAATAATTACCAACTCATATAATATAGTGTCAAGGCTTTTATCTTTGATTTTTAAGATGAAATCGTTAAAGGAACTTCAAATAGTCGAAATAATTAAAAAAGGAAAAAAGTATTACAATTTGGGTATGTATTGGAGACTTTTAACAATACTTTCAGAAATGAACACAGGACGTAAGCAACTAAGAAATAAAAATGCCTATAAAATGCCTTATAGCCTATAATATTATGAACAATCTTGAAATAAGTCTTCTTCACTAGAATCACTGTAATCAGTTATTATAATTGCACTCTTCCTCATCTGCTGTTGCTTTGGTACACCCCTTGCACCCACAGCGCTCGGTGCATCGGATTTGAGTAATAAATACAAATAACAATTATACAATTTACCTGGGAAATGAAAATCAATAATTACGAACTATACATTCCATAACTCTGTACGTCAAGATGAACATGTTCAAGCCACTCTATTTGATACATCTTCTTACAAGTAATGAAGCAATGTTGTCCTTTCGGATGAAATATATCGCCCTAGTGGAGCTACTTTCCGTTTTTCTTCGGACTAATCGAGAAGGAAATTGGTTTCTGTTTTTAGCTGATGTTGAAAAAATTGTGCCTTGAATTTTTGCGCTGGATAGAGTGAACTACTCACATTATCTATCATAACACTTTCTTGAATTAACTAAACTAGAAAAGGAGAGCCCATATTTTCAACAATATTATGTAGAAGGAGGTTTTCAGTACAAATAAGAAGCAACAACCTATTTTCTAGAATTCCAGTGCACCAAGCCATCAAAGAAGCTGTAAACAAAAACACCCAAACTCCTGAAGGTACTATGGATTTCAGTCTGAAAAAGTAGGCTGTAGTACGGTAATATGTTAATGCTGAGTACAGAGCTAAAGAACCTCCTCAGCATTCTATCATCCAGAGAAACAGATCAGTGCCACCCTGACCTCCAAAGCCCAAGGACACTTAGAGATGAGAAAGACGTGACAACTATCACTGACCTGCTAGCCGAGTGGCCGAACCCCTTCGATCCCAACCCTTAAGATATTGTACATTTGTTTACTGGAATACATGTTGATGAATCAAGTTGATTACATTGATTTGGAAAACAAGGGAAAAATAGCTTATTAAGAGTTCACGTTTCGGCTAGCTAAAGGAGAAGGGTTTCATAAACGTATTAAGAAAGTGGGTCTTAAGATTAGTAGACTAAAGAAGAGCAAAAAAACCAAGGTTGGAAACAAAGAAGTAATCCTCCAGTGCAATCGAAATCTATTCAGCAAAATGACCTATATTGCAGAAAACCAACAACTTGACATGATGGAAGGATTCAGATATCCTTCGGCACCGTTTTCATGGACTATGGCGAATGTTAATGGGCCTTTGAAGAAAACCTACAAATCAGTGTTTACCCATTTTTTGGAAATATACACCACCCCTGCCAGTCTGCCGGAAAAAGATTCGGCCTGCATCATTGATTCAATGGCTGTGCTTCAGTCCATCAAAGGAGAACAAAAAACGCTTTACGAATTGTCAACGAATTTTCTCAAGCAGGTTTTGAATATAGGTCGGAGAGTTGACATATATTATCCAGAGGTTTCGATCAAATCTTTGGAACAGCTGAAGATATAACATTTTGTGAAATCAAGGGTGGCCACAGAGTGGTTTGTTGGAGGACTCTTCTAAGGAACAGTTAAGGCAAAAATATAATGATAAAATTCTTTATTTACAGTTTGTAAGAGGAGAAATTTGAAACATAATTGGAAACCTAGAAATCTTCGTAGCAGTTGGTGAAATCTGCTTCATGATCAATTATATTAGGAACAAAAATGTTCCTGAGCTGTTCGGCACTCAAGAATAAGCTGATTCCAGAATGATGCTGCATGCAAGGAACGCCGCTACATCATCTGAATCAGTTCTTTGCTTTTCAATCAATACGGATGTATTAGTTTTGGCTGTAGGTTTTTGCAGAACCATAAAAAGCAAAAACTTCTGAATCGGGAAACAAACAAAACAGTTTTAACAGATATGCAAGTTTCCCAGATAGTATCTGCCTTGGGCGAACAGCTTTTTACAGCTCGTATTGGGTATTATTGCTGGTCTGGCTGCGACACAATCAGTGCTTTAACTGGCCAGGGAAGAGTTAAAGGATTTAAGCTTTTGTGCAAAAAGGAACAAAGATTTATTGAATCGTTCTGCAAGTTATGCAAAGATTGGATGATGTATAATGATGTTGATGACAGCAAAGAAGAATTTGTCTTCCAGTCGTATGCCCCCAAATGCAAGGTGAAATGAGCTGCTCTACCAGATGTTCAGAGGGCCAGAAGCTTCCAAATGTATCTTTGTAAAGACACCTTGAGACAACACAATAAACGTGCCAACTACCAGGCCGGAATTTTTATCAGAAGCCTGGAAACCAAACCACTAATTCTGGACCCTTTTGCTCATGGGTGAGAAAAGGACACATCAGGTAACTTATCAGTCAAGTGGATGGAAGGTCTGCCAGTACCGGCGTGCGTACTTTCCTTTTTCTGGTGCCACTGCAAGATTAACTGTGCACCAGAAAGTTACTCGTGCTTAGCATCTCAAATCTGAATAATCGAGAGCTGTGGGTGCAAGGGGTTTGCGGAAGCAACGGCAGTTGAGGACGACAGCAATAATTATAATAACTGACTTCAGTGATTCTAGTGAAGAAGACTTAATTCAACGTTGTTAATAATATTGTATAAGGCATTTTATGCACATTTTTATTTCTTAGTTGCTTACATCCTGTGTTCATTTCTGAAAGTATTGTTAAAAGTCTCCGATACATACCTAAATTGTAATACTTTTTACTTTTCTAATTATTTCGACTATTTGAAGTTCCTTTAATGATTTCATCTTAAAAATCGGAGATAAAAACCTTGACAGTATATTATATGAGTTGATAATTATTGATGTCCATTTCCCAGATAAACTATATAATTGTTAATTGTATTTATGAGTAAGTGTTTAATAATCATGTTAAAAACAGTGCACATTAGTAGGTAATGTAAATTTATTTAGTAATAAAGCAAATAAAATAAATAAAGCGCAGGATTTTACGCCAAGTCTCACCTCTCGCTAGGCTGCACCGAGCGCTTGGTCAACATGCTCAACCCCGCTCCGCCCGCTTTGAATCTGAATATCTCGGATTCTATTGATCCGATCTTCGATTTCATTTTTGCGTTTTAAAGGTGAGATTTGTCTCTACAACTTTTGTGTCAGACACTTTTTCGATATATCCAACGGTTTGAGTAATAAACCGCAAAACATAAATGTCAAAAAACCTTTTTTTTTTCGATTTTTAGAGTTTTGACCAATAAATACTGTTTTTTTGCCACATACATGTGGAACAAACATGTAGCCAGAAGAATAACCTAAATTTTGAAAAAACAAAATTCAAGATTGATGAACCCAGTCCTGAGATATTTGAATTTAAAGATTCACAGTCGTCCGCCATTTTGAATGGCCGCCATGTTTGAAAGCTACCTCCTCATGATGGCCCCCTGACTTTTTTGCTCCACATGACCCCAGGAACATGTGGTATAAGTTTCATTCAGTCCCCCCAAATTATAATGACCGATGGGTCTGGCACATGGACTATATAACCTACATAGATTTTAAACAAAGCATATGATTCAGTTGGGCGAGACAAATTGTACAATATCCTCATTGAGTACGGGATATATATATATATTTTTTTGTGTGCCCACCCTTACCCCCGGAGTGCCAAGCAATTAAGCCTAAACCTCCGGTCAGACCAAATTTTGGTAACCATATGTGATGTGTGTATACCTATTGTGCCCTTATGTACATCCGTAGGGGATGTTGATGGTGTGACGTGTTTGGGCTGAGTACTTGTGTCTTTGTACTTTGGCGCAGGATAGACCTAAGTGCGGATAGGTCTTATGTGCAATATTTCCGAGTGTGTTTCTTTTTAGTGAAATGTAGTTATGTATTCTAGAGATTTGTAGTGCGTGTATTTGTTTGAGGGGATTATTGACCAGTCCGGCATTCGCCTAAGAACGAGGGAAACCCCTCAAAAACCTCGTTCGGACTGGAGCAGTGGCCAAATGACCGTCTACTTTGGTGTGTTAATTTTCTATAGACTTTTCGAGAAGTGCTGTTTTTGCAAAGGTTTTAAGGGCTGGGAAGGTGTTTTTACGCGTCCAGAACGTGAGGTCCGGTGCCCAGGCTTCCTCTTCTGCCCTAGCGGCTTCGTGGAGGAGTAGTCGAGCTTCTCGATATCGAGGACAAGTATACAGCATATGATACATGGTGTCTGGTTCGCTGTCCTCACAAGCGCATAGATCGTCGTCTGTGAGATTGAAACGGATTAAGTTAGCGGCAAAGTTGCCGTGGCCAGTTAATACCTGTGTGACGAAGTGGTCCAATTTAATCCATGGCATTTTAAGTCTATTTCTGATATTTGGGGAAAAGTCACGAGTGATTCTACCATTTTGGGCAACTACCCATTTTTGCTGCCAAATATCTATTAACTGTGAGTGAATGCGTTCATAAAGATGTGATCGATCTAAGCTCTCAAATTCCCTTGGTCCGATTTGAAGGGCACCTAATTGAAAATTAATTTGCTTCCGCACTTTGTACCTGGCTATCCGTTCCTCAAGCAGAAGATCAACAGGAAGAACACCAGCTATGACTGGTAGAGCATCATTCGAAACAGTGGAGTAGGCTTTAGTTATTCGCAAGAGAGAATGTCGCTGGGCAGATTTGAGTTTACGGATGTGATGTGTGTTAAGTTTAGTGGCCCAAGCGTTTGCAGCATACGAGACAATAGCCTCAAAAATAGCAGAGTAAAGTATACGATAGTTAGTGAATTTGTATCCCCACTGCTGTCCAGAAAGTCTGGCTAGGGCCTGAAATAGGTTGTTAGCTGTAGCACTGATTCTTTGAATATGAGCGGTGAATTTATTACCTTCTTGTAAAGTTATACCCAAATACTTTGTTTCTCGAACATATGGGATCCGGTCTTGTCCTATCCTGATGATTGGAGGGTGATTTCCTATTTTCCCCTTGAGGAGCATTGAGTTTGTTTTAGTTTTAGAAATCTTTAGCTTTGCTTTGTGGGACCAAGTTTCCAGAATTGTTAGTGCTCTATTAGCTTTGCGTTCGAGATCTGTTCTGGACTCACCTTCGATAATAATTACTGCGTCGTCGGCATAGGCTATGACGTCAGCGTCTTGAGTCTGTTCAATTTGTCTGAGGGCTTCATCAAACACCAGGTTCCAGACCTTGGGTCCCAATACTGAGCCTTGGGGACACCCTTTGGATGCGGCCTTTGTGAATGAATGAAGGTTATCCCTTAGCGTTATTCGTCTGGACCGAAAGTAGTCACCGAGGACGGCATATATGTTCTGTGGACAGTTTATATTACGAAATCTCTCCAGGGCGTGTGGCCACCAGACGTTGTCAAATGCGCCTTCTATATCTACGAAGATGGTAAGCACGTATTTAGAATTAGATGTGGTTACTATTTGCTGGAGCAGTGAAGCTGCATCCTCAGTACATCTTCCAGGGCGGAATCCAAATTGCCTGGGCGAGTATGATTCTTCTAGAGAAGTGTCTATTTTGGAAGCTATGAGATGTTCAAAGATCTTTCCCATGACAGGGAGAAGACAGATTGGTCTGTACGACTTGGCCAGTGATGGATCTTTGGTGTCATTTTTCAGAATAATTTTGAGTAGTCCCATTTTCCAGGCGTTGGGAAATATACCAAGGCTAAGGCACGCATTGTATATCTGGAGAAGTTTCTCTTTAAGGAGCGGACCTCCTTTCTTAATGAATTCTGGGTGGATTTCATCAATGCCGGGGGCTGTTCGATTTTTGGTTCGGTCTATAGCTATTTCAAGATCTGTTGTATCGAAAGGGGTGGCGTTGTACTCATTCTGGTATGGTCTTCGTGCAGCCCTGCGGAGTATCTGCTGTTCTAGAGTTTCCCCTACATCAGAATCATCGGGGACCAGGGCGTCTGTCAGAGTGGTGGCCACAGTGTCCCACGTGTCGGCAATCGTGCCATCTGGAGTACGGAGACTATGGATGACTGTGCGCGGGTGCAGTTTTTTCGTCATAAGTTTATAGGCAATCCCCCATGAGTTGATGACACTTTGCTCTGTGACAAAGTTCCGCCAGCTTTCTACTTTCGCGAGATAAATCGCTCGTGAGTATTCTCTACGTGATTGAGCGTATTCTGCGTAATATCTGTCCCGGTTAGGCTGTTCGCGAGCTCTATTGGCCTTTTGGAACTTTCGCCTTTTCCTGTTAGTGTCTCGCCTGAGTTGATCAAGAGCATCGCTCCACCAAGGCATAGCTTTCTTTCCAGGGAGTGTCATGGGAATACTTTTTCGTGCTGCTTGGGAAACGGCAGCAGTGAGTTGATGCACCTGATGAATTACTTCCATAGTGGAGTTTAGGGGAGAGTTGAGAGGAGTTAGGTTAGTCTCTACGTTATTATAGAAAGCTTGCCAGTCTGCATTTTTGAGATTATAGCGCCTGGCATGACGTATTGTATTTACAATAGTGTCTTCAATAACTATTTCCAGAACATTATGTGCACTGGTCCCGATTTCTGGCTTAATGGTCCATTGAACATTGCGGCGGCACATGTCTCGTGAGATTAGCGAGACATCGATGTGCGATTGGCCTAGCCTAGTTTGGAAGGTGGGTTCAGTGTGCTGTCCATTGAGTGTAAACCTGTCCATTTCCGCAAGGAGCTCCTCCATAAGCTCTCCGTTATGGTCCGTGTAAGGGACACCCCATAAGGGGGATTTGCCATTCGCATCAATACCAACAACAATGTTGGCTTGCGATCTTCCTATTTCCATTAGCTTGTTTAAGACTGGATCAGGGGGTTCAGCGGGTTGGAGGTACGCACTAACTAGTGTAAATTCGCCGATTACAGTAGCTATTTTGACGCACGTTAAATGGGGGATAGAATAGTGAGTTTGCTTAAGGCACTCAATTTCCGGGTTTAGGATTACTATTCCCGTCCACGGGTATTCGTCAGGGGAATTTCCAGTGATGATTTGATGACAACAGCTAAATCCAGTGATTTTAATCCCGTGGTATGCGTAAGGTTCTTGTAAAAGAAGGATATCTACGTTGTGTGTGTGAGCTTCCGCGCGAATTTGGTCAGTGACTACTCTGGCCCTGTCAGTGTTGATTTGCCAGATCTTGATTGTTTTCTCAGCCATCGCCGTAGTCAGTCATTTCCTTAAGTCTTCTAATCGCGGTTTCCCGCGAGGGACAAAGTGGGTCAGTCGTTGAGTGGCGAGCGTCCTTTTTATAGCGGGTGCACAGAGCGCAAGTAGGGGGGTCAATCTGTTTGCGAGGGCACTCTGTGTACCTGTGCCCCTGTTTGGCACAGTAGCCACACGTCTCAGCGTCCGCTCTACAGACCTTGGCAGTGTGTCCAAGATTGTGGCACCGATAACATCTCGCTGGCACAGAATGGTCTTCCACACGACAACTGTGGAAGCCTAGGAATATTCTGCCCTTGTCAATTAGCGAGTGTCGGACTGCATGGTGTGTTTCAAAGACCCAATGGTCTCGGTCAGTGAATTTCCCGAGTTTGAATCGGAAAGCCACCATGTCATCAATTCTTTTAAGGTCAGGATGTTCTGGCAACGAGTTGCTGATTGCCCGTTTTAGTTCTGCTTCAGTTTTTCCGCGAGGAACGTTTTTAATAATAATTTTGGGTCTTCTTTTCTGAGGTTGCATGGTACGGTAGCCCTTGTCCTTTAGAGATTTACAAGTCATTATTTTCTGCACCTGGTCTAAGGAGGTCGTCTCCAAGATCAGTCTGGGTCCCCTGGCTCGTCTGAGGCCAACGATCTTCCAATCTTCTGCTGTGGGGTCGTCAATGTCTTTGGGGAAGGATTTTTTTACATCGTCAGCAGTCTTCAGTGTAGGGTCTGCGTTTTCAATTAGTACTACATGTTTTCCCTTCCTAGGAGAAGGTGATGGATTTGCTATGACTTGCTTCGGAGGATTGGCGAGAAGCGCCCTGTTGTACGTTAATGGAGGGTTAGTCGTCTTAAGTATTTTGTTTTCACTTCTTAATTCAGCAATTTCTGCAATAAGGTCCTGTTGCAGTCGAGCAATTCGACCCAGTGATGTGAGGACCTTCTCCTTCCTATCGCGGGAATCCTTGGAGAAGAGCATCAGGGTGCTGATTTCCACTAGGATATCGAGCACACTTCGTTCGTCTCCCTCCTCCTGAGGGAGGGTAGATAGGTCGAAATCAGGTTTGTCAGGCATATGCGACGAGATGGCGCTGGTTACAGAGTGAGCATCGTCTTCCCTATCCCCGCGTTTACTTTGGGTCTGTCGGGGGGTTCGCTGTGAAGCAACTGCTGCTTGCTTTTTTGCCTTTCCGTTAGTCTTGCAGTCCATTTCTTTGCGTTGGGTCATTTCATTAGTGGTTCTTTGGGTTTTTGTTTGGCGGGTTTCCAAGCCGCGAGATGAAGGTTGGCGATAGACAGACATAAACAAAATTATTGAGGGTTAGTTGAGCGGCGCTCCTACACGCTGCAACCTGAGGGATCACTCCGGACGAGAGCGTGAAATGCAAGGGGGTTCTAGCCTAACTGTGAGTACGGGATATCAAAGAAGTTAGTTAAGCTGATCAAAATGTGTCCAAACGAAACCTATAGCAGAGTCAGGGTAGGAAATTTATAACAGATAGGTTCGCCATTAGAAGCGGATTGAAGCAAGGGGATGCACTATCACCTTTACTTTTTAATTTCGCTTTGGAATATGCCATTAGGAAAATTCAGGAAAACAAGATAGGCCTAGAATTAATTGGCAGTCAATGTTCAGGAAAACAAGATAGGCCTAGAATTAAATGGCAGTCACCCGATTTTAGCTTACGCAGGTGATGTTTGCTTTTTGGGCGATGACATAAACACAATCGAGTCTTTTCGATGTCTGCAGGAAAGTTGGTTTGGGAATAAATACAGAAAAAGATAAGTATATGATCATGGAACGTTACAAAATATTAGAATAGCCGGTAGATCGTTCGAACAAGTAAAACAATTCAGATATCTGGGAGCAATAATTACAGACATAAATACTATTATGGCAGATGTTAAGTGTAGACTCAAATCAGGAAATGCTTGCTTTATGCAGTTCAGAAACTATCTTCTCGTCTTCTGTCCAGAAATTTAAAAATAAAGATTTATAAGACTATTATCCTGCCGGTTGTATTATATGGACGTGAGACATGGCCGTTTACTAGTCGGGAAGAACATAATCTGAGAGTGCTGTAAACAATACTTTAAAAAAATAAAAGTTATGACGTCACCATGTATGTTATTTTTCATGCAAAGTAATGAATTATTAAATTGAAAACAAATTCCTTGATTCACCCTTATATAAAAAAAGAGGAAATTCGAACATAATACGAATACTTGTGTTGTTGAAGGTGTAAATTTTTTCTGTATTAGTTTTATTATTTACTTACTAAATGTAATAACTTACCAATTTATTATTTTTATCTATTGTATTACTGATTTAGGCAATGAATCATTTATAATATTTCACGTATAATTGGTAAAATATATTTATAAAAACACGAAATACAATAGAGATATGCATAATCTCTCATAAATAAGCCGTTAAAGATGCGTTAAATTAGGTACTAGTGTAAATTGTTTGCTATCAAGTAAGTATGATTCTTTATCGTAAAATTAACATATTATTCAACAATATGAAAAATAATACTATTATTTTGAAGTTCTTTCGTTCATGTCTTTTTAACATTAGCATGTAATAGAGAACATTATAAAAATATTATTTTTCATAAACCTCCGGGTCCTGCATATCACCTAACAGTGAAAGAGCAACGAGAAATGCTATCGTGTTTCCCTTCCTATCTCAGTGCATATGGTTTTGATAATCCCTATACATACGATATAACTGCAGAATATCTAGAACCCTGGAAGTACACTATATAGCACAGGTTTAATGCAATGAACAATAAAACAAATCTTAAAAGCAAGTATAAAGCTTTGATGAACTAGTTTAAGTTAATTAATTTTACTGTAAGCAGACTAAACGGGATAGTTACAGCAGTGACGATATATTTAGTGTTGTAAGTTGCGTTTCATAAGAAGCAGCAATACAGTAAAGGATTCCAGTCACGAAATGCTTCCTCATTTACTGCTTTAACAGCTAGAAATAAACTACCTTCATCATTCGTTATTTGGTGAGTTAGTACATAGAGTAAATTATACGTAGGTTACGGGTATTTAAGACTTCCCAAACTTACGGCGTATAAAACAGCTTTAGTGCTTTAAATTAAATAGGCTAATATCTACAAAATTATAGGTATCATGACATGTCACCTTTATCAAAATGGATAAATGACGCAGATATTATAACTGAATTGATCTCAGGTGCCAATTTGTGTGAAATGAGTACAATGCTGAAACAAATAATGGTTAAATTAGGGAAGTAAATTTAATTTATAATTAGTAACTTATTCATTATATTAGCTTATTAAATGTATGGCAGGTATGTTAAAAGGCCTTCTATTTGGTTTGTACGATTGTGACAAACGGCAAGCTTCATTTTTCAAACATTTCGTATTCTTAAAATAAAATCTCACTTGTAACACCACCATCATGAATATTTTTTAAATTCCATACAAAGGAGACCAATTGAAGGATGACAGGTAAAAACGATCATTGTCACATCTTGTTAACTATTCAGAATATTAACTTTTTGTCTTTCAAGGCGCTAATCTGACGGTAAAATATGAGGAAAATAATTATAGATTAGCTTTCTTGGTCGAACGGAATCAGACTTGCATTCTCTGTTTGTATTAAGCTACAAAAAGACACTGAAACTCAGTAGCCTACTTTTGAAAGTCGCACCATCTTCGTTCTTAGCAGGTACAGCTTATTTTGTAATATTTCTCTTCAGTTTGGTAGTATGGTTGAATATTATTACCAGGGACCGGATAGTTAAGTGTTTATAAATACTGAAGTAGTTTTTTAAACATATTAAAATATTTTATTTTTTACTTTTGTTGTTGTAATAACTGTAATAAACACATCGAAACAAATACGAGGAAGAGTCAATAAGTATCCGCAGTCTCTTTTGTAAATTTTTTCAACCACAATACAAAACCTTCAATTACCTAATTTTTCAACTAGTCCCTGGTTTCTCTTGCACGTGATCCGTCGTTGCACAAGCTTCCTGATGTCCTAAAAAAAAGTTTTCGGCTGAGTTGCAAGCCACGTATGCACCGCTTCTCATTTCTTGGTCTGTGGTGAATCGACGCCTCGTAAGGCCTCTTTAAGTGGGCCGAAAAGATGGAAGTCTGACGGGGCGAGATCGGTACTGTATGCAGGATACTCTACAACCTCAAACCCAGTTTCGCAATAGCTTGAGCAATGTGGCCGGCAGTATGTGGGCGCGCATTGTCATCAACAAAACAACTCCTTTCGACAATAGGCCTCCACGTTTGGTTCGAATTGCAGGCTTCAGCTCGTTGCTCAACATCTCACTGCATCACTTTTCCTGCGGAGGGTTGACTATTGAATATTTCTTTTTGACTGGAGTTTTAGGGTGTTTCCATTCAATCCTTTCGCGTTTGCTTTCAGGTTCAGTGATGGATCCAATTTTCGTCTCCAGTGACTATTCGTTTCATAATAGCTTCATTTTCGTTAACATGGCGGTCCAGTAAGCTTTGTCAGATTGAACCCAAGATTGTGCTTGTGCTGTTCAGTAAGCTGTTTTTTTTTGTCCCACCTTGCATAGTCTTTATGAAAGCCAAGCCTGTTATAAATAATGTTATATTATGCATAACCATGGCTAATTTGCATAATATGGTTTGCCACTTCAACCACAGTCACTCTTCCGTTTGTCTGAATCATGATATGTACGTGCTCAATGTTGGCGTCACTAGTGGATGTGGATAAACGCCCTGTTCTTTCCTCATTCTTCACACTTGTCCGACCATTTTTGAACTTTTCAATCGTACACGCTTCGCTGTGGTAAAACATTGCCCCCATATTGTTCGATGGATTTCGGCTCCTGGTACACCTTCAGATGAAAAAATGGATCACTGCACGCTGTTTTTCTTTGGTGCAAATGTTGAGCGGTGAAGCCATGTTTAATTATGCAACAGCACAGCACTCACTGGAGTCATAACGGTCAAACATTCCAAAAACGGAGACAAATGAACAACAAGTCGACGTTCGCTAGCACAAAGCAGTACAGCCAACCTACAAAAGATTGAACAAAAAGTGCGGATACTTATTGACTTACCCACGTATAATAATTAATTTTATTTTTACTCACAATTTCCATAGCTCTGAACCTCAAAACTATAGGAACATGTTTTGCTTAATTTTAAACAGTTTATAGAACAAAGTTAATAGAATTCAACTCCACCACAAAATCTCAGTAGAGCGTTTTCAATCATTCATCCAACTTTTAAAATACTTTACTTTCTACCTCTTCTAGAAATACTGCCCTGAGATGACTGAATTCAGTAACAGTTGTTTAACTTCATTACTTGTGATATTAAATCCATTTCAAAATATGTTTGCTGCAACAGACACTGTGAATAAACTGCACGTGTCAGCAGTACCTTATTTGTTATTTACTGTAATGCCATACTATAAGGTACTGTTATTTATATATACTAATAATCCTGCGATTTGCTTCAGATAGATTTAGGTAGGCCTATTAACTTAGATTATATTATGAAGTGAAAATGAAACCATATTTCTTATTATGTAATTAATCTGATCGGCGGAATATTAAAACTTGTATTTCTTTTGTTTCAGGTAAGTAACCTGGCAGGCCTATATGCTGAGAGACCCAGAGGTCTAATAGATCTTCTGAAGGACTGGATGAGTGTAGGGAGTATATTATAAAACGACTATATTGAGAGCACCAATTTTAATAAAGTTTAGCTGTTTCCCCACTGGTATTTTCAGATACTATATAATACGTAATATTTGGTTCGCTTCAGCCAGGACTGAACTAATGCCGAGCAATGAACTTGATTTAGTACACAGGAAAAACTCCGATATTCTGCGCGGCGTATATTGCAGGGACAATATGCACGCTACAGTATTTATCCAGAATTCTGAACATGAGCGAGCATAATACACGAGAATGAGTAAAATTGGCCTGATCATAAATGACTGGAATTCATGACTAAAATAAATACTCCTACTGCATAATAAATAGTTCATCAAATATAAAAATTAATTATACTATCCGGCGACCAGCACGAGAACTATTACTGACTGCATCGTATTATTATTTAAGATTAAAAGAGACACCTTTCTTTCTTTCTTTACCTTAGTTTTACCTCTCCCTTTTAGGATTTAAGCGACCCAAGTCGTTCGGACCTGCCGGGAGAGGGATTATCTTTGGATCACATACCGGTACATACTTTTTTGACCAGACAAGGACATGGAGGGCCTCCCCGGATGAGTGATCAGCCCAATGCCGGGGCCACCTCCGAGACAATACGAACACATAGGACGAGACACGCCATTCACACACACACTCACTCCAAACAAGGCGAGGATGGGATGAAGATGATAATGACGGCCAGATGTTATCTGGGGACTACAATTGCTTAAAGTTACCCGACAAAAGAGACACCTAATAACTTATATAAAATTAAATACAAATAACACACACTGACCAAATTGAATTAAAGCGTTAAAAACTACAATTCTGGTTCCACTCACCGCTAGTAATTACAACGGAGTATTGATCGCACTACATAGTTTACTGTTAAGGCCCAACTGCTACTGAAGTTCGGAGGAGTGTTCACTTCTGAAGAGCTCGGAGTAGAATCAATTCATGAAGAAACAAAAATAATTATGAAGCCTCTCATATCACGCAACTGTCACGCGCGGCCTCACTCGAAAAAGTTAAAACCATCTCACATCTTCTTCAGAATATCTTAAATTTACTTCTTAAGAGGCCGGGGATATCGGTTCACTAACGATTTCCATTACCCGGACAATTGAATACAATGTGACAAAACTACAAAATTAAATGATATAAGTTATTTTATTTTATCTATCAATGTGCAAGATGCAAAATGCAGCAGAAAATTAAAAGTATTTTTAGTAGAACAGTAATATTTAATATTTAGATTGTTTACATATTATTGGCTTATTAACTTATTAAGTATTTTAAGTATCTTATTTTAGAAACAGTTTTAGCAATTTTAATTTTTGTCTTATTCAGCCATTTCAGGTTTTGTGAGATTTGACTATGTGCCTGCCATGACGGTGAAACGGATAATTATATTAAAATATTACAGTTAGCTAGGAAGGAATAAAATAGTTTAAACCTTAAGAATCCCAAGAAACTCAAATTATTACTTCTTATGTTCTCTTCCAGCTTCTATTTTCAGGATCCCCCCCCCCCCATGTCTCACTGTGTTTTATGCACAGTTCATCTCCGTAGTATTTAATGAGGGCAGTAGGTTAATCCATGACAAGTGAACAACCTGCTTTGATGAGTGTTGAAACGGACGCTTAACTTACACATCTCATTGTAAGTATATCAGGTTTTAACCGACCAATGCAAATTGATCTGGTAATGAGTTTCGAGCGGTTACCATGGTCTGCTAATTGGAAGGTGGAGAAATACTGTTAGGGAAAAACTAACTTGATTGGATAAATGTTCGATAATTTAAACACCTGCACTTCTAGAAATACTGTCCTGTGATGACTGAATTCAGTAACGCTTCTTTACTTGTACTTGTGTTATTAAATCCATTTCAAAATATAATTTTTTTACCCTGGATAGAGCCTATAGATTGCTGGATTTGTGTAAGGTACAAGATTTAATGTCTTACAATTCTACAATTTACATTTACAATTTATTGTTAAGTACTCATCAGATGCCTGAACTCAAATAATGGTCACTTAAACCAATCAATAATAAAATATCAATTACCTCCTTCTGATGAGCTGAATTAGTTAAATTCAGTAATATGTAGCAGGACCGCAGCAGTAATATGTCCCTTTAAAATATACTGCTTATGGCCGGGCGTGTAAATTAGCAAAATGCACAGTTATCTAACTATTAGTTATTGAAAACTTTATGTAAATTGATATATGGTATTCTTTCTTTTGCTTAACAAGTTAACAGAAAACAGTAATGAATATGTAATAATTTTATTTCCTTTTTAAATAATTTGAATTTTTAGAGTTGTGATTTAGTAGAATTCCAAGCAATCGCAGATGTCTTTTATCATGTTATTTTATCGCACCTACAAGCACATTATTTTATGTAAATTCATAGGGACTGAACTCTGAAACATCTTCTTGCCTGTAGCTTCTTTAATTAAAAACAAAGATTGCCTTTTCCTGATCTGAAGTTCCACCGACCAAGACATGATAAATGTGACTTGTTTCATATCAGTTTAAGAGTGATTCTAACATCACAAACATCAAGCGTGATAGGGAATTTTACCACTGTACTATACAAAGTGCACTACAAAACATGAAGTCATAGGTCTTAGACCTGCCTCATAGACTGTTAGCTCAGTCATCGCTTATCGTTTATAGTAGTGTTGATAAATATGAAAGGAAATGCATATTAGAAATGCAGCCGTGTACCTTAATTAGACTTAGTAATTTTGTTTCATATTAAAGTAAGACAATTGAAGCATTTTCTGGTACATTTGTGCATTTTTCTGAAAGTTTGTGCATATTCAGCGATAAGAGCATATTTAATGCTTATTTATAATTTTTGTTCGACCATATTAATACGCTTATAGCAATTAACACAGCAGTATCTTATTTACACACATTAAAGTGATGTTGGTATTCCAACTGTCTATTTTCAATCAATATATATCATATAGGCCTATAGCATATCGGATATAATTTAAGATCGTACGCGAAACAATCTTCAAGCCTTGAAAACAGCAATTCAAAACTGGTTTACAATAAACTCAATTCTGTTCATGTTAATTTTAATGTTAGGCCTATATTAAATTGAGATAATTTCGTGTGTTTTAATGTGCGATGTCTCGAGACTAAAATGTGCAAGCGAAGCCCTGCTCGCTGCAAGCCTTTGTCTCCTGTCACCTTATCGCAACAGACGGGAATAATTATCAGCTGAATAGTCATGGAGATAGAGTCGTTTGATCTATTAATTACAAGGTATTCTAAAAACTCAAAATGTAAACATTTAATTATGATCGAGAAAAACAGTTGTATGCATCATGCCTATAATGGTCACTGTTAAGACGCTCATATGATTAGTTCGTTTTATTAACATGCTTTCGTCTTAATAAATAAAATAAGCTCCTTGCTTAATATAATATTTTTGTGCATAATGCCGTTTCGAGTTTCCTGAAATTCGATAAAAACCTGTCGTAATGGTGTAAACTGCAATTATCACTGATGCAAAGGAAGTCTTGACTGCCACCTAGTAAAAAGCTTGGCACTTCATCTCATTTTATAATATTCCAGCTCCTACACATAGATATAATAGGAACATGTTACGGTTGTAGTTTCCAGATTGGGTATGCACTGATTTAAGATTTCAATCCTGAATTAGGTCAGTTTCGAGCATAGGAACTAACACTTATAGCTGCAGAGATATTTGAGGTGGTATCGATAGTAGTTGCTAGCTAGTGAGACGACATGTAATCAGTATGAAGTGAGTTTCACAGCACGATTCGAAATAAACTTAAAAAAAAAAACTATGAAATAGAGAAAACCAAGTCTTGTTTTCGTTCTCGCTATATAATGTTATGTACCTGTTATATCTATGATGTGTTTCATGGATTGGGGCATAACTTGCTCCGGAGAAGTTTAAGTTTTGCCATAAAGTTCGGAAGAGAATCAAATCATAGAAATGAGATAAGGGTTGTCTGAAGCGACGGGAATCATCAATGATTCAGCATGTAATACAGTAACAGGGGAACAGTGTTAACCTAGACAGATGAGTTTGGCGGCATAGGAGTGACAGCAAGTTCTCCAGGGCATGATGGATTACACAATGATGTGTGGGGCGGGGGGTAGGAAGGGACCCATAATCTGATTTATCACTCAACATTCAACTCACTTGATAAATTGAAAATCACCAAACTTAAAAATTCTGTTTGACATATTTGCATTATTGAAACATATAATCTATATTAGAAAGGAATGGTGCTCTTATATTGGAGGCCTACAGCGAGAAGAATCCGGGAGAATTCATCGCTTTAGGCGGAAACAGAATGGTTGGCCATTTTTATTCTGTATTCTGTGCTCTGTAATATCCCGAGTGTATACTCTACACGAAAATAGGTCTAGTGTGGAAGTATGTGGATATAAGTCGAGAGTGGAAAGAGTAATGCTTGTATAGCAGCATTAGGAGTAGTACAGTGGGTTTCACGTAAGAGTTGGCCAATGTTGCGGGTTTTTGCGTCGCGGCGGCCATAGCTCTATCTCCCGAGCGATCAGGTGAAATAATTATCTACGTTCTTTTAATGTATGGGGGTTTGAACTTGACACTTTATTTTTCAATTTTTCCCAAAGATAATAGTCATATACTGTTACAAGAAATTAAAAAGAATATCACAAGAGAAATTAACTCTATCTTGGAAGTTGAACTTATGTGCGTGAAAGAAAATTTCCTAAAAAAGGTGCCAGTGCTGTGTGGATGCAACTGCAAGAGGAGGACATTTCCAACATCTTTTGTGGTGAGGTACTTGGTTATTTTCATTGTAATTTTAACTGTAATCCTGATAACATGAATTATTACACCGTTATTGACTTTATTTGCGTAGATATTTCACCCGATCTCTCGGGAGTTAGAGCTGTGGCCGCCGCGACGCAGAAACCCGCACGATTGGCCAACTCTTACATGAAACGATCTGTAGTAGTAGTTGTACTAATACAGGGTTTATTGTTTTAAAAAAGACTGTATAGGCTATCTATAGAATCATACTTAAAGAGGAATGTATGTAGTACTTCTACCTGATATTAGTTGGATATCCTGCATACACTGTCTTTTAAGTGCATTTTACGTGGGATGACGCAATAGAAAAGTCATATTTTATTCATTATTTTAAGTAATTATTCAACAAAATAGACGCCCTGAAGATGAATTATTCACACTGAAGGGTCGAGGCACAAATAAAAGCTCATACTGTGTGAAAAGTGTATTAAGTAGGTATTTTATTGTTCGAGCTCAACCTCAGTTTACCCATCGTTATTATTTTAAATTCTCTTCCCTAACCCATTCATTTATTGAGATGATATCAGGTTGAAAGCTATTGTTTTATAACTATATGCACCGTTATGCACTAGATTAGACTTGTAAGATTTGTTAGATGGTTACCTTCATGGAAAAGCTACACGGTGCGTCCATAGAACTTTCAGAATAAAGTATTTATTTTTATAATGAATGTTGAAATTGAAAAAAAAATTACAACAGTTTTCTAATTGTAGCGCAGGCTGCCATAAAATACTTCTTACAGCATGAACAAGAAACTATTAACAAGGGAATCCATCGTATTCCACAGTTTAGCAATAACACTGAAAATGGTCAACACTAAAAGACATGGAGGAGGTATGAACACCTCTTTCTGTACTTGATCCGTGTACGATCCACTGTTCGTATTTTTCCATGCCGGTTTTAAAGTATAAGTCTCAATCCACATAGGCCTCAACTCTTTTTTAAGTATTTCTATGCTAACTATGTGCTTTCATTATTGATTTATCCATGTTATGCAAAACATATACTACCTTTGAAAATTCTGTACCATTATGTATTCACTGTCAGTTATGTATGCATCCTATAAGCCACCATAGCAAGTGGTAACTTCCAGCAAGGATACAGTATCCTATAAGCCACCATAGCAAGTGGTAGCTTCCAGCAAGAAGCTCATAATAAAACGTTTACTGAAGATGATACCGACGTGTATCGAAATGCATTTCATTATTTGAATCGACTATAACGACGTTGAAATTACTGAATACGAAGAATTTACAAGAAATTCCATGCAAGATCAATGATATAATTGCGTGTGCTGTCAAGAACTGTTTTTCCAAGAATTTCAAACTAGACAGAAACTAATATATGGTGTCATGAAATAAAAGAAAAATTCCAAGTTTACTACAGACTTTAAAGGTTTCTTGTAGGAACATTTTTTTTTTTTTTTTGTAGTTTTAAAAACTCAACGAGTGATGGTGCAATATTGATTGTATGAAACTTTATTGACAAGGTCACAGTAAAATGACTAAATATAAACACACAACTTCTACATAAATTTTCCTATTAACAGTAATATATTGTATGAATGTATGAAATTTTTTTTACAACATAAGATTCCAATAAAAACCATATTCTAGATTTGCATCCAAGTTTTTTCGTATTCAGCACACAACGTCGTTATCCGTCCTTATTTGTTACTACAGTGAGTCCCACGCAAAAGTTGGCCAATCACGTGGGTTTCTGCGTCGCGGCGGGCACAGCTCCAACTCCCGAGCGATCGGGTGAAATATCTACGCAAAGAAAGCCGCGATCGGTGTAATGTTTAAGGTTCTCACATTTACAGTTAAAATTACAATGAAAATAACCACGTACCTCATCACAAGAGATGTTTGACATGCTCTCCTCTTGCATCCACACAATACAGGCACCATTTTAGGAAATTTTCTTTCACGCGCGTAAGTTCAGCTCCCGAGACAGATTAATTTCTCGTGCGATAGGCCTATGTGATATTGTCTTTAAGTTCTTCTAACAGTATATGATTATTATTTATGGGGAAACTTGAAAAATAAGGTGTATAGGTCAATTTCCCATACATTAGAAGAACTTAAAGGCAATATGAAGAGATAAATTAACTCTATCTCGGAAGCTGAACTTATGCACGTGAAAGAAAATTTCCTAAAAAGGTGCCAGTATTGTGTGAATGCAAGAGGAGAACATTTCCAACATCTCTTATGATGAGGTTTATGGCTATTTTCATTGTGATTTTAATTGTAAATGTGAGAACCTGAATCACTACAACGATCGCGGCTTTCTTTGCGTAGATATTTCACCCGATCGCTCGGGAGTTGGAGCTGTGCTCGCCACTACGCAGAAACCCGCGTTATTGGCCAATTCTTGCGTGAGACTCACTGTAGTACATTGGCGGAAACTCATTTTACAAATATTTTATTTGAACTTAAAGATGTGTGGCTACTGCTGAAAATCTTTTATGTTCTTGTTAATGTTGTTTATAGTGGATCATATAAATCTAAGCTCACTTGAGATTTTGCATTTGTAAACATAAAAGAAAATGACAACAAAATGAATGATCAGAACTGCAATAGGTGTTGTTCATAAGGGCTCATTTTATGGAACGCAAGAGTTTCCACTTATGCTTTTCCTGAAAATCCATATATTCAGTCCTAGTGCATCTAATTTAGATTCAGACTTGACTGAGTCATGGTTGTATTGTATAAAAAGACGTCGTTAGTTCCTCTTGTGACAAGGTCTCTCTGTTGGCAAGTTGAGATTTACTCAGCGACTTGGGTGGTAGAAATTGCATACTGTCGTACTCACAGTCAAGTATATGTGTTCGTAAAGTTATTTAACGATGTGTCATCTCCTGCAACATTTCTATAAACTTTCAGCGTGTCTCTTAATCACTTTAGGACTTCATTCCTCCATGCATCTGTGCATTTATAGTTGTATGAGCTGTTGATGTTATAAATCCATAGCATTAAAGAATGCAAGTCAGTTATGCACACTGGCTCACTTATTTACAAATGTTATTCTGACTTTGACAAATTCGGATTAGGATTTTTGTGGTACATCTTTTTTGTAAAGAAAATTGCAGCTCTTATAAAGGAAAATGTATGAATGTTGCCACCAATTGAGAATGAAGGCAACTTTTTAGCCACTTTTCTTCCTTTTTGTGAACTTTACCCCACTTCTCTCCACTATTCTTACAGTTCCTATTGTATCCATATATTTATTTATTTATTTATTTTATTTATTTATATTTATACAAAACAAAACAAGACCACCCGAATGAGCATGCGCTCGTGTTCGGGCACAGTTCAGCCATTTACATTACAAAATACAAATTACAAATACATAAAGAAAATATATCTTTCTACTTTTTAATATTTTTGAACCATTCATTTCATAAATAATTTACGTGCCGGTATTAAATCATTATCCCTGGCTCCCCTCTTTTTTGTAAGTTATAAACTTTCAATTAACTTTTCAGCTTGCGATTTATTAAAATACATGTTTAACAACGTTGTGCTCGATCATTGTAATAAAATAAATAAGATACCAAATAAGATATATTTTTTTTATCTGTCGCCTAGGCCTTTCGGGGTCTCTACACCATTTTCAGGGCCTCTGAAATATGTTTTAATCTTATATAGTATTTATGAGCATGTTTACCTGTAAGTTATAACATGTATATGTCTTGTTTATAATATATTCCATTATGCTCAGTCAGTGGTGTTCCACAAATGCTATGCATCGTCATAAAATATTTTAACAGTTTATACAATTAAAATCAAACATAACTAATAGCCTAGATCATAGTGGAGTTACTTGAGTGATAAAATGTCGCTATGTTATATATTTACATCGTGTGTGTAGTAATTTTTTAAAACAAAGAATTGACTTAAATAAAATATATAGGTGAGTTAGTGAGTTGTATGTGTTTACGTATACTGTCATAAAAGTTATATGTATCATACTCTTATACAGTTCATAAAAGCTTTGTTACCTTTTGCTGGCTTGGAGCACCAATAATTAAAGTGAAAACTGCATTTCGTCACCATGAACTGCATGAACAACTGAATCTATATAAAATTCGTAATCATAAGTTAGTAAGTAGCCACTGCAGAACCACATATAAAGGTGGTGGAGTATGCATCTATATTGATGATAGTATAGAAGCTAAACCAATTAAAGATATTGAAAAATTAAATATAGATAAAGTAATAGAATGTAGTGCTGTTAAAATTAAACACAATTGTGAAAGTATGACAATTTTAGGCATATACCGTTCTCCCTCTGAATCAGTTAATGAATTTTTGGTACATTTAGACAATGTCTTGTCTAAACTTAATACAAACGATACATTTATCATGTTAGGAGACCTTAACATAAACCTTGACTGTAATAATCTTGATTATAAAAAACTCAGGGACATATTCAACATATACAATATCCAGGATAAGATTAATATACCCACAAGAGTAACCAACAGCTCAGCTACTATCATTGACCACATAGTCACTAACTTAAATGATAAAGATATACATGTTAGTGTCATAAATGGATACTTATCGGATCATTATGCACAAATGATCGAAATCAACAGTACAAAGGTTAATAATATATCTAAAGGTGTATACACTAGGTATCATAAACAAGATCACAATAGTATTAATCAGCTAAAAATGTCTCTTAACCTAGAAACCTGGAGTGAGGTGTACATAACTGATGGTGTTGATGAGAAATGGCATTGCTTTTATAGAATATTTAATAGACATTTTAATTTACTCTGCCCTGTTATAGTTAATTATAAAAACATAAAGAAATCTGATAAAATGAAATTAACAGCATCAGGATTAAAACTAAAAGAACAAATTAAAGACGCGTATGAACTACATAAATCAACTGGCTGGAAATATTATAAAGACAAATATAAGAACCTAAAACTAGAATTTCAGAAATACTTAGTCGAACTACATGCAACCCAATACAAACATAAAATGGCAGATCCCAAACAAGTTAATAAATATGCTTGGAATATCATTAATCACGTAAAAAATAATGAACATGAAGTTGAAAACATAAAAATTAATGTACAAGGTACTAATGAAAATAATCCTAATGCAATTTGTAACATTTTTAATAATTACTATTTAAAAGTAGCACAATCCACAACCAATTATAATTGTGACGAAATAAGACCTGATAGAACTACTTCTAATACAAGGTCTATTTATCTGAACCCAACTACGACAGACGAAATAAGTAGTATTATTAATACCTACAAAAATAAACAATCTTGCGGATGGGATGAAATCACACAAAAATGCTTAAAAGAGTGTAAAAATGAGCTTGTAAAACCATTAGAGCATTTATTTAATTATTCTATTGTTAATGGATAATTTCCTGCATGCCTAAAAACTAGCATTGTGAGACCTGTTTTTAAAAAGGGAGACAAAACAGAAATTGGCAACTATAGACCCCTCACACTAACTTCAACTATTGCTAAACTTTTTGAAAAAAATATTTTAAATAGAATCGACAAATTTTTGCAATCCTGTAGTATACTAAGTGAAAATCAACATGGGTTCCGTAAAAATCTATCAACTATAACAGCTATCTCACAGTTTATTGGTGAGGTCATAAAAGAACTAGAAAAAGGTAACAAAGTGGCAGGGATCTTCCTTGATCTAAGTAAAGCTTTTGACTGTGTCGAGCATGGTAAATTGATGGATATACTGGAGCATTATGGAATTAGGGGTACAGCAAACCAGCTGATTTCATCATATCTAAGGGATCGGGTACAAAAAACGGAAATATTTTTTCAACAGGACAAACATAGGGTAAAATATCAATCAGATGAAAAGACTGTTAAGTATGGTGTACCTCAGGGATCAGTCCTGGGACCACTACTGTTCTCTTTATATATAAATGACATACCTAATACCTATAATTTAAAAACTGTAAGATATGCTGATGATACATCTATAATCTGCTGGGATAATTCAGATGACATGTTACTCGAACAAATTACTATTGGTACTGATACCTTAATAGAGTATTTTAAGATGCATAATCTAAGCTGTAATGTAGGTAAAACTAATATAATTAAATTTGACCCTACATACAGAACTAACAATAGGGAAATTGTTGCTAAAATATGTAATGAAAATGTAACTGAAAATAGCAATTGTAAATTCTTGGGTATAGTCGTTGATAAACATCTTAACTGGATAGATCATATTGATCATGTTTGCAAAAAAGTTAGTAAGGGAATATATCTATTAAAGTACTTTTCTCTTTACAATGACCCCTGTATTATGAATAACATATATTTTGGCATCATATACCCACAGTTTAGCTATGGAATAGAAGTATGGGGTGCAGCATCTAATACTCATATAAATAGACTATTAGTACTGCAAAAGAAATGTCTACAGATAATGTTAAATGTTGATAAGAAACGGTCTTGCAAAGAACTATTTAAAGAAAAAGGATTATTAACTGTTGTATCACTGTATGTGTATAGGGTAATACTATTATTAGTGCTACGATATTCTGATAAGATTAAACGTAGTAATGAACTACATGATCACAACATCAGGAACAGATGTGACCTATACAGGCGTGTATATAAACAGAAATACATTGAAAAGGACCCTTTAATTATGGGAGTCAAATTATATAATAAATTACCATTAAATTTGAAAATGTTTACTGGCAACAAGCTAAAATTGGAACTAAAGAAGTATCTAATAGAAAGACCATTGTATAGGATAGAATAATTTATTGATAAAAAATAGACGAACATAAAGGTACTGACTTTAGAAATAACTTATTGACGAAATCGGCTTTAATTAGTCTTTCTGAAATTATAATGTGTAACTTAAAAATTGTATCTATATTTATATTTTAAACTGTACATATATACTGAAATAATTTATATTATAACACTGACTGACAATGATTTTAATGTATATTTGTTTTAAAATTGTTAAAATACAATCCATTCTTAAAATCTTGTATGATATGTAGCATAACTTGACAATGGTATTTATATTATACTGTATATAGACATATGAGATATTTTAATAATATGTGAATATTTGTATCTTAATGTTACAGATATGTCTTAGTATAGATATGTATTAATTTAGTTTAGTGTCATCAATTATAAAGCTAGCATATTGTTTGATATACAATTATACTAAAAATTGTCACTAAATGAAACACAAAAGGTATTTAATATACAAATTTATTATAGGCTTAATGTGTAAAAATTGATGTATTAAATCTTGACTATGCCTGAAACACTTATTGTATACTGGCAATAAAAATTATTATTATTATTATTATTATAAAATAAGATAAAATTTATAAATTCTCATAAAATCACTGTCACGGAACTATCTTCTGTGGCCCCCTCGCGACGCTTGCATTTATTGAAACTCCAGCCGCTGTACTACATTTACCATTATCTTTAACGTTATATTATTAGCTTTGCTATTCGAGTGACTCTCTGGAATCTTGATAAATTTGAGGTCAATAGATAGCGTAAGTCCCTTGTATTCGTTGGCAATGGCCTAGGGTTATGCTGAGCTCAGGAAACCCCATGATGATCTACCATTCGGCAGAATGCAGATTGGTTGGACGTAGATTGGTTAGTTTTATGGTTACTAAAAGATGAGGATGTACCGAAAATTAAGCTTGGAACCGTTGCGGGTGCGTCCTGGAATTCTGTCTAGTAGGAGTTCTTTTGCGTACCATGCACACCAAATGCCAGCAATTTGAACCGGATTCTTGGACACAGAAAGCCAGTGCCATACTGACTGCGCCACTCTAATCGTTGCAAGTGTACGTGAGGCAGCAGTGTATTGCTCGGCCTTGCCCTCTATAGCCTCATGATTTTTATTAGTATTTATTTTATTTTAATTATTGTGATTTTGTAGCCTATAGTTATTGCACATTTACTTCTCAGTCTGGCCATTTAACACCTCACGTTAACTCTCAGTGTATATAATTTATCATAAGCAATATAATGCGAGGTCCGAGTTTTATCGATCAATTCACAAGCAACATTACTACTTATTTACATTCTTCTATTCTTGCTAAACATTCTGTATATTCTGCTCCAAATTTTTATAATCGCATGTCATCTTGATTTCCATTGCACATGGATCCTAACAAAACCACGGCTTCCTATAGCCGTGAAGAGGATTGACAACACATTAAACTGTTTTATTTGTTGCTTTGAGTGCTTTGCTATTACACGATTAAGTGGTATTCATATTGTAGATCTACTTACAGCTAAAAGGCCTATGAGAATTATAATGATTCATTACACATACAATTGTAACTAATTTTCATTCTAATTGCTAATTATTCATTCATTCTAATTTGCTTCTTATTAAAGATAGATTGAAAATTCAATATTTTTATGCAAGTCGAATGTTATTTTTAACTATTATTCTTTATCATTTTCTGTGCATATGCAGGTTATATCAATCGCTGTGTTGAATGAACATTTGATTTTGATCAAGAAGCTGCAGGTGTGAAGATGTCTCAGCTTTGTTGCTTATGAATTGATCGATAAAATTCGGACCTCGCATTATATTTACATAAAAACAAGTGCAGGTAGGTTTGATTAAATGAAAGTGAAAAAAAACTACTATTCCACTCATACGCCGCGTGTTTGATAGTGACTAATAACGTTTAGCAATTCTTCGGATAAAGACCTATCACAATCATGTATTTTATAAAATGCTTGCTATTAATATGAGGAAGAGATTTTACCTGATTAATACGTCACACACTGCCATTAGCTAGCACAAAACAGATTATTTTACAACTTAACTTACAGCTTAACTTACAGCGTAACTTGTTTGTAAATTAAAATAATATAAATGTAGGCTATGTTTATTTGAAACGCAATTTCCTTTCGGTGCAAGCCAGTTCGTGTGCTTTGATTCTGTTCTGCTGTTAGCTTACCTGAATTAGGTTAACCATGTCTTATATGCGCCATTGGTAGCACTGGTCACACATGGTAACTCGAATCGATTCATGGTTGGTTGATTCATAGTATGCCGTGATCTCGCAGCTGTTAGTTTTGTTTTTATATAACAAGCACGAAAATAATTATTATTTGTATAATCCGTTACATTTTTATTCATGGAACAGTCTTAATAAATCCAACTGGTGTTGATGAGTTTCATCAGGTTAATTCACTCCTACTGCGCAGTCGCGAATCTATCGATAAACTCTTAAATGCCCGTATGGTTACCTATCATATAATTACGACGATAGACACCTGGTTGAAATTCCACATATTCATATAGGCCTAGGCCTACTAGATTGGTCACTGATTTATGAGCTAATCAGCCACGATTAGCCTAAATACTACGATTTTCTCATAATGAAACACACTATCATTTTACATGTATGTATGTATGGAACCCCACAAAGGGTAAGAATCGGGTTGGGAACGACCTTAAGTCCCTAGTTCACAAGTCCGTGCCCATTGGCCAACCCCTGGTAATGGGATGATTGGCATGCCCGAAGGCCCCCCCGGAACAGATTCCACTGCGAACCCCCACGGGGCTCTCCAACATCTAGCAAGTACCTGAAACGTATCCACGTACACCACGCCCCCAGGGTCCTTCAGGCGTGAGCGTGCGGACACGCTCCCAGTCCCTCAGAAAGAGAGCCTGTGGGGTCGTGACACACCAGAGGGCCCCCAGGTGTGCAGCACACCACCAACAACCACATGATCCCAAGTCAAGGGGCAAGATGAGCCAACGCGACGGCAGGATTTAAACCTGTCTTATTGATCAATCTCTAGCAGGTTCCCCTTTGTGTTGGGTAAAATACGAGCACATGTTGTATTGAAGAATAATAAATACGATATTAATTTAAATTTCTTTAGTTGCAGGTACTATATCTACTTGTGTAATTATATTTGCTCTCCCTACTAAGCGTAAATGTGGTGAGTATTACAACATGTTCACTTCATAAAATTATCACAGGTAATCTCACGAGAGATTATGAGTTTATCGATATATTTGCGAGAACAAAGTTCGAGCTATCTGATGAAACTGGTAATCTCGAATATGATTTATTAAGACTATTCCATGATTTAAATGTAACGGATTTTGTAAATAATTATTTTCTTACTTTGTTGACAGTATTTTCTCAGCCGTAAGATCACGGCATACTAAATGAATGAATAGCACATGAATGGATTCGACCAATCGACCCGCGTTCCCAATGCTACCAACAGTGCGTACCACAACATGGATAGTTTCGACGTAATTGTTTACATTAAAACACTACAAAAGCACACGAACTAGCTTGTACCAAATCGAAATTGAGGTTTTAATCAATGGGAATTTATATTATTTCAATTTCCAAACAAGTTATAATAACATTTTCATTTTGTTCACTGGCAGCAAGTGACCGTACGTTGATGACTTACGCATACAGGAACGAGCTGACGTTTTATCTGATAAAATTTCATCCTTGTTTACATAGCAAGGATATTATAAGATGAACAATCGTAATTGGTCTATATCCGAGGACTTGCGGACACGCGGCGTATGAATGGAGTAGTCATGAATCTTGAACATGTTCGGATCCAGGTTCTAATAATAACAACATTTTTGTTATTTATAGTGAAAAGGTAGAGACGCCAAATGAGTTTACTGAATAGGCAATATTATTGGTTAATGAAGGCTTAGAAATGCCTTTTTTTGTGCGTGAAGTAGTTCAAATTGGTATTATAAAGATTTTAAAGTTTTTTTTTAAATCCGAACAACTTTGTTGCTTGTTAATTTATTGATAAAATCACTCGCATCTTTGTTGCTTGTGGATGTATCGATGAAATCCGGTCTACTCATTATGTTACCTATGATAAATGACATACAGAGTAGGCTACCTGTATGAACGTGAGTTTTAAAATGCCCAGAGTGAAAACTAAATCTGTAATAACTATATAATATCACAATAAGTGTAATTATGAATAGGTAGTTAATATAATTAATCCTCGGGCTTTAGAGAGCAAATTCGAGCAATGAAATGTTGTCTCACGTCAACTTGCAACGGCCAGGGTGGTTCAGTCAGTATGAAATGTCTTTGTGTTTCCAAGATCACGGGTTCGATCCGGTTCAGGTTGGTGGCATTTGGTTTAAGCCCGTGCCTCTTCCCTGGTATATACACCATCCATTTTTAAAAGTCATAGTCTTCTCTGTATAATTCGTATGAAAACACCAACTGATCAACTATGAATTCAAATAAATATTAAAATTATATACGATAAAAGACCATGTAACTTCCAACACCATCTAGTGCACAATAAAAAAAATTCGTCTCTGTAAAATTTCAGTTTCTTGAGATACGAAGTTTTCTCATAAAGGTATCATTTAATGGGTAGGATCCCGGTATTCAAAATTCGATTAACCAAGTGTTCGTACTATCGTAGATATATCTACAAACAATTTTTAATGACATATCGGTATGCGTATATAGATTTATGAATGTATAATATGTATAAAGTGTGTACTTTTTCCCGAGAAGTGCAATACTGAGATGTCGGTGGATTGCCGTTACTGAAAAGCAAGACAGGACACACATTCCTAGTTCTGTAGTTGAAAATGAAAATGTTTTTCAGCTGTCACATTGAATTTGCGTCTTTAAAGAAGTACAGACATGAAAAAATGTGTAACCTTGACAGAAAGTTTAAAGTGGTTTGGAAAATGTTAAAAGGATGTTTTTTTTGTGGGTTTCTTTATTCCCACTGAAATTCCATCTGTATTTATCGAGGACTCAGGATAAAGTAACAAGAGGTATTCTATGGACTAGTTTCCCTACCATTTCCAAGCTGATCACCTGACTCTGCACAGTGGTCCAAAATGCTAATCTAGCGGGACAAAACTCATTTTGGTCACCCTTGTAAAATTAAGCAACAACAGTCTGATAATACTGAAAACATATCCCTTCATCAGGAATGAACCTTTAAATATGGGTACTTCAATTTATGCCAGCATGACACATCCTTAAAGTTGAATGATGGTTTGCCGATTTTGCGTCAGGCATCAGACGGTTTATTTCTCAGTAAGGTTTGTTAGTGGCTGGAAGCAAGTGTGAACTACTGGATAATTTAATCCAAGGTATGTGGAACTTTTTGGTATAACAAATATACATATATACATATTTGTATGTCTGTCATATTAGTTTGTATTCTTTAAAGATAAAAAAGTTAATTTTTTTTTTCCAAAAACTTTAAATTGACTTATAAAAAATATATATCTGAATAGCTCCTTGAAAATTCACCAGATCATAGGTAAATTCATGGGCTATAAGTTGCTTTGAACCGCAAAGTGCGCAAGTTGCGCCTTTTTCTGAAAAAATCTATTTCTTTCCAAGAATCCAAGAAATAAAATTGCTTCTTGCAGAATATGTTTATTAGTAAAATATGGGATTTCGATCAGTAGGCTGCACTGAATCAATAGAACCAGCAATAAATAATACCTAAAGGTTAGTAAGATATTTATTTGAGTAATTTTAAATAAATAAAAGTATTCAATTAATTTTAACAAATTAAAAATATTCCAAAAATATGTAATTAGTTAATTTTCATAAAACTTATGAAAATATTCTACAGTCTTTATTATAAGTTGAGACCGGGCGACGGAAGGCGCGCGCAGCCGGTCTGACCTTGATGCAACATCGGCACGTGCAGTTATTGTTAATGTGTCAACATGGTGAGACCCATTTCGCTGCAGCATCGTATTTTTGTGTGTAAACATTATTTTAAGTACGAGTCTGCTGGACGTGTACGTGATGAAGATAAGGTTTATCGAACAAATACTCACACATTGGAGGAGCTGAAAGAAAACATTACGAATGAAATTAGGGGCATTACAGTGGAAGAACTCACTCGCGTCAGCGTCAACTTATAATAAAGACCCTGTACTTTATTTTAGGTAGATTTCGAAGAAAAATCTACCTATTGCAATGGATACCATGTTATGATTTTCGAAAAATTCTTTCATATCTTTACGTTTCATGCTCCCCTAAGTACGAAACCACCGCCCATTAAAAAAAAATTGTGATATTTATATATATATCTTTACACGATAGCGGCCGTAATTTTGAAGATATTTGAACCAAATTTTATTATGTTATTTCTAGGCCCAATAGTTCGGAAAAGTTCGTTAATGGGAAAAATTGGCCCAAGGGGGTGGTCGGGGGAGGGGGTTGAAATTTTAAAACATTTATACCTCGGCCCCTATGAAGTATAGAGGGAAACTTTGTTTGAATAAATTAGAGTACTCCCTATGGAGTTCACAGTGACACCAACAATTCGGGGGTTTTTGGGGGGTACGAGTGGGGTTGGGGGGTGAGGGGGTGGAAATTCGAAATTTTTGAAACTACGTCTTGTGGGGTATCGTTGAAAAGCTCTTGATGAGTATTCTACAAATCAATAACTAGTTTCTTGATAGCTCTCATATGACGCGAGATTTTAATGTTTGAAAATAATAACACTTAAAAGAATTATTATAATATCATAATTTTGTCTTGTTTAGCGGCTTCGCTAATTTTATTCATTGCTGATCTTGCGCACGGCCACCCAGAATATTATATCCTATTCTTGTTGTCAAAACAAATGATTGTAGGCTCTTCTTCTTTACCGAATTCAGTTCTTATTACTGCGGGTTTGCCATGCCAAGGCTAAAAAAGAAGATTGCTGCGCAGCGATAATAAATTAAACCAAAAGCACTTTGAAATCTACCTCAGCCTGTAGGCCTGCCTAAAGGGATTTTTTATATTTTAGGGAAAAACAAGGGATCCAAAAAAGTAGAATGTCACACATTAGAAGTAGGCCTAAATTCCGGGTTATGGCCAGCATGAAATTATTCAAATTATTCAGGAAGAACAAATTCACTACGCAAGATTTGTGTAATTACGTGAAAGAAAATTTTGAATTGCGGGACTGCAATACTGTTGCCTTAAATGAAATTTAAAAAGTGCTATTATTGTTTAAATCTGATTTCTGGAAACGCTGGAAACAATGTGGTGGAAAGCATGATAGATTTGTGGTTAAATATACAAAATGGTTAAATTCTGAACTAATAGGCCTATTCCCGGAAAGTGTTATGAAATTTCATACACTGAATGCTTCATCTTCATCAAATGTTAGAAGACCGAGAAAATTATTGTCTGAAGGTAGTGTTCTTAATCTACTGCTCATCACTTCAGATCCTTTGATATCAAATATACGCCCCTTGCCCCAGAAGAAGAAAGACAGTTTACCCTTGGAAGTTTGACAGCTCTTAAAAGAACCATATCTAATCAAAAGTCACAGAAATGATGAACAGAAGAAAATTTCGTCACCTCTAGAAGAAGTTGATGATGATGATGAAGAAGAAGAAGATGAAGATTATGAAGAAAATGGCGAAGAAAAAGAAAATGATGATGATGATGATGATGATTACGGTTAAAATTTTGAAAACAGAACTGTAATCTTATAATATGGTATCATTACACATTGTATTCGTATGTATATATGTATGTGTGTATATACGTATGTAGGCCTATGTGTGTATGTGTGTTTTTATCTAAAGTAGAGGATTTTTCCTTTACCATCGTTTTCTTCAAACGAATACATTATGATTGTTCCCTATTCCGCAAACAGTTTCTTTGTGCTGTAACTAGAATAGGGCAAATGTTTGCTGGAACTGAGGAAGTCAAGATCTGTCTGCGCACAGCTTATTGAGTTTCTGTCCACTGATTGACATAATAAATTAGTATGTACAAATGTGGTACATTCTGTGTTCTGTATATTCAAGATGCAAATAATTCTGTCCCGTTAGATTCTCCAGACGTACAAAATGAAGAAGAAAATAATGATGATGATGACTAGGATTTTGAAAAGAGAACTTAAACTGTATGAACATTATATTATGTACATATGTGCGCGTTTAGTTATGTATGTGTGCTTGTACAGGGTGCGGCATTTAAAGTTTCACATTTTCAAAACCATGTAACGCATTTATTTAATAAAGAAATAAGTTACATTGAACATTTTTGAATGCCTTACAGTCTTGGATTTGCAATTCTGGTCTTACTTTTTGAATATGATGTCTTTGAGATGCCCTCCATTAATTTCAACACATTGCTGCAATCTCCCTCGTACACTGGCCATTACGCGATGTGTGGTGTCTTGCGTAACATTGGCAATTTCCTGCTGAATTGCATTTTTAAGACTGTTAATGTCAGGGAGGGCATGAGCGAAAACTTCAGACTTCAGATAGCCCCACAGAAAGAAATCTGGTGCAGTAAGGTCGGGAGATTTGGAGGGCCATTGGATATCACCAAACCTGGAAAGAATTCGGCCGGGGAAAGCAGCATGTAACGTGTCCATTGAAAGACGTGCAGTATGTGCCGTTGAAACCACAATCTCTCAATATCCAAGTTACGATGTGTCAACTTTGGTAGGAAGAAAGTTTGCAGCATGTGATTGTAACGTTCAGAGTTGACAGTTACCGAAGCACCATAAGGGCCAATATTACCCTGCGCTGCAATGGCACACCACACCACGACCGTGAAGTGGCCGCTCGTGGATTATGCGAGGATTTGCAGGAAATTGCAAATGTTAAGCAAGACACCACACTTCGCGTAATGGCCAGTGTACGAGGGAGATTGCAGCAATTTGTAGAAATTAATGGAGGGCATCTCAAAGACATCATATTCAAAAAGTAAGACCAGAATTGCAAATCCAAGACTGTAAGGCATTCAAAAATGTTCAATGTAACTTATTTCTTTGTTAGATAAATGTGCTACGTGGTTTTGAAAATGGGAAACGATAAATGCCGCACCCTATATGTATGTGTGTTTCATGTATTTATATAGGCGTGTAATGTGTGCATGTAGCCTATATATAGGTATAAAATATATGTATATTATTATATTTATACAGCAAATTTATATGTTTAAGTGCGTTTCTTTGCATTGTATGTGTATATTACATGTAAGGGTTGAAACCGTTTCTTGTTTCACTTTATTTTTTCTATTTACATACCTGTGACTTCTTGATGTTTTCTTGTGGGTGTTGCTCCAGGCTTCTCTAGTCGGTGTTGCAGAGACTCGGGAATCAGAGGGATGAACTGTTCTAATATGATTAATGATTTTCACTGATCAGAGATAATGGAGTTTTATTGTTAAGAATGAATAATTTTATTTGTTACACACGCTGTTATAAAATAAAAATATACGTCTATAATATATTTTCACCATTGTATTTGTGTTAGTTTATGATAATAATGTAAGATCTGCACATCGAGCACTGAGCACCAACTTCTGATAATATCGAGTGCTGTGTCACAACTCTCTACAAAAATCAAATTTAGGATAAATCCTCAAAAGTACATAAGCCTCCTCCCCACGGCGCAATATCCAATAGGAATAATATTCTATAATATCTGGATTCTGATTGGTTGCTTTAATTATTCTGCAATCTTATGGTTAGGTAATACTCCATTAAATGGTTTCTATTTTATGGTATAGTACTTAGCAATTAATATGATCTGTATATATTATTCTTTACTCTAGAGTAGCTATGATTTCAAAGATTGTATTCATATAGTTTATTTCTCTCAATTCGATGGGCTAGCCTTTTAAGTGGTGAACTTTCATAGCTTCCTTAAGTGGTTCCACTTGAGAGTTAATGTACATACACCATGACTCTTTTACTCCTCAGGTGGATACGAAACAAAATATAGTTAATTTTAACACATCTACCTACTTAATCTAATTACTTATTATAATCTGTGATTTCCTAAAGTCCACTGCTAATAACTCTCTCAGGGTGTAGTTTCAAAACATAATATAATTTTGTCCCGCTAGATTAGCGTTTTGGACCACTAGCTCTGATGAGAATTAGGATGGGTTTTCGTTGCCATCATCTCTGAAAACTCACGTTAAGTGAAGCACAACCTACTAAAATTCCACCGTATTTCGAATTCCATGTTAAGCCGTAGGTCCCGAATAATGCATTAACAACTTCAGTAATCTTAGCCTACATGGATAATTCACGTCGATCTGTATACACTTTCCCAGAGTATCCGTACGCCCTGTGACCCTATTATTAGCGCATCAAATAGCTTTACATACGGTAGGTGTTTTCATTGATTTAGGTTCAAATTGATTGAATCCCCGTTTTCTTGACGATTTAATTGTGGTAAGTGTATTTAAATCCACATGAATTCTCCATGAAAACGTGGTAAATGGTGGGATCTCCTCCATCTTCTACGGATCCTGCTAGCTACCACCCCTACGAGCATTCGTGAAATGGCTCATATTCCGTCTTGGAATGTCCGTTTTAACCTTTAAAAAACTATTGTATATTAATACTGTTTTTTCTTTCGCAATATATTAGCTGTTACTGCATTATGATCGTAATTTTCAGTGTGACAGAAACGCAAAATGTGGCGCTAATGTTTTTACCTTTGAAATTAGTTTTTGCATCCTGTGAAGGAAGAGGTAATAAAAAACGAACTGAAACAGTTGGCTAGTGTAGGGTCTGTTTTTTTATGCACGCCCTACGTGTTAGTAATGGACAGGGAAATGTCAGCACAGGGAGGGTAGAGAGGGAACGTTATGGCTCCAGTATTCATATATGCATGAACAACAAGCACCTCTGCTCCACCGGTCAAGTCAATTCTGAATTGCTGAATACTTTATTCATCATGTATGCCGATGCCACGTAAGATTAAGTCAGGCAGACAGTTCCATACTAATATTTTAATTTTTCTCCCTAACCCTTATCTCACACTGCGACATTTTACTCTTTTGCCTACTAATTTTATGCGCAAAGGAAACTATATTTTCTGAAGTAGAGACTTGGCGTTTGCTGCACAAAGTCCTAGAACAGCGATGTTTGAAAAAAACGAATGAAATTCGGAACAAATGGAAAAATCTGATGTGAAAGTCACATAACTTCCTCTGCCCAAATAAAAGTTAGGAGTATTCACATATCCTTGTACAAAAACGCAAGACAGAATTTAACGCTAATTATACGATAAATACCTGATAACCTCTTCTTTGAAAATGATGCGACTAATAAAAGTGCAAACTATATAGCAAACAAAAACAAGTGACTGCAGACATTTATTGAAACTTCCGTTGTTAAGAATAATTTCCGAATATTTCCCTCCAATATGTCTTTCTCACTTCATTCTTATATAGATTAAAATCAGGTAAACTGATGTAACAAAGTGCCAGTATGTTTTTGTTTAATTAGTTATGACTGCAATTATGATATGCAGAATATGTTTTTTTTTTTAATTGATTTCCAAGTTAAGCTCCAGATTTTTTCATTAAGCAGGGCTTATGGAAGAAGAAAGGTCTACCATCTCGGCCACCTGGGTCATTTTAACGGTCTAGTTGGATAAGCGCATGTAAATCAATATGATTTTTGTCATAGCTACCTGTATTTTAATTTCCAAGGCCTTATAAGATCACAGTAAAACAATAGGCTATGTTGTCAAGATAACTGATTTTCATTTCTTTTAATAAATTCTTTCGAATACGTATATTACCATAAAATAGGCACTAAATTGAGCATTACTCCGAAATAGGTCAACCGATTTTATCCATTATGAATAGACGTCTTCCCATGGACATTATAAATGTGTATACCAAGTTTCATAAAAATCCGGTAAAGCGTATTTAAGTTACCGCGTCTTTAAAATATACACTAAATTGGGTTTTACTCCGGTACCGGTCTACCGATTTGGTCCAATATCAGTAGACGTCTTTCCACGTACATTATAAATGGGTATACAAAATTTCAGGAAAATCCAATAAAGCATATTTGAGTTATCGCGACTTCTTATATATTAACATAAAAACACTCAATTGGGCATTATTCCGGTACTGGCCAACCGATTTGGTCCAATATCAATAAACGTCTTCCCATGGACATTATAAATGCGTATACGAAGTTTCATAAATATCCGATAAAGCCTATTTGAGTTATTGTGCCTTTAAAGTAGACACTAAATTGGGTTTTACTCCGGTACCGGTTAACAGATTAGGTTCAAATTCAATAGGGCACTTCTCATGGACGTCATAAATGGGTATACCAAGTTTCATGGAAATCCGATACAGCGTATTTGAGTGATGGCGCCTTTCTATTAGAAAGGCGCCATAATCTATTAAAATAGGCACTAAATTGGGCATTACTCCGGTACTGGTGAACCGATCTGGTTCAATATCAATAGGGTTCTTCCCATGGACATTATAAATGTGTTTTCCAAGTTTCATGAAATTCCGAAAAAGCGTATTTGAGTTATGGTGCGTACAGACACACGGACAGACAGACGGACAGACAGACAGACAGACGGACAGACATTTTTTCGTCCACCACACAATCTCATAAAGTACCATACTGGCACTTAATAAGAGGCCGTGAAAGAGTGTGTATTCAATTGTTAACCACACAACACAAACTTTTTACAAACAGTGGGTGAACAGTAGGTGGCTTGTAACTGCCTTCAGAGAATTGTTTCGAAAAAAAGTTTCAAATAAAAGCTTTAGCTCTCACTATAAGCTACACTTGTGCAAAATTTAAAGAAAATCGTTAGAGCCGTTTTCGATAAAATCGCGAAAAACGAAAATTTCTTCATGTAAAGTCCCCTTAAAAATAAGAGAAAATAGTCGCCAATCTTATCCTCACATCTTCAGAAGGTACCTGACCCAAATACGAAATTTTGTTTTCATACGATTTTCCGTTTTGGAGCTAGAGTGTTCACAGACAGACAGACGGACAGACAGACACACAGACAGACACGCAGACATGTTTCCAAAAATAGTATTTTTGGATTCAGGGGGCCTTGAAACGTGTACATATGCTAAAAACTCAACTTCGAATTTTGGGGTCGAAAACAATACTTCCTCTACCTATAGTACCTATGGTACGGGCAGAGGAAGTAATAAAATTAGGTAGTTAAATAAGAAGTTCCAAAGGATGTTATTTATCTTGTCAGAGCCAAGTAGCTTATATACTATACTGCAATGCATATTGAAGTTGATTTCGCGAGATAGCCTACCCGTTTAATAGTTCCTTCAGTTAAATCTATTCGAGGTCCTATGTCTCGTTAGGTTCATGGCCTGCTGCTGCGACATATACCATCTTGTTTTAATTCTTATGTAGATGGCAAGATTGTGGTCATGTGGGCAGTATGTTTCTTTCTCATTTTTGAAAAGGAAAATGTAACTATTATAAGGTGAATACCATAACTGAACTAACAATCAAAGTTTGTCAACAGTCGCTTTGAACGTTCAGTAGAATATAAAAAATGAATGAAAATAAAAATCCTGCCAAATTCAATTCATATAATTTTAATTACAAAACCTATTAAAGAACTCGGCTTAAATGAATACTTAAAAATTAGATGGGAAGATGGTTTTTCTCTCTGAATTCTATTCCCACCTTTGACTGTCCCTCCCCCCACACGCGTTTCACCTGTATCAGGAAGATAAATATTACTGTGCTGACTCAAACGTAAGTAGGAATTGAATTATCACAAAATAAATTTGAACAGTGATGCCAACATTTTTAACAATGACAACGAATAATGTATTATTCGTAGCGTATTGAAAATATAAGTGTGCGAAGGCTAAAGGCCGATTTTCGCATATAGGATCGGGCGGAGACTGTCCGCCGAGTGTGCTCCGACCGTGTCGTTTTCCGCAGTGTTCTTTGTTATGCACAGTAGATTCAGAAATGGACCTTTTGATAAGGATGTATAAGAGTAGAGATTTCTTAAAATAATAAAAAAACACTGCTAGTTAACTAATATCCTTCATTATTAAAATATGTATATGTAGGCCTAGGCCTAATAAGACTGGGTTATCTCAATATGTATGAAATGGAAAAGTTGTTTCATAATATGATCTGAGATACGCTTATGATGTACGTTTTCTTTTTTGAGGTTTTGTGCACTTGAACTGAAAAGATGGCAATATGCGCTGAAGTGCTTTTTCAGTCTGCTTTCGAACAGAAAGCAATATATAGATGAAATTTGCAATTGTTGTCTTGTTTAATGTTCGATAAATGTTACAGATTAGCTTCTGGAGTAAACTAGTAACTATAAACTGAAATCTTTGCAGCGTCTACTTCGATATAAATAGTATGAATACTGTCTTTCGCGTTTATAAAACCGAGAATTCCAGCTTTATTTCTTTTATCTGTTCTGGTACCTCAGTGTTGCGATACTTGAAAACATGTGATTAATATTAAAATTGCATGATTACTTGTCATTAAATTCCAAAATGGCCCATAAATATGACGACACCGTATTTATCGCCTTTAGATTTTACGGCTTAGTAATCATTGAGATTTTTAGGAGTGTGAAGAAGAGTCTTCACACTGAAACCCCAAGTGTGTAACTCAACGGAGCTTTTCATTCTTAGAATTATCCGCTAGAGAAGTAGGAAGGCTTTTCTTAGCACGATAGATTCGATGAAGTTGTAGTAAAGTGGCAGTTGAGGTTTTATAGCCTCTCTCCATGAAGGAAACAAGTATTGTAAAGTGTGTATATATAATATATTCCACTCCCTTTAACAATCGAGTTTTTATAACCTGGAGAACATTTCACACGTCACTAAGTCGGCCTCATACATGCACGCAATACCCCACACTCCTCTCACCAACTCTTCTCTCACATTTACACCCAAGTCTTCTTTACAAAAAACTATTTCCCAAATTTCATCACTATGCGTTCTTTAATGTTTACCAAATGTGCTAGCATTATCGATTTATAAGAACTGACTTCTAATGATTTAATCCAAGGATCTCCAAAATACGACCCATGGGCCACGAAGAAGTTTAATCTGCAAGCGACCTAAGAAAAGCGGTTAAAAATTTGTCAAGCTTGTTTTAAATGTGGCGCACATTATTTTCACAATGCAGTATATTGATTACAAGCTGACAACACTATGAAAGACACGTGATTGTAGAGAAGCTTCTTTAGTTTTAAACGCCCTAATAAAAACTACTCAAGATCATGGCTTACTAACACTGTATTCGGGATTACCTACAAACGTGAATAAAAGTTTATTTAATTTAATTTTCAAGAAACTCGAAGCAGTCCACCTCTATGGCGATCCCAGGAACGATTCCTGGTCCTGGGTGATATTTTTCAAGGGTTTTATTTAATCTTTGAGACGAATGTCTGTAACTTTAAGCCCTTATGACCCCCGGATATCATCTGGCCATCATTAACGCCTTCATCCCGTCCTCACTTAGTGCAGAATGTATGTGTGTGTGTATCGTCCTATGTGTTCATGTTGTCTTTAAGGTGGCCTCGGCATTGGGCTGATCACTCATTCGGGGAAACCCTCCGTGTCATTGTCTGGTCAATAAAAGTGTGCATGTGATCCATATAAACTTCCTCTTCCGACGGGTCACGGTCCTGTAAGCCCCAAGCGGCGTGACCCGTATAAATGTACCTACAATGGGGAGGTAAAACTCAGGGTAACAAGAAGAAGCTCGAAGCCCAGAGGCAAGTAGAACAATCAGGGATATAGAGGTATTTCCACTTATTTAATAGACATATTAGACACGCAGATTATATAATATATATATATATATATATATATATATATATATATATATATATATATTGCCATTACCTGTTTGTTGTTTCTATAAAAGCTGTAGTTAATTCATATAAAAATGTTTTCCAGCTATGGTAAAATGTAAATTGTGGGCAAAATGGCACCGCCACATCCTGCAATAACAATGATATTGTACACATATTAGAGAAAATGAAATCGAGACTGTTGTTACCACAAAACCACTGATGTCACTGGTACGGAATATGGGTCATGAGTACTGTCCGTGCATTTAGACGAGAGCACTGTAAACACAATGCGCAGTGGAATGGCTCACGAGATTCATATTAGCAACACACTACATTTCCGTCCCGCCCTTATATCTGCGGCGCATGCAGGTGCTCTCGTCTAAATGCACAGGCTGTACACTTCACGTTCAGCTGTGAGCGACCGGTTGTTTATTTCTGTGCATTGTTATGAAACAGTATTATCTATTTTGGTCTCTTCCGCTTAACTTCTCCACGGTTTTGTGGTTTATTTTGATTGTACAGGTGACATGCGGACTGCTTCTTTTGAATGTTAGGCTTTCTTGCTTAAATTCTATATTAATGTCTTACAACAAGTTTCAGAAAATTTAACTCAATTTTTCAGTTAAATTGTGTAGGTTTTATATGTTGAATTCTATTTAGCACATTGAACGTTTGTTAAACGACTTACTATAACCTAAAATGATGTTTTGGACAAAAACCTAAAAAAAAACTATTTCACTTCATGAAAACCCTTTAACTTAAAAACCTAAAAATTCGGTCCAGAATTATAAGCTAAGGGATTGCATCAAAATGAAGACATTCGTCTCAGTGCACTAACAATAAAGTAACTAAATAGACTTGAGTTTTCAGTAATTCAAAATTTCCCTCCGGATTTTAGGTTTCCTTTATATGTGACTAATTACATTACACAACAAATTTGAACTTTTTTTCCATAGCCTAAACAAAATAGGCGGATCTTAACTAATTTGGATGCGCTGAACACGAAAATTCTAGTGAAAAGTTCGTAACACGTCAAGTTTTTGTGTTATAGATATTAACTTGATACGTCGAAAAATCGGGATTTTCTACCTATTAAAACTTACTTTACTCTCACTTTTTGTATTAAAATGTTTGAAGGGCAGCTTAGCTATGATAAAACTGATAAAGTAATAAAACATATTAAAATCACTCTTCATGCAATAAACCTTATTTTGTTCTCGTATGAGAATTGGAGCCATCCATTTGAAAAAGCCAGCAATACAGGTAACTGCCCATCTTCGCTGTATCCCATCTGCTGTGATACCACTGCCCTATTGCAGCAATATCTTGGTGAAATCACTGTCTCTTCTCATCACTTACAGCCCCCAAGTTCTCAGGAAAAATTTCCAAATGGGAATATAAGAAGGGGATCTTCGATGACATACGGCAGCTCATTGTTTTGTGGTTTCTTACTAATGTCCATTGGCGATAATTCTCTGCTTTATGATTCCCTAAGTCACTCTGACAACGGATACAAAAGATCTCCATGCTGGTAATTCCATATGGTTAAGTCTTTTCTAAAAAAAATGCTGTCGTTCTAAAGCCTTGTAATTTCTGAACAGGTAAAACTGCATTCTTTTAATTTAACATAACTGATTTTAGTGAACATACTTTTTAATCATTGAAAGGTTTCCCCTTCTCTTATCCAGAACTTTCACAAAATTGTCATTATCCCTAGTTTTATATTCATTGGTGGAAGAAGTACTTTTTCACGTTACACCAGCGGAGGATATTTAATACTATGCTCACCATGAATATCTCTTGCCTGGTAGGCCGCTTTTTCACCACATAATGTTGTGATTTTGTTTGACTGTCCCACAAACACAAATAACAGCAGATCTTAGTAAACCTCCCTTGTAATCCAGAGAAGCAACAAGGCTATTACTTTCAAATCCCTACAAATTGCCCAACGATGTTCACTATAGTTTACTGCATTCAATACTACAGTACTTTTCAAATTAGAAGTCTTTTCCTTCACCGCCAATCACGTGTACGGGCTAAAAGACTGCCGCTAGTAATGAGAGTCTTCCCTCCGTCTCGCCGTCTCTGATTGGACCGCGTATCTATGCAGTTGAAGGACATAGGACTTGTCATCTGCAAAGCACCTTAGTGACATGTTTTCATAAGTTTCTTCCATAGCGACTGAATGAGCCACTGGAATGGACGGTTTTGTAGTACCGTGGTGCAATAAAACTGATTTTAAACTCTGTTTAATGAATCAATGACCAGTCTCCATTTATCTGGATTATATTGAATATTTGATTCATCCATCACGAGAATGTAGCACGGGTCTTATGGCTGAGGGGAGATTAGGAAACATAATTTTATCTTTTAGTTTTCCTTGAAAAGCCCTCTGTTTTGGTAATGCAGAAGTAACAAAATCTCTCCTACTGACTGGTAGGTGTCGCCAAATCATTGTGTTATTTTTCCCCGCAACCACTCTGTTAACTTCATGTAACATGCCCAATTTTGGTCTTGTTCACCCACTTTACAGCCAGAATACAAGTAGGCTTAATGTACTTTTTTTACATTGTAATTGATCAATGTTGTGATTTCAAAATTAATTCCCCACAAACTTAGCAGAAACTATTTGCAGAATTTTTAGCTTGCATGAACGACGGATTGCAGTACCGCTGTAACACTATTACAGAATAACTAGTACCGCTCACAACACTTCCTCAATCCAAACTAGTCACTGAATTGTTCAATTCTTGTCTCACAATACAACAACGACCATATTTTATTTCCTTAGTCAGTTAGAACTGGATGTGACCTACCCTGTGTGCAGTTGCATAATTGGGTAATTCGGTAACTAAAAAAAAAAATATATATATATATCAATGCAATATTCGTAATCAGCACATACAAATTACATAAAAACAATTGTTCTTGTCCATGTTATGAAAATCTTGTTGAGTAGTGTTATTATTTACATAACTCATTTTTTCGGGTTCCATGATCGAATCTTGGGCTATAATTGGTAGATCTGTAAAGAAGGAACACCCTCTGCCATTAAACTAAGAAAAAAGAAGAAATTGCATTTCAGTAAGAGTTCGTGAGCGGCATATTTAATGAGGAAAACCACATATCTTCATGGCTTCGTTAGAAAATACTCGAGAGAACGCCATTTTATGGCAAATTGTTCGGAAATCTCCTTTTCTGTCTTGTGCTTTAAGATCTTCTAGCCATAATCATCGCTTACAATTCAGTTTTAGAGGTGAAGAAGGAATAAAATTTGCGCCATGTTCTTTTTCTCCGCTATCAGCAAGCGACGGGACTTACTGCTAGGGCGGCATTTAAAAGTCAAATGGCAGGAAGTCTGTTGCTAGGACCAGCATTATTCTAAGTAAAGCCACTGTGGAGGCGAGCTTGGACAAAGGAATACCTCACAGCCTTCCCTCCTACAATGGGCTTGGAAATAAGATTAAAAACTATCGATATTTACGTCGATACTCCAGCTTGCGACTGATGCATGAGTATACTATCGACCTGAAAATCAATATGGCTGGTTTCTTTAGAATCTTCTTCCACTCAAGATTAAATTTCAAATTGCCACTTCATCTCCCTTAGCTAATAAAATGAATTAATTAAATTCCTTATTTTTATGTAACCACAACCTTATTCGAGTAAGTAAACCAGGTACATACGTGTAGATGTTCTTTATTCTTGTTTACATACGAGTGGACGTATGTGAAATATCTGTGGTGTAGGGGTAGTTCGACGAAAATACACAGTGGTTGTGACCATAATAATAAAATATTCGACAGTGGGTTTTCTGCAGATTATGATTGTCTTATGATTGTCTTCTATACTTTTAAAATCTCTAAACTGAAAACTGATGCAAGTTTTCTTTTAGCTTCCCTAATACCCGACTTTACACAGCTTATCATATCTAAAATATGAAAGAACGTCTTTTTACCCAATCCTGAATAATCATGTCGGCCGGTGTGGAAATTGGCAATAAAGTACTGGCTATTTGCTCCCAAATTCATGGGCTCGATCCCATCCCAGGTTAATGTTACAGTACAATCTACGTCCATTACATTAAAAGTATGTAAAACACTTCATAGAACACATTTTGGGAACACCGAAGATTGTTAAAACCCAAGTAGCAGTGTACACAGTGTCTTGAACCAAACAAACAAATAACGAAATTTGAATAATCATCTTTGTAACACACAATTCTATACACCAAAGATCGCGATATTGTAGACGGCCAAGAGACATTCGGACACCACCCGCAGATGGGACAGTAAGGAGAGGACTGTGATGCCCAAGAAGACCAAATTAACTCAGGAGTCACGTTTTCATCTTTGCTGTGCACTATGGAAGACACTTTAGCTAACTTATTGTGTGGTATTTTTATTTTACTTCGGCAACACCAATGTTTATTTAAGGGAGCACCTCATGAAATTCAATATCGATTTAGTTGAATTAACTAAAATTACACGTTTGTTGAAATGTTAAAAGCATAAAATTGACTTTCGCTTGGTTAATATTATGAAATGCAAGAATGCGAATTGGAATATGAACCCCAATGGCTTCTTTGCTAGAATGGAGATGAATGCCGTGGTTATATTACCATCTTGAATAAAATGTCACCTTATGAGAAATGTGACGAACACAACGGCGTGTTTGTTCAGGTTTACCTTGTGTTCTGTTCATTTCCTTGTATACACTTGTAATCTTCCACTCTATAGCTACAAGTGACACAGGATTCTAGATGGAGATGAAGTTCTTTTGTGAGAGAAAAGCAAAGAGAAAAGGTGGAGATGAGCTGAACAAAAGAAGTATATGAGCAAGAGAGAAATATAGCCTAGGAGAAAGTAAAAATAGGGAATGTGACTGTTCAGTCCAGCTTAATGCAATTTTTACGATAAAATGTCTTTATTATTTGAAAAAGAAACCATTTTTGCATAATTATCCACGAAACTGTACAAACCGAATTTTTATAATTTTTAGTTCAGATTAAGGAGAAAGGAAAACGGTTATTTTCGTGAAGGCGATGTGCAATAAAATGTAGACAAAAGAAGTCAGTTTATGTTTATAAGTTGTCACACGGAATTCAGGATTCATGAGATGGTATGAGTGAAAACAAATAGCATAAACTGCACTATCCATCAGTTTCAATGCCAAAGCTATGAATAAACAAGATATCAAACGAACGAACCACTTCACATTGCGCGAACATTACATTACCTTTTTTCAACTGTCAGTTATTTAGTTACCAAATGCCGAATATAATAAATTATAGTTTTTATTAGGTATAAGTTCTAATATGTGCTAAATATTGTAACATGTACATAAGTCAAAATCTAATAACTTATTTTAAATGCATGCCAGTAGTTCTGAAAGAGTGCAATATTCAATGTAAAACTGCCAGTGGCAGTATTATTTTACAAACTATTGATAATAAAGTAATTATAGATGCTGACTTACGCAAATGTATTCCTGTATATCATTTTAAATGTATTACATCTATAAACCTAGATTAGGATATGTAACATATAAAATTTTAATTACTATAAGGTAAACTGATGCAAGCTTCCACGGTCAGTTTTCATAGAGTTGAATCCTGCAGGATTATATAGCGGCGGTCTATCGGATGTTGATCCAAACGTTTCGTCTTCATCTTCTATAGCATCATCAGTGGTGAGATCTAAGTTTCCTGTGTGAAAAGAACAACGAGTGTGTTCAGTTTTAAAATATATGTGGATAACTTTAATTATTACAGTACTTAATTTTCTATTCGTACTATTGATAAATTGATAATATAAATTGTAATATACTTACAACCAAGGTTTGAATATATTATCCAGTTGTGAAGTGCTGTGTCATTGCATAGTCTTACTTTTCCTATTTTTTTCGTTTAATCGATTGCTCAACTTAATACACACGTGATTACATAACTGTATGAAACATTTACTGTTACCTTAATTGCACTTCCGGAATGGCCTGTAATGATACGTCCTTCCCGAGAACTGATAGTCTATGTATGTAGACTTTGTATTGCATTCCCCTCTTGGTAGCATTCCAGTCAAGAAAGGGCAATAATAATCAGATGTTTTTCGAGCCCACTGTGCTAGCGATTGGAAGGTCACGGGCTCGATTTCCGATTCATTGTCTAGATTTTTAAATATCCTAATAATTCTGGTGACACAGTGGACATGGGGTCTACGCATCCTCTGATAAGTATCATGGTATTCATGTGGAAATGAAGCCAAAACTGAGGCATTTTATAACTCCGAAATGTTTGTATTTTGTGGGTGTTTCAATCTCCAGGAACCATAGGAGTTTCCAAGAACAATAATGCAGGGAGCATTATGTACCCAAATAAATGGTGCAAAAATACGTTGCACAAACTTTCTCGCATATACGTGTTAAAGGCTAGCACAGAAAAAATTAAATTAAAGAGACAATTAAATTTTACTTATTACATTTTCATAAAACTAACAAGTATCTAGAACGGAAAGCATCAGGGTCGATCTTTATGTTCAATGCTTTTACCGTGAAATAATAATAAGAATAATAACAATAATAATAATAACAATAATAATAATCAATGACAATAAAACTGCATATTATTAGTACTACTACTACTACGGGAAAATTCAAATATAAGTCGCACCTTGGGATAAATCGGTCCCAACCAACCTATCTTCACCCATGAGGTTTCTTTTATACCACGATCTAGCGAATTATTCGGTCCTAGTATTATGAAGAAACTCGTGATTGGACGTTGGAGGTGTGACGTGTTTCCGCTAGACGAGAGGTGGCAGGCTGACAATCCTTGCGGGAGATATAATATGCCACATTTTCGAAACCTACAAACAGTGTATCGTACATTATTCGAAAATGCCGGTGGCGCCACCACGGCTGCCGCCTCCGCTTCGCGCACTTAACTATGTGGTTAGTGTTATGCATTATTTAGCTATATGCAACAGTATACAAGGGCATTTGGTCACTCTGCTTCGCTCAGAAACAAAATACATCACACACTCCGTGCAAATGTGAATATCGAATGGGGAAGCTTAAGGGGCTACTTATATTTGAATTTCGCCACCACTACTACTACTACTACTTAGGTTATATGGCACGCTTTAACTGCATGTAGGTCATACCACGTGTTTAGTATGTTTGCGTGAAACATTAGTCTATATCAGCGTTCCTTAACCTTTTTGAACCCGAGGACCTCTAAAATTAGTAAAAAACTTTACGGACACCAAATTTTACATCCAATTTTTAAAAGTAGGCTATATGTAGGCCTATATTCTTAATATTTGGGGTATTAAATTATAGCTCGTTATAACGAAATACATTTTTTTAATCCGACGGAAACACAGTTATTGAATTTGAATGAAACTATTGACAGTAAAATTATAGCCTATTTTGAACAGACTTTAATATGTATTACCAATTTGATAATATAATTAGGAATTATGTTATTACTAACTTTTAATGAGACGATTGAGCTTGACGCCTCTTGCCGAGTTCCTGTTTTTTTGGTTCAATATTAGTCAAATTTAGTCGATATGACCTGTATTTTCGAATATTTTAAACCTTTGACATCTAGTGTCCATTTTATGTGAAAAATTTCAACTTCTTTACCTCCCACTTGCTTTATGATATTTTTAAATTAAGTATGTCTGCGGACCATCTGCACCGTGTTCGCGGACCACCAGTGGTCCGCGGGACCATAGGTTGAGAAACTCTGGTCATTCGCGTCATGTTTCTATTGTTTAGTGATGTCTTCTTATGTGATATTCAGTTTAAACGATTATAATATCCAGTGACATAGCGGCGATGAGTTATGGAAAATAAGAAAGTTCTACAAACCCGGCGTTTGCCTTTGCGAACGACGGAACCATGAAAAACCCAAGTCAATTTGGGCGGCCACGAGGTTTGATTTGAACTCAGGACCTCTTCCCTGTTAGCCTCGCTGTAATTGGTTTTAGTGTGTTAATTGCGACTGAGCTAAACTGATTGCATTTCACAACAATAAGTATATTAGGCCTATAGTTTTCTTGTTACTAGGGGCAACAAAATGTCATTCATATTTTAATTGACATTTATGTTCTGAAATTCGCATTTAAGCTGTCCTTATTTCGTTTTTATCTTGATATCTATTAAATGTACAAAGAAATGTGTTAAACAAAAAATGTTCATTTTAAATTTTTCTACAACTTTACTGTGATAGGTTTTCATGTATCGCCTACTGTAATGGATATAATCCAGAAAAATTGAAAATGGATACGAGTAAAGTGCCCCTTAAGTCTTTTTTCGGAAATATAATAATTAAGGAATCGCGCAAAATTTGCATTATCTTAACCTAAGACTTAACCTACTGACAAACACCCTGTCCTGAACCCGGGGAGGGGATCTTTCACTACTGAAAAATCCCCGACCCGGCCGGGAATCGAACCCGGGCCGCCGGAGTGGAAGGCAGGCGTGCTACCGACTCACCCACGGTGGCGGCGGAAATACGGATATAGCCATTTTATTAGTCACAGATAAGACTTTACAATTTTAAATTTTTATTAAAATCGTTAGTGCCATTTTTAAAAAAAAAACATTTTTTTTTTTTTAAGTTTTCATGAAAAGTCCCCTTAATATTTCAGTTGTAAAACTAAATTTCTGGGCGGTTCGACAAAATTTCGAAAAAGTACTTAATTCAAAAAATGAAGTAAATACAATGAACCGTTTACCCGCTGTGCTTGTCCACAGACAGACGGACAGACGGACAGACGTCATCCCAAAAATATTTTTTTCGGTTTCTAGGCTTCATGAAACGTGCTCTCCCGGTGTTATCTCGACTTCGATTTTTTGTCACGATCACAATACTTTCTCTATACTACGTATATGCGAGAAAGTAAAATGATAGCTTAAAATGTAAAGATAATTTTACTGTATTCTTGTGTTGGAACATAGTTTTTTGAAATTACTTGTAGGCCTACGCCTATAATTTATTTAGGTAAACTGGCCTTTAACGAAAGTAATTATTATTTGAATAAAAGTTTTATTGCTTTCGTTGAAATTTTTGAAAAAGTAATATGGCAATAAACTTTAATAGCCTCCACCATTCCCGATTTTATAATTCTGGTATTCTAAACTAGGAAACAGTCTTGAATTCTAATATGCTTTTATCACATTCTTAAAAAATGTTAATACCTTAATACCTTAAAATGTTAATCACCTTGGTAAAATATTTTTATTACAACGCATGAAAAATTACATTAATTATCCGTGGTATAGTGACCAGGAAACGGATGTACTTATCTATAGAAGGACTGTATAATTAAACATGTAGTAAAAATAATTATTCAAGCGAAGTAGCATTAACATTTTAGATAGGGCAAACATTATGCGAAAACACAAAGGCTAATACTGTACAAACTGCACGAAATATTTATCTGTGTTTACATTTGCTTCATGTGATGCAGTGTCTGTTCCCCCATTCTACTTTATGGTAGGGTCCTACTAACGGGCGTTTGGGAATAACATTGCTTTACTGGTCAATTTCGTCTGTTAAACGTGAGCTATTGTATACCAATACGATTATGTATTAAATCCAGGAATCGTCTTAAAAAAAAGTTTCTAATGTAATTATTTAATTTTGCTCCCGTTCTTGATTAATATATTAAATGATAAATTGCCATTTCACCATTGAAGCGTTTGAATCATGGAGTCAGCTGTTCCCTAAAGCATCATAGCCAATGTTTTTCACAGTTAATTATTTCATTTATAACTATTCTTTAACATACCTTAGGGTGAAATAGAGTTCTACAACTTTGTGATTCTTTAACATACCTTAGGGTGAAATAGGGTTCTACAACTTTGAGATTAATAATAATAATAATAATAATAATAATAATAATAATAATAATAATAATAATAATAATAATAATGTATCATTTGTTTACAGTAGTGTGTAGGGGTTTTTATTAGGGAGTGGTGGCGCCGTGTCTTTGGACGCTCAGGTGTTTTTTTACATACCTGGTATCGTGCTATATTTCCCCCTATTGCCTAGGCTGCTTGAGTTCTTGAGCTTGAGTTCTTCCTCAAGGGTGACGAATCGAAGATAGGTACAGTGATATTAAAGAGAGGCGGCAGTCAGATGCGCGTGAGAGGGGTGACGCATGTAGGGGGAATCATGAGGAGGGGTAAGAATGTTGTACTTCGCTTGCGAGAGAGGAGAAGCGATTGTAACAAGGTCTCTTGATTCTTCACTGCATTATACGATGTTACCGCACTGAAAGCAACGACACAACTAACCCATACACCCCTCCATGCAGTACGAATGTTTATTGGACTCGTCTGCATCTACTGAGCATCCATGCTTGGACTGCCACGTCTCATTAATACCACTGTAGGCTAGTTGTCCAAAAATGAAGTATAGGCTATACAAATCTTTCTTAGATTCACCGGGGTTTATTAATAAATGCTTCTCCTCCAAAAAATACACTAGAGGACACATAACTTTTAGTATAACCCTTCAAACTTGACACTTAGTTAATTCATTTGGCTTCTTCTTACACTGATTTGTAATATACATGCTGAAACTTCACTTTTGGTTGACACTTTTTAAACTCTGTAAAGGCTATCCTGTAAAGGATGAAGACAATTTTTACGCGTGCGACTTCCCATGATATCAAAAAGAGACTATTCTCCGTGCTTGCTTGAAAATTCAGATTTCTTAATTTTTGTGGTAGGCACCTCCCTTTTCTTGGTCTTTGATTGGCTAAAACGTAGTATTAATTTACCCCTCAGCCAATCAAATGATACCTTGTATTTAGTACATATTTTCATTTAGTTTTCCCTCGAATTCCAAACTCCCTTCTTCCCACATATCCAGACGTCTGAGTATGCAAGTACTTAACATTCTTGTTCAAGTGTTTTGGAGCCTTTACTAGCAATTCTCACAGAGTATTATAATAATATGTAATATGAATGAAGTAAAATGTATATATATAATAACATGTAATATTGTTGCATAAAGTAAAAATGTATATAATTGTTACTATATTTACTATTACTATATTGTTTTAAATAATTACCCATGCCACAAGATCCGCTTTAAGTGATAGGCCTAATATTTGGGAAAGCTGAATGATCAGTATTTTTAAAATAGTTAGGTATGGGCCTATTTTATGTTAAACCCTCAACTCGCAATTAAACGCTCAATGACATGGATGATGTGATGTTACACCAGTCTACGCGGACCCCGCACCTCTGTTTTCAGTATAGACTAAAGAGATAGACTGGTTACTCTAAAGCTTATAAGAATGCTGCGGGAGGTACTGGCGCAGAACCCCCTAAATTCCCCGCTTAATAATAATAGCTTTAATATATAATATAAATATAATATATAACAGTTTAAATATATTGAGGATTTTATGGCTCATTTATTTGAATAATTATTGCCTATGGTTTATGTTCTTTCCTGAACATCTGCTAAGCTGTGGACTGTAAAAGGTTTAAAGTATTTTTAAAACGACTTGGATTCGTAACTCCTAGGCGCATAGCGTCATGAGCGTTTCTTTAGTGTGAATATTTTACGAGTTTAAAACGCTTAAACACAATTCCACAGAATTTCACACGTTTGTAATGAAATACGCACGATGGACAGCCCTGTCTTCCTGGTATCTCGATCAAGATGTCTCGGAAAAATAACCTTTATACAAATTACCTATTAAGATTCTTGCGTTCCCTTAGTGAACATAAACGAGTTGCTCAGAAAATTCCCTGAACACAGCAATACAACTTTGTGATTGTAAAACTTTTGAATTAACTTCTGTATTGAATAACACAATATCATGTTAGGAAAACAAAAGTGTTTTTTTCCTTACACGTAGAATATCACATCGAGCTGTGGCTTGATATGTGTAGATAGTTTAAATTTTCTGTGGTCATCATTTATTGTTATAAAATATCAATACTGTAATAGGCCTACTTATTTTGATATAGAATCCATGTCAGTGAACACTACCTTTCTGGTTTGTACTTTAATGATAATAAAATTATGGACCTCACTGCTAATGTTATTGCTTTAAGATCAGTATATATGAATATCTTTAATATTATTTATTTTGTTATTTGAAACTGGTAACAGTACTTATTTTTTATATCTGCTACTGGTTTTACATAATAATTTGTAATATGGGTGATTACAAAAAAGAATGACAGGAAATTTTTTCCCGTAGGCAATAAATTTGGAAGAAAATCTTAGCTATTCAATGAGTTAACATTTATATAATCCGTAGGTATCGCAGTTGTCAAGTATAAAAATATCTTATAGGACTTAAGTGGTTAAAAACAAATTTAATCCAAAGCATATTGACCAGAATATCATGGCATGGAAGATTTATATAATAACCCTTTTAACGAGAAAACTCCGAAGCAGAACTCACCGCTGATGATGCCTGCCGCAGTTGTGGGCGAAACGTCCGGAAAGCAATCCGATGGACCACGGCAACAGAGCCCGGAAAGTTTTAACAATATGAATGCGAAAAGTTTACAAGAATGAGTTATATCCTTCTTTTCGACGTATTCGTCAAAAGCAGAAAGATAGACTGTAGACAAAACACACGAAATCTGAAAATACATCAGAAGATATCACTTTTCAACCTGACAAATATTCAATAACAATTAGATCCTTACAACCTTACGTGTTTATAATCATTCACTGCATGTGGTCTTCTTTATCAGTTTTAGAAAATTAACTCCTGATAAGTTTAATATTCTGGACTTTAATCAACGCTAAAGGTAGAGTCATCATTCGATGAAAATTTTATTCTGTGTTAATAAGTAGAAAAGATTGTATAGCTAATACTCTATTGGAATTGTGACATGCTCAATTCAGTCGACTGTCAATATTCTTGCCAGGAGATGGTGAAGGCTTCGCCGCCACAAACGTGCAACACGCTACGCCTCATCATCTTTGTATAGGCATCACGCAAAAGGTTACTGTAAGAGAAGTTGTCTTTAAGGCACAGATGTGCACGGGATATGGATGTTTTATTTTAACCACGTTATCGCGCTTAGTGCAAAGGACCAGCTGTCAGTACATACTTTCTATACTTATATTGTAAAGCTATGTTCACACTGAGGAATCTGTTAATACTCCATACAAATCCTAGATCCATTTCCGTGATTATTGTATCTGGATACTTATCCTAAGTACATGTTCTTTGCGCAAATATCCCATGTGAGCGTTCACACTGAAGAATTTGTTGTCAAGGACAAGTATGGCTTTAGATGCAGAACGTTTGCTTTTTTCTTCTTTAAATGCATTGATGATTCACCCAGAAGAAGTTTGTAACCGACAAACACTCAATTTGCGGAAGAAAATGACAATATTATACTGTACTGATGCTGATTAAATCTTCCGAGCTTTAGGATCACGTTAGTCGGCAGTAAAAAGCGGGGATGTATATTTATCTTGGCAGTCAATATTTTTAATTCTGAATTTTACGGTAAGAATGGTTTATTAACCATTAATATTTCAGTTGTAAAGCTGTGTTCGGTCGCATAATTTTTTTCTAAATTCAAGCTTGCTTAACTTTCTTTAGCAGAATTAAATAGGACAATATTTAAAAAAGTAAAGTAGATTCTTTCTTGGAATTATACTGTATATAACGTAAAAATACGTTAATATTCTCATAGGTGTACCCAGTTAATTAACTTAAAGCATTCATAATTTTTAGAACGCGATTGTGTTTTCGGCATTGTATTACCACTAGGAGGTGCCCGTGGCTTCGCAACGATAATTCTTTTAAAAATTAAAAATTAAGAGTATAATAATTATTAAAGCATTATATTTATTAACACTTGCACGCGAATCATTCATAAACTAAGCCATTAATAATTAATGAAACAGCTAAAATTCCTGCTTTAGAGTACATTCCACGACATGAAAGCGCCCCCTGGGAAAACTATATCAGAATCGATTATGCAGTTCCAAAGAACCTGTGAACACATAATACGTATTGTTTCTTAGCTGTTTATTGACATGAATATGATGTGAATTTTATTTTATCAATTCAGTGTAATTTTCAGAAATTATATAATTTTTCAAGGGAAGGAATGGTTTCTTTGGATTATTATTATCAGCGATATTTCAAGAGATAAAACCATCAATATTTTACAGCTGTTGCCCCCGGCTTCGCCCGCCATTATTCATTGACTCCAGGATTTTTAAGAAAATTACACTGGTAGATTATTAAAAATGTTTGTGGTTCAGAGCTATGAAAATTGTAAGTAAAAAAAAAATTAGAATATTTGTTCATTGTGTTCATTTCACTTAGGCCTTATATAATAAAGAAACGGTTTTCCTTCCTAATTTTGTAGTCGTCATGAAAGTTTAGACTACGAGAGACGAACATCGCCGAGTATACCCGATGTCTCACGAAGCGGGCGAGCAAGCACGCTATTTAGGGCCGTTGAATTGTATTGTACTAGGAGGTGCCCGTGGCTTCGCCACGATAATTCTTTTAAAAATTAAAAATTAAGAGTATAATATTTATTAAAGCATTATATTTATTAACACTTGCACGCGAATCATTCATAAACTAAGCCATTAATAATTAATGAAACAGCTAAAATTCCTGCTTTAGAGTACATTCCACGACATGAAAGCGCCCCCTGGGAAAACTATATCAGAATCGATTATGCAGTTCCAAAGAACCTGTGAACACATAATACGTATTGTTTCTCAGCTGTTTATTGACATGAATATGATGTGAATTTTATGTTATCAATTCAGTGTAATTTTCAGAAATTATATAATGTTTCAAGGGAAGGAATGGTTTGTTTGGATTATTATTATCAGCGATATTTCAAGAGATAAAACCATCAATATTTTACAGCTGTTGCCCCCGGCTTCGCCCGCCATTATTCATTGACTCCAGGATTTTATGAAAATTACATTGGTAGATTATTAAAAATGTTTGTGGTTCAGAGCTATGAAAATTGTAAGTAAAAATAAAATTAGAATATTTGTTCATTGTGTTCATTTCACTTAGGCCTTGTATAATAAAGAAACGGTTTTCCTTCCTAATTTTGTAGTCTTCATGAAAGTTTAGACTGCGAGAGACGAACATCGCCGAGTATACCCGATGTCTCACGAAGCGGGCGAGCAAGCACGCTATTTAGGGCCGTTGAATTGTATAAGAGTAGATTACCATGAAGTTCATTAGAGTCGACTCACAAAACGTATCATGGCAAACACACAAGACAGATATTAACGATATAATAATGGAGCATTGACTGAGTGATGGACAAATGACAGGTGAAGTGCCGAGTATCATTTGTCTGCATAATAACCAGACATCTTGTACAACATAAGTTACCTTAAAAAGTACAGCTAATTAATGTAGCAGACTCATGAGTTATGATATAAAATAATTATTACAAATCACAAAAGTGTTCATATACGAGGCGCGCCCATAAAGAGTTTCCCTGGGGCCGTTAACAAAAATAAAACAAAATTTCTTGGAAATATTCATTGCAACAGATGCAGCAAGTATTCAGCTATTTTTCAACATATTCGCCACCGGCATTGAAATATTTGTCTTACCGCAGCACCAACTTTTGAATATCTGTGTCGTAGAAGTGTGCCACATGGGATTTGAACCACCGTGTGTCAACCACCTTCGCAACTCTGTCATTCTCTGTGATTCTTTGTAATTTCGTGAGGTGTAGGTTAAGATAGAAATAACTGGGAGCGAAGTCCGTGCTTAGGGTGAATGTTTAAACACCTCCCAGTCGAACTTCTGCAGAAGACTTGCTAGGAGGTGTTTAAACGTCCACCTTATAGCCCAGATTTCATTCCCAGTGATTTTAATATTTTCCTACATCTCACGAAATGACAAAGAATGACAGAGAATGACAGAGAGACGAAGGTGGTTGTCACACGGTGGTTCAAATCGCAGGCGGCACACTTCTACGACACAGGTATTCAAAAGTTGGTGCCACGGTAAGACAAATGTTTCAATTCCGTTATCAAATATGCTGAAAAATAGCTGAATACTTGTTGTATCTTTTGCAATGAATATTTCCAAGAAATTTAGTTTTGTTTCTGTAAACGGTACCCGGGAATTTTTTTTTTTATGAACGTTCCTCGTAATTAATATTTAACATTTTAGATAGCCTACGCATAGATTTGACAGAGCTTTAACCTAAATACGAGTACATTTTTGTAATTTTTAGAATTTTAACTTTTTAACTTGACTTTATATATATATATATATATATATATATATATATATATATATATATATTGTACAATTTTAGTCCATCGATTATTTCATATTCCTTGAGGTTTATGTTATCTTATTAATAGTACTGATCTCCGTTTTAATGTCCCACACATTTTTCAGAAGGTACCCTTACATTGTAGACACGGTAAGACGTCCACAGAATTAGATTGAATTTATAGTATTTACTTCATATTGGATTAAGCTTAATGCAACTTTATTAAATTATTTGTTTATTTATTTCATCAATATAGTGCTTCAAAGAAAATATGGCAGGTAAAGAGCAAATTAAAACAAGTTAAAACAATACTGTAGCCTACTCTATCGCCAATGATCCAAATATAGTCCATTTACTTGAAGAAAAAGTTTTCATGATCTACCTAATTATTTTCATTTAATAAACGCAAAAGAATTAGATTTTCACAAGGAATTAGAAGGAATCACAGCAGAATTAGATTTTCACAAGGAAGAAGTAGTTACTTCAGAAAATCTTACTTGACATCACAAGGATTTTTAACTTCACTTGAGGTACAATATGAAGATGTAATAACTAACAACAAATAGAATTAGGTCTACAATGTAAGGGTACCTTCTGAAAAATGTGTGGGACATTAAAACGGAGATCAGTACTATAGCCTATAAGATAACAAAAACCTCAAGGAATATGAAATAATCGATGGACTTCTTCCTTCGGTCATGCCATAATATTGTCATGAACCACGGTGCAAGCGCACAATCTCAGTTTTGCTGCTCGAGTTATTACGTCATTTTTCAGGAAACTGACATTGTGCGCCGCTTCATAGTACATGACAGTACGTTATTTGGCTGTAGGAAAAGACCTATACATATAATTAAGTGTTCAAGGAACGAACAGAATTAGATTTTCACAAGGAAGAAGTATTCAGAATTCAAGAGCACGGTCGGGTATAGGGGAACGTAATTAGCATATGTAGTCTACTGACCGAGATGTTTGGGACGCCAAGGATAGCTGCAATTCTTTTGTTAGTGCAGCATGTATAAAAGTGAGTGAGTCACCTGGTTTATTTCCTTGTCGGCGCGAGGGGTGACTCAGTTCCGTGAAAACATCTCGAGCCAAACTTAGCTGGGTGAAGAGTGAAGCCTGCCTACCGGCCCACTGTCTGGCATTGCTCAACACAAATTTAAATGACGATCCCCACCACCTGTGATTTAACAATCAAACATATTACTAAATGTCAGAATGGTACTTTCTAAGATTACTTGGTGAACGAGGAAAAAATGTCTGTCCGTCTTTCCGTGTGTCTGTACGCGCGATATCTCGAATAAGATTTAGCATATTTTCGTGAAATTCAATGCACACACTTACAAGTAACATAGAAAAAACTATATTGATTTTGGACCAAATCGGATGACCGTTACTGTAGAAACGATCGATTACCGGTCACGTGCTTTTTAATAGTACATTGGCATCAATAGATAGAACTTAATGTGCCGTTGCGAACTGAAGACAAGTGATTGTGTGTTGCTATGTCTAAAGGTTTAGCAAAAAGTACAGGAATATCGTTGACGTGAGAAATTTGTTGTAAATTCATTCCGTGAATATTCTAGGTATAGTCTTATTCCGTCACAAATGCTGATCAAACTTTCTCAAGAAACCGTGGTCTAAAGATCAATAGTTTCGGAATTATGGCATATTAACTCCATCTGGCACTTTGTTTTGTCAGTTTGCCTGATTTTATTTTCTTAGTAAAAATTCCAATTTGGTTTTGCTATGAGTACCTTACCATATCGACTTAAAAGTAGTGTATGTGACACAAAGTAAGACATATAGAGGGATTTGTCTCTTTGGGAATGAATCTTTTGCGTTTATTAAATGAAAATAATTAGGTAGATCATGACAACTTTTCTTCAAGTAAATGAACTTTATTTGGATCATTGGCGATAGAGTAGGCTACAGTATAGTTTTAACTTGTTTTAATTTGCTCTTTACCTACCATATTTTCTTTGAAGCACTATATTGATGAAATAAATAAACAAATAATTTAATAAAGTTGCATTAATCTTAATCCAATATGAAGTAAATATTATAAATTCAATTCAAATTAAAATACAGTATAAATTATGCCTTTGTGTTTTTCGAACTACAGTTATATTTCCAATGCGTCACACCACTTGCGTACATTTATTGAATGCCAAGTCTTTTAATTATTATTTGAACAAAACTGTAGTTTATTTATTCAGCACTGAAACTTAAATACGCTAAAAAAATACAACAATCAGAGTTTAAATTGTGCCACAATATTAAATAGCTGTCGGTTTCTTAGGGCGTACGAAATCAGGGATCACTCTTTGATGGAACTAGGTATTATTATTTCTTTGTGCATTTTTTCTTTAATTTTGTTTTACTCTTCAATGATTTATTACTTATAATTGCATTATTTTATGTTATTTTATTTTATCTTATTTATAAATGCAGTTTGAAGTCTTTCTGTCTGTCTGGGTGGAACAATCAGTAAAGAATTCAAAATCACGCCTTCGATTCGATGTCAATTATGTGTGCGAAAATGCGGCAGTCCCATGTAGGCCTATGTAGATTTACAGGCATGTAATAGAACATTTATATACGGGACAAAATTCTGGAACATTCACTAAAGTAACAGTCATAACTAGCGGTGCTCTACCCAAGCAACTAACTTCTTAACTAGTGCTAAGCAGAATCCAATGATTTTAAGAACCTAGTAATCTGTTCTCGAGTAATATAAAGAATCTAATGATATTCCGCAAGAAAATGTTCTCGGATGAAAGCAATGATCCGAGGACTCGTGATGCAAGATATTATAACTCGTTGCTCGAGTCTGTATCCGAGGACTACTAAGACAAACTCGTTTGATAACTCATACCGTCATTCCAATGTTCAGCTCGGAAATTTCGTCATGATTTATGATGCACTGCTACTGGTACCGTCAATGGGTATGGCTCACCCATATAGTGAACTACGAACAATTCACGCAGCATTACCAGATATTGCGTTAACGTCAATTCACTACAGGCGTTCACAAGAAGAGATCCATAAAATAACAAAGTTGTCTCGTCTGTCGTCCGATGGTCTGTTAAAAATTCTGCAACACTGTACTTCTTTCTACCTCGCGCACATGGAGCTGTGCGTTCATATAGGCTATATATCTTTCTTGCTTGCAAAACATACTGCATTAACGAAGTTAACCTAAGTGATACGAATGCGGGATTTCTCGAGAAGTCATGTTCACTTCAAGCTTCTTATAGCATTAAATCATTCGAATGATGATTCGAATACTTTTTATTCTATTCCTGATACCTCCAGAACTTTCAAGAATCGAATAATTGCGATTGAAATAAGAAACAGAATTTCCGGTGACTTAAAATTATATTGTGTTTACGGAATATTTTATTTATCATTCACTATACAACCGTTTTGGGACTGAAATGAAAAATAAATTCAATATCATTTTCAAGCTTTCTTCCCTAAGAACCTGGGACATAATAATTTACTGAGCGCATAGGACTAAACATTTTCCATTCTATTTTGTCTCCTTTTACACTCAGGGCCTATGACAAACATACATATTTCTCAACTAAACATATAAAAAAACCTACAGCTATGCATAACTTGTCAGTGAATATAATCTTCCAAGTGGCGTTGACTCAGGCTGAGACAATTGAAAATGATGTCCTTGCAATACGAGTTCTTATTCTACATCAACATGTGAAGTGAGAAAATGGTATTCTTTATGTCCAGCGTAGAGAAAGTTATTTGAGTGCATCACATTGTGCATTATTTTCGTAGATTTCATTCTTCGGTATTTATTTACACCAATGAATTATATCGATAGCTTCTCTAATTTGTCGAAGTCCGGTATCTTGCACTTCCAAAGCTACCTGTGAACACTGCCAACAATACACTGTTGTTATAAGAACCGTACATGCAGTGTGATTATTTGTATATTTGATGAATTCTTTGTAATAAGGTATTTCGTTTCATCGAAAACATTTGAATTTTGGCATTTAAGATCAAACTTTTGTAAAATCCTTTCTTAGTGTGCACTTACATTACGAAACGAAGGTACAGTCAAAATTCCAAGCCTCTACCTATTATAGTTTAGGCTCTACGTTGATTCACTGTCAGCCAATCGGGACAAAGCCGCTTATACAGTATATACAGTAGCTTATAAGGCCCGGAGTCGACCGGGTTTTTTTTTATTTTGTAATTGGAAATTAACTTATGAAGGACTTTCGTTTTTTAAATTCTAGGTTTTTTAAATATAGGTATTTAGAATTTGAAATAGAAAGAACGACTTATCACACTCAACCTATTCCCTAAGAAAACGCTTGGGATAGCTTTTTATGGCTCATAAAGGATGCAGAATTTTGCATCCCATCGCTTATACAGTACACAGCAAGCCTGGTATGGGTTCAAATAAGAAGAAACAGAAATTCCGGTAAAATAAAATTGTATTATCGTCGCAGAAAATTTTATTTCTCACTCTTATGTTACCATAAAACCGTTTTGGGGATGAAATTAAACAGAAATGCAATATAACTTTCATACTTCTCTCCCCAAAACATATTACCACACCTCGTATTGTTTCCTCTATGTCCAGGGTAGAGAAAGTTATGTGACTGCATTATTTTCGTGGATTTCATTCTTTAATATTTATTTATAACATGAATTATATTGATATCTTCTCTAATTTGTCAAATTCTAGTTTCATTTATTTCCTAACCTATCTGAGATCCACTGGCAACATTATGTTGTCATATCAACTGTGATTTGGATTTGGTAATTCTGTGTAAAAAGGGATTAAGTATTCTCAAAAACATTTGATTTTTGGCATTTAAAATAAAAAGTTTTCAAAATTCTTTCTTAGTGAGCACCTACATTATAAAACGAAGGTACTGTCAAAATTCCTAGTCTCTACCTGTTATAGTTTAGGCTCTACGTTGATTCCTGTCAGTCAGTCAGGACAAAGCCTTTTATATATACCTAGAGATAGAGATAATAGGGCCCAGATTCTTCGGTCTTAAACTGTTTTGTTCCAGGGATATTTTAACATAATTATCCGTTTCGTTGCCATGGCAGTCACATTGTCCAGTTTTATGAAAAAGGGTAAATAAGTCGTTATAAAGTAAAAATGGCTGAAACAATGTTTTAATGAAAATACGATAAAATAAAATAAGATAACATGTAATTTATTGATTTATTATTCTTATACTGAAAATTATTTTTTAAATATCTGCCTACATTTTGCATATTTCTCATTTTATCAGTGCATTAGTACGAACAAATATTACATTTCAATTTGCAATTTTGTCACTTTGTACCTCATTTTTCCTTAAAGGAAATCGTTAGTGAACCAAAACCCCTGGTTTCCTTAGCAGTACATTAACGGTTTTCTTCAGAAGCTTACACTTTAAGTTTGTTCAGTGTGTGCTCCACTAATACGCCGGAAGTAAAATATTCTAAAAGTTGATTAATTGAAAAACGTTTTTGCTGAATTTATGTGGTGGAGTTGCAAGTTGGGTTATTATACAATTAAGCGAACAAATCCTGGTTAAGAGCCATACCGAGTCAAGAAAAAATAAAATGAATTAATACATTATTCAATGTGTTTATTGGAAGTGTGAAACCAAAAAAAATAGTCTGTAGATGGTAAAAAACTGAAATAAAACTATTTTAATATGTTTAAAAAACTAAACCAGGGTTTGTAAAAACCTAAATATCCGGGCCCTAATCATAAGAAAAAAACAGAGTAACCAACTTCTTGTACTGATTATTTATATTTCTAATAACTTTTTGGTATGAATTATAAGAAACAGTTTTGTTTATTTATTAGAGGCATAGCGGTACAAAACTGTAGTGCCTATTTTTCTTTACGTTTTTTTCTAAATGATGAAATTATACATGAATATTGAGTATAAGGCTGCAAAATTATTGCCTCTGTTTGCAAAAGATTAGTTTTTAGTCCAATGTATAGTGCATATGTATATGTATCCTGTCATACAGCGGGCCCGAATTCGAATCCTGAAGGAGAAAATTACCTAGGTAGGGTTCTTTCCTCTCTTATGAGGCAAATGTCAGGTAACTTTAGGAATTTTTGGCCCCCGGATATCGTCTTCATCCCACCCTCGCCTTGTTTAGAGTGAATGTGGGTGAGAATATTGAGTCTCATCCAGTGTGTTTGTATTGTCTTGGAAAGCTGATCCCTCACTCGAGGAGGCCCACCATATCCTTGTCTGGTCAAAAAGTTTCTATTTATATGATCAATAGATAATCCCCCTCTCAACAGGTAGCTGCTCTGTACGAGTATATGAGAGCGTAATACCTACAAAGGGAGAGGTGAAACTGCGAGTAAGATAGAAAGTCTGGTTTCAGTGATATGATATTTTTCCGGAATTAATAGTCCAGTCGATATCCACTTTTTACCTGGAAAATATTCCGAAGTTAATGAAAATTTTACAGGTTATTTGGGGGTACTCTAGGATGTCTATCCTAAGTTTTCGACCTCGAGGACCCTGTGCTAACTTGGGGGAGGGGCAAAACCCTCAAAATTTTTGGACTTTTTTCAGTTTTTCGCTTATATCACGTAAACGAAGCATAATTTGTGCACCATATTACAGTACAAAGTTGTAGAGCATTAAATTTGTTAAACTTTGGTTGATAAAAAAATTTGTAGACCCAGTATTAACCGAGATACGGCCGATCAAAGTTAGACAAAGTTTCTCGAAATGTAAAAAAATATCCGAAAAACGAAGGTTTTGGCACTATAACTATTTATTACCATCATTTCCATGTTAATTATGTTAATCACTCATTATTATCAACATCTTGGAATACCTATTACCCCTTCCTCCAACCCCTCCGCCTCCCCCAAACGTGAAGATGCCTCATTTTAAGAAACCGTCTCACACCAAAAACCCTTTCGCTGTACAAACAATGTGATGTCACCGGGGGGGGGGGGGGGGTCCGCTGACCAACAGCCTATTGTGATTTGCAGTTATTTACATATTTTCGTGCCTGGTCATCACCCTACTGTGAATTCCTGTTAACCCATAATCTTGAACGTAGATCAGGTAGTTTAAAATCAATAATTAGTCATCAAGAATTAAAGTAATAGATGTATGGACTTTATTAACAAAAATCATAATTTAGAGCATAATTATAAATAATTAAAATAATTCCAGGTGTTATGACCAAATAATTAATTCATAGTGTATCAGGCTACGAAAACCTTGGAGCGCTTGGGGGTTGCCGGACCTTCCCTGTCGTCGTCGTCGCCGCCGCCGCAGTCATCGTTGTCGGGGTCCATGGACCCGTCTTCCTCATGCACCTTCTTCTTTCCAATTCCAAAGGGTGCTGAGGTGGTGTCACACCCACTTATCGCATGCAGGAAATGAATATCCTCGGTTCGTACTTGAACGAAAGGGATGAATACAGCACAGTTGGGCTGTTCCCCTTTCCACTCTTCTGGAAATGGACGTCCTTTTTGGAAGAACCCAAAGCAGTGAGTAGCATCAGAATATCTATGTCTTCTCCTGTTAAGATGACACCATCATATTTGTCAGCAGCTATGGCAGCAGTATCCACATTCATTACATCGGTGTCTTCTACACCTGCTTCACTTGGATACCCTTGACTTCCATTTCACTCTTCACATGGTTATGAGGTTCATCTTGTTGGTATCATTGGAAGGAAATTTCGCCTGCGAAATCGTGCTGATCCAAGTTGTCTTGGAAGGTTTGTTGAGGAGTGCAGCAAAGAACGCCGATAACGTTCAGCTGCTTTGGTGCTTTGGTGCTTTGGTAGCTTATCGCAACAGGATAACCATCAAACACCACTATGACATTGCTACCGAAGTGCCTATGAATGTAATCCACGTAGTTTTGGCAGACTACCTGAAATGTGGCTTCACTTGACTTGGTCTAAACAAACCTATGCAACAGAAACCCACCATCAATGACATTGCATTTTCTGGCACCAAAGTCTACGTCTTCACCCACGATAGGGAGGAATGCATCATGCAGCGTTGATTTTCGGCCTTTATGCATTGCTTCTTCTGCGAAGAGAAACATGGGGAAGGGGCGAGTTTATACTTGAACAAGTTCCTGAGGTCAGCCTCCGATTGTTTGGTTATGCACACTCGTAATAGAGTGAATGGGTCTACTGTGAACTTTTTGTCCTTGATTTTCAGAGAACAGGAAACAGATGCCAGAGTATCACTTATCCTTCCTCTTCAACTTCAAGTATTCAAAATTTCCTTTCTCCACACAGGGCTTACATTACATTATGTAATATTAAAGGCCTTGAATAAGGGCACAAATGTTTTGGTTAAAATGAAATGTAGACAGTGCTTTTCCTCGTGTATTGAAGGCTATGTATGCAAAATTTCTTCGAGATTGGAATAAAACTGCAGGGGTTGTAAAAAACACACACACACAACTCTCTCTCTCTCTCTCTCTCTCTCTCTCTCTCTCTCTCTCTCTCTCTATATATATATATATATATATATACACATGTATATATGTATATATGTGTGTGTATATATGAGGGCGTTAAAGCCAAAGTGGTATGAGTCATGTTTTTAAAATGTTTAACCTAAGTATTGCAATGCAATGTTCCGGTATAGATGTGTTAGCAGGAAGAGTCGTGTAAGTCCTATTATGTTTATACACTATGTATATATATATATATACCTATATACGTATGTGGGAGGACAATATTAGAAGAGATTAGTATAATGCATCTAAGAAAACCTTCTGTTTCTCTAAATGCATAAAACTTTGGATTTAACCCCGTCATATATAGAATTTGTAATGCTGATTCCTATAATACTGGGGGAGGGGAGGGGAGGGGTGGGGTGGGAAGAAGGGGTCATAGATATTCCAAGATGTTGATATTAATGAGTGATTAACATAATTAACATGGTAATGATGGTAATAAATAGTTATAGGGCCAAAACCTTCGTTTTCCGGATATTTTTGTACATTTCGAGAAACTTTGGCGAACTTTGATCGGCCGTATCTCGGTTAATATTGGGTCTACAAATTGGTTTTATCAACCAAAATTTAGAAAATTTAATGCTCTACAACTTGGTACTGTAATATGGTGCACAAATTATGCTTCCTTTACGAGATATAAGCGAAAAACTGAAAAAAGTCCAAAATAATTTGAGGTTTTTGCCCCTCCCCCAAGTTAGCACAGGGTCCTCGAGGTCGAAAACTTAGGATAGACATCCTAGAGTACCCCCAAATAACCTGTAAAAATTTCATTAACTTCGGAATATTTTCCAGCTACCACCCTATTTTTCATTATATCGACTGGAGGGAGAGAAATACTTTATTCAAGTCATCTGCCTGGCAATCCAGGTGACCATACAGATCCAGAATAAACAAAGAAAAAGAATCATACATTACATAGTAACATGAACTGAATTGAAACGGAACATAAGAATTCTAAGTACCATATAAATGATTGTGCAATAAAAATAGCGAATCTTCTAAAACCCTAATACATATTTTAACAACAGTGTCTTTAGAAATATTGAGAGACTGAAGAAATGAGTTGATTTCGAGAATCTCTTGTAGAATTTATAGGTACTTTAATCGTAGTTTCAATTCACTCTATCTCATATTATAATGATTATTGTTATTAATTATTACTTTTATCATATAACTATCATCTTTATTATTGGCCTAATAGCCTATAATGATTACTGTCACTGCTTTTATTATTATTATTATTGTTGTTATTATTTTATTGTTACTACATATAATTCTTAATTCTTTATGCAGAACTCTATCCAATTTGAATAGCCTTTCTACAGCAGCCTTGGAGGGATGTCTTCTTCAAATTTATTTTACGACAGACCCAGATAGGATTTTGTAGTTGAATTGAAATGTTATTCATTTTGCTAGTTGTAGCAATATAAATATAGTAAGTCTAGTTATATATAGGGTTATTGTATAATTTTACCATCATTATTTGCAACTGTCACTGGGCGTATACTCAATAATGTAGTGGAATCTTGATACATAGATTGTACAAGGAAATTTAATATGTAAGCCTAGAAAACTTCCTTTCGCTCATTAGGAACATTTTTCTTCTATCCACTAAACCTGATGATCATTATCATTGCATATGGAAAACTATTGATAGTGTTCATTCGTTTGTAGCTTTCACAGTTCATCAGTTAATAAGTACCAGATAATATTGTTCAGTGTTAAGTGTAACGATTTTGTTTGATGAACACACTATTTGATTTTAGTTACAGATAAGTATAGGCGGTCACACTTGTATTTCATTGCTTTACACATTTTGAAGCCGATTATATAGATGTTTATTTTAAAATCAAATGAAACTGCGAGTCGCATTATTAATATGTATTATTCACAATACCATCCTGCTCAGTTACAGATTAAGAGCTCGACATTTGTGGGAATTCACTGGCTTTTATAAATAATTTAGCTTTCATGCAGTTTTTGCCTACAAAGTGCTACGTGATGTATATCAGCAGGATAGGAAAATACCTCGTTTTGGAGCTCTGTGTGTTTTAGTTCTTGTTGGTAATTTCGTGCATAGCCGGCTGCAGAAATGGCCTACTCTTGTTCATCAGAAAATTAAAGTTCGACTAAGCGGTTCACAATTGTAAAACGAACTTATAATGGGAAAAGGTAGTCTGCGCCACTTCTACCTTTTCCCCCAACATACACGATGTAAACTGCGTCACCGACATATGTAAACGGCGCCACCGACATATGTAAACTGCGCCGCCGACATATGTAAACTGCGCCACCGACATTTAAATGGCATCACCGTCATACAAACGCACTAACATTTTCCTTCCCACTTCTCCAGACTTAGGAATGGCTATGAAATTGCGACCACTAAACGATCATGTACACAATGACTCTGAGACTGTAAAACACAAGTGAATGACTCGTTAGTGAAATTGTGTTTTGATGTTCTTCGCTAGAGAAAAGTTGTTACCTTAAGATAGAGCAGATAAAGCACTCGTTACCAACATACATAGAACGGTACCAACCTACAGACAGTACACTCCCATCACCTCATGTGCAAAAAACACGGAGGAAAGAAAACACGGAGATGCCCTGAGACCGCAAGCGTGAAGCCAACTGTCCGAGCGTTTGGTACTTAAGGGGCGTGTCACTGTGTTTATATGTTTATAGCGTGCACGGATAGCGTGGTTACTCGTCTTTGTTTCTTTGTTTTGAACATTTCAGAAGTGAAAATGAGTGCATGTTGTGCACTATTCTATGAACTTACCTTAAAAATTAATAATTTTGTAAAATTTAGGTACTGAAAATAGTCAATTTTTGGGATGAATGAATATGGGTATAATTGCAAAGCATAATTTACTTGTATTTTACACTAGGCGGCTAATTATTGATGTATTTTCTTTATAACTGCCTTAGGCTACTTGTAATTAATCAAATAAAGTGCATTTATCTGAATTATTAGTAATACTAAGTAATTTATTGCTTTAGATTTCCAATATTTATATTAGTTATCATTTATTGCGTTTAATAGAGTCAATAACCACATGGTGTAGCTATATAACTGTCCAGAATATTTTTCTCGTTCTGAATTATCATAGTCGCATGGTCACTTAATCATTTTCTGACTCAGTATTTATACTCGCACATGTAAAGTTGCTCATTTGAAAGTTACATTTTTGGCTCTTCTGAGATAGGTTAATGCTTACTACCGGGATTATTATGATGTCAGAGTATGTAGTTAATATATGAAATTGGGATATTACATATTTTCCCTACCGTTACGTTGTTATAACCCGTGAAACTTCGGAGTATTTGTGTGCTATTGTATATAGCAAGCCTCCTTTTTGGTCCTCTAAGGGGGCGTGGTCATTGGCTTCATCTGTTTCCCATATAACACCGCAAGCACGGCGTCTCCGTGTATTCTTTCCTCCGTGACAAAAAATTGTTGTTACCAACCTAAAGATAGAGCAGATAAACCACTCGTTACCAACATACATAGAACCTACAGACAGTACACTCCCATCACCTCATGTGCAAAAAATTGTTAATAAATACGAGAACGAACATTCACATATTAGGTCTTAATTTTGTTTGCCTATAACTACTGCCGCAATCTACATATCTCCATGGCGCAGTGCCGCAATTTACGTATCTCATTTTTATTCTATTTCAAATTAGGTGTCAACCGTGGCGCAGACAGAATGTCTACGCCTTCTGTACCGAAGGTTGTGAGTTCGTTTTCTGTTAATGCACTAATAGCTATATACGCTAGCTTGAACTTCATGAAAAACTCAAAATAAATAATTTTCTACTTCGTTTGCTAGATGTGTGAGCAGAAACTTTTAATTAAGATAAGTTTTGAAATTCTAATGTAGAGCCAGTAGCCAGTTTCCTGGCTCATATAGCACAGCCATAATACATGGCTCAATGAATTTTATGTTGCTCAACCACAATATATTGTTATTTAATTCTTCACATAACCTCGTACATACAGAATTGATTCTCTATTCGATTTAATAACAAATAGCATACTCTTAAACAAAATTCAACCAATTTCTATGGTTTAGTCAATGCTACCTTGTGTGTGCAGGCGATGACAAGACGAGTATGCACATTCTTCTGGATTTGATATTTAAACTTTTAGGCGGCCCATTCTTTTTACAGCCGGCTGTACAGTCATGCATTCTCTGCTGCTTTTCACTCACTCGACAGGACACACCATTGAGCTTTGTGCATAAGTGATTATATTATGTATAGTGATAGGAACAAATTACAATTAGATTCTACACGTATGCAGGTATTGCATTTTCAAACTGCAAACACTATGGCCTGTAACCTTACGTCCGTCTTATGAACTGAATATTTCAATAGTGTATGTGTAGAGTAACTTACTGCCTACCGCTTACTACCTCTCGTATGAGGATTGGTACAGTGTAGTTTCAATACCCTCCACTCTATTCTTATTAGAAATGATCACGGGTAGATGCAGCCCGTCTGCTTTCCTTGTTGGCTTTGCAGTTAATTCCATCTTTGACAGCCTGCCTCGACCCCATCTCATTCTTTACGTATATTTCAAATTCTTTTATAATTCTTGCTTAACCTTTACTTCTTCAATTAATGAAATAATTGAACATATCTTATATCACCATAATACGCGTATAATATTACTTCCACTGCCCGTACCATGGCTACTATAGGTAGAGGAAGTATTGTGTTCGACCCCGACATTCGAAGTTGAGTTTATAACATAAATACGCGTTTTGATGTCCCTGGACCCAAAAATATTACTTTCAGAAACATTTTTGTAAGTGTGTCTGTGTGCCTGTGAACAGCCTAGCTGCAGAACGGAATATAGTACGAAAGCAAAATTTTGTATTTGGGTTAGGTACCTTCCAGGAATGGGTCACGAAGATTGGCGACGACTTTCTCCTATCTTTAAGGGGATTTTACATTAAGAAAATCTTGTTTTTCGCGATTTTCTCGAAAACGGCTCTAACGATTTTGTTTAAAATGTTTGCATGGGGTGCTTGCACTAAAAGCTAAAACTTTTATTTGAAACATTTTTTCTACAAAAAATCTCTGAAGGGTAGTTATTTGCCACCCATTGTTTGTAGGAACTCAATCTTGCCTGGTGAACAATAAAGCTTGCATCAGGTTCAAACAACAGAATACGTGATGTTTCAATTTCAATATGACCTGTTATTCTGTATCTGAATGTTAAGTGAGAAAGATGTATTGACCATGCTCCGAGTAAAGAAATTTGAGTGCATTAATCAGATTTTATTTGTGTTATGTATCCTTCGGGGATGTGGTAACGGCATTCTCTTCAATCTGCAACCAATTTTCATAAAGAGAATGTCTTAATAATATCTAATAAGTTTTGCGAGTTTCACGTTAGATTTTTTTGGTAGTCTATAAAGATTCTTACCTAATTTTGGTTATTTTGAAATTAATAGTACTGTACCTACCAATAACATGTGTGTGAGTGTAATATTACATTATTTTGATGTCTTCAGCGGATTTCTTTTTGTCGTAATTGAAGACCTCCCCTGATTAAGGAAGTAATGTTATGTATATAGGCTACACTATACGCGGTTTATAGACACATTTTCTCTGCAATTCTACAAATAAAATAAAATATCAACTATTGCCGATAACCTATGATCGAAATGTAAATCTTAGTAATCAACCTAAAGTGGATATTATTTATGTAAATGAATAGTTAATCCTTCTGATTTCTGATTTATCTTATAAAAATCTTTTATATTGATATTACTGTCTCCACTACAATATTCAGAGTGAACTTTAAAAATAAGATTTTTTAATGTCGGGAGAAAGTAAGCTTCCATTGTCATATTTCGTCATGAATGCAAGGGAAATATATAACTCTTGTAAGTATCATAACTCAGTGTTTTTATATATACTCTTTATATGTAATCAACATTGAGTTTATACATATATAATCAACATAATGTATATATATACATATATACATGAATGCAAGGGAAATATATAACTCTTGTAAGTATCATAACTCAGTGTTTTATATATACTCATTATATGTAATCAACATTGAGTTTATACATATATAATCAACATAATGTATATATATACATATATATACACACACACGCACGCATATATATCTTCCAACTAATATTTCGTTCTCGTAATAGCCTAAATGAAACATACCACAGCTCGTTCGTTCGCTTTCAATAGATGTGTACATAGAAGAGGCTGTTTTATTTGAAATTTCTCTTTAAGATGTAATCTGAACTTTCCAACGAAACCATTGAGTTTCAGTTTTGAACGGTAAAGTGTGCGTTATGCTATGACGCAATGTATGTTGTCAGGCTAATTAAGTCATCAGCCCCAGCCTCCCCTCGTGCTCATCTCTAAGTCATATCTTAGAAGCCTTATACTATTGAACAGAGTTACCAAATGGACACTTCGCTGCCTCAAATTGGGCAGGTGTAGTCGTGGGTTCAATTTATATATATGTATATAAAAGCATAGTAGCCTGCTGCGGGCGGGCCTAATTATTTCCTTTAGTCTGAACTCTGATAATAAAGATAATCTGTACTCTTGAGAATTCACATGGTAAGTTCTTGAGTCTCTCTCTTTCTCTCTCTCTTTATCTCTCTCTTTCTCTCTCACTTTATCTCTCTCTTTCTCTCTCTCTTTCTCTCTCTCTCCCCTCTCTCTTCCCTTTCTCTTCCCTCTCTCTCCTCTCTCTCTATCTCCTCTCTCTCTCTCTCTCTCTCTTTCTCTCTCTCGAATACGCTTAGCCTGTGTATATTAGGAACAGTTATCGGTTCGTAGATAATCATGCGTGGTCCTCTGGTTAGTGTTGCCAACCAGGTTCGATCCTCGGATATTTCTGAGGTGGGAAGTCTTTAAGGGAGTTTACTAGCCCTCGTGTTATGTAAAATCCCTCCGGGAGGGACTTTAAGCTGAGGAGCCTGTGTAAAAGAAAAAGAACGTAAAAGAACTCCATGCCTAAATTAGAGACTCTGGAAAAAAATTTCGGCCCTTTCACGTCCAAGTAATAGGCTAACTTAGTTTACGGAGGGGGTTGAGTGGCGGTGGGCTTACTACCTGTCCTCTGCCCTCGCTCGGAAAATAAGCATAACAAAAATTCACATAGGTAACAGGTAACATAGGTAACAGAAACCAAACATAGGGGATATAGGAAACCAGATACGTCTGAGGAGCATCTCCGGTCATTATGATCACCAATAACGGCTTTCGGTATCACCATGCTGACTACATACCCCCAGTCTGCCGATGTCAAAGAATGGAGGTAGATTACGCAGGGGTCATGTGGTAGACCCTCTCCTGGCGTGAGATGTTGCGCCACGGAGTTCATAGTACATAACGTAATATTATGGCATTGCATTGCTTATTTCATATTAGTTATGTGTTGCCAGTACTGTTGGTAACATGATTGTCGATTGTTCATTGTTTATTTGGTGAACTTGAGGGACCAGTACTGTTAGTTGTAAAATGGAGTTCGAAGGCACTTTCAGTGAAAAAGGGAAAGAGTTTATAGTGTTGCATGGTTTTAAATGCAGTTTTCACGGAGATTATATGTTAGTAAAAAATGACGGAAGTAAAAAATATATATAATGTACAGCATATTTAATATTTAACTCTGAAATTTAAATATGTTTTACTGCATTAAATCATTACAATCAAAAGGAATCAAAGCTTCATTTAAGGGACATGAGGTGAGCATAAGGTGATCCTTTTGAACGATATTCAACATTTATTACAAAAGAAATTAGAATAGCATACTGAAGAAACTCTAACAAAAAATGACAGTAAATTAATCAGAAAAAGTATTTCAAGAGCAAGGCTTTCAGTTACACCAAAATTTCCAAAAAAATTAGAACCACTAATATTCCATATACGAGTACAATATACCAATATACAAATAATATTGGTCTAAGTTATAAAAAAATAATAATAATATTACTTCTTTATATACAGTAGGTCTTCTTGATTCATACCCTTGCAATTTACGAAATATTCTAACCTGAGGAAATGTTCTTTGATTGTAAAACTAATTAATTATTTCCGTTACTTATATATTTATTGATTCATTATAATTGATACTATATTTTAAAAATATTCCGTCCACCCTGAACTCGTGTTTTCCGAAAATTATATCAATCCAAGCAGGAGAAGGAAAGTATAAAATTTGTAAGTGAGCAAGTAGTTGATGGTTAAATGACCTGTGATCTGTGTCATCATTTAATAACCTAATATTCCGCATAATAAATAAAAGATCGTGTTCGAAAGTATGTTTCCCAGTAAAAAGTAAAATGTAATACACTCACTATCCCTACCTTAAAGCATGAGAGTACAACTTCTCCCTTCATGTTTTAATGCAGAATAAGAGGCCGTAGTGCGCAGAGTTCATATTAACTTGTCTCAGCCTCCTACAAAGGTAAATCATTCGCCCTGAAAATTTTAGATGTAGGGGATCTCAAAATTTGTATTATTGATGCAAATTTGGCTTCGAATTTTTGGGTTGCACACAGTAGGCCTACTTGCAGCTGTAGTATATTTTGTTTGGCAATGGAAGGACGCTAGACAATGTGAAAAGTTTTGTGTACTTGGGGATGACAATGACGATGAACGGGAAGTGGAATAAGCATATCGACGTGACGAAACACAGGGGTAGGGTAAAAGCTATGGAGACGCTGAAGATACGAAACAAAATTCCGGAAATCTCTCTCAGTTTGTTAGATGCGGTGTATAATACAGTAGTGAAATCAACAATTACATGTGGGGCTGAGATTTGGGGGTGGGAACGAACAGAAAAACTTAACCAAGTGCAAAGTGGTTTCTTGAAACAGATAGTGGGGGTGGGGAAAGGAACGGCTAATAGTGGCATTCTAAGGAATTTGGGACCACAGGGTCTGAATAGATTATAGCAGTGGTTCCCAAACTTTTCAGTCCGCGGACCCCTTGAAAAAAAATTAAAATTTCGCGGACCTCCTCTGGGTTTTCAAGGAAAAAATAAATAAATACTTTGATAAAAATGTATTAAATTCACTAGACAAAATAACATTATGAATGGTAACAAACAGAGTTTACTCCTTAATGTGAACAGTGAAGCTGCTTTAGAAGATACGTAATTTGGTAAAATTATGGGATATCCTATTTCTTCTTAAACCGCCTGCGGACCCCCTGGAACACCATCGCGGACCCCACTTTGAGAATCACTGGATTATAGGATAAAGTCACTAAAATACTACCTGAAGATTATGCATGGCGATCAATCCCTTATCAGGGCAATATGTTATAGGGAACAACTTAAATTGAGGGACCAAATAACGTGGGCGGGAAGAATACGCAGGGGCTTGGAAGAAATAGGCATGGGATTTATAAACAAAAGAGGCAGGAGGAACAAACGAAATGTTTGGCGGAAAGTCAGGAATCGTCTAAGAGACATTGACAGGCAAACAACGGAAGGGAAATGTAGGGACAAGGTTGCTCTGGAGATCCAATCAATGATTAAAACCAACTGGGGGACAGAAATATATCTTTATGAGGGGAGCGCTGAAAGTAGGACGGGTTTAGGCTGGTTTCGCCTAGGAGCCTGGAAATCGCTGAAACGTGTCAATGCAGAAGGAGCCAGAATATGCCCACTATGTGACAAGGATGAGACAGCACAGCATATCCTCTCTGAATGTTAAGTCACTGAGAAGCTTAGGCAACGATATCTGCCAGACTCTTTTGTTGTCTCTAGAAGAGGTCACATGGCGATATTCGAGCTGTTGAGTGACACAAAATTCTACGAAGGGGTGGGGAAATTCATGTCTAAAGTCCGACAGCTCAGGGTAGAAAGGGATGGGTGGGAGGGGCAGGGGGAGCAATCTTTGTGTATTATTATGTATTATATTATATTATTATTGTCATATATTTTCTGTCATTAGTAGGCTACATTTTTTTCTTTCTTTTCTTCATCTTTGTATAGCATTATTATATTATAAGTTATCGTATTAGATTTGTATTATTAGTGTTACATTTCTCTTTCTTTGTCTTGTGCATAGTAAAAGCACGAACGGCCGTCTAGGCCCGAGCGTTGGATTCATTATATGGATAATGTATTTAATATGTATATAAGAATAAAGATGCACCTTACCATTGTTATCGTACTTAGTACTCCACTCAACCGACAATATCATACATAGCCCTCTTTTCAACTGACAATATGAATCCTACAGCTTAGTCTTCCCCACATAACACACCCAAATTTAAACATTAATTACTCCATCAAGGAAATAGTGACAACAAAACCAATTACACCAGTCAACAGCGAACAACACCTACTACAGTTTCATATACAACACCCAACTTTTTATTAACCCTTTCAATCATTTTAATATAAAAACATTAATAACTCTTTTAATTTTCATCACTCCAATTACAGAATAGCATCATTAAAAGCGGAATAAATCGACCCATCAGGATAAAACAACCAATACTATGATAACCTTCAGTTATCATAGTTATTGATACAAATCCATAAACACAGCCCCTTCTCTTCCGGCATTACCGACAAGAAGGCACCAGGACATTTTGACACTTTTGGAAAATTAATGACCCAAGCTTCTTAGCGTCCCAAGCGTTGAGAAACGAACTTTATTTTAAACAGAATAGCAGACCGAAGCATTTTACACCAATTGGGAATAACTTAAACATTAACACAACCAATAAGAACTGTTCACCCCCACTTCCTCCTAAGGGGATATTATCACCACGGCCCCAGAACTCAGGATCATTCGATGACGACACACAAGACTTACTTCACGACACACGAGACCAGAACGACACAACGTAGTATTACAGTAAACTATTAATTAACTTCGTGAGATAGTAATATTATTTAACTCAAAGTGAAATACATCCGCGCGATATAAATGGAATTGTAGAGAAGCATCTAAGCGCTTAAGTTAATACTAATATATAGAGACATTTATTATAATTTAATTCAGTGAAAGAATAATTTGTGAAAGTTGAAAAGAATATCCTTTGAGTAGATTGTCCGCGCAATATAAATAGATACGACGACTTATTACCTGTGAAAATAATTAAACGTTGGATAGCGCGTAAGAATAACAAAGTAATTACTTGTATAATATTTTATCTAGTTACAAAGTGTTGACGAAAATTAATAGACGACGAATTATATATCAGCAGTGAACTTACATCATCTAACCTAAACAAAAACATTAATTCTGCATTTTAGTGACAATCTTTTGAAACAATATATATAGATCTTGAAAGCACCAGAATTATTTTAATTCTCCTAAATTCCTGACACCAACCCCCTAAGTTAACATAACCTCGATATTCTCTAGCCACGACCCAGATAAGAACTCTCATGCTGCAAACTATCCTCTGAGCTACCTAGCCGGCATCCCCGACTTCTACGTATCAAAATTAACACCCCATATTTTCAATATTGACATCGCTAACATTAACAGAAATTAAAGTACCCTTATAAATAACTAACCCAAATTTAAAGATCTGTTATAAATGACTTCCCAACGTACAGCTGTAATCGACGAGCGGTTATAAATGGCGACCAACGCGACAGTCTGAATTGGAATACCGAGGAACAAGTTAACTAAATTTAATTTTTCGACGAATACATATTTTAGGAACACTAACACCAAATTTTACACAACAAAGTTTAAATTCAAATGGAATCAGTGCAACACCGCCATTGGATTACTCCTCAACTCATCAAAGCCCTCCCACTGGAACAACATCTACAGCAATTTCCCCCCATCAACTGGACATCTGGACATCACCTTCCCCCGGCACCTGGACACCTGGATCAACGAAGGGTATCGTTATTCAAACGTAAGTGTCGAATTCTAAATTTTGCTTCTATTTTTTTAAGGTCCAATTTTAAGTAATTTTTTAATTTTAAATTTTAGATTTTATTATATTTTTGATTTAACTATTATATTTTCCAAGTAACGTAAATTTTTCATTGTAAATTTTATGAGATTAAGAAATGACAAGGAATTTCATATCATAGAGCAAAATTCGGAAGCTCTGATATGATATTCAGATCCACTCCCTCCTATCTCTGAAAACAGTGAAAGTGTATCAGTACCTATTTCTGAAAGCGCAGATGTTACACAAAATGAAACAGGAAGTAACCTTGCTACTAGTGCCTTGCCTTTCACAGAAAACACGCCACCCCAAGTCAATGCTCCAGCTGAGAACATAAACATGCCATCCACCTCCACACAAAACATTGGAAATCTAAACCCTAACACTTCTTCCCATAGTACAGATTTTTTGTTTCAATTGCAGCCCAATTAGAAACTCAAAATCAACAATTAAGACATGAAGTTTCAACAATGAACACCACCCTTGAAAATCAAAATCAACAATTAAGACAGGAAATTTCAACCATGAACACCACCTTAAGTAAAAATTTCAATTCACAAATTACAACAATGAACACCACCTTAACTGAAAATTTCAATTCACAAATTACAACAATGAACACCACCTTAAGTGAGAATTTCAATACACAGATTACAACAATGAACACCACACTTACAACCAAACCACAGAACTCAAGGCATCAATAATAGAACACCGAACTCAGGTTACCTCTGAACTACAAAATTTAGATTCACGGGTAACTACACAGATTGCCAACACAGAATAAGTTTTAAGTAACGAAGTGGATTCTGTTCGAGGTCATATTTCCTCTGTTGAAAATCAGGTTACAACAATTGAAAGAGTAACTGCTAATAACTCTACTAGGTTGGTTTCACTTCAATCTGAGGTTGACAGACTTAGACAAAGAGTCCGAGAGCAAGAAAACCTTCTTGAAAAATCTAGGGAAAATGCAGTGATACCTCATGTATGTAATGCCCCTTCAACCTCAGCATCCACATCTTCTAATCCACCCGATCCAGTGCTCCATGTTCCCGAAGTACCCGAGCCACCTGCACCGTTACCTAGAATAAATAATGGATTGGACCAACGAGCTGCGAGTACTAGCCGCGAGCCCCAAATTTTTGCAAACAGTAACTTTTCACTTCATAATTCCAATTTTCCACTCCCTTGTTTCGAGGATACCATAAAGATGAATCCCGTCAGATACTTGAAAGATTTGAAGACATATTTTACTTTAAGAGGAGTCCCCGAACATTTAAAGATGAGTTTTGTAACTCAGTCGTTGAAGTCAAGTGCAGCTCGATGGTTACAAGTCATAGATCCCAACAACCAACTGTCCATCAGTCAGTTTGAGGAAATGTTTTTGTCAGAATATTGGTCCGTAAGCGAGAAATTGCGCCTTCGTGCTAGAGTGTTCCAAAGCAAATATGACCGTAGCCATGGCCAAAGCTATTTGGAATACTTTATCTCGTTGTGAGAGAGCCGCCAACTGCTCAAACCTGAAATTTTAGAAGTAGACTTTCTCAAGGCACTCCCCTCACATTTTCCCCCTGTCATCCGAAATATTCTCATTGTTGCGTCTCCACAAACCACAGCCGAGATGTTGAAACTCTTAAAATCAATGCAGGACCTCAGTTATCAAACTAATAAACCACAACACCCTGTAGTATCCGCTAACCAGAACCAGCGTAAGAATATCAATCTACTGCAGACGGTCCCTGATCAAGAATCTTTTCAGGTTGGGTTGCGGACAGAGAATCAAAGTAACCACCAACAAAACACTGATTTCCAAAGCAACAAACCCTATTGGCCCCAAACTGAATATGTGAGAAATGCACGAAACAATTGGCAAACTCGTGGTTACCGTTGGCGACCCTATGGCAACAACAATGGTAGATATAACAATGGTTACCGTGGACAGTACCGACGTGGTTATACAGGCAACAGGCCCAACTGGTTTAACAGAAATCAATATAATCAAGGCTTCTTTCGTCCCTATTACCGAGGCCGAAACAATTTCAGGTACACAAACAACAATAACAATCATCAATACAGACACCAAAATAACAATGACCATCGGTATGTAAGAAACAACTCCCCCAATAACATGAACGACAGCCAAGTAAACAATGACCCACCTCAAAATGAACCAAGGACACCACCACCTAATGACCAGATTGATTGATCATAATATTTTTTATTTTTCCTTCTCAATACAACCTACTCTCCACAACTCCTCTCTTAAATGAAAATAGTTTGCAAACTGAACAAAAAATAAACCACATAAATACACGAGATGAGATTAAAGAATTAATTACACTTAAGGTACAAGAAGCACATGATCTAGACCCCTCTACACGGAAGGATTTATTTGACGTGTTGTACAAGCACAAGGATTTATTTGCGAATAAAATTGGAAAATGCCGTTTGTACACACACAGAATAATCCGTCCATCTACCACTGTTGTTAGACACAAGCCCCGACACATTCCACTCAGTTTACGAGAAAAGGTTTCAGCTGCCATACTGGACATGTTATCGCAGGGAAACATAGAGAATTCTACTAGCCCCCATTTCAACCCTCTTTGCATAGTACTTAAGCCCTCTGGACAAGTACGTATTACGATTGACGCAAGGGCAATCAATGCTGATTCCCAAGAAGACCATTACAGACCTTTAACTTCTGATGAACTTCTAACCCGCGCCAAAGAAGGAAACTATTTCTCCACCACGGACTTAGTCTCTGCCTTCTACCTTGATCAAGATTCACGTGATTTAACTTTATTTAATTACCAAGGACGAAATTTCAGATTCACTAGAACGCCCTTCGGGTGCCGTACTTCCTCGTCTGCCCTATTGCGTGCACTAGGTCTTACCTTTGATTGGCAGACGGATAACTTCATTATCCCCTACCTCGATGACGTCCTTTTAGCCTCAGAAACCAAAGCTGAACACCTGGCCCATATAGACCAGACTTTGGGAAAGCTATTACGTGCAGGTTTCACCCTCAATATTGCGAAATGCCATTTTTTCAAATGAGGTGAAATTTCTTGGATATGTTATATCCGGGAAGGATTGCCGAATAGATTAAGAAAAAGTGGAAGCCATCTTGAAAATTCCCGCCCCCCGAAATCAGAAACAACTCAGATCTTTTCTTGGCGTATGCCAATATTCCCTAAGAACTTTGCCCCTTAAAGCCACTCCTTAGAAGAAACCAAAAGTGGACATGCACCCCTGAACATAATGCGGCCTTTAACCGGGTTAAGCAGCTGTTTGCGGAGTCCATTAAGCTCCAGAAACCTGAAGAAGGGGAAATGTTCTACGTGCAAACGGACACAAGTTCGAAAGGCATAGGAAGTATCCTTTTTCAGGTGATAGATAGCGAAAAACGCATTATTGCGACTGCTAGCAAAGGTCTTACTATCGCCCAGTCCCGTATGTATCCCACAGAACTTGAAGTGTATGCAGTATATGAGGCCCTCAACAAATACAAACACTACATATACAACCGTAAAATCACCGTTTTGTGCGACCACATGAGTCTCAGTTTTCTAAAACAATATAAGCTAAGCAACTCTCGTGTATCACGTCTAATCAGCGCTATCACAATGTATGATATCGAGACAGAACACATCAAAGGATCCCTAAACTACTTGCCGGACCTGCTATCCAGGTTACCTAACCACCCTGGAATGGCTAGCTTAGAAGGTCAAGTCGAAAAAGAAGTAAAAATTATGAAAATTTGTGTCAGTTACCGACATCAATTGAACAAGAAGCTCGGAAATTTGTCTAAATTGCAATCTGAAGACCCGTACTTGTCCACCATTCAGAATGAGTTGCAGGAACTCCAACAACCAGCCCCTAATCCATTGAATGAAACTAATGCGCAAAGCACCTTAGCCACATACAATGGCGTCATATATAAATTTTGTGGAAAAGAAAATCCAGCATGGCGACCCTACATCCCCTCATCCTTGGAAAACGACCTCATTGCTAGTTACCACGAAAATTTAGCGCACAGTGGAACCGAAAAGATGATAGATTCCATAAGCGAACATTTTTATGTTAAACAGCTTGGTCGTAAAATCAGACTTTTCATACGAACTTGCCATCTATGCCAAGTAGGCAAATGCAAGAACACTGCGTATGAAGTTTCAGTTAATTCCATTGAATCCACAAAACCAAACCAATTGATCTGCGGAGACATCTTAGGACCCCTAGTTAGAAGCAACTTCGGTTGCCAGTTCATATTTGTTTTAGTTGACGTTTTTCCAAGCTTGTTGCACTATATCCTACACGCAATTCATCTACCAGCATATGTTTGAAGAAAGTAGAGGAATATGTCAATGCATACGGCAACGTTGAAGCTTGCTTGACGGATAATGCCAGTATATTTTCTAGTGCCAAATGGAACTCAGGACTTTCAAAACTAAACATAAAGACCTTGCATTGCTCTGCTTATAATCCTGCTTGTAATATATCTGAAAGGTACATTTAACAAGTAATTTCATACCTAAGACTATTAACTCACAGACAACATAAGAACTGGTACAAATACCTAAAGCCCATTCAAGTCATTCTCAATGAAACAAAACACCACGTAACCAAAGAAATCCCTTTGCAAGTAGTAACACACTGTAAAATAGACCCACTATTCAAGAACACCCCTCCTGTGTTACCGACCTGCAATAAATCTGAACTTGACATTTGCAACGCTATTCTCAAACGCCTCCAAAGCAGATGGCTGAAGAGAAAACAAAAATCTAGGCGACCCCGCAGGAAATAGAACCCCGCTCCTGGAGATTATGTACTTCTAAAATCCCATGTGATCTCTAGTACCTTACATAATCGTCAGAAGAAATTTTTCTTACCTTTTCAAGGCCCCTACTGTGTCAAAGCAAAGTTTGAAACGGACACATTCCAACTCACTCAAATTAAAAATCCTAAGAAAATTCTTGGTAAATATAGGAAACACTTGTTAAAACCCTACCATGTCATGGCCTACAAAACTTAATGCCACAGAAAGTTTGAAGCAGAAGGAAGAGTTAAAAAGTTGAAGACTGGACTGAGATAAAGGATTTGATTAAACTGACTTTGTAAAATAATCAGAGTGATTGATACTTCTCAAATTAATGTTTTATCTAACGTCATTCGACGAATGTATTATTTAAGGTTGAGTAGAATATGCCACCAATGATTGCTGAAAGACTATTATGATATGAGGCTTACGATATCAGATATTGTATGACCTCACAGCAATTATTACACTATAAAGCGTAAGTGCAACCCAATAAGTTTATTGCCATTTTAGTGACCCTGTGTATATAGTTAATATTTAAGTAGGCACCTCCCCGCTAAATATCTTACTGAGGAGTTAAAACATTTATTTGACAAAGGTAATCACACTATTGTTTGAATATATTAAGTAGACATCTAAATTTCGACGTATTTTAACTTTATTTTATTGGAGTAGTACACTAAGTAATATTAACAAAATTATTTTTTATTTTTCAAAAAGAGAAATTATTTTACATGCAAGTATGGACAGAAAATGACCCTCTCCTTACAACTAACCGAGTAAAGTTATTTAGCAAGTGAATCAAAAGAAAGCATAGTAAGAATGAATTAAGAATGTGAAGATGAATTGATTATTGAAGAAGTATATTGAAATAAGGTGAAACATGTATGAATTAAGGATATGGTAAAGGTAATAAGGTGAAATATAAATGAATTAAGAAGATGAGAAAGATAATAAGTAAGTGTATTGTAAACAAAATGAAAGAATGTAATAAAATACAGTATATGTTTACGAGAAAAAAGTGTTTTAATGATAGCTACGAAATAAGAAATATGAGAAAAAATGAGGAAATATGGTAATGAATAGTAAGAATATTAAGGAAGTAAAGAATATTGAAGGTAATAAATGAAGGATAATTTACAAGGTAATGAGAATAATGAGAAGAAAATAAAGAATATTGAAGGGATAATTGAATAAATGTAGGATAATTTACGAGGTAAAGAAAAGGAGTAGGAGTGAAACATGTGCAATCTGAATATAATGGAAGGGTTAAGTAGACCAAAATAAGGAAAAAAAGACATACCCCAACATTTCACATCAACAATACACGTATTAACATCAAAAACCAGCTTAATAGAAGATATAATTGAAATTAATATTACAACCTAGAACTTCAAGTGTATTTTACAATTTTGTTTATTTACAAGGTATAATAATGATTTTATTTACTAGTGTATCAAATGGACCATGGACTCAATCAAATGTGTACTACGACCAACGAGAAAATGACTACTTCAAGGTAAACTAATATTAAGAGTGTATTTTATTGATTATGAAATCATATGTGTATGTACAACAATGGCAGAATTAATCAAACGTTTAGATGATGTAAGGATCATAATTACTTCAGACATCAAAGCAAAGATAATTAATAAAAATAATAATAATAATAATAATAAAAAATTAATAATATTATAAAACTGTAATACAATAAAGAAACACCAGAAAATGATTTGAAGTGAGGAAGAAAATTATTTTTAGAGAGTCAAAAAAATAAATTTTAAGAATTTTACTCAAGACAAGACATAGTAACTTTTAGGATTTTCAAATTGGGTATTACAATGATCGTAAAATCTCGCTCGTATTGATGCTGCAGCTCAATCTTTCGCGTGATTTTCCAATCATTATGCGGACATTTGTTATCGTACTTAGTACTCCATTCAACCGACAATATCATACATAGCCCTCTTTTCAACTGACAATATGAATCCTACAGCTTAGTCTTCCCCACATAACACACCCAACTTTAAACATTAATTACTTCATCAAGGAAATAGTGACAACAAAACCAATTACACCAGTCAACAGCGAACAACACCTACTACAGTTTCATATACAACACCCAACTTTTTATTAACCCTTTCAATCATATTAATATAAAAACATTAATAACTCTTTTAATTTTCATCACTCCAATTACAGAATAGCATCATTAAAAGCGGAATAAATCGACCCATCAGGATAAAACAACCAATACTATGATAACCTTCAGTTATCATAGTTATTTATACAAATACATAAACACAGCCCCTCCTCTTCCGGCATTACCGACAAGAAGGCACCAGGACATTTTGACACTTTTGGAAAATTAATGACCCAAGCTTCTTAGCGTCCCAAGCGTTGAGAAACGAACTTTATTTTAAACAGAATAGCAGACCGAAGCATTTTTCACCAATTGGGAATAACTTAAACATTAGCACAACCAATAAGAACTGTTCACCCCCACTACCTCCTAAGGGGATATTATCACCACGGCCCCAGAACTCAGGATCATTCGATCACGACACACAAGACTTACTTCACGACACACGAGACCAGAACGACACAACGTAGCATTACAGTAAACTATTAATTAACTTCGTGAGATAGTAATATTATTTAACTCAAAGTGAAATATATCCGCGCGATATAAATGGAATTGTAGAGGAGCATCGGAGCGCGTAAGTTAATCCTAATATATAGAGACATTGATTATAATTTAATTCAGTGAAAGAATAATTTGTGAAAGTTAAAAAGAATATCCTTTGAGTAGAATGTCCGCGCAATATAAATAGATACGACGACTTATTACCTGTGAATATAATTAAACGTTGGATTGCGCGTAAGAATAACAAAGTAATTACTTGTATAATATTTTATCTAGTTACAAAGTGTTGACGAAAATTAATAGACGACGAATTATATATCACAGCAGTGAAATTACATCATCTAACCTAAACAAAAACATTAATTCTGCATTTTAGTGACAATCTTTTGAAACAATATATATAGATCGTGAAAGCACCAGAATTATTTTAATTCTCCTAAATTCCTGACACCAACCCCCTAAGTTAACATAACCTCGATATTCTCTAGCCACGACCCAGATAAGAACTCTCATGCTGCAAACTATCCTCTGAGCTACCTAGCCGGCATCCCCAACTTCTACGTATCAAAATTAACACCCCATATTTTCAATATTGACATCGCTAACATTAACAGAAATTAAAGTACCCTTATAAATAACTAACCCAAATTTAAAGATCTGTTATAAATGACTTCCCAACGTACAGCTGTAATCGACGAGCGGTTATACCATACCATACCATACCATATTTTGCATGGGCAGAGAAAGTAAAATAAAATCAAGAAAATAAATTCCGCAAAGGCTATAGCAGCAAACTTTTTAATAAATTATAATATTTTTAGAGGGAAGACTTATGGATATATAAAAGTGTATCCAAAGGAATTATTTTTCCTTTCAGTAATTAATGTTTTTGTTATCTGTCTGAAATTGGCCTCTTTATGTTTGTTTCATAGAAGCCTACACTATGTGGAAAATCCATGCTAACTATTTTTAACCAGACTTAGGTGTATTGATTTTCTTGTCATTTCATCATATTAACATCATTCAAAATATTTTTGCAGTGCCTTCAAAATATTGGCACAGAAATACAATGATCTGCACAGTGGAGTGCTCTCACTATAGTGAGTCCTGCGATAATGCAAAGTTCAATGAAGATATCTATAATTCATTAAAGTTTCTGCAATAATTCGTTTTTAATTACTTGAAGAAACATTCAAGAAAAATTGGAAGAAAGTTGTACAACGCGTTTGTTCGTGACTGCGTAAGAAACAAATTTGCAGAGAAAGAACGAAATGCCAGTAAACGCTCTACTTTATAATTTTATCCCGTATCTCTCAAACTAAGTAATAATACGATAAATTTAATCTAGTTGTATTAGTCACAATGAGTCAGTACGAACTGCGGCTAACTTTCTTAATAGATTTGTCATGGAAGATGGGCAGACGCGTCTTAGCTAATCCTCTATTCCTTTCCCGTTTACTCGGAAAGACCGTAATTAACTCTTGACGCTTCTTCAGTTTATCCTCAGTTTCCGTTCCGTTACTGGAATTTTCAGAGATCTCCCACTGCTGTATCGTGTTGGTTCTGTCGTTCTCACTTGGCTCAAGATGAGAAACTGCGAGGTAAAATGTATATACAGAAAAGAATTGTTTTGTTTTCCTGCTGTCATCGTCAAGACGAGGAAATTTGTAGGATAGAGGGAATAATAATGTGAAAGGGAAACGAAAGCATACAAGACGTATCTAAGGGTTTAATGTCCCTACAGGGAGTGTCCTTTATTTATAGCAACACGATATTTTAAATGGCAGAAAGAAGAAGAAATAAAAACAATAGAAGAATGAGATGGTGACATATAACAGATGTTAGTGACATTATGGCTCATGAAAAAGCTGGAGACAGAAATCTCCTGATGTTTCGTAACGTGTAGTTGACTCAGCACAATCCTGAATTAGAATCCCAGTTTTTTATTAGCTTAACTTTTCCTAATTTAAGTCAAAGGAATGAAACGAACCATTCCCTTTGTTTGTTCCATGTGGGATTCTGACCTACTTAAGAATGTCTCGTAGGAGTCCTTTAATGAAGTCTAAGTAAATGTTTCCATTGAGATTCCCGGTACACCAATAATGATAAGTTGTATCTCTGGTTTCAAATAGGGCTGAAAATCGATTAAAATTTCTAATGGAGTTAACGCTTGACTTTAATCGATTAATCGACTGATTAATCGACAAACAGGTCGGTATTTTAAACGAAACCAAAGTGTACATTTAATATTGTTTTACACGTTTAATAACTACTACACTCCAGATAATCAGAAGAAATCCTGAATTAATGAATACCATTATTAGTTAATTAGTGAAACGATATATACAAAACCAAAGTGTACATTTAATATTGTTTTACACGTTTAATAACTACTACACTCCAGATAGTCAGAAGAAATCCTGAATTAATGAATACCTTTATTAGTTAATTAGTGAAACGATATATACAAAACTTACATTTCCGGTTACTTTTTCAGCCAAGACTTGCAAAACTAAACTACCCTTCAGGTTTCTGAATAACGGGAACTGCTTGGACACAATAGGCTGAATGACATATAACAGCCGGAGAAGCGAGAGAAAGGAGTTTTTCGGAATTCGACTAAACCGATTAATCGGAAAATATAATTGATCGACGATTAAATGTTTAATCGATTAATCGAGCCGGTTAATCAATTAATCGGTACAGCCCTAGTTTCAAAGAATCTTCATTGCTACAATCTCTACTAATTTAGTTCACTCCAACTTCGGTTAACAATATTCCTTCGAACTCTCTGAATTCAGTTTGAATTGTTTTATGTGTTATTCGTTCCTTTGTTTGAAGTACTTTCAAAATCCCTAAGACAGGTTAGATCAAGTATTATTTCTTCTTGAAAATTTAAAGAGCTTGAAAATATAAACTTGCAAATTGTACGCGAATCAGAGAACAAGGGTGTATATTGCCAAAAAATTAAACGTAGGGTATAGTAAACAACAAATTCTAGCATGCAGCAATTTGGTCGCTTACGACCGATATCATTTATTACCTAGGTTTGTCGTCCTGAAGTTATATCCGACATTTTAAATTGATTTAAATATAATTGTGGTGATTAACACACGTAGTCTATCAGAATAGTAGGACGCAGGAATTCTTAAGGACGAAAAGTCATATTTCTAAATGACAAGTGAAGTTCAGAAGTAGCATAGGACTGTAGGACAATAATAGACTTGTATTAATTTAATAGATAATCATAGATTTTTATACATAATAAAATAAATAGTACAGGAAAATTTATACAATATGTGATGCAGTGGGTTCCGGATCAGCCATTCGAGAGAGTCGTATGAATTGCAACCCAGTCGATAGACAGAAAGGTATGGTATAAGAACCCATGTGCTGTTAACAATCCCCTTACAAGGTATTCTGAACATTTTTACATATTTCTGCCATCCAATACTGAGATTGTTGAGGCACTAAGCGCTGTAAATTGAATATCTTAAGTTTAAAGTTGATACAGATAATTCCATTTGGCCTTGACTAATATTATGTATAGGTACAATAAATGAATAATTAATGAAATAAATACGAGAATATAGTACAAATATATAACTCTATAGTATGTGAAAATAATCCTAGATTGTGTATTATCTTTAAGGGTGAAGAAAATATAAATTAGGCGTTATAGAAAAAATTATCGACCCAAAAATGGGCCATTCAGTTGCTTAAATCTAGACCTTGGTAAATTAAAGATAAGAAGATAGTGCATTTAGGCGTGACAGAAGAATGATAAACCCAAACAAAGTTCAAGCAATCACTAGAAATTTCACATAGCTAGAAATACAAATGAAACAACTATTTCTACTCCCAATTTTTCCTATAACCTTAATAATTATAAAACGTGACACATGCAATGTCATAGAAGCCATGTTAAAATTAAAAATATTTATAAATTATGAAAATTCAATATTTCATTCAATAATATTTTTTCTCATTTCTAAGCAGGATGTAGAGGAAATGTTTTTCTCTACATTTTAACAGCGTGGTTCAAAAGTAGTAGTTTAATTATAAACAGCATGTGCATATTTTAAAGTTTCTGTTTTAAAGATACGTGAAATCGAATGCGTACTTGTAATTTAAACTAGCAGTGGAACACATAAAAGAGTTACAGCATTTCCTCATTGGGCGGAAGTAGCCTGTGACTGCAATTAACAAGTGAATTAGTTGGAATTGAAATGTCATTCATTCCTTTGATCAACTTCAAAGCTGGAATTACACACCTGGGATCCCTCTGTGGCCTTTTCTTTTTAGAACTAATGATATTATTACAGCAATAATTAAACTACCAGAAGGGTTGTATATCTTATGAAGGTGGAAATAAACCCTCTTTAACGACTTAGTTCAATCGTATCTGGTAACAAAGAGGTTTCATATGCAGTCTCTAATTCTGCATCGAGGTGATCGGAAGCAAAAAGGGTAACATTTATACACGTTTCCTATACTTATGGAGAATAAATTATAAGGTTAACCGTGGGCCTAAAAAGAATTGGAAAACTATTAATGACACTTCTTTTTATATTCCATTTTTGGTGTTTTTATGTGGGTTATTTGTTTAGTGAGAACTGGAGAGAGCAGTGTAATGAAATGTATGAGTAATGCACTTAGGGAAGTAAATAATCTAGTTCCGTAATTCCAAGTTTGGTCATGGGGATAATTTAATCACTCTAAAGAAAGAACTTACTAATTTTAATAAGTTAAATCCATTCTTACTTAGGCGGAAATTTATCAAAATAAACTTCGCAGCAACTTTCATTGATGGTATGAGACAAACGGGACAATACCACTCTTCCTAAATAAAAGACAATTAATTAGCCATATTAGACTTCACAGATTTTTATTCAATATTTCAGAAATTATTTTTTATTGTTAAAATTTATGTTGAAAAGAACGATGATTAATTTAATTTCCTAACCATATATTTACAAAAATCCAATCTTCCCTTGCTACTTGCTTTAAGGACTTAATCTATAAGCTATTGGTTTTTGCTAACTTTTCCTTAGAAACCCATGGTAAGAAATGGTCGCCTAAGGGATTTCATCCTCTAATGGCCGGTTTCTATAAACTCCCGAATTACATATGGGTAAATTATCCAATGCACAGAATTTACACAAAAATAACACCACACAAACACAAATAATTTAAAGATAGCAATCACATACACTTGTGGCGAGTTTCTAGATAAATGTCCTCTGGGTAAATATTAAAATGACAGAAAAAATGTTCCTACAAACTCGGGCTAGATCTTTCCAAGGGTAAATCTTCGGGTTAATTTATCCTTTCATGGATGGCTGGATAAAATTTAACCTTTCATAGGATCAATAGTAATATTTAAACAATGAGAATCAAAGCCTTCTGAATTAAATTAACTGTACAACTCCAAGGCCTTGCTCATTGTATCATTGTAGGTTAAATGGAACTAATTTGTCCATGGATAATTTACCCATAGGTAATTCACTAGTTTGTAGAAACCGGGCATCAGTCAGGCTGCGACCTTGCTGCCTGTGACAACTCGCTTGTTACCTTACTTTTCCATGTCAGTTAATTTAACCTTTTAAACACTATTATACAAAAAAGTAATAACACAAGCCTACAAAAATATATCTTTTATTCGGGTAACCATAATATGAAAATACCCTATTGAAATAAAAATATATATATTGATATTCTTTTTATTGCTACATTATATATTCGTATTCTAAAACCGTCCTTACTCAACCAGAAAAAATTTCAAAACCCTTTCTTGCCAACATTTAGAGTGAATTCTAGTTTTATACGTAACTTCGGTAAATTATAGCTGATACCATTTCAATGAAGAGAAAGTCCGATGTGAAACACTCACATAGCTTCCTCTATCTTTAATATATTCCAGCATAGAGAACAGCTTTATTGCAGTAGTGCAATAACCCTCATCAAAGTCACACTCCTAAGTTTGTTTTCGAAATGAGTGGCTGATAATACCATTCGAGAATTTATTGGAAAGATTGGTCCAAATAAAACTTATGTTCTTCTTTTATCATTCCTTCTCTTTTTCTCTCTTTTTTACCTCTCCTCTTGTAGGGATGTTTAATCGGCCCACGCCTCTCTGGCCTTATTCGACCCAATCTGTCGAGAGAGAAATTTCCTGTGTATCACAAACACACTTTTCCTGACTGGGAATCAAACTCAGCCTCGCTATGTGAGAAGTGCGAAAGCATCCCCTTTGCCACATCCTTGGGATGCATATTATGCCATTGATGTAAATAATTTAAACAAAACCGTTAGAGTCATTTTCGATAAAATAATGAACAAAGAAATTCTCTTCATATAACGTGGTTGTAGAAATGAAGAGAAATAATCATTGCAACGTTTTGTGTCGCATCTCTAAACGATACACAATCCAAATAAAATTTGATGTAATGCACTCACATAACTCTCTTTAGCGTAGCGATATAACTTTCTCACTTCATATTCTAATATATTATAATAAAATCAGGTAAACTGATGTAACAAAGTGCCAGTATGTTTTTGTTTAATCAGTTATGACTGCAATTATGATATGCAGAATATGTTTTCTTTTAAATTGATTTCCAAGTAAAGCTCCAGATTTATTCATTAAGCAGGGCTTACCGAAGAAGAAAGGTCTACCATCTCGGCCACCTGGGTCCTTTTAACGGTCTAGTTGGATAAGCGCATGTAAATCAATAGTGTTTTTTGTCAAAGCTACCTGTATTTTAATTTCCAAGGCCTTATAAGATCACAGTAAAACAATAGGCTATGTTGTCAAGATAACTGAATTTCATTTTTAAAATAAATTCTTTACCATAAAATAGGCACTAAATTGAGCATTACTCCGAAACAGGTCAACCGATTTTATCCATTATGAATAGACGTCTTCCCATGGACATTATAAATGTGTATACCAAGTTTCATAAAAATCCGGTAAAGCGTATTTGAGTTACCGCGTCTTTAAAATATACACTAAATTGGGTTTTACTCCGGTACCGGTCTACCGATTTGGTCCAATATCACGTACATTATAAATGGGCATACAAAATTTCAGGAAAATCCAATAAAGCATATTTGAGTTATCGCGACTTCTTGTATGTTAACATAAAAACACTAAATTGGGCATTATTCCGGTACTGGCCAACCGATTTGGTCCAATATCAATAAACGTCTTCCCATGGACATTATAAATGCGTATACGAAGTTTCATAAATATCCGATAAAGCGTATTTGAGTTATTTCGCCTTTAAAGTAGACACTAAATTGGGTTTTACTCCGGTACCGGTCAACAGATTAGGTTCAAATGCATGGACGTCATAAATGGGTATACCAAGTTTCATGGAAATCCGATACAATCTATTAAAATAGGCACTAAATTGGGCATTACTCCGGTACCGGTGAACCGATTTGGTTCAATATCAATAGGGTTCTTCCCATTGACATTATAAATGTGTTTTCCAAGTTTCATGAAAATCCGAAAAAGCGTATTTGAGTTATGGCGCGTACAGACACACGGACGGACAGACAGACGGACAGACATTTTTCGTCCCCGCACACAATCTCATAAAGTACCATACTGGCACTTAATAAGAGGCAGTATTAAAGGAGTGCATTTTGTTTCATTTTCAGCCCGCATTGTTCGCCATGCAAGACTTAAGAACCTGAGTTCTTATATTCTAGGCATCTCGTACGCAAAATTTAAACAAACATTTTTAGAGCTGTTTTGGACAAAATTGTTAAAGAATGACATTTTCTTCATGTAAGTTGAATTAAAAGCAAGAGAAAATCGTTTTATTCTTCGCGTCACATCCAGAGAAGATATGTAACACAAATATAAGATTTTGTTTTGATATTCCTTCTCGTGCTATGCTGTTCACAGACACACTGACAATAGATTCACAGGCGGATATGTCGTAATAACGCCATTTATCATGGGTAATCCCACAAGAATTTACGAGTTTATCGATATATTTGCGAAAACGAAGTTCGAGCAAATTTATCTGATTAACCTTGTAATCTCGTGTAGGATTTATTTAGACTATTCTCTGAATAAAGCGAACGTATTTTATATAAAAAATATATATTTTCTTACTTTGTTGACAGTATTCTGTTAGCCAGATGATCACGGCATATTAAATGAATGAATGAATCCTTTCGATGAATCGATCCGAGTTCCCAATGGTGTGCACCACAACACAGAGAGTGTTGTCGCAGTCGCTTACATCAAATCGCTATAAAAAAACACGAACTGGCTTGTACGGAATCAAATGGACATTTACATTACTTCAATTTCCAAACAAGTTATGTTGTATAAAATAATGTGTTTTCATTCTATTCACTGGCAGCATGTGCCGTATTAATCACTGCACATTGATACCTTACATTCCCAGTAACTAGCTGACGTTTCATCAGATAAAATTGTATACTTGCAACCCTAGGAAGCATATTATAAGATATACGATCGTGAATGGTCTATATCCGAGGAATTGCTAAACGTTATTGGTCCATATCAAACACGGGCGTAGGAGTGGAATAGTCAACGGAAGATGTTTTCACTTGCGCCCTGATTCATCCCGCGCTATTAGTTTTATTAAAAGCCCGGAGACTCACCATTCAAAATGCCTATTAAACACAGTGTTTCGAAATAATTTAATTCAAAAGCGATGTGTTATCTTCGTGTGTTATACCGTCTTATAAACTACCATCTTGGTCAGTATGAAAAATACTGTACAATCAGTTCAGATTGGTAATAACTTCACTCCTATTGGATATAGGACTCTTTGTCGATGTATTTTTGTTCATGGGTACCATTTCCTGAAGTTATGCACATAACTAGAGAATTGCCCTCCATTCCAACAGTTTTTCTGACTAAATATATTCATCATTATTACCGTCCCCTCTTCATCACTACGCCGTACAGATACAATCAGTTCTATTGCTTATTAGTTAATAATAACACAAGACAAGGAGACAAGCAAGCTGCACCTAACATTATGAAGACAGACGACTGTAGCCTACTCCTTTCCATCATAGTGTGTATGAAAATTGTCGACCTACAACTTTTATTATCTAACCTCATGTAGTAAAACTAATAAAACATTGGAAGTGGAGTAAAACGTTTGCCGGTCGTAACAAAGTTGCTTTTATGTGAAACTGCGTGCATGTTAACCTGTAGATATTATAGCGCAGTTAATTTTGCTCGGTTTATGGCTCCACTCTTAAACTTTAACGTTGAAACGCAATCCAATATTGAGAGAGATAGTCTGTCGAACCCTCGACCCCGATTTCCTGTAAAATGAGTATATTAGGTATTATTAGTGAATATTTTCTTAAATGAAACGTATGGTTTGGTAAATCATTCACGAAAAGTGGGGATATGGTTTTGAAGGAATATATTATTAGTGAATATATAATTAATAGTAAGAGTATGGTTTGGTAAATTAACTCACTTTAAGTGAAAATTGGGCCTAAGGTTTAGTTCTGACCGTGTAACGGACTATGATAAGGAAGGAAAAGGGAAAATAATAAAATGACTATTTGAAACACAGGTGTGGTTTTGGGAAGTTCCAGAGGTGCCTGGGCGGACGATTGAATCGCACAAAATATGTAGATTGTAAAGCAGATGTCTCACGATCTAATTTTTGGTCCAGATTTTTTACAAACCATCAAATTGGATCGTGTGAAATAAACGATTGTAATTGCACACAATTTCATCCTATATCTTTTATCCAATTGTATTGCGTGTAATGGAATGGAAACGTTACTACTTTTCTATAAAAAAAATATGAAATTGTCGTTCTCTCCTCGCGTGACCCGCTTGACGTAGAAACAAGCTTGCTTTCTCCGAACAGCTTCTTCTCTGTGCTGCCAGCGTCCGATCAGTGAACATTAATGAAAAAGGTAATAGGAAATATTAGAATCTTTGACTTTACAGGAATGCCAGCTATAACCATAATTGCAGCCGGCATGTTTCAGTAATTGAAAAGAATTACCAGAGCAACCAAAGTTCATCAGTTAATACCTCAATCCTCTATAGAAAAAGAAAACACAATATCCGTTGCAGTTGTGCACTCAACTGGATAGTGAAAAAATTGTGAATCTCAGTAATAGGCCTACACATTTTCTGTTCTATCAAGTTATGAATCATTAGTTGAATGTCTTACAAGCTCTAATTGATATTTTGGAGATCATAAATGAATTCTGAACACAGTTTGCAGATCAGTTATATTACCATATTTATTAGAATACTTAATAAACTTAATAAAACTATTTACCACCAAACTGCAGCCTTGGCCTATGGTAATGTTCCGCTAGATTGGCAGAGGTGTCTCGATGTCTATGTATTTAATTTTTTGGAAGAGGGGGATGTTTCCAAATATGAATAATTATGTAAGAAGTCATCTTATTTCCTCATCTACAGTCACCTGTAATTGTAAACAAGAAATATAATTAAGCCGCATTGAAAGTTGATTATATCTGGGTTGTAATTGGGAGACGAACAAGCAGTTCAGAAGATGTCCAATTGTTATGAAGACGGAAGAAGAAGAATTTTCTCAACGTCTGAAGAAGCAGATGAGATATCTTAAATTTTCTGGGAAGAAGATTCTTATTAGCCGAAGTGAAGGCAATATCTAGGTGAAGGAGACCCCTACAGAAAACCCCTGGTTATTCAAGCGGCCGGTACCGTAAAATTAGCTTAGCCTATTCAGAATCTTCACATTAGACAGCCGGACGGATTACTGGATCGACGACCAAAGCATGCTATTAAGGACAAACGATTTGGAATTATAGATAGGATAAAAATAGGAACAAGTAAGAACAATTATACAATGAATTAAACAGTAAAAATATCGATATTGGTGTAATAATCGAAACCAATAAAAACTTAAAAGACACGACATAGTTACATGCAATGGAGTCTCTGAAACCAGAAGAGCTTGCTATGGAGTAGCGTTGTTGATAAGTAATAAATGAAAAAAAGAAAGCAGTAACTAAAGTTATATGAATGACAAAATAGTTACATGTAAATTAGAAATAGAGAGGATAATATATAATATCTAACAGTAATAGGAGTGTGTGTCCTGAAGAGGGTAAAAAGGTTGATAGGCTACAAAAATATTCTACGACGAACTGCAAAATGAGCTCACCAAAGTAAACAAGGCCGACCATGCTATATAATAAGCGTAATAAGCGGGGACTTAATTGCAAGGGTTGGGAGTCATCCAATCTATGGGATATTGGCAGCTTCGGTGAACAGAATCTAATTGAAAATTGAGAAGAATTAAATCAGTTTGCTACGTTTAATAATTTGAAATTAACAAATACATTTTTCAGGAAGAAAGACGTTCACAAAAAGTTATAGATCACTTATAGACTATATTATTGTAAATAACAAATTATAAAAACAAATTCAAGATGTGAGGGTATACAGAGGATGCAATATCCACTCGGATCATTATTTAGTATGTTGGAACGATGATCTTATTTTAAGAATGGAAGAAAATTAATTCTATTACCCGGAAATTAGCTCAAGAAGGCTACAAAGTGTAGGCCTAGGCCTATTTGCTTCAAGAGGAGAATATAAAGCACTTGTACCACAGACGCTTAGAAGTATATCAAATGAAGTTACCAATACACTGTAACATTGAGGATAAATGGACCAGTATAAAGGAATGAATAAGGAAGGCAGCAAATAAAGTAGTAGGGAAGAAAAAGATGGAAAATCTAACAGTCTGGATTGCAGATGAAGAAGTAAAAGAAAAGAGAAAGCATATTTACGTTTCCTACAAGGAAGGAACTAGCGAAGAACATAGACGAATACGGAATTTGGCAAAAAACTGGTAAAAGAAGCCCACCAAGAGTCATGGTACCTATTTATAGCAACTGAAGAACATAATCTGCGTTAACGAAATGATTGCGCAAACTATGGAGGTATAAGTCCTCTTGACATCGCTTGTAAACTCTACGCTAAAATAGTGAACAATAGATTAAGGAGCTGAACTTGTTTACAAGAAGAAATTAGGATTTAGGAAGGGATGCTCTTGCAGTGATAATATTTTAGCATAAAATGAATTTTAGAAAAGACACACGAAGCCAATTTGGAAACACATATTGCTATATATTCAGCGCCTACATGTCCGTCCGTATGACTGTCCTAGTCAATATGGCATTTAGTTTTATTTTTTGTCCAAGGTCACGGGTTCGATCCAGGCTAACGTTGAGGCACAAAATTCCGGCAAACCGGCGAAAATCAGAGGCCCAATTGGCAGTACACTCGCAGTTAAATTACCATAAGACCAACAAAGCAATCATCGTTTTTTGGGAATAGGCATATTTTCTCTAACCTCTGAGCCGAGAAGATAAATTGATCTGTCTATCAAGAAATGCTTTAAATGAATTCCTAGAGATGCATTTAAATGCTGACCATAAAGTCGAAGTTAGCACACTAATGGAATCTGAGTACTTCTCCCTAAGTTGTTCATCTGCAACTTTATTACCAAAGATTTCTGAGATAGCAAACGATAAAACTGTACATGCATTACTGGAATTAACCCATAAACTACTTCATACTACAACATTATTGAGTGTAGAACGTGTGTTATAAGTGAAGTTAAATTAATTTAGATAACATCACATGGTAGTACTACTCTCGTGAGTTTATGATTCTGTAACTTTACTAACTGCTAGAAACACCGATTTATAAGAGAAAACTCTATACAGCATTTGCCTATAGCGATAAACACATAAACTATTACAAAAAAGTTATACTATGTAAATGTATTACCCATTGCGCTACAAACCGAATAGTGGCGGATTCAATCTCCGATGCCTAATCCTTTTTTATGCAACATGACTTTGGAGTCGACTCAGCCACAACAGAATGAAGTAGTCTATCAAAACCAATTCTGAAGGTAAAGGTGGCCGATGCATAATGCTGACAACATTACCACCTTCATACGCAGAATGTCTAAACACCTTGGAGCCTCAAATTTCTGGAACGCCTGTATAGGGGCCACTTTACTTTAAATGTATTAAGCAAACACTGTGAGACATTCATACGAGTGGCCACCCCCATCATGATTGGTTGAACCGCTCGTCTTCCACCAGAGTTCGAATATCTGTGGATCCATGTGGAATTTGTGGTAGACGAAATGGGGTCGAGGCACGTTTTCTCGGGAGCTCACGTTTCTCCTACCATATATAACTCCATCGTTAATCTATTCATCATAATATTGCCATTTGGTTGCAATAAAGGAAAAGAAACAAAACATTTATTTATTAACAATAAATGGTGCTACTTGGATAATTCCACATTCCCTTCTGGACACAGCAATCCATCAATCCGAATCCGGGAAACGGAATAATAATGAGGGGGAGATTGAAGGTGAAGTGGAGAGTGTTGGTGGATTGAGAGGGGGGAAAACCCCTAAGTTACAGCTTCGTCCACCACGAGTGACATTCTCTCCTTCATCGGGATTTTAAACATGGACCGCTTTCAAGCCAGGCTCACGAGCGATCGTGACGATCAGTTTACGTTTGCTCAAATCGGGAGAGGGAACGTGGAGTCTGAAGAAATATAGTTATCAAATGTGTAGTCAGAAAGGAAAGCGATCATAATGTCTTTAATCTGTGGAATCGGAATTCTGATGTAGCCTACGATTTAATTAGGTAGGCCCACACTTACTACAAATTCAAGTGCTGTGGTGCATTTTTATAGTGTGCATGGCGCTGAGGGAATGCATATCAGTACTCATTTGAAGAATCAAACCACACCTGGGCTATATCCAGAAAAATATGGATTTGCATTAGATGTAGGAAACTGGATACGCACTTCCACAATCTATTCACTTATTATACGAAAATAGTATATAGAAAGATCATGTTTAGGATAGAGAGAGTCATGACTTCACATGCTTTAGAATGTTATGTAATTTCACTATCACATCTAAGTGGAATTAATTTATTTCATATTATGCCGTACATTTAACTAGCAGACGAACGTTGAAAGATCCTCAAATATGTGGTCTCATTCCATTTTAACAATTCTGTGAAGCAGTTTACACAGGTTCTGGAGAGAACGTATATTACCATATTGCTTCTGTGCACAAAGAGAATAAATTCAGTTCTCTCATGATACGGGAAGAACAATGCTTTTGTCGGCTTCGCAGAGAGTATTATGTAGAAGTAAATATTGTAGCAATATTTCCGTGTGAATTACAGCCTCTGTAGGGTTCAGACCTCTTCTCCAACCCTCAAAGGATGATAATTCCATATTCACTTTTAGCATTAATATTTGAAACCTATTTTGCAGACGATCTAGTTTTATGATTAGTTCCTGACTCTTGGGATATAACTTATGTTAGAGTACAGTTCCATAAATGATTGTTACATAAAGAATAAAATGAATTTCGTTACTTTATTTCATCATCTTCGGGTGCTACAACCAGCTAGAAGAAGAAAAAACCGCGCACGAAATACGTTATGGACTGGAGCACATTTTGGTAATAGTGGGGTCAACTTATCTCTCGACCGCTGCTTGGAGACAGACTGCTTCTGCGTTGGATTGGGAAAGGGACTACCAGGGTGTCCACTGGTCGGGAAAATCCGGGAATCCGGGAATTTCGTATGGTCGGGAAAATCCGGGAAAAGGCAATGAATTTGTTAAAAAATCCGGGAAAATTCGAAAAATTTGTGGCCCACATAAAACAGTTGAAAATGAATACATCTACCTATTGCGATTGGTACCATGTCATGACTCATGACTAGGGACCGGATTTTTAGGTTTTTAAAAACACAGTTTTAGGTTTTCCAATAGGTAAAATAGTTTTTTTTTAGGTTTTTTGTCAAAAATATCGTTTTCGGGTAGAATAATTGGTTTAATGAATATTAATGTGCTACACAGGATTCAATACATAATACTTGTAAGGTTTAACTTAACAAAATTGACTTAAATTTGTGTAAACTTGCTTTAGGACAATATTATAGACAATTGAAGAAAGAAAGCATAAACAATCAAAATAAGCAGTAATAAACTCGATTTCATTTGTTTCGGCATAATTAATACATCTTCTTAAACCTCACACTGTGACCACTCAGTATGAATAAAAGGGTAGTAAATAAAGGGGCCAACAAGCGCTTTAAAACACGGAAATCTATACCCTTGTTCATACACGGCAACAATGGTTGTTCGTACGAATATTTGAAAAGGAATAAACCGGTACTCTTACACTTTCTCTCTTGATACTGTCCATCCTAGACGACAATGGGTTGAACGAAACGCTGGTGGTATTAATTTCAACCCGACAAAAATTGTCTCCCCACAAAATATCGATTTCTCAACTGAGAAATTTAACAAAAAAAGACAAAAAGTAGCCTAAATTAGATATTTTAGGTTATATATCCCGTTTAGGTATATTTAGGTTTTTATACCCCATTTAGGTATTTTTAGGTGCCACAGAATTAATGTGGGTGAATCCTATGGTCATGATTCGAAAAAGTGTATGAGCGCTTTTTGTTTTGGAAGTAAGGAAAAAAATAGGTAAAAACCTAAGAATCCGGTCCCTACTCATGACATTCGAAAAATTCTTTCATATCTTTACGTTTCATGTCTCCCTAAGTAAGAAACCACCGCCCTTCAATTTTTGTTTGTATATAGGCCTATATATTATTTATAGGCTATATATCTTTACATGCTAGCGACCGTAATTTTGAAGATATTAGAACCAAATTTTACTATGTCATTTCTAGGCCCAATAGTTCTGACAAGTTAGTTAATGAGCAATATTGGTCCAAGGGGGGGTCGGGGGAGGGGGTTGGAATTTTGAAAAATTTATATCTCGTCCCCTATGAAGTATAGAGGGAAACTTCGTTTGAATAATTTATAGTACTCCCTGTGGAGTTGACAGTGACACCAACGATTCGGGGTTTTGGGGGTAACGAGTGGGGGTGGGGGATGGAAATTTAAACAATTTGAAACCACGTCTTGTGGGGTATCGTTGAAAAGCTCTTGATGAGTACTCTACAAATCAATAACTAGTTTCTCAATAGCTCTCATATAAGGCGAGATTTGAATGTTTGAAAAACAATAACACTTAAAAATATACCTCAGCCTGAAGGGCTGCCGAAAGGAATTTGTGAGGACCTACTAAGGATAAAATTACCAGTGTAATAGAGTTTGAAATATTAAAAATAATAGTTACACACCTTTAGAACAATAATGCATGGCAAAATCAAAAATAAATAATATAATATAATATCAATTTAAAACGTAATAAAGAACTCTCTTTTTATAAAAAAGATTTCAGATTTATTTATATTTCATATGGTGCATTGTACACTTTGATATTGCTGTGATAAAATAATTCTCTGTAAAAAGGAGTTTAATATGAAAGTTACGGCTCAATGAAAAAGGAGTATTATCCTCAAAGAACATTGTGACTACTGTTCAGTTATGTTGATACCTTGAGTTTGATAGAGTTATTATGACTCTTTAAGAATTATTATAATATCTTTAATTTTGACTTGTTTACCGGCTTTGCTAATTTTATTCATTGCTGATCTTGCGCAAGGCCTCCCAGAATGTTATATCCTTTTCTTGTTGTCAAAACAAATGATTGTAGGCTCTTCCTCTTTTCCGAATTCAGTTCAACATTTATTTTAAATTACTATTTTTATTATTTTAATTAACCAATAATTATGAATATACTTTATTTATCCTCTCATCATATGACTGTCAGATTTTTTCTCAATCTACGTTTTTTCTTTTAAGAATATCATTGCTGAGTCGTTCATGTTTTCTTCACCAATGGGAGTGCGTTTTTAATCATTGTTGAATAGCGCTAAATAAGCAAGTATTAACGTTTCGTTCAGTTCACAATAACTATTTAATGCTACTCTTAAGGATAGTAAAGAAGAAGAGTACTGCACAGTGACAATAAATTAAACCAAAAGCACTTCGAAATCTACCTCCGCCTGTAGGCCTTCCTAAAGGGATTTTTTTATCTTCTGCCAGCTTCCAAAAAATCTCGGCTGCTCTTGGAGATAAACTTTTCCTGCCAAAAATTGCTTTCTTCTTATTTTTAGCAGAAGATTTACAACCATTTCTACAAGAGTTTCAAGCTGACACTCCTGTGGCCCCTTTCCTACATGGTGACCTCCTGAAAATGTAAAAAAGTTTATGGAAAGAGTTGTGAAAAACGAGATTCTAAAAAGGACTTGTCTTCAAGACATCGACCGCAACAAAATTGAAAATTTAAGAACCCACGATGTTGACCTTGGTTATGGCACAAGGATTTAGACGTGTGTTAATGTTTCGAAGGGAGTGCAGAGACTGTCTGTAATATATTGTTGACAAGCAGATTGAGAAGTCACCTTTGAAGTACCCCTTAACTCAGGGATTGTCTTTTATGAGTCCAGACAAAATCGTCTTCACTGCAGAAGAGGCTGTTTCACAGATGGTATCGACAATGGATATTTTGATTCAGTCGAGTTTGATTACTCTCTCTATAGCTCAGAATGCAGATCATGAGTATAGGGATCTTATTTCATGGAAAATCGAAGTAGTTATGTTCAAATCTTACTCTAAAAACACAAGGTTGGACAAATGCTGGATGAAAACCTTGATAGTTATGACACTCCTAGTTTAAGGAAAGTAGTTTGTTTATTACTTCCAATTTCACATGCAAATGCTTCAGTGGAACGTGGCTTCTCTGCTTCTTTCCATCAATAAAGGTATGATTCTCTCTATGAGAAATGCCAATGCAAGATACAAAGAAGCACTTCAAATTAATAAGTTGAAACGTACAGGAGAAGACAAGACGAAAGCAGAAAAAAGGAAATCAACTAGAAGAAAAGAAACAGACTCATAGAGTAGAGCTGCAGCTGCTCTAGATGAACAAATTAAGTTGCTGAAGAAACAATAAGTGGGATTAAAGACTTCTATACAATAATAGGCCTATATGAAGGTATATTTAATCTATTTTACTGTTCCTTACTTTTGTATCTGTTATAGCCTAAGTAATTATTGTTTGCAATTACTTTTGTTACTAAAAGTTTTTCTTATTTAAAGTATCTATAATCCTATCATTTTTCTTACACAGTTATTAGAAAGTGTTTCATAGTCATATTTTGGTCGGGAATTTCTGAAATGATCAATGAAAATCAGGGAATAAATCGGGAATTTCTTCAGCATTACTTGGTAGACATCCTGAACTCGGGCTAGAGTACTGTTTACCTGGTGATTACGAGTTTAAAATGCGTTAACTCCTCCTTGTCAATACAAAGTGTAAAATTAAAAAAATAATAATAATGAAATATATTTCAACGAACCTACGGTCACATTCAGTGATCAAGACATTAAGAGAAAAGTAAAACACGATCACTGAAGATGACCACAAGTTGGCTGAAATAGATTTTATTTTTAATATTGAACATTATATATTGACAAGGCGGAGTTACCGCATTTTAACAGAAGACGTCAGTATGGCTCAATTTTATCAACATTGTGGAAATTACGATACTTAAAATCTACATGTTACCAAATTAACCTGCAAGTTTTAACTGCTCACGCGACTAAAGCCACTTAACAAACAGGCATGTTCTATAAGGCAGCGTATAACATATTTATTGTACGTGTTGTTGTGAGACCATCAGTCTCTAGCAACGCTTGAAATCACCTAACACTCTTAGCGGAATCAGACAATTGAATGAAAACCCGAAGACAATTTACAGCAGCTTTTCATAGTGCAAAATTCAAGGGATTAAAAAATATTATCAGGTTACATAAAAACACTTGGTCATCTTTTGAAAGCTTCAAATCAGCTTTTCAATCTTCATTTTCAGATCGTATGTTATGGAATAATTTACGTACTGTAAACGTTAATTTCACATCGAAAACGAGATCAGGCTACTGGGAAGAATTGCTCTAGAGGAAAATATATTAATAAGGGAACTGCAAGAAAGGAAAAGCTGTATAATATAGGAACATTCTGAAGGAAAATAGGTAGGCCTGAAAACATAGTTTATTTTTATTATTGGTCAATTTATCACCAAAAACAGAAATAGGAAAATCTTCTAGTGAAATTATATCTCCAAACAAGCTATCCTGCATAACCTACATAGCGTATTTATCATACATACGTTGTGTAGTATAAACTTTTTAGGAAACCATTCCGCATTAACTGCTGCAATTGAAAATGTTTCACTGCACATAAAATACATTATCTTCCAGTCTTCATTGCCAGTTATTTTTCATAGCCTCCTATATAAATCTAATTATGAGCGAACAAAGGTCATTCTCTTTCCGCAGTATTATTTAACATAATTTAAAGCCGGCTACTATAAATGGTAATGAGAACCTATATATTAAAAATAACAGTGGTGCAGATGAATTTCCCACTTCATAGAGAATAATAAACAGTAACAGCCAGTGAATTTTGTATTACACCAAATTGTTCATCTAAACAAAGACCATAAATCCAGCACGAGCTCGCGCACGCTTGGAGAAACTGTGACTTGATACCATGGAGTATTATCTCGAAATAAATACAGTGTAATAATAAAACCGTGCGAGTTACGGCTGGCAAGCGGGTGCCTCATGGATTTAATTCAGGTCACCATCGCCAGCAGTTTCCTTTTAATTAGCACCCGTACCATCATTAAACACACACGAGCCTATACATCAAGCTCTGTAAGAAAAAAAAAACTTCCCCAAAATACCCTTCCTTTCCCCATTAATTAGTTTCCAATCGTGGAAACCTGGAGACCATGATAACTAGGCCTACTTGCATAAAACAGAATATTAGGTACAATTACATACATATAAAAACATGTTTAACTTTCATATCAAGTTTTATTTTCTAAACGTACAATGACAACTTAGCTCATGAATCATCGAAGATTCCAGTATAAGAATAGGCTATGTGAAATTTCAACCAATCGCAAGTGTCTATTGTAAACATTTTATCGCTTTCATTTTGTCGCACCTAGGTTCAGTTGTATTTTTAAAATGTAAATTCACAAGGATTGAACACCGAAACATCTTCATACATGGAACTCCTTTGATGAGAGATAATTAACCAATAATAGGCTATTGAACACAGCGAATGGGTATATATAAGCTGGATGCAAGTAAAAGGAGATATGAAAAGAACGTATAATTAGATGTGTAGTAAAGAAGAGTTTGAATCTTGTGTAATACAAATTTAATTTTAATAACACAATCATTCATTTAACATTATTAGTTTTTTAAGTATATATATATATTTTAATGAAAAAGAAAATTTAAAAATATCGAATTTAAAAGAATACTTATACTGTTGATATTCCAAGGTTTATAGATTATATTGTTCATATTATGTTTGCAAATAGATAGGAAAAAGAATCACTCAAAAATGTTGCCATTTGTAAAAATTATCACGGAAATGGCATTTTAGTGCACGAAACATGGCTGCCATTTTGTAACGTTAAAACCAATAACAGTAACAGTTTGATTAATTTTGAAAATAGTACGCATTTGTAGAAGTAGTCAATAAAGAGTATGTCAGATTGCAAGATTGTAGAGCAATTCATTGCTGAGAAAAATATAATGAAGTTCACCTATTTCTTACCTATGGATTTCACCGAAAGCTGTATGTCCCCCCTTAAGTACCTCGAGAGGTTTAATCTCTTTGGATAACTCGCTTCATCATCCGGGTCTTAAACTGAAAGATAAAATATGCATCTAACAACCACATTCATTTAAATGATCCCCCCTTATCAAAGTTAAAAGGGATAAAACGAACTTAGCAGATAAAGACACTTTTTTTCTATGATAGTGTTTTTTTAATCCATTTCCCGTTCATGCTATCATAGTGGAAACTCGAACTTCCTACATAACCTATTTGCGTATTTTATTTCCCACACAATTGCGTTATTATATCAAATCGTGTATAGTAAAGATTTTCATTACATGTCCAGGCGACTTCAAGGGAATAAACCATTAAGATTACTTGAACCAAAAAATGTTACAACTGCTGGAGCTAAGCACTGTTCAAGTTTTGGCCCAAGACTATTCAATTCATTTATTACCAACCATCCTGATCTAAATAGCTTAAACAACAAACAATTTAGGTCTAAAATTAGAAAATTTATATAATTATTACTTCTGTTATCTACTAATACTGTTATAACATTTTTCATATTAAACTTTAAAATTTGAATAGAACTTAATTTCTTTGTTTTTTACTAAAATTGAACAAATAAATTGTTATGTATTATTATTGTATTACCTCGTACCTTTGTATTGTAAATAGAACATGTTCTAACCTATTATACATCATTTTTGTCATACTTCTCCAAATTATGTATTGCTTAAGTAATTGTTTAGTATAAGTTTTTTTTTTTTTCTATATATTGAACTGAACCACCCCCGAACACAAGCTCTGCTTCTTCGGGTGGTGTATCAACTTTTGTATTTTTCGTGTAATTTGGAAAAATAAATTGTAATTGTAATTGTAATTGTATAAAAGTCGGTGTTTCTTTATGTTAATTGATCTGACCAATTCGGTCTCGGTTTCCGCTTTCCAAAACACAACTTACTCTCTCATTGTTATCACTATCCTCAGTTCTTCCCTTGCTTTAATCAATTCACACGAGTTATTGTTTACGGTAATTAGATCTTGCAATCGCGCGTTTCGCTCCACGTGGATTTGACGAGTAGCTGTCACAGGACATTCTTAGATTTTGATTGTCTGAGGTAACTAGCTGATTGATGCGGTAAAATAATGAGCATGGGTTGAGCTGTCGGCAAACTTTTCCTCCTAACAAAGGAAGCCGCCCGGCCATGCAATGAATAACTGGACTTTAACCAAAGTATGCTATAACTAGACAAGGAATGTAATCATATTGGGCAGTTGAGGTTTAGAATATTCCAGTCTTACCTATCGGTTTGGGTAGTGCAGTGGACATGGCGCTTGCTTTCTGTACTCAAGGTAGGGGGCTCGATCCCAGCCCAGGTCGATGGCATTTATGTGCGCATAAATGTAATAGGTCTATATCTGTAGATTGGCAGTCTTGTTCAAGAACTCCTGCGGAAAAATATTAGCCACACGGGCAACGTTCATAGGCCTAAGTTAAAGTACAAACCCGTCATTAAATAAACATATAATCTACCAATCAACCAATCTTTCCTGTGTCCGTTTTTTCCTTGCTTCCTCTGCCCTTACCACGGGTACCCTAGGTAGAGGAAGTATTGCGTTCGACCCGAAATTCAAAGTTGAGTTCCCCTGAGTTCAAAAGTACTATTTTCAGAAACATGTCGGTGTGTGTTTCTGTATGTGTGTGTGTCTATGTGTCTAATGAATAGCCTAGCTCCAGAACGAAAAATCGTATGGAAACAACAGTTTGTATTTTGGTTAGATACGAAGATTGGCGACGACATTCTCTTTTAATTCCACTTTGTATCTCTTCGGGAATGCGGTGTGGTGTGCTAACGACATTCTCTTCATTTTTACAACCAATTTGTACGAATAGAATGTCATACGTAATATATTATACTAAGAGGCATGCCTTTCATTTGGGCAGAGGAAGTTAAATGATACCCAAAATATTTAATACTGAGTTAAGATCTGTTTCACAATAGCTCACTACGACTCGACCTACTGCGCTTGAGTAACGTAATAGATGTATCGATCGCCGGCAATATTAAAATAGTCACTAATATTTTAAAGTTGATACTCGAGTAACTAGACCACCATCTCGCAACAGGTTTTCGTATGTATTTACTTGACACAGAAATATTTTCACGTTTTTTTTTCTTATCGCAGAAAAAAGTATATGCTGTACTTTATTCAAGCTTTACGTGCTTTGGAGAATCTCAGAAATTTCATCCCCGATTCTCCAATGATGCACACTTGTTCTGCAATGTTATTTTATTCAGAATCGCCTGTTTACGGTTATCATTGAGTAAAATAAATCTGCATAGTATGTTACGATATTTTTTCAGGAGTCAAACTTCCTCTGTTGTCAATTAGGAAAAGTTTGTAGGCCAAAAAATTATTTTTCAAATCACTCGACGTCACTGACGATTACAATACAAAACCTCAGAACATTCATCTGGCAAAAAAGACAGGTTCCACCTAATTACTCGTTGACTGATTGAACCTTATGCCAGGGATCCAGTTGAAAACTTTTTAGCAAACTTTGTGTAGCCTATCGGGAAACAGGAATGCATAAGACTTTGGAACACAGAGGCAACTGCTTGCAAGTTCAGGTCATGTCCGAATACTGAAATTATTTTAGTTCATATTTTTATATGTATATATATGAAATATATAAAATAAAGTGTTCCATATACAGACAATAAAGACCCATAGACTTCTTGGAGGTTAATGCTGATCAGCCTGAGGCAACGGCCGCTTTACCCCAGAATGCCTCTCGGCACTAATTTCTGTTAGAGGTTGAATCGATCCTAGGGCCAATTGAAAAATCCCATTGACATCAGAAATAAAACCCGCCACCTTCCGGTTTGTTGTATCACGGCATACTCTCATATGAACTATGTAGCCATCTTATACAGGGTGTTAAAAATTTCGTTTACAACGTTTCAGAGATGATAGAAGAGGTAAAAACAAACATTTTATTTGTGTGACAAAACTTTGGCATATGCGCCGTTTATTGTGTGGCCTACATAAGTGTTAATTGCAACATTGGAATTTTGTTCGTATTATCCAGAAGGAACGAGATCAATTGTCGTTTTATAGATGGTGTCCAAACTGCCGTTCATTGAAGGCACTGCACAACTGGTAACTTCGTACTATGGACTGTCTGCAACGCTCAAAAAGGCCAACATTGTCTCAAATAGCATGTGCAGCTTCAACATTGCGAGCAACTAATTTTTCTGCCGTATTGATCGGTGTCTCATACACTAGAAGTTTCATGTCTCCCCACAAAAAGAAATCCAGTGGAGATAGGTCCGGTGATCGAGGTGGCCACCACGGTACCGCCCCACCCTTGCCGATCCAACGATTGGGGAATGTAGCATTTAGATGGTTCCTGACACGACGATCAAAGCAGTAAAAACAAAACTAATCGGTGCGTGTTGTGACGGGAGTTAAGCCATCTACCCTTAAGTCCATCTAGCGGTAAAACGGAGCATATGCCAAAAGTTTATCACAGAAAGAAACTGTTTGTGTTTACCTCCTCTATCATCCCTGAAACGTTGTAAACGTAATTTTTAACACCCTGTATAAACAGGGTGAATCAGAAGTGTACCGAAAAACTCTCACAATTTGTTCAGGGATGAGAATATTATAGGAGAACAGAGACAATAATCTGTGGTTCATGAAAGCTTATATATCTATCTAGTTCAGGGATGTTTACTGAGTGTTTTTTTCCGTTAGCTCAATATCGAGTAATTTCATTGATTTCATTTCTAACCTAACTACCTTCGTACAATCCAAATTACATGCTGTTTAAAGTAATTGTTCAAAATGTTGACCCCACAAACTTCACAGCGACGCCTCATGGACTGTCGCACACGCTCTAGCATCCCAGGAGATTGGAGCACATCTTTGCAACCAGTACCCATGTACACTAGGCTCTTCATTTCTTCTGGGGTCACACACATATATACATATATACATATATATATATATATATATAATATGCACAAGAAATTAGCATTTGCATATGTGTAAATGCATTTTTTAAAATCTGGGCCCTAATAATGACTTCTACGAAATTGCTTTACTAAGCAATTCCAGACAGTACAATCTGCGTACAATTTCATATCTGAGAACTAAACCCACTTCTTCCGTGCAATTCCTGTGAATAGTACTGCTTAGCTTACAATCCCATAAATGAAAACCGACTTTTGGGACTTGAAACTCTAGAATGAAGATTTGTCTTGATTTTCCTCCGAAAAATCTAATTAACATGAATGAATGAATGAATGAATTGCTTTTATTGTTAACAAGAAAAACTATATTTTTTCGTTACATGAGCCCTTAGGCTGTCCATGCTTTAACTGTGCACAAGCAAAATGTACCCTAAAATTAACACTAAAAACACACAGACGAACCGTTAAAAACTAGTAAATATACAAACAAAACTCCACACACACACACACTCCCCACAAAAATAGCACATACACCAGCAATACCCTTAAACACACCAACCAAATATATTTTACATATTATCCTATAAACAGCCGTCTACCCCATCGGAATACTCCCCTTACTCCCTCGGTCCCACTCCCTTGGCCAGTTCCACCCTAAGCTGCCTTACTTTGGACATAAATGTCCCCACCCCCCAATAAATCTAGTGTTAAGCAGCAGATCGTATGTGAACAGCTGACCCCTACAAGAAGCAGTGAAAGACTCTGGTAGATGACGTTGCCTCATTGTTTCCGTGAATGTACACTCTGCCAAAATATGGTGTGAAGTTTCTCCTGCCCCACAAAGCGGGCATATTCTCTCCCCCTCATCATTTGTAATTTTAATTGCCCGCCAAGCTCCTAGATGGAACCAGGCTAAACCAAGTCTTTCCTCTTTATTCGCCCCATACAAGTAAGTCTGTGTTCCCCAATTTGTCTTGGTTAACGTTTGGATCTCCAGAGTGACTTTATTCCTGCATTCCGCTAATGTCACTTGTTTGTCAATGTTCACTGCTGCTAACGTATACATGCGTCACTTCGAACAATAATTATTATTTAAAGCAGAGATGTGGGACTAACAGTGTATTGCTTTATGTAAAATGTAAGGATTTTTATTATCTATGGAAGCCAGCTATTCCACTGATTAAATTTACATAGTTTATCTTGGTATGATATAATTTAGATATTATATATACACCCGTACAAATTCAGCTCTCAAAGGGTTTAGATAGTTCATTACTAAATATTCTAAGATGCTTCAAAATTCTTATACCCGTACAAATTCAGCTCTCAAAGGGTTTAGATAGTTCATTACTAAATATTCTAAGATGCTTCAAAATTCTTATACCGTCCTTGGTACTATGAAATAGTGGTATGCCGGTAAGACCGAGAGATAAACGACTCATTTGTGACAACGCCGGATACTTCTGGAGGATAAATTATTCATTGAATTATGGGTGTGACTACTAGTATGAACAAAATTGTAGATATCTTAAAGTGTTCAATAGTAGGTCAGATCATCAGTTTTATGTTCTTATTTCTTTCCTGCTGAAATCTCGTTACATGTGATGTATCAAAGGAAGGTGTAAGAAGATCCCATGTTATTATTATCCTTGTATTAATAGCAAGACGTCTGATCTCTGGAAGCCCTTCCTAACAAGCATCAGTACCTTGTTATAGTTCACGATTATCAAGTGCATTCACGTTGGCAGTAAACGAGTGAAGTGCTAATGGGAAACTGCTGGTGTTGCCAACATAACGCTACTAGCAGGGTAGCGATAAAAATATCTTCCCCGAAAGCGTCTGATTAAATCGCGTTGAGAGATGGATTCTTAACTGAGCCGAACCAATGTCTACGTCACTGATGTAAGAAATGGTAAAAGAAGTGTCATGAAGTAGGAAAAGACCAAATCTCACCAAAAATTGCACTAATATTTTCTAATATTCAAAGTTTCAATTCTGCATCACTACAAAGAAACCCAAAGAGTGTGTGCTTGCGAATGTGATGAGCATGTGTGTATGAGAGAGAAAAGTGACATGGCGTGGCCTACAGTTTAAAACCTTTCTCAAATGTGGACATGCCTCTTAAGATTATTAACAGATTAATTATGCAGTTCCTCGTCACTCGTGGTGATGAGGCTAATCGCCCATGGTGAAAACCTATTATTTTCGGCTTAGGACTTTTGCATTTTACCCCATTATTGTGATATGGCCTGTCATGATTATGGGTTACCAACTGCTGAAGCAGACTTAGAGCAGTCTGGACCATATAGCTTGGAATTCACATGGAATTCGAATCACGATGGCCCTCCTATATAGTTAAATTAATAGGAATGTCAGAGGTTAAAATAATATGATGATGATGATGATAATAATAATGTTTGTTTATTGCCGTGACTTTTTTGCAATGTAAGCTACAGCAACGTCATAATTCACCATAATCATATACAGTATTTGAAAACTATTAAAATTATAAAATTCTTGTACGCAACCGGTAAACTATATATAGGGTTTGCTGATGGGATTATCCTCTTAAATGCATTGAATGAAATATTCTTAATATTTTCCGAGAGTCTTTTAAAAAGTTTCAGACCTACATTTCATAACTGTTCACTATAAGTTATTTACATTTATGAAAATATAAGTTCGTTCTTTCACGAGTAGGATAATTATGAAAACTGTACCACTGAACATAGAAATTAATGCAATTTTTCACCTAACTATGTCAATTTAAGGCAAACAGTGACGTTGATGTTGAGCAAAATGTAGTTTACAGGGGAATCTTCCCAAACTGCTCTGTTTTGCGGAATAAAAAGTCTATTTGCTGATGGTTGATAGAATCCCTAGATGAGATGGTTCTGTTTATGCCTATATTATACTAGTTATAGGGATTGGACTGAAAATATACTGTTTTAAGCACTCTTAGTGTCGGTCTTCCGTCTGAAATAAGTCTGAGCTAGGTTTAGTGGTGTCACAGGCTGCACATTAGGCTGAAAAGCTAGTGTGGTATGTTAACTCATTTAATCCTGGCGATATAATATATATATAACCATACCCGTTTTAATTTCCTTAATTTCCCATAAGTTTATTTAAAGACCCTTTGCACGAGGATTCTGGAAAAATATGTTTGCTTTCATTTCACATAGCCTACGTTAACTTAACTCTCTCAGTCGGAATCTTGAATAATAGTGAGATTCTTCGGGATGTAAGCCATGTTCAATTGACGTATTTACCATATTTCCTGAAGTTTTGTTCCCAGCTGCGGGGTATCTATTAGTGGTAACTATTTCCTCGCTTATAAGTCTCAAAAAATGAGCTTGTGTCAAGTAATTATAAGTGACGAAATAGATGTCACTGATAAAGTTACACGCACCTGGGAACGAAACATTTTGAAAAATATACGCCGATTGAACACGATTTACATTCCGGAAAAGATGCCTACTACTGTTTTTATTAATTAAGATGTTATTCTGACATAATTATTATGACTATAATAAGTATAATTAAAAGTAAATCATTTATGAGCTATTAACATTTATATCTTAATTGATTGTGTAAATGTAAGATCCGTTATTGTGCATTAATCTTAACGTAAATTAGGATAAAATACATACGTAAATTTATGTTGTAATTTTAATTGTTAAAAATAATGATTTACAGTTTTTTCTATATGTTTTGATCAGTATTACCTCGCATCATATTGACCACATTGCAGCTCAGTCCTTTCTTCTTCCAATGAAGTCCAGAGATATAGCCATCGAAGATACGCCCATCCCTCCTGACTTGATGCACCCTGCTAAGTAAGTACTTTTTAATGTTCTCAAGACCTGACAAGGAAAACCAAATTACGATGTCTGAATTAAGAGTAAAGATAATTCTAGGTTCTGTTATACAAAGCTACTATCTCTCAAATAGCTCCCGCCACATTCGAATTTCGAAGAAAAAGCTTTCATCCATGAAATGTTACACGATATGAATTCTCAATTTACAAATGAAAGACTTTCACTGTGGAAACCCGTTGTAAATGCTTCGAAACTTTTGCCACATTATCTGGAAATGTTTCATTTAGTGACATTCGTTTTAATTCAACGAGGAAAACGCTTTTTTTTTTTTTTTATGGCTGCACGAGAATTTCAAACAAATAATGTTGAAAGACAGATGAGATGCTAGATAATTTAATAGTACGGTTAACAAAATTACAGACTTTAGCGTTTCCGAATATGTTCCTATGTGCAAAAGCTCTATATTTAAGACAATGGAATAATGGACTTCGCATATTAATTTTATCCTAGGAAAAGACCGCGTTTGAGGGAGGGGTTGAACATCCCTCTCCTGCCATTATAATGTAATCAACAGAATTACGACTTCCGTGACTCGAGTATATAAGTTTCTATCTACAGGTCATGGTGTTTTCTATCAAATATTAAAATGCAAGACCAAACTATTGCAGCGTCGTGACTTTTAATACAATATATGGTTGCTCAGTCAAGACGAATCCCGTCTCTCGTCTTTACGATCGTCGCATTCAATTTTATAGCATTCTTCTTTTCTTCTGCCATTTCTTTTCGTCTCTTCTCTTCTCTGGCTTCCTTCAAGAGGGAAACTTTTCGAATTAGGTGTCAGGCATCCTCGCGGAGTTTAATTCCGTGGGCGTTCATTTGTTACGAATGGCAGGCAGTCAGGCAATGTAATCTAGAAGGCTGAGTCTTCCTATAACCTATTGAAAACATGTGAGTTTCGGATATAGGATTCTGACAGGATAGCCTTCGAATTCTAGAGAGAGAGAGACTTAATCAATGTGCTGGATGAATTCTAAAAGGAGCGAGAAGAAAAATCAGAGCAATTGTTTGCACAAGCCTATGTAACAAATGTAACAGAATACATCAAACGAAGACCTCGTTTATGTAATGTTTTGTCTTGCTACTTGAATTCTTTTACATCTAACAGCGTGCATGCAGTTAGGTTTCACATTGTACGTAACTTAATTATAGAAATGGGATAATCTACTTCTATTAGAATTCTCCTCTATTTTTACAAATCCAGGGCCCTGTTTCATAGCACTTTTATACTAATATTATTAGAAATTAAATAGGTAACCTGATATGATAATTACAATCATGATATGCAGAAAATAAGTTATTTTTGTAATCAATCTCCAAGTTAAGCTCCAGAATGATTAATTAAGCAGGGCTTGCGGAAAAACAAAAGTCTAAAGTTTCATTTTTTACCTTAATTCATACCACCACACAGAAATTCCGTTCACTTCAGCCAATTCTGTTCGCAGGCAATTATAAAAAATACTCCTTTTCCAAATTCTCTTTTAGAAGTTTAGCCGTAATCGTGCTAAATTTTATGATAATCCTACAACATTCGCTATTACGTAAACTAGTGTAATTCTGAAATAATTATATAAATTTTAAGGAAATACCGAATATGCTGTATTTAAATTAAATTCATTTATCTTACTCTTAATCAGATTTAATTATATTTTACTCTTAGGATTTTTTAATTACTCGTGTGTAAGCTGCTGTGTCCTTTTGATCAAGCTTTAAAGTAAAGATTGCTACCCGGAATATATTTGCCTAATAAGGTGACAGAGGCGATAGGGGATTTATCTCCGAGACTTTGGGTGTTCAAATCCCATGTCTTGCCTGTGTGACAGAGGTTCTCGAAGTTTCACTAACTGGCATGTGCGAGTGCCGATTTAGAAATCCCTCGCTCTTGATGTGAGGAAATGTAATAGATCTAATGAATTTCAAAATTAGCCCGAAAGCATATAGTATAGAAATAATTAATTTGTTGTAATTAATTGACTGACGAGACGTGAAAATGATCAATAGGATCAAATTGATATTATTGTTGTTATCGAAATGCATAAAGAAATCCAGTAAGAGGATTTCACTTCATAAAGAAGAGTCTTAATTCCACTACCCGTTCAAACATGAGAGGTTCTGCTTTATTGCTACAAAAATGGAAAATAATAGCCATTGAGCATCTCCTTTTTAATTAAAAGTTTTTTTTTCGTATTTTTGCTTACAAAAATAGATCTTGTTCGTCTCGTGCTTTGTGTTTTAAATAATAATGCTCACTCTCAGACTATTATAATTACCTAATAGAACAATAAAGATAAAAGTTTCTCGTTTTAAAAACAGAAACTTAATCTGCATATAGCCTAGTTTTTGTTCTTTCTTTTTCTCTTCTCTAAAGAATAATTTATCTAAACTGTGTTCCTGTATGTAGCAAACACATTGTCTCCTTTTTTGCTAGGATCTGAGGAAAGCAGAGTCAACATGGTTTTACACTCTACTGAAACCTTATCTTTGCGAAATTATTATTTTTTCTGGGACTCTCTCGGAAGTTCTCGTAGATTTACTGCAGAGGACCACGTTATAATTACAAAAGCAAGCAAACAACCGGATGTATAATTGTGTCAACCTTACAACGGTCACTAGTGGTCCAGATTGCTTTCCTCCACTGGAGGTACACTGAATTATCTTTATGGCACTAAATTGCTAAGTCACTATCGTCGCTCTAGTTGCTAACTTGTGTTTTCCGTCTTCAGATAAATATTATTACCTCATCTTGTGACGTTACAAAGCTCACCGAAGTTGTTTGTTGTTTGATGTTTTGCTTTTTGCACAAAATGAGGTTGAGATAAATCGTGGGTTACATTATATAGCGTGAATTGTTTACTCTGAATGGAATGTCCAAGATTATGTACCTACAGTTTCATTATTTAACTTCTTCATGTAATTTAGGCTATGTATAGCCGCCTGTAAAACAGATGGACCGATCATGGATCGTTAGAAAATTAAAGTTCTATTGAGCGGCTCCCAAATATAAACTGTAAACGAAGTTGTGGTCATTGCTGTGACGTTTGTTCATTGATAGAACGTTTCCGTCTTTTGTACCGAAGATTCGGAGCTCGCTTTCCGTTAATTCGTTAATAAACAATGCTATCCTAGTTTTTACTTCCTGAAATAAGCAGAAATAAATAACTAAAAATATTATTTTCTTAACACAAAAACGAACAATGACATAACCAAAACAAACTTGCTAGGTAGGCCTGCAATAATTCTTGTAGAGTTTTTTTAATTATAATCCTCTATCTTTCGTATACGTTTCCAGCTTGTTCTTGTCGAAGACGCAGAAAATATTTTGTATTTATATTATAATTAACCACTAATAAAATATAAAAATGTAAGCCTACGTACAGCTCCCTTCTCAGAAAAAGTCTCGGCGCGCAATTCAGTAAGTAATGGTTTACTGTACTGCTCGTTTGGGTCTAGTTATACTTCAGATGAAATTTCCCTGCAGTGTAATTCTATGTAGATGAAGTGCTAAAATCGATACCGATAACATTTCCTCAGTGGCTGTCAGTTTTACTGTCTGAATATGAAACGTGAAGCATACAAAGTTAATTCCAGGCCGCCTTTCTGTTATGCATTACTTTACCTCTTAAACATATATCGTCAGATATCGCCATTTCTGTAGTGGTAATAGGACTCCTTTTAACATTGGTAGCTATAATATATATATATAGCTCTCTTGCTCTCTCTGTCTCTCTCCCACCTTCTCTTTTTCTCTACTTTCACTCTATCTCCGTCATTCTCTCTCGGTCTCTTTCGTGCTCGCTTTCCCCCTCGCCTCGCCTCTCCCCTCTCTCTCTCTCTCTCTCTCTCTATATATATATATATATATATATATATAAATAAATATAAATATAAATATATGCATAGATTTACAGAGAGAGAAAAAAGAGAGAATCAGAGTGAAAGAGAGGGAGAAAAAGTGAAAGTGAGACCAAGATCGACATAACTGGAGGGAGAGAGTGAGCAAAGAGGGACAAAGAAGGACGGAGATAGCCTAGAGCGAAAGTGGGAAATACATAAAGAGAAAGTGGGATAGAGTGAGAGGAAGAGAGAAAGAGAAAGAGAGAGAGAGAGAGAGTACGCGCGAAGGAGGGTGGGATATGTAGAGACAGATATAGAGTGAAAACGATTGCGAAAGAGAGAAAGGGAGAGCATGAGTGGGGCAGAGAGGGAAATAAAAAGAGCCACAACCTTCTTGCATATATATAATGTTGTTGAAATTCCTTCTTCTAGGACCCAGGCGACATGGTTTCTGTTTGATTTCTAGCGTATACTTCTACCTTTATTTTGCCCTTATAACGTAATCTTGAATCTCAGTTTCAGTAAAGAATAATAACTTCAGTGAGGTAAGAGGTAGTAGAGTGAAACAAATGAGTTGCGATGTAGTGTTTGATCAAATCAAAATACATAATATACCGTAATGAGGAAATTTTTCATGCTCGATGCTAACTTCAAGTTAGAATTACTGTACCGTAGGAAAGCTATGTTCTAAAAATTGACTCTCTCCAAAACTGTGAAATCCAAGGCGAGTTCTTGTATGACACGGCGGTAATGGCATGCAGATTGACATCTCCATAGCAATATTCAGCGAGATGACCTGTTTATACTATTAGCTAGTAGCGAGAAGTATAATTTTCCATCAATGCGTACACGCAATTCGGTACATTGTTTCGGGACCTTTCGATGAAAATAGGCAGCTAATTATTTTTCCTACAGTTCTTTCATAGTATAACTATTATACTATAGTTCTGTTAGAAAATTAAGTCGGTTTGACAGTCCTGTGACAATATTAATGCATTAGGCTGATTAATGTTATAAATTATTTAAGCTAATACTAATGCTATCTAATTAGCTAAAAATATCGATTTTATTGTTCTCTATCTGTACCATATGTAGGTCTATCCTATAGCCTACGTAGAGAAAGAGTAGTTATCCACTGTTATTCATAATTTAATGTCGAGTTTTCAGTAATAATACACTTCTGAGGTTCTCCTACTAAAAAAATCCATGTCTGTGTGTATGTCTGCCAGTCCCTGTCAACAGCATAGCTCAAAAACTAAACATCGTATAACTAAGAATTTTATATTACTGTTCTTGAACACCAGGAATGTCCAACTCAAATTTTACTAAGGGCCAACAGGACTTAAAAAATTGAAGTCCAAGGCCCGCGTGCCGAAATGAAAATATAGTCCTTTGTTCTTATAAAATATATTTATGGTTTTATATTTTGTAAGAAGCAAACACATTATAGAATAAAAAAACTACACAACATTCTTGCCACTTGATGCTATGTGTATTACAATTAATACATTTTAAATACAGTACATAGAAAATGTGTGGATAGGCTAACCAAAATTACAGGATTTCAACTTTTAGGCTTGTATTAATGAAATAATTAACACCTTTTGTTGGAAGCATAATGATTGAATTCAGAAGCAATGTGGAAATCTTGAAAATTCTGGTAGTTAGGAAAATGAATTAAGCTGCCGCTTACCAGTTGTCCTTCTCAAGGACTGAGCTTGAATTTAAAAGCCTTAATATTATCATCATACAACGAAAATACAACTCATTTTTCCCTTGTAATGATAAATTCAAGTGTCCTGCAATATCTACTATGATTGTCAAACCTTGAAATCATCACATAGCTTATCGGGTGATTCTCTTTGCGAATTTAAAAATATGGTCATTGTTGTTTTGAGCAATGTGCTTCTTGACAAGCACAAGCACTTGTCTTGTGTACTGACAAAAACTCAAGTTTTACAAATTTTATTTTAGACTAAAGTTTCTGGTTTACATATTGTAGATTTTACCTAAAAATTTTGGGAGCCACATTTATTAACTCAGGGGGTCCCATGTTTGACACACCTGTTGAGCACTAGCTACTTGTAATAAAGCTTATTAATTTCACACAACATATTTTAGATAAATTCTCCAAAGAGTAGTTATAAATTAGTGCTGTCTTCTGAAGCTAAGAATTTAAGTTGTCTTTTTTACTTTTTGCGTGAAGGCTTTTATAATCCCACAACGCCCGGTTTCATCGTAAGGGATAATTATTTTTTAACCTGGAGTTACGAGTTCTGAACTCTTGAATTTGCGAACATTGTTTCATCGACGAGAGTTAGTTTTAAATCCGTTTTAAACATGGAGTTATGTTAGAATTTATCCCTTACGATAAATATGTAAAGCTATGGGGCTAAAATGGAAATGGCGTTTGATGTAGAATAAGGCTGCTTTTGGATATATTAAAGGCTGTAATAGAGAAAGACAGAAGGAACAATTCTGATATTTTACTTGAACAATATATATCAGAAACGATAACGAAAACAGTCTTCAGTAAAGATGTGGATGACATTCTTGAAGGGTTGGAAAATGCAACGGAAATAAATTCTTGCACTGTTAATCTCCCTTGTAATATTTTCCCATGCATCATCCGTTTTATTGAAACTTTCTCCATTTTCGTTGCTTTAAACTCGATTGTGACCCTGTCTTTGTCACAAGCTGAATAACAGATACTTCTCGAGGCTGAAAAGCTTGTATTTCGATTCCTCTGCCTAGTCTGCTTCGTATTTGTGGTCGCCACTAAAGAAAGAAGAAGAAAAATAACACAGAATGAAGGGCGTTAACAAAAAAATGAATTTTCAGTCACTGTCTTCTAGAGTGCTGTTGTTCCTATTCGGAGGACCCCGACTGTGCGCAAGATAAATTTCTAACTGTTTTAAAATGCCCCAATGCGCGCGGAGGTCCGTTTTGCGTATAGGTCAACTGCGCGCGACGGTAAGTTTTGGGTATAGGTCACGCGGCGATTATTCCTGCATTTTCCTTTCCATTTTTTGGAGACTTAGGACTCTCTATGAATGCCGGCCTTTGCCATTCATAGATATGGTTAAAAATGCAGTGTCATAATATACAAGCCGGGACTTACATGTTTTAACAGTGCACCTCCACGATACTCCACGCTGTGTTTCTCTAACTCTGCGGAATTTATGTCCATCTATAACAACCAAACTTTGAGTCCATTACTCTCTATAGAAACACACACGATTCTTCTTCTTCTTTCGTCCTTATTTATAGACGCTACTTAACAACATATACGATGAGTACATCACTTTGTACACAGCACGCCATTATATACACTCGGAAAAACAGTGTTACCATCCCTATAGCCTACAGCCAGAACTATCGAAGCAATCTATAGTCATTAACAGTGCTACCATCCCTATAACCTAGTGATGAGCAAATGCAAGACCAAGACCAAGGCGGTCTTGGTCTTGGTCTCGGTCTTGCATCAGTGGTCTTGGTCTTGGTCTTGGTCTCGGTCTTGCATACTCGATCTTGGTCTTGTTGCAAGAGTCTTGCAGTTTTCTTTTATACATCTTACTGTGATCGATGGCGTTTACCTGATTTAAGTTACACCGATTACATCTGAGTTATTGCTTGCGAAAGTAACGAAAGCTAATTGCTTTTAGTTGCTTTGCCCATGTAAACAGTAATGTGATGTCACGCTGTTTGCCGAAACGTCCATGGTGATATACGCTAGAACAGTAAACTTTGAGTGTATATTTAAATATTCTCTGTTATCCTATCGCAGAACTTTAAACCCAAAATCCACGAGATGCTATACACTATTTGAGAGTGTAAAATTATATTGTAAAGTTTCAAATTGAACGGCTGTGGACACAAGAAGTAATATTAACAGGATGTGTGTGAAATGCTTAAAAGATTTCCGCATAGGAGAGAGGTTCTATCTGACCTGTTTAAAAGTGTATAATGTAGTAACATAACATTATATTACTATAACATAGTACTATATTATAATAATACTATAATATAGTAATATAGTAACAAAACATAACATAACAAAACATGCATCGGCATTGAAGAAAATGCTTTAGAAATTATGCAATCTGTAGCAAATCACACAATGTTCATTCGAAACCCAAACCCATATGATGCAATAAATAATATTTATCTTTCCATATACCTTAGTTCTAATTTATAACACATTGTGAACAGATCATTTCTGTACTTTAAAGATTTCTGCTACCCCCCATAAATTACTTTCTACTTGCTTTCAAGTTTCGGGCCTTCAACTAATTGGGTCATAAATAATCATAACTATTCTTTATGAAAGAAAATATTTCTAGACCAGGCATTTTCTACTTTTAGTATCTTTTCCCATTCGATATGCATCCTTAATATAAATCAGCAGCAAGAACTTAAACACCGCCACCGTTATGTGTCAATAACAAAATTGTAGTTTTAAAAAAAGGATTTCAGTGAATGTCCTACCTGTCATCAACAAAATGTAGGCCTGTATAGCTACAGTACAATCAGATACGTAACTGTAAAGTAATAACTAGCATATACCCGTCAAATAAGTTCCTGTTTTAATTAATCTACGGTTTAATTGTGTTTCATTGAATAATTATGAAGAATACCGGGCGTATAACCTGAATTTTTCAGAATTCACTTTATTTTGAAATTTTCTGCAAGAAGAATGGAATGAGATGAATAGCTATGTTATATTTTGTTCAAGTAGACAGGAAAGATTCTACATGTGAGAGTAGGCTATGAATATTAATGATAGTTTTAAAAAAGGATCTCATCGTTAATGAAATAGGGTACTGAGCGTGTTAATAGGCGTTTTAAGTTACGGGAGCTACTGTTTAAAGTTTCAAATCCTCAGTCAAAGGCCGCCCCATGGCTGAGTGGTTAGACCGCTCGCCTCCACCACTGGGACTCGGAATCGGATCTCGATGGATCCATGTGGAATTTGTGGTGGACAAAGTGGGGTCGGGGCAGGCTTTCTCGGGATGCTCCGGTTTCCCCTGCCATATATCATTCCATCGTTGCTCCATTCATGATAGTATGACCATTTGGTTGTAATAAAGAATTATTATAAATCCTCAGTCATAGCTTTCTTTTAACCCAGTGAGAGGTTAGAGAAACTAGTTATTAAATAACTGTATGGCAGAATTTATTTATATTGTATGCAAAATGAAATTTCATATATGGCATAGGGCCTTTGTTACATCTGTTTGTAAACATTTTGTAAACATTTTAAAAATGAATATGGAGTGTTAATCGTGAATTTAACTCCCACCAACTGAAGGAACTAGCTGTATGGGATGCTATTCAGGGAAATCCGTTAGATTAATTGTAAGTTTTCATTGCAGTAATTTGTTTTAACGTTGTTGAGAGAGGTTTTATACGGATTTCACATGTATTATTTGAATGATGCGCTCGTTTTTGGATACGGACAGCGTCACGCACCGGGCCTGCTCTCATTCGTTACCGCACGATGAGGAAACCTCTACATTATAGGCCTACCAGCCTTGGGACTACCCCGGCTAGCGACTCTGCGGCGCCTTTGAGTAGCGGTCGCTGGAACGCTGCATACACAACGGGGCTTTATAAAACGTTTTTCAAATAGCAAGACTGCAAGAGTCTTGCATTTAGGTATTGTTCTTGCCAGAGTCTTGTGGGGTTGGTCTTGGTCTTGGTCTTGGTCTCGGTCTTGCATGGTCGGTCTTGGTCTTGGTATTGCTAACGCTGATGAAGTCTTGGTCTTGGTCTCGGTCTTGCATTTTCTTCAAGACCAAGACCAAGACTGCAAGACCAAGACTTGTCTCGCTCATCACTACTATAACCTATAGCCACAACTATTCTCGAAACAAATGACTAACATTATTTAATGATTTATGTATAGCGTAGAGCTTTATCACTGGTACTCACTACTAAATTGCGGTATTTTGTTACCTGTTGTCCATTCTGTAGCGATAATCTTAATGATTTATGTATAGCGTAGAGCTTTATCACTGGTACTCACTACTAAATTGCGGTATTTTGTTACCTGTTGTAACTCAAGAATTTAACATTATTTACTAGTGTTACTTAGATGAGAAATACTCACAAGCATTTGCGTATTTGTGGTAGGCTCGCGCGCAGTGGGCTGTTTACAATTTAGTAGCTCGCGCGAAGTTGGGCTGTTTACAATTCAGTGGCTTGCGCGCAGTTGGAAAAAAATTGACCCTTTCGCGCGCAGTCGGTACCCACCCTTCCTATTTACTGCGAATGTTAAAATGGTTTTAGTTGATCCTCTGTCCAAAACGCATGGTGAAATGAATCACAAGAAAGAGTTTAAAAAGTATTCTAACCCAGAATATGAATATATATAATGCCTGTCGATAAATTTGGCCGTAAGATTAACATTCCAACATTCCGATCCAAAATAACATCTGCATGATTATGGTATTGAATTGAACTTTCTATATTCTTTTGTTGCGCTTCAGTATATGCTATTTGAATACAAAACCTCGGCAACGCCAGGTGTTTTAAACTCTGTGATACATGAAACGGAAAATTTGTCAACAAAGTAAATATTTAGTTGCTAACAGCCCTTTTCAATCCCATAATATCTTTCTTTATCTAAGTTTTACCTCTCCCTTTTAGGATTTAAGCGACCCAAGCCACCCGGGCCTTACAGGGCCGCGACCTGTCGGGAGAGGGATTATCTTTGGATCACATGCACACTTTTTTGACCAGACAAGGACATGGAGGGCCTCCCCGGATGAGTGATCAGCGCAATGCCGGGGCCACATCCGAGACAACACGAACATACAGGACGAGACACACAATTCACACACACTCACTCCAAACAAGGCGAGGATGGGATGAAGATGATAATGATGGTCGATGATATCTGTGGACCAGAAGGGCCTAAAGTTATTTGACATTTGTCTCACAGGTGAGGAAAAGCTCCAGAAAAACCCACCTAGGTAACTTGTCCTGACCAGGATTCGAACCCGGACCAGCTGCTTGAGAGGAGCTATCAATATACAAGTGATTATTAGGCCTAACAAAGGTTTTGTTCAGTGTTTTTCACATAATCACCTGAATGTACATTAGCACATTTACTCGCATACTTTCTATTGATAGTTTTGTTTCCGACATACGGTATTATTGTTATGGACACTTTAATATAGGCCCAATATTCTATATTGTACGGTTCACTACAGACATCCGGAATCCCGGACGAACAGTTTATGATAAAATTCGCTGCTTTATTTAGGTTACTCATAAAGAATATCAAAATTAACACACTTTTCATTTCAGCCGTTTAATTGAGTAGGCCAGGAGTAGATATGCTCGAGTCAAATGCGTTGAAAGATAAACAACATAAACTATTTTGAAAATTTCACAGTCTGTATGTGGTTTTTGAGGTGCTCTTGGCGTAGGTCTGTACGTAGATCTACAGCAAAAAATTACATTTGTTATATGTATTTATGATTAATATGAAGGAATCAGTATCATATTTTGTCAAGACGCTAAACAACTTTTGTCTTTTTCAGGTACGAATACATCCGGTTTACAGAAGAGGCGCCATTGTCCGAACTAACTAGCATATACTCAAGGTAATATTGTTTGAACTTGTTCTTACTTCAACCTTGTTTAACAATCCTCCATTTCAAAAGTAGGCGCAGGACAAATTATTACCCATTATGACCAATATTACACAATTCCAGAGGATGGACGAGTTGTCTTTGTTGAGGAGAAAGAATTCCAGGATAAAGAGGATGATTACTAAAGATATGGTGATTATTATTATCATTTTGACGTTGATGAATATGATAATTATTTTAGATGGGCCTATCAAGGTGGCAGAAGCGGCAGCGCTGCGGATTCCCTTTTCATTGAAGTCGTAGATTCAATCCCGAGACCGACCAGCCTGAGGGTGGATTTTTTGGGATATTCTCAATCACAGAGTGAATTGCGGATGGTACTTACTTACTTTTTGCTTAAAAATTGTTAAATATGTCAGGAAGAAGGCCCAAATGACTTATGCCGTCGATGGCCTTCTAAACAGCTGTGAAAATAAGATAATATTAAAATGATACTAACAATAATATACTCTGAAATTTAGTAAGTTTATGTTCCTCTATGTTTTCCGAACATGTCATTAACCTCATGAATGTAACAGACCTCAGAATAGCGAACCATAAGATAAGTCGGCACGGAAAGATTTTAGACAATTGGATGAGTAGGTTCGTTTTTGGAAGCGACACTGGTATATTGCGATGCGAGAGCCGAGGCATGTGTATAGCGTACAATGTTTTCTATGATAAAGATTTATCTCTAAACCATATTAACCACGTGAAAATAATTAATCGCTCAGAAGAGAATAAATAGATAAAGACCTGCATTGAATAACTTTAACGGTCTGATTATTAATTAATTATCGTAAGAAATAAAAAGGAAGTGAAGTCAGGTGATATTGAAATTTTCACTTCAACTGAAACGTTTAATTATATTCCACGCCTGCAATTATAGATATATCATAAGTTAGTGGGGTTGATACAGTCGTGCATCTGACCGGTAAGTAGTATGATATCATGAACGGGAAACAAATTAAAAAAAAATCGTAGAAAACGTAAATGAAAAAATTACACCAGTCTCACTCTAGCACATTACTCATATTTACCTAAGTGTGAGATAAGACCTTATTTTTTTATTATTTAAAACCGTCATAAGGGTGAACGGAGAGTAGGCTAGGATGAAGGATGAATTTGTTGTTGAGGCAGAAACGTATTTGGATTTAACTCGTGTGCAATTCTAAAATCTACTTTACAGAGTCACAATGACAAGGAAAGCCATTTTACCAGCTTCTCAAACATAATTTTATTTGCTAGATGTAGGGCTATACTCCTTAAAACTACTTATTATAATTTCTTAATGGAGGATAACAGATAAAGTTACTTGTGTAAACAAATGTGTAAGTTATGTTATAAGCCAGAATATGTCAGGCTAGCAGGCCTAACACAAGAAGAACTTGGGATAAAGTAAGAAATATTATACAGGTATGACTCAGGACAAAATATATCTCTGCCGGTGTCGTGTTTACAAACAAATCTTCCTCAACATCGATGTCATCGCACTGTGCAGTACACTCTGCACGCAATATCAGTCGCCTTTAACCTGATGAGTTGTCATTGTGTCATGCTACGGTCAGAATCATTAAGTATTAGTATACGTAACTCATGGGATAAGTAGCTCCACTTCAAGATTAGAAGGTTGGCCGATACTGTAAGTATTTCTAAAGAACGGCACATTACTGTGAATAACATTCTGTCACAGGTGGTACTTACTTCTCCTTTCCTCCTCTCAATCCCTGTAAGGACCTATATGCGGACATAAACATCGACAGCAGCGCTTTTCGTTCAGCGGCATCCTTAATGTACTGAGTTATAATTGAACACATATAACATTCTTTTATAACATTACCCACATTTTGATTTCCATAAGAAATAATGTAATTCACCTGCTCAGTCATCTGGTTGCAAGAGACTGAATAATTACACTGAAATGTAAACATATGTTTAATTATTTTATTTAGAGATATAATTTATTGATATTTTAACTGCCTGTAGGTCATATAACGTGTTTAGAATTTCTGGATACCACTACTTCAGTAGGCTGTGTAACTATTTTTTGCACCTGTAATGCCAATCCTAATTGTTATAGTGTATTTTTGTTCAGTTGTTTGTACTCTTAACTGCATAAGAAGTCACATCAGGTGTTGAGGACCTTAAGGGTGGCGTGCTCCGAACTCATGCCCTTTACTCTTTTAGTAAACCTTACTTTTTTAGTTCTAACTACTTTAGTAAGCTACCGGTACTCTTTTAGTACCGGTACGTAGACTACTCTTTTAGTAAAGGAGGCGTGCATCAACCAGGAGTAAACTAGACAAAAATCTGTAATCTGTTAAATTAGTAGCAAATCTGTGGATGAGAAGGAAATATGCGACTTCCAACGTAGAGTAATTAACTGAAGAAGTAAAAAAATTTACTCCCAGAGTAAATGAACTTACTCCACAAGTGGTGGAGAGCACCAACATGAAGTACAATACTAACGTAGTAAGTTGTGGACTAAATAAGGCCAATATTTACTCCTACTCAGGAGGTAGAGTAAAGTTGTGTGGTAAGTGTGTTCTGTGGCATTTGCGTGAGTTATGAGTTACATATCACATTAAATGGATAACATAGATCATACTGAGGATAACTTATTGAGATGAAGAAGGTGGTATACAAAAAATGAGAGTAGCTAAGGAGAGGAGAGACCCATTTAAATTATACTCGTACAATGCCCACGAATACTGACAAAGGTTTGGGTTCCATAAGAAATATATAGAAATGCTGCTTTATATGGTGGAACCATTTCGACATAATTCTGACAAGAACTCCGCGCTATCCCGAAGACTACAATATCTTTGTGCGAATCTCCCGTACAGGTCTTTTTAAATTGTGGAAGGTGATTTAATAAATATTAATCGAACCGCACCTAGTAGGGCACGTAGGGACGTTTGCATTGCACGGTACGAAGAGCGCATGTGCGCTCAAATATCTTCCTAGCTGGAGAGGCCTTTAGATGCTGCAGTTCTTCATAACTTTGGGTTAGAAAACGACGATGTATTTCAAGCTAATCCTATGGATGTAGATATCGGTGAGGTACCGGTACAGTATATTCCATTAAATGAAAGCCTCCGTTCTTGGAGCTACCCAGATAACACTTCCCCCCTATTATTTAACCATAGAGATTACTGAACAATAGGTGATTCTCATTGTTAAACGATTTATTGTAATTATTGCAAGTTAATTTTATTATATTACACTTCTATAGCTTAACTTAAAACACAACATTGCGAATTCCAGAATTATAATAATTATTATAAAAGCTAGAAGTTCAATAGTTGAACCCGCAGTGTTAATGTATAATATGTCCTTTTTTCTGACCCAGGTGTAAAAATGGCCAAACAGGCCACATCGGAAAAAATTTGACTGACTCTGGGATTAGCTAACAATGAGAAGGGGACACATTGTAAGACCATTCCTTAAAGACTCCCAAAGTTTCGAATGGTGGAATGAGACGAGGCATTTATGTTTGGGAATAAACTATAGCAGATGCTTGATAGGATCATAACCATGGATTAAACATGATTATAATCAGAATAGATATCAAACATTATTGAACATATTAAATAAGAGTAGATACATCAAAGCATTGATAGTATTACAATTAAAGGTTATAAGAAATAGATATTAAATGATAATAATTCCAGTAATTAAATAAATAAATAATATTGTAGTAACATTGTAGTAAGTTAAATTTCAAGTTAGCAAAACTTCACATTATAACTCAGACGGAATTCAAGGAAAAACAGTGAGGGAAATACATTCTGCTATTCAACCACAGCATGATACAAGAGACACTCATTGTAGAAAAGTGCTCTCTTATTGTGGCAAAAACTGACAGAATAGAACTCAGGAACAGTCAAAAGAAGGTACTAAGAATTTTGAGTGGGAATAATATTTTGTATAGATGTTCCAAGAATCCTTGAGCGATAACGGGAACTGACTGAGCTGGGAAGCAATACTTCCTACTCGGAGCAGCATTTAGACGCTCAAATGAAGGTAACCAATGAGAGTACATCTCTCATTGCAAAACAGGGTAAAATGCTCTAATAGTAGTTATTATTGGTTGTAGAAATAAGTGGGGAAAGATGACTTAAGGAACGGAGGACGCTGGAACGCACGTGAGAGACAATTACTTCTACGAGATCCCTTCACCGAGCTAGTCGGTGCAGGACATTTTTCTCTCGCTTCTTGGCTTCAAAGTGCCAAGTGAAGCATATTATATTTTATAAAGTCATTGTATCGTGATCAGGAGGATCCTGATACGATACTAATAAATAATTATCAACAAAAACAGTTTGTACTAGGAATTGCGGTAGAACTCATTTACAGTTCTTACCAAAGTAAATTCAGTGACACGTAAGTACTTGTGTTCGACGAAGTTAAATACAGACAGTATCAACATGTAATAATTGAACGTCATCGCTACATAAAATCCTCGATAGTAACTTCAGTATTACGAGCGTTCTATCGTCCAGACATTCCGAACTCTTCACCCAATTTTCAAGTGATTAATTGATAAAAACATTATTGAACAGAAATAAAACCTAATCATACCAGTAATCTTTTTGACATTATTACTTGTATATATATTGGACAAATAACCCTAGATCCCCCCAGATAAGATAGAGACACTCTGTTGCATCCACTGAGCTACCGTGGTCGGTCGTTTTGTGGTTCCCAGACAAATCCTGGATAGTTGAAAGTAAGGGCTAAAAAAACCACACAGCGAACCGTTTCATACTTGGCGCGCCATCGTAAGGGGCTAAAAAAGAGAGACAGATATAGGTTAAAACAACAATTAATTACGCCAAGATATTCAGCAAGTGCTTCATACTTGGCGCCGCAACTTAAGGGGCTTCGAAAAAACAGTAATACTAACTAAATAGTAAGGTTAAAACACCAGTAAATTACGTCCAAATATTCAGCGAGTGCTTCATACTTAACGCCATCTTAAGGGTCCAAAAAGATAGACTTAATGTACACCAAAGATTCAGTAAGTGATTCATACTAGCGCTGCAACGGAACAGTATTCAAATAAAGTCAGCTTATATTTGTGCGAGATAAAAACAAGAAGGAGAATTCAACCGGAACAAAGAAATTTAGGAGCGGGCAGAACAAGAGAGAAGACCGCGGGAATACAAGAAAATTTTTGTAATTTTAGTTAATAAGAGGGTATTGTTCATGTTATTAGAAATAAGAGTGTTTATATGTATTTGCATGCAGTGTTATGTTGCTGATATATGTATGTACAAAGGTAAGAGAGCATGATTTTTTACTCAGTGAATTCCAGTGCAGTGAATAAGGTTAGGGCAAGGTTATGTTAACACTACGTAACGGGAAAATAATAAAGCCTAAAATGGAAAACTCAGTAGATCAGGATAATCAGGATTTGCTCACTAGTAGTGAAATTGAAGTAATGCAAAATAACGAACAAGGGGAAGTTATAAGTAGCCATGAGGAAATAGAGATAAGCGAAAGTAATCAGGAGCGGGCAAATAGTGACGAGCCATCAGCTCAAATAAATGAGGAAAATCTAGAAAACGAGGTAACGGAGCAAGTAAATATGGACGTAGGTATGCCGTCTTGGTTAGGGGCATTGATGGAACAAAATAGAAAGTTAGCTGAGGAAACTGCAAAGCAAAATAGGGAGTTAGCCGAAAGAAGTGCAGAACAAAACAGGGAATTAGCTAATAAAATAGATAAAAATTCCAAGGAAAATGCAGAGCAGAATAGGAAGTTAGCTAGTGAGACTAAAGAACAGAATAGGACATTAGCTGAAGAATTGAAAAATGAACTTAAAAGATCAGTTGATAAACTTTCTGGGGATCTAAAGAAAAATGATGAAAAGATTGACAAATTAAGGGAAGAAAGTACTGTAAACAATGCTAGGTTAGATGGTAGAATTGATAAAGTACAAAATGAAATTGAGCAGAATAAGAAAGAAATAATGGCTAAATTTGTAAACAAAGATAGGGAAGTAGAGCAGAAACTTACCAATAATATTGATACTGTTGATAAGAAGATAGAAACAAATAATAGTGTTTTGCGAAATGAGATTAGGGACCAGAATAAAAGCTTGGAAAATAATTTGGTAAAATCATTCTCAGCTGATATCGGAGAATTAAACGATAGGTTCCAGGGACAAGTTAAGGAGATAGAAGTGAAATTGACGAAAGAAATTCAGAAAGTAGTAGGGGTACAAAATAGCATTACCAAAGAAATAAATAATTTTTCTGATAAGGTTGACAAAATAGTAATGGCATTTCTTGTACGAGAATCGAGGCAGATGGCGGAGGAGTTTGTACTCCACCTATAAATTTTGCAAGTGCAAATATTTTGCACGGTAATGAACGTAATAATGGAGAACCATTAGCTCCGAGCATTAGCCAAGATTCCGACACTACGCGAAGTGACGTAAGCCTTAGTAATCATGTTGTTCACCCCAATACTAGTCAAAGTCATGTACAATTAACGAATATTCTTGGAATTGAGTGGGCGTTACCGCGGTATAATGATGAAAATTTGTCTAATCCACATCAATTTATATCGGAAATGGAAACGAACTTTAAATTGAAGGGGATCCCAGAGGAATACAAAATGATATTAGTTCAAAAGGGTCTGATAGGTAAATGCAAGGATTGGTGTCAATTTGTATTAGCTGAGGGAGTAAGTTACCAAGAATTCCGCAAATTGTTTATGGAAAAATATTGGAGTCCAAGTAGGCAAATGAAGGCACGTACTGAATTATATGCGGGAAGCTACAATGATAAAGGTCATTTGACACTAACCGAATATTTCTTAAGACTAATCAGGATTGCGAAATCATTGCAAACTATGTTTTCTGAACAGGACGTACTTCAACTTTCTATGAAGCACTTTGGGCCCGAAATTCATAAATTATTAGCGGTAGCCAAACCAAATTCCTACGCAGAAATGTTGAGCCTATTAGCCGAATTTGAAGAAGGAAATCGTAGCGGAGGAAGACAGGAAAATTATGCGCGATATGACCAAGGAAATAAAGGTCTAAATCAGGGTGACAATGGGGCATATTCTTATGCAAGTAACAGAAATAATGCTAGCCACTTTGATAACGCAGCAAGGCCTAGGCAAGATTTTAATGATAATCGGGAGAATCGACCCGGAAATAATGGGAGGAATAATCAAAACAATAATTATTCACGGGAGAGAAATGACCGAGGCAATGGAACTAATAATAACAGAGGAAGTTACAGTCAACAAGGTCAGCGCAATAACAATCACGGTGACAGAACTGGGTCAAGACCGCAAAATGTATCTGTCAATCATATTGCGTTCCAAGAAACTGAGGTAGGGAATGTTGATAGGAATGCCAGATATGGGGAGTTAAGAGACGGAAGATATGTGCGATTTAGAGATAATGAAGGTAGTAATTGTGGACGTGTGCCAGAAACACGACAGTCTCTGAACCCTAATGCAAATGAATTTCACCGCACGCAAAATCACGTAACTGATTCTCAGAATGATTGCCCACAGAACGGAGATTTAAACGGAACAGAGATGTGATAGCGAGTCATATTACGTCTGTTGATGGTACCAGGCCTTCCGAGGATAGACTCAACAATACTGTACATAACTTAGAAATGTCCTACAATGTAAATAAAACTAATCAGCAAATATTAAATCCACCACAAATAGAGGCTAATATTGGGAACTTAAAAATTCAGATTTTATTGGATTCTGGTAGCTCAATGTCTGTGATAAATGAAAAGGCTTATCTAGAGTTGAAAGAAAATAAAATTAAACTGCAGGAATTAGACGTCCCAGGACTTTATTGTACGACGGCCATTAATAAAACTAAATATAAAGTAGACAAGCAAATAATGGTACCTTTAAGCATAGGATCTTGGCACACTGAAATATATATGCTTGTGGTCAGAAATTTAGCGCATCCGTATATTTTAGGTTGTGATACTTTACAGGAATATCAAGGGATTTTAAGCTTTGAGGAAAATTGTTTGAAAATAAAAGACGAAAATGACGTTATTGAAGTTCCATTTCTTAAAAGTAATGTTTATGACAGCTCTAATTGTTCCAATAATGAACTCGCAATTCAGGACGAATGCTTCATTATTGAAAGCCTATCTGAATGGCAAGATCAAAATGAAGAGGGGGAAATAATAAGCGAAATTTTAGTTGACACTAAAGGTCAGGAGAACCAAGCAAGTAGTCAAAATGAAGGTCGAGGCAACACAGGGAATATTATCGAGGCACCGAATACAGGGTCATTAACTCGATGCAATCTGAATGTTGAAATCGACGAATTTAATAACGCTTATTTAGAGGAGATTTATGATGTCGGACTTAATTGCGAAATAAATATATGCGGAACGAGCAGAAATGAGCAGGAACATTGCAATACTGAAAATGGAAGGGAATATAACGATAGGTTGACTGAACCCGAAATCCTTGAAATCTTGAGAAATAAAGTAGATAGTATCACCTCAATAACGGAACCTCCAAAAGATAAGCTATTTAAGGTGCTAACCAATAATGTGGGCGTGTACTGTAATTCACCTGGATGTTGTTTAATTCACGAAATGTTACCAAGATCTATTAGAGAAGAGGCCAATGAAATCAGTATAAAAATATCAAATGATGAGACGATAAAGAGATCAAACTTATCAGATAATAGCCATTATTAATAAACTTCATTATGAAGTTTTGATAATTTCAACTAGTATAGTATATTCAAATTTGTGGTAAATGTTCCACCTATATACTAGTAGTTGTTCGTACACCATATATGCTTGAATCCGAATTAAGATTGTTAGAAGTTATTTTTACTTTTATATCTTCTAACCTAACTTAATATATGATATTTAATTAAATATTTTTTTTTATTTTCAGTTCTTTCATAAATACTAAACTACTTGTTATTTGATGTAATATAATGAGATATATTAGGTTAGGTTAGAAGAAAATTTTATTTCACAATATAGCACTTGAATTTTGTTCAGATATTTGTTCTGATCTAATTCATTTAGGCATTAATATGTTTAACAATTGTCAATTTTTATTTACATGTATACAACATTCAATTTTATTCAATCGTTTTTAAAAACTATAATATACACAAATTTCATTTAAAATAAGTTATTAAAAACAGTGTTGATTATTTTATAAAATTATAACCTTAATATTCTAAAATACATTTATAATATACACAAATTTCAATTTTAGGTACAAAGTTGATGGTGAATTCACTGTTAAAGAAAGAATGACTTTCAAGTATAGAAATGTGAAAGTTCGTAAAATTTTATTTTGAATTTAACCCATAAACTTCTTTATGGGAGTCATATAACATATGTTATCTTCTTAAAATGATTATTTACACAGTGGTTATTGAGTTATTATATATAACTCTTGTCGTTTGATAAAAAATTTTGCATTTACTTAACCTAAGTGGAGTTTATAAATTGACATGTAAAGAATGTGAAAAAGTTTATATAGGACAAACGGGTAGGGCTTTCAAAACAAGATACAACGAACATATTAAAGACTTTACATATAATCGGAATAAATCTAACTTTGCCAACCACTTAGTAAAAAATAACCATGGTTTATACGACATAAATAACACTTTAGAAATTTTGCATATACAAAACAAAAGTCTTAAGCTCAATACACTAGAAAATTTAGAAATATATTTAAATAAAGACAACATAATTAACGAAAATACAATAGACACCAACGCCCTCTTTGAAACTTACAAAACCTATAAAACCCGCAAGAAACACAATACACAACTAGTGCGCAATCAGACCTCACGAGCACCAGATTAAACAGCAGAACAACAGCTTGTAAGTACAACCGCATTTCAGAAAACTTAGGTTCCTTTTATATTTTCAATGAGTGAATTACTAATAGATATTATTAATTTTAGGGACTGAAGATGGCATGATTATGCCGAAATGCATATCCGTCAATAATACACCAATCTGCTTGACCACCGAATAGATTGAAGATATAACTTACATAACCACGTTTTATAAGAAATTGTTTCAAAGACTATCACAATTAAAACGAATAAGCTTAATATATAAAATATTTGGATTATAAGGTGTTCAACAACAAGAAGTTATACAAAATACATAAGTCAACACGCACTGTATACAACTATACTGAATTAATCTTATGTAAGTTAACATATTTATATGAACTTCTACAAAGAAGCTTAAGACTCGATTTTCTTTAAACTAAAATTAATATATAAGTACTTATTTTAATGCAAAATTTTTTATCAAACGACAAGAGTTATATATAATAACTCAATAACCACTGTGTAAATAATCATTTTAAGAAGATAACATATGTTATATGACTCCCATAAAGAAGTTTATGGGTTAAATTCAAAATAAAATTTTACGAACTTTCACATTTCTATACTTGAAAGTCATTCTTTCTTTAACAGTGAATTCACCATCAACTTTGTACCTAAAATTGAAATTTGTGTATATTATAAATGTATTTTAGAATATTAAGGTTATAATTTTATAAAATAATCAATACTGTTTTTAATAACTTATTTTAAATGAAATTTGTGTATATTATAGTTTTTAAAAACAATTGAATAAAATTGAATGTTGTATACATGTAAATAAAAATTGACAATTGTTAAACATATTAATGCCTAAATGAATTAGATCAGAACAAATATCTGAACAAAATTCAAGTGCTATATTGTGAAATAAAATTTTCTTCTAACCTAACCTAATATATCTCATTATATTACATCAAATAACAAGTAGTTTAGTATTTATGAAAGAACTGAAAATAAAAAAAAATATTTAATTAAATATCATATATTAAGTTAGGTTAGAAGATATAAAAGTAAAAATAACTTCTAACAATCTTAATTCGGATTCAAGCATATATGGTGTACGAACAACTACTAGTATATAGGTGGAACATTTACCACAAATTTGAATATACTATACTAGTTGAAATTATCAAAACTTCATAATGAAGTTTATTAATAATTATATGGCCAACCAGGCAAAAATCATCAACGAATTCACCAATGTCAAAAGGAAATTACATAAGACTATAGCAAACATCTATTTCAATAAAACTTGCAAAAACAATAATGTTATTCCAAACTATATTAATGTTAAGACAAATACTAAAACTAAATCAGCCACAAATACAATCAAAACAGCACAAAAACTATGGCTTAACAATGAAATTAAATTTCTTTACAAGAAAAAATCGTTTCTCAGTAATAAACTATACCAACTACACCTTGAAGCTTCTAAAACTTTCAAACAGATATGGACAATAATAAATAATAACATTGAATTGAAAATTGTTGCAGAAATGGAAAAGAAATATTTAACCTTAAATAAGAAACTCAGCTATCTAATCAACCAGAAACACGACCCTAACAAGGAACAAAAGCACCACTTAACTCAAAAAATCAAATTTCACCCAAGAATTGCAAATTTGACCAATATCACTTTAAATGAAGAAGAGAAAAAAATACTGGAACTGGGTTATAAACATAACTTCAGAAGTAATGAAACAACCCAAATAAAATCATTAATTGTCGATTGTGAATCGGCTATTAATACGTTAGATCAACCAGCTCAAAACTTGATACGAGAACAAATAGCACAAAACATCAAGAAAACTTACTATAACAATTCTTCTACGACACAAAATATAAACAACAACACACTTCAGGAAATTAAAAAACTAAATAATAAACTCAAAGAAAATAATATTACCAATATCAAAGCTGACAAAGGAAACGCTATCGTACTGATAGACAATGATGTTTATATTGACAAAACCACTCAATTCTTTAAAGAAAATAACATTCTTGAGTTAACACAAGATCCTACTAATAAATTTCAAAATATGCTTAAACAAGCCCTAAAAAATACAGATCTCATTTTAAATGATAATGAGAAGAAAAATGCAATTCATATGAACCCAAAACCCCCCCTACTAAGATCACTGATAAAACTACATAAGGTTAACAATCCGATTAGACCAATAGTTAATTTTAGAAATGCTCCAACATACAAGATTTCTAAAAAACTATCCAGTATATTAAAACAAAGATTAAACTTAAGTAACTCTTACGTAGTCAAAAACTCCATAGATTTAGCAAACAAAATAAAAAACACTAAACTAGGTAACAACGAAAAATTCATTTCCTTAGATATTAAAAATCTCTACACCAATATACCTTTATCTGAAACGATTGAAATAATTAGTCAAACACTAATAAAAAATGGAGACAATGAGAATATTACTAAACAATTAACAACACTGTTAAGTACTGTTCTTAAACAAAATTACTTCAAGTTTAATAACAAGTTATACCAACAAAATGAAGGCCTAGCAATGGGGTCGCCACTTTCTGGAATATTATCTGAAACATTTCTACAACATTTAGAACAAACTAAAATTACAAATATTATAAACAAATACAAAATAAAATTATATACAAGATTTGTTGATGATATTTTGATTATATGTAACAATGAATATGTTCAAGAAATTACCAACGAATTTAATAAAATTCACATTAAACTAAACTTTACACTTGAAGAGCCCACCGATTACAACATAAATTTTTTAGATTTAAACATTTATTTCCGTAACAATAAACCTGAATTCAGCATCTACAGGAAACCAACCTACACAGATAACATTATAAATAATACCTCAAACCATCCAATCAGTCACAAAAAAGCAGCCATAAATAGTATGATACATAGATTAATTTCAATACCTATGAATAAATGTAATTACAACAAAGAACTTACAACCATCATACAAATCGCACACAACAATGGCTATGATAAATCTTTAGTGTTTAAAATGTTAAACAAACATAAAAATAAAGTTAAGGAATCTCAAAACCCTATTTCAACATTAAATAAACAAACAGATCATAATATAAAAGAAAACTCAAAATACTTAACATTTAATTACACAGATAATAGAATTTATAAAATAATAAAGCCCATCACCCAATATAACACTAACATAGCTTTTAAAACTAATAACAGTCTCAAAAAACAACTACAACAACATAACCACAACAAAGAAGATTTACTTAACCTAAGTGGAGTTTATAAATTGACATGTAAAGAATGTGAAAAAGTTTATATAGGACAAACGGGTAGGGCTTTCAAAACAAGATACAACGAACATATTAAAGACTTTACATATAATCGGAATAAATCTAACTTTGCCAACCACTTAGTAAAAAATAACCATGGTTTATACGACATAAATAACACTTTAGAAATTTTGCATATACAAAACAAAAGTCTTAAGCTCAATACACTAGAAAATTTAGAAATATATTTAAATAAAGACAACATAATTAACGAAAATACAATAGACACCAACGCCCTCTTTGAAACTTACAAAACCTATAAAACCCGCAAGAAACACAATACACAACTAGTGCGCAATCAGACCTCACGAGCACCAGATTAAACAGCAGAACAACAGCTTGTAAGTACAACCGCATTTCAGAAAACTTAGGTTCCTTTTATATTTTCAATGAGTGAATTACTAATAGATATTATTAATTTTAGGGACTGAAGATGGCATGATTATGCCGAAATGCATATCCGTCAATAATACACCAATCTGCTTGACCACCGAATAGATTGAAGATATAACTTACATAACCACGTTTTATAAGAAATTGTTTCAAAGACTATCACAATTAAAACGAATAAGCTTAATATATAAAATATTTGGATTATAAGGTGTTCAACAACAAGAAGTTATACAAAATACATAAGTCAACACGCACTGTATACAACTATACTGAATTAATCTTATGTAAGTTAACATATTTATATGAACTTCTACAAAGAAGCTTAAGACTCGATTTTCTTTAAACTAAAATTAATATATAAGTACTTATTTTAATGCAAAATTTTTTATCAAACGACAAGAGTTATATATAATAACTCAATAACCACTGTGTAAATAATCATTTTAAGAAGATAACATATGTTATATGACTCCCATAAAGAAGTTTATGGGTTAAATTCAAAATAAAATTTTACGAACTTTCACATTTCTATACTTGAAAGTCATTCTTTCTTTAACAGTGAATTCACCATCAACTTTGTACCTAAAATTGAAATTTGTGTATATTATAAATGTATTTTAGAATATTAAGGTTATAATTTTATAAAATAATCAATACTGTTTTTAATAACTTATTTTAAATGAAATTTGTGTATATTATAGTTTTTAAAAACAATTGAATAAAATTGAATGTTGTATACATGTAAATAAAAATTGACAATTGTTAAACATATTAATGCCTAAATGAATTAGATCAGAACAAATATCTGAACAAAATTCAAGTGCTATATTGTGAAATAAAATTTTCTTCTAACCTAACCTAATATATCTCATTATATTACATCAAATAACAAGTAGTTTAGTATTTATGAAAGAACTGAAAATAAAAAAAAATATTTAATTAAATATCATATATTAAGTTAGGTTAGAAGATATAAAAGTAAAAATAACTTCTAACAATCTTAATTCGGATTCAAGCATATATGGTGTACGAACAACTACTAGTATATAGGTGGAACATTTACCACAAATTTAGATAATAGCCATGTTTGTAAGATTTTTAAGTACAACAAAACTTCGAAATTAGCGGTGGAGTTAGAAAACGAAGCAGGTTGTATTTACTCTAGAGGGTAGAGGACATTAATAAGACAGAACTAAAAATTATTTACAGAATTGAGTCGAACTATTAAGAAGGAAGGTACTGGGAGTATAAAAAGTTAACAGACGTATTATATGACTTCCTTGATAAGTGTAGTATTAAGCTATAGAATTTAACATTAAGCTTTTGTACTAAGGGACCGTATATTGTCACTAATGTATTTAATGGGGTGTGTTTTGAAGTAGCTGACATCAAAACTGGGAAAATTATTGGGCGATACAATTTGTCTTTTGTTAGGCCTTATAAAGAATAAGAAATAAGGGTATAACAGTATGACAACAGGCTTGCGTCATTTCGTAACAAACAGGTACAAGGGTCAAGTGTGATTTTACATTGTAAGAGTACATGATCGCGAATACTACGTGTGATGTAGGCTTACAGTGGAATCAAATGTGTATATAGAATAAAGACAAGCAGTAATAAATCTACTGGCGAATATATATCTTAAAGACGAGCAGTAATAAATCTACTGGCGAATATATATCTTAAAGACGAGCAGTAATAAATCTACTGGCGAATATATATAATAAAGACGAGCAGCAATAAATCTACTGGCGAATATATATCTAGTTTAAGTATATTAATTAATAATTTTTGCTATTATTTTATGTCCATATGTGTTGTTTAAATTTGTGATGTTTTGTGTAAAATTCATAATAATTAATATTGCCAGTAATGTGACGTAAGTATATGACGTCATAGCGGAACAAAGCTTACAAATGTGCGAAGGGTGGTGTATGGATGCGAGATAAGATTATAGTATGGTATGCAGCCTGAGAAACCCTTACCAGGTACAAGGAATGCCAATACTTCATAACTGGTCAGTGAACCAAATAAAGGTTGAAATGAATGACAGTACCCTGAAGCTCTGCTAGGCAATAGATAGGTCACTGTACTGGAAAGGTAAACATGAGCATTATTATGTAAGAGGAGTAACAATAATTCAGGAGCAAAAAAGTATTCCTGTTAAAAATGAATTTTGCTACAAAATACACTTTTCACAATAATAATTTTGGGCAGTATGATAGGATCATAACCATGGATTAAACATGATTATAATCAGAATAGATATCAAACATTATTGAACATATTAAATAAGAGTAGATACATCAAAGCATTGATAGTATTACAATTAAAGGTTATAAGAAATAGATATTAAATGATAATAATTCCAGTAATTAAATAAATAAATAATATTGTAGTAACATTGTAGTAAGTTAAATTTCAAGTTAGCAAAACTTCACATTATAACTCAGACGGAATTCAAGGAAAAACAGTGAGGGAAATACATTCTGCTATTCAACCACAGCATGATACAAGAGACACTCATTGTAGAAAAGTGCTCTCTTATTGTGGCAAAAACTGACAGAATAGAACTCAGGAACAGTCAAAAGAAGGTACTAAGAATTTTGAGTGGGAATAATATTTTGTATAGATGTTCCAAGAATCCTTGAGCGATAACGGGAACTGACTGAGCTGGGAAGCAATACTTCCTACTCGGAGCAGCATTTAGACGCTCAAATGAAGGTAACCAATGAGAGTACATCTCTCATTGCAAAACAGGGTAAAATGCTCTAATAGTAGTTATTATTGGTTGTAGAAATAAGTGGGGAAAGATGACTTAAGGAACGGAGGACGCTGGAACGCACGTGAGAGACAATTACTTCTACGAGATCCCTTCACCGAGCTAGTCGGTGCAGGACATTTTTCTCTCGCTTCTTGGCTTCAAAGTGCCAAGTGAAGCATATTATATTTTATAAAGTCATTGTATCGTGATCAGGAGGATCCTGATACGATACTAATAAATAATTATCAACAAAAACAGTTTGTACTAGGAATTGCGGTAGAACTCATTTACAGTTCTTACCAAAGTAAATTCAGTGACACGTAAGTACTTGTGTTCGACGAAGTTAAATACAGACAGTATCAACATGTAATAATTGAACGTCATCGCTACATAAAATCCTCGATAGTAACTTCAGTATTACGAGCGTTCTATCGTCCAGACATTCCGAACTCTTCACCCAATTTTCAAGTGATTAATTGATAAAAACATTATTGAACAGAAATAAAACCTAATCATACCAGTAATCTTTTTGACATTATTACTTGTATATATATTGGACAAATAACCCTAGATCCCCCCAGATAAGATAGAGACACTCTGTTGCATCCACTGAGCTACCGTGGTCGGTCGTTTTGTGGTTCCCAGACAAATCCTGGATAGTTGAAAGTAAGGGCTAAAAACCACACAGCGAACCGTTTCATGCTGCAGGTCTATAGTATACTGCTAACTATTTTAATTAACCCTGTGGACAGGAAAGTGGGAAGCATTATAAACTATATAGAAGAAAAATGCCAACATGAGTGCCGAAAGAAAATTGTGAGGGGCACTGGAGGTTGAAGCTGCACAGGATCTAGAGAAGTAGTCACTGAAATTATTTTTAAACACACAACCACCTACATAATTATTATTGGAGTTCATAGCTTGCGAAATATAGTACCGCCATTTTTGTTTAAATATTACATTTCTCAGTTGTAATATTATTATTTTTGTAAGGTAATATATTTTAAGTAAATGTTATGTGCATTTGAAAAAGGACAGAAACATAATGCCTCTTATTAGTTTTTTGTTATCCTTTTTATCACCCTCTTTTCCATGATTTTGTGTAATACTCATTAATATTGTTAAACAGTCAATAAGTATTAATAATTCATTATATTGGGATTTATCATAAACAACTATAGAATAATTGATTTATCGTTTTGGGGAAGAATATATAACTTTAGGCAATATAAATATTTGAATATATTTTAGAACTTTATTATTCTTATGAGAGAAATAATTGTAATAATGACAGTGAATCAATTATGAAAATCAACTAGAAATTCCAATTGTTTGCATTATAATACAGAAATAGTTTGCACAAAAATTGTAATCACAGTATTCTAACGTACTAAACTGAAAATATTCAACTGAAGGAATTGAAATTAGTAACGAATAAAACACTACCGATAGGCTTATTTTAAAATATGACGATTGTCATTAGTAATAACTCGTTTCAGCGAACCTTTCCTTTTCATTCTCTGGCACTTTCATACTGGCAATTGAAATGCACGTGTTCTGCTGCGCTGCACTAACGTTTCTGCTCTGTTCTGCGCAGAATTCGTCTACTTCTTTAGTAAAAATCGTTTACTACTTTAGTTACAACTAAAGAAGTAACTATGAATTGAGCTCTCCAACACCAACTAAAAGAGTAAGTTACTAATAGAGTAGCACTAAAGTAGTAAATCCAAGAAGGGAACCTTACGTAACAAAAACCGGTTTGTCTGTCTCACTCTTAAGTCATAGTAGTAATCTGCTAGAGTGAGACAGATGTACTGGTTCTTGTTTACTTCAGGTTTCCGTCTTAAATTTACTACTTTAGTTTGGTTTACTCCTGGATGGTGCACGCCACCCTAAGGTATAGAAGTACGGTATGTGTGTTTTTTTTGGGGGGGGGTCCTGCTTCTGTTATCGTGTTAAATTCTCGGTTCATTTTGGTTCAGTTTTAATTATTATTTTGATTGCAGTATAGAGTGTTATATAAGAGATTAGTCATAGTGCGTAAATATCTTACTGCATTTGGCTTTGAAACCGAGGAAAACAGTGATCTGAACCCTGGACCTCCCAAATGGAAGTTCTCGACACCGCACTCAGCAATGTCCCTTCTATTGTATAGGCCTACTTATGTAAATGATTTTCCAGAATTGATATCTTACTTGCTTTCTTACTTTAAAATTCTCAAACCCGGTTTCAAGGCAAAATTTTTGTATATTTATGTTTAATATCTATGTTTAAATGTTCTTACAAAACCCAGTTACGGTGAATCTGAAATCTGTGTACCACCCGTGCATTCGAAAATAATATGTATTATAGAGTATTTACGGAGTTGACAATTTATATGGGGATACAACTCTGATCATCTTAGAACTGGCGTTCAATATTTCCATCGCCTCCTCAGCTTCAAGAGATCAGTGGACTCGGCGGGAGAGCCATTATGTATAATGGAAGTACTTATGAAGTAGCCTCTCTTGGCTTTTCGGATCACTATAAGCTCTTCACATTCCCTTTGTGAAGCCATTTTACTTTCAGGTATAAAACTGACACATGTTGTGATACATGCTTAAAGTAAAAGAGAGGTAAAAGTAACATAACATCTCTTACAGAAGTGAAAGAAGTATTTTAAAATTACTTTGTATAATTAACAAAGTAATTAAGTATATGGAATACATTATGGATGGTTTAAAAACTGTGATAATATATTATACAAAGAAATAAGCTAATCAATTTAATAGTAGGAATGAAGAAACTTACAGAATTTAAACAGTATAAAACAATAACCTTTCAGTTAAAGTTAATTATGTCCACCCTCTGCATAACGCACAGAACTGTTGCTTTGTTACCAGATAATATTCGAGCGGACAAGGTTTCTACAGTAAAAATGAATACTTGTAATAATTTATATTAGACGAGACCTAATTTGGTCTTCAGAATCATTAATGATTTCGTTCCTCTAATGTTCAGATTAATAAATTTGGTTAAAAGGTCCCGCCTAAATGAACTAATACCTAGAATAATATGTAATGTCCGGACACATCTCGAGAAGAGATCAAACCCAAATATAAAATGTTGTTTTCATATGAATTTTCATTCTTGATGCTGTTCAGAAACAACACACACACCCGTTTGTTTCTTAAAATTGCCTTTTTTATTTAGGAGACCTTAAAAATGTACTACAGTAATGCTGAAAACTCGACATCGAATTTCAGGGTCGAAAGCAGTATGTTCGCCACCTATAGTGCATAAGGTACGGGTAGAAAAAGAAAAAGAGGGGATCATGCTGTACACACTACATATTACTTTTACTGTCTGTCGTAAGAAACTAATGCACATTACGAAGTCCATTCGCTTTGTAAATATAATAGTTGATGTCAATGTTCCTCCTGTACCCTTCAGCAACTTGGTAGCAGTGATTCAATTCTTGGCAACATTGTATACCGTGTAGTAACCGGAACGGCTCGGCTAAGACGTTTTATTCCAATTCCAATTCCAATCTTTAATGTCATTGATCTACATTTATACATAGAAATAAGCATAGTCAGTGTTAAAATAAAACTTAAAATATATTTACATTTAGACAAGTGTTGTTAATATATTTACACTTAAACATAAAGTATTAAAATAATATACTGTAAGGGTTTATCCCCTTACGTCTTCGTGCCGTGGTGAATACATCCGTTTAGCGGGTGTGCAGCATGTCCATGGTGCCGTCTGCACCCGTCCTGTGATTTACGGGAAGGTGCAGGGAAATCCTTAACACTAGAAATAATATGCAGTTTCCCCAGTTGCTGCCCGAATATTTACATACAGTTCCTACGCTACAATAATCTCCTAGCTCTACACCTTCTGTGATTTGAGTCTCGTCCACCCCTAGCCATCCCTCCGGGGGTAAATTACCGAATATTAACTAAACACGTCCATAGTATGTAATGATCTATCTGAGACTGTCCGTCACCCACGCGCGACAGAGACAATTCCCGGATGTGTAAGGAATGTCACAAATCAGCAATCACTGCCTTGCACGCGGGCTGAACAATCGCGGACTTCGATCACAGGAAATTTCGCTACAAATACATTACATATGAAAGATATATCAGTGTTCCTTAACAGTATTTAAAACTCTATATCCATTTGGTTGTCAATAAACTCTTGTATAGAGTAAAAAGGATTGTTAATCCGGTAATGACAGTTAATTTGAATTTCTTAAAAGGAGTTAGTTTTGCTGTGTCAGGTAGCATATTAAGAAATTTTACACAGTTGATTTTAAAAGAATTGCCAGTTTTGGCTAACCTATGATGAGGTATGTTCATCTTACTTTTCCCTCTAGTGTTGTACATATGAAAGTCTTCTCTGCAGCTAAATTCTGTAATATGAGATTTAGTATATGTTAGTATGCCATAGATGTAAAGATTAATCACCGTTGTGAATTTTAAATTTGATAAAAAGGGGCTTACAATGTTTATAACCGTTGGTTATGGTGGGTGTCGATTTATGTCTGAAAATAAATATATGTTCTTTCGAGAGCACCTTTCTTCTTCATTATTATATTATTATAAAATAAATATAATCTCCGGCTAGTGCTTTCTCAGTGGGTGAAGCGTGATCTCTTTCTAGGGTCGTGCTCGACGAAGTCAATATAGGATATAAGATTAGGGAATGCTGGGTAGTAAAATAATGTCAATTAGTTATGTACTTGAATAATAATATTTGTAAGTTTATTTTGTTCTTAATTTTGTCACTTAGATTGTAATTATCTTAATATGTCGGGAGGAAGAATACAGTTACTTTAAATAATGTCTTTATCTATTCACTTCGTCGTCGCCAAAATCACTTTAGGTTATTTATTATTCTCATAACATCTGCGCGTTTTATCGCAGGAATTTAAGTTATTTATCTTATGGCTGTATATATTCTTTTCACTTCACAATATACAAATAATATATATATAATCTTTTCTTATTTCGTTATATAAATTTCTATCCTCGACCGTATTACTTGAAAAGTCGGTATAAAAACAATATTCGTATTCGTCACTATTTCACTGTATAAAAGTCAATATTGCTAACTCCTGTTCGCGTCTACAAAATAACGTCCGTATCCCCTCGATCAGTGTATCCAAGTCCGCGTTCGTTGCTCATGTTCCTGTTAATATGTTTCTGTGTTAAAATATTCTTGCGTTTCCATTGGTTCTGTCAGGTAGCGTTGTCTCTTGTGATTGGGAATTAACTAAGTCTTCTGCTATGAGTTTAAAAATTTGTCGTTAAGTGGAGTTAGGTTTGGGGCTGAACCTATTTGTCAAAAGTGTCAAGCAAGTGGTGGCGTCAAGAATCTTTCCAGACAGGCGAGCACCGCCTCTAATACATTGTATCCCTCTATTTAGTTTAATAATTTCTAAAGTATTTGTCACTATTGTCCATAATAAGTATAGTTGTATAGCTTTCTTGATTACGCGTTGAATGATGTTATTTTCTAGGTCGTCGTGTTAATAATTAATCGTTTGATTAATTATTTGTAATTGCCAGTAATGTCTTTTGATTCAGATGGTCGTGTTGCATATCAAATTGTCCGTGTAAATGTCCTCTGTCTCGTCATGTAATTTGTTTTATGGTCATTGTAATAGTCTAGGCGTAATGGTAGTTTTTAGTAGTCGATAATGTTGCGGGAAGTTCAAATATTGTCCGTGAAATGTATTTTCTTGTATTTAATTCCTTATTTTATATAAGCCTATATGAACTGACCTGCCACATGTTCAAGATGCCTACTTCTGGCATCGTTCTTACAATTTTTTGTGGATTATTAAAATATCATTAACTGGAACAGAGTGCCCCTATATAAATATTCCACAGGATATGTGGGACTGAAAAAAGGCAAAATAGGGTATTCTTAAGAATTCGTTCCGACAAAATCTCTCATTTCCACATAAGATATGTTACCCTAGATATTTTTGAGATACAGTATTTACATGCGATTCCCAGTTTAATTCATTATCAATATGAAACCCAAATAAGCAAAATGATTGACCCTCCCTGTTTTCGGATAAACTGAGAAGAATTTGCTGAGTTTTATCCCTGTTAATTGCCAAGTTAGCTAATTGTTTCTTCAACTCCTACTAAGAAGATTTGGAATTAACGGATATTTGTAAGGAACCATCTGTTGTATTTAGATCTACGTCATATACTTATTATTTATTGATGTACTAGGCATATAGTATTTAAAATTCTCGTCATTTCCTGTTAAGTCCTGGAATTGCATACGAATATATCGTCCGTTGTAGTCACCACGTTTTCTTTCCTTCTACAAAATTCATATAGAGAAATATGCTATAGTACCGTACTTAAAATAAAGTACAGTATAATCACAGTAGGCGCTCTACGAGGTGCTTTCTCCTCCGTGACCTTTGGCCTAGAGGGCTAAAATGTTCATGATACATTCCCCATGACCTAAGAAGTATATGTCCCAAATGCTATCACGAAAGCACAGTCAGTTCGGTCGAAATTTAATTTTTAATTCATCTGTCCATACCATAGAAAGAGGAAGTATTGTGTTCGGCTCCGAGATTCGAAGTTCAAATACACGTTTGAGGTCTCCTGAATCCATAAATACTATTTTCAAAAACGTGTATGTGTGTGCCAGTGTTTCTGTGTGTCTGTTAACAGCCTAATTCCATATCGAAAAATGGTATGAAAACAAAATGTTGTATCTGGGTTAGGTTCCTTCTGGAGGTCTGACGTGAAGTTTGATAACAATCTCATATTTTAATGGCATTTACATTAAGAATTTTTGTTTTTCGCTATTTTCTCAAAAATGACTCCTATTTTTTTAAATTTTGTACGTGACGTGATTATATTAAGGGCTGAAACTTTTATTTGAATTTTTTTTGAAATGATTCTCTGAAGGGTAGTTATATGCCACCCAATATTTGTAGAAACCCATTCTTATGATGATTGATAGTTTTGCATCAGGTTGAAACAGCTGAATACGCGCTTGCAATGCGGCCTTTAATTTTATATCGAAATGTGAAGTGAGAAAGGAGTATTGCCAATTCTTTAGGATGAAGATACTTACTTGAGTGCATTAATCAGATTTTATATGCCATGGGATGTGGTAACGACTTTCTCTTAAAAAGAATTACATGAAGAGAATATCATACACTCATAATGTAAGTTATTATACTATGAGGCAAGACGTTTATTGGGCAGAGGAAGTTGTGTGTTTCATATCAGAATTTTAATTTTCGGTTAAGTTTATTTGATGTGCTTTATGCAGCCATGGTATGAACTATATACAACATACTCTAGTGGCTAAGTTGTAGCGTTATGAAAACTTATTTCTGGAAGCATAAAATGTATTTACAAAAAAGTATTTTACCATAATTTTTTTATGAAATGTGGATTTAAAACTAACAAGATGTAATTCTATGTTTTTAGCTGGTAATTAGTATATACGGTTCGGTTTTTTAAATTCTACTGCTATTTCGGTAACATTCACTTAAGGGTAACATAATTACGTATTTTCCCAGACCGTGTAACACTCATAGTCATCCAATGTATTAAATGCATGCTGATACACCAGAAAAAGGTACCAATAAGACTTTTAGATAATGTTGCGTTCTCAATTTAGACGCTTTCGTCTACAAGCATACTAGTTATAGTGTGACGATTTTATTACTGAAATTATAAATATTGCCTAGTGAGAGCTGAAAATATACCTGTACAGGTCGTCCCGCACTGACATGTTTGCTGAGTCAAGACTGTGACAGTTTTTATTAACGCAATCTACACAGAATATCACTCAGTGCCCCGCCTCTGAACTCAATCAATTGCTTACTGGCTTATTGATGCAATTCTATATAATCCAGATATTGGAGAGCTAAGCCAAGTGCTGTAATGTGAGACAAGTTAATGTATATACCATACATGGATCAATAGAGTGGCAACTTTAACCATTCATGTTGTATATACCCTATATAATATATCCTTGAGACCGTGGAAAAGGCTCTTCATATGTGAGCTCGGGTTCACATCGATTTTGTCTACCCGGAATAACCACACACTCCACGATACTTTCTAGGTCATCTACTATGTTCAGTTCACCTGTCGATAATGGATCACTTTCATCAGCACCATGAAGGGAATATTGTCTCAGTTTTTGCCGTCAATTCCTTTAACATGTCCTCTAATACACATAATTTGTACAATTCTAAAGTGTAAAAAACGTAATGTATTTTGTTATAACTGGGAAGACTAGTCAAGAAGCTTGATTTGAAGATGCGCGGAGAAATATGAGCGTGAGGAGTGGCTTCGAAGCAGCCTTCTCTCGCAGATCATGATTCATGTCTCATCTGATCGATCATTTATAGGTACTCTAAGTGTATTGTGTAGGCTTGCTGATATCTTGCAACGGTATTTTTTTGCATAAGCAGAGGTGACAGATGTAGCCAGACGTTTTCGGAAGGCTGTCATCCAAATCTCTCTTATATTGAATGAATTCACTCATAGAGTTTCAATCAGAAAATATCAGAAGTATAGCTTCATAATGCTGTATTTCGGAACGGAATTTCAGTCATAATTATCAGAAAAATATCAAATTAGAAATTATAGAACGAAGCATTGTCAAAAAGAATATAGAGGTAGTGATGAATAGCGTTCCGAATGAAATACACATTAAAGCGTAATGCCAGTTGTCGACATGCAGTGAGGGATTTCATATGTAGTTGTGCCGGATTTCCCATGTAGTTTTGTCGGCACAACTACATATGAAATCCCGCACTGTATGTGAGCTAAACTAAACTAACTTAGCTTAGCTCTTGTTCGACAACCGGCATTAAAGTAGACTCTTAAACATAGCTCGTACATGGCAGGCCTACTAGTCGTGAACGCTTATCACTACACTGGTGACGGCCGCACGATAAACATCTTCATATATTAATTTTAGAAACTGAAGATGACACAACTGGTGTAGAAATGCAAATGACCCGTCTAGATCCCAGTATCTTCTGTTTCAAAAGAAAGGGAAACTACATCTCCAGAGCAAGGGATTTTAAAATCGTAACAGACATTTTATGTGTATTATTAATTTTTTTCTCATGCATGAGGTTAATATTTGCGTGTGGAAGATAAGGTAACACCCAGATTAGTTACTACTTCGAGGACATAAGTTTATTTTGATTCGTCTCTTAATAGCCTACCCTCAGCTCAAAAATGAACAATGTTGTTAGACTTACGATGACAAGTATACATACTAGGCTTCACATGGATCATACTGAAAATATTTATATACCTAATTACTCTTATTTTTAATTATATATACATAATTAAGTTCTTTGCTTAGAAAATCTGAGTGTTCTTCTCAAGCAACGTGGTACTTTTAAAGTAGGCTATGATCAATAATTTCTCTTTGTTTGGTAATCACCTCTTTCCAGTTTATTTTCCTGTGTGTAGAAGCACCGCATTCGTCGTTATCAGTACTGCTAGACATCACGATCAGCGAGATTAACAAAATCAGTTTGAATTTGAAACATGTATTAACAAGTAGGCTACTTCTCGGAATTTAACCTACAAATGCCTAAAAATCCATAAAAAGAGCTAAAAACATCCGTAAAATTACTTAATAACTGAAAAAAGAACATAAAAGATGTAGTGAAAATATTTTAATAGGTTTAGTTTTAATTAGGAACTAGTGATGAGCAAATGCAAGACCAAGACCAAGACTAAGGTGGTCTTGGTCTTGCACTCTCAGTCTTGGTCTTGCACTCTCAGTCTTGGTCTTGGTCTCGCTTGGGTAACCCTGGTCTTGGTCCTGGTCTGGGTCTTGCATCTGTGGCCCTGGTCTTGGTCTTGGTCTTGCATACTAGGTCTTGGTCTTGTTGAAAGAGTCTTGCAATTTTCTTTCTCGCATCTTACTGTGATTGATGGCGCATTTACATGATTTACAGTTGCACCGAACACATGTGTGTTATTGCTTGCGAAAGTAACGAAAGCTAATTGCTTTTAGTTGCTTTGATTGTGTAAACAGTAACAAAACAATTATAAGCTATTCATTTATAAGTACCCTCCTAAATTTATCCATCAGTTACTTTTTCTTGTTTAGTTTTTTTTTTTAAGTATAGGTATATGATGCTGATAGTGTCCTTACATAGTAAGCACCTATTATATGACGGATATGAATACCGTTCATAGCCCGCTGAGTCCTGCTCTACTGCTCTCTTCCAAGCCAGACCTATTATTGATATTTTTCTTGAGTACAGATGCTTCTTCAGACCTGAAGTATTTCATTTTTCATTTTTATCTCGACTTTCTTCTTCTTTGATCTGTCTCACAATTTGCACAGGGCACGTCCACCACTATCTTGAAAAATTCAATAAATGTACTGTATGACTTCTCTCTCGACAGTTTCGACTTTTTTCGTTTTTGTAAATTTATGTTTGGATACTACTCCGCTACAACACTCTCACAATTTTCATTACTTTGATCAGATGGTACAAAACTATCTCTCCCATCTGGCAAAAAATCCTCTGAGTCCTCGTCACTAGTGATGAGCAAATGCAAGACCAAGACCAAGACTAAGGCGGTCTTGGTCTTGGTCTTGGTCTCGCACACTCAGTCTTGGTCTTGGTCTCGCATCGGTAACCCTGGTCTTGGTCTTGGTCTTGGTCTTGCATACTCGGTCTTGGTCTTGGTCTCGGTCTTGCATACTCGGTCTTGGTATTGTTGCAAGAGTCTTGCATTTTTCTTTTACGCATCTTACTGTGATTGATGGAGTTTACGTGATTTACAGTTACACCGATTACATGTGTGTTATTGCTTGCGAAAGTAACGAAAGCTAATTGCTTTTAGTTGCTTGAACCGTGAAAACAGTAACAAAACAACTGAAAGCTATTTCATCTTTAGCCATTAGTTATTAAGTGACAGAATGGTACTTTATGAAATTTGTGTGGGGGACGGGAAAATATCTGTCCGTCTGTCTGTCTGTCCATGTGTCAGTACTCGCGATAACTCAAATGCGCTTTATTGGATTTTCATGAAACTTGGTATACGCACTTACAACATCCATAGGAAGAAGTCTATTTATTTTCGCTGTTGCGTTTCTACTGGCTGCAACCCCTGCAAGTGATTAGCAAAATACCTTCCTTTCAACTTGCAAGCAGTCGCACAGACGAGTTACACGTTTTCATTCCTTAGAAAGTAGAAACAGCTATCGTTTCGTTGTGTTGTTGATTGTTGTAACGTAGTGTTTCAACATGAAACAAAAACGAGTAACCGTAACAAAACAAGGTCTGTGTGGCGTTACTTTACATATAAGAGATCAATTTTATAAAATGACTGTAAATGGATATACCATTAAAATGGTTTGTGTCCCGTTCCTATTTTAAAATTTGAAGAGTTCAGACTACAGTATAGTAGGATTAAGCCACCCACACAGCAAGGCCCATTTAATGTCCCGGTCAAGTACATATTTAGAAATCAGTTTCCCGGGGGTCCTAAACTGATGAACCAGATATTACTGACATCTTCTCTTCCTAAGTAATACAAAAAATATTTTTTAAACTAATACTTTAAAAATCTCATATTTGGGTGGGGGGGGGGGTGCGGTCCGGACCCACGTCCTTGCCTCCTGTCTATTGCCTTGCCTCTTGTCTATTTTAAATTCATAAAAAATTGTTGGTCTATACCTATCAAATTTTGCTGTTTTATTGCCATTGATATGCATATTTTAGAATTTAAAAAATGTTTAATTGGGAATAGGTGGAGCAGTTGATTTTATACAAGCATTAAAACTATCCGTCGACCGGTGTCTGAAATTTCTTATATATAAATATTAACAATAACAAGTTATGTCCAAAAAATTAAGTACAATGTCATTTGAAACGTAATATATTTTTTTGGGGTAAAACTTAAAAAGGTATTAACAGTATATGCATTTAAAACGTGTTGGATTTTTACTTTGCATTTTATTTCCTTATAGTGACTTGTTCTTTTTCTGTTACATGTAAACATTAATTTAGGTATTGGTTAAGAATTTCAATGTATTTAACTTTTTTATTAAGTAATTTCATTTAAAGTACTAATCAAGAAGATTCATTATTATGCTTGTATCAATGTGAGAAAACATTTTAACAGTTTTTCCAAGTTAAGGTAATTAGAAAGACCGCTGTGTGGGTTATGTTGGCACTGAAGTCATAAAACTACCCTGCCACTATTCAGCAGGTAGCCAAAAGTTTGTTACTCACTCCACTATCCCACTGGTTGGAGTAGGGTGTATAGAAAAAATGGGGGAAAACCAGAATTTCGAGGTTTAAATAATCGCCAGATGTGTTTAAGCAGTCATATTGTCGTTTAGGAAAGAGATGTGGCGGCTTCTTACTGTAAATGGTGTTTATGTTAAGTCCTGATTATACAAATTCGTGAAGTGAGTAACCTTTCATAATAGTATGTTTCCATCTCTTTCTGTTCAATTACTGACTTCTGCCAAACATCTTCTGTCTCAATTTTCTGATCCGTGCCAACTCACAACAAACAGACTTTAGTGTCGGCATTACACCATGTCATAAATTTCTCAAGGGTCGGCGTAGCATATCTTTCAAATGAAGGTATGTGATTTACAATTGTCCTTGGAGACAATTTTCCTCTTTGCTATTTGGGAGGAATGTATTGTTCCTACCCCAAGAAGTAGTTTAAAACAAGTTCTCTGCAGGGCCGTGGAGAGAAAGCAAAGGACCTCAGTAAAAAATTTCCCGGGCCCCGTCAAATATTAATTTCACCACTGAAACCCAAAGTATGCAGCAAAAAGATTGTATAAAAATATTACATAAATATTATATAATGTATGTAATGGTATGTAAGTTTCCTATTACTTGAAGACATATGATATTTTTGTTAATCACTAAAAAGTTAGTCATATTTTACAAAAAATAAAACCATGTAAGTTTAAAAGCTTTTCAGTTGTACACACAGAGGTAATAATACGTGTTTTGGCAAAATGCTATCAATAATCATAAAAACTAATCACTGTACAACTAGTGTCTTACTTTTCAACTATAAATAACAACATTTAAATTATATATCGGTACCCAACTATGTTTAATCACTATGAAAAATTTGCTTGTTTTGAACTGAAGATAAGATAAACATATACGATTGACAATAAAACTTGACACAATGACATAAGAACTCTTATTAAGTACCAGAATGGTACTTTCTGAGATCATGTGGGGGACGGGAAAATGGCTGTCCGTCCGTGTCTCTCCGTCAGTCTGTCCGTGTGCCTGTATGCGCGATAACTCAAATAAGCTTTATCGGATTTTCATGAAATTTGATATACATATTTATAACGTCCATAGAAAGAAGCCTATTAATTTTGTACCAAATCGCTTGACCGGTACCGGAGTAACGACTGATTAACGGCCACATGCTTATTAAATGGCAAATCATCACTATACTACAAAGCCGCTTAGCTAATCACTGAGGGCCTTCACCACAATGCAGTCAGATGTTTGTAAATTTATTATATCACATCTTGCTTTAGATGTGAGGCATTCGTTCTGTTGTTATCCCACTTATTCCTTCACATGTGTTTAACGAACTTTCTCAAGAGTTCGGTCTAAAACTATATAGTTTCTGAAAAAAAGACCAATTAACTACATCTGGCACTTTTTTGTATCAGTTTACCTGATTTTTAATTATATTATGGCACAGTCTATCTTATGCCGATATCAGACAAAGGTTGAGCTAATAAAGTATTCAAAAGGAAAAATGTTATTGTTACTGAGACATGTAATAAGCTATACTACAAAGTAATTATTAAAAGAATGTCTTAAGAATCCACCGTCTTAAAAAAATAGCTTTCCTAGCTTTTACTTTGCAAAAGTATCAATAATACTATTATAATTCAGTTGTCTAGCAAAGATATCTCCAAAAACGTCAATGCTATAAGAGGTCATGAATTTCCTAGGAATCCCGGGGATAATTTTGCAGAGATATGTACCAATTTTATATGTATTCTATGTATCAAAATTAATCATTTGAAAATTATTATTTTAATTGCCGAACGTTAGTGAGGCCTACTGTTGAGTCCAAAAGGATTTCTGCTTCTACTTTTAAAAAAATAATTTTTCTCCAAGAATAATCCGCTTCAGATTACCTGATTAATTCCGTGTCACCGTTATGCGACAGGACAATGCAGATAAAAAATAAACACATAAAACATAGCTTAAGCTGTTTGTTGACTTATAAAACATTTAATTTTAGAGTAAATTAGAAAGTAAAAAATAAAACCTGGTCGGCCGGGCCGGGGCCCCAAGTCTTTAGTCTCGGCTGCTCCCCCTCTCGTCCTTGCCAGCCTAACCGAAACAGTTCCAACAAAAATGCAAGTGAAACCGGTCTTTTGCAACCGTTTCATAAAACTGTTATGTGCGCGTAACAGTTTCGGCTACAACCTTTATCTAGAAACAGCTTATTTTCCCACCTCTACCGGTAACGGTAACGGCACCTTTCAGTAGTGGTTGCTGGCTTGCTGCGTACACAATCGAGCATTTAAAACATTTTCAATATAGCAAGACTGCAAGAGTCTTGCAGTTCGGTCTTGGTCTTGCCCGAGTCTTGCAGACTTGGTCTCGGTCTTGGTCTTGGTCTTGCACACTCGGTCTTGGTCTTGGTCTTGCTAACGCAGATGCGGTCTTGGTCTTGGTCTTGGTCTTGCATTTTCTGCAAGACCAAGACCAAGACTGCAAGACCAAGACTGGTCTCGCTCATCACTACTCGTCACTCATTTTGGAAACTTTTGAACCTCGCCTAGTCACTTTCAGGGTTGAAAAGCAATTTGCAGGGTTGAAAAGCAATTTGCAGGGTTGAAAAGCAATTTGCTATACAAAAATTCTTTAGTGAAGTTTTGTCACATAAGTTTTGCTTTGTTGAAACGCGTGTAAAACTGCCAACAAACGTCAAGCCGCCCCCGACCCCCTTTAGACAAAGAGTGCTGCTGCCCCCAAGGTTCTTGAAATAAGAAGGTTGTCTCATTCAGAAGTTCGGCGGTGCGGGGATTTATTTCGTCCGTAAGATCAATACAAAACTGATATTGGATACGTCATTTAATTTACATACTAAGAACCACATTTACAGAAACTTGAATATAGTCATATTTACAAAGTGACTATGTTTCACTACTACAAACAGAGTTAACAAATTACTTAAATTTAGCAATATTCAGTAGATTATACAACTTTCATTTCTTGAAAACAGTGCAAAAATAGCTTACAGCATATCCGTCAGTAATAATATAAGATATCAGTTTATATTGAGATATAGTGTTGGTAAAATATATTTTATATTACAATTTACTTGTGTTCTATGTACTGTTGGTTAAGGAACTCATCAACAGAGTATGTTCTTTCTATAAGAAAATTTAAATATTTTTTTTCCCCATAAATCTATTTAATTTTTTTATTGCTTTTATATCTACTGTAACTTTATTGTATACTTCTATCCCGTTAAAATTTGAGCTCTCTTCAAAAATAGCTAATTTGTGCTCCGTTAATCTGTAATCATTTTGGTTTATTGTATTGTGACTATGAATATGAATATTTTGTTGCTGATTATCTGTTTTGATGTGCAGTACTACAGGTAATCGAAAGATGATCAAGCTGGGAAATGTAGGTAATTTTAATTTCTTAAAGCTGGCCTAACCGTGTCTCTGTTTTTCATTTGTGTCATAATTCGTACTGCTCTTTTCTGTAATGTGAATATTTCGATTGTAGTTTCTATTGATGAAGCACTCTAAACTGTAATGCTTATAAAGAAGCTGTGATACATGCATAACAGTAAGTTAAGGTTACAAAATGCTGCCTTATATCTCAGTACATGAATAATAGCCTACTTCTTTGTTCTTTCTACTCAAGATAGTGAGTTGACCATGTATTCACAAGTATTAGGTATTCGTTTGTATTTTGTGATGTGTTGATTGTTTACTTTTCATTTATATTATGTATTACAAGCGTAAAAATCTCTGGATTAAGGTGTGCAGTGACTGTTTGTCGAAAATTCATGTTAAAGAGATAATTCATACTTCTGCATACCGAAGGATGAGAAAATTGAAAACAACGGATTGTTAATAGTCGGAGGAAAAGCAAATTCAATCTAGATTTCGGGCAGAATTTGTTCTGTCCACTTTACAGAGGACAGTTTTATACGTGACTTAAAATCCAAAGTTCTTGAATTCAAACGAGGAGAGAAGTTAAAACCCTTAGATTTAAACTTCAACATTTTGCAGTATTATTTTGTTCTATTGGACTTTACTTATTTATTTATTTATTTATTACAGCTATGCTAACATTACATTCAAAACCATTTAAAAAATTTCTCCCAGAAGCATAAGATTAAAAAGAAAGAACGGAATTAGTAGAGTCATTTTTGGAGGAAGGCTCAAATTAATGAATATTTTATTGTACAGCTTCAAATTGAACGGCCATGGAGATAAGAGTGATACCTCGAGATACGAGTTTAATTCGTTCCGTAACCTTGCTCGTATGTCAATTTGCTCGTATCTCAGAGCAATTTTCCCCATTGAAATTAATTTAAATGCCATTAATCCGTTCCAGCCCCAAAAATGCTGCCCCCAATTGTTTTTGTTGCGTGTTTTTGAATAAGAAAAATGTATTTATAAATGACAAATATTGTATAAAAACATAATAAAAGAGAATGTAAAGCAAAAAAAAACTGGTTTTATTAAGTGTACATACATATTTGTTACACTTTCTTCGGACCCATGGCTAAAAAAGAAATGTGATAAAGTATGTAAATGCACAAAAAGCGCAAAGCCCTAGAAAACCTTAGCAAAGATCCTTCGACAGCGAGGTAAACAAGCACACTGGGGGAATACGTGGGGTAATGCGCGAGACGCACGAGGCGCAGGCGCAGTAAACTGGTGGGCCGTGTGCAGCGTCGCAGCTGGCCGTTCCTCGTATCTCAAATGTCGCTCGTATTTCAAAACAAAATTTCGCTCGCTCGACAGCTCGTATCTCAAATAACTCGTATGTTAGGGCACTCGTATCTCGAGGTACCACTGTAGTATTAATAGCACGTAGGCTATATGAAATATTTTTAAAAAATCTCATAGAGGGGAGATTCCAACTGACCTGTTTAAAACTGTATAGTAACAAAACCTAACGGCACTTACAATCTTTACAAAATGTACAATCTATAGTACATCTTACAATGACCTAAACAGTAACCATAGGCAGCAATAAACAACATCTCTCTTTCCATATAGCCCAACTCTAGTTTTAATTTATGACACAGACACACTTTGTTCAGAGAATTCCGCCACCCCATAAAATACATTTCTCCTTGTCCTCAAGTATCGGACCTTCAACTAATTTGGTCATAAAGAACTATAACTGCTCTTCATGCAAGTAAATCGTCGTTGCCGGTGAAAAGAGCGAAATTTTACACGAGGGATAAAAACTATTCAACAGAGGTAATTGAATTTTAAATTATGTTTGCAACAGTTTAATCTTACTCTAATCCTAATGTATAACTAGCCCACACGTGCATTTATAACACTTCTATGATGCAATTGTGTATCACTTGAATAGTGTTGACCTTTTATATTATTTCTATGCCCATAGAGGTTTTTTTTCATCCACGAAAGTGACATTTAGGAGATTTTGTTCGATGAAGTTTTAACTCTGATTTTAAAACATGTTTATTCCACAGAATAATTTAATGTAGAATTAACTTATACAGTGACATACACTATATTTAGCCTATTTAATCATTACTTTTACTCAGTGTTCAAATAGTCTCTCAAGGTACTGTCAATAACAAGATCACAAAATCTTTCAGATTAACACTTCACCTTCACCTTCAAATTGTCATAAAAAGTATGATGATTACGCTCAATTTCTAGTTTTAACGCTTCAAGATGATTAAATTTGGATTATAACTATACGAAACAAATTCTTTAATGCTATCGGCTTCTTCTTCTTCTTCTTCTTCTTCTTCTTCTTCTTCTTAAAGTCTTCTCTGTAAAATAAATAAATGGAATACATCTCTACTTGCTGTCAAGTATCGCACCTTCCAATAATTGTGTCATAAAGAACTGCAACTACTCTTCATGCAAGTAAATTAATATTCCTTTCAAACGCCAGGCATTTTGCACTTTTAATACCTTTTCCCATTCGATAGCAATAAGGAATTTTTTTCTTCTCACCCTTAATGTGCATCGGAAGCAAGAACTTAAACATCATCATCAGTATGTGTCAATTACATCATTAGTAGTAAAAAACATTGCTTCTTTCATTAGATTTATAACACAAGCAAAATGTAGGCCTATATAGCCTACAGTATAATCAGATACGTAACTGTAGGCGATGAATACTAAAGATATGGATACAAAAGGATGTAATTGTTATTGAAATAGGCTACTGAGCACGGGAATGGGCGTTTTAAGTTATGGGGGCCATGTGTGAAAAACTTCAAATCCTCAGACATAGTTTTCTTTTAATCAGAAAAAGGTAAGAGAATCTAGTTTTAAATAAATGTATAACAGAATTTTTGCACTTTCATTAATAAATCATATAGTCAGTATATTTTATGTGCAAAATGAAATTTCAGTATACGGTATATCGTACGGCCTGAACTATATGTGTTTACCTTTCATACCATATATGCTTGAGAACTGTTGTAATTAAACACTTTGAAACTGTCGGGCATTTAACTCCCATCAATTGAAGAAATCGTTGTATGGAATTATATTTAGGGAAATCCGTCAAATAAATTGTAAGTTTTTATTGTAGTAGATCGTTTTCAACGTAGTAGTAACACTGGCTGTATACGGAGTTCACGTATTATTTAAATGGTGCGCCCCGTTTGGGATACGGATAGCGTTACGCAGCGAGTCTTCTCTCATTGGTTACCACACGATGGGACAACCTATACAGTTTACAGTATAATAGCCTTGGACTGCCCCCGCTAGCGACTCTGCGGTGCCTTTGAGTAGCGGTCGCTAAATCGCTGCATACACAATGGAGCATTTATAAAACATTTTTTCAAGTAGCAAGACTGCAAGAGTCTTGCGGTTTGGTCTTGTTCTTGCAGGAGTCTTGCATGCTTGGTCTAGTTTCAGTCTTGCATGGTCGGTCTTGGTCTTGCTAACGATGATGCGGTCTTGGTCTTGCATTTTCTGCAAGACCAAGACCAAGACTGCAAGACCAAGACTGGTCTCGCTCATCACTATTAGGAACGTTCTAATTCATTTGAAAGATTCATTGTATACATTATAGCTAACGGGATATTTGCGCTACCTAAGGAACTGCAAAGGTTTATATGAAATTGAAACGACTACCACTACCAGTTTGCTCCAACAGAAACTGCGATTTCCTTTTCCCCGCAACCAGGGAAGCCTTATTTATTCGAGACTATACAGTGAGGCTATAAAAGTGATCTCGTATCCTCCGAAATTGGTTATTTTAAGTTACAGTTCAGAATTATTCAGGAAAAAACTGCTATATGTTTCTGGTGAAGACTCTTATATGAACAACGATCTATTTTTCGTTATAGTCGATTATACTGTTAACTCGGAATGATGCAATAGTTATTGTGACGTCACGTATCTACTCTAGTTTAAATTTTTTAAATGTAGTGAAATGTTTTCAACACTACTCAAATAAACTCTACATGTTTACTTTAAGCACTTTTTCGTTTCCAATAGACACTTTCTTTTAATGTACGGCAATATGTATGTTTATGCTTTCTAAACTACTATGATGTAATATTTAACATAACGGCAAGTAAATTCTTTCGTGTAATTTCATAAAGCCGAGTTTATTGTAGTTCGAGGTAGCCTCAGTCCCATCCACCTCAAATGACCCGAGTCTCAACTGTATGTGTTAGTGATAACTTATTGCATTCTTTTTTAGAGTGAAATGAAAAAAATCATTTGATTATTCATCATCACTTGTCTTTCCATTTTTGAATGTGCCTCGCTCGTTTTAGAAGAATAAAGGAAGATTCCTACTTTTCCTAAACATTAAAAAATTATTCTTTTCAAAATATGAAAATTTCTTGTTAGTAACTGGCGTAAATATATTTTAACATGCGACAGGAGTGCTTTAAATATGCATTGTGAAATTAATTCGGAATTAGACTTTGATATCCTTTACGCTTGGCGATTGTTTGAAAATTGAATGAGCTCCAGGAACGGCAGGTTTAAAGATTCAGGAACACTAAGCGGACTCAGTTGACTGCAAAGTGGGTAGCATAGCCCCCGCGTGTGCTATCAACTTCAGGCACGTGTCATGGATTGCCTCTGTCGTACACAACAGCTACAATTAACAAAAAGCTATTGTGTCCGAGTTACAAGTTACTACAGCCGTCAACCCTTTCTTATAGGGCTTTCTGAACAATACTTGGCTCAGTCCCCATTCAATGGACTATATTACAGCATAATCCGCTTTAATTTTGTCATTCTTTCTCTACCTTTTAAAATGAAAGTTAGCTCTTTGGTCATCTGGACTGACGTGTACATAATGCTACCAGGAGTTTATAACGTTTCTCAACATAATACTTATCATCTACACGAACATTTCAACCAGTCCATCATCTACATGAACATTTCAACCAGTCCAAAGTGGATCAGTGGAATACTACTGCAAGATGCAAGAATCATAGTGAGATCTCAGGAACTTACCTTCGCCGTTCACTTGCATATGGAATAACATATTCCACAGATACTCGGTACGGTAATTACTAAACAAACCGTTGATTCTTTCAGTGCTGGATTTATATGGTTACAAAAGTAATCGAAAAGTGTATTCTTCAGTGTGCTCTTAAGTTTGAAATCAATAAAAAAAAACGGTGGAGTAGTTTCTATTAAAAACGAAGTTCGGTTATTTCCTTGTTACGCTTCACAGGCAAAATACTTATTCACTCATTTGAAGGACGAGTTAGCAGCTAACGTCCAGCCAAATAATACGAAGAATCTGAATCACTTTTATTTTATGATGACAGACGTCAAAATAAGCCTTTCATGTTATCAAACACCTATATCAAACCATTGCTTATTGCTTATTTTCTTAGATGTACTGTAGAAATAAACGTGAAAATTCCGCACAGAAAAACTTTGTTTCGAAGGAATTGTAAACAAGAAACCATAAAAATCAGTATTTTATTCTTTGGACGGAGGAAGCGTGGATCGTGCCCAAGAGATATGTCCCAAGCTTAAAGGTGAAGAGAGCAGCAACACCTTTCCAAACAAAAGAAGTCAACAGTCAGACCATAAGGAAGAATCCTCTTATCTCTCCCTCGTAAATCACTGCCACTTTGAAGATATACTTTGTCCTGTGCTCTACGATGCTGGGAATACACTGTACCCAAACAAGAGATGAAAGACATATTTTCTTAGCAATCGTGTTTGCTCTGGGCTATACTCTCCTTGTTTGCCCGCACAGATTTTATTTCCTTCTCTTTTGCTCAAACCCAGCGTTCTCTTTCATTCCCGCCTTTTCGAATACGATTCCATTCCACCGCCATTTATGTTCAGTGACCAAACGGTTAGAGATAATGTACAGAAAACGCTCCATATATATTACCATATTTATAATACTGCAGATTGTCTCAACGTGTTGTATTGAAATCTGAAACAGTACGACTTGAACATACAAATAAAAAAAACTAACAATTAGCAAACAAAATTGTTTCAATTATGATTCTAATAGTGTTCAGTCTTTGTACAAAACTCATTCCAATGCACTTTTGAGGAAACGTTTATCAGAAGCATTGTAACTCTTTGTTCAATCACTCCCTTTAAATCATTTAAGCTTATGCTTATGTTAATAGTTTCAACGGAATTTTAAGCTTACGAGGATCACATAGCTGCGCGGGTTTTCACATGTAGTTGTGCCGACCGCAAACTAAACAAAGCTAAGCTAAGGAAACTAAGTGAGTTACGTGAATTGGGTTAGTTGTGCACATAGTCTCACGCTGGGTAGTAAGCTAGGTTTCCCCCTCCACAAGACATTAGCTTTCTCCCCAATCCCGAATTGTCACTTCCCGCACTGTTGCTACTTTTTCCCGGAAGCTGGTCCCGGGTTAGCTTCAACCCCGCCAATAACCAGCAATACTGCCACAATTACACCATAGAACCATAAGTTGTTCATTGACGAGCTGTAGAACCGTTCAGTAATTTTATTTCGTCTTGCCTTCATTTTCCGTATAATCCTATTCGCGCACGATATATTGCTAAGTCAATGCCTATTGCTCCCAGTTAATGCTATCTCCGCACAAAACGTCTTTCCTCTGCAATGTCTGATACAAGATTCCTGTTTCCCCCGGTATTACGTAAGGCATCGTGTGGAATGGATTAGGCTATTGTAGTCAACATCTTAATGCTATAAAATAGTAAAATAGATATTGGAAATTAGATGCAACTTAAAAATTAAATGGTCAACACTATATTTCGAAGAACCCTTGTTTATAACCAGGGCTAGGATTTATATGTACTAAACAATGTCAAAATATGTACATATATATGTACTTAAAAATGTCAAAATATGTACATATATATATATATATATATGTACTAAAAATGTCAAAATACGTACATATATATATATATATATGTACTAAAAATGTTAAAATACGTACATATATATATATATATATATATATATATATAGTAAAATATGGACATCAAAACAAATTTAACCACTAGACACTACATTTTATTACTTTTAGAACATTTAAAAATGCATTACAAATACTGGATTCATAAATTAAATTATTCAATTTTTTTCAGATCACCTACTTTATTTGTATTCATTCATTGATTCTTTCTGCTACCATAACAGTATGCCACAAAATGTTGCTTTAAATTTTCAAAAGTGATTTGTATTGGTGAAGCTTCGTTCTACTGCACATGAAGTGATTGGCGCGTGTTTAAAATTCACTGATTCTAGTTTTACATTTGACGAGCTACTTAAGATTGCAGTGATTTTACACATTTCTTCAAAGCCTGGATTTCTTGAAAACACATTGTCCACTTTACATTTGATAAGATCGGCTAAATATCCACGTATACATTTGAGTTCATGAATCATGTTTTTCACAATGTCAATATTTCCAGGTAATGTCAGATTATTATTTTGTAGTTTCTGAATTATTTTTGTTATATTACAAAATTTGATTCAATGTAACACAAATCATTTTTCACATATTAATTTCTGTACATAACTGTAAACTTATCCTGTGCTGCCATATTTTCTGTCACTGAAAACGACAATTTTGTATAGTTTTACTCTTAAGAATGAAATATGTACGAATATTGCATTAAAATCACTAAATATGGACAAATATTTATTTTACATATAAATATGTGCTATTGTCAGAAATATGGAATAATATGTAAAATAAATTTGTTTAATTTGAATAGAGGACAACATAATAGATGGAGATAAGTGAAAAAATGTGTCTATATGTGAAATTAAGAAATATGTAATTACATATAAATCCTAGCCCTGCTTATAACATTAGATGAGGCTACTTTTAATTTTTACTATCCTATTACTGTTCTGTTCCGACATTATCCCACCCGCTCACTAATTTATTGCCTGTGGCCTTACACTTTTGATCTACAAAATATTCTAACTGGTCTCTCAACCTTCAAATTACCAATTTTCCAGAGGTATAAATTGTATGAGTTTTCCCAGAAAAAGCTGTGGGCCTATATTTCTACTGTAGTTATATTTTACCAGTCACTCTTTTTAACACTAATTTATATTAGGCCTATTGCTCTTTTTCAGATCCGTCTGTGAGACTGACGGGAAAGGTATAGGCTATTGCATACTGAAATCTTGAAATATTTCACATAAAATACATTTTCAGGAATTTTCGCAGGATATTCTTAAAAATCGGAGTATTTATAAGATTTTCGAGCGTATTAGAGGGCCGCAGGGTAAGGTGTATGAAACAAAGGAAAATCCTGCGAAAAGCGGATATCTTATTACCCTATGTAATCCCAAGGTCCTAGAAGTCTAGTGGATACAATATTAACGCATAATGGCGCAGGGTGGGGAGCTCGAATGCCCACAGGCTAAATGTGGATTTTGAGGCCAAAATATTCCTCCAACTCTTACCTTTAAATCCCAGCCATTTCATAATAACGGGTGGGACATTCTAGCAAATTATGAAAATTATTTTTATTTATTACATAATATGTAATAAATAAAAATAATATTATCATATATAATATACTAGAATTGGTTCTTCACATTCTGTAAAATTTACAATGCCTTCTCCATACTTCATGCAAAGCATTATTTAAAATTTATTTTAAATATTTTATATTTGTTTTTCAAAATCTATTACGGGTGTGACATAAGCTAAGTTGGACAATGATTTTAATAATGCACAAAAACAGTTCATTTTCTGTTCTGCTATTATTGTTAGGGTCTTAATTTTGTTGTTATTGAAGATATGTGGGATTAAATACAAGTTATAAACTATTTCCAGATTGTCAGAACATTCATTTAACTCATCAATAATAATTTAATAAAACTATCAACATTACGGGTGGGACATTACGAGTGGGACATTACGAGTTAGACAAAAAGTCACCGTTACTTATTTTTACATAGTAGTTAACCACACATACTTTTTGAAGGTAATCTTATACCTACCAAATTTCACCTTAAGATGCACATTTTCTCAAATCAAAATGGACTTAGTTTATTACTCTTGACCACATGATATTAAAGAGTGTTAAAATCATGCTAAAAATACCAAAAAGTAAGTACAATGCAATAAATATGTAAATCGACAGATTTTCCACTTGAAACAACTTCAAATACACTTAATTCTTTAATATTCAGTGAATACGAGGTTTTAAACTTACATTTGACTACCCAATTACACTAGTTTTATTACATCTCTCTTTGAGGGAAAAATTCCCATATTTTATGAAATGGCTGATCCATAACATAACCAAATAAATATTATATTTTTTAAACTTGTGATAATTCACAGGTTTAAATTTTAATTCATTAATTGCATTTCAACATTAAAATGATCATAATGTGAAGCATGTTATGGCCATAGGCTACCGTTGTTCGAACATGTGAATCGAGATCACATTCAGTAATCTTTAATTCGCATTACTGGGATCTTTACTATCGTCTACGACATTTTCCAGCTGTCATTTCCATGAGAATTCATAGAAAAATTTACATAATCCTCTAGTGTTCTATAGTGATTAAACGGGCCTTGAGCGTACCACCAGGGAAAGAAGATACCTTATCGACAGCAGTATAGAAATAGGCTCATAACCCTCCACAGGTCTATGGTGATTTAAATATGCCTTGGGCTTAAGTTGAGAGAAAGAAGATGCCAATCGATACCAATATAGAAAATAGACTCATAATCCTCCACTGATATATGGTGATATAAATAGATTAGATTGAGAGAAAGAAGTTTCTAATCGAAACCAATAGAAAATAGGTTCATAATCCTCCATTGATCTCTGGTGATGTAAATAGACCTTCGATATACAATCAGAGAAAGAAGATACTAATGAATAGCAATATAGAAAATAGGTTTACAATCCTCCAGAGGTCTGTAGTGATGTAAATAGGCCCTGGGTGTATAACGAGAGAACGACTTAATGCCGATACCAATATAGAAAAATAACTTGTTCTTACCTAAATAATATAAACCAAATCAACGAATAAGTGTATATGGATGATTTATTGTAGTCTGGCTATCTCATTTATAATTCATGTAGCAACTTCTGGTTTCGGAAGAATAGTTCCCTAGAATGACTATCAAAAAGTCACCATTTTGCCTGTGAAGTAGAAAACATTTTAAGAAATTGGATGAAAAGAAAACAAATCTCTAAAGAAAGATTAATAAAGGTGTGGTAAAACATTGATGCATTACACCTTACAAATAACGTGTTGAGAGTTTGTATAATGTTTGTATTTGTTAGGTAACTCAACATCAACAAATAGAAGTCGTGCTGTACTGTGAAATACAGTGATAGTGGCATGCATGTAATCACTCTGTCTCTCTGTCGATAATTATGTAACCATTTCCCGCCTGTCCGTTAATCCCTAACTCTTATGCGACAACCAGCTGTACGGGGCAACGGTTTGGATATTCGTGTGAACCAGGAGGAGTGTTGCGTTTTAGGCAATCTGCTGTGTATTGTGAACCAAATCGATAATTGCATGGAATTACTGGGATTCAAACTGTACAAATGACGATGGAAGCAGAAATAACAGGTGTGTCCAGTCCATTGTCCCCCGGTGCCTATAGGGCTTTACATATTTAGAAGCTCTAGGGAAATTATGCTGAATGAGAGAGTTGCCAAAAAATAGAAACCCGAATTCAGGATGCGCATTAGTTATTAACGGGTAAGTATTCACATGGACTTGTTTTGCAATCCCATGTTCCATGCTTTCACACGACACGCATCTTTTGTCGCTATGTTTAAACATTTAGTGTTAAATGGATGCGAACAAAATTAATAATGCTATTAATTCCTTCATGAACTTCTAAGGTAAATGATGTCTATGTGTGTAAAAATGAATGTTACTTCGAGTGATTGAATATTTCGTTTTACTTCTGTCAAACAAAATTTAATCCTTTAGACGCGAATTTTATTGATTTAGGCCCCATGAGGGGATAAATCAGTAATGCAAAATCCTTTATCAACGAGCCACTGGTTTACTGTTTTTGTACCAACTTTTATGATCAAAGCATATATATATATACAAATATATATGTATATTATATATATATGATATATAGGCCTATATATATACATATATATATATATATATACATACAGTGAGTCCATTGACGTGGGTTTCTGCGTTGCGGCGGGCACAGCTCCAACTCCCGAGCGATCGGATGAAATATCTACGCAAATAAAGCCGCGATCGGTGTAATGATTCTCACATTTACAGTTAAAATTACAATGAAAATAACCACGTACTTCTTCACAAGAGATGTTGGAAATGTTCTCCTCTTGCATCCACACAATACTGGCACCTTTTTAGGAAATTTTCTTTCACGCGAATATGTTCAGCTTCCGAGATAGAGTTAATTTCTCTTGTGATATTGTCTTTAAGTTCTTCTAATGTATGGGAAATTAACCTATACACTTTATTTTTCAAGTTTCCCCATAAATAGTATTCACATAGAGTTTCCCCATAAATAGTATTTACATAAAGTTTTCCCATAAATAGTATTCACATACTGTTACATGAACTTAAAGACAATATCACATAGGCCTATCACAAGAGAAATTCACTGTCTCGGAAACTGAACTTATGTGCGTGAAAGAAAATTTCCTAAAAAGGTGCCAGTATTGTGTGGATGCAAGAGGAGAACATTTCCAACATCTTTTGTGGTGAGGTACGAGGTTATTTTCATTGTAATTTTAACTGTTAGTGTGAGAACCTGAATCATTACACCGATCGCGGCTTTATTTGCGTAGATATTTCACCCGATCGCTCGGGAGTTCGAGCTGTGCCCGCCGCGAGGCAGAAACCCGCGTCATTGGCCAACTCTTGCACGTGATTCACGGTGTATATATATATATATATATATATATATATATAATGTTCCGAGCCTGTTCTGCTTGGACCTAGTGATGCTTGCTCGTTTTCCAAACATTTCATGGACCATGGTGAACTGTTCATGTCCCTGAGTGCGTTTTCAATGGGAACCTTTTGCGTGCAGTTAAAAATTTGTCCACAAGAGCGCAGCAGGGTCAGAGGAGGTCCTGCCATCTCGTTCTGCCATATGCTTATGCGTATCAATAGATGTGAATAATGTTGGCTTTTTTCTATAAAAACTGGCGATTAATAACGTTTAAGTTATATTCCAGAAATCAGATACCTATATTCTGCCTAGGAGAGTGTGAGATCGCCAGAAAAAGTATTGATTTCTTAAAAGAATTAAAGAATTAATGTCTGTCTGAAGTAATAATTGGTTGTAATTATTATGTTGAAAAGAACCCGTGGGGTTTGTCAGCAAAAACAGGAACAATAATTATTTTGCAGTGGCATAGACATGTGTAGCTTAGTGACAAATAATTCAAAATATTAAAGTTATTCCTATATATCGCGATGACATTTGTATTCGTTAAATGGTGAAGAAATAATTCAAATTTTATGAAACATTTAAAACTTGTTGTACAGTACTTCACAAAGAAAACATCCCATCTTCTTTAGATTTATAACCATAGTCGTAAATATGTTAAAAAAATTCTTTATATTGTAAATCATTTTTAAAAAGTAATTTAGGTTCATGGTTGTTTGCTTTCACAATATTCTGAATATCAGGTTTCGGTTATGAATTTACTGTGTGGTAAACAGATCCTAGCATTTGATTAATATATCACAGTAGTTATAGAAAGTAAAGAACTTGGATATAAATGTGTAAATATTTTGTTCCTATTATCATTAATATTTTATAAATAAATTTAGGTTACGTTTGCTTGCTTCTAAATAATATCCTTTAGAGGCTTACGAATAAGACATGCTCCAGAATTATAGCTGTCATTAAGTGTTTGTGTGGAAAACAAATACAAATAATAGTATTTGAATAGTGTATCATATTAGTAGTAGAATGTTCTTTTCATGAAATCAATGTATTTTGAAAGAAGCTGGAATGTCAAAATAAGGTAATAAGGGAATGGTTTTCTTGTGGTTATTACTATAGGCCTAAATGCGTAATATTTTTAACGTCAACGCCCATCCATAATGTAGGTTCATACTTTTTGTTTTAGAATTATATTGCATAAGTTTCAGAATTATGGCTCGCAGGGAATTGTTATTCATCGTACTGGGTTCTCATATGCTAATAAGTCAAAATACTATGTTCTCTTCGATTCGAGTTAAAATATCTACGTGCATCGGAATTCCAGTTCTAATATAGTGTTTTAATATCATTAATGTCAATAATTCACATTTATAATTATTATAAAAGTGAGTTTTATATAATAACAGTATAGTTGATTTATTTATCTTTTTATTTTTTTTAATTTTTTGTATTTAGAGGGGGAAAATAGCCAGTGCCAATTGCCAGTATAGAAAGGAAAAATATGCTTTGACGTCTTCTTTATAATACCTATATATATATATTTTTTTTATCTTCAATTTACAAGAACCACCAATGCCTGGAAGAATAATTTAGTTTTGCAAGTGTTTCAAATTTACGATTTGTTTTAATATTTGCAATGAAAAAACTTACAAATTCCGTTTAAACAAAATATTCATAATTTTATTATACAAATTATAATAAATGTGAAACAGAAATATGTGAATTTTTGTTATTAAGTTAATAAATTAAGTAAGTTGTATTTATCAAATGTTGTCCATACCTTTTTAAGAAGTAATTTTGTATCATAGTGTGAAAGAGAATAAATGGTTGAGTTTCCTGCTGGGCGAACTTCCTGTTTATAGCAACAGTACATATGTGAATCTTGTCCATTTGATGAAGATATTGGAAACATGACCTTCTGTTGTAAATAATGAGAATACTACTTCTTGTTAAATTTTATTCTTTGTAAAAATGATTAAGATAATGAGTCAATTCTGAGGATCTAAAAGTGTTGAGCGAGGAGATTTGAAGGAACTCATAGACTATTAACTATTAGCATCCGTTTAATCTTATTTATATTTTATAACAATATATTTCGTAAAGCATATGTGTACACCTCTGTTTTACACAGAGGATCGCCACAACATGTTTTCTGGCATTCTGACTGATGTTTAAATAGTCTGTTCCATTATGTTCAATGGACAGCAGACGACATGCTTGGACCTCTTTTGACTCTGCTGCCACCTATCGGGAGTCGCTGACAGAAAGGATCGGGAGTCGCTGACAGAAAGGTTCCCATACCAGAGTTCTGCATAAACCAGTTCAGAATCTATTCTACTTCGACCGAGAAGCAAACAAGAGGGATGCTTGTACATTTGCCCAACATTTCATGGACCAAGGAGAACTAGTCATGTTCCTGAGTGCATTTTCAGTACCAGAGTCCTGCAAAAACCAGTTCAGAATCTATTCTACCTCGACCGAGAAGCAAACCCGAGCGATGCTTGCACTGGGCTAAACATTTCATTGACCATGGCAAACTGGTACTTAGATTCTGACCAATAGGGGGAAATATTTATATTATAAATTATTTAAAAAGTACACCATGTTTTCCGATTTCAAGCAGAGCTTTCGCTACTCCTTTGTAAAAAAAAAACGATCACGTGACGTGCAGAGAGGTTATGCTACCACATTCATCGCGACAATGATATACCAGGGCTTGAGGTAATCTTAAACATGATATTTAAGGGTGGTAGCCAGGATACTGCCCCCTGCGGCTCTGTTCTGCAGCGCGGTCTATTGACCGTGTAGGCCTAAGGCTGGCATTCCACTAAGAACTTGTCAGGCGATATTTGAATCAAAGATGCGCTAATACACTACCTCCAACAGCTTTGACGAAACCCAGTTTTCTCTGTAGTTTGAGATTCGAAGGTTAAATAATAAATAATTATGTATAATGGCATTAGTTTATTAGTTTTATATAATTGCTTTTGTAGCATTATTAGAGAAGTATTTAAATGACTTTTTTTTTTGCCCTCCACCGCCCCAGGTATGTCATAGAGATTAAAGAATGTTTTCAGCAGTTTTGTAATCATGTGAGTACTTTTAGGAGTTTGTATATCAGTTCTTTTTCTATAGTCTCTATGGTTCAAATTTGAATGCTCGACCGATGTACCCTGTGACCGGGCAGCGCTGAAGCGGCTGCCGCTTGCTAGACAACTGGTTTTGATGAGTAGACAGAGAATGGCTCCCTTTTACGGAATGCCAATCAGACTGGTAGCAAGTTAAATTTTAGAAGTGCTTCTCCCTACAAGATTGCTAAATCACTGGTAAATATTCATAGACACAAAAATAAACATTTCTCGCAACGGTCAACCAACTTTTCGATATAGTTACAGTCTCATTCAAGTGCGAGTTATACGACTTTTCCCAATACATGTTAACCTACAGTGTTGAGAGAAGGCAGGAAAATTCCTTGCGCAAGAGCGACATATGGCACCACCGCAGAAACTAGAAAGATTTATCGGGGTCGTAGTCTCATCCCTCAAATACCTGCTCGCTCGAAACCGGGGTAACATAAACATTACATTCTCATTGCTGACCTAAACTGTGTGTTTGGTTATTTCTCAGTGTTGCGATATACAGTTGATCACCTATTTAAAACCCCGTTTTCGGTTCTGTCTTATGAAAAAACGTGTGTAACTAAAGTAAATTACCAACTCCTGAGCTTGACATTGCCTTGCATGAAGATAACCTAACATTTCGAACATCTTAGTACAGTATATGTAATTGGTTAACTAGTACTTACAACCATAAATATTGTATTTGATATTTGACGGGGAAACGGATGGAGTCATGAAGGAATATAAAATGTAAATAATAATAATAATAATAATAATAATAATAATAATAATAATAATAATAATAATAATAATAATAATAATAATAATAATATTAACAATAATAATAATAACGGTAGTAATGTTATATATAGTTATAGGCCTATATGAAATCGAATACATGTGCAAACATTCCCGGTATTTAAAACGCTATTAATACTTGAGAATTCGTTTAAACAATCATTATAAATTTAATTTTTAAAACGTAGTTTAATGTCTAGCTACGCCACTGTATTAAGCTAATTCATTAGGTCAGTAACACATGTTATGTTACTGTTTTACCATGATAGACTTTACACAATATTTTATACAAGCATGTGCCCGCGGCTTCGCCCCCGATTATTTACTCAACTCCTAGATGTTTTATTTAAACAATTTTTGTACGACATAACTAATTAGTGGTACTTACGAATGTTGTTGCCGTGGATCGTAAGTTGACATTCCCACACGCAATCTTGTTTATATGTGCGGAAAGTGTTTCCTTGCGGTTATGACTTTACTTTCGGCACATCATAATAGGCCTACAAGCCTTTATGGACAAGGCCCCCAGGACAAATATTCGGTTCGCATAGCAACATACACATGCGAATCACTTTCTGAAATAAACATCTATCTTCAAGAATGTATATAAATAATATTTTCAGGTAATATCGCAATTAATATAATTAAATTCATATAAATAATCATCGTGAAAAAAATAGCATGCAATACTCGTGCCGTAAGCGAATAACGGATCTCGGAAATTGAAAAAAACTCGGCGCAAGCGCCTCGTTTTTTCAAACTCTTTCCTCGATCCGTATGCATCGCTTACGGCACTTGTATCGCAATATGCAATTATTTAACAGAAAAATAGTCAAAAGATATTTATTAAGTGCCAGTATGGTACTTTATGAGCTTGTGTGTGGGGGACGTAAAATGTCTGTCCGTCTGTCTGTCTGTACGCGCCATAACTCAAATACGCTTTATCGGATTTTTATGAATCTTGGTATACGCATTTATAATGTCCATGGGAAAACCCTATTGTTATTGAACCAAATCGGTTCACCGGTACCGGCGTCAAACCCAATTTAGTGTTTTTATTTAAAAGCGCCATAACTCAAATACGCTTTATCGGATTTTCATGAAACTTGGTATACACATTTATAATGTCCATGGGAAGACGTCTGTTGATATTGGGCCAAATCGCTTGGCCGGTACCGGAATAATGCCCAATTTAGTGCATTTTTATGGTATTATATAACAATTATATAACTCAAATATGCTTTATCGGATTTTCATGAAACTTGGTATACGTAGAGTTGATAAATTTCATTTTTCTTTCCGTTTGTGGTAATATTAATTTGTTATTATGAAATGACTTATCCACCTAACCACAAACCCAATAGACCAAAAGTTCAATAGATGCAACGTCATAAAGCCCTATAACATTATAATATTTACTAGATTTATGCACATATACATTCCTAATTATGTATCACTATGTCATAAAATATAAGTTGCATATAAAATTATATAGTTACATACAATACAATCACATTTAAGATAGCAAAGTGCTATATGTATTCAACTAAAACCTAACCATTAAAATATATACACTGATACAGATTTAATCACACTGATTTTAAAAAACACACTGTTGACATCTGTTAAAATATGTACACTTATGCCGAATTTTTTTCAGCAATAGTCATTAAAAATATAATTCTTCTTGAATATATGACAGTCAGTTGTCTATCCGATAAAAACAGTAAAAATTATTTTGCCGAAATCTTCTCAGCAAAGTCGTTAATAATAAAATAGTACTTGAGTGCACTAGTTGTAAAAATAGTTGGAATGTAGGCGGCTTGTAAATGTATTCCGTTGCATCAATTGTTTTGGCTTCTGTTACATGCGGATATGCGCATTTCGATCCTTAGATCATCTTCAGTCCTACAATTTATATATAAAAAACATTTAGTATGTTGTTGTTGTTTGAAGTCATTTATATTTAACTATTGTATGATGAAACTTAAGACTCACCTGATAGTTTCCGACGTGTGGAGTGCTTGAGTATAAATGTCATACTGAAGAAATTACGTATTGTTTGTAATAGGGTAACGTTCTGAGTATAGTTCATATAGTTCATTGTGTTCTATTGTGTTTTCGTTTATAATTTTATGTCTGTGTCTGTATATTTCGAAATTTTCTAATGTGTTAAGTTTACGGCTTTTATTTTGTTTATGTAGAATTTTAAGTGTTTTGTTAATAGGCTGTAAATCATGGTTGTTATTGATAAGATGTTTGGCAAATGCTGATCTGTTTCTATTGTATTTAAAGTCCATAACGTGTTCTTGGAATCTTTGTTTGAAAGTCCTACCCGTTTGCCCTATGTAAACATGATTACAGTTTCCACATTCTAGTTGATATAACTTACACCGCTATTTAGAAAATTATCTTCTTTATTTCTGCTTACATCGTATAATAGGTGTTTTAAGTTATTGTTAGTTTTATATGCTATTTTTATTTTTTGTTGTTGCAATGGCTTTACTATTTTGTGAATTTTTCTATCTGTATAGTTAAAAATGGCATATTTTTTGTTATCTTCATTGTCTTGTTTTATTGGAGTTAGTAGCAAAGTAGGATTTTTTGTTTTTTGTAGTTTATTCTTTTTCTTTCTAATAAGTTTATGAATTAACGATTCTTTGTAACCATTGTTGTTTGCTATTTGTAAAATAGTTTTTAGTTCCTTATTATAATCTTGTTTAGTCATGGGTATGTTGATTAGTCTGTGTACCATATGGTTGAAGGCAGCCATTTTATGGGTATTTGGGTGATTTGATTTATTATTTATTATATTATCAGTGTAAGTGTCTTTCCTGTAGATCTTAAATTGTAGTGCGTTGTGAGCCCTCTTTATATTAAGATCCAAGAAATTTATACTGTTTTTATTTTCCTTCTCTATAGTAAATTCTAGATTCTTGTGAATTTTATTGAATTCGTCGAGTAAATTGTTAATTTTGTTTTCTTCACATATTAGCAGTATATCATCTACGTACCTGTAGTATATTTTGATTTTATGATCGGCTATGATTTTTTCTATGTATTCTTTTTCTACGTGTTGTAGGAATGTTTCAGATAAGATTCCTGATAGTGGCGATCCCATGGCCAGGCCATCTTCTTGTATATATATTTTATCGTCAAATTTAAAATAGTTTTGTTTCAAAATAATGTCAAGCGTTGAAGTTATTTGTCCTGTCACTGTATCACCATCACCGTTATTCGATAATGTTTGTTGTATGATATTGATAGTTTCTTTTAAGGGTATGTTTGTGTACAAGTTCTTTATATCTAGTGATATGAGTCTGTCATTTTTATTAAGTTTCATATTTTTTATTTTGTTAACCAGATCGAGTGTGTTTTTTATATTAAATTTATTTTCAAGCGTTAATCTTTGTTGTAGTATTTTACCTATTATTTTAGAAATTTTATATGAAGGTGCATTAACAAAGTTCACAATTGGTCTGATTGGTTTATCATTTTTATGGATTTTTAATTGAGATCGAAGTATTGGTATTCTAGGCTTCATGTTGATAGCATATTTTCTTTCATTGTCAGTAAGAATAAAGTCAGAATTTCTTATAGCCTTTTTGATTTCTGTTTGGTATTTATCAGTGGGATCTTTTTCAATGAGCTTTATGTTATTATTTTGAATAAATTCTAGAGTTTTATTTTTATATTCATCATTATTCATTAATACGATGGCATTACCTTTGTCGGCTTTGACATGTTTTATGTCGTTAAGTTGTAGTTTTGTATTCAAGCCTTTTAATGTTTTTAGATATAATTGTGTTTCAATATTCTTATCATTTTTGTTGGTTAAGGTTCTCTTAATCTGTGTAGTGACTTGTTCTCTAATAGATTGCTGTTTCGCTTGGTCGATATAGCACTTTGCTATCTTAAATGTGATTGTATTGTATGTAACTATATAATTTTATATGCAACTTATATTTTATGACATAGTGATACATAATTAGGAATGTATATGTGCATAAATCTAGTAAATATTATAATGTTATAGGGCTTTATGACGTTGCATCTATTGAACTTTTGGTCTATTGGGTTTGTGGTTAGGTGGATAAGTCATTTCATAATAACAAATTGGTATACGTATTTATAACGTCCATGGCAAGAAGACTAATAATTTTGGACCAAATCGGTTGAACCGGACCAGAGTAACGACTAATTATTGGGCACATATTTTTTAATTTTTGTCTACCGGTATAATTTGACAGTTAAACTGACTGAGTTGGCCAAATGGTAACGCCTTGGACTCGTATTCTGTAGGTCCCCGGATTAAATCCCGGAGCCTACCAATTTGACATGGATTATTATTATTATTATTATTATTATTTTTATTTTTTAATGTGAGTGCGCGACTGTCAAATCTGTAGTTCTGCTGACGCTGGTCGATTTTAATCTAATTAGAAAAACTTATTTTCTGCATATCATAATTGCAATTATAATTGATTCAACAAAAACATGCTGGCACTTTGTTATATCAGTTTACCTGATTTTATTAGTACTGACATCGTTTAAATAAATTGAACGTATTACATAACTTTGTTCTAATTATATTTTTTTCGTTACAAATTTAAATTAGGCCTATAAACGAATAGAACGAATTTTGTGCTTCCGTATGGGCAGATTGGAAACACAACAATTAAAACGTACAACTGACTCATGAGCCTTACCCAAACAATGCACAAGAAATTAAAACAATTGATAGTTAAAAATCCAAGTTTCGATGTACATTTCTTGATTAAAGTGCGATGCCCGGGTAAGAAAACGACCTCATATTCGATTTCCCCCCCCCCCCAGAAAAACCCGCATTTGATTTCATCCAAGTCATGCAGTGAATTTTTTTTCGGTTGTTATGGCAATTGAATACTGTCTTGTTAATAGGTAGCGTTGTCTGTGCCTTCATCACTATATAGTAATTATATAAGCGGCTTTGTCCTGACTGACTGACAGAGAATCAACGTATAGCTTATACCATAGTAGGTAGAGACTTGAATTTTGTCAGATCCTTCGTTTTGCAATGTAAGTGCACACTAAGAAAGGATTTTGCAAAATTATGATTTTAAATGCCAAAAATCAAATGTTTTCCAGGAGACTATTTTTTTTTACACAGAATTATTATCACATTCCATGTACAGTTCTAGTGACATCAGTGTATTGTTGGCAGTGTTCACAGGTAGTTTTGGACTTTGTCAAATTAGAGAAGCTGTCGATATAAATCGACCGCCGGCGTGGTCCTGTGGTTAGCGTCGCTGACTGCAGATCCGTCGGTGTGGGTTCGATCCCCGATACCTCCTGCGATTTTTCTGATGTAGGGAGGTCTGAAACGGGGTGCACTCAGCCTCGTGATTCAAATTCAGGAGCTACTTGATAGAGAAATAGCGGCTCCAGTCATGGAAACCACCATTAACGGCCGTGGGTGTCGGCATGCTGACCACATGACCCCAATCCTGTCATCTGCCTATGGTAGATCACGCAGCGGTCTGATGGTAGGCCTTGTCCCTTCAGGGATGTAGCGCCTCGGAGTTTAGTTTATCGATATAAATAAATATATAAATATGGTGTAAATAAATATTTAAGAATGAAATCCACGAAAATAATGCACTATGTGATGCAGTCACATAACTTCCTCTACCCTGGACATAGAGAATACCATTTTCTCACTTCACAAGAATAAGAGATCATATTGCAGGTACAGCATTTTCAATTGTTCCAGTCTAAGTCAACGAGTATACCATACCAGAATACCTTAAAAGAAAATATTTTCACTGATACCTGTAGGTTTTGAATGTTTAGTTGAGAAGTATGTATGTTTACCACAGGCCCTAAGAACGTAAAAGGAGACAAAATAGGATGGAACATTTTTGGTCCCATGCGCGCTATATATTATTATGTCCCAAGTTTTTGGGGAGAAAAGTATGAAAGTGATATTGAATTTCGCTTTTAATTTGAACGAATCCGGTTGTACAGTGAGTGAGAAATAGAATATTTCGTAACGACAACACAACGTGTGTAGAAGCAATGGGGTGCAAAATTCTACATTCTCTATGAGCCATAAAAAGCAATATCAAACGTATTCCGAGGGAATTGTTTGAATATAAGGACGAGAGTTTGAAAATCCAAAGATTTTCATAAGTTAATTTCTGATTAAAAAATAGAAAACCCGGGCGACGCAGGACCTTTTAAGCTAGTATATTTATATTATACTGTTTTTTATTATTGGAATTAATTACATGTAGTAACACTAATACACTTTTTAAATGCTGGCGAAGAATTACCTTATATTCCCATAATGAAGTTATAGAGATATTTGTTTGTATATATTAACATATTTTATTATGATATTTGGTCTTAATTATTGTAATATATTAGAAAAATATAACCCCTTTTCAAATGTTTACAAAGGAAATTATCTTCAAATGTATTATATCAGAAAACTCGTTGACGGAATTCTCCGAAATAAGATTAAAATGTGTCAGTAAGCACACAATTGCCAAAAGCAATACACGCTCCTGTCGACCCCCATACGGCATAAGCGAACTTTGTGCCACATGCTGCTCCCCTTTCCACCAGCGCGCGGCCAATTCCCCTCTAGAGATGGGAACCTGTTACTTTTTTTGGAACAGTTACGTTACTGTTACAGTTACACGAAAGTAACTGTTATTTATAACCGTTACCTGTTACTTTTTTTATATTACGTAGTTAATCGCCAGATCATTTCCCACTTGTAGGGGAATGCCCTTTTATCTCCCCCCCCCTCGGTTAGGGCCGCAGCCAAGGCTGGGGCTCTAGGTAGGGACCCCCGAAATAAAATAACAGTTGTAAAATTAGGCTTTAAATTAGGGATGAGCATCGATAGTTAAAATATCGAGGTTAAAATCGGAGATAACCATCGATATGACGATAATATCGACCTGAAATCATCGATGTATTTAGACAAAAAAAAAGGGGGATGGTCGAGTACGCTGCTTTCTTTGGCAATTTTTTTTCCAAAGTCGAAAAATGGCCAAAATTCACGTTATTCTGTTCTTCAAGACTTCTAGAATCCATATATATGCATATTTCCACCCTAGCATTGTTCTAAATATAAGTAAAATTCCTATAAAGTTCTCCGAAAACTAACCTAAAATGGCGCACTAAAATGCTGCATATTGACATGTCGTCTGCTGGTGTTAGTGTTCAGCTGCGGCGGTAGATGGAGTCGATGGGTCACGTGGTGCGAAAGTAGGGCTGCCAACATCAGTGAATACACCACCTTGAGGTAGACGCCGCCATGCACCCTCCATGATATTCGTATATGCTCCAGTGTTGGGTCTCGATAAACCCCCGCCTTATTGAACATAATTAAAATTTTGTTAGTAATTTTTCTTTGGGGCTCAGCCCCCATGCCCCCTACTCATTTAAACCTATTTCTTTTTCTTGGGGGCTCCGCCCCCAAACCCCCTTCTCCTTTACACATTTCTTTTTCTTGGGGGCTCTGCCCCCAAACCCCCTTCTCATTTAAACCTTGTCTTTTTCTTGGGGCTCCGCCCCCAAACCCCCCCTCTTCTTTACACATTTCTTTTTCTTGAGGGCTCTGCCCCCAAACCCCCTTCTCATTTAAACCTATTTATTTTTCTTGGGGGCTCCGCCCCCAAATCCCCATCTCATTTAGACCTTATGGCCTTAACTTCGCCAGTATAAATAAATAACTAATAATAATAATAATTGCCCCCAAACCCCCATCTTGTTTAGACCTTATGGCCTTAACTTCGCCAGTATAAATATATAAATAAAAAATAACCTAATAATAATAATAATAATAATAATTGCCCCCAGACTCCCTTCTCATTTCAAGTATAACATGCAGTACAGAGAGCATCCATTCGAAAAGCGCGCTCAATAAATATGTTGGTACTAACGTGCGGGTGGGACCAATCACATGCAAGGTCGTTGGCAGCCAATGGGAACGTTGGTGTCCAACCTAGGGCCCGCATACCAGGCGTGAACACCCCGCGCGCAAGAAAGCAGCGTTCTCTACCATACCCATTTTTTAAAACTCCCATGGTATCAGAAATCTGAAAATTAGGCAAAATTCACAAACCAACAGAAATATTTCCATGAAAACTATCGTTGTAAAAAATCATTCTTTTGGGAAATTAAGCTCCCGTAATTTCAATTATATCGTAGAACCAAGGTAGCCTATTAATTTTTTTTGTTACAAAAACATCGATGTCGGGGACAAACATCGACGTAGCAAAAACATCGGTTGTTTTCCATGGATGTAAAAAAACATCGATTATCGACATGAAAATAAACTGTTTGGAATCTTCCTGTGGTTTACAGCCTAATGATATAAGTGTACCAAATTTCAAGTTTCTAGCTCATCTGGAAGTGGGCAAACATTAATGTCAGTGAGCGTGCCCTTTTTCGGGGTTATAGGGCTAAAACTTAAAAAAATACTTTTTTTTTGGAATTTTTCTATGGTTTACAGCCTAAAAGCTATATGTGTAGGCCTACCAAATTTCAAGTTTCTAGCTCTTCTGGAAGTGAGCAAACATTAATGCCAGTGAGCGAGCCCTTTTTCGGGAGTTTTTAGAGCTAAAAATGAAAAAAAAATACATTTTGGAATTTTTCTGTGGTTTTATAGCCTAATAGATTTATGTGTACCAAAATTCAAGTTTCTAGCTCATCTCGAAGTGAGCAAATATTAATGTCAGTGAGCGAGCTCTCTTTTGGGGGGTTTTAGGGCTAAAAATTAAAAAAAATACTTTCTGGAATTCTCCTGTGGTTTACAGCCTAAAAGCTATATGTGTGCCAAATTTAAAGTTTCTAGCTCATCCGGAAGTGGGCAAACATTAATGTCAGTGAGCGAGCCCCTTTTCGGGGGTTATAGGGCTAGAATGAAAAAAAATACTTTTTTGAAATTTTCCTGTGGTTTGCAGCCTAAAAGCTATATGTGTACCAAATTTCAAGTTTCTAGCTCATCTGGAAGTGAGCAAACATCAATGTCAATGAGTGAGTGAGTCAGCCGTGTGGCTTTATATTATAGGGATTTTATTAGTAGTAGTAAAATTATCAATATTATTATTTCGAATAATTTACTACAGTTATTGAATTCATATTTCATGCTATATATCCATATTCTAAGTTTAAATTATCCAATAAAGGCAATATCGTATTTTAATACATTTTTAAGTGGCATGAAAAGCTTATAATTACGATAATTACATGTTTTTTTTTTTTAATTTATTTTTGTTTTTTTATTATTTTTTTTCATGTTTTTATTTTATTTTTTCAAGTATTGTAACTAACAGGTGTAACAGAACAAGGCCAAAGTCACGGATAAAACACTTGTAACAGAAATATTAGAAGTAACTGTAACGGTGAAAGTAACTGTAACTGGTCAGAGTAACTGTAACGGGTGAGAGTATCTGTCACTGCCGCTGTCACTGTAACTGCCCCTGTCACTGTAACTGCTCCTGTCACTGTAACTGCTCCTGTCACTGTAACTGCTCCTGTCACTGTAACTGCTCCTGTCACTGTCACCGCCGCTGTCACTGTCACTGCCGCTGTCACTGTAACCGCCGCTGTCACTGTCACTGCCGCTGTCACTGTAACTGGCGAGAATAACTGTCACTGTCAGAGTAGCTGTAACGGGTGAGAGTGATTTTAACGGGTCAGAGTTACTGTAACGGGTGAAAATAATGGTAACGGGTGTAACTCTCGTCACGTTACGACCAGTTACATTCGCTCGACACTGACATATATCTCAACACAACTAAAAAAAAAATAATAATAATAATAATAATAATAAATAAGTAAATAAATAAATAAAATAAAAACCAAAACCAAAAATAAATGTATTTAAATAAATCCTGAGAAAAAGGATAGTTGCTGAGAAATTTGGAAAAACCAAACAGAATTCCTGGGATCGATACCATGTCATGACTTTCGAAAAAATTCTTTTATATCTTTGCGTTTCATGCCTCCCTAAGTACGAAACCACCGCCCGTTATTTTTTTGTATATTTATATATATATATATCTTTACATGCTAACGGCCGTAATTTTGAAGATATTTGAACCAAATTTTATTATGTTATTTCTAGGCCCAATAGTTCGGACAAGTTCGTTAATGAGCAAAATTGGCCTAAGAGGAGGGGGGTTGAAATTTTGAAATATTTATATCTCGGCCCCTATGAAGTATAGAGAGAAACTTTGTTTGAATAAATTAGAGTACTTTCTATGGAGTTCACAGTGACACCAACGATTCGGGGATTTTGGGGGTATGAGTGGGGTTAGGGGATGGAAATTCGAAATTTTTGAAACCACGTCTTATGGGGTATCGTTGAAAAGCTCTTGATGAGTACTCTGAAAATCAATAACTAGTTCCTCGATAGCTCATATAAAGCGAGATTTGAATGTTTTAAAATGTGTTCTTTCCTCTTTTTTGCAGTTATTATTGTGGGTTTGTCGTGTTTCCCCCTTTTTTTTAAACAAAAATCCCGGGGGAGGACCCCGGACCCCCATTTTTGGGATATTCCATACCCCCGCACCCCCAATAACAGCAAAATTTCGTCTGTGTCGGCCCCTCCTTTCAGTATTTTCTGATTCCGCCTTTGGTTGAGACGAAAATAAGATATCCTATATAAGATACAGGAGGAGCTTTGGTAACCGTTACTTTTGATTTTTTGTAACAGGTCGTTACCGTTACATACATGTAACAGTTACAAAGTAACAGTTACAAGAAATATTCCCCATCTCTATTCCCCTCCTGCTAGCTACCCCTCACGCCTAGTCACGTCAAAACTAGCGGTACTTAACCCTCCCACATTTCGGGAATCCTCGGCTGAACAAAACATTGTTCTCATTGCAGCTGTAACTTCTAACTTGGAATGGCTACGCCAAGCAAGAAGGCTGCCTTAGGGTACGCGCAAGACGGAACCGGGATCGTCGCATAGCGCGGGCAGCAGGAAGAATGAAGTCATGTCTTCTTACGAGGGTGAACAAGACGCCGCTTGGATGGTCTCTTGCCAGCCATCTGGTCAGGCCGCAGTTTGCTGGTAGAATGCTAGCCCTCTTTTTTCATGCGACCGGCCGCTAGCGTGTAGTCCAGATTAAGGCGTTCCACGTGTGCATTTTGCAATCGCTCCACAAACAATGGATTGTTTATAAGATACATCCTTTGTAATAAGCTCAGACCACCAAAATAAATACTGTTACTACTCAATGAAGGGGTTGTAGAGATCAGTCATGGCTACAGTTACTGACTTGTTTATATTCAGTATTTTTGTATAATTTATAGTAACCTAATAATTTTATATTATGTTAATTTTCGTGTTGCGGGGTTAAGTGTGTTCGTGTTATTGTCTTCTTGTGCTCTGAAGATTGAATATAACGGTCGCACCAACTCAAGAAAACAACAACAACCATAATAATAATAATAATAATGTTTCTAACCATACATTGGTTCTCCATCTCAAACCGATTAAAAAAATATTCCCTGCTACTGTATGGTATCAGGTTCGAGAGGAACAAAATGAAGGGAACTAAGGTATTTTCGGAGGACCAGGCAATATGCCAATTAATAACTAATCGAAGGGAGACAATGGACTGTAGGTAGCTGGGACAGAGATTTCAACCTGTGTAATTTGCAACGATCTATATTCAAGAAACCTGAATTCTGAATTATTTGATACAACACTTTACACAATAAAACATAATAATAAATACAGTTACTGTTCTAGTAGAAAACTATTCTCCCGCCCGTTGGGGAATGTAACGCTAGACAAAGCCTGTTAAACTGCACGTGGATTCTAGGTTACGAGACAATGGAAATACTTGTAAGTGACACTAAAGTACAATATTATTTCCTGAATTTCACACGTAAAGCTGCCTTCACTACAGGAGCATGAAATACGCGGAGTTGCAGATGAGTATTAGTAATATAGAGCGAAAACTGGCCTAAATCAGACGCAGCTGCACCGCAGGTCTATACACTTTCACTTCTCGATCTGAACTAACTGCGCTGGCTTGGCGTGCCTAAGCAGGTGCACTCAACAGCCAGGAAATGAGTAATCTCAGCGCGGCAATTAATGGCGCTCGCGCCAAACTAACACAGAGGCTAATTTAAAACACTAAAACTATAGACTCTTGATCTAACATAACTCCCGCCTAAAATCGACAGATTTTACATAACACCTTGCAGATAGATCAAGATTTACTTTACTAATAGATTTACACTTTACTGAATAGGCAAGGGACACACTTTTACAATTGGTCGCTTGTATTCACCATTAGACGTACGCACTGTCACAACACGCACTAAACCGTCGTCACCAGGATGCACTGATGAGATGATTCCCAGCTTCCACTGGAGCGGTGGAGAGTTATCTTCTTTCAGGAGCACAAGAGTACCAATCTGAATGTTTTCGCTGGACGCAGACCACTTCTGTCTCTGCTGCAGTGAATGTAGGTAGTCAGCTGACCAACGCTGCCATATGTGATGTATGTAGGTTTGTAGCTGATGCCATTTAGCAACATGAGAGACATTCTCTGCCATAGGAGGAGAAGGTAGGGCTGTGAGTTTTTCTCCAATGAGAAAGTGTCCAGGAGATAGATAGGATGAGTCGCTAGGATCATCACTTAGGCGTAGGAGAGGTCGAGAGTTTAGACAGGCCTCAATCTGGGTGAGAACTGTAGAAAGCTGCTCATATGTAAACACTTGGCTACCCATCACTCGTCGTAAATGAAATTTCATGGATTTAACAGCAGCCTCGTGCAGTCCTCCAAAATGTGGGGAGGAAGCAGGAATGCCATGTGAATTCATTAGAGGAGGCGTAGTCTTGGAGAATTTGTTGATGGGTGCTGGACTGAAGCAAGAGACGCAGCTCGCGAAGCTTGTTGTTAGCACCAACAAAGTTCGTCCCATTATCACTAAATATTTCCTTGCAAAGTCCTCTACGAGATGTGAATCTGCGCAGGGCGGCGATGAAGGCATCAGAAGTAAGGTCAGAAACCAGCTCGATGTGAACTGCTTTCGTAGCCAAGCATACGAAGATAGCAATGTATGCTTTGACCTGAGTTTTGCTGCGGGGGGATCCATATCTTATGAAGAATGGTCCGGCGTAGTCAACCGCAGAACGTAGAAATGCTCTAGCAGGGGTCACCCTGTAGCTAGGTAGGCTGCCCATCAGCTGGTGAGCACCTTTGGCTTTTAACTTAAAACAAGTTAAACATCTGTGTAGCGTAGACTTCACAATTCTACGTACACTAGGAATCCAATATCGTTCTCGCAGAGAAGATATGAGCAGTTGATGTGATGCATGAAGCAGTCGCAGATGCTCGGATTCAATTATCAATCTAGTGAGGTGGTGACCTGGAGGGAGGATAAGCTGATGTCGTGCATCATATGGTAACTCAGCTTTCTCCAGACGTCCACCCACTCGGAGTAGGCCATCCTTGTCCACAAAAGGCACCAAGGAGTGGAGCGAACTCTTGTTATTCACTTGCATCTTACTCTGAAGATCGGACAGTTCATGTGAATAGGCTGCTTGCTGAGCTATTCTTATACAAAGCAACAAAGCTTGTTGTAACTCTTCAACTGTGAGAGGGCCGTGACGTTTAACTTGGCTTCTACAGTTGTTTATAAAGCGTAGCATATATGAAGTAACTCTCTGAAGACGTGCTAGCTTGGAAAAACGTAGCATAAAGTCTTCTTCAGCATGTGCGACTAGACAGACTGTGTCACGCTGCTCATCACTGTCCTGCAGCTCAAGTTGCTGAGGTTGTTTGGGCCATGATTCAAAAGGCTGTGAAATCCACACAGGCCCGTTCCACCATAAATCAATGTCTAAGATTTGTTCTGTTACCACACCTCTCGAAATCATGTCAGCCGGGTTGTGTTGGGTGGCCACATGCCGCCAAGCTGCCGTCTTTGACATCTCTTGGATTTGAGATACGCGATTAGACACAAATGTTTTCCATTTATGGGGATTAGATTTGATCCATGAGAGCACAATCATGGAGTCAGACCACAGATAATTTTGTGATGTAGGCAATTTCAAGTCAGTGACAACTTTCTGATACAGTTTCGCAAGTAACAAGGCACCACACAACTCGAGTCTCGGAATTGTTTGCTTCTTCAATGGCGAAACCTTGGACTTGGAGCAAAGTAGTTTAGTTGTAACAAGACCACTGCTCTCAGTAGACCGTACATACACACAGGCACCATAGGCTTTCTCCGAGGCATCACAGAATCTATGTATCTGTATGTCGGTAACCGTAGCTGCTGTTAACACATGGCGTGGAATGCGAACATTATGAATTGTAGAAAGAATGTCACAGATGTCCATCCACTTTTCCCTTAGGTGAGATGGCAACTCCTCATCCCAACTAAGCTTAGCTAGCCACAGAGATTGCAAGAATATCTTGGCATGGATTACGATAGGACTTATGAGGCCTAGAGGATCAAAAATAGAGGATGTAACAGCAAGGATATTTCTCTTGGTAAACTTATAGGAAGGAGGTTCTTGGAGAGAGGAATGTGATTGTATCTGTAACAAATCAGTACTGGGATGCCACAGGAGTCCAAGCGCATGAGCATTTTCACTGTTGTCGAGGGACAAAGGAAGTTGCGTTTCTCTGTGCTCCACGGGTACTGCTTCCAAGATAGCCTCAGTATTTGAACACCATTTGCGTAGTGGAAATCCTCCACTGTTTAACATGAGTATAAGTTCACTTTGCAATTGTAGAGCTTCCTGTAGATCATCATGACCTGACAGGCAATCGTCCACATAGAAAGAGGTCCTTACTGCGTCTGCAGCACGAGGATATTTAGACTCTTCTTCTTGAGCGAGTTGACTCAAAGACCGTATGGCTAAGAAAGATGCTGACTTAGTGTCATAGGTTACAGTAGTCAATGCATAATCTTGTAGTGGCTCACTTTTGTCTGGACGCCATACAATACGTTGGAGATTCTGGTCTTCAGGATGCATATGTACCCTCCTATACATTTTAGATATATCAGCTGAAAATGCATAGCGATATGTTCTGAAGCGAAGAATAATTGATGACAGATCATCTTGAATTGTAGGACCACATTCTAGGATGTCATTCAAAGAGCATCCTGTGTCCGTCTTTGAAGAAGCATCAAACACTACTCGTGTACGAGTCGTAGATGAAGAAGGTTTTATTACTGCGTGATGTGGCAGGTAATAACATATTTCATTCTCTTGAGGAGGCGAAACCCTTTTCATGTGACCCATCTGCTCGTACTCTACAAGAAATTTAGTATAGTCTTCCTTTAGAGTAGAGTCATTCTGAAGTTTTCGCTCCAGGTAACTAAAACGCTTAACTGCTTGTTGCCTGGATTCACCCAATGAAGTTTTATCCTGTTTCATGGGCAGACGTACCATAAAACTACCATCATCATTGCGAGTGGTATTTTCTACATAATGCTGTTCGCACCTTTTCTCTTCTTGTGTTAACATCTGTTGTGGAAAGTCTTCGAGGTCCCAAAACCGTCGTAGCTGCTTGTCCACATTGTCCGTAGAGATGAAGAAGTTGTGCTGGGAACCAGTATCTAGATTGCCTTTCACAGAGGACTTAGGAATGGTTCCAGACAATATCCAACCGAGTTCTGTACTGATCAATGCAGGAAACCCAGGATTGGTCAAGATCTTACCATGGAAAAGTTCAAAGAATAATGCTCCTCCAATTAGCAAATCAATTTCAGAAGGAATATTAAATTTAGGATCGGCTAATGGAATTTCAGAGGGAATGTTCCAAGAGGATGGATCAATTCGGACTGCGGGTAACTTCCCTGTTATGCGAGGAAGGATTAGGCAATCTAGATTCCTTCGATAGTTGTAAACCATAGATCTCACATTTATGTTTACACTATGACTAGCATTCGATGAAGTACCATTTATCCCTTTGACAGGCGTATCAGCTGTCCTTGTAGGAAGTTGCAGACGCCTCGCTAGATCTGCAGACACGAAACTGGCCTGGCTGGCAGAGTCTAGAAGGGCCTTACACTGTATGTAGTTACCATGCTTGTCCTGCACTTCGACTCTTGCAGTCGCAAGTAAGACGTGAAGCACTGGCTTTATTTTCACTGAACAATAACTTGCAGGAGCCTCAGTCCTGTTGTTATTCACTGTATCACTGCTTTCACTCGAGTGCGAAACCGTTCTCCTGTGATCACTGCTGTGTAACATCTTGCTATGCAGTTTACCACAGTTACAGAAGGAAGATGCGTTGCACTGATTTACTCGATGAGTATTAGCAAAAGAGTTGAAACATAGATTTTTACTCTTCACAACTTTCCATCGCTGTTCAACACTCAGCTGACGGAATTGTTTACACTTAAACAGGTTATGGCCGCCTTGACACTGAGGGCATAACTGTTCAGTTGTCGACACATATGACTGACGACTATTATTATGTTGATTTCTAGGCTCACGACGTTCATTTCTAGGTTTTGATGGGCTGGCCCTGTTGCAGGAATTATTCGACAGCACCTCTAGAGAATGAGATTTCGCTTCTAGAAATAACACAAGTTCACCTAATGAAGTAAATGTTTGAGAATCGATTCTAGATTCCCATTCACGTTGAACACTATCTGGCAAATGCTCTAATAACAATTGCATTAGAATGACTTCATGAAGTGGCACTTCTAATTCTAACGCTTCAATGGCATGCAAATTGTTCTGGAATTGATTCAACAAATTTCTCAAGTCTGCAACTGTCTCTTGTCTCCCTACAGGTAGGGACAACAGATGCTTAATGTGGGATATGGCAATTAACCGCTTATTGTTATATCTTGCACACAATAGGTCCCATGCAACTTGGAAGTTATCACTCGTCACTGGCAAATTTTCCAATAATGTTTTAGCTTCGCCCTTTAGCGAACCAATCAAGTAATGGAATTTTTGAATGGGTGCTAAACTGCTGTTATTTACAATCAAACTCGAAAAAGTGTCAAAATAATGTTTGAATTTAGTTACATCGCCTGTAAACACTGGAAGCTGAATCGTAGGTAACTTTATCATATTACTTTACTGTGAAGCACCAGAGTTCACTGATTGTCGTGTGTCACTGTTGTGTGAATTGACACTGACTGAAGTAGGTTCATGCGCATGTATTAATTCACTTAATCTTGCCTTTAGCTCTTCATAACAACTTCTTGTTGTTTCCTTATGCTCTGCGTGTTCATCTAAATCTTCTTCGGCTTCTATAAGCGATTCGATTTGAGACTGAACTGCCTCATACCTCTCCCAACTAACGTTTACACTGTCAAGTTTAACTTTTAATCGAAACACATTTGTTTCTTCATTTATAGTGGCAAGAGTCTTTTGCATGTGAGTTAGTTCACGCTTAATTATGCCTCTTCTTTTAACCAAAGCCCGTAGTTCACTTTCCATGTTGAAGTGAAATAATTAACACTGACGGAGGAGAAATGATTAGACAGTCAACTGCAACACTGGAGGCGGTCGGAGAGGCGGTATTCTTCCTCTCGCGTGATTGAAAGCGGGTACCATATAACACGTGGAGCGGCAGCCAGCTGGTGCGCGCGAAGAGAAGCAAGTATAGATGTCCGAGCTCGCTGGAGCCGAGGAAGGTCAACGTAGCCGAACCGAACCGAATCTGACACGAAGTCCGCACAAACGCGTCACACATGAAAATCAAGTACGAGTCGCACTTTGCTCAAACATTCGGAAACCATTGCAAATATATCACAGATCGTGCCCGGAGGAACCAAAATGTTTGGTATCAGGTTCGAGAGGAACAAAATGAAGGGAACTAAGGTATTTTCGGAGGACCAGGCAATATGCCAATTAATAACTAATCGAAGGGAGACAATGGACTGTAGGTAGCTGGGACAGAGATTTCAACCTGTGTAATTTGCAACGATCTATATTCAAGAAACCTGAATTCTGAATTATTTGATACAACACTTTACACAATAAAATATAATAATAAATACAGTTACTGTTCTAGTAGAAAACTATTCTCCCGCCCGTTGGGGAATGTAACGCTAGACAAAGCCTGTTAAACTGCACGTGGATTCTAGGTTACGAGACAATGGAAATACTTGTAAGTGACACTAAAGTACAATATTATTTCCTGAATTTCACACGTAAAGCTGCCTTCACTACAGGAGCATGAAATACGCGGAGTTGCAGATGAGTATTAGTAATATAGAGCGAAAACTGGCCTAAATCAGACGCAGCTGCACCGCAGGTCTATACACTTTCACTTCTCGATCTGAACTAACTGCGCTGGCTTGGCGTGCCTAAGCAGGTGCACTCAACAGCCAGGAAATGAGTAATCTCAGCGCGGCAATTAATGGCGCTCGCGCCAAACTAACACAGAGGCTAATTTAAAACACTAAAACTATAGACTCTTGATCTAACATAACTCCCGCCTAAAATCGACAGATTTTACATAACACCTTGCAGATAGATCAAGATTTACTTTACTAATAGATTTACACTTTACTGAATAGGCAAGGGACACACTTTTACAATTGGTCGCTTGTATTCACCATTAGACGTACGCACTGTCACAACACGCACTAAACCGTCGTCACCAGGATGCACTGATGAGATGATTCCCAGCTTCCACTGGAGCGGTGGAGAGTTATCTTCTTTCAGGAGCACAAGAGTACCAATCTGAATGTTTTCGCTGGACGCAGACCACTTCTGTCTCTGCTGCAGTGAATGTAGGTAGTCAGCTGACCAACGCTGCCATATGTGATGTATGTAGGTTTGTAGCTGATGCCATTTAGCAACATGAGAGACATTCTCTGCCATAGGAGGAGAAGGTAGGGCTGTGAGTTTTTCTCCAATGAGAAAGTGTCCAGGAGATAGATAGGATGAGTCGCTAGGATCATCACTTAGGCGTAGGAGAGGTCGAGAGTTTAGACAGGCCTCAATCTGGGTGAGAACTGTAGAAAGCTGCTCATATGTAAACACTTGGCTACCCATCACTCGTCGTAAATGAAATTTCATGGATTTAACAGCAGCCTCGTGCAGTCCTCCAAAATGTGGGGAGGAAGCAGGAATGCCATGTGAATTCATTAGAGGAGGCGTAGTCTTGGAGAATTTGTTGATGGGTGCTGGACTGAAGCAAGAGACGCAGCTCGCGAAGCTTGTTGTTAGCACCAACAAAGTTCGTCCCATTATCACTAAATATTTCCTTGCAAAGTCCTCTACGAGATGTGAATCTGCGCAGGGCGGCGATGAAGGCATCAGAAGTAAGGTCAGAAACCAGCTCGATGTGAACTGCTTTCGTAGCCAAGCATACGAAGATAGCAATGTATGCTTTGACCTGAGTTTTGCTGCGGGGGGATCCATATCTTATGAAGAATGGTCCGGCGTAGTCAACCGCAGAACGTAGAAATGCTCTAGCAGGGGTCACCCTGTAGCTAGGTAGGCTGCCCATCAGCTGGTGAGCACCTTTGGCTTTTAACTTAAAACAAGTTAAACATCTGTGTAGCGTAGACTTCACAATTCTACGTACACTAGGAATCCAATATCGTTCTCGCAGAGAAGATATGAGCAGTTGATGTGATGCATGAAGCAGTCGCAGATGCTCGGATTCAATTATCAATCTAGTGAGGTGGTGACCTGGAGGGAGGATAAGCTGATGTCGTGCATCATATGGTAACTCAGCTTTCTCCAGACGTCCACCCACTCGGAGTAGGCCATCCTTGTCCACAAAAGGCACCAAGGAGTGGAGCGAACTCTTGTTATTCACTTGCATCTTACTCTGAAGATCGGACAGTTCATGTGAATAGGCTGCTTGCTGAGCTATTCTTATACAAAGCAACAAAGCTTGTTGTAACTCTTCAACTGTGAGAGGGCCGTGACGTTTAACTTGGCTTCTACAGTTGTTTATAAAGCGTAGCATATATGAAGTAACTCTCTGAAGACGTGCTAGCTTGGAAAAACGTAGCATAAAGTCTTCTTCAGCATGTGCGACTAGACAGACTGTGTCACGCTGCTCATCACTGTCCTGCAGCTCAAGTTGCTGAGGTTGTTTGGGCCATGATTCAAAAGGCTGTGAAATCCACACAGGCCCGTTCCACCATAAATCAATGTCTAAGATTTGTTCTGTTACCACACCTCTCGAAATCATGTCAGCCGGGTTGTGTTGGGTGGCCACATGCCGCCAAGCTGCCGTCTTTGACATCTCTTGGATTTGAGATACGCGATTAGACACAAATGTTTTCCATTTATGGGGATTAGATTTGATCCATGAGAGCACAATCATGGAGTCAGACCACAGATAATTTTGTGATGTAGGCAATTTCAAGTCAGTGACAACTTTCTGATACAGTTTCGCAAGTAACAAGGCACCACACAACTCGAGTCTCGGAATTGTTTGCTTCTTCAATGGCGAAACCTTGGACTTGGAGCAAAGTAGTTTAGTTGTAACAAGACCACTGCTCTCAGTAGACCGTACATACACACAGGCACCATAGGCTTTCTCCGAGGCATCACAGAATCTATGTATCTGTATGTCGGTAACCGTAGCTGCTGTTAACACATGGCGTGGAATGCGAACATTATGAATTGTAGAAAGAATGTCACAGATGTCCATCCACTTTTCCCTTAGGTGAGATGGCAACTCCTCATCCCAACTAAGCTTAGCTAGCCACAGAGATTGCAAGAATATCTTGGCATGGATTACGATAGGACTTATGAGGCCTAGAGGATCAAAAATAGAGGATGTAACAGCAAGGATATTTCTCTTGGTAAACTTATAGGAAGGAGGTTCTTGGAGAGAGGAATGTGATTGTATCTGTAACAAATCAGTACTGGGATGCCACAGGAGTCCAAGCGCATGAGCATTTTCACTGTTGTCGAGGGACAAAGGAAGTTGCGTTTCTCTGTGCTCCACGGGTACTGCTTCCAAGATAGCCTCAGTATTTGAACACCATTTGCGTAGTGGAAATCCTCCACTGTTTAACATGAGTATAAGTTCACTTTGCAATTGTAGAGCTTCCTGTAGATCATCATGACCTGACAGGCAATCGTCCACATAGAAAGAGGTCCTTACTGCGTCTGCAGCACGAGGATATTTAGACTCTTCTTCTTGAGCGAGTTGACTCAAAGACCGTATGGCTAAGAAAGATGCTGACTTAGTGCCATAGGTTACAGTAGTCAATGCATAATCTTGTAGTGGCTCACTTTTGTCTGGACGCCATACAATACGTTGGAGATTCTGGTCTTCAGGATGCATATGTACCCTCCTATACATTTTAGATATATCAGCTGAAAATGCATAGCGATATGTTCTGAAGCGAAGAATAATTGATGACAGATCATCTTGAATTGTAGGACCACATTCTAGGATGTCATTCAAAGAGCATCCTGTGTCCGTCTTTGAAGAAGCATCAAACACTACTCGTGTACGAGTCGTAGATGAAGAAGGTTTTATTACTGCGTGATGTGGCAGGTAATAACATATTTCATTCTCTTGAGGAGGCGAAACCCTTTTCATGTGACCCATCTGCTCGTACTCTACAAGAAATTTAGTATAGTCTTCCTTTAGAGTAGAGTCATTCTGAAGTTTTCGCTCCAGGTAACTAAAACGCTTAACTGCTTGTTGCCTGGATTCACCCAATGAAGTTTTATCCTGTTTCATGGGCAGACGTACCATAAAACTACCATCATCATTGCGAGTGGTATTTTCTACATAATGCTGTTCGCACCTTTTCTCTTCTTGTGTTAACATCTGTTGTGGAAAGTCTTCGAGGTCCCAAAACCGTCGTAGCTGCTTGTCCACATTGTCCGTAGAGATGAAGAAGTTGTGCTGGGAACCAGTATCTAGATTGCCTTTCACAGAGGACTTAGGAATGGTTCCAGACAATATCCAACCGAGTTCTGTACTGATCAATGCAGGAAACCCAGGATTGGTCAAGATCTTACCATGGAAAAGTTCAAAGAATAATGCTCCTCCAATTAGCAAATCAATTTCAGAAGGAATATTAAATTTAGGATCGGCTAATGGAATTTCAGAGGGAATGTTCCAAGAGGATGGATCAATTCGGACTGCGGGTAACTTCCCTGTTATGCGAGGAAGGATTAGGCAATCTAGATTCCTTCGATAGTTGTAAACCATAGATCTCACATTTATGTTTACACTATGACTAGCATTCGATGAAGTACCATTTATCCCTTTGACAGGCGTATCAGCTGTCCTTGTAGGAAGTTGCAGACGCCTCGCTAGATCTGCAGACACGAAACTGGCCTGGCTGGCAGAGTCTAGAAGGGCCTTACACTGTATGTAGTTACCATGCTTGTCCTGCACTTCGACTCTTGCAGTCGCAAGTAAGACGTGAAGCACTGGCTTTATTTTCACTGAACAATAACTTGCAGGAGCCTCAGTCCTGTTGTTATTCACTGTATCACTGCTTTCACTCGAGTGCGAAACCGTTCTCCTGTGATCACTGCTGTGTAACATCTTGCTATGCAGTTTACCACAGTTACAGAAGGAAGATGCGTTGCACTGATTTACTCGATGAGTATTAGCAAAAGAGTTGAAACATAGATTTTTACTCTTCACAACTTTCCATCGCTGTTCAACACTCAGCTGACGGAATTGTTTACACTTAAACAGGTTATGGCCGCCTTGACACTGAGGGCATAACTGTTCAGTTGTCGACACATATGACTGACGACTATTATTATGTTGATTTCTAGGCTCACGACGTTCATTTCTAGGTTTTGATGGGCTGGCCCTGTTGCAGGAATTATTCGACAGCACCTCTAGAGAATGAGATTTCGCTTCTAGAAATAACACAAGTTCACCTAATGAAGTAAATGTTTGAGAATCGATTCTAGATTCCCATTCACGTTGAACACTATCTGGCAAATGCTCTAATAACAATTGCATTAGAATGACTTCATGAAGTGGCACTTCTAATTCTAACGCTTCAATGGCATGCAAATTGTTCTGGAATTGATTCAACAAATTTCTCAAGTCTGCAACTGTCTCTTGTCTCCCTACAGGTAGGGACAACAGATGCTTAATGTGGGATATGGCAATTAACCGCTTATTGTTATATCTTGCACACAATAGGTCCCATGCAACTTGGAAGTTATCACTCGTCACTGGCAAATTTTCCAATAATGTTTTAGCTTCGCCCTTTAGCGAACCAATCAAGTAATGGAATTTTTGAATGGGTGCTAAACTGCTGTTATTTACAATCAAACTCGAAAAAGTGTCAAAATAATGTTTGAATTTAGTTACATCGCCTGTAAACACTGGAAGCTGAATCGTAGGTAACTTTATCATATTACTTTACTGTGAAGCACCAGAGTTCACTGATTGTCGTGTGTCACTGTTGTGTGAATTGACACTGACTGAGGTAGGTTCATGCGCATGTATTAATTCACTTAATCTTGCCTTTAGCTCTTCATAACAACTTCTTGTTGTTTCCTTATGCTCTGCGTGTTCATCTAAATCTTCTTCGGCTTCTATAAGCGATTCGATTTGAGACTGAACTGCCTCATACCTCTCCCAACTAACGTTTACACTGTCAAGTTTAACTTTTAATCGAAACACATTTGTTTCTTCATTTATAGTGGCAAGAGTCTTTTGCATGTGAGTTAGTTCACGCTTAATTATGCCTCTTCTTTTAACCAAAGCCCGTAGTTCACTTTCCATGTTGAAGTGAAATAATTAACACTGACGGAGGAGAAATGATTAGACAGTCAACTGCAACACTGGAGGCGGTCGGAGAGGCGGTATTCTTCCTCTCGCGTGATTGAAAGCGGGTACCATATAACACGTGGAGCGGCAGCCAGCTGGTGCGCGCGAAGAGAAGCAAGTATAGATGTCCGAGCTCGCTGGAGCCGAGGAAGGTCAACGTAGCCGAACCGAACCGAATCTGACACGAAGTCCGCACAAACGCGTCACACATGAAAATCAAGTACGAGTCGCACTTTGCTCAAACATTCGGAAACCATTGCAAATATATCACAGATCGTGCCCGGAGGAACCAAAATGTTTGGTATCAGGTTCGAGAGGAACAAAATGAAGGGAACTAAGGTATTTTCGGAGGACCAGGCAATATGCCAATTAATAACTAATCGAAGGGAGACAATGGACTGTAGGTAGCTGGGACAGAGATTTCAACCTGTGTAATTTGCAACGATCTATATTCAAGAAACCTGAATTCTGAATTATTTGATACAACACTTTACACAATAAAATATAATAATAAATACAGTTACTGTTCTAGTAGAAAACTATTCTCCCGCCCGTTGGGGAATGTAACGCTAGACAAAGCCTGTTAAACTGCACGTGGATTCTAGGTTACGAGACAATGGAAATACTTGTAAGTGACACTAAAGTACAATATTATTTCCTGAATTTCACACGTAAAGCTGCCTTCACTACAGGAGCATGAAATACGCGGAGTTGCAGATGAGTATTAGTAATATAGAGCGAAAACTGGCCTAAATCAGACGCAGCTGCACCGCAGGTCTATACACTTTCACTTCTCGATCTGAACTAACTGCGCTGGCTTGGCGTGCCTAAGCAGGTGCACTCAACAGCCAGGAAATGAGTAATCTCAGCGCGGCAATTAATGGCGCTCGCGCCAAACTAACACAGAGGCTAATTTAAAACACTAAAACTATAGACTCTTGATCTAACATAACTCCCGCCTAAAATCGACAGATTTTACATAACACCTTGCAGATAGATCAAGATTTACTTTACTAATAGATTTACACTTTACTGAATAGGCAAGGGACACACTTTTACAATTGGTCGCTTGTATTCACCATTAGACGTACGCACTGTCACAACACGCACTAAACCGTCGTCACCAGGATGCACTGATGAGATGATTCCCAGCTTCCACTGGAGCGGTGGAGAGTTATCTTCTTTCAGGAGCACAAGAGTACCAATCTGAATGTTTTCGCTGGACGCAGACCACTTCTGTCTCTGCTGCAGTGAATGTAGGTAGTCAGCTGACCAACGCTGCCATATGTGATGTATGTAGGTTTGTAGCTGATGCCATTTAGCAACATGAGAGACATTCTCTGCCATAGGAGGAGAAGGTAGGGCTGTGAGTTTTTCTCCAATGAGAAAGTGTCCAGGAGATAGATAGGATGAGTCGCTAGGATCATCACTTAGGCGTAGGAGAGGTCGAGAGTTTAGACAGGCCTCAATCTGGGTGAGAACTGTAGAAAGCTGCTCATATGTAAACACTTGGCTACCCATCACTCGTCGTAAATGAAATTTCATGGATTTAACAGCAGCCTCGTGCAGTCCTCCAAAATGTGGGGAGGAAGCAGGAATGCCATGTGAATTCATTAGAGGAGGCGTAGTCTTGGAGAATTTGTTGATGGGTGCTGGACTGAAGCAAGAGACGCAGCTCGCGAAGCTTGTTGTTAGCACCAACAAAGTTCGTCCCATTATCACTAAATATTTCCTTGCAAAGTCCTCTACGAGATGTGAATCTGCGCAGGGCGGCGATGAAGGCATCAGAAGTAAGGTCAGAAACCAGCTCGATGTGAACTGCTTTCGTAGCCAAGCATACGAAGATAGCAATGTATGCTTTGACCTGAGTTTTGCTGCGGGGGGATCCATATCTTATGAAGAATGGTCCGGCGTAGTCAACCGCAGAACGTAGAAATGCTCTAGCAGGGGTCACCCTGTAGCTAGGTAGGCTGCCCATCAGCTGGTGAGCACCTTTGGCTTTTAACTTAAAACAAGTTAAACATCTGTGTAGCGTAGACTTCACAATTCTACGTACACTAGGAATCCAATATCGTTCTCGCAGAGAAGATATGAGCAGTTGATGTGATGCATGAAGCAGTCGCAGATGCTCGGATTCAATTATCAATCTAGTGAGGTGGTGACCTGGAGGGAGGATAAGCTGATGTCGTGCATCATATGGTAACTCAGCTTTCTCCAGACGTCCACCCACTCGGAGTAGGCCATCCTTGTCCACAAAAGGCACCAAGGAGTGGAGCGAACTCTTGTTATTCACTTGCATCTTACTCTGAAGATCGGACAGTTCATGTGAATAGGCTGCTTGCTGAGCTATTCTTATACAAAGCAACAAAGCTTGTTGTAACTCTTCAACTGTGAGAGGGCCGTGACGTTTAACTTGGCTTCTACAGTTGTTTATAAAGCGTAGCATATATGAAGTAACTCTCTGAAGACGTGCTAGCTTGGAAAAACGTAGCATAAAGTCTTCTTCAGCATGTGCGACTAGACAGACTGTGTCACGCTGCTCATCACTGTCCTGCAGCTCAAGTTGCTGAGGTTGTTTGGGCCATGATTCAAAAGGCTGTGAAATCCACACAGGCCCGTTCCACCATAAATCAATGTCTAAGATTTGTTCTGTTACCACACCTCTCGAAATCATGTCAGCCGGGTTGTGTTGGGTGGCCACATGCCGCCAAGCTGCCGTCTTTGACATCTCTTGGATTTGAGATACGCGATTAGACACAAATGTTTTCCATTTATGGGGATTAGATTTGATCCATGAGAGCACAATCATGGAGTCAGACCACAGATAATTTTGTGATGTAGGCAATTTCAAGTCAGTGACAACTTTCTGATACAGTTTCGCAAGTAACAAGGCACCACACAACTCGAGTCTCGGAATTGTTTGCTTCTTCAATGGCGAAACCTTGGACTTGGAGCAAAGTAGTTTAGTTGTAACAAGACCACTGCTCTCAGTAGACCGTACATACACACAGGCACCATAGGCTTTCTCCGAGGCATCACAGAATCTATGTATCTGTATGTCGGTAACCGTAGCTGCTGTTAACACATGGCGTGGAATGCGAACATTATGAATTGTAGAAAGAATGTCACAGATGTCCATCCACTTTTCCCTTAGGTGAGATGGCAACTCCTCATCCCAACTAAGCTTAGCTAGCCACAGAGATTGCAAGAATATCTTGGCATGGATTACGATAGGACTTATGAGGCCTAGAGGATCAAAAATAGAGGATGTAACAGCAAGGATATTTCTCTTGGTAAACTTATAGGAAGGAGGTTCTTGGAGAGAGGAATGTGATTGTATCTGTAACAAATCAGTACTGGGATGCCACAGGAGTCCAAGCGCATGAGCATTTTCACTGTTGTCGAGGGACAAAGGAAGTTGCGTTTCTCTGTGCTCCACGGGTACTGCTTCCAAGATAGCCTCAGTATTTGAACACCATTTGCGTAGTGGAAATCCTCCACTGTTTAACATGAGTATAAGTTCACTTTGCAATTGTAGAGCTTCCTGTAGATCATCATGACCTGACAGGCAATCGTCCACATAGAAAGAGGTCCTTACTGCGTCTGCAGCACGAGGATATTTAGACTCTTCTTCTTGAGCGAGTTGACTCAAAGACCGTATGGCTAAGAAAGATGCTGACTTAGTGCCATAGGTTACAGTAGTCAATGCATAATCTTGTAGTGGCTCACTTTTGTCTGGACGCCATACAATACGTTGGAGATTCTGGTCTTCAGGATGCATATGTACCCTCCTATACATTTTAGATATATCAGCTGAAAATGCATAGCGATATGTTCTGAAGCGAAGAATAATTGATGACAGATCATCTTGAATTGTAGGACCACATTCTAGGATGTCATTCAAAGAGCATCCTGTGTCCGTCTTTGAAGAAGCATCAAACACTACTCGTGTACGAGTCGTAGATGAAGAAGGTTTTATTACTGCGTGATGTGGCAGGTAATAACATATTTCATTCTCTTGAGGAGGCGAAACCCTTTTCATGTGACCCATCTGCTCGTACTCTACAAGAAATTTAGTATAGTCTTCCTTTAGAGTAGAGTCATTCTGAAGTTTTCGCTCCAGGTAACTAAAACGCTTAACTGCTTGTTGCCTGGATTCACCCAATGAAGTTTTATCCTGTTTCATGGGCAGACGTACCATAAAACTACCATCATCATTGCGAGTGGTATTTTCTACATAATGCTGTTCGCACCTTTTCTCTTCTTGTGTTAACATCTGTTGTGGAAAGTCTTCGAGGTCCCAAAACCGTCGTAGCTGCTTGTCCACATTGTCCGTAGAGATGAAGAAGTTGTGCTGGGAACCAGTATCTAGATTGCCTTTCACAGAGGACTTAGGAATGGTTCCAGACAATATCCAACCGAGTTCTGTACTGATCAATGCAGGAAACCCAGGATTGGTCAAGATCTTACCATGGAAAAGTTCAAAGAATAATGCTCCTCCAATTAGCAAATCAATTTCAGAAGGAATATTAAATTTAGGATCGGCTAATGGAATTTCAGAGGGAATGTTCCAAGAGGATGGATCAATTCGGACTGCGGGTAACTTCCCTGTTATGCGAGGAAGGATTAGGCAATCTAGATTCCTTCGATAGTTGTAAACCATAGATCTCACATTTATGTTTACACTATGACTAGCATTCGATGAAGTACCATTTATCCCTTTGACAGGCGTATCAGCTGTCCTTGTAGGAAGTTGCAGACGCCTCGCTAGATCTGCAGACACGAAACTGGCCTGGCTGGCAGAGTCTAGAAGGGCCTTACACTGTATGTAGTTACCATGCTTGTCCTGCACTTCGACTCTTGCAGTCGCAAGTAAGACGTGAAGCACTGGCTTTATTTTCACTGAACAATAACTTGCAGGAGCCTCAGTCCTGTTGTTATTCACTGTATCACTGCTTTCACTCGAGTGCGAAACCGTTCTCCTGTGATCACTGCTGTGTAACATCTTGCTATGCAGTTTACCACAGTTACAGAAGGAAGATGCGTTGCACTGATTTACTCGATGAGTATTAGCAAAAGAGTTGAAACATAGATTTTTACTCTTCACAACTTTCCATCGCTGTTCAACACTCAGCTGACGGAATTGTTTACACTTAAACAGGTTATGGCCGCCTTGACACTGAGGGCATAACTGTTCAGTTGTCGACACATATGACTGACGACTATTATTATGTTGATTTCTAGGCTCACGACGTTCATTTCTAGGTTTTGATGGGCTGGCCCTGTTGCAGGAATTATTCGACAGCACCTCTAGAGAATGAGATTTCGCTTCTAGAAATAACACAAGTTCACCTAATGAAGTAAATGTTTGAGAATCGATTCTAGATTCCCATTCACGTTGAACACTATCTGGCAAATGCTCTAATAACAATTGCATTAGAATGACTTCATGAAGTGGCACTTCTAATTCTAACGCTTCAATGGCATGCAAATTGTTCTGGAATTGATTCAACAAATTTCTCAAGTCTGCAACTGTCTCTTGTCTCCCTACAGGTAGGGACAACAGATGCTTAATGTGGGATATGGCAATTAACCGCTTATTGTTATATCTTGCACACAATAGGTCCCATGCAACTTGGAAGTTATCACTCGTCACTGGCAAATTTTCCAATAATGTTTTAGCTTCGCCCTTTAGCGAACCAATCAAGTAATGGAATTTTTGAATGGGTGCTAAACTGCTGTTATTTACAATCAAACTCGAAAAAGTGTCAAAATAATGTTTGAATTTAGTTACATCGCCTGTAAACACTGGAAGCTGAATCGTAGGTAACTTTATCATATTACTTTACTGTGAAGCACCAGAGTTCACTGATTGTCGTGTGTCACTGTTGTGTGAATTGACACTGACTGAGGTAGGTTCATGCGCATGTATTAATTCACTTAATCTTGCCTTTAGCTCTTCATAACAACTTCTTGTTGTTTCCTTATGCTCTGCGTGTTCATCTAAATCTTCTTCGGCTTCTATAAGCGATTCGATTTGAGACTGAACTGCCTCATACCTCTCCCAACTAACGTTTACACTGTCAAGTTTAACTTTTAATCGAAACACATTTGTTTCTTCATTTATAGTGGCAAGAGTCTTTTGCATGTGAGTTAGTTCACGCTTAATTATGCCTCTTCTTTTAACCAAAGCCCGTAGTTCACTTTCCATGTTGAAGTGAAATAATTAACACTGACGGAGGAGAAATGATTAGACAGTCAACTGCAACACTGGAGGCGGTCGGAGAGGCGGTATTCTTCCTCTCGCGTGATTGAAAGCGGGTACCATATAACACGTGGAGCGGCAGCCAGCTGGTGCGCGCGAAGAGAAGCAAGTATAGATGTCCGAGCTCGCTGGAGCCGAGGAAGGTCAACGTAGCCGAACCGAACCGAATCTGACACGAAGTCCGCACAAACGCGTCACACATGAAAATCAAGTACGAGTCGCACTTTGCTCAAACATTCGGAAACCATTGCAAATATATCACAGATCGTGCCCGGAGGAACCAAAATGTTTGGTATCAGGTTCGAGAGGAACAAAATGAAGGGAACTAAGGTATTTTCGGAGGACCAGGCAATATGCCAATTAATAACTAATCGAAGGGAGACAATGGACTGTAGGTAGCTGGGACAGAGATTTCAACCTGTGTAATTTGCAACGATCTATATTCAAGAAACCTGAATTCTGAATTATTTGATACAACACTTTACACAATAAAATATAATAATAAATACAGTTACTGTTCTAGTAGAAAACTATTCTCCCGCCCGTTGGGGAATGTAACGCTAGACAAAGCCTGTTAAACTGCACGTGGATTCTAGGTTACGAGACAATGGAAATACTTGTAAGTGACACTAAAGTACAATATTATTTCCTGAATTTCACACGTAAAGCTGCCTTCACTACAGGAGCATGAAATACGCGGAGTTGCAGATGAGTATTAGTAATATAGAGCGAAAACTGGCCTAAATCAGACGCAGCTGCACCGCAGGTCTATACACTTTCACTTCTCGATCTGAACTAACTGCGCTGGCTTGGCGTGCCTAAGCAGGTGCACTCAACAGCCAGGAAATGAGTAATCTCAGCGCGGCAATTAATGGCGCTCGCGCCAAACTAACACAGAGGCTAATTTAAAACACTAAAACTATAGACTCTTGATCTAACATAACTCCCGCCTAAAATCGACAGATTTTACATAACACCTTGCAGATAGATCAAGATTTACTTTACTAATAGATTTACACTTTACTGAATAGGCAAGGGACACACTTTTACAATTGGTCGCTTGTATTCACCATTAGACGTACGCACTGTCACAACACGCACTAAACCGTCGTCACCAGGATGCACTGATGAGATGATTCCCAGCTTCCACTGGAGCGGTGGAGAGTTATCTTCTTTCAGGAGCACAAGAGTACCAATCTGAATGTTTTCGCTGGACGCAGACCACTTCTGTCTCTGCTGCAGTGAATGTAGGTAGTCAGCTGACCAACGCTGCCATATGTGATGTATGTAGGTTTGTAGCTGATGCCATTTAGCAACATGAGAGACATTCTCTGCCATAGGAGGAGAAGGTAGGGCTGTGAGTTTTTCTCCAATGAGAAAGTGTCCAGGAGATAGATAGGATGAGTCGCTAGGATCATCACTTAGGCGTAGGAGAGGTCGAGAGTTTAGACAGGCCTCAATCTGGGTGAGAACTGTAGAAAGCTGCTCATATGTAAACACTTGGCTACCCATCACTCGTCGTAAATGAAATTTCATGGATTTAACAGCAGCCTCGTGCAGTCCTCCAAAATGTGGGGAGGAAGCAGGAATGCCATGTGAATTCATTAGAGGAGGCGTAGTCTTGGAGAATTTGTTGATGGGTGCTGGACTGAAGCAAGAGACGCAGCTCGCGAAGCTTGTTGTTAGCACCAACAAAGTTCGTCCCATTATCACTAAATATTTCCTTGCAAAGTCCTCTACGAGATGTGAATCTGCGCAGGGCGGCGATGAAGGCATCAGAAGTAAGGTCAGAAACCAGCTCGATGTGAACTGCTTTCGTAGCCAAGCATACGAAGATAGCAATGTATGCTTTGACCTGAGTTTTGCTGCGGGGGGATCCATATCTTATGAAGAATGGTCCGGCGTAGTCAACCGCAGAACGTAGAAATGCTCTAGCAGGGGTCACCCTGTAGCTAGGTAGGCTGCCCATCAGCTGGTGAGCACCTTTGGCTTTTAACTTAAAACAAGTTAAACATCTGTGTAGCGTAGACTTCACAATTCTACGTACACTAGGAATCCAATATCGTTCTCGCAGAGAAGATATGAGCAGTTGATGTGATGCATGAAGCAGTCGCAGATGCTCGGATTCAATTATCAATCTAGTGAGGTGGTGACCTGGAGGGAGGATAAGCTGATGTCGTGCATCATATGGTAACTCAGCTTTCTCCAGACGTCCACCCACTCGGAGTAGGCCATCCTTGTCCACAAAAGGCACCAAGGAGTGGAGCGAACTCTTGTTATTCACTTGCATCTTACTCTGAAGATCGGACAGTTCATGTGAATAGGCTGCTTGCTGAGCTATTCTTATACAAAGCAACAAAGCTTGTTGTAACTCTTCAACTGTGAGAGGGCCGTGACGTTTAACTTGGCTTCTACAGTTGTTTATAAAGCGTAGCATATATGAAGTAACTCTCTGAAGACGTGCTAGCTTGGAAAAACGTAGCATAAAGTCTTCTTCAGCATGTGCGACTAGACAGACTGTGTCACGCTGCTCATCACTGTCCTGCAGCTCAAGTTGCTGAGGTTGTTTGGGCCATGATTCAAAAGGCTGTGAAATCCACACAGGCCCGTTCCACCATAAATCAATGTCTAAGATTTGTTCTGTTACCACACCTCTCGAAATCATGTCAGCCGGGTTGTGTTGGGTGGCCACATGCCGCCAAGCTGCCGTCTTTGACATCTCTTGGATTTGAGATACGCGATTAGACACAAATGTTTTCCATTTATGGGGATTAGATTTGATCCATGAGAGCACAATCATGGAGTCAGACCACAGATAATTTTGTGATGTAGGCAATTTCAAGTCAGTGACAACTTTCTGATACAGTTTCGCAAGTAACAAGGCACCACACAACTCGAGTCTCGGAATTGTTTGCTTCTTCAATGGCGAAACCTTGGACTTGGAGCAAAGTAGTTTAGTTGTAACAAGACCACTGCTCTCAGTAGACCGTACATACACACAGGCACCATAGGCTTTCTCCGAGGCATCACAGAATCTATGTATCTGTATGTCGGTAACCGTAGCTGCTGTTAACACATGGCGTGGAATGCGAACATTATGAATTGTAGAAAGAATGTCACAGATGTCCATCCACTTTTCCCTTAGGTGAGATGGCAACTCCTCATCCCAACTAAGCTTAGCTAGCCACAGAGATTGCAAGAATATCTTGGCATGGATTACGATAGGACTTATGAGGCCTAGAGGATCAAAAATAGAGGATGTAACAGCAAGGATATTTCTCTTTGTAAACTTATAGGAAGGAGGTTCTTGGAGAGAGGAATGTGATTGTATCTGTAACAAATCAGTACTGGGATGCCACAGGAGTCCAAGCGCATGAGCATTTTCACTGTTGTCGAGGGACAAAGGAAGTTGCGTTTCTCTGTGCTCCACGGGTACTGCTTCCAAGATAGCCTCAGTATTTGAACACCATTTGCGTAGTGGAAATCCTCCACTGTTTAACATGAGTATAAGTTCACTTTGCAATTGTAGAGCTTCCTGTAGATCATCATGACCTGACAGGCAATCGTCCACATAGAAAGAGGTCCTTACTGCGTCTGCAGCACGAGGATATTTAGACTCTTCTTCTTGAGCGAGTTGACTCAAAGACCGTATGGCTAAGAAAGATGCTGACTTAGTGCCATAGGTTACAGTAGTCAATGCATAATCTTGTAGTGGCTCACTTTTGTCTGGACGCCATACAATACGTTGGAGATTCTGGTCTTCAGGATGCATATGTACCCTCCTATACATTTTAGATATATCAGCTGAAAATGCATAGCGATATGTTCTGAAGCGAAGAATAATTGATGACAGATCATCTTGAATTGTAGGACCACATTCTAGGATGTCATTCAAAGAGCATCCTGTGTCCGTCTTTGAAGAAGCATCAAACACTACTCGTGTACGAGTCGTAGATGAAGAAGGTTTTATTACTGCGTGATGTGGCAGGTAATAACATATTTCATTCTCTTGAGGAGGCGAAACCCTTTTCATGTGACCCATCTGCTCGTACTCTACAAGAAATTTAGTATAGTCTTCCTTTAGAGTAGAGTCATTCTGAAGTTTTCGCTCCAGGTAACTAAAACGCTTAACTGCTTGTTGCCTGGATTCACCCAATGAAGTTTTATCCTGTTTCATGGGCAGACGTACCATAAAACTACCATCATCATTGCGAGTGGTATTTTCTACATAATGCTGTTCGCACCTTTTCTCTTCTTGTGTTAACATCTGTTGTGGAAAGTCTTCGAGGTCCCAAAACCGTCGTAGCTGCTTGTCCACATTGTCCGTAGAGATGAAGAAGTTGTGCTGGGAACCAGTATCTAGATTGCCTTTCACAGAGGACTTAGGAATGGTTCCAGACAATATCCAACCGAGTTCTGTACTGATCAATGCAGGAAACCCAGGATTGGTCAAGATCTTACCATGGAAAAGTTCAAAGAATAATGCTCCTCCAATTAGCAAATCAATTTCAGAAGGAATATTAAATTTAGGATCGGCTAATGGAATTTCAGAGGGAATGTTCCAAGAGGATGGATCAATTCGGACTGCGGGTAACTTCCCTGTTATGCGAGGAAGGATTAGGCAATCTAGATTCCTTCGATAGTTGTAAACCATAGATCTCACATTTATGTTTACACTATGACTAGCATTCGATGAAGTACCATTTATCCCTTTGACAGGCGTATCAGCTGTCCTTGTAGGAAGTTGCAGACGCCTCGCTAGATCTGCAGACACGAAACTGGCCTGGCTGGCAGAGTCTAGAAGGGCCTTACACTGTATGTAGTTACCATGCTTGTCCTGCACTTCGACTCTTGCAGTCGCAAGTAAGACGTGAAGCACTGGCTTTATTTTCACTGAACAATAACTTGCAGGAGCCTCAGTCCTGTTGTTATTCACTGTATCACTGCTTTCACTCGAGTGCGAAACCGTTCTCCTGTGATCACTGCTGTGTAACATCTTGCTATGCAGTTTACCACAGTTACAGAAGGAAGATGCGTTGCACTGATTTACTCGATGAGTATTAGCAAAAGAGTTGAAACATAGATTTTTACTCTTCACAACTTTCCATCGCTGTTCAACACTCAGCTGACGGAATTGTTTACACTTAAACAGGTTATGGCCGCCTTGACACTGAGGGCATAACTGTTCAGTTGTCGACACATATGACTGACGACTATTATTATGTTGATTTCTAGGCTCACGACGTTCATTTCTAGGTTTTGATGGGCTGGCCCTGTTGCAGGAATTATTCGACAGCACCTCTAGAGAATGAGATTTCGCTTCTAGAAATAACACAAGTTCACCTAATGAAGTAAATGTTTGAGAATCGATTCTAGATTCCCATTCACGTTGAACACTATCTGGCAAATGCTCTAATAACAATTGCATTAGAATGACTTCATGAAGTGGCACTTCTAATTCTAACGCTTCAATGGCATGCAAATTGTTCTGGAATTGATTCAACAAATTTCTCAAGTCTGCAACTGTCTCTTGTCTCCCTACAGGTAGGGACAACAGATGCTTAATGTGGGATATGGCAATTAACCGCTTATTGTTATATCTTGCACACAATAGGTCCCATGCAACTTGGAAGTTATCACTCGTCACTGGCAAATTTTCCAATAATGTTTTAGCTTCGCCCTTTAGCGAACCAATCAAGTAATGGAATTTTTGAATGGGTGCTAAACTGCTGTTATTTACAATCAAACTCGAAAAAGTGTCAAAATAATGTTTGAATTTAGTTACATCGCCTGTAAACACTGGAAGCTGAATCGTAGGTAACTTTATCATATTACTTTACTGTGAAGCACCAGAGTTCACTGATTGTCGTGTGTCACTGTTGTGTGAATTGACACTGACTGAGGTAGGTTCATGCGCATGTATTAATTCACTTAATCTTGCCTTTAGCTCTTCATAACAACTTCTTGTTGTTTCCTTATGCTCTGCGTGTTCATCTAAATCTTCTTCGGCTTCTATAAGCGATTCGATTTGAGACTGAACTGCCTCATACCTCTCCCAACTAACGTTTACACTGTCAAGTTTAACTTTTAATCGAAACACATTTGTTTCTTCATTTATAGTGGCAAGAGTCTTTTGCATGTGAGTTAGTTCACGCTTAATTATGCCTCTTCTTTTAACCAAAGCCCGTAGTTCACTTTCCATGTTGAAGTGAAATAATTAACACTGACGGAGGAGAAATGATTAGACAGTCAACTGCAACACTGGAGGCGGTCGGAGAGGCGGTATTCTTCCTCTCGCGTGATTGAAAGCGGGTACCATATAACACGTGGAGCGGCAGCCAGCTGGTGCGCGCGAAGAGAAGCAAGTATAGATGTCCGAGCTCGCTGGAGCCGAGGAAGGTCAACGTAGCCGAACCGAACCGAATCTGACACGAAGTCCGCACAAACGCGTCACACATGAAAATCAAGTACGAGTCGCACTTTGCTCAAACATTCGGAAACCATTGCAAATATATCACAGATCGTGCCCGGAGGAACCAAAATGTTTGGTATCAGGTTCGAGAGGAACAAAATGAAGGGAACTAAGGTATTTTCGGAGGACCAGGCAATATGCCAATTAATAACTAATCGAAGGGAGACAATGGACTGTAGGTAGCTGGGACAGAGATTTCAACCTGTGTAATTTGCAACGATCTATATTCAAGAAACCTGAATTCTGAATTATTTGATACAACACTTTACACAATAAAATATAATAATAAATACAGTTACTGTTCTAGTAGAAAACTATTCTCCCGCCCGTTGGGGAATGTAACGCTAGACAAAGCCTGTTAAACTGCACGTGGATTCTAGGTTACGAGACAATGGAAATACTTGTAAGTGACACTAAAGTACAATATTATTTCCTGAATTTCACACGTAAAGCTGCCTTCACTACAGGAGCATGAAATACGCGGAGTTGCAGATGAGTATTAGTAATATAGAGCGAAAACTGGCCTAAATCAGACGCAGCTGCACCGCAGGTCTATACACTTTCACTTCTCGATCTGAACTAACTGCGCTGGCTTGGCGTGCCTAAGCAGGTGCACTCAACAGCCAGGAAATGAGTAATCTCAGCGCGGCAATTAATGGCGCTCGCGCCAAACTAACACAGAGGCTAATTTAAAACACTAAAACTATAGACTCTTGATCTAACATAACTCCCGCCTAAAATCGACAGATTTTACATAACACCTTGCAGATAGATCAAGATTTACTTTACTAATAGATTTACACTTTACTGAATAGGCAAGGGACACACTTTTACAATTGGTCGCTTGTATTCACCATTAGACGTACGCACTGTCACAACACGCACTAAACCGTCGTCACCAGGATGCACTGATGAGATGATTCCCAGCTTCCACTGGAGCGGTGGAGAGTTATCTTCTTTCAGGAGCACAAGAGTACCAATCTGAATGTTTTCGCTGGACGCAGACCACTTCTGTCTCTGCTGCAGTGAATGTAGGTAGTCAGCTGACCAACGCTGCCATATGTGATGTATGTAGGTTTGTAGCTGATGCCATTTAGCAACATGAGAGACATTCTCTGCCATAGGAGGAGAAGGTAGGGCTGTGAGTTTTTCTCCAATGAGAAAGTGTCCAGGAGATAGATAGGATGAGTCGCTAGGATCATCACTTAGGCGTAGGAGAGGTCGAGAGTTTAGACAGGCCTCAATCTGGGTGAGAACTGTAGAAAGCTGCTCATATGTAAACACTTGGCTACCCATCACTCGTCGTAAATGAAATTTCATGGATTTAACAGCAGCCTCGTGCAGTCCTCCAAAATGTGGGGAGGAAGCAGGAATGCCATGTGAATTCATTAGAGGAGGCGTAGTCTTGGAGAATTTGTTGATGGGTGCTGGACTGAAGCAAGAGACGCAGCTCGCGAAGCTTGTTGTTAGCACCAACAAAGTTCGTCCCATTATCACTAAATATTTCCTTGCAAAGTCCTCTACGAGATGTGAATCTGCGCAGGGCGGCGATGAAGGCATCAGAAGTAAGGTCAGAAACCAGCTCGATGTGAACTGCTTTCGTAGCCAAGCATACGAAGATAGCAATGTATGCTTTGACCTGAGTTTTGCTGCGGGGGGATCCATATCTTATGAAGAATGGTCCGGCGTAGTCAACCGCAGAACGTAGAAATGCTCTAGCAGGGGTCACCCTGTAGCTAGGTAGGCTGCCCATCAGCTGGTGAGCACCTTTGGCTTTTAACTTAAAACAAGTTAAACATCTGTGTAGCGTAGACTTCACAATTCTACGTACACTAGGAATCCAATATCGTTCTCGCAGAGAAGATATGAGCAGTTGATGTGATGCATGAAGCAGTCGCAGATGCTCGGATTCAATTATCAATCTAGTGAGGTGGTGACCTGGAGGGAGGATAAGCTGATGTCGTGCATCATATGGTAACTCAGCTTTCTCCAGACGTCCACCCACTCGGAGTAGGCCATCCTTGTCCACAAAAGGCACCAAGGAGTGGAGCGAACTCTTGTTATTCACTTGCATCTTACTCTGAAGATCGGACAGTTCATGTGAATAGGCTGCTTGCTGAGCTATTCTTATACAAAGCAACAAAGCTTGTTGTAACTCTTCAACTGTGAGAGGGCCGTGACGTTTAACTTGGCTTCTACAGTTGTTTATAAAGCGTAGCATATATGAAGTAACTCTCTGAAGACGTGCTAGCTTGGAAAAACGTAGCATAAAGTCTTCTTCAGCATGTGCGACTAGACAGACTGTGTCACGCTGCTCATCACTGTCCTGCAGCTCAAGTTGCTGAGGTTGTTTGGGCCATGATTCAAAAGGCTGTGAAATCCACACAGGCCCGTTCCACCATAAATCAATGTCTAAGATTTGTTCTGTTACCACACCTCTCGAAATCATGTCAGCCGGGTTGTGTTGGGTGGCCACATGCCGCCAAGCTGCCGTCTTTGACATCTCTTGGATTTGAGATACGCGATTAGACACAAATGTTTTCCATTTATGGGGATTAGATTTGATCCATGAGAGCACAATCATGGAGTCAGACCACAGATAATTTTGTGATGTAGGCAATTTCAAGTCAGTGACAACTTTCTGATACAGTTTCGCAAGTAACAAGGCACCACACAACTCGAGTCTCGGAATTGTTTGCTTCTTCAATGGCGAAACCTTGGACTTGGAGCAAAGTAGTTTAGTTGTAACAAGACCACTGCTCTCAGTAGACCGTACATACACACAGGCACCATAGGCTTTCTCCGAGGCATCACAGAATCTATGTATCTGTATGTCGGTAACCGTAGCTGCTGTTAACACATGGCGTGGAATGCGAACATTATGAATTGTAGAAAGAATGTCACAGATGTCCATCCACTTTTCCCTTAGGTGAGATGGCAACTCCTCATCCCAACTAAGCTTAGCTAGCCACAGAGATTGCAAGAATATCTTGGCATGGATTACGATAGGACTTATGAGGCCTAGAGGATCAAAAATAGAGGATGTAACAGCAAGGATATTTCTCTTGGTAAACTTATAGGAAGGAGGTTCTTGGAGAGAGGAATGTGATTGTATCTGTAACAAATCAGTACTGGGATGCCACAGGAGTCCAAGCGCATGAGCATTTTCACTGTTGTCGAGGGACAAAGGAAGTTGCGTTTCTCTGTGCTCCACGGGTACTGCTTCCAAGATAGCCTCAGTATTTGAACACCATTTGCGTAGTGGAAATCCTCCACTGTTTAACATGAGTATAAGTTCACTTTGCAATTGTAGAGCTTCCTGTAGATCATCATGACCTGACAGGCAATCGTCCACATAGAAAGAGGTCCTTACTGCGTCTGCAGCACGAGGATATTTAGACTCTTCTTCTTGAGCGAGTTGACTCAAAGACCGTATGGCTAAGAAAGATGCTGACTTAGTGCCATAGGTTACAGTAGTCAATGCATAATCTTGTAGTGGCTCACTTTTGTCTGGACGCCATACAATACGTTGGAGATTCTGGTCTTCAGGATGCATATGTACCCTCCTATACATTTTAGATATATCAGCTGAAAATGCATAGCGATATGTTCTGAAGCGAAGAATAATTGATGACAGATCATCTTGAATTGTAGGACCACATTCTAGGATGTCATTCAAAGAGCATCCTGTGTCCGT